>CAWUFW010001824.1:0-1284022 GCA_963921515.1 Calotriton arnoldi | reverse complement strand
AGCTGGAAGCGAAAGCTGCGCTGCATGCGGGACAAACCTGGATCATTATGCACAGGGTGATCAATGCTGTTATAATTATAATGATCACCTCCAATATCCATGATCCCCAGTTTCCCAGCCATAGTATTAATCGCTCCTACATGCTTCCTGTGTGTATGTTGTGTGCCTCGTCTTTAATTTTGTTAATTTTATGTATTGCATTGTCTATATTGCGGCTGTTGTCAGGTATCTATGAACAGCACACCTGGTGGATGACGTGGCATACTCCACCCTCCTTGGCCAGGATGATGTCTAATGCACCCTGTTCTGTAACACTACAGCCCTCATGGCAGTTAATTCTTCAGTGATGATTCCTAGGGCTGCTGCTGTTGAATCCACTGGATCCTCAATCATCCTTGCTAGCTGGTGTATCCTTATTGATGTGTATATTATTCCTGCACCAGGCACCATTACCCCTAATCCTGTCATTAGGTCATCTTGCCATTCTGCTGTCCTCTTAACTCTTTCCGTCCGGTGCCCGTGGCACTCAACCTGTACTAGGTCAGTGAAATGGGTAATTCGGGGCAAGATGGAGGCAAGGTAGCAACTACCATATCATCCCGAGGGCAAATAGAAGTATGCCTATTGGCCACAGACAAAAAACAGTCCCTTGTAACCCACTAGTCCAGGTGAGGGCCGCTGATCACTCTTCCTAATCTGTGACAGTTTTGTTATGTGTGTGCAGTTACTTCCACCAACGAAAATTGATGGAATTACTGAATATTCTCCTTCTGAAAGTCCTAGGGCTTCATCATTCCTTTCCTCACATTCCCTCTATCCTTGCTCACCGTTGGCTAATTCTGCAATGGTACACCCGAAGTTGCATTTCTTCCATTCTTCTCTTCCTTTAAGTAGTTGTAATCGTGTGCAAGGTGGTTTAGGTAGGCGCATCTGCACGGCTGGTCTTTTAGGGGCTGTCCATTTATCATTCTGAATGCAGGATGGTGCGGTAAGCTGTTGTTTTATCCTAAATCTTGGTATTTTTATCTCACCCCCTTTGTCCCAACCAGCCCTATTTTCCCACTCCTCATTCCTAGAAGTTTTGTCAAATGTGTTGAGCATTGCTTGATCCCTTTTTGTTGGTTGCATGTTCATGCATGGCACTCTCTGTGTCTTAGGCCTTGCTGTTGCCTGCCCAGTAACTATCACCCTTCCTAGGAAGTGCAACAGCTATGGACATGTTATGCTGCCTAAAAAGCATGTCTCGCATTAGGACACAGCCTACAATTTTGAAAAGGGTATCACATTGTAACTCATGCTCTGTTCAGTGTCTGTTGGTAAGTGTGTGCAAACATAGCATCCTGATATGTTCATAGTGCGTACATACATTTTTATCATTTCAACATATTGATTTCCCTGGTACTCATCCCATAGTTCCCGTTCCCCTTCTCCTTTAATGTCAACCTCCTCCAAAATGTCTTGCTCAGTCATGTTCATTTTCCTCTCTCCGTAAGTTACATGTGAGTCACTCCCATCCTAGTAAACAACAAGGGGGACAATGAGGGCTTGATAAAGGTCCACCGTACTTGCCCTGGGTAGAACTAGAAGACAAAAGAGGTACGGTGTTCCTGGGTGGCAAGTTGGTCACCTGGTTAGTACTCAGAGTGGTGGGGAGGTGGGGAATACCTCCTTTCGGAACTAGGACCCTCACACACCCAGCAAGCTAGGTGTCATGCTTCATCATATGGGTCTGCTCCTCGTCGAGCCGGCTCTGCAATGCTCAACGGGCACCCATAAAGGGGCTCTTTATCGGAGATCTTTTGTTCCTTGCCGTATAGGTGCCGTGGGTGTGAGGGGCCTGGTAAGATGTAGATGTGGTGTGTGGGTTAAAACAGGTAAGGGAATCCTCTATAATTATTTTTATTCTGGAGAGGTCACAACCTGAATAAAAAGTAAAAAGAAGGAGGGCGACTATTTTGTTTTAATCTGACAAAAATTACGCCTACCCCTTAGTGGTCAACATGTTTCTCGCCTATAAAATGTCTCTAATAGATAAGTTGGCGATTCCTCAGGACCTAGTGACTAAATGAAAACTATCTACAGTGTGTGGTGTGGTTCTACATACCACTTCTTCTCTCGGTAGGACGTTGCCCCGGAGAAAAGAAGCCAACCTCTTAAGGATTCAAGTGCTGCTTCATCAGACCGCAGCGGAGTATATGGACACTCAACGTAGTGTCGCTACTCCCGCGCAGCAGAGCGGGTAGGTGAGCCGGACTGCTCTGAGCAATAAAGTGGTATAAGAACCACGACTGAACTAGACACTAGGCCTAGAGCCTCTAGAAGTGCTTGGACCACAAGGAACCACCCAAGGTAGTGACACAGGGGACCCACGGGGGACGCGTGCAGTGTAAATACACAACCGCGATACGCCGTTGACTTCTATGGAGAAAGTCGCGATCAGGAAATTAAAGAAAAGGGACACTTAAAGGAGGACTTGGAGCAAACCCTTTGAGAACTAGTACTTTGAAGAGTCTCTACCCACGGGAGCACCGGAGTACTCGTGTTACCTCACCCAGGGAAGCCGGGTGCATAGGTGCCTTTCGGGGTCGGGTTTCGTCTGCCGATTTGAATGGCGATCTGCTGCAAAGTGCTGCTGGCGACCAAGTGGAAAGTGTCCGGGTGGATCCAAGAGTGGATCGGAGATCTGAAGAACCTGAAAGCAGAGGGGACAGAGTCTGGGTCACTAGCCAGTGACCAGGAAGGCGATGGACAGATGCCCACCGATGTCGAGTGCTTCAGGTGCGTTGACGGTCGTCTTGACTCTTCAGCCACGAGGTCCAGGAGGCGTTGTCGGCGACCAGGAGCAGGATTCGGGCTGGTACACGATGTCTGTCGAGTGCTGAGGTGTCGGCGACCGGATTGGACCCAACAAGCCTTGGCAACGGCAAGTCTCGATGCAGATGAAGATCGTCGATGGTGCAGACCAGCAAGGTCTGGGGAACTCACCCAGCGAGGGTAAGTGAGGGCAGGCCTGGAGCAACCAGGATGCCAAGTAAGAAAAAGATTGGCCTTCGTTAAGGGCTACTAGCCAACGGGCTAGCGACCGCGAAGGAGCCTCGAGACGCCGCACGTGGATCTGGCTCACAGGACACTCGTGGAGTGGAGGCCAGTGATCTTCGGTGCAGTTGGTGCTGGAGGCTAGGGCTACTCGGAGCCCAAAGCACGACTTCGTGGGAGACCCAGAAGAGGATGCACTTGCAAATGTGCTCGGTGTCCAGGGGTCACGGTCTCAAGTCACCCACGATAGCTACGGGCCTCAGCTTTGCTGGGGACTCAGGGTAGCCTCGGGAAGTCTGAGAATCCACCTCTGGTGATGCGATGACTTCGGCATCCGACGGGAGCTTCAGAAATGCGAACCAGACAGATGCTTCTTTGGTGCCTGCCAAGCAGGGGAGTCACTCCTTGACCCCAAGGGAGATTCTTCTGTCCTCTAATCTTGAGTAGAGCGTCGAAGGTCCAGGATTCTGCTTCAGAGTTTCGTCCAGGGATAATCTAAAGTCCTAAGGACTGGGTTCCTATACTTATACCAAGTTTAGGGGTTGGACTACTCTGTGGCCCCACCTATGGGTGGGTCAGGGCAGAGGGGTGGCTACACCCCTTTCCTTTGTCCAGTTCGC
The DNA here is from genome assembly GCA_963921515.1 of Calotriton arnoldi. NCBI lineage: Eukaryota > Metazoa > Chordata > Amphibia > Caudata > Salamandridae > Calotriton > Calotriton arnoldi. The sequence goes on along the minus strand of CAWUFW010001824.1, from coordinate 1,280,366 downwards.
GCCAAAGCAGGGGCTGCAAGCCCCTGATCCGGTTTGAACTGGGTATGCACAGGGACACCAAATGTGCCCCCAGTGCAGGACTTCAAAGCACCCGAAGTGCTCCCGCCCAGCCCCAATACACATTATCCTGTCTGGGAGGTGGTCACACCTCCCTGGGACAGGAAACCTATTGTCCAGGCCTCCCTGCCGGAGTTTCGTCCAGCAGCAGGAGGCCAGACTCGTGTCTGTGGCAGCAGCATCCATTTTGTGATGCCAGGGCTTTGGAAAGAAGTTACCGGGCTAGCCAGAGTTAACATGTCTTTCCTCTAGAAGGGTGGAATGCTACTCCCGCCGCCAGAATTGGCGGGGGGTAGTATTCCAAGATGTTTGACACCAAACACGACATGTTTAGGTGCAGCCATTCCAAAGTTAGCATTTAACGCGAGGTTATAATGCGCTTAAGAGTATATGGTCAGGTTGCACTACAAACAGCATCAGAGAAGGGTCTCCGAACGCTGCAGAGGGGCCCTGCTCATGCAGGGGCACCCTCTCACATAGGAACCATGCACTCTGCCTTTAGGATTGATAAGGCCTGCCTTAGGAGTGACTTATAGGTTTATATGTGTGTATGTATTTAGTGATATAGGTAACCTATATCACAGGAAGGGGTGCATGCACCACCTTACCCAGGCTGCAGTAGCAGACCTGTGGTGTCAGTTTGGATGGCCTTCCAGGGGTGGCATAATACATGCTGCAGCCCCTGGTAGGCCTCTGAGGTACCTATGCCCTTGGTACATAGTATACCATATACTAGGGACTTATAAGGGCACTCCAGATTCCAATCAGTGATGTGCCTAAGGCACATGGAAACCATTTTACAGAGAAAGCAGATAGACTGGGGCCCTGAATAGCAGGATCCCAGTCCAACTAAGTCATAAACCAGCAAAACACCATAAAAAAGTGGGGGCAACCATATAGTCAGATTCCACCTTCCTACATAACCCCCCAAACGAAAGGAGATAAGGCTAACCTTGGCCAGTTGAGCCTTCATTGACTAAGTGGTCATATAAGGAAGCACCTGCACTAGCATGGTTGCCCCCTGTCTTATGGTCCACTAAGCAATCCCTCACCCTAAGGGTATGAGAGGGTCTCCACCATGGGGAATCACTACCTGTGGTGTGCTTAGGTAAAGTACAAGGCTGGTGAGGTGTCTGAGTAGGGAAGTGAGGCCCTAGGAATGTTGGCCTCAGCTTCCTCAGATCACTGGTCACCATGTATGCCTGTCTTTCCATGACTGAGTTGCACTTTGCTCTAAGGGTCAACCTTTGGCTGCCTACAGCTGGGGGTTGGGTCCCTTTGGATGGACTACTGGAGGGACATGGCAGGTTTGGAACCTTCAGGTCCCAGGTTTGCCCTTGCCTACCAGAGTCCTTCTGGGGGAGGTCCCTACATAAAGGCATGGGGGATCACTCAGTGTGTAGAGGAGTTTTCACCTGGCTAGGGCTACTAGACTGGGTGCCCCTAATCTGCTGATGGGGGTGTTCCTCTGGACAGGGGGCCCTGGGGGGTCCACTGACCTCCCTGACCTCTGCAGCCCTGGGCTGGCTGAGGCAGGGTAGAGAGGGGCAGGTTACCTGCTCCAGACTGGGTACCACCTTGGAAGGGTCCTCTGCCATCAGGGGTGTGGCCAGGCCAGGCCTGACTACCTCTGGGGCAGTTCCTTCACTAGGGGTAGGGTCAGTTCCCTGAGGAGGCTGACCCTTACCTACTGTCTGGAGGGAAGAAGACTTTTCTTCAACCCTTGTGCTCTCTTTTGGGGGAGAGTGGGCCATTCTTTCAGGCTCCATCTCTCCAAATTCTTGGGCTGGGGCTGTGGCCATTACAGCCCCACTAACCTTTACAGGGACGCCCAACATCCTAAGGTGGGTTTGGTGTTCAACTTCAGCCCAGGCTGAAATTCTCCAGATCATTGCCCATCAGGCAATCTACAGGTAAGGTGGGGACACTGCCACTCTCTTTGGGCCTGTGACCCCTCCCAGCTGAGATTGACTATGGCCATGGGGTGATCTGTTCTGACACCATCAATGTTGGTCACCTGGTATTTAAACTCAGGTAAAAGCTGGTGAGGGGGGACTAGTTTCCTGCCACCATGGTGACACTAGCCCCTGTGTCCCTAAATGCCACAGCTTTCTGACCATTAATCATTGGCTCCAGTCTGTACCTGCCCATTGCTGTGGGACCCATGGTAAAGGTGGCAAATCCTACACCACCATCAGAGTCAGAGGAGTCTGTTGAGGGGTCCCTGTCTGAACCAGGGCCCACCTCTGTTCCTGTTGCAAAAGCACCTAACTTTTGGGTGCACTACTCCCAACTGGAGGATTACTACTGGTAGTACCAGGAGGGGGTAGTAGTTGCTGGGGGAACATTTTCTTTATTGCCAATCCTGGGGCAACTGGGATCAGATTTCCAGTGCCCAGGCTTTTTACAGACATGGCAATATGGTTTCTTTTCAGGAGAGGAAGGAGTTTGGGACCCACCCCCAGAAGAGGAATTTTGGGGCCCTGTAGTGGACTTATCCTTAGATTTATCCCCACCTTTCTCTTGGGACTTAGTAGAATCTTTCTTCTGGTCACCACCCTGATTTCTAGTTTTTACTCTGGTTCTGACCCATTTGTCTGCCTTCTTTCCCAATTCTTGGGGAGAGGTCAGATCAGAGTCCACCAGATACTGGTGCAAAAGCTGGTTTTGACAATTATTAAGGATCTGCTCCCTCATAATCAAATTGTACAATCCTAAAAAGTCATGCACTTTGTTGCCATGTATCCAACCTTCCAGAGCCTTTGTAGCACAATCTACAAAATCAACCCAGTCTTGAGTCTGAGCTTTTGGGTGTCTCTGAACTTCAACCTATACTGTTCAGTGGTTAGGCCAAACCCATCTATCAGAGCACTCTTCAAGACTGTGTAATTGTCAGCATCCTCTTCTCTTACAGTGAGGAGCTTGTCTCTACCTTTGTCTGCAAAGGAGAGCCACAAGATTGCTGCCCACTGCCTCTGGGGGACCTTCTGAACTTTACAGGCCCTCTCCAGTGCAGTTATCCATTTGTGGATGTCATCCCCACTCTGGTAGGGAGGGACAATCTTGTTTAGGTTTCTATGGTCATAAGACCTTTCCCTATCTCTAGGGATATTGTTGCCACCATGGGACTCTAGTCCCAACTTTCTTCTCTCTCTAAAGAGATCTAGGGACTCCCTGTCTATAGCCAGTTGCTGTTTTCTGATTTCAAGCTGAGCTTCCTCATATTGAACCAGCCTCTTTCTTCTCTCATGAGAGGATTCCCTCCTATGAGATGAGACAGAGCTCCCTATTGAGGTGCCAGAGTGGTTAGACTCCTGAGAAGGAGATCTAGACTTTCTGGGCACACTCATAATCCTTCCTGGGGGACAAAGTGGGGATCATCTTGATCATCCTCTTCATCTTCCTCAGGAGGGATTGGATTATCCAGGTCAGGGCCATTGTCACCCTCCTGGCCAGTTTCAGAGGGGGCTGGGGGTATTGGTACCCCTGGCCCCTTCCTCATCTTCTGCCCCACCCTCAGCTCCTACCCCTTCAGTCCCCAAGGGCTTACTAAGGTCATAAGCCACCAACAACTCTTTAAGGTGTTGGGTGGTGGGACTTTGGCCTGTCCTTAATTTCCTCAAGTTACATAATGCTCTCAATTCCAAGAATGGGAGAGTATCATACTTGGAGGGTGGAAGCTCAGTGGCTTCCTGCAAGGATTCTTTAGATCCTACCCTTAAAGACATTACTAGTGTGGTGTGGTGTATGCACTACCTACTCTAGTGTGGCCTACTAAACTCTCTTGAGTTGTAGAAAGGGTTGTGCTATCCCTTAACACACAACTCTAAGTTCAGTAGAACTTACTGTATTCTAAGCTTAAATTATATGTACCTTAGGTACCTTTAGTGGTTTTCAGTTGATCAATTCAATTGAGATTATCTGGTAAAACAATAGCAAGCTGGAATCCCACACGCTGCACACCAATGTGAGAAGTTGGCCTGGCATATGCTGTCCACTAATTATAGTGGGCACCTTGCACCAGTCCAAACAACCCCTTATTGGAGATAGGTTAAAGACAACCTTATTGAAAGCTATCCTAGTGGTAGCTATGGAGAGCAGCCTTCAGGCTAAGTCTTGAAGGAATGTAAAGCAGCTTGTTTTACCAGTCTATAATCTCTTGAGTGACCAAATGAAAGAGCACCACACCAGGTATATATTCAAAATATATGTATTTATTGCTAAACACACCCCTCTAGTCTCTTTATGAGGCTAGAGTTCGAAGTACATAAGTTAGAAGTTATTTAAACACAGTAATAGCACAAATACACGTTTGGGCCCTAGGGGCGTACCAAACCATATACCAATAAAGTGGTATAAGAACCACGACTGAACTAGACACTAGGCCTAGAGCCTCTAGAAGTGCTTGGACCACAAGGAACCACCCAAGGTAGTGACACAGGGGACCCACGGGGGACGCGTGCAGTGTAAATACACAACCGCGATACGCCGTTGACTTCTATGGAGAAAGTCGCGATCAGGAAATTAAAGAAAAGGGACACTTAAAGGAGGACTTGGAGCAAACCCTTTGAGAACTAGTACTTTGAAGAGTCTCTACCCACGGGAGCACCGGAGTACTCGTGTTACCTCACCCAGGGAAGCCGGGTGCATAGGTGCCTTTCGGGGTCGGGTTTCGTCGTCGATTTGAATGGCGATCTGCTGCAAAGTGCTGCTGGCGACCAAGTGGAAAGTGTCCGGGTGGATCCAAGAGTGGATCGGAGATCTGAAGAACCTGAAAGCAGAGGGGACAGAGTCTGGGTCACTAGCCAGTGACCAGGAAGGCGATGGACAGATGCCCACCGATGTCGAGTGCTTCAGGTGCGTTGACGGTCGTCTTGACTCTTCAGCCACGAGGTCCAGGAGGCGTTGTCGGCGACCAGGAGCAGGATTCGGGCTGGTACACGATGTCTGTCGAGTGCTGAGGTGTCGGCGACCGGATTGGACCCAACAAGCCTTGGCAACGGCAAGTCTCGATGCAGATGAAGATCGTCGATGGTGCAGACCAGCAAGGTCTGGGGAACTCACCCAGCGAGGGTAAGTGAGGGCAGGCCTGGAGCAACCAGGATGCCAAGTAAGAAAAGATTGGCCTTCGTTAAGGGCTACTAGCCAACGGGCTAGCGACCGCGAAGGAGCCTCGAGACGCCGCACGTGGATCTGGCTCACAGGACACTCGTGGAGTGGAGGCCAGTGATCTTCGGTGCAGTTGGTGCTGGAGGCTAGGGCTACTCGGAGCCCAAAGCACGACTTCGTGGGAGACCCAGAAGAGGATGCACTTGCAAATGTGCTCGGTGTCCAGGGGTCACGGTCTCACGTCACCCACGATAGCTACGGGCCTCAGCTTTGCTGGGGACTCAGGGTAGCCTCGGGAAGTCTGAGAATCCACCTCTGGTGATGCGATGACTTCGGCGTCCGACGGAGCTTCAGAAATGCGAACCGGACAGATGCTTCTTTGGTGCCTGCCAAGCAGGGGAGTCACTCCTTGACCCCAAGGGAGATTCTTCTGTCCTCTAATCTTGAGTAGAGCGTCGAAGGTCCAGGATTCTGTTTCAGAGTTTCGTCCAGGGATAATCTAAAGTCCTAAGGACTGGGTTCCTATACTTATACCAAGTTTAGGGGTTGGACTACTCTGTGGCCCCACCTATGGGTGGGTCAGGGCAGAGGGGTGGCTACACCCCTTTCCCTTTGTCCAGTTCACGCCAAAGCAGGGGCTGCAAGCCCCTGATCCGGTTTGAACTGGGGTATGCACAGGGACACCAAGTGTGCCCCCAGTGCAGGACTTCAAAGCACCCGAAAGTGCTCCCGCCCAGCCCCAATACACATTATCCTGTCTGGGGAGGTGGTCACACCTCCCTGGGACAGGAAACCTATTGTCCAGGCCTCCCCTGCCGGAGTTTCGTCCAGCAGCAGGAGGCCAGACTCGTGTCTGTGGCAGCAGCATCCATTTTGTGATGCCAGGGCTTTGGAAAGAAGTTACCGGGCTAGCCAGAGTTAACATGTCTTTCCTCTAGAAGGGTGGAATGCTACCCCCGCCGCCAGAATTGGCGGGGGGTAGTATTCCAAGATGTTTGACACCAAACACGACATGTTTAGGTGCAGCCATTCCAAAGTTAGCATTTAACGCGAGGTTATAATGCGCTTAAGAGTATATGGTCAGGCTGCACTACAAACAGCATCAGAGAAGGGTCTCCGAACGCTGCAGAGGGCCCCTGCTCATGCAGGGGCACCCTCTCACATAGGAACCATGCACTCTGCCTTTAGGATTGATAAGGCCTGCCTTAGGAGTGACTTATAGGTTTATATGTGTGTATGTATTTAGTGATATAGGTAACCTATATCACAGTAAGGGGTGCATGCACCACCTTACCCAGGCTGCAGTAGCAGACCTGTGGTGTCAGTTTGGATGGCCTTCCAGGGGTGGCATAATACATGCTGCAGCCCCTGGTAGGCCTCTGAGGTACCTATGCCCTTGGTACATAGTATACCATATACTAGGGACTTATAAGGGCACTCCAGATTCCAATCAGTGATGTGCCTAAGGCACATGGAAACCATTTTACAGAGAAAGCAGATAGACTGGGGCCCTGAATAGCAGGATCCCAGTCCAACTAAGTCATAAACCAGCAAAACACCATAAAAAAAGTGGGGGCAACCATATAGTCAGATTCCACCTTCCTACACAGTGCAGTCACTATTATTCCTGGAACTGGCGATAATATTGCCAGTAGCACCGCTGGCCACTTTCTTTCCTCTTTCCTTATGCTTGGCATTGTCCTGGATATTATATAGGTGTTATATATGTCAAAGAATACTTCCCTAACTCTGTTTTCTTCTTCTTGTGAATGGTCCCTATTTTTATTCTTCTTCCACTTGGACCTATGCTACCTTTTTCCTAAAGTCTTGCGTGTATTTCACTGTTCAGTTGATATCCCTTATAAGGCCAGATCCAATGTCCTCTATGGCGTAAATCACACACTCTAAAATGTCAAGGCGTGTTGCCGCAATGTTTTGTGCTGGTGGCTGATATCCGAAAGTGGGGAATGAAAGATCTTGCAAAATCAGGTGTCTTAAGCCACTTAATAGCAGAGGGTTTGGCACAGTCAATTGCAGCACTCCATGTATTTCCAACCCGGGGATCAGTAGTTCTACACGAATCACTAGCTCTGACTCTCCTTCTGCCACTTCTAGGGATCTGAGCCTTCCTGATCTTATTACTGGCATTTGTAATCCAATGAGCCTACTGATGTGTTGGGCATAGCCCTGGCAATGTTCATTTGAAAGTTAAATATTTGGTAGTCTCTGTGCCGAAATTTTCTGTTTCTTGTTTCTAACTAGCAGGTCCTGCACCCCTATTGATGTATTGGTGCAGGCTCCAGCAACACTCTATCTAGCAGGTCCTGCACCCCTATTGATGTAATGGTGCAGGCGCCAGCAACACTTTTAAAGGAAATCGTTGGTGCCTTTTATTGTGTACCATCAGAGGTTTACCAGCACATGACGGCACTGGCACATTGAAGAAAACAGGTGTCTTAGGAAAATTGAGGTCCGGAGCAACAGGGAGTTGTTTCTTTGAAGATGTACTTTCCTTGGAGGCCTGGCCTGCAACTAGCACGGATCTGCCTCTTTTTTAACGCGTGTCTGTCGTTGCTTGTCCGGTGGAGCGAAGGTTGTACCTGGCGGGAGCCTCAGATGCCACTGGTGGTGTTGGTGAGACTTGCTGTCCTTGATCAGGCCCTGTTGCTTTCTTGGTGTGGGACCTGTGGATCCAGGATGTCAGCCCTTCGCACTTTACTGCTGTAGCCGCTGTCAGCAGGACCTGGAAGGGGCCTTTCCACCTTGGCTGGAGGCAGTGTCGTCTGGTGTGAGCCTTGACCCAGATCCAATCACCAGGCTGCAGGTCATGTGACGGCGGAGTTGCTGCTTCTGGAAGAGCCTGTAGAACCTGGCGGTGAAGATAACGTAATGTCTCTGTTAATTTCTTACAATAGCACAAAAGCAAATCGTCTGCTATTGATAGTGGAGCAGTGGACATATGGCCTGCAATGTTCATTGGGCGGCCAAACAGAATCTCGTGAGGGCTTAGCTTTGTCACCCTGTCTGGCGTGCTTCTCATTGCTAACAGGGCTAGAGGCAGTGCGTCCACCCATGAAAGTTCAGTTAATGCACAAATTTTGCCAATTTTGTTTTTCAACACCTCATTCTTTCTCTCCACAGCACCAGCTGCTGCTGGGTGATAGGCACAGTGTAGTTTTTGTGTCACCCCAAGCCCCTTACATATTCCCCCTATCACATGGGAGATGAACGCAGGTCCATTGTCTGAGCTTAGAAGTGATGGAATTCCAAAACGCGGTATAAGTTCTTTCAGAAGGCTTTTAGCAACAGTGTGTGCATCACAGTTCTTTGTTGGATAGGCCTCAGTCCATTTGCTAAACATGCACACTATTACCAACACATATCTGTATTTCTGGGTGGGGGGCATGTCGATAAAATCTAATTGAAGGCTTTCAAAGGGTGCATGGTGCGGTGGAAAGTGGCCAGGTGCAGTTGGTGTACCCTTCCCAGTGTTATATTGTGCACAAACAGTACATTGCTTACAAAGTCTCTCTGCTATTTGACGGAACTTGCAGTTGTACCAACATTGTGAAAACAATTTGATCATGCCGTCTCAGCCCACATGTGAGGGACCATGAAAGAGGCGTGCCTTAGAAGGGAGCATTGATGAAGGTAAGCATATTTTTCCATTCGGTCCTGTCCACAACCCCTCCTTTGTTTGCACACACCCTCCTTTTACCCATTCCTCCTTTTCATGTTCCTCAACCTTTTCCTGAATTTGTATAGGGTCAAAATGTAGCTAATCATTGTTGACATGAATGTCCTTGTTCTGGCTAATTATTTGTACCATTGCTAGCTGGCAGCCTGTTAGCGCTATCCTCTTTGCTTCCCCATCAATAAAGGTGTTGCCTTTTGACACATAATCTTTTGATGAGGTGTGTGCTGCACATTTTATTATAGCTACCTTTGATGGCAGTAACAGTGCTTGGAGAAGGTCACTGATCAATTGTGCGTGTTGTATTTGTTGGCCTGCTGATGTGAGGAATCCCCTCATTGACCACAGTTGGCCAAAGTCATGGACCACTCCGAAGGCATATTGGCTGTCAGTGTATATATTTGCTCTTTTTCCTTTAGCCAATGTGCATGCCCTCGTCAGTGCCACGAGCTCAGCACTTTTGGCTGCTGACAGCCTTCCCCCTTCCAGCAACTTGTCGGCTGTGCCCACTGCATAGGAGGCCTGCAGTGTCCCTTTGTCGTCCCTGAGACATGACCCATCTACAAACAAATCCCCTTGGGAGTGTGGGAGGGGTGTGTCTTTCAGGTCTGGGTGCACCTTTGTATGCCTGTCTATAGCCAGTGCACAGTCATGGAATGCATCATCTGACTTCAAATCATCTAGGTCATGCTCTGTTGGCAAAAGGCAGGCTAAGTTTAAGGTGGTGCATCTTTTGATGACAATGTGTGGTGCTAATAGTGTCAGCTCATACCTGGTGAGGCGTGCATTCGTCAGATGCTGAGTCTTGGTGGATGTGAGAAGTGTGTCTACGGCATGGGGAATGTCCAAAACCATGGTGTGTCCCAACACTATATTTTCTGACTGTTCTACCGCCAGTGCTGCGGCCGCCACTGCTCGGAGGCAAGGCGGGAGCGCTGATGCTACTGGGTCTAGTGTAGCGGAATAGTATGCCACGGGGCGGTAGAAGGATCCGTGCTTTTGGGTTAACACCCCCAATGAGCACCCTCCCTTCTCATGGCAGAACAGGTGGAAGTCCTTGCTGTAATCTGGGAGGCCTAACGCCGTTGCCCCACTTAGTTCAAATTTTAATGTTTTAATGTCTGGAACGTCTTTGTGTGTTAAGGCCTTCAAAGGCTTGGCAATCAGGGAGAAGTTTGGGATCCAGTGCCGACAGTATCCTGCCACCCCCAAGAAGGGCCGAACCTCTTTTTGTGTGCGTGGTTGGGGAAAATGGGTGATGGTGGATATCCTGTCAGGCAGTAATTTCCTTGTTCCTTCGGACAGTTCATGGCCTAAATACTTCACAGCAGTGAGGCAGAACTGTAGTTTCTTGGGGGAGACCTTGTAACCTTTCAGCGCTAGGTGGCACAGGAGGGTAACAGTGTCCTTTGCACAGGCGTCCCTTGAAGGTGAGGCCAGTAGTAAATTGTCTATGTACTGGATAAATGTAGAACCTTCCTTTAGTACTAGGGAATCCTAATCTGTCTTTAATGCATTCGTGAAGATGGTGGGGGACTCTGTATACCCTTGTGGGAGGCGGCACCAACAAAAGAGCTTTGATCTAAAGGAGAAACTGAAAAGGTACTGGCTGTCTGGGTGCATGGGGATGGTAAAGAAGGCGGAGCTAAGATCCAGCACTGTGAAGTGTGTGGCTGTTACTGGGATATTGGACAATATTGTTGCTGGGTTTGGGACCACTGGGAATATATTTCACACTCCCAATTCACACCACTCACCACAGCTTGCTGTAAACTCTCCTTTAACACTTTTATAAACCGTTCCACAACACCATTAGTTTCTGAGTGGTACAGTGCTGCTTTTTTGTGCTTTATGCCTCTTGCCTACAAGAACTCCTCCACCACACCAGAAGTGAACTGCACTCCATTATCTGTAAGGAGTGTCAAAAGAAAACGGTCCTTCTCAAATAACTCCTCGAGAAAATGTATCACTACCCCAGACCCCACAGAGTTCACCATTTTGATTTCAGGCTAACATGAGAACATGTCAATGCAGACCAGGACATACCTATCACATGTTTTGATCTTCATGGGACCAAGAATGTCCAACACTATATTTACCCATGGACCAGAAGCTTGTTGTTGCAAGATCATAGGTTGTGTTCTGCGCTTTAACACCTTATCGCTGCACATACACTCTCTGCAGTTCCTCGCCTCCCTCTCGAACATCAAATCCTTCGCTGGCCACCAATAGCCCTTTCTGACCATTTCTTTGGATTTGGCTATACCCATATGATTAGCATGTACTTTATTCACCAACTGTGAGAAAGTGCCCTCTTTCTGTATGGTAGCCCCCACTTTTTGCTGAACTGCTGAAGTGCTTTGACGGAGTGTGCCCTGGGCTCCTGCCAATCAGGTGCCCAGGGCCTATGTTCTTTCCCTAAACCTGCATTAAAAACAAAAACAAATTGGCATCCCTGGTAAATGGTACCACAGGTACCCAGGGAACTGTCACCGGGGAAGACCTCTAAGGGCTGCAGCACTTGTTGTGCCACCCTTAGAGGCCCTGTACCATTACACACACACAATGCCTTTGCAGGCTGCGTGTCTTGGTGCAGAACAAAGTGAAGAGTCGACATGGCACACATCCCTGTGTGCCATGCCTACAACCCACTGCCCTGGCATAGATCAGTCACCCCTCTAGCTTGGTGCACTATACCAGTGGTGAGGGTACAGCTGCATGAGCCCTGTACCCCTGCAGTGTCTAAGTCCATTCTTAGACATTGTAAGTGCAGTGCTGCCATTTAGAGTATATGGTGCTGGGAGTTTGTTATTACGAACTCCACAGCACCATAATGGCTACACTGAAAATTGAAAAGTTTGGTATCAAACTTCTCAGCACATTAAACCCACACTGATGCCAGTGTGGGATTTAATGAACAATGCACACAGAGGGCATCTAGAGATGCCCCCTGAAAAACAACCTACCACTAGTGTCCAGGCTGAGTGGCTGCTTTCAGCTGCCACCACCAGACATGTTTCTGGACCCCTGGGTCGAGAGCCTGCTGCTCTCGGGGGCCTGAAACATTGCACATCCTGGGACGAGGTGCCAAGCCTCCTCCCCCAGGATGGGCAGGGTTCACAAAGGGAAGGCTTCAAAGGCTTGCCGCCTTTGTGAGCTTCCCCAGGCCACTTGCTGCTTTCAGCAATTGGTCCCCACTGGTTCTTACCCCCACTTTGGGTGGGAGAACGGGCGCGGAAAAACAAGGGAGGAAGAGAGGTGTGCCCACCTCTGCCAACTCCACCCCTCAGGTGGGGGAGGCGAGGTAAAGCACAACTCTCAGTCCCCGCCATCTTGCAGATGGGGGGACTCAGCCAACCAGGGAAAGGCTTATGCCTCCCTCCCACTGGAGGATGGCATAATAGGGAGTGTACCCACCCCAGGGAAGGGACCCATTGGTCCCAACTTTTTTAACTACCTGTAACACCCCTAAATCTAGTATTTAGGGGCAACCCTGAACCTTGCTTCCTCAGAAAAGAACCTGCAAGAAGAAAAGAAGAAGGACCGAACAGTCGTTCCGAAGCTAACAAGAGGACGACGCCCACTGACTTGGCCCCAGCCCTACCGGCCTGTCCCCACCTCGAACCTGCTCCAGCAAAATCCCGGTGTGTCCTGCAGGCAGCAACCTCAAGAAACCCGGAGGACCTGCCTGCCTTCAATCCCAAAGACTCTGTCTCCTGTGAACACCGGATTTGTTCAAACAACAGACTCCAGTTCCGCAAGGATCCGCGGGTCTGCACCACTCTGCACCCGAAGCCCACGGCCCGAGTTCGAGTGGCCCAACACCAAGAGGAGGTCCCCCCATTGATCCTGACCCGAGATCCGGCGACCCCTGACCTGCCTCAAGCCTCCAGCCGACACCTGCAGCCTCAAACCGGAAGGTCCCCCCAACCGCGACCAGGAGCTGGTAAGAAGATCCGACCCTAAAACGAACCCCTGTACCCGACGCCCCACAGCTTTGGGTGGCCCAACCGACGGTGCCTAACTAACCCCCAAGATCCCAATTTACCTCTCCAAGTGGTGATCGCACCCAGAAGATCTTCGTCCCCGAGCCTGCAGTGCTTTTGCAAACTGGAGACTCCCCATTGAAAGCTACAGGGCTTCTGATGCAAAACAGCACTCTGCACCCAGCCGCCCCAGTGCCGCTGAGGGTGCATCTTATGTGCTGGCCTAAACCCCCATTTGCCATGAGCTTAAGTCCAGGAGCTTTGCTCCCACAACCCAGTGGCCTGCTCGTCAGCAGCCACCAACCGGAGGCCCCCCATTGGATAACATTGAGCCTCAGCACTCTGCACCCAGCCACCCTAGTGCCGCTGAGGGTGTAACAAGAGTGCATCCTTGACCCTGGGGGACCCCTGAGTCTAACCCCAGAACACAAACTCCCACAACAAAGTACTTACCTTAAAACCGATAACACTATTTTCCTCCATAGGATAACATTGACTGTTTTTCTATGAAAAGTTTCTAAGTGTGGAGTTGGAAAACCTAAAGAAATTCTTTAAAACTGTACTAACTAACAAAAACGCTTTTACTTACCTGTTTACAGGAAATGTCCCAGTGTAGTATCCAGGCATACTGCACTGTGTAAGAAAAGTAATCTCAAAAGTAACTTACCTGTAATTTTACTAAAAATCCTATACAAAGTATATGTACTGTATTCTGAAAAGCATTGCATTATCAGTAACACTACTGTAATCAAATCAAAGTACATTTACAATTGCAATTCAAACTATTTACAAACTGCATTACTACTGTAAAGTATTTATTGCTTAGCTGTGCCAGGCTTGCTTGGTTCTAGAAAATAAAATAACTAAAAGAATATTTTTATACAAAAACAATTGGTCTGAAGTTCAGTCTTTGAGTGTGTGAATTCATTTGCTGACTGAGTGTGTACAACAAATGCTTAACACTGTCCTCTGATAAGGCCTTACTGCTCGACCACACTACCACAAATAGAGACTGAGGTGCTATCTACTTTACCTCTGCCTACCTTTTGGGTTCCCCTGGACTCTGTGCACACTATACCTCACTTTGGTATAGTATATACAGAGCCAGCTTCCTACACCAACGTCTTCCTTAAATTGTTTGTGGCTACTAGCTTACTTCCTCTCATCAACAAACTTTCAACAACAACTAAATCATCCTTCACCTGCCAAAATCCTCTAAGATCTTCCTCACACTCATTCTTACCACACCAACCACCACAAATCATCCTAATAATTTTCTGCAACACCATATCATCCATGTCTTTATTCCACTCTCCTTCCTGTATAACCCCATCAGTAATTAGACAAACATTCACCTCCTCTTCACACTCCTCACCACCAAAGAAATCTCCCACCTCTGGAACCTCATCCTTGGTGTCAGATATCCTTGAAAAGCAACAAATTGAGAACAAGTGACAGTGGTAATATAGATCAGGTCAGCACCTCCCCAGTGTCTTTCAATAAGTATAAATGTGCAAGTAAAAGCGTGCTCAATGTAAAACACTGTGCCACTTAACCAGTGTTATCCTGTGTAGAGAATACTTTCTCTCTACATTAAGAAACAAGATATAGGGTACAGAGCACAACAACAAATCAGTTCAGTATCTGACCTAGTTGTCAGATGATTTTAATGAACATAGCACCATGCAATGTGTACAATAAATCAAATAACAGTCCAAATATAATAGGCAAAAGAAGTTCTTGATTGTGTTGACACGAAGTAGATAGCTTAGACGCAGACAGCCGACACGTGTTTCGTCGTGTAGACGACTTTCTCAAGGCTTGGCAGCAAAGTAGTAAAAACCGTTGAGTAAATTCAAAGATTCCCTTTGTTGTACGGGAGATGGCAACAGCAAGTGGCGGAAGTCCAAACTTCCAATTTATATATAATAACAATGCTTCAGAACACTTTCAATGATGCAGTGTCATGTAATCGGCGCGTTTATGGAAGATATGAGGTTCTTATGTGCATCCAATTTTCAAAAGAGCATGAACAATAGTAATCTTATGAGGCGTGGAGAAATAATCTGCTCGTTATGGTAAACGAAGCCTCAGAGCAAAAACTGTAAGCCTAATACTACAGCATCCTTAGTAACGGCTGTGATAGACCTGTCAAGTAGCAACGTGTCTTACTGCAAATGGAGAAAAGCAATCTGCCAATACATTATTGGCACCAATCAAATTCAAATTCTTGGAGGGCAAATACCCAGTTGCAAATCCTATGGGGGACACAATCCACTCCCTTCTTCAAGAATACCTCCCTGAGGGGCTTGTGATCTGTCTTCTTCTTAAACCAGCACCCCCAAAGAAATTTCTTTAACTTGCTCACTGCCCAGAAGATTTCCAATACCTCTTTCTCTATTACCGAGTAGTTAAGCTCCGCTCGTCTCAAACCTCTTGATATAAACAATTTCTAGCTGCCAGTGGAGAAGGAAATGATGAGTCAAAGGTTTCATATGGAAATGTGCCCATGGCACTACAAATAGTGGTGGTGCCATATCTCCCTAAAACTATAATAGCAGGCAAGCTGTTGCAGTTGGGGATAGCAGCAGACTGAAAAGATGAGATTGTAACTTTTGAATCCAATGAGGAGGAAGGAAATCCTTGCCAATGAACCAGTCAAACACCCACCAATGAACTCTAGTCACTGGCTGGGCTGGAGATGAAACATGTCTCTGTTGAGCCACCCATGTTCCTGGAGGAGGACATATACTCAAAAAGTGTCTAGTCAAGCAGATGGAATAAGAGTGGATCGACAAGTCAGTCAGATAAGGAAATATTCGGATACCTTCATAGTGCGGGATTGCCAACAGAGGAGTGAGAGCCTCTGTGAACACTCAAGGAGCAAATTTTAGGCCACCCGTGAAGTCCTGAATTGGGAAACGATCATCTTGCATAGCAAAATGTAGGGGGTGTTGATGGATCTTTTTCAATCGGGAACTGAAGTAAGCATCCTAAATATGTATGGATGTAATGAAATCACCTGAAGAGACAACTGCACTGGCGGTCCGAGCAGGTATGCGCGGTGAGGCGGGGTTGGGGGGGGGGAATTGACATACAACGGGATAAGGAATATAAAATAAATAATTAATTAAAACCACTTACCTTGCACTCGCCTCATTGCCGAGTCGGTGATGCGGCGAGCTCAGGGTAAGTGGTTATCCCGTCGTATGTCACTTTCACCTCCTCACCCCCCACCGCGCTTACCTGCACGAACCGCCACTGGATAACTGCATTGATGGATTGAAGAGTCTTTATCTGAAAGTGATTGTTCGAACAAATTTAGGGCCTCATTTTCAAGAAAGTGCCGCAGTGTGGCACTGCAAGCCCTTTGACTGCGCCACGCTGTGGCACTTTCAGAGCACAGGATGCAACATATTTACAATCATATGTAGCATCCCTTTGCTCTTCTGTGCGCTGGAGCACAATTTGCTGCCATGCGCTGACGCAGGCACCCTTGCACCATGGTGCAAGGATGCCTGCGTCACGGGGATGATTGTTTATGTGCAGGAAGGTGTCCCTTCCTGCACATAACAATCTGAAATGGTGCTTTACAACGTCTATGTGTGCTGCATTAGCACACATAGAAACTTACAAAACGTCATTTTTTTAAATTATTGTTTATGTGCAGGAAGGAACACCTTCCTGCACATAAACAATCACCAGAGGTGATTTCCTCATTCTATGTGTGCTGCAGAATGCAGCACACATAGAAAGAGGAAAAAACGAGGAGAAATTAATACATTTCTCCTTGTTGCTCCTACACCCTTGGGGAGGCGTAGCATTCAGACGCATCTCCAGGTTTACGATTTCTCGTAAATCTGGAAATGTGTCAAGTTCCATGGGTTTTGCGTGGGAACACCCACAGCAAAACCCATGGAATGTCCCTTTCACGCAAAGTGCTGCGTGTAAAGGGGCCGTATTTGCAAGGACAGGAAAAGCCACGCAGGGTGGCTTTTCGTGTCCTTGTAAATATGGGGCAGGAAAATGCGCCGCCGGTGCGTCACAAAAAGTGACGCACCGGCGGCACAAGGGGCTTGTAAATAAGCCCCTAGGTTACCCCCTTCAGGTCTATAATGGTACAAGAGTGTCAGAACCAACCAGGGCTCATAGGGACTCCAAGGTTGGCAGAAAGGTTGAGGCTTCACCACAACATGTTATGCATCTCAGTTATTTGGGGGATGCTGGTGAGGGGCATCAGGACAGCAATGGATATTGTTTGCCCATTGTGCTGTCTGTCTTGTACATGGTTAGAGTTCTTCTTGATTCAGAATTGCTCCCATCTATTTATGACCTCTGTTTCGTAAATGACTAATTTCCCAATGCAAATGGTTGTCATTCACTTCTGGGATAAAAGGGGTTATGACATTTTATGAACCAGCACTGCATTCTAAGCTATGCCTGTGATAGAGCGCGATGGTGCTCTTTAAATTGTAGGGGTGCGTCATAATCATGAGTAGTTCGCACGTGCATTTATTCCTTTGTCGTATTAACATGGAACAGTAGAATGTGTACCGTAATAATGTGAAAGGTGATGTGCTAGGTATATTTTCCATGTAAACGTGAAGAAATTAATGTTGCAATACAGACATACTTAGCTGAAACATTAACGTGTAGAATTTGTGTATGAGGCTTACCATCTTTACGTATTTGATGTGCTCATGTAATGTGTTGATTTAGAAATGTTTAGTAAAATCTTCATTTATACGTGATTTCCATGAGACCTATGTGCCCTACTCCTATGTTGACTGATTTCTGTAGGCCTGAATTGTATTTTCCCTGGCTCTCTAGTAAGGGGTTTGTTCGTAATGTTCATGTGCATGTTGAATGTTTTCTTTCTCACGTTTCTGTTGCAGGTGGAGAAATTCATCTTTGTTAGTTAGAATAACGCTTTTGTTTTAGGAGTTCGGCTCGGGGAGGAGAGGATACATTCGCACATGGAGTACTGATAATGTGAGTCTGTTTTCTTTCTCACTGGAGAAGGCCTGGGAATCAAGGTCATCGAGCCAGGAGCTGGGAGTATCGAAACCAAATGGAAAGCTACCTATGAGGAGGTGCTCAGTGGGATGAAGCCATCGGATGTTACCTAATGGGCGTGTTTATGATTTGGTGGTTTGGATTAGGGACAGTGCCTCCAGGGTTGAGTTAGGAGAAGCGAGAAGATCGATCAGAGATAAGGAGCATCTTAGAACGAGCTCCGTAGCCTTTGGCTACCTGACCCATACAACGTGAGTGCACTTCTTAGGAAGTCTTCACACACTGACACCTTTTCCTGACTTGCCTGGGAAATGCTAAGTAGGGATGTCACGTTAGTTGTAGTGTAGGGACAGACTAATGCTTTTTACTTACGAACCTTCAATGAAGTCTGATCTGGACATAGGGGCACTTATTGCCTGCATCCTGATTTTGGAATTTGTCATCATTTTCATGATTCAAAGACTGAGAATTGCTCGCAGGTTCTGCATTGTATTAGTTCCAATGTATTTCTACAACCTCGTTTTGAGGTGTCTGTAAGTTCAGTTATTTTTGGCTTTGTAATAAACCCATTACATTTGGAAACCTGGAGTCTGTGATTCTTCGGAGTCCTGGTTCTTTGAGCCCATGAGTCAGCCCTAATGAGTTATTTCTCCCCTCTACACTTCTATAGCAAGCACCAAAGGTCCATCGGCCAAGGGTTCCGGAATACACATGTGAGAGGGAACCCGGCTCCATCAGTTGGTAGCACTGTCGGATTATTGCCTCTTGGAGTGAGAAGAGAATCCAGAAAGTTAGGGAAAGTTTAGCCATAGAGCCCCAAAGAGCGCAAAGAATGAGAGCCCAAAGGACTGAGGGTGGAGAGCGACGGGATTTGGTGGAGACCGACAAAGAGTGAAAGGAACAGCAGTTCACAGTGAAGAGAGTATGAATAGGGATGTGTGTGTTAGATTGCGGTGATGATTTGATTGTGTGATGTCTTGCGGAGTTGGAATGAGAGTCGAGTGATTGTGGTTTCGGGCCGAACGTGCATGGTCCATGTGATACAATTTGATTTTGATGTCAGGCTCAGAGAGTAGCCTAAGATCCCGGGATATTTTTGAGGTGTAGAATACACCGAGTGATGTAATTGTCTGACTAGTGATTGTGGGAGTCGTGAAGCGCTATCGACGACCCGTTGGAGATAGGAAGCATGTGTGAGTGAGCTTGATGGAGTCGTGTGGGAAGCTAGTGCACAAGGGCAGACCACAGCGATTCAAGAGGCCAACGCATGTCGTGGGTCACGGTGTGTGAATGGCTTTGAGCGATTGGATCCTATCGACTTTATTTATATGACTGTCCGGTCGTTTTGTGGACAGACAGTCTGAGGTGCAGCTGTCCGGTCGTTTCGCGGACAGACAGTTGCCAGAGGTGAGGCAGACAATTACTCGAGACTGTCCGGTTGTTTTGTGGACAGACAGTTGGATATGTCCCATCTGGCGGGGCATATCCTAGATGGTATTTTTTCCAATGACCCTCGAATCCTGGTGGGAGTACCCATTCCCCTCGCCTGGTCTGATCATTCTGCCATCCCTTTTGACTTACGCAGTTTGACATCACGAAGTGGTATCTCTTAAAACAGTAATTGGGAGGAAAGGAGAAACCTTAGTCTCATTAGTAAGGAGGCACTTACCAACTTCTTGCATAACTTTCAGCCCTCCGGGCACCAGGATGCGAATCTGGCAGCAGCCGAACTATCGCAACAACAGTCAGTAGCAATAAACACCCTGGCGCCAGTGAGTAAGCATTATTCAGCAAGAAGAAAGCCCGCTGCTCCCTGGTTTTCCGAGAGACTCAGAAAGATGAGACAGGCGTGCCGCAGACAGGAAAGATTGTGGCGTATTGATCTAGCGCCGTCAGGTAGGGAATTGCGTAAACAGTGTCTGAAGAAATATAAAGCGGCCATTATGGAAGAAAAGGGGTTATATTACACAAAGATCACAGAGTCAATGAATTCCTCTAGGGATCTTTTTAATATCATTAACTCCCTTTCTTCCCCCCCCAGTCACTGACCCTTCAGAGTTTTCTCAGGAGCTCTGTGATAAAATATCCGACTTCTTTCGCACCAAAATCATGGATATTTGCTCCTTGCTTGAAGCCTCCAATGCGGGGTTACCTGCTCAGTCTATCTCCCTTCTTAACGAAGAGGTGTTTATGGAGGATTCCCCCAGGCTACTTACTTTTCTTTGCTTATCGCCTGATGTTACTGATCGGCTTCTAGGAGTTAAATCTGGTTCTCCACTGGATCCCTGCCCCCTTAAGGTGTTTAAAATTGGTTGAGAAGCCATTGTTCCTCACCTTACTGTGGCATTAAACGTAGCTATCTCAGAGGGACAGTACCCCATCTTGTGGAAGACGGCAGTGGTAAAGCCACTTTTAAAGAAGCCTTCTTTGGACCCCTCAGAATTGAAAAACTATCGTTCGATCTCATTGCTTCCTGTTCCAGCTAAGATCTTGGAAACCTATCTAAATTCCCACCTTAGCGCCTATCTGAAGGAGCACCAACTTCTTGATAGCTCGCAACATGGCTTCAGAAGCCATCACAGTACGGAAACTGTCTTAACTGTTGTTTTTAACAACATCCGTACTCAAGTGGACTTAGGGCACACCACGCTGCTAGTTCTGCTTGACCTCACCGCAGCTTTTGATACCCTGTCTCCTCTGAGACTAGTTGAGCGTCTCAGAGAGATAGGGATCGGGGGCTCTGCTTTGGGGCTTCTTGCCTCCTTCTTGAGTGACCGGGTACAGACTGTGAAATTTAGTCCATTCTACTCGGCCTTTAATTCCATGTCTTGTGGTGTTCCTCAGGGCTCCTCCCTGAGCCCCACACTTTTTAATATTTATGTTGCCCCGCTTGCTAAAGTGGTGAGGTCCTTTGGGTTGGAGGTGTTGTCCTATGCGGACGACACCCAAATCATGGTGTCCATCACTCATAATATCAAAGACTCTGCCCATAACTTCAGGAATTGTATGCAGGCAGTATCCTCCTGGATGACGGCCAATTTCTTGAAACTGAATGGGGAGAAGTCTGAGGTCTTGATCTTTGGCAGCAAACTGGACATTTGGTCCAGCGACTGGTGGCCGGACACACTGGGCGCCTGTCCCTGCCCGGTATCCCATGGGAAAAACTTAGGGATTTTAGTGGACAATTCTCTCTCCTTGATCAGGCAGGTCAATAGGACAGTGTCCACCTGTTTTGGGATTATTAGAATCCTCAGAAAAATCTCCCATTTTCTTTCATTTGACTCGCGCAAACATGCTGTCATTGCCCTGATAACGTCCAGACTGGACTATTGTAATGCATTAATAAAGGTCTGGTGCGACGTTTGCAGCTGGTGCAGAATGCTGCGGCCAGACTGGTGATGAGTCTTCCAAAATTTCACTCAGTTTCGGCCTCTCTCAGGATGCTACACTGGCTTCCTTTGGACTGTAGGATCCTCTTCAAAACATTCTGCCTTACTCATAATGCCTTCTATGGCGCAGGCCCTGAGGGTATCAAGGCAATACTTCATCGCTATGTTCCAACTAGACAGCTTCGGTCTGTAGATAAGAATTTGTTAATAGTACCAAGATTTAACAAGGCTAGATGGGGAGGTAGAGCCTTCTCGACTGTTGCTGCCAAGCTGTGGAACTCCCTCCCGGAAGCGCTTTCGGGTCAGGTGTCACATTCGCTCTTCCGTAAAGCCTTGAAAACCTGGCTTTTCTCGCAGATCTTAGTATAAGCATGCCAGCTTGTCTGCCCACTAGTGCCGTAATAGCGCCTTGACGCCCTTTGGCTAAGTTTAGCGCTTTATAAATTCAATATTCATTCATTCATATGTAACTGTCCGGTCATTTGGTGGACAGACAGTTACTAGATTTTATGCGTGAAGTGCGTGAATGCGTAAAGGGAGGCTGTAAAGGAGGGTGAACTGCTGCGTGAGGAGGAGGAGTGACGTCGGTATGTGCTGCGCTGCGATTGGACTGTTGGTGTGAAGCCGCGCTGGGATTGGTGGATTGTCATCAGGAAGTCAAAATGAAAATATTTGTGGGCAAAAGAACTTGATTCAATCATGCGATGTTTTAGGGTGTTACGAGACCTTTGTAGGGGAGATAGGGGAATAGTGACTTGAGTGGGGGAGGAAGCACCACCTGAGGATACCCCAGCACATTATATGGCCACAAATGTAGGACTCCATACCATAGTTTGGCTTAAAAATTGGCATAAGATTACCGAAAAGGAGGGAGATTTGGCTTTTCCATGCTATGGTTCTTTTAGATTAGAGGTGCTGTACAGGTTGAGGGGAGTGATGGCTTCATTGCGACTTCCGCCTACACCGACACAGTTTGAGGCATTAGATGCATGGATGAGAGAAGCATAGGCAAAGAGCTGAGAGCGAAGTCAGGGAAGAATGAAAAGGGTGATGAAGGCATATCAGGATGCGCGATGGGACGCACAGTTGAAGAAGTGGAGGGTAGACACCATCGAAGGAGAGAGACTATTTCCACTCTTGGTGAAAACAGGAGACGCTCGGAAGTGGAAGGAGGAAGACGATAGTGACACTGATGATAGTTTGTTAGATCGGTTGCTAGCAGAGCGACAATCCAGATTCAGATGAGGGAAGGTGGGCACACATAGAAAAAAAAGAGAACCGCAGGCAAGCCCTAGTGCAAGAGTAGTGGGAAAGGTTTCAATAGGAATGGGAGGAACAGGGACGCCAGTGTTGGGAGGTACAGAGATGAATGGAGTTAATGCTGCTAGATGGTTACCGGAAGCCCTTACGGTTCCGGTCACCATTGGCCCTATAGTATCAGTGTATGATCCAGGTCCGGGGGAAAACAGTAGTCAGTCACAGACAGGATTAGGAGGAAAGATCAATTCTGGAGGGAATGGTATGACGAATGGGAATAGTCCATTCTTGTTGCCCGTAGATGCTAGTACTCCATTGCCAGCCACTGCAGATTCTTCCAGAGGGGGTATTGGGCCAAGTGCAGTAAGATCAGTGTCATTGGCAGACTCACGTTCGGCTTTGACGATGTGGGAACCTCCATTCAGGAGAGCCATGGGGAGGATAACCGGAGAAAGGATCGATCAGGGAACTCCTGAGTCAGCACGCTCCACAGCATACAATAGGAGGAAATCCTCGCAGGAATCAGAGCAGTGAAAGCGAAGAGATGAGTAGCGCGTCAAGTTAGGGAACGCTCAAGGCTAAGGTGTTGGACGTGGTAAGATTAAAGGTCGAAGTGGATGAGATCATAAGCAGAAATTTGCCCCTGGAAAGGATAGAACTTTATGAACAAGATGAACTGTTGTTTGTGGCCGAGGATGTCACCCGTAAGGCAAGGAGGGCACACAAGAAACTGACCGAATTGGCACAAAGGTATGATGTGGATTTGTCCAAAACCAAAATGTTACAGGGAGGTCATAGGCTAAATTATAGTGATCAAGTATTAGAAGAGAAAAGAGTCAAAGGATTGAAGACCCACATTTGAGACTTGATTATAGGGATACGTGCATGGAGCATGCTTGACAAGTGAGAGGAAAGGTGGTCTAAGAAAAAGAATGTCAAGAAAGTGATAGGAGATACGCCGTCTCCAGGAAGGGGAACAGCAGGAGTAGAGGCTTACCCATTGTGAGAGGTGCCAAGCGGAGGGTATGTGCATGTGCCTTGGAGCAGGGGTGATTTGGCAGCATTTACAAATGATTTTCCTAGGCTGAGGGAAAAGCCTGTTGAGTGGTACAAGCAGGTTGATCGCTTCGTCAAGATTTCAAAAGTACTGTGGATTGATTTGAATACCTGTTTGACATTGTGGTACCAAATGATTTGTGGTCAGCTTGTAAGATTGCGGTTGAATAGCCATCTACTGAACCTGAGCTAGACCCCATAACGCATTGCCCTTCACCTTTAGTTATGAAAAAGTTTGAACAGGTAATTACATGGTTACAGTCCAAGATTTCCCCACAAGACATTGATTGGGTCAAAATAGATCCGACTACCCAAGAGCCTAAAGAATCCGTACATGCTTACTATGAGCGGCTTTTACAAGCCTTTAAGCAGTACAGTGGCTTAGATACATTAGATTCTAAGGATATGGGACAGTTCATTTCCAAATTTGTCTTAGGATTGAGGCCAGAAATCAGCTTTATGATTCAGCAACATCTGATCAGTTGGCAAAATAAATCTGTGGACGAAATTCTACGGTATGCCAGATATTGCAGTGATGAGGTAGACACGAAACATAAGAAACTAAAGGACAAGCTAATGCTAGTCCAGATGAGAAATGCAGATAGGGTAGACCAAGTGCAGTCGAATGGAGGAACATTGGGTTGGAAGCAGGGAAACAATCATGGAGGAGCCCAGAATGCGTCGGGTCAGGGAAGAGAGAAGCCCATAGATCCCAAGACAGGAATAGACGTAGGTACCCTAAAAAGAACCACTGCTTGTTATTTTTATCATAAAATCGGGCATTGGAAGCGCGAGTGTAGATCTAACCTAGCTAATCAGATCCAAAATGAGGCAGTAGAGCAGGTACCTGAGATTATAAATACTGTGACGAGGCCCAGGTCTTTACACGGTGGGGGTCTGAGTTCACAAGTGCAAGTTCCCCAACCCCCGAGAATTCCTCAGGGAAATCGGGTGTACCAGCAGATGCCCTTTATCGAAGCTTTCGATGAAATCGATCCAGACCCGTTACAATGACGGTGCCTGAGGGGGGAGGAAGACTGTACCCTTGGATCAATCTTAGAGGTAGACCAGAGAGGACCGTATGTGGAGGCAGATGTGGACGGTCATCCCATTACATTCTTGATTGATACTGGTGCTACCCTTTCTACTGTGAGGTCTGCAGTAGTCCCAAACCTACCCCTCTCGGTACAATCGATCTAAGTTGTAGGAGTTGCTAATAAGAAAATGACTAATCCATTGACAGATGAAATACCTGTGAGAATAGGAACCTTCCAGGATCGTCACCAATTTGTGGTGTGCAATTCGAGTCAGGTCTGTTTCTTGGGTCGTGACCTTTTGTGCAAATTGAATTGTACTATCTATTGCACACCCAAGGGAGTGGAGTTGCAGACCATTGATGATAACATTGCATTCAAACTGGCGAATCAAAATCTCTGCATAGAGATGTTTCCCCTTTTGACAACAGAAGATTTGCCATACAATTTGAGGGATTCAGTCTCTCCGGAGGTGTGGGATTTCACGGGAGAAGAGAGTAAAGATCCAGATCAAGCCCAATGCCGAATTCCCAAGAACACCCCAGTACAATCTGACGCCGGAAACAGTGGCAGGAATCAAGCCTGTGATTGAGTCCATGATCAAACAGGGTATTTTGAAGGAGTTAATGGGGAGCCCATGCAATTCCCCTATAATGGGACTGCAGAAGCCAAGTGGGAAGTTCAGAATCGTGCAAGACCTTCGAAAGGTCAACACGATTGTAGTTCCATATTGTCCTGTGGAACCGAATCCATCAGTGATCCTGTTTCAAATTCCTTGTGAGGCTGAGTGGTTTACCGTGATTGATCTGTGCCAGGCGTTCCTTTCTATACCATTACACGAGGAAAGCCAATTTTTATTCGCTTTCCGTCTGGAAAATCGTGTGTTAACGTGGTGTCGTATCCCACAAGGGTATACTGAGAGTCCATCAATCTTTAATCAGATCTTGAAAAAGAATCTTGAGAGTCTGGTACTGCCGCAAAATTCAGTTCTTGTGCAGTACATTGACAACCTCCTGATCGCATCAGAAATGGAAGACGCTTGCAGAATTGATACCGTTGCACTGTTGAATCACCTAGGAGAGAACGGACACAAGGTGTCCCCAAGCAAACTTCAGTACTGTTTGCCTGAGGTTCAGTATTTGTGTCATTGCATCGAGAAATGCAAGAGGAAGGTGTCACCAGACCGCATTGAAGCGATCATGAAAATGAGTGCACCCACCACACAAAAGGAAGTCAGGATGTTTTTGGGAATGGTTGGGTACTGCCGCCAGTGGATTCCCAACTTCTCATTGAAGGCAAAGTATCTGCAGAGATTGACACACAAGGATGTGAGTGATCCAGTACCATGGGATAGTGACTGTTTGGTTGCCTTTCTGGAGCTGAGAGAAAGCATGTGTCGTGCTCCGGCTCTAGGAATGCCTGATTACAACAAATCATTCTCGTTATTTTGTTGTGAGAACAAGGGGTGCGCACTGTCAGTACTCACACAGACTCATGGAGGTGTCCGTAGACCAGTTGCCTACTTCTCAGCTTCCCTAGGTCCGGTAGCTTCAGCATTGCCTGGATGTCTCAAATCTGTTGCTGCAATAGGTGTCAGCATTGAAAGATGTGAAAGTATTGTGATGGGTCATCTCCTTACTGTATATGTTACACATTCAGTTGAGCTTCTGATGACGAGAACTAAAACACAGCATTTGACAAATAACAGACTCACACGCTATGAGCAAGTCATACTTGCCTCAGAGAATGTGAAACTGAAAAGATGTTCTGTATTGAATCCTGATACTTTGATGTCTATTCCAAACATTGAAGATGAAAATTGTGAGGACCATGACTGTCTCGATGTGACTGAACTTTTCTCCAAACCAAGACCCGACATTTTTGATGAACCTCTGCCTGAATCCGATGAAATCCTTTTTGTAGATGGTTCGTGCTTAAGGGATAATGCGGGTCATTTAAGAGCAGCGTTTTCTGTCTGTACGATTTCTGGAGTCATTGAAGCTGCTTGTTCACAGGGAGTACACTCCGCACAGGTAGCTGAAATCATTGCCTTGACACGTGCATGCCTGGTCGCTGATCAGATCGGAGTCACCATCTACGCCGATAGCCAATATGGGTTCGGTGTGGTTCATGACTTCGGACAGCTATGGTCACAGAGGGGGTTCCTAACGTCATCAGGCTCTCTCATCATAAACGGGGAATATGTGAGACAATTGTTGGAAGCTTTGCAACGACCAAAAGAAATAGCTGTGTTAAAGTGCCTTGCCCACAGAAGGGGGGATGATTTTGTGACGTTGGGCAATAGGTACGCCGATGAAGTTGCACGTTTCTGTGCTGAACAAGGATGCATTTTTAATGGGTAATACACAGGAGAGAGCACAGAGAGAACCGAGCTCAGCATGATATTAGCCGCAGTGGACACTTGGGATGAGGTCAAGCGTCTGCAGGGAGAAGTGTCTGCTCAAGAAGAAGCTGGTTGGATTAAAGCAGGTTGTGAGAAGAGAGATGATGGTATTTGGGTTTCAACTGATGGTCAAGCAGTGTTGCCAGATGATTTACTGAGCCCAATGGCGAAGCAGATTCATGGAGCAGTTCATATTGGAAGGGATGCCATGGTGCGAGTGTTCAGACAGACGTGGTTCAATCCACGGTTTCGTGCGTTTGCTGAAGCAGTGTGTCACAGATGTGTTACATGTCAGCAGATGAATGCTGGGAAGAAAACTGTGGTTGCATTGAGTCACATTGGGAGATCTGGAGGTCCCTTTAATAGGATCCAGCTTGACTTCATTGAAATGCCTAGGTGCAATGGATTGAGGTACATTCTGGTGGTGGTGTGTGTTTTCTCACGGTGTGTGGAAGCATATCCAACAAGAAGGTGTGATAGCCTCACAGTAGCAAAGCTGTTACTTGTGTTGCCTTACAAGTTGATCAGAGATTGCACTGTAGCTACAGGCCTGAGGCATCTGGCCTTGTTGAGCGGATTAATGGAACTCTCAAGATGCGAATGGGGAAGGTTTGCTCGTCTACGTCTCTGAAATTGATGCATTGCCTTTGGTGTTGATGAGTATCCGTAACATCCCTGATAGGAGGACAGGTCTTTCGCCCCATGAGATCCTAATGGGGAGGGCGATGCACTTGCCAGCAGTACCATCTACAGCGTTGATAAACATCACAGATGATTTGATCCTTGATTATTGCAAAGGACTGGCTGACGTGGTCTGTTCTGTGTCTCATCAGGTTGAAGCTGCGACTGCCCCGACCTCAAAGGACCTCGGCCACGATCTGAGCCCAGGTGACTGGATCCTGGTCCGGAAACATGTGAGGAAGAACTGTCTTGATGCTCGCTGGAGAGGTCCATATCAAGTGATTCTGGTGACGAATACAGCCGTGAAGTGTGGGGGGTCGTCGAACTGGATCCACGCTTCACACACCCACAGAGTTTCAGGATCCTCGGAAGAAACAGCTCCTCTCTCAGAAGAAAATCCAGCTATGGCTGCGAGGCCACTGGAGAAGACAAGCCAAACTGTGAGGGTTACTGACGAGACTGGTCACCCACCAGAGCAAGCTGAGGGGGGTCACGCTGCACAGGACCCGGGTGCCGACTCTGAGGAAGACGGTAACGTTGCGAGTGGTACAGAGTCCGACTCAGCTGGAAGGGCTGGAGTGTAAGGTGATTGGGTGCAGAGAAGTAGAGCAGAGTTTGCAAGAGAAACGTGGCCTGTGAGACAGAAGAGGCAAAACCTGAGACTGGCATCTGAAAGAGATCTTGCCCCTGTGTCTGAAACGTCAGAGTCAGAACTAAGCGACGCAGAGCAGGCACAAGAGGGCCTGAGGAAATCGAGACGAGCGAGGGTGCCCTGCCAGAGGTACGCACGCCCCAGAGTGGACCTATCTGATCACAGATGCCGGGAACAGTGTGGACCGGGAGACTGAGGTCTTCACGAGTGGTCAGCAGAGTTCCAGAACTGAAGATTGAGATTGAACTTGTAGTTCCTGGACTAGAAATCGAGGGGATGTTGACAGTGACAGTGCCAAGACCTCCGATATTGAGTAAGGTGCGGGTTTTGATTCTGCAAGATTTGTCTTTTCCAACATTCGGATACCAACCACCAGCTCAGGAGATTGCACCAGTTCATCTTGAGATTCTACAACATGTCATTAGTGAAATTGGATCTGAGCTTGTGAGAGACTGTTGATCAAACTGTGAACTGTAAATAAAACACTTGCTTTAAAGAAGATAACCTATGCCCGAGTGGAAGAAGAATAAATTTAGGGACTTTCGGTAGAAGAAGAAAGAGGGCTAAGGCAGTCTTTTGAACTGTGTAAATAATTGTCCGCGAACTGTAAAATCAATTTCCAAGACTCCAAGGAACTGTACATGAACCTTGTTGAACAGCAACCAGAGGCAGAGAAAGAGACTTTGCATTGATCTTCTTGCTGTGCTAAACAGACTCAGTTAAAAATGGAGTCTGGAAATCTGAACCGTAGAGCAAAGTGTGTGATAGGTACACTTATAGTGGAAGTGATAGTAGTGATAGCAGTAGTTATCATAGTCTCTGTAAAAGTTTCACATGATGCAGAAGTTGAGGGGGTGGGAATGCACAGGACATCCACACCTGTTACTTCTAGCAAAAAGAGGTTACCGTAGGAGCAGATAAAGTTATGCTAGATCAAACTAGTCGCATGTAGACTTGTCTAAGGGTGATTATACGTTGAATGCCTATGCGAAATTGTTCTATGAATATGTGAATACGATGGATGTGAAAGATTGTTATGAGTGTATGCAGTTGCCTGCGTCTGTGGAGGAGGGGATTTGTTATCACCATCTTCCCTTGACGTATGGTATTACATGTAGTCTGCTGCTTAGTATGTTTTATGGTAAGGGTCACTATGAATATTGTTTCTCAAATTACGATGTAGTGCTTTCAGAAGTTCCAGCTTACAAGCACCTGAACAAGTATGATTATTACAAGCAGGAAGAGAGGATTGGAAAGTATTTCATACCTACTGTTACATTAGATACAGCTAATGTTCACCGTCATAATTTGACGTGTATATTAACTGATGTAGAGAAGAAGTTCATAGATCAAATAGAAGATAGACATAGGCAATTAGCAGTCAAGTTCAATAGTAAGGAAGGAAAATTTTCATGGACCCAGGAGGAGTTGGTCCATAAAGCAAAATGGAGTTATGGTCCGATAGCTTTAGATTTCGAACAGCGAGGAAAACTCTGCTTCAGACAAGTGCAGACTTACTATGATAAGATCTTTGAAGGCCAAAGTGTGTGTGATCACATTTTCACAATTGAAGCCACTATTAACAAGTTCTTGCAAGAAGCGGTGCAAGTGGTACCCAGTATGTATTTTGTGTGCTGGAAAAATGCATATGTACTGTTGCCACTGAATTGGTATGGTACATGTTATGTGGCTGTTGTGTTTCCTAAGATCTACCACATTGAAGATTTGGTCCAGTTGGAAGGTGGACTACACTATAGAGAAAAGCGAGGTGCGGGTGCAGGAGAAATTGTTGGAGACGGATTTGGGGCAATGATACCAAGTTTAGGAGTGGTTCTGAATGATATTAATATTAGAAGGTTGTCGACTATTGTGGATACGTTTTCAGTGAATACAGCTCAGTCTTTATTACTGGTGAATGGAGAGATGGTATCGATAAGGGCCGTGGTGATGCAGAACTGCCTTGCGTTAGACGTATTATTAGCAAAAGAGGACGGGGTTGTAAAATTTTGAGGGTCCAACAGTGCTGTACTTATATCCCTGACCATAGTAAGGATCTGAGGAAGTATATAAGTAACATCACTGAATTTTACCATGAGGTGCATGACTTGGCAACGGAAGGAGTTTGGGACAAGGTTGGAAAAGGATTTGGAAAGATTGGAAGCTGGTTTGCTAACCTCGGTAAGGGAATTCTTGGTTACATTCTGAAGCCCATCATCATAGTTGTGGTTTTTCTGATCCTTTTGATTGGATTGATAAGGGCCTACAAGTGGCATAAGGCAAGACAGGCTGAGAGATCTCTTAGAGAGCGGGAGAGGAGAATGGAGCGCCTGCAGGGCTGTCACTATGAGAATCTCAAAAGTCTCGAGAAGTTCCGGCAGAGGAGAACGGCTACTACTTCTGTTTAGGTTGGTTCTCTCTACAGGGAGTTATGGTTGGTTGTGATGACACTTGTCATCAGAGGGGGGACTGATAGAGCGCAATGGTGCTCTTTAAATTGTAGGGGTGCATCATAATCATGAGTAGTTCGCACCTGCATTTATTCCTTTGTCGTATTAACGTGAGACAGTAGAATGTGTACCGTAATAATGTGAAAGGTGATGTGCTAGGTATATTTTCCATGTAAACGTGAAGAAATTAATGTTGCAATACAGACATACTTAGCTAAAACATTAGCGTGTAGAATTTGTGTATGAGGCTTACCATCTTTACGTATTTGATGTGCTCATGTAATGTGTTCATTTAGAAATGCTCAGTAAAATCTTCATTTATACGTGATTTCCATGAGACCTATGTGCCCTACTCCTATGTTGGCCGATTTCTGTAGGCCTGAATTGTATTTTCCCTGGCTCTCTAGTAAGGGGTTTGTTCGTAATGTACATGTGCATGTTGAATCTTTTCTTTCTCACATTTATGTTGCAGGTGGAGAAATTCATCTTTGTTAGTTAGAATAGCACTTTTGCTTTAGGAGTTAGGCTCGGGAGGAGAGGATACATTCGCACACGAAGCGCTGAAAATGTGAGTAGTTGTTCTTTCTCACTGGAGAAGGCCTGTGAATCAAGGTCATCGAGCCAGGAGCTGGGAGCATCGAAACCAAATGGAAAACTACCTATGATGAGGCCATCGGATGTTACCTAATGGGCGTGTTTATGATTTGGTTGTTTGGGTTAGGGACAGTGCCCCCGGGGTTGAGTTAGGAGAAGAGAGGAGATCGATCAGAGGGAAGGAGCATCTTAGAACGAGGTCTGTAGCCTTTTGCTACCTGGCCCATACAACGTGAGTGCACTTCTTACGAACTCTTCACGCGCTGACACCTTTTCCTGACTTGCCTGGGAAATGCTAAGTAGGGATGTCACATTAGTTGTAGTATAGGGACAGACTAATACTTCTTACTTAGGAACCTTCAATGAAGTCTGATCTGGACATAGGGGCACTTATTGCCAGCATCCTGGTTTTGGAATTTGTCATAATTTTCATGATTCAAAGACTGAGAATTGCTCGCTGGTTCGGCTTTGTATTAGTTCCAATGTATTTCTACAACCTTGTCTTGAGGTGTCTGTATGTTCCGTTATTTTTGGCTTTGTAATAAACCCATTAAATTTGGAAACCTGGAGTCTGTGATTCTTCGGAGTCCTGATTCTTTGAGCTCGTGAGTCAGCCCTAATGAGTTATTTCTCCCCTCTACACTTCTAAAGCAGGCACCAAAGATCCATCGGCTGAGGGTTCCAGAGTACACATGTGAGAGGGAACCCAGCTCCATCACCTGCCAGCCTCGTAAGTAGTGGGTTCTCCACTACCAACTAGTTCACTCACCCGTCCCCCTTCCTTCATGTGTATTTTTTGTGTTTTGTCTTCCTCACTCAGGCACTTGTGTAACTGACAACTACTTAACTCACCCCAGTTATTCTTGCAGCCTTACCAGTAAGTCTCCAGCGTCCACCTGGGCCAAGTTGCCATCAGTAGTAATGATGGGAAGTGTATCTGCTTTGGAGTTCACTTGATTAGTTTTAAGTGTTTATTGTGATATAAATGAATTCATTAATTTACAGGAAGTGTTGTACTCCTGACTTTCTTACTCAAGCTGCCGGACCAACATTGATCTCTGCCTACCCTAACCTTGCTTCCCCTTATTCTACATCACCAATGTCTGCAGAAAAAAACAGGATTGGGGGGGGAGGGTTGGGGGGGGGGGGTTAGGAAATTGGTAGTCTTGTTGATAATCTGCACTATTCTTTACTCACTCTGATCATCACAGAAACTCCCCTGATGGTTTGGGGACACAAAACTGGATGGAATAGACCCTAGCTCCTTTTCATCTGGAGGAACTGCAGGGATTCCCCATTTTTGGATAAGATCTTGAACCTCTGCTATGGGGCCGAAAGGGTGGACTGAAATCAGTGAGGAGGAGGATCTGGAGAAGCTTGATTGAGTGATCATTTCTAACAATGTCCAGGATCCAGTGGTTTGAATTGTCCTGCATTCAAGCGTAGTAGACAAACTTCAGTCAGTTCCACACCAGAGAGGATGAAGGGGGGCAGTGAGTCACTGATGCATAGCTATCAGTCATAATTCTCAAGAGGAAGGGTTATGACCCTTTGTGTCAGATCCTGTACTACATCCTCTATCCCTGCCATTGAAGTACTTTCTCCTTGTGGCTGGGCAAAGAGGAGAATGTTTGACAGCAGGGTGATATCAATTCACAAATGGAGGACTAGGATTAAAGGAGGCCCTAAGCTGCTTGTTTGACTGATTCCTCCAGACAGGAACCAAAAAAGGGTGTTTAAGATAAAATGGCTTCTGAGCTCATTCTGCATTCCTAGTACAAAGCCAAACATGATTGAAGATAGAGCTCATATAGACGTTGCTTTAAGAATATTTATGGCAATATCCGATATTGTCGAGGTTGTTCCGCGCCCGCTGCAAGCTGCAGCAGAGGCAGAGCAACAATGGAATAAAACGGCCCGTGTTAAGGGAAGGAGCGATTCGCGTTCTAGTCTGCGAGTGTCTCCGTTCCCGTCCGGGCCTTGCACTCACCACTTCCGGTTCCTCTCAGCTTCTCGGACGAAGCACGTCTCGGAAGGCGTCGGCTCCGGCATCCGGCGGGTCTCCAGTAATTTCCATGGCGTCGGGGAAATCGTTCCTCTAGAGCAGAGGTCTTCAATCTGTGGGGCGCGACCCCCAGAGGGGCCCTGGAGTCCTAGGAAGGGGTCGCGCATTCCCCAGCCTCACTTGTCCATGGAATCCAAAACAATTGTTTTTTGTTTTGGAAAAAGACAGCCCTCCTGGGACAGCTAATTTTGCTCATTAAAATGCTTCATTTGAGTCTCCTGTGCTGTGTAAAGCTTTTGTGCCAGGGTGCCTGGTCACCTGAAAGAAATACAAATGTTCCCTGTTTGTTAATCTGCAAGTTCAAAGGGTGCTTGGGACGCCCTAAATCACTCCAACCTTTGTGATGACAAAGATTTGTTTGTTTTGTAGTGGTAGTGCAAAGAGTTAACAACTGAGCTGTGAAGTGCTTGCTTTTAATCCTTCACTGTATTTACACAGCCCTTAGTACCCGTAAGGAGGTGTTGAAGGGACAGTTATGTAAAAAAAAATTGCATTACATACGCTCTGGTATAACTAAAATCTACATTTTGGAAGCACCATTTTATTGTAAAGCTATTTACACATTTTGTGTCAGTCTATCTTATTTATTTATTTATTTTAATATCTTTATTGGTTTTTTCTTAAATTTCTTTCTATTACTTCTGCTTACATTTTGCATGACAATACAGATTAATCAAAAGCAACACATAAACCTATGTTATACAACCTCATTAGAGCACTATGCAGTTCAACACTGTACATTACAGGAGCATAATCTGGATATGTCATAGTGCTCTCAAATAGCATCAACAAGCAGTTAAACCATGCCACGCTATGATTGCCTGCCCACATTTCCGCACTACTGCTGCCAGCTCGCAAATGAACTCACTGGTCCTATACACTAGCATGAGGTCTCCTAAACAGTGCGATGACATACAGTGTATATGTCGTCTGTAGACATAATGGAGATCAATTTACAAATGCAGCAATACCCTAACAGAGGGGTTTCGCAAAATTGTGTCAGTCTATCTTACACTGTGTGTAATGCAATGCAAGTATAAAATAACGACTTACATATTCACAGTACTTTTTGTCACAGGCTGTG
Organism: Calotriton arnoldi; assembly: GCA_963921515.1. Classification (NCBI taxonomy): domain Eukaryota; kingdom Metazoa; phylum Chordata; class Amphibia; order Caudata; family Salamandridae; genus Calotriton; species Calotriton arnoldi. Next base: position 1,245,841 of record CAWUFW010001824.1, on the reverse strand, counting down.
ACCTCATAGCACTAAAAATACACAAGTCACCATTCTCCACTGCACCAACCAAGATTTAATTTTGTGGCTCTCTGGTTACACCTACACCTCTGCAGTGCATTAACTAATAGGGATTTCATAATGTACTACAGTGCATTTCCCAATGAGTAACAACTTTTTTAATGTATTTTTCATTTACGCTGTCCATTAATTTATATGTAGGTACTTGATGATGAAAGACATAAAAACGTACATAATATTTTGTAACTTATTTGTGAGAGGCTTGCGCCACCACAGCATCTCTTTTTTTGACGCTCCAGCGGCGCAAGTGTTTCAACCATACCTATGAGGCGGCGCAAAGTCACCCTGCATGGCTTTGCATGGCCTCATAGATATGGAGTTAGACAAAGCAGCGCAAGTCACTGTGTTGCCTTACTCTGCCTCAAGGAGGTGTTTCATAGGCATTGCGTGGGGGTTCCCACGGAACACCCATGGATTTTGATGCTGCTCCATATTTACAAATTCATGTAAACCTGGGGCAGCGCCAAAATTGGACGCCTCCCCAGTGGAGGCGTAATGAGGAGAAAGTTTTTATTTTCTCCTTGTTTTTTCCTCTTTCCATATGTGCTGCATTCTGCAGCTCACATAGAAAGCAGAAAACGCCTCTTGGGATTGTTTTTGTGAAGGAAGGTGCCCCTTCCTGCACAAAAACAATCCTGTCTATGTTGGTGCAAGGCAGCAATTTGTGCGCCAACGCAAGGGGAAAGGACAGGAATGCACTGTATTTCATAAATATGGTGCATTCCTTCCCTTTCACATTGGTGTAGGGCAGTGCCGCAAGAAGACTGGCGGAGCTGCCCTACGCCAATCCTCATAAATAAGGCCCTTTGTTTTTAGCTACGCTCACTGACCTTTGGTTTGCTAAACACTGTTTAATATTATTTCCCCACCGTAAAAATTATTTGCTATTGGAATTGGGGGCGTTAATGGTTGTCGATGATGAGGAGTACCAGGTTCTAGAACTTTTTGTCAGGAGGGGGTCCTTACGCCTAAAAAACTTTGACAAGGGGTTCTCGGCATCAAAAAGTTTGAAGACCTCTGCTCTAGAGGTAGCTGGAGCTGCCTCGCGTCCTGCATTTCCTCGTTTTCGCTCGACCTGTGAAGACAAAACAAACAGTTACAGTTGCATCAGGATCTCCCTGTGCGGTAAAGCTCTTGCGCTGCTCTGTATTACTAGCAAAGACACTTATCTGACGTATGTTCCCCTTGGTGGTTCACAAGGACGTCTGTATTCGTTTTTGCTACTTAAGAAAATTGCTCTTTGGAAATAACAGTTTGGAGTTAGCTTCCTGAAAATTAAGGCAGCCACATTTAGCCTGCATATGTTTTGCATTTTTGTTTTGGATTAAACACACATTTTGGATATATACATGTAAGGTTCTGGCTATTTGAACAAATGTATACTATTTTTGGGCTATATTTTTCTTTTCTCCTTTTCTACATAATGGGTAAGGATGTCGCACAACACTCCTAATTAATTAGAGGAAGGTGTTTTTCTGCTTATCTTTATCTGTGTATGTCTCTTCTTGTTTATAGAACTACTCTGTCTCCTGAGAGATTTCTTTATGGATTTAAGTGGAAGAGGGGAGTGATCAGGTAGCTAATGGAGTTACTTACCATGGTGACATAAAACGTTGTTATTCACTAAAGCCATTGCAGGGCCTCATTCTTGCTCTTTATTACGGGGATACACACCATCTCCACTGACGATTCCTTGCTGCCCTAGTCAACCCGAGGGATCCTGTTCAATTCTCTTTCCCTTGTTTCCCCTCTTCCCCCTACACACTGATCTTGCTTTGACCACGTTGGGCATTGTCATTGGTGAGGGGACGTGGGGACCTGTTCTTCCAGTCCCTGAATCTCGCTCCTGCGGAAACATCAGGTGAGCCCTGATAGAACTCGAAGCCCACGTTACTTTTCTGCCTGAGCGAGATGGAAGAACATCAAATAACTCTTGCTGACCTGGCTCACATGATAGGGAACCTACAGAAAGAAACACAAGCACTTTCATTGAGAGTAGACACTTTACAAAGGGTTTCCAGAACTGCTTCTGCCACAGAATCTGCCACAGGGGCTGCGGGTGGTGTTTTTTCTCCCTATTCCTCTTCTCCTGTGTCAGGAAGTCCGGTTATTCATGTTACGTCACCACCTACTATACCTCTAGCCCCTCCTGAAAGATTCATGGGCGACCCCACCCGGTTTGCCTTTTATATTAATCAATGTCAATTACACTTTATGTGTAAGGCTGCCTGTTTTCCCATAGAACAAGCAAAGGTAGCATTTGTACTTTCGTATTTAGGGGGCACTGCTGCTATCTGGTCCATTCCTTTTGTTGATCGTAACGATCCTCTTTTTATGATTATACTGCATTCAAGGACGAACTAAAAAGGTTATTTGACAGGCATTCTTTTATCCAATCAGTTGATTCAGAATTGTTAAATCTAAAACAAGGAACCAAAGATCTGATGACGTATATTTCAGATTTCAACCGTATGGTGGCAGAAGCAGGGTGGCCAGAGGCGAAACGCAGTGCCTTGTTTTATAAAGGACTCAAAGACGATATAAAAGACCTTTTGGCTCAAGTGGTCGACACCCCCTGAGGCATGTAGTGCCCTTATAGATCTAGTGGTAAAATTAGATCATCGAATGCAGGAAAGAAAGAGAGAAAGAGGTCGCTCTGACACAAGGATCTTGCTATATAAAGAGAAGAAAACTGAACCAGAAAAGTCTATGCCTGACGTAGAACCTATGCAAATAGGAAGTATCCGCAGTCCTCTTAGTGAGTAAGAGCGACAGCATTGCCGTGAGATGAAGCTATGCCAATATTGTGGGAAACAGGGCCATTTTTTGAGGGATTGTCCTGTCAAACCTAAAAGACGCAAGGAATTGGGAAACTAGTAAGCCCGAAGTCTTTGGGGACAAGAGCTTCAGGTGGACTTAAATTGATAGTCTCCCAAAACGCTATTCAACACAATGCAGTACTGTCTTCAGGTCATATGCTTGTTTCCTCTTGTGTACACTGGGTGGACCAATCTACTAAGGTACAGATTATGTTAGATTCAGGTGCCACAGGAAACTTCATGGACCTACACTGGGCCACACAAATGAAGATACTTTTGGTCTTGAAGGCCACTAAAGAAGAAGAAGTCAAAACCATTGATGGGAGTGCCCTCAAATCTGGTCCCATTATTCATACCACAGGAGAGTTGACCTTATGTATCAATGACTCTCACACGGAAACATTGTCTTTTGACTTAATCCAGTCTCCCCAATTTCCAGCCATATTGGGTATTCCATGGTTAACTCAGCATAATCCTTTCATAGATTGAAGACAACAGTCACTGACGTTCCGTTTCGATTATTGTATTGATCACTGCTTGCATGAGGACGTAGATCAGACAGTCATAGCTGAGGCTTGGGTATCTACAGACCCACAGTTACCCCCTTGTTATCAGGATTTAGCGGAGGTATTCGATAAACAGCAAGCCACAATTTTGTGTCCACATAGGCCCTACGATTGTACAATTGATCTAATCTCTGGAGCTCAAATACCATGTAGTCGGGTTTATGCTGTCACAGAAAAAGAGGTTTTCACTCAGGCCCCAGTACAAAGACACCCAGACCCCTCTCAACCCTTCACGGTAGAGGCTGATGCTTCACAAATGTCCATAGGAGGGATCCTCTCCCAAAGAGATGCTACAACAGGTTGTTTACATCCTGTGGCTTTCTACTCCCACAAATTGAGTATGACTGAGCAGAATTATTCTGTGGGCAATAAGGAATTGTTAGCCATAAAAAGAGCTTTTGAAGAGTGGCGCCAATATTTGATGGGAGCCCTACATAAAATGACTGTCCTCACCGATCACCGCAACCTCCTGTTTTTGAAATCAGCCAGAGCTTTATCTATGAGACAATTACATTTGACCCTGTTCTTCAGTGAATTTGACTTGTTATACAGTTCCAGGTGGGGAGGAAACAAGGCAAGGCGGATGCCTTGTCTAGATTGGGATATGAGGTTGAGGAACAAAACAGTGAACCCCCTCCTATAATTGCCAACGATCGTATACTTGGAGCTGTGTGTTCCGAAGACACCTTCTTGCAGGAGGTGTTACAAGCACAAGCATCAGATGAAGTTCAGGTCTGGGAGGACAAACACCAAGGGGTTAGGGTCAACAACCTATTATACATTCAAGGGGGTTTAGTTGTTCCCACGGTGGAGTTACAAAGACAGGCTTTGGAGTGGAGTCATGCTCACTTACTCTCAGGTCATCCAGGCTATAAAAAGACCATAGAATTGTTGAGAAGACAGTTTTGGAGGCCTAATCTTGCAACTGACACTAAAGCATACATACAGAAATGTCACATCTGTGCACAAAGCAAGAGTTCACATCAAGTTCCTGCTGGGCTTCTGGTTCCAATGCCTACTCCTCCGGATCCCTGGCATTCCATATCTATGGATTTCATAGTGGAATTACCAAAAACCACACAAGGAAACACTGTTGTCCTAGTGGTAGTGGACATGTTAACGAAAATGTCCCACTTTATTCCTTTAAAAACACTTCCCACATCCAAAGAACTGGCTCTACTATTCGTACAACACATTGTGAAACTACATGGGCTTCCTTCTGTAATGATATCGGACCATGGCCCACAAGTTTTGGAAAGGGTTAAGTGGTCTTTTACAAATAGATGTGCGTTTCGCATCAGGACATCATCCACAAACAGATGGACAAACAGAGAGGGTGAATCAGTGCCTAGAACAGTACCTTAGATGTCAGTTACTACAATCCACTCTAGATTGGGACACATTTCTATGGGCAGCTGAGTTTTCCATCAATAATAGCACACACTCTTCTATAGACACTTCCCCTTTCTACTGCTTTTATGGGTTTCACCCGTGCTTTCTGTTGTCCATTTCTACAGCCTCTACACCCATTCCTGCGGCGCTAGAGTTTAGCAAACAAATACACGACTTACAAAAGGCTGCAGTAAAAAACCTTGAAAAAGCAAAAGCGGAGTATAAAAAGAATGCAGATCTCCATCGTCGACCTGGTCCTGAATACACCATTGGGGACATGGTCTGGTTGTCTATGCACCATATATTGGTTAAAGGAACAAGGAAGTTCAAACCGTATTTTATAGGTCCCTACAAGATTATAAAAGTAATCAATCCAGTGGCCATGAAACTTGAACTCCCTTCTACCATGAACATTCACCCTGTTTTTATCTGTACCTACTGAAACCCCTGGTACTGGGTACAGAATTACCAGTACATCTGGCTCCCCTAATCATGGAAGATGAACCTGAGTATGAGGTGGGAGCCATCATCGACTCCCGAAGAGTACGGGGTAAATTGCAGTATCTAGTGCACTGGAAAGACTATGGCCCTGAGGATCGCACCTGGGAACCCGTGGGTCATGTGCATGCTCCTCGTTTAGTGCGCCTTTTTCATAGACGTTACCCATGGAAACCCAAGCCGGTTGGGGGGTGTACTGTCGAGGTTGTTCCGCGCTCTCGGCAAGTTGCAGCTGAGGCGGAGCAACAATGGAATAAAACAGCCCGTGTGAAGGGAATGAGCGCTTCGCGTTCTAGTCTGCGAGCGTCTCCGTTCCCGTCCGGGTCTTGCACTCACCACTTCCGGTTCCTCACAGCTTCTCGGACGAAGCACGTCTCGGCGGGTGTCGGCTCCGGCATCCGGCGGCTCTCCAGTAATTTCCATGGCGTCGGGGAAATCGTTCCTCTAGAGGTAGCTGGAGCTGCCTCGCGTCCTGCATTTCCTCGTTACCGCTCGACCTGTGAAGACAAAACAAACAGTTACAGTTGCATCAGGATCTCCCTGTATGGTAAAGCGCTTGCGCTGCTCTGTCTTACTAGCAAAGACACTTATCTGACGTATGTTCCCCTTGGTGGTTCACAAGGACATCTGTATTCGTTTGTGCTTCTTAAGAAAACTGCTCTTTGGAAATAGCAGTTTGGAGTTAGCTTCCTGAAAATTAAGGAAGCTACATTTAGCCTGCATATGTTTTGCATTTTTGTTTTGGATTAAACACACATTTTGGATATATACATGTAAGGTTCTGGCTATTTGAATAAATGTATACTATTTTTGGGCTATATTTTTCTTTTCTCCTTTTCTACAAAATGGGTAGGGATGTCGCACAACACTCCTAATTAATTAGAGGAAGATGTTTTTCTGCTTATCTTTATCTGTGTATTTCTATTCTTGTTTATAGAACTACTCTGGCTCTTGAGAGATTTCTTTATGGATATTAGTGGAAGAGGGGAGTGATCAGGTAGCTAATGGAGTTACTTACCTTGGTGACATAAACTATTGCTATTCACTAAAGCCATTGCAGGGCCTCATTCTTGCTCTTTATTACAGGGATACACACCATCTCCACTGACGATTCCTTGCTGCCCTGGTCAACCCAAGGGATCCTCTTCAATTCTCTTTCCCTTGTTTCCCCTCTTAACCTACACACTTATCTTGCTTTGACCACGTTGGGCATTGTCAGTGGTGAGGGGACGTGGGGACCTGTTCTTCCAGTTTCTGCATTTCGCCCCAGCGGAAACAGTAATGAGGAGGAAGGCAGGGATGAGCCTGGAAACCTCATAATAGAACAGAAATGGAAAACACCCCCTTTCAGAACACGAACAGCTTTCTTAATCTATGTCCTTCAAGCCTCAGTTCAGGTATTTCATCTCCCTATAGAAAAGGTCCAGAATCCTCAGCAACTTTAACTCTGGGAGAGGAGTTGGCCTAGCGGCTCGGGCGGTCGACCTCAAATCTGGGGAACCAGGTTCGAGTCTCGGCAAGGATGCGCAACATCCTATGATTCTGGGCAAATCACTTAATCTCCCCGTGCCTAACAAAAAGGAATGTGTCCTCATGTAATGCAACTGGTGCTCATGTAAAGCGCTTTGATACCCGATACCTTCGGGTCACGTTCGTACTATATAAAACACCGTAAAATTTTTTTTAAAAACCTTTGAATGTTCCCCCACAGTAGATGCTGGTAAAAGAACTCGGGCAAAAGAGGGTGTAGGAAATCATTTTTCAAAAACAGAAGTCAAAGCCACATTATCTTTCACATTATCTTCCATATCCATATTGAAGATAGTGTGGCTTTGACTTCTGTTTTTGAAACAGAAGTGCCTTACTATCCCCTAATGCTACCCTTCCCTGAACTTAAAAAAACGTACTTCTCCTTTCTGCTACCCTTCCCTGAACCCTAAAAACTCGTACTACCCCAAAACACTACCCTTCCCTAAAAAACCCTCTCCCTGGAACCTAAAAACACCAAATCACCCCTTAATGCTACTCTTCCCTGAACCCTAAATAAAAAACCTTATTACCCTGTAAAATTACCCTTCCCTGAACTCTAAAAGCACCCGACTACCCCTTAACTCTACCAATGCCCGAACCCTACCAACCCTTACAAGTCCCAAGGTCTCTTCCCCACTCCAAATACTCCTCTCTACTCTTGCAGGAGTTCACCCTCTCGCTGCTGCTCCCAGTACACATACCTTTGCCCCATGAGCAGGACATTTTTCTTTTTTTTTGTAGCCACAGTAATTTTACTGCAAACCAGTCGTGTATGTGCTGGAGTTGATTGACCCACATGCGAAGGACCAGTCACTGAGAATTATCTCACAGTTTGTTTTGGAAGTGTGATGAGGCTGATGTCGTTTGAGCAGATGGGACTGTATGGTGGTTTTTCTCTTGATGTTATTCACGTGTACGGAGCTTTCCAAGTATCCAAATCACCTCACCGGCAGATCGTTTTCAGAGTGTCTCTGTCTTTTACCACTAGTCAGTTTCCCCTGGTAATATTTTGGCATTTGCCCATGCTATAGATAAGGCATACAGCTGCTGAATAGAAGGATTAGTACTCCAGGTAAATGTCCAAAAGTAGTTCATTGTATACCCACAGCTAGAAGAGTCCACACACTAGTCTCATTTTTTGTTTAAATTTGTTTATTTGAATTTTGAATTTTACATGTCAGACATTGAATCAGACAACATAAGTAAGTTTACACATTTTGACACTGATGCATTAAGTCACATGGCATCTAACATTAACTAAACTTTACAGAGTAATGACTTGTGTACGCAGAATATTTGAAGCCCCTAGGTAAGTAGGGAGTTAACATTATGCAACATAACATAGATGCAAAAAGAAAACCACATTTTTTCGACTGAGACAGCGATCCATATCAGCTTTTATATCACCACTATATTCCGCCCTCCTCGCCTTCTCCTCTACACCTTTATTGCATAGCATTCTTATATGACGCCTTCCTTGCTTCTTGAGTAATCCAATTTCAGCTTGGCTACATGTAAGAGGCACACAGTGTCCGAGGCCCTGCGCCTTTCCCACTCCAACCACTACATCTACCCGACACTCTCCCTACCTCACGCTATTTGCCAATTCTTGCACCACATCCAGCTCTGAGGAAGTGCCCTGTGATTCCGAGTACTCCTGCCAGGATTTATGGAAGTCTGTTAGTATCGCATCCCATTCTGCCACAAGCGGCTGTTTACGTATCCCTATAATGTCTTCGCGATGATGCGCTACACTTTCCCTCCTGCGCCCAGCAGAGAAGCAACTGAAGCCAAGCCTTCGCAGCTGGGGGTTCAGGGGATTTCCAGCACCTAGTGCGCAACCGTTTGGCTACAATAAGTCCCAGATCTATGAATCGAGTCGTTACTCTCTACTTTCTAGGCCACTGGTATAGCCCCAGAATGCATATCTCCCATGACCAATCTAGTGCGCGATCTGTGCAGTGGGTTAAATGTTTAGTGCGGCTTCCCAATAGGACCTTATGGCAGTGCAGGCCCATAGCATGTGTAGGAGGTCTCCACCTATCAGACCACATCTGGGACATTGGGCATCATTGCAATCAAAGTATTGATTGATCTTGGCTGGTGTCATATAGGCTCTGTGCATTATGAAATATTGGATGAGATGGAATCTAGTGTTTCGAGGGATGTATGTGGGGCCTTCTAAGATAACCTCCCATTCCCGCTCTGTGCTAGGTCGCTTTAGATCTGCGTCCCAATGGGCTCAAAGGGATGTCAGTGTAGGAGCTGCGTGTGATCGTAGAGAGTCCGCCAACCATCTAGTGAGGTGTCAGCCCGTGCCTAGTTCCTGCAAATACTGTATTCTCAAGTGTGTTGCGGGTTCTTGCGTTATATCTCCCCATAGTGTGCGCAGCACACGTAGCATCGCAGCATGTAATAAAAATTGGCCTTGTGGTAAGTTGAATTCTTCAGTAAGTATGTCGAATGGCAACAGTTGTCCATCATGGTATAAATCCCCAAAGGTCTGGATTCCCACCTCCCATAGGGAGAGCTCTGCTCCGGTGATTGCTTGATACCGCCTGGGCGTGCCAAGCATGGGCAGAGAAGGCGCATATGTGGTGACTGTATGCGTGAGGTTTAGACTGCGGCAGAATCAATTGTAAGCCACTTTCGTCAGTAGCTGGGTAGGTGACGTACCTGTCCTACCAGGGTGAAATAGCATTACCAGTTGGGGATGGGTGAGGCCTTTCTGCTGCGTAGAGTTGTCCACTAGGCATCGAGCGCCGATCCATCGGGCCACCCACTGGAGCTGTGCCGCCAGGTAATAGTGTTCCATATTGGGCACAGCGAGGCCACCCCGGTTAGTAGGGAGATACAGCTTGGCCAGCGATACCCTACTACGCGTCCCGCGCCAAATAAATTGTTGTATGTCTCGCTCAAACATGCGAAAGAATGCTGGTTTGACATATAAAGGTAGGTTTGAAAAGTGGTACAGAAGTCTTGGGAGCACCATTTTCAGAAGCGCAATGCGCCCCATGGCTGCCAGGGGAGAGTGCTCCAAAATGTCATCCGTGACCTGACTGCTGTGACAGCGCGTGTTAGGTTACCCTCTAGTAGATCTGTTGGGTCCCAGTATATTCGGATCCCGAGGTAGCGGAACGCTGTCAGCTGCCAGTGCACTGGTGTGCTGTTGATGGACAAACTTGGGTCTGGGGTTGACTCGGAAAAGGGGTACAAGCACAATTTCTCCCAGTTCACACGGAGTCCTGATAGAGAGACAAAGTCGAGCAACACTTTTTCTATTGTTTTGCATGGCAACCTGACATCTCTAAGATATATTAACAGGCCGTCTGCATATAGAGACAGCATGTATGCCATCTTCCAAGGGAATGCCCCATTCCTCCTGCGTCCTGCGTAGCGATTCGGCTAGTGGCTCAATGGCTAGCGCGAACAGTAGTGGGGAGAGCGGGCAGCCCTGCCGTGTGCCTCGCTCAATTGGTATCGGCTGAGATATGTATGGGCCTGTTTTAACTCTAGCCGTAGGTTAAGTGTATAGTAATTTGACGAGTCCTAGGAAGTTGTTGCCCAGATCATACTTGCGCAAAGCGGCAAATAAAAAACTCCATTCTAGGGTGTCAAATGCTTTCTCTAAGTTGAGCACCAGACATCCCAAATGTGCCCAACACTCCCCGAATAGTGTGCCACTCTAAAAAAACGTCTCAGATTTAGCGACGTGTGGCGAGTGGGCACGAACCCATTTTGGTCTGAGTGTATTAGCTGTGGTACAAATGGGGCCAGCCTACTCGCTAATATTTTGGCTAGTATCTTGTAGTCTGTATTTAAGTAACGCTAACGCACGATACAAGCCTATCATTTTGACATTTCTGTCAGGCTTAGGTAACGATACTAGTAAGGATTCACAAAGTGTGCCTGGTAGTGTAGATGCCTCCTGCATGCTGTGGTATAGCGAGAGTAGCTGCGGGGCCAGGGCTGACTGATATGCTTTGTAGTATTCGGCTGGCAGTCCATCGGGCCCTGGTGCTTTACCTGTGGCTAATGCTTGTATTGCCTGCTGTACCTCTAAGAGCGTGATCGGCTCATTTAACTCAGTTCTCTGCTCCGCAGTCACTTGAGGATGGTGAGCGGGGATAGAAAGGATTCTAACGCTGTCGGCGTGACGCAGATTACTGATCTGTACACTCTGGTGTAGTGGGCGGTGAATTCACAGTGAATAACGTATGGTCTAGTGAGTAGTTGTCCTGTTGTGGATTGCAGCTGTAGTGTGAGTTGCCGTGTGTGTTCTTGTCTGATCAATCTCGCTAGTAGCCTGCCCGCTCTATCTGCAGCTGCTTGTGTGCGCGCTGCATAATTTAAGCAGCGCAGCCGTTCAAGAACCTCAGTGTGTTTTTGTCTCTGGGTGTCTAAGGCCTGTTGAGTGCCAGTGTTATGCACTAGATCAGTTTCTAGGCGGGCCAGGGTATCTTCAATACATTTTGCCTCTTGATCTAGCTGGCGTCGGATACTCCAGCTCAGCCCCAGGCACTGCCCTCTAACTACGGCTTTGCCTGCATCCCATATTACACTCATGCCAGGGACCGAACCTGTGTTGTTTTCGAAGTACGTGTCTGTAGCCGCGCCTACTGTAGCCCTGAATGGGGGGCCTTCCAGCGCCAAGGGCTGCAGTCTCCACAGATGGGTGGTGTGTCCCACAGTATCTCCACGTAGCTGCAGTGTATGAGGGTTGTGGTCTGAATGTGTACGGCCAAGATAATCTGCACTGGAGCATTCTGCCAGTAATGCTGTGCTCACTACATAGCGATCAATGCGAACATGCAGTCTGTGTGGGTGAGAGTAGTGGGAATAGAGACGTGCCTGCGGGTTGAGAGTTCTCCATGCATCTACCAGATCCCAATGGCGCAACCACTCCCTTAGGACCCGAGCATTGGATGTGGCGGCAGTTTGCTGCAGCGGCGGGAAGGACCTGTTGAGGCTGGTGTCCAGCACCGTGTTAAAGTCTCCCCCTAGTGATGGAGCAGGATAAATGAAAAAATTTTAACCTCCTAATAATTTACGTAAAATAATTAATAAACATGTTCGTTTAAGTAAATAACCAACAATGTATGTTACATGTGAAGGGTTAAAGGTAACACGCTATTTTGTGTGCAAATTAATCTACTTATAATTGTTGACGTGGCTAACATAATCTAATATTTGCGTACTAATAAAATAATAAACGCATGATTTGTGCTTTGAAAATAAAACGTGTGGTGGCAAAATAAAGCGATGGTAAGTAAGGGACGGCTTTATATGTTGCTTTTTGCTAGGTAATACCTAATTGGGGTACGTAGAAAGACGGGAGGGAAACGAAAGGGTTTATATTCCTTATTTTAACAATATTCTGTTTATCTTTATAAATAGTGCGCTTAGGCCTGTTGAGCAGCGATATAAAATGGCCGCCATAAGCTAGAGTACGCATATGCGAGAAGCCGTGTGGAAAAGGAGAAAGGCCGTGAACAAAGAATGACCACGTGTTCGTGCTGAGAGCCTAGGATGGAAGTATGGTCAAGGCTATTGTGACCTTACTGAGCAAATGTGTGCCAAGATGATCAGCAAGAAGCGTGAGAAGTCAAAATGAATAAATGGACAAACGGAACTGTTGAACCTAAAAAGTATCAGAAAATGATACAAATTGGACTGAACGAAACTGATGAGTAATGTCATGAACTGTGGGAAACGATGCAAGCATGGACATTCCACAAGAACTGGTTAAGACAAGGAAGTTTGATAAAAAATGTATATGGACTCGAATGGACCAATGAGAGAGAATCACGCCATAAAGAGGCAACATTTTATTTAGTAAGCGAGAATTAGGGTATAAGAAGACCTACTCCGGGTGGGAGGAAATAGTATATAGTTATTATTGATGATGATGAGCGAGCGTACTGTTAGGAGAAGAGAGAGAGCTGAGATTGCAGATAGATGAGTTGCGGGAGCTGAGTTGCTGTTGCGGATGATCGAAGCTGCTGCTGCTATTTTATTAAGTATAAGATGCTGTTTTTGGAGAACCTTTTTACTCCTGATAGATTTTTCCTTTAGAGCTATTAGATTTTCAAAGAAAGATAGATAGATCTTTTTGGAGTTCTTGCTGTGACATAACTTTATCTTCCATCTAATAGGTATGCATTGTAATTTCAATTTATTCTTATAATGATGATAAATGTAATAATCTGAGTGATAAACTTAAAACTTATGCATTGTTTCTAAAACTTTATATAAACTTTATTGTCTTTAAACAAATGACTCAGTGATTCTTTAGCTCAATAATTAAGGTAAAATGTTAAAGAGTTTATTGTGATTGAGCTGGTCTTAATCACCATCAACTGATTCCTACTAGTTGGTCCATCGACCAATGAGCGGAATACCTTAAAAGCAATGAGAATTATTATGTCATGTTAAAAAGAGGTATCCCGTCTCCTTCCAGCGAATCGTTTTTACTGTTTTTTCTCCTAGGTTAAGGACGGAGGTAATCCAGGGAATAAATGAGTAAGTGAATGTATATGCGGTGTTTATGGGCCCCACCGTCATATGGATATAGTTTGTGTATTGGAGGGATAGTTGTACCTGGATGACCGAGTCATATAGGAGAAGAATTTTTATTGTTAGCGCTGGATCAGATTTCTTGGTAGCAGAGTTATGGTTACTATAGATTAGTTTGGTGATTATTGATTATTGATAAATTCATGTCTAACACTTTATGTTGAGTCGCGTTATGTTATATGTAAGTTTTCACGCTTCCGGGAAGTAGGAAGTGGAACACGTGTGGCAAGAGAAGTCACATGGAATAGTGCATTGTCTGAGTTCATATTGGTAATAACACAGGTTGTGTTATGATAGGGACATTTTCCGCATAAAAGGTGTGTAAGTGAAATAGTGACCGGTTTTCTTGTGAAACTCTGGCCTTAATTCTCAGGAGCAGTATAGTCTCCACATGTGTTTTATCCCCAGAGAAACGGGTTTACCGCTTGCTTGAAAGAAGGGTAAGGTAGAGGGAAGTGCTACTTTATCGGCGAAACCGAACAAATTCTGTGGTAGGGTAGAGGTAAGCGCTGCCTACTGGAAAATACAGAATTCTTGTGTAAATGGACAAAGCTATCTCTTTGGTTTAGTGAATCAGACAATGGAAATGTGTTTTAAATGTTGTAACTAACGAAGAATTGCTGAAAAAGAAATTGCCGATAAATTTTGTAAAGGAGGGGTCAGGAGCAGAACTGACGTAGACAAAAGCCGCGCTGGGATTGGACAGTGCGCTAGTCATACAGAGACAGGAGCAGAGCTGACGTAGACAAAAGCTGCGCTGGGATTGGACAGTGCGTTGTAGACAGAAACTGCTGTGATTGGAGTGTTGGTGTGAGTCGCGCTAGTATTGGTCGAATAGACTAGTGACGTGGAAGTTTGTGATTGGAGTGTTGGTGTGAGTCGCGTTAGTATTGGTTGGAATAACGCATAGAGAACAGTGTTGAATTGTGGATCGTTTGAGGAGAGGAAGCGATTGTGAATCATGTCTTATTATGAGTATGGTAGAGAGAAAACGTCGTGGATGTCGAAAGTTAAGAACTTCTTTAAGAAAGACAAAAAGGTAGTGACTAGAGAGGGACAAGTAATTCCTCCGCCGAAATCACCAGCTTCGCACATGATGCTGAAATATGGATATCATACATGCATATGGTTAGAAAATTGGACAAAATATACCAAGAATGATGGAGCATTGGCTTTCCCTGAGAATGGTTCATTTAATGTAGCAGTACTTCGGAATTTGAGAGAGAAGATGGCAATGTTAGAACCTAGACCGACACAGTTTGAAGCTTTAAGTGAATGGGAAGATGAGATGTATGAACGAGAGAGATTCAGAGGATTAAAGAATCATGAGTTTATGCCTGGAAGGTTATGGGGAGTAAATCATGAGGACAGAATAAAGCGTTGGAGATGTGCTAATATGACAGGAGGTTTGTTTCCAGCTTTTACAGTTGAGGAAGAAGCAAAGAGAAAGTGTACAGAGAAAAAGAAACATGTAGTTATAGAAAAGTATGGGTATGGTGGTAGTGAAACGGACGATGAATTGCTGGAAGATATTTTAAACAGAAACCCACCTCCATACCAACAGACTTCTGCGGTGGTGACACCTAATGCACCACTAATGGAAACTGGGAGGAATAAAATTCCCGAACGACGTCATGAGATAAATAGGTCACAAGATCAATTAAAAACTTCACAAAATGAAGAGATTGAAAGTGACAATGCAACTGAATTAGCAAAAACCACAAGAGAATTGACTGAAAAAATAAGAGAATTGACAAAGAATATGGAAGCTGTAACTGTACCAGTAACGATAGGTCCAGTAATGCCAATTTTTGAGAATCAGAAAATTGATGAACGTTCTTTAGTGATTCCTATGAATTCACATTTGCAAAGAAAAAGAGAAGGGATGGAACTGAACAATGAAGGTGCACACCATTTGGTTAGTACCTATAGACCAAGCCCACCTACTAATTTGACGATAAATGAGAATGAGTTCAGGAGAATACCTATGGTAACGGAGTCTGCATCAGAGACACCAGAAAGAAGTAACAATTGGATAGAATTAAATAGTACGCCTGTAGGTCCGACTTCAGATGAGTTAAATGAATGGATGAAAACGCTAAAAACGAAAGAAACAGAAGTAAAACCATTAGATGTAATTAGGTTAAAAATAGACATGGAAGAATTGATTTTAGGAACGATTGGTACAGAAAAATTGAAAAGTTATCAAGATGATGAGATTATGTTTTTGTGCAAGAGTATTACATGGAGAGCTAGAAATTTACATGACAAATTAGAAGAGACAGCGATTGAACTAGGAGTAGAATTTGTAAAAGTAAGAACGTTGCAGAAACCATATAGAGTAGATTTTTGTGAGAAAGATATAGAGAATCTAAACACATCAGGACGATTGACCCAAATAAAAGAATTAATTGTTTTACTGAGAAAATGGGGTGATGTGGATAGATGGAGAAGTAGATGGACGAAAAGGAATGAGAAAGTAACAGATAAAGCATCTTTGGCTTTTGCAGTGACAGATAAGGAACCAATTGTAAGGGAGTACCCGATGAGAGAAACTCCAGGAGGTAGTTATGTGCATGTTCCATGGACTAGACAGGATATACTGTCATTTACAAATGATTTCCCCAAGTTGAGAGAGAAGCCAGTAGAATGGTATAGACAAGTGGAGAGATTTGTTAAAGTTTCAAAGGTGTTGTGGATAGACTTGGATGGATTGTTTGATATAGTAGTGCCAGCTGATTTGTGGACAGAATGTAAGATTACTATTGATTGGCCAACTGTAGAATATCCAAGGGATGCTAAAACAGGAGCGCCAGGACCAGAAGTGATGAGAAAGTACGATCAAGTAATTACCTTTTTGAAGAATAAGATTCCACCTAAAGAAACAGATTGGGTAAAAATAGATAGAACCACGCAGGAAAGTAAAGAATCAGTGCATGCTTACTATGAGAGACTGTTGTTAGTTTTCAAACAGTATAGTGGTTATGAGACACTAAATGAGAAGGATATGAGTCATTTTGTATATAGATTTGTATATGGGTTGAAACCAGAGATAAGTGAGATGATTAAACAGCATATGATTTGTTGGCAGAATAGCACAGTCGATGAAGTTTTGAGATATGCTAAGTATTGCAGTGATGATATTGAGAGTAGACAGCGTAAATTGAAAGAAAAAGCCATGTGGGCACAGGTGAAAGTTGCAGAGAAACAAGAAGCTCAAATGAGTAATACAGGTAATGAAGCAGGACAGGCTAGATTTCGACCAAATATAGGCAAAGGAAAAGGACAAATGAGTATAGATGAGGCAAAGAAAAAGTGGCCATGCCACAACTGCGGAAAGCTAGGGCATTGGAGAAACGAGTGTAAATTTCCTCCAAAACTTAATGTGGAAAATCAATCATTAAATCCACAGGTGCAGAGTGAGGTAGTTACTCAACAGAGTCAGGTGCCACAACCACCACTTCCCAAGAGTGTTAACCAACAGAAATTCAGTGCAGAAACAGGATTCTACGGAGGAGAGCAGGTAACACAGTTGCCGCGTGCAGCTGCCATTTCTCAATATTGGTTACGACAGGATGAGGATGAAACGGATGAAAGCTTCTGACGGTGCCTAGGAGAGGGGGAAGAGTGCGTGCTTGGCGCAACTCTAGAGGTAGATCAGTCTGGTCCATTTGTGGATGGAGAAGTGAATGGTGCAAATGTAACATTCCTTGTGGACACTGGAGCTACCCGTTCTACTGTTAGGTCAGTGGAAATTCCAAACCTTCCTCTCTCAGGTGAACATATCCAAGTAGTTGGAGTATCGAATCAGCAAATTAAGACGCCTCTTACTAAATTAGTGGAGGTAAAGATTGGTCCATTTAGTGAAATGCACCGATTTGTGGTATGTGATTGTAGTCCTGTGAACCTATTAGGACGCGATCTATTGTGCAAAATGAATTGCACTATCTATTGTACTCCAGATGGAATTGCATTTCAGACCCCAGATGAAGATGTATTGTATAAAATGACACTGGTAAATTTAGAACCAGAAGTAAATGATTTGTTTCCTGTATTTGATGCAGAGAAAATCCCAATTGAACTGAAAGAGACAGTGAAAGAGGAAGTGTGGGACTTTACAGGAGAAGATATAGGATTAATGAAAGAAGTAGATCCCGTTAAAATCTCCGTAAAAGAGGGAACGAGTTACCCAAATACACCCCAGTATAAATTGACACCAGAAATAATTGAAGGAATAACGCCAGTAATAAATAAAATGGTTGAACAAGGGATTCTAAAAGAAATCATGAGCAGTCCATGTAATTCGCCAATAATGGGACTGAAAAAGCCAAACGGAACATATAGAATTGTACAGGATTTGAGGAAGGTAAACAAAATTGTAGTGCCTTGTTGCCCAATAGTACCGAACCCTGCTGTGATTCTATACCAGATTCCACGTGAAGCAGAATGGTACACAGTAATTGATTTATGTCATGCATTTTTCTCTATTCCATTGCATCCAGATAGCCAGCCATTATTTGCGTTCAGGTTTGGAGAGCGTATTTTGGCATGGTGCCGAATTCCTCAAGGGTACACAGAAAGCCCCTCGATCTTTAATCAGATTCTAAAGAAATCCTTGGAAGATTTAAAAATGCCAGAAAAGTCAGTGATGGTTCAGTATATTGATGACCTACTGGTGGCATCAAAAACGAAGGAAGCATGTGTCAATGATACAATTGCTTTGCTGAATCATTTAGCCAAAAGAGGACATAAAGTGTCCCCATCAAAATTGCAGTTTTGTCAACAAGAAGTCCAATATTTAGGGCATAAAATTGAGAAAGGAGTGCGAAAGGTAACGACTGAGAGAATAAAGATGATTCAAGGAATGAGAGCTCCAATGACGCAAAGAGAGGTAAGAATGTTTCTGGGAATGGTTGGATATTGTCGACAATGGATAAGCGGTTTTTCGTTGATCGCCAAACCGTTGCAAAAACTAACAAAGAAGGATGTTAAAGATCCTTTTGAAATGAATGATGAGGAAATGAAAGCATTCAGAGAGCTGAAAAAGAAATTGTGTGAAGCTCCAGCATTGGGAATGCCTGATTATGAGAAAGACTTTGAGTTGTATTGCAGTGAAAGAGATGGGTGTGCGTTTTCAGTCTTGGTACAGAGACATGGAACCATGAAAAGACCCATTGCATATTTTTCAGCTGTTTTAGACCCTGTAGCAAAAGCGTTGCCTGGATGTTTGAAAGCAGTTGCTGCTACTTGTGTGAGTCTGGAACAGAGTGAAGGCATAGTGATGGGATATCCACTGAGAGTATATGTTCCCCATTCTGTGGAAATTCTCTTGACAAGAACGAAAACCCAATACATGACACATAGTCGGCTGACTAGGTATGAAAAGGTAATTTTGAGTGCAGATAATGTGACCATTGACAGATGTATGAATGTGAATCCTTCGACATCATTGCCAGATGAAGAGAGTGTGATTGAAATGGATGAAGTAGATCACGATTGTCTGAATGTGCTTGAATATTGTACAAAACCGAGACCAGATATACGAGATGAGCCCTTAAAGGAATCAGATTATATTCTGTTCGTGGATGGCTCATGTTTGAGAACGAATGATGGAGTTCTAAGTGCAGCGTATGCAGTTTGCACAGTAGCAACTGTAATGGAAGCATCTTGTCTGAAAGGGATACGGTCTGCCCAAGTCGCAGAACTAGATAGCTCTGATTCAAGCCTGCAAGTTGGGAAGAAATGTACGGGTTACGATTGTGACAGATAGCCAATACGGTTTTGGAGTGGTGCATGATTTTGGTCAGATTTGGTCACAAAGAGGTTTCTTGACGTCTGCAGGAACGCCAATTAGAAATGGAGATTTTGTGAAAAAGTTGCTTGAGGCGATACAGCTGCCTAAACAGATTGCTGTGGTGAAGTGCAATGCACATAAAAATGGGGAAGACTACATAACTGTCGGCAATAAGTATGCTGATGAGATTGCACAGTACTGTGCAAAGAATATGGTCTCTTTGAACAGGAACCGAGAAAGAGAGCATATTTCTTGTCCTTTGCTTTTTACTAACCCTGTTGAGACATGGGATGAGGTGAGACAGTTACAGGAAGCAGCAGATGATGAGGAAAAAGATACATGGATAAAAGCAGGATGTAGAAAACATGAGGAAAATGATGTTTGGGTTTACAGAGATGAAAGACCAGTTATGCCTGATAGCATGATTTCTGACATGGCACGGATGTACCATGGACAAGCCCATATTGGGAGAGATTCAATGATCAGACTTTTTAGACAAACATGGTATAATCCAAAATTCAGAGCCATAGCTGAGAGTCTTTGTCAAAGATGTCTTATTTGTCAACAGTTAAATCCAGGAAGGAAGACAGTAGTGAGTCTAGGAACAATAGGACGAGAAGGAGGTCCGTTCACTAGAATGCAAATGGATTTTATAGAAATGCCCCCGAGCAACAGACTAAGGTATGTCCTCGTAGTCGTCTGTTTGTTTTCCCGTTGGGTGGAGGCATACCCGACCAGAAGGAATGATGGAATAACGGTAGCAAAACTTATGCTGCGAGAATTCATTCCGAGGTATGGTTTTCCAGTCACGATTGAAACAGATAGAGGAACACATTTCCAAAACGAATTAATTAAACTGATTTGTGAAGCACTTAGTATTAAACAGAAACTGCATTGTGCATACAGACCAGAGGCTTCTGGAATAGTAGAGCAAGTGAATGGAACAATTAAGAACAGGTTAGGAAAAATGTGTCAAGCCACAGGACTCAAATGGCCAGATGCCTTGCCATTAGTTTTAATGACAATCAGAAGTATTCCGGAAAGGAAAACTGGACTCAGTCCCCATGAGATAATTATGGGACGAGCAATGAGACAAGCACATGTACCTGTCAACAAACTACTGACTATAACTGATGATCTGGTGCTGGATTATTGCAAAGGATTGGCTGATGTGGTGCGTTCTGTGTTTCATCAGGTTGGACCGGATGCTACTACTCTTGAAAGAAAACCAGCTCACGACTTGAATCCAGGAGATTGGGTCCGCATAAAAGTCCACAGGAGAAGAAACTGTTTGGTTCCTCGTTGGGACGAACCACGACAGGTGATCCTGGTGACAACCACTGCAGTCAAATGTGCAGGAGTGAAACACTGGGTGCATGCCAGTCACACCATCAGAGTTCCAGAACCTGAAGATCGACATGTGAGTCGACATCTGGAAGTGTTGGATAACAGTTCAGCATCAGAAGCGGAAGAAGAAACGAACAGGGTGCCAGAATCTGAAGATCGACCTGTAAGTCGACATCTGGAAGACCCAACTACAAGTGCAACGACAGAAGAAGTGGAGGAAATAGCAGAAGTTCCAGAACCTGAAGATCGACATGTGAGTCGACATCTGGAAATATCAGACACCAGTTCAGAATCGGATACAGATCATTCGGATTGTGAGGAAAATCTGAAAAGAAATTGGAAATTTGAAAGCATAAGAGAAGAAACTGAGCACGAAGATAGTAACAGTGAGCAACCAAGTACAAGTTGTGGTAAAAATCCTTCGGAGATAATATTAATAGATGAAGAAGGGAGAGTTTCAAACAGAAAGTTAGAAAAATCGGAAGATCCCCGAGGAGCAATAGGGACAGATAGCCAAACAAAAGAACAGGGAAATTTAGAAGCAGATAGAGAGATTGACACAAATTCGGAAGAACCTCGAGGAGGGACAGAAGTAGGTGAACGAAGGAAGATAAGAAAAGAACCACAAATAGAGGAAGAAAATGAAATTATAAAATTCAAAATAAGAGACAATAAAGAGAAAAATGAAACAGAGTCTGAAGAAAGTGGAGAAGAAAGAAACCAAAAACTAGAGTCAAGAAAAAGAACTTGGAAAACAGAAAGAGAGGAAAAAGGAAGTGAGGCAAAAAGGTCAAGAAAAGGAGACAATTGGCCCAACGAAGTAAGAAAATTAAGGTACAGGATCATAAGGTTAGATGGAAAAAGTGCTGAACAAGTGAATGAAATAACAAGTCAGAAAGAGCAAGAAAAACAAGGTGGAAAACACTTGCAGAAAACGAAAAGAGTAAAGAAGGTAAATCCGAAGTATAGATCGCCTGAATGGTTGTACCTTGCTTTAACTGATATCAAAGATGAAAAGAACACTCACGAGAACCCAGAACAAAGAAATCTAATGGGTGAAGGTGAAGTGCAACAAACTTGAAGAAATTTAAACGAATTTCTACCGGACTTGACAAAATACTGGATCTGACGAATTTCTACCGGACTTGACAAAATACTGGATTTGACAAAGAAAGAATTCTGAAAAGAATTAAAAGAAAGTACCGAACGAAGACAAAAACATTGAAGTGCAGAGTGGCTAAGAAATCATTTCTGAGGTGTAGTGACACAATTTTCTTGTAAATAAATAAATAGGTTATAAAACAAAATGGAGGATACTAGAGATAGAAAATGTAGATGTGAGTTTTTAAGTAGATGGTGTAAGATGTGCTTCTTTTGTACAGGATTATTAATGACAGTATGGGTGGTTTTAGCAATCACTATTCCAATTAGTTTAGCTGTAGAAGAAACGTCTAATCACACAGAGAAAGAAAAAGGAGCTAACACTCAAGAACCAGTTATATTAAAAAGTAGTGCAGAGTTACATAAAGACAAATCAATAACAGATTTTTCAAAGAATGTTTTTACTAAATTATTATATGAGTATGTAGAAACAATGGATGTAAGAGATTGTTATGTTTGTATGCAATTGCCTGCGTCTGTAGCAGAGGGTGTGACTTATCATCACCTTCCTTTGACGTATGGAATAACATGTAGTGTTTTAGCAAGTTTATTTTATAAAACAGGTAGATTAGAATATTATTACACTGACATAGATAAGATTTTTGCGAAAATTCCTGTAGTTCCCGAACTAAACAAAATAAAAGAGGGAAAAACGTTTGGTGAATATTTCATAGAAGATAAGATGTTAACATTAGATAATATAGTTAAAAACAACCTTACCTGTGAGTTAAAGAAGGAAGAAAAAGTATTTTTAGAGATGGTTGAAGAAAGAAGAACGAAATTTCAGAGAAAAGTGATAGAAGAGACAAAAACACCTCTTTGGGCGTTTGAGGAAGACAATCATGACAAGAAAAAGACAAATGCAGCTATGACTCTGGATTGGCCCCAACAGGGAAGGTTGTGCATTAGAAGAAATAGAACAAGATATGACAATTATTTTGTGGGTTCCAGTGATTGCCATGACAATTATCAAATTTTAGGCGGATGGGGATTCAAAGGGGGAAAAGATCCAATATTTCCAGGGATCTATTATGTTTGCGGTAATAGGGCTTATTACAGGTTGCCGGACCATTGGTATGGGTCATGTTATTTAGGCCTGGTCTTTCCAAAGATTTTTCATATGGATAGAAAAGAGAAAGGAACACACAAAATGATAAATACCTTTACACGTAGAAAAAGGGAAAGTTTTTCAGAAATAGTAGGTGATATTTTTGGTGCATTGATACCAGCAGTGGGAATATCTTTGAATGCATTTAAAATTCGGAAATTATCCACAGTGGTAGATCGTTTATCTACAGATACTGCAGGAGGGTTCTTGATGGTAAATACCGAGATGGTTGCCATGAGAGCTATGGTAATGCAAAATCGACTTGCCCTTGACATTCTTTTGGCCAAAGAGGGTGGAGTCTGTGGAATGCTGAAAGTCCAACATTGTTGCACTTACATTCCAGATAAAAGTGAAAATATACAAAAGTATATAACGAATATTACAAGTTTGCACAAAGAACTTGTTCCACTGGAGGTTGAAAGTGCGTTTGGAAAACTTGGTAAAGGGTTTTCTTCAGTAATAAATTGGTTAACAAGAATGAGTGGATTAATAATAGGGAAAGTTATAATAATAGCAACCATGATAATCATAATAATTTTGGTGCTGAAGCTTGTAATTACATGTATAAAGAAAAGAAGAAGACAGAATAAAATAGAAAAAGAAAACATGATAAATAAGGAGAGAGAGAGAGAGAAATGGGTGAAATAGAGTTAGAAGAGATAAAAGAGGACATGTACAAGAAGACCAAGAGACAAGTTGAAAGGGATACAGTTGTGTAAACTAACAAAAGCATAACGGATAAAAGAAACATGCTGTCTGAGAGAATTGTATAACTTGGGTTTTGTGGTGATATTAAAAATCACCAAAGGGGGGAGTTGATGGAGCAGGATAAATGAAAATTTTTAACCTCCTAATAATTTACGTAAAATAATTAATAAACATGTTCGTTTAAGTAAATAACCAACAATGTATGTTACATGTGAAGGGTTAAAGGTAACACGCTATTTTGTGTGCAAATTAATCTACTTATAATTGTTGACGTGGCTAACATAATCTAATATTTGCGTACTAATAAAATAATAAACGCATGATTTGTGCTTTGAAAATAAAACGTGTGGTGGCAAAATAAAGCGATGGTAAGTAAGGGACGGCTTTATATGTTGCTTTTTGCTAGGTAATACCTAATTGGGGTACGTAGAAAGACGGGAGGGAAACGAAAGGGTTTATATTCCTTATTTTAACAATATTCTGTTTATCTTTATAAATAGTGCGCTTAGGCCTGTTGAGCAGCGATATAAAATGGCCGCCATAAGCTAGAGTACGCATGTGCGAGAAGCCGTGTGGAAAAGGAGAAAGGCCGTGAACAAAGAATGACCACGTGTTCGTGCTGAGAGCCTAGGATGGAAGTATGGTCAAGGCTATTGTGACCTTACTGAGCAAATGTGTGCCAAGATGATCAGCAAGAAGCGTGAGAAGTCAAAATGAATAAATGGACAAACGGAACTGTTGAACCTAAAAAGTATCAGAAAATGATACAAATTGGACTGAACGAAACTGATGAGTAATGTCATGAACTGTGGGAAACGATGCAAGCATGGACATTCCACAAGAACTGGTTAAGACAAGGAAGTTTGATAAAAAATGTATATGGACTCGAATGGACCAATGAGAGAGAATCACGCCATAAAGAGGCAACATTTTATTTAGTAAGCGAGAATTAGGGTATAAGAAGACCTACTCCGGGTGGGAGGAAATAGTATATAGTTATTATTGATGATGATGAGCGAGCGTACTGTTAGGAGAAGAGAGAGAGCTGAGATTGCAGATAGATGAGTTGCGGGAGCTGAGTTGCTGTTGCGGATGATCGAAGCTGCTGCTGCTATTTTATTAAGTATAAGATGCTGTTTTTGGAGAACCTTTTTACTCCTGATAGATTTTTCCTTTAGAGCTATTAGATTTTCAAAGAAAGATAGATAGATCTTTTTGGAGTTCTTGCTGTGACATAACTTTATCTTCCATCTAATAGGTATGCATTGTAATTTCAATTTATTCTTATAATGATGATAAATGTAATAATCTGAGTGATAAACTTAAAACTTATGCATTGTTTCTAAAACTTTATATAAACTTTATTGTCTTTAAACAAATGACTCAGTGATTCTTTAGCTCAATAATTAAGGTAAAATGTTAAAGAGTTTATTGTGATTGAGCTGGTCTTAATCACCATCAACTGATTCCTACTAGTTGGTCCATCGACCAATGAGCGGAATACCTTAAAAGCAATGAGAATTATTATGTCATGTTAAAAAGAGGTATCCCGTCTCCTTCCAGCGAATCGTTTTTACTGTTTTTTCTCCTAGGTTAAGGACGGAGGTAATCCAGGGAATAAATGAGTAAGTGAATGTATATGCGGTGTTTATGGGCCCCACCGTCATATGGATATAGTTTGTGTATTGGAGGGATAGTTGTACCTGGATGACCGAGTCATATAGGAGAAGAATTTTTATTGTTAGCGCTGGATCAGATTTCTTGGTAGCAGAGTTATGGTTACTATAGATTAGTTTGGTGATTATTGATTATTGATAAGTTCATGTCTAACACTTTATGTTGAGTCGCGTTATGTTATATGTAAGTTTTCACGCTTCCGGGAAGTAGGAAGTGGAACACGTGTGGCAAGAGAAGTCACATGGAATAGTGCATTGTCTGAGTTCATATTGGTAATAACACAGGTTGTGTTATGATAGGGACATTTTCCGCATAAAAGGTGTGTAAGTGAAATAGTGACCGGTTTTCTTGTGAAACTCTGGCCTTAATTCTCAGGAGCAGTATAGTCTCCACATGTGTTTTATCCCCAGAGAAACGGGTTTACCGCTTGCTTGAAAGAAGGGTAAGGTAGAGGGAAGTGCTACTTTATCGGCGAAACCGAACAAATTCTGTGGTAGGGTAGAGGTAAGCGCTGCCTACTGGAAAATACAGAATTCTTGTGTAAATGGACAAAGCTATCTCTTTGGTTTAGTGAATCAGACAATGGAAATGTGTTTTAAATGTTGTAACTAACGAAGAATTGTTGAAAAAGAAATTGCCGATAAATTTTGTAAAGGAGGGGTCAGGAGCAGAACTGACGTAGACAAAAGCCGCGCTGGGATTGGACAGTGCGCTAGTCATACAGAGACAGGAGCAGAGCTGACGTAGACAAAAGCCGCGCTGGGATTGGACAGTGCGTTGTAGACAGAAACTGCTGTGATTGGAGTGTTGGTGTGAGTCGCGCTAGTATTGGTCGAATAGACTAGTGACGTGGAAGTTTGTGATTGGAGTGTTGGTGTGAGTCGCGTTAGTATTGGTTGGAATAACGCATAGAGAACAGTGTTGAATTGTGGATCGTTTGAGGAGAGAAAGCGATTGTGAATCATGTCTTATTATGAGTATGGTAGAGAGAAAACGTCGTGGATGTCGAAAGTTAAGAACTTCTTTAAGAAAGACAAAAAGGTAGTGACTAGAGAGGGACAAGTAATTCCTCCGCCGAAATCACCAGCTTCGCACATGATGCTGAAATATGGATATCATACATGCATATGGTTAGAAAATTGGACAAAATATACCAAGAATGATGGAGCATTGGCTTTCCCTGAGAATGGTTCATTTAATGTAGCAGTACTTCGGAATTTGAGAGAGAAGATGGCAATGTTAGAACCTAGACCTAGACCGACACAGTTTGAAGCTTTAAGTGAATGGGAAGATGAGATGTATGAACGAGAGAGATTCAGAGGATTAAAGAATCATGAGTTTATGCCTGGAAGGTTATGGGGAGTAAATCATGAGGACAGAATAAAGCGTTGGAGATGTGCTAATATGACAGGAGGTTTGTTTCCAGCTTTTACAGTTGAGGAAGAAGCAAAGAGAAAGTGTACAGAGAAAAAGAAACATGTAGTTATAGAAAAGTATGGGTATGGTGGTAGTGAAACGGACGATGAATTGCTGGAAGATATTTTAAACAGAAACCCACCTCCATACCAACAGACTTCTGCGGTGGTGACACCTAATGCACCACTAATGGAAACTGGGAGGAATAAAATTCCCGAACGAAGTCATGAGATAAATAGGTCACAAGATCAATTAAAAACTTCACAAAATGAAGAGATAGAAAGTGACAATGCAACTGAATTAGCAAAAACCACAAGAGAATTGACTGAAAAAATAAGAGAATTGACAAAGAATATGGAAGCTGTAACTGTACCAGTAACGATAGGTCCAGTAATGCCAATTTTTGAGAATCAGAAAATTGATGAACGTTCTTTAGTGATTCCTATGAATTCACATTTGCAAAGAAAAAGAGAAGGGATGGAACTGAACAATGAAGGTGCACACCATTTGGTTAGTACCTATAGACCAAGCCCACCTACTAATTTGACGATAAATGAGAATGAGTTCAGGAGAATACCTATGGTAACGGAGTCTGCATCAGAGACACCAGAAAGAAGTAACAATTGGATAGAATTAAATAGTACGCCTGTAGGTCCGACTTCAGATGAGTTAAATGAATGGATGAAAACGCTAAAAACGAAAGAAACAGAAGTAAAACCATTAGATGTAATTAGGTTAAAAATAGACATGGAAGAATTGATTTTAGGAACGATTGGTACAGAAAAATTGAAAAGTTATCAAGATGATGAGATTATGTTTTTGTGCAAGAGTATTACATGGAGAGCTAGAAATTTACATGACAAATTAGAAGAGACAGCGATTGAACTAGGAGTAGAATTTGTAAAAGTAAGAACGTTGCAGAAACCATATAGAGTAGATTTTTGTGAGAAAGATATAGAGAATCTAAACACATCAGGACGATTGACCCAAATAAAAGAATTAATTGTTTTACTGAGAAAATGGGGTGATGTGGATAGATGGAGAAGTAGATGGACGAAAAGGAATGAGAAAGTAACAGATAAAGCATCTTTGGCTTTTGCAGTGACAGATAAGGAACCAATTGTAAGGGAGTACCCGATGAGAGAAACTCCAGGAGGTAGTTATGTGCATGTTCCATGGACTAGACAGGATATACTGTCATTTACAAATGATTTCCCCAAGTTGAGAGAGAAGCCAGTAGAATGGTATAGACAAGTGGAGAGATTTGTTAAAGTTTCAAAGGTGTTGTGGATAGACTTGGATGGATTGTTTGATATAGTAGTGCCAGCTGATTTGTGGACAGAATGTAAGATTACTATTGATTGGCCAACTGTAGAATATCCAAGGGATGCTAAAACAGGAGCGCCAGGACCAGAAGTGATGAGAAAGTACGATCAAGTAATTACCTTTTTGAAGAATAAGATTCCACCTAAAGAAACAGATTGGGTAAAAATAGATAGAACCACGCAGGAAAGTAAAGAATCAGTGCATGCTTACTATGAGAGACTGTTGTTAGTTTTCAAACAGTATAGTGGTTATGAGACACTAAATGAGAAGGATATGAGTCATTTTGTATATAGATTTGTATATGGGTTGAAACCAGAGATAAGTGAGATGATTAAACAGCATATGATTTGTTGGCAGAATAGCACAGTCGATGAAGTTTTGAGATATGCTAAGTATTGCAGTGATGATATTGAGAGTAGACAGCGTAAATTGAAAGAAAAAGCCATGTGGGCACAGGTGAAAGTTGCAGAGAAACAAGAAGCTCAAATGAGTAATACAGGTAATGAAGCAGGACAGGCTAGATTTCGACCAAATATAGGCAAAGGAAAAGGACAAATGAGTATAGATGAGGCAAAGAAAAAGTGGCCATGCCACAACTGCGGAAAGCTAGGGCATTGGAGAAACGAGTGTAAATTTCCTCCAAAACTTAATGTGGAAAATCAATCATTAAATCCACAGGTGCAGAGTGAGGTAGTTACTCAACAGAGTCAGGTGCCACAACCACCACTTCCCAAGAGTGTTAACCAACAGAAATTCAGTGCAGAAACAGGATTCTACGGAGGAGAGCAGGTAACACAGTTGCCGCGTGCAGCTGCCATTTCTCAATATTGGTTACGACAGGATGAGGATGAAACGGATGAAAGCTTCTGACGGTGCCTAGGAGAGGGGGAAGAGTGCGTGCTTGGCGCAACTCTAGAGGTAGATCAGTCTGGTCCATTTGTGGATGGAGAAGTGAATGGTGCAAATGTAACATTCCTTGTGGACACTGGAGCTACCCGTTCTACTGTTAGGTCAGTGGAAATTCCAAACCTTCCTCTCTCAGGTGAACATATCCAAGTAGTTGGAGTATCGAATCAGCAAATTAAGACGCCTCTTACTAAATTAGTGGAGGTAAAGATTGGTCCATTTAGTGAAATGCACCGATTTGTGGTATGTGATTGTAGTCCTGTGAACCTATTAGGACGCGATCTATTGTGCAAAATGAATTGCACTATCTATTGTACTCCAGATGGAATTGCATTTCAGACCCCAGATGAAGATGTATTGTATAAAATGACACTGGTAAATTTAGAACCAGAAGTAAATGATTTGTTTCCTGTATTTGATGCAGAGAAAATCCCAATTGAACTGAAAGAGACAGTGAAAGAGGAAGTGTGGGACTTTACAGGAGAAGATATAGGATTAATGAAAGAAGTAGATCCCGTTAAAATCTCCGTAAAAGAGGGAACGAGTTACCCAAATACACCCCAGTATAAATTGACACCAGAAATAATTGAAGGAATAACGCCAGTAATAAATAAAATGGTTGAACAAGGGATTCTAAAAGAAATCATGAGCAGTCCATGTAATTCGCCAATAATGGGACTGAAAAAGCCAAACGGAACATATAGAATTGTACAGGATTTGAGGAAGGTAAACAAAATTGTAGTGCCTTGTTGCCCAATAGTACCGAACCCTGCTGTGATTCTATACCAGATTCCACGTGAAGCAGAATGGTACACAGTAATTGATTTATGTCATGCATTTTTCTCTATTCCATTGCATCCAGATAGCCAGCCATTATTTGCGTTCAGGTTTGGAGAGCGTATTTTGGCATGGTGCCGAATTCCTCAAGGGTACACAGAAAGCCCCTCGATCTTTAATCAGATTCTAAAGAAATCCTTGGAAGATTTAAAAATGCCAGAAAAGTCAGTGATGGTTCAGTATATTGATGACCTACTGGTGGCATCAAAAACGAAGGAAGCATGTGTCAAT
This sequence comes from Calotriton arnoldi, assembly GCA_963921515.1. Classification (NCBI taxonomy): domain Eukaryota; kingdom Metazoa; phylum Chordata; class Amphibia; order Caudata; family Salamandridae; genus Calotriton; species Calotriton arnoldi. Next base: position 1,215,889 of record CAWUFW010001824.1, on the reverse strand, counting down.
GATACAATTGCTTTGCTGAATCATTTAGCCAAAAGAGGACATAAAGTGTCCCCATCAAAATTGCAGTTTTGTCAACAAGAAGTCCAATATTTAGGGCATAAAATTGAGAAAGGAGTGCGAAAGGTAACGACTGAGAGAATAAAGATGATTCAAGGAATGAGAGCTCCAATGACGCAAAGAGAGGTAAGAATGTTTCTGGGAATGGTTGGATATTGTCGACAATGGATAAGCGGTTTTTCGTTGATCGCCAAACCGTTGCAAAAACTGACAAAGAAGGATGTTAAAGATCCTTTTGAAATGAATGATGAGGAAATGAAAGCATTCAGAGAGCTGAAAAAGAAATTGTGTGAAGCTCCAGCATTGGGAATGCCTGATTATGAGAAAGACTTTGAGTTGTATTGCAGTGAAAGAGATGGGTGTGCGTTTTCAGTCTTGGTACAGAGACATGGAACCATGAAAAGACCCATTGCATATTTTTCAGCTGTTTTAGACCCTGTAGCAAAAGCGTTGCCTGGATGTTTGAAAGCAGTTGCTGCTACTTGTGTGAGTCTGGAACAGAGTGAAGGCATAGTGATGGGATATCCACTGAGAGTATATGTTCCCCATTCTGTGGAAATTCTCTTGACAAGAACGAAAACCCAATACATGACACATAGTCGGCTGACTAGGTATGAAAAGGTAATTTTGAGTGCAGATAATGTGACCATTGACAGATGTATGAATGTGAATCCTTCGACATCATTGCCAGATGAAGAGAGTGTGATTGAAATGGATGAAGTAGATCACGATTGTCTGAATGTGCTTGAATATTGTACAAAACCGAGACCAGATATACGAGATGAGCCCTTAAAGGAATCAGATTATATTCTGTTCGTGGATGGCTCATGTTTGAGAACGAATGATGGAGTTCTAAGTGCAGCGTATGCAGTTTGCACAGTAGCAACTGTAATGGAAGCATCTTGTCTGAAAGGGATACGGTCTGCCCAAGTCGCAGAACTAGATAGCTCTGATTCAAGCCTGCAAGTTGGGAAGAAATGTACGGGTTACGATTGTGACAGATAGCCAATACGGTTTTGGAGTGGTGCATGATTTTGGTCAGATTTGGTCACAAAGAGGTTTCTTGACGTCTGCAGGAACGCCAATTAGAAATGGAGATTTTGTGAAAAAGTTGCTTGAGGCGATACAGCTGCCTAAACAGATTGCTGTGGTGAAGTGCAATGCACATAAAAATGGGGAAGACTACATAACTGTCGGCAATAAGTATGCTGATGAGATTGCACAGTACTGTGCAAAGAATATGGTCTCTTTGAACAGGAACCGAGAAAGAGAGCATATTTCTTGTCCTTTGCTTTTTACTAACCCTGTTGAGACATGGGATGAGGTGAGACAGTTACAGGAAGCAGCAGATGATGAGGAAAAAGATACATGGATAAAAGCAGGATGTAGAAAACATGAGGAAAATGATGTTTGGGTTTACAGAGATGAAAGACCAGTTATGCCTGATAGCATGATTTCTGACATGGCACGGATGTACCATGGACAAGCCCATATTGGGAGAGATTCAATGATCAGACTTTTTAGACAAACATGGTATAATCCAAAATTCAGAGCCATAGCTGAGAGTCTTTGTCAAAGATGTCTTATTTGTCAACAGTTAAATCCAGGAAGGAAGACAGTAGTGAGTCTAGGAACAATAGGACGAGAAGGAGGTCCGTTCACTAGAATGCAAATGGATTTTATAGAAATGCCCCCGAGCAACAGACTAAGGTATGTCCTCGTAGTCGTCTGTTTGTTTTCCCGTTGGGTGGAGGCATACCCGACCAGAAGGAATGATGGAATAACGGTAGCAAAACTTATGCTGCGAGAATTCATTCCGAGGTATGGTTTTCCAGTCACGATTGAAACAGATAGAGGAACACATTTCCAAAACGAATTAATTAAACTGATTTGTGAAGCACTTAGTATTAAACAGAAACTGCATTGTGCATACAGACCAGAGGCTTCTGGAATAGTAGAGCAAGTGAATGGAACAATTAAGAACAGGTTAGGAAAAATGTGTCAAGCCACAGGACTCAAATGGCCAGATGCCTTGCCATTAGTTTTAATGACAATCAGAAGTATTCCGGAAAGGAAAACTGGACTCAGTCCCCATGAGATAATTATGGGACGAGCAATGAGACAAGCACATGTACCTGTCAACAAACTACTGACTATAACTGATGATCTGGTGCTGGATTATTGCAAAGGATTGGCTGATGTGGTGCGTTCTGTGTTTCATCAGGTTGGACCGGATGCTACTACTCTTGAAAGAAAACCAGCTCACGACTTGAATCCAGGAGATTGGGTCCGCATAAAAGTCCACAGGAGAAGAAACTGTTTGGTTCCTCGTTGGGACGAACCACGACAGGTGATCCTGGTGACAACCACTGCAGTCAAATGTGCAGGAGTGAAACACTGGGTGCATGCCAGTCACACCATCAGAGTTCCAGAACCTGAAGATCGACATGTGAGTCGACATCTGGAAGTGTTGGATAACAGTTCAGCATCAGAAGCGGAAGAAGAAACGAACAGGGTGCCAGAATCTGAAGATCGACCTGTAAGTCGACATCTGGAAGACCCAACTACAAGTGCAACGACAGAAGAAGTGGAGGAAATAGCAGAAGTTCCAGAACCTGAAGATCGACATGTGAGTCGACATCTGGAAATATCAGACACCAGTTCAGAATCGGATACAGATCATTCGGATTGTGAGGAAAATCTGAAAAGAAATTGGAAATTTGAAAGCATAAGAGAAGAAACTGAGCACGAAGATAGTAACAGTGAGCAACCAAGTACAAGTTGTGGTAAAAATCCTTCGGAGATAATATTAATAGATGAAGAAGGGAGAGTTTCAAACAGAAAGTTAGAAAAATCGGAAGATCCCCGAGGAGCAATAGGGACAGATAGCCAAACAAAAGAACAGGGAAATTTAGAAGCAGATAGAGAGATTGACACAAATTCGGAAGAACCTCGAGGAGGGACAGAAGTAGGTGAACGAAGGAAGATAAGAAAAGAACCACAAGTAGAGGAAGAAAATGAAATTATAAAATTCAAAATAAGAGAAAATAAAGAGAAAAATGAAACAGAGTCTGAAGAAAGTGGAGAAGAAAGAAACCAAAAACTAGAGTCAAGAAAAAGAACTTGGAAAACAGAAAGAGAGGAAAAAGGAAGTGAGGCAAAAAGGTCAAGAAAAGGAGACAATTGGCCCAACGAAGTAAGAAAATTAAGATACAGGATCATAAGGTTAGATGGAAAAAGTGCTGAACAAGTGAATGAAATAACAAGTCAGAAAGAGCAAGAAAAACAAGGTGGAAAACACTTGCAGAAAACGAAAAGAGTAAAGAAGGTAAATCCGAAGTATAGATCGCCTGAATGGTTGTACCTTGCTTTAACTGATATCAAAGAAGAAAAGAACACTCACGAGAACCCAGAACAAAGAAATCTAATGGGTGAAGGTGAAGTGCAACAAACTTGAAGAAATTTAAACAAATTTCTACCGGACTTGACAAAATACTGGATCTGACGAATTTCTACCGGACTTGACAAAATACTGGATTTGACAAAGAAAGAATTCTGAAAAGAATTAAAAGAAAGTACCGAACGAAGACAAAAACATTGAAGTGCAGAGTGGCTAAGAAATCATTTCTGAGGTGTAGTGACACAATTTTCTTGTAAATAAATAAATAGGTTATAAAACAAAATGGAGGATACTAGAGATAGAAAATGTAGATGTGAGTTTTTAAGTAGATGGTGTAAGATGTGCTTCTTTTGTACAGGATTATTAATGACAGTATGGGTGGTTTTAGCAATCACTATTCCAATTAGTTTAGCTGTAGAAGAAACGTCTAATCACACAGAGAAAGAAAAAGGAGCTAACACTCAAGAACCAGTTATATTAAAAAGTAGTGCAGAGTTACATAAGGACAAATCAATAACAGATTTTTCAAAGAATGTTTTTACTAAATTATTATATGAGTATGTAGAAACAATGGATGTAAGAGATTGTTATGTTTGTATGCAATTGCCTGCGTCTGTAGCAGAGGGTGTGACTTATCATCACCTTCCTTTGACGTATGGAATAACATGTAGTGTTTTAGCAAGTTTATTTTATAAAACAGGTAGATTAGAATATTATTACACTGACATAGATAAGATTTTTGCGAAAATTCCTGTAGTTCCCGAACTAAACAAAATAAAAGAGGGAAAAACGTTTGGTGAATATTTCATAGAAGATAAGATGTTAACATTAGATAATATAGTTAAAAACAACCTTACCTGTGAGTTAAAGAAGGAAGAAAAAGTATTTTTAGAGATGGTTGAAGAAAGAAGAACGAAATTTCAGAGAAAAGTGATAGAAGAGACAAAAACACCTCTTTGGGCGTTTGAGGAAGACAATCATGACAAGAAAAAGACAAATGCAGCTATGACTCTGGATTGGCCCCAACAGGGAAGGTTGTGCATTAGAAGAAATAGAACAAGATATGACAATTATTTTGTGGGTTCCAGTGATTGCCATGACAATTATCAAATTTTAGGCGGATGGGGATTCAAAGGGGGAAAAGATCCAATATTTCCAGGGATCTATTATGTTTGCGGTAATAGGGCTTATTACAGGTTGCCGGACCATTGGTATGGGTCATGTTATTTAGGCCTGGTCTTTCCAAAGATTTTTCATATGGATAGAAAAGAGAAAGGAACACACAAAATGATAAATACCTTTACACGTAGAAAAAGGGAAAGTTTTTCAGAAATAGTAGGTGATATTTTTGGTGCATTGATACCAGCAGTGGGAATATCTTTGAATGCATTTAAAATTCGGAAATTATCCACAGTGGTAGATCGTTTATCTACAGATACTGCAGGAGGGTTCTTGATGGTAAATACCGAGATGGTTGCCATGAGAGCTATGGTAATGCAAAATCGACTTGCCCTTGACATTCTTTTGGCCAAAGAGGGTGGAGTCTGTGGAATGCTGAAAGTCCAACATTGTTGCACTTACATTCCAGATAAAAGTGAAAATATACAAAAGTATATAACGAATATTACAAGTTTGCACAAAGAACTTGTTCCACTGGAGGTTGAAAGTGCGTTTGGAAAACTTGGTAAAGGGTTTTCTTCAGTAATAAATTGGTTAACAAGAATGAGTGGATTAATAATAGGGAAAGTTATAATAATAGCAACCATGATAATCATAATAATTTTGGTGCTGAAGCTTGTAATTACATGTATAAAGAAAAGAAGAAGACAGAATAAAATAGAAAAAGAAAACATGATAAATAAGGAGAGAGAGAGAGAGAAATGGGTGAAATAGAGTTAGAAGAGATAAAAGAGAACATGTACAAGAAGACCAAGAGACAAGTTGAAAGGGATACAGTTGTGTAAACTAACAAAAGCATAACGGATAAAAGAAACATGCTGTCTGAGAGAATTGTATAACTTGGGTTTTGTGGTGATATTAAAAATCACCAAAGGGGGGAGTTGATGGAGCAGGATAAATGAAAATTTTTTAACCTCCTAATAATTTACGTAAAATAATTAATAAACATGTTCGTTTAAGTAAATAACCAACAATGTATGTTACATGTGAAGGGTTAAAGGTAACACGCTATTTTGTGTGCAAATTAATCTACTTATAATTGTTGACGTGGCCAACATAATCTAATATTTGCGTACTAATAAAATAATAAACGCATGATTTGTGCTTTGAAAATAAAACGTGTGGTGGCAAAATAAAGCGATGGTAAGTAAGGGACGGCTTTATATGTTGCTTTTTGCTAGGTAATACCTAATTGGGGTACGTAGAAAGACGGGAGGGAAACGAAAGGGTTTATATTCCTTATTTTAACAATATTCTGTTTATCTTTATAAATAGTGCGCTTAGGCCTGTTGAGCAGCGATATAAAATGGCCGCCATAAGCTAGAGTACGCATGTGCGAGAAGCCGTGTGGAAAAGGAGAAAGGCCGTGAACAAAGAATGACCACGTGTTCGTGCTGAGAGCCTAGGATGGAAGTATGGTCAAGGCTATTGTGACCTTACTGAGCAAATGTGTGCCAAGATGATCAGCAAGAAGCGTGAGAAGTCAAAATGAATAAATGGACAAACGGAACTGTTGAACCTAAAAAGTATCAGAAAATGATACAAATTGGACTGAACGAAACTGATGAGTAATGTCATGAACTGTGGGAAACGATGCAAGCATGGACATTCCACAAGAACTGGTTAAGACAAGGAAGTTTGATAAAAAATGTATATGGACTCGAATGGACCAATGAGAGAGAATCACGCCATAAAGAGGCAACATTTTATTTAGTAAGCGAGAATTAGGGTATAAGAAGACCTACTCCGGGTGGGAGGAAATAGTATATAGTTATTATTGATGATGATGAGCGAGCGTACTGTTAGGAGAAGAGAGAGAGCTGAGATTGCAGATAGATGAGTTGCGGGAGCTGAGTTGCTGTTGCGGATGATCGAAGCTGCTGCTGCTATTTTATTAAGTATAAGATGCTGTTTTTGGAGAACCTTTTTACTCCTGATAGATTTTTCCTTTAGAGCTATTAGATTTTCAAAGAAAGATAGATAGATCTTTTTGGAGTTCTTGCTGTGACATAACTTTATCTTCCATCTAATAGGTATGCATTGTAATTTCAATTTATTCTTATAATGATGATAAATGTAATAATCTGAGTGATAAACTTAAAACTTATGCATTGTTTCTAAAACTTTATATAAACTTTATTGTCTTTAAACAAATGACTCAGTGATTCTTTAGCTCAATAATTAAGGTAAAATGTTAAAGAGTTTATTGTGATTGAGCTGGTCTTAATCACCATCAACTGATTCCTACTAGTTGGTCCATCGACCAATGAGCGGAATACCTTAAAAGCAATGAGAATTATTATGTCATGTTAAAAAGAGGTATCCCGTCTCCTTCCAGCGAATCGTTTTTACTGTTTTTTCTCCTAGGTTAAGGACGGAGGTAATCCAGGGAATAAATGAGTAAGTGAATGTATATGCGGTGTTTATGGGCCCCACCGTCATATGGATATAGTTTGTGTATTGGAGGGATAGTTGTACCTGGATGACCGAGTCATATAGGAGAAGAATTTTTATTGTTAGCGCTGGATCAGATTTCTTGGTAGCAGAGTTATGGTTACTATAGATTAGTTTGGTGATTATTGATTATTGATAAATTCATGTCTAACACTTTATGTTGAGTCGCGTTATGTTATATGTAAGTTTTCACGCTTCCGGGAAGTAGGAAGTGGAACACGTGTGGCAAGAGAAGTCACATGGAATAGTGCATTGTCTGAGTTCATATTGGTAATAACACAGGTTGTGTTATGATAGGGACATTTTCCGCATAAAAGGTGTGTAAGTGAAATAGTGACCGGTTTTCTTGTGAAACTCTGGCCTTAATTCTCAGGAGCAGTATAGTCTCCACATGTGTTTTATCCCCAGAGAAACGGGTTTACCGCTTGCTTGAAAGAAGGGTAAGGTAGAGGGAAGTGCTACTTTATCGGCGAAACCGAAAAAATTCTGTGGTAGGGTAGAGGTAAGCGCTGCCTACTGGAAAATACAGAATTCTTGTGTAAATGGACAAAGCTATCTCTTTGGTTTAGTGAATCAGACAATGGAAATGTGTTTTAAATGTTGTAACTAACGAAGAATTGTTGAAAAAGAAATTGCCGATAAATTTTGTAAAGGAGGGGTCAGGAGCAGAACTGACGTAGACAAAAGCCGCGCTGGGATTGGACAGTGCGCTAGTCATACAGAGACAGGAGCAGAGCTGACGTAGACAAAAGCCGCGCTGGGATTGGACAGTGCGTTGTAGACAGAAACTGCTGTGATTGGAGTGTTGGTGTGAGTCGCGCTAGTATTGGTCGAATAGACTAGTGACGTGGAAGTTTGTGATTGGAGTGTTGGTGTGAGTCGCGTTAGTATTGGTTGGAATAACGCATAGAGAACAGTGTTGAATTGTGGATCGTTTGAGGAGAGAAAGCGATTGTGAATCATGTCTTATTATGAGTATGGTAGAGAGAAAACGTCGTGGATGTCGAAAGTTAAGAACTTCTTTAAGAAAGACAAAAAGGTAGTGACTAGAGAGGGACAAGTAATTCCTCCGCCGAAATCACCAGCTTCGCACATGATGCTGAAATATGGATATCATACATGCATATGGTTAGAAAATTGGACAAAATATACCAAGAATGATGGAGCATTGGCTTTCCCTGAGAATGGTTCATTTAATGTAGCAGTACTTCGGAATTTGAGAGAGAAGATGGCAATGTTAGAACCTAGACCTAGACCGACACAGTTTGAAGCTTTAAGTGAATGGGAAGATGAGATGTATGAACGAGAGAGATTCAGAGGATTAAAGAATCATGAGTTTATGCCTGGAAGGTTATGGGGAGTAAATCATGAGGACAGAATAAAGCGTTGGAGATGTGCTAATATGACAGGAGGTTTGTTTCCAGCTTTTACAGTTGAGGAAGAAGCAAAGAGAAAGTGTACAGAGAAAAAGAAACATGTAGTTATAGAAAAGTATGGGTATGGTGGTAGTGAAACGGACGATGAATTGCTGGAAGATATTTTAAACAGAAACCCACCTCCATACCAACAGACTTCTGCGGTGGTGACACCTAATGCACCACTAATGGAAACTGGGAGGAATAAAATTCCCGAACGAAGTCATGAGATAAATAGGTCACAAGATCAATTAAAAACTTCACAAAATGAAGAGATAGAAAGTGACAATGCAACTGAATTAGCAAAAACCACAAGAGAATTGACTGAAAAAATAAGAGAATTGACAAAGAATATGGAAGCTGTAACTGTACCAGTAACGATAGGTCCAGTAATGCCAATTTTTGAGAATCAGAAAATTGATGAACGTTCTTTAGTGATTCCTATGAATTCACATTTGCAAAGAAAAAGAGAAGGGATGGAACTGAACAATGAAGGTGCACACCATTTGGTTAGTACCTATAGACCAAGCCCACCTACTAATTTGACGATAAATGAGAATGAGTTCAGGAGAATACCTATGGTAACGGAGTCTGCATCAGAGACACCAGAAAGAAGTAACAATTGGATAGAATTAAATAGTACGCCTGTAGGTCCGACTTCAGATGAGTTAAATGAATGGATGAAAACGCTAAAAACGAAAGAAACAGAAGTAAAACCATTAGATGTAATTAGGTTAAAAATAGACATGGAAGAATTGATTTTAGGAACGATTGGTACAGAAAAATTGAAAAGTTATCAAGATGATGAGATTATGTTTTTGTGCAAGAGTATTACATGGAGAGCTAGAAATTTACATGACAAATTAGAAGAGACAGCGATTGAACTAGGAGTAGAATTTGTAAAAGTAAGAACGTTGCAGAAACCATATAGAGTAGATTTTTGTGAGAAAGATATAGAGAATCTAAACACATCAGGACGATTGACCCAAATAAAAGAATTAATTGTTTTACTGAGAAAATGGGGTGATGTGGATAGATGGAGAAGTAGATGGACGAAAAGGAATGAGAAAGTAACAGATAAAGCATCTTTGGCTTTTGCAGTGACAGATAAGGAACCAATTGTAAGGGAGTACCCGATGAGAGAAACTCCAGGAGGTAGTTATGTGCATGTTCCATGGACTAGACAGGATATACTGTCATTTACAAATGATTTCCCCAAGTTGAGAGAGAAGCCAGTAGAATGGTATAGACAAGTGGAGAGATTTGTTAAAGTTTCAAAGGTGTTGTGGATAGACTTGGATGGATTGTTTGATATAGTAGTGCCAGCTGATTTGTGGACAGAATGTAAGATTACTATTGATTGGCCAACTGTAGAATATCCAAGGGATGCTAAAACAGGAGCGCCAGGACCAGAAGTGATGAGAAAGTACGATCAAGTAATTACCTTTTTGAAGAATAAGATTCCACCTAAAGAAACAGATTGGGTAAAAATAGATAGAACCACGCAGGAAAGTAAAGAATCAGTGCATGCTTACTATGAGAGACTGTTGTTAGTTTTCAAACAGTATAGTGGTTATGAGACACTAAATGAGAAGGATATGAGTCATTTTGTATATAGATTTGTATATGGGTTGAAACCAGAGATAAGTGAGATGATTAAACAGCATATGATTTGTTGGCAGAATAGCACAGTCGATGAAGTTTTGAGATATGCTAAGTATTGCAGTGATGATATTGAGAGTAGACAGCGTAAATTGAAAGAAAAAGCCATGTGGGCACAGGTGAAAGTTGCAGAGAAACAAGAAGCTCAAATGAGTAATACAGGTAATGAAGCAGGACAGGCTAGATTTCGACCAAATATAGGCAAAGGAAAAGGACAAATGAGTATAGATGAGGCAAAGAAAAAGTGGCCATGCCACAACTGCGGAAAGCTAGGGCATTGGAGAAACGAGTGTAAATTTCCTCCAAAACTTAATGTGGAAAATCAATCATTAAATCCACAGGTGCAGAGTGAGGTAGTTACTCAACAGAGTCAGGTGCCACAACCACCACTTCCCAAGAGTGTTAACCAACAGAAATTCAGTGCAGAAACAGGATTCTACGGAGGAGAGCAGGTAACACAGTTGCCGCGTGCAGCTGCCATTTCTCAATATTGGTTACGACAGGATGAGGATGAAACGGATGAAAGCTTCTGACGGTGCCTAGGAGAGGGGGAAGAGTGCGTGCTTGGCGCAACTCTAGAGGTAGATCAGTCTGGTCCATTTGTGGATGGAGAAGTGAATGGTGCAAATGTAACATTCCTTGTGGACACTGGAGCTACCCGTTCTACTGTTAGGTCAGTGGAAATTCCAAACCTTCCTCTCTCAGGTGAACATATCCAAGTAGTTGGAGTATCGAATCAGCAAATTAAGACGCCTCTTACTAAATTAGTGGAGGTAAAGATTGGTCCATTTAGTGAAATGCACCGATTTGTGGTATGTGATTGTAGTCCTGTGAACCTATTAGGACGCGATCTATTGTGCAAAATGAATTGCACTATCTATTGTACTCCAGATGGAATTGCATTTCAGACCCCAGATGAAGATGTATTGTATAAAATGACACTGGTAAATTTAGAACCAGAAGTAAATGATTTGTTTCCTGTATTTGATGCAGAGAAAATCCCAATTGAACTGAAAGAGACAGTGAAAGAGGAAGTGTGGGACTTTACAGGAGAAGATATAGGATTAATGAAAGAAGTAGATCCCGTTAAAATCTCCGTAAAAGAGGGAACGAGTTACCCAAATACACCCCAGTATAAATTGACACCAGAAATAATTGAAGGAATAACGCCAGTAATAAATAAAATGGTTGAACAAGGGATTCTAAAAGAAATCATGAGCAGTCCATGTAATTCGCCAATAATGGGACTGAAAAAGCCAAACGGAACATATAGAATTGTACAGGATTTGAGGAAGGTAAACAAAATTGTAGTGCCTTGTTGCCCAATAGTACCGAACCCTGCTGTGATTCTATACCAGATTCCACGTGAAGCAGAATGGTACACAGTAATTGATTTATGTCATGCATTTTTCTCTATTCCATTGCATCCAGATAGCCAGCCATTATTTGCGTTCAGGTTTGGAGAGCGTATTTTGGCATGGTGCCGAATTCCTCAAGGGTACACAGAAAGCCCCTCGATCTTTAATCAGATTCTAAAGAAATCCTTGGAAGATTTAAAAATGCCAGAAAAGTCAGTGATGGTTCAGTATATTGATGACCTACTGGTGGCATCAAAAACGAAGGAAGCATGTGTCAATGATACAATTGCTTTGCTGAATCATTTAGCCAAAAGAGGACATAAAGTGTCCCCATCAAAATTGCAGTTTTGTCAACAAGAAGTCCAATATTTAGGGCATAAAATTGAGAAAGGAGTGCGAAAGGTAACGACTGAGAGAATAAAGATGATTCAAGGAATGAGAGCTCCAATGACGCAAAGAGAGGTAAGAATGTTTCTGGGAATGGTTGGATATTGTCGATAATGGATAAGCGGTTTTTCGTTGATCGCCAAACCGTTGCAAAAACTAACAAAGAAGGATGTTAAAGATCCTTTTGAAATGAATGATGAGGAAATGAAAGCATTCAGAGAGCTGAAAAAGAAATTGTGTGAAGCTCCAGCATTGGGAATGCCTGATTATGAGAAAGACTTTGAGTTGTATTGCAGTGAAAGAGATGGGTGTGCGTTTTCAGTCTTGGTACAGAGACATGGAACCATGAAAAGACCCATTGCATATTTTTCAGCTGTTTTAGACCCTGTAGCAAAAGCGTTGCCTGGATGTTTGAAAGCAGTTGCTGCTACTTGTGTGAGTCTGGAACAGAGTGAAGGCATAGTGATGGGATATCCACTGAGAGTATATGTTCCCCATTCTGTGGAAATTCTCTTGACAAGAACGAAAACCCAATACATGACACATAGTCGGCTGACTAGGTATGAAAAGGTAATTTTGAGTGCAGATAATGTGACCATTGACAGATGTATGAATGTGAATCCTTCGACATCATTGCCAGATGAAGAGAGTGTGATTGAAATGGATGAAGTAGATCACGATTGTCTGAATGTGCTTGAATATTGTACAAAACCGAGACCAGATATACGAGATGAGCCCTTAAAGGAATCAGATTATATTCTGTTCGTGGATGGCTCATGTTTGAGAACGAATGATGGAGTTCTAAGTGCAGCGTATGCAGTTTGCACAGTAGCAACTGTAATGGAAGCATCTTGTCTGAAAGGGATACGGTCTGCCCAAGTCGCAGAACTGATAGCTCTGATTCAAGCCTGCAAGTTGGGAAGAAATGTACGGGTTACGATTGTGACAGATAGCCAATACGGTTTTGGAGTGGTGCATGATTTTGGTCAGATTTGGTCACAAAGAGGTTTCTTGACGTCTGCAGGAACGCCAATTAGAAATGGAGATTTTGTGAAAAAGTTGCTTGAGGCGATACAGCTGCCTAAACAGATTGCTGTGGTGAAGTGCAATGCACATAAAAATGGGGAAGACTACATAACTGTCGGCAATAAGTATGCTGATGAGATTGCACAGTACTGTGCAAAGAATATGGTCTCTTTGAACAGGAACCGAGAAAGAGAGCATATTTCTTGTCCTTTGCTTTTTACTAACCCTGTTGAGACATGGGATGAGGTGAGACAGTTACAGGAAGCAGCAGATGATGAGGAAAAAGATACATGGATAAAAGCAGGATGTAGAAAACATGAGGAAAATGATGTTTGGGTTTACAGAGATGAAAGACCAGTTATGCCTGATAGCATGATTTCTGACATGGCACGGATGTACCATGGACAAGCCCATATTGGGAGAGATTCAATGATCAGACTTTTTAGACAAACATGGTATAATCCAAAATTCAGAGCCATAGCTGAGAGTCTTTGTCAAAGATGTCTTATTTGTCAACAGTTAAATCCAGGAAGGAAGACAGTAGTGAGTCTAGGAACAATAGGACGAGAAGGAGGTCCGTTCACTAGAATGCAAATGGATTTTATAGAAATGCCCCCGAGCAACAGACTAAGGTATGTCCTCGTAGTCGTCTGTTTGTTTTCCCGTTGGGTGGAGGCATACCCGACCAGAAGGAATGATGGAATAACGGTAGCAAAACTTATGCTGCGAGAATTCATTCCGAGGTATGGTTTTCCAGTCACGATTGAAACAGATAGAGGAACACATTTCCAAAACGAATTAATTAAACTGATTTGTGAAGCACTTAGTATTAAACAGAAACTGCATTGTGCATACAGACCAGAGGCTTCTGGAATAGTAGAGCAAGTGAATGGAACAATTAAGAACAGGTTAGGAAAAATGTGTCAAGCCACAGGACTCAAATGGCCAGATGCCTTGCCATTAGTTTTAATGACAATCAGAAGTATTCCGGAAAGGAAAACTGGACTCAGTCCCCATGAGATAATTATGGGACGAGCAATGAGACAAGCACATGTACCTGTCAACAAACTACTGACTATAACTGATGATCTGGTGCTGGATTATTGCAAAGGATTGGCTGATGTGGTGCGTTCTGTGTTTCATCAGGTTGGACCGGATGCTACTACTCTTGAAAGAAAACCAGCTCACGACTTGAATCCAGGAGATTGGGTCCGCATAAAAGTCCACAGGAGAAGAAACTGTTTGGTTCCTCGTTGGGACGAACCACGACAGGTGATCCTGGTGACAACCACTGCAGTCAAATGTGCAGGAGTGAAACACTGGGTGCATGCCAGTCACACCATCAGAGTTCCAGAACCTGAAGATCGACATGTGAGTCGACATCTGGAAGTGTTGGATAACAGTTCAGCATCAGAAGCGGAAGAAGAAACGAACAGGGTGCCAGAATCTGAAGATCGACCTGTAAGTCGACATCTGGAAGACCCAACTACAAGTGCAACGACAGAAGAAGTGGAGGAAATAGCAGAAGTTCCAGAACCTGAAGATCGACATGTGAGTCGACATCTGGAAATATCAGACACCAGTTCAGAATCGGATACAGATCATTCGGATTGTGAGGAAAATCTGAAAAGAAATTGGAAATTTGAAAGCATAAGAGAAGAAACTGAGCACGAAGATAGTAACAGTGAGCAACCAAGTACAAGTTGTGGTAAAAATCCTTCGGAGATAATATTAATAGATGAAGAAGGGAGAGTTTCAAACAGAAAGTTAGAAAAATCGGAAGATCCCCGAGGAGCAATAGGGACAGATAGCCAAACAAAAGAACAGGGAAATTTAGAAGCAGATAGAGAGATTGACACAAATTCGGAAGAACCTCGAGGAGGGACAGAAGTAGGTGAACGAAGGAAGATAAGAAAAGAACCACAAATAGAGGAAGAAAATGAAATTATAAAATTCAAAATAAGAGACAATAAAGAGAAAAATGAAACAGAGTCTGAAGAAAGTGGAGAAGAAAGAAACCAAAAACTAGAGTCAAGAAAAAGAACTTGGAAAACAGAAAGAGAGGAAAAAGGAAGTGAGGCAAAAAGGTCAAGAAAAGGAGACAATTGGCCCAACGAAGTAAGAAAATTAAGGTACAGGATCATAAGGTTAGATGGAAAAAGTGCTGAACAAGTGAATGAAATACAAGTCAGAAAGAGCAAGAAAAACAAGGTGGAAAACACTTGCAGAAAACGAAAAGAGTAAAGAAGGTAAATCCGAAGTATAGATCGCCTGAATGGTTGTACCTTGCTTTAACTGATATCAAAGATGAAAAGAACACTCACGAGAACCCAGAACAAAGAAATCTAATGGGTGAAGGTGAAGTGCAACAAACTTGAAGAAATTTAAACGAATTTCTACCGGACTTGACAAAATACTGGATCTGACGAATTTCTACCGGACTTGACAAAATACTGGATTTGACAAAGAAAGAATTCTGAAAAGAATTAAAAGAAAGTACCGAACGAAGACAAAAACATTGAAGTGCAGAGTGGCTAAGAAATCATTTCTGAGGTGTAGTGACACAATTTTCTTGTAAATAAATAAATAGGTTATAAAACAAAATGGAGGATACTAGAGATAGAAAATGTAGATGTGAGTTTTTAAGTAGATGGTGTAAGATGTGCTTCTTTTGTACAGGATTATTAATGACAGTATGGGTGGTTTTAGCAATCACTATTCCAATTAGTTTAGCTGTAGAAGAAACGTCTAATCACACAGAGAAAGAAAAAGGAGCTAACACTCAAGAACCAGTTATATTAAAAAGTAGTGCAGAGTTACATAAAGACAAATCAATAACAGATTTTTCAAAGAATGTTTTTACTAAATTATTATATGAGTATGTAGAAACAATGGATGTAAGAGATTGTTATGTTTGTATGCAATTGCCTGCGTCTGTAGCAGAGGGTGTGACTTATCATCACCTTCCTTTGACGTATGGAATAACATGTAGTGTTTTAGCAAGTTTATTTTATAAAACAGGTAGATTAGAATATTATTACACTGACATAGATAAGATTTTTGCGAAAATTCCTGTAGTTCCCCGAACTAAACAAAATAAAAGAGGGAAAAACGTTTGGTGAATATTTCATAGAAGATAAGATGTTAACATTAGATAATATAGTTAAAAACAACCTTACCTGTGAGTTAAAGAAGGAAGAAAAAGTATTTTTAGAGATGGTTGAAGAAAGAAGAACGAAATTTCAGAGAAAAGTGATAGAAGAGACAAAAACACCTCTTTGGGCGTTTGAGGAAGACAATCATGACAAGAAAAAGACAAATGCAGCTATGACTCTGGATTGGCCCCAACAGGGAAGGTTGTGCATTAGAAGAAATAGAACAAGATATGACAATTATTTTGTGGGTTCCAGTGATTGCCATGACAATGATCAAATTTTAGGCGGTTGGGGATTCAAAGAGGGAAAAGATCCAATATTTCCAGGGATCTATTATGTTTGCGGTAATAGGGCTTATTACAGGTTGCCGGACCATTGGTATGGGTCATGTTATTTAGGCCTGGTCTTTCCAAAGATTTTTCATATGGATAGAAAAGAGAAAGGAACACACAAAATGATAAATACCTTTACACGTAGAAAAAGGAAAGTTTTTCAGAAATAGTAGGTGATATTTTTGGTGCATTGATACCAGCAGTGGGAATATCTTTGAATGCATTTAAAATTCGGAAATTATCCACAGTGGTAGATCGTTTATCTACAGATACTGCAGGAGGGTTCTTGATGGTAAATACCGAGATGGTTGCCATGAGAGCTATGGTAATGCAAAATCGACTTGCCCTTGACATTCTTTTGGCCAAAGAGGGTGGAGTCTGTGGAATGCTGAAAGTCCAACATTGTTGCACTTACATTCCAGATAAAAGTGAAAATATACAAAAGTATATAACGAATATTACAAGTTTGCACAAAGAACTTGTTCCACTGGAGGTTGAAAGTGCGTTTGGAAAACTTGGTAAAGGGTTTTCTTCAGTAATAAATTGGTTAACAAGAATGAGTGGATTAATAATAGGGAAAGTTATAATAATAGCAACCATGATAATCATAATAATTTTGGTGCTGAAGCTTGTAATTACATGTATAAAGAAAAGAAGAAGACAGAATAAAATAGAAAAAGAAAACATGATAAATAAGGAGAGAGAGAGAGAAATGGGTGAAATAGAGTTAGAAGAGATAAAAGAGGACATGTACAAGAAGACCAAGAGACAAGTTGAAAGGGATACAGTTGTGTAAACTAACAAAAGCATAACGGATAAAAGAAACATGCTGTCTGAGAGAATTGTATAACTTGGGTTTTTGTGGTGATATTAAAAATCACCAAAGGGGGGAGTTGATGGAGCAGGATAAATGAAAATTTTTTAACCTCCTAATAATTTACATAAAATAATTAATAAACATGTTCGTTTAAGTAAATAACCAACAATGTATGTTACATGTGAAGGGTTAAAGGTAACACGCTATTTTTGTGTGCAAATTAATCTACTTATAATTGTTGACGTGGCTAACATAATCTAATATTTGCGTACTAATAAAATAATAAACGCATGATTTGTGCTTTGAAAATAAAACGTGTGGTGGCAAAATAAAGCGATGGTAAGTAAGGGACTGCTTTATATGTTGCTTTTTGATAGGTAATACCTAATTGGGGTACGTAGAAAGACGGGAGGGAAACGAAAGGGTTTATATTCCTTATTTTAACAATATTCTGTTTATCTTTATAAATAGTGCGCTTAGGCCTGTTGAGCAGCGATATAAAATGGCCGCCATAAACTAGAGTACGCATATGCAAGAAGCTGTGTGGAAAAGGAGAAAGGCCGTGAACAAAGAATGACCACGTGTTCGTGCTGAGAGCCTAGGATGGAAGTATGGTCAAGGCTATTGTGACCTTACTGAGCAAATGTGTGCCAAGATGATCAGCAAGAAGCGTGAGAAGTCAAAATGAATAAATGGACAAACGGAACTGTTGAACCTAAAAAGTATCAGAAATTGATACAAATTGGACTGAACGAAACTGATGAGTAATGTCATGAACTGTGGGAAACGATGCAAGCATGGACATTCCACAAGAACTGGTTAAGACAAGGAAGTTTGATAAAAAAATGTATATGGACTCGAATGGACCAATGAGAGAGAATCACGCCATAAAGAGGCAACATTTTATTTAGTAAGCAAGAATTAGGGTATAAGAAGACCTACTCCGGGTGGGAGGAAATAGTATATAGTTATTATTGATGATGATGAGCGAGCGTACTGTTAGGAGAAGAGAGAGAGCTGAGATTGCAGATAGATGAGTTGCGGGAGCTGAGTTGCTGTTGCGGATGATCGAAGCTGCTGCTGCTATTTTATTAAGTATAAGATGCTGTTTTCGGAGAACCTTTTTACTCCTGATAGATTTTTCCTTTAGAGCTATTAGATTTTCAAAGAAAGATAGATAGATCTTTTTGGAGTTCTTGCTGTGACATAACTTTATCTTCCATCTAATAGGTATGCATTGTAATTTCAATTTATTCTTATAATGATGATAAATGTAATAATCTGAGTGATAAACTTAAAACTTATGCATTGTTTCTAAAACTTTATATAAACTTTATTGTCTTTAAACAAATGACTCAGTGATTCTTTAGCTCAATAATTAAGGTAAAATGTTAAAGAGTTTATTGTGATTGAGCTGGTCTTAATCACCATCAACTGATTCCTACTAGTTGGTCCATCGACCAATGAGCGGAATACCTTAAAAGCAATGAGAATTATTATGTCATGTTAAAAAGAGGTATCCCGTCTCCTTCCAGCGAATCGTTTTTACTGTTTTTCTCCTAGGTTAAGGACGGAGGTAATCCAGGGAATAAATGAGTAAGTGAATGTATATGCGGTGTTTATGGGCCCCACCGTCATATGGATATAGTTTGTGTATTGGAGGGATAGTTGTACCTGGATGACCGAGTCAAATAGGAGAAGAATTTTTATTGTTAGCGCTGGATCACTAGCAACCGGGGAAAGTCGCACCAGCGTGAGAGCAGCTCCGTCAGTGTACACCAGAAAGTGCCCTGCTCTGTGGCATATATGGAGCCTAACACTATTTGTCTCCCATTCAGGTGGCCTTTTGTCCATACAAAGCAACCATATACATCCACCTCCGTCTCCTCAGGCGTGTATAGGGTCCCTGGCCTAACTCATATTAGAGCCCCCTTGGCGTCTGAGGAGTAGCCTGTGGCAAGTATTTGCCCCTCCCATCTCTGCTGTAACCTACGGATCTCTGGCTGTGCTATGTGTGTCTCTTGTAGCAACGCTACGTAGGCTGCATGTCGTTTGAGATATGCATAGATTTCATACCGACGGGCCGGTGTGTGTATACCCCTAACATTCCAAGTAATTATGTTTGAGGTTGGCATATGTCATATGTATAAATTAGTAATGCATGTAAGCGGCTTGGCGTATCGAAGGCGAGGCAGTGCTCTTGTAGCTGCTTGGTAAGTATGTGCTGTGTCAACGTTGTACGCAAGTGCATGGTCGTGTCATGTGAGACCGACATTAAGAAAGGAAACCATGTGGGATGTAACTGGGGTAGAGCAGAGGGACAACGTGTGTCTGCCCAAACAACAAACAATGCCATATAACAACTTTTGGATTTCCGCGCTGCGCTGTCTTGCCGAAGGGAAGGGGGGGGTGCTGGACTTATGAAGGGTGGATTGGCGATTTGGCATTAAGTGCATGCATATATGTGCGCACTGCGCACCTACCAGTATCCATGCCAATTTGATTTCTTTGCTGGTGTTTTCACTATGTCTCTTTGTATTATCTTTTTCATGCTGTATTGTCTATGTTTTGCTCCTTGGTATATTTAATGCTATTTATTAGGTTGTACAGCGCTCTGACACCAACATTTTGGTCATGTTCGCGCTTTATAAAACTTTATAAATAAAATTAAATAAATACCAGTGTATATTGTATTTTGCTTTCACCGGGGGCAACCAGTGTTTGTGGCTGTGAGGGCTACAATCTGTGATACAACATGTCAAGTGCGCGCATACTGAGACAGATCGTTGTGTGCGCACATGCGCGGGTAGATACATGCGTAGCATGGAGATTCTGCAAGCTGCTACATTAAATTGTCTGCTGTTTGGCGTGTCACTGTTGGGAGCTTTCCGATTCTTCACTTTTAGGCCACACCGCGGACGAGCTGTCCTCGCTGAGGGATCTTTAAGAGGAGGCTCCTGTGTCTCTGTTGGCCTGGCGCCTCCGCATAGTAGCCGCCGCTTGCAGGGCATCCCGCTGCTCCTGCAGTACTTGCTCCAGGTTGGGTGCAGTCTTAAATTGTCCCGGGGCCCCCCTGGGTCGCAGTCGGTTTCTTCTTCAGTTTCTGCGGGTTCGTGAGTCCGCGCCGTTACTTTTGTGTCTCTTGTTAGGCGCGGTATTATGACCTGTAGTTTCGAGCCAATCCCATGCTTCCTCCGCCTTGTTGAAAAAATGAAAAAATGAGTGGACCCATTTAGGACCACTCGCAAGCGAGCTGGGAATATGGGAACTTCCGCATTCGTCTTTTGACCGCTAGGAATGTGGTCCGCTGTTTTTGTACTCCCAGGGCATAGTCCGGAAAGAATAGGACTAGGGAGTTGTCCACTCTGACCTCCACCATCTTCCTTACTTCTCTGAAAACCACATCCCTGTCCTTAAAGTTCAGTAGGCGGAGCAGGAAGGGTCCGGGCCCGGCGCCTGGCAGCGGACAGGCCGACGGCACCCTGTGTGCTCTTTCCACCACGAAGAAAGCGGAGAGTGTGCCTGTTGGCATTAAGGATTTCAGCCATTCCTCTGTGTGTGCCACTGCATCACGGCCTTCAGTTCCTTCTGGTAATCCGACCACGCAGGATATTATTTCAGCGGGAGCGCCCTTCTGCATTGTCCATGCTGCGCCCCAACGAGCGCAGCCATGTCGTGAGCTCCCTTACTTCAATGGTTGCAGCCTTTGTGGCTGGGGTGACCTCTTTGAGTTCCGCCTCCAATCTATTGACTTTCCCCGCTAGCGTGCGGTGGTCCGCATGTAGTAATGTAAAGTCCGATGTAATCTTATCTATGCGGCCTTCCAGAGATGTACAAGTTTGTGCCAGTGTGACCCCAATTTGCGCCACCGCTTGGAGCACTGAATCTATTTTGGATTCCAGCGTGGTAGTTCTGGAGGTGTCTGGTTCTTCATGTGCTTGGTCAGGTTGCCTTGGGACCGTCTCCGAGTGCGTGGCCGCCGCACCCACTCCCGCACGTTGTCTACCCATCTTGGAGGTCAGCGGTACACAGGCTGGTGTTGAGATAAATTGTAGTGTTGCTGCCCCTTGCTATCCCCCGGGGTGCCTACCCCTCCTGCTCCGTCAGATGGATCTGTGCGGCACGGGGTACTGCTGTGCGCGGATATTAGTCACAGCAGCCTCTGCTAGATGTTCCAGTGGAGGCGGTTGTCGCACCTGGGATCCGTTCTTCTGCACACACGTATGGCATCTGCGTACAGTCTCCAAGTCAACTACCAGAGGGTTCCCGCGGTGGTCAGGCTTCAATGTACCCTCATGTTCTGTGCATTCCTATTTGGCCTTACTCCGGGTCCAAACCCGTCCGGGCCAATCTTCACAGTTGGGCTCAGGGTAGGCCGTAGAGTACCTCTGGATTGGGGTTACTCAGTCCGAGCACAACAGTGCAGCGCCAATCTGCCGGGCTGACGTCTGTTTGCGACTGCGTGTCCGTTAATGTCCACTGCAGGTGGGTATAGGCACCTCATGCAGCCTCTGGACTACTGCGGCGTACGCCGCCAGCTCACCTCTGTGCCTCCGCGGTGCGGCTCCCGCTAGGTGCGAGTGCCACCGCACCGGGAGACTCGCCTCCGAGAGAGGACCAGTCACCAGTCGGGCGGCCGCTACCTGCACTTCACCTCCACCTCGCCCTTCTTTAAAGTGACCAGTGGGTGCACATTCGAACCTCCCACGGTTGCACCCAGGAGATCCTCCACGTATAGGTCTGTGCTCGATATATCCCCCAGGTTTGTTTCTATTGATTATGTTAGACACTTGGGGGATGAACGAGGGGTCTCATTAATAGTTGTTTATATAAATGAATAATAGTGTAAAGATCACATTTTGTTTGATTTTCAAAGGGTCCTTTTAATTGGTATCATATTGATAATATGCATTGTTATACATGTATAAGTAAAGAATAATGCAGTAATGGTGAATGCTTTATTGTGACTTGTAGTTACCCCCGAATAAGGGCTCGCGAAGACCGAAATGCATTGGGTTTGAATAAAGAACATGCCTTGGACGAATTATGCGTTTGTTCGTGTTCTTGACAGAGGTCCGGATGGTCACATCTTGAACATTTGAAATCTGGGAAATAGCATGATACCCCACGTGTGGATCAAGTGTGGTTAAAGCATAATAAGAGGAACAAAGCATTGAGTACTTGGAGTAAAATGGAGGATAAATTCAAAGCATTGTGTATTCACAAATTTAGCTGTGCAACTGGTTCTGGGGCGAAGTGTCGCCCCACACAGCATTGTTTCTATTGAGGCCTCATAGTCTGCAGCCTTCGACGTGCTCCCATGTGTTGTGTTCGGCCGTCTGGCATTGCTGTGGAGTCCGCTACGTCTGGGCTTGCTCCCACCTCCAATTTCATACAGGGCGGCCCAGGCGGCGACTCCACTTCGGGGCCTACCGTGTCGAGTTCAGCAACACAGTGGTGGCTTGTTGGGCCTGGACTTCTGTTTACTGCTGCATATCCAGCGGTCTCCTCCACGGGCGGGCCTAGGCTCGGTTTATAGCCCCCGGACCCCTACGGTGTGCGCCATCGGCACGTCTGTGTGCTCTGCGGCGGCTCGGCTCATGTACGGCAGCGACGTGGTCACTTGGGCACCAAGAGCGATCCAGTCGCCGGCTGGGCGGCCGCTGCCAGTTTCGATCTCACTCTTCTTCTATGCGCTGGACCTGTCGACAGACACCCACACGACCTGTCCGTGACTGAGCCTGGGCTCGATATAGCCCCCGGGACTCCCGCTGGATATCCCCGCTCCAGAGCTTCCCCAGCCGCGGCCCGCACCAATTGTGTCTCTCAGCCGGCTATTGTGTCATATGCCTCTTGCTGTTGCAGGCACCTCTTACCACTCACATAGGTGTCCGCACGGCTAGTCCGCCGCAGCGCCGCTGCATGCCCCGGCGTCCCTCGGCTCCAGAGACGGAGGGCCCTCACTGGCGAATCCGCATCTTTTCGCCAATATGGCCGCGGTTCGCCGAATGCGCCTCCCCAGCGTAGAAGCTCCCGCTTCCGCCTGGCTGCCCCTGATGCTCCGATGATCTCTAGACCAAAGCCCTACCGGTGTGTGTTACGTGGTGAGTCAGGTCCGGTGGCTCGATGGCAACAGTGGCTGCGATATAGTGGCGGATAATCGGGCTACGACGCGTAGCCTCCTCAGAGTGCAACCGCCAACATGGCTGGCTAGCCACGCCCCCCCGTCCTCACACGTAGCACAAAAATACCCCCTCATATCCAAAATAGACAAATGGATGCACTTTGCGCTGATAAATAACACTAAATACAATACACCATATATAGCGAACATGAGCAGCCAGTTGTGCCCGCTAAATGTGCACTTGAGATAAGATTTTCCCCCAACTTACTTCCGGCATTTTAAACATATAAATAGTGCTAAATGCAACAGAACACAAACAGAAGAGCAAGTAGCCACTCAGACTCTCTAAGTGTGCTCTTGCTGTAGGATTCCCTCCCCTACATTACTCTTAATTACACGAGGGGCATAATCACGTTATTATTGGTAACGCGTCAAAGAGTAACATGGAATTACTGAAATTACTCCGATTACTCCAGTTTAATTAAAATGACTCCCAGGCCTACCTAAAAGCCTGCTGTACTTTTTCTGAGGAATATTTTCAGTATCAATTATGCAGTTTATTAATTTTAACAAAGGAGCCTTCGGTAATGAGCTCTTCAGTGAAGAGATCTTTTAGCGTATGGTGAGCAGGTTCTCGACACAGTTAACAGGTCGCACACGTCCTCAATAAGGAGGTCTGTCATTCTCAAGCGAGGAGGTCCCGCAGACCAGATTCAAAAGTTCTCTCAACAACAGTCAACTAGCGTCCCAGCCTGCAGTGAGGAGGCCTCTGTTGTGCAGGTATTTGGAGTTCCAGTGTGGTGGATGCACAGCTTCCTGTAAAGAGTTCTATCAGCATTCAGAGAGGGGCTTGATAACAGAGTTGTGTGTATGGAGGGGATCTTGAGAGTAGGAGAGCTGGATGAGAGGATCCTGTGCTCACTTTTGATCCTGGGTGAGTGGACGGGAGGATTCACACACACATGTGCATGTCGGATGGAATGGCGCAGCTGAGCTGTTTTACACATAAAAGTGGGCACCTAGTATTTGACCACACACCTTGTGACCCCAGTGGTTATTGACTCTGGGGCATATTAGCAAGGAATAGCGATATTTATCGCTAACCGCGCTTAGCGCGACTTTGGTTAACGCCGCCTATCGCTGGAAAATATCGCTGAGATAACACCCTATTAACAAGGTTTATCTCCATAGCGATAAAATTTCGCAGCGATAGCGGCATAAATGTGAGAATATCGCTGGAAAAGCAGCGATATTCTCGCATACTCGCTAAGGTGGATTCAGCATTAGAATCCACCTCCTATACCTCTAAACAGGTAAGTCATCCTCACTAGCAGGAGATAAAATATAGCGATAAACGCGCTTAGCGCGACTAGTATATCAGTAACGCCTGCCTTGCTAATAGGGGGTAGTGGGATTAGCGACTGTTTTCAGTCGCTTTAGTAGGGAACGCCTTCCTTGCATGTCATTGAGCGTATAATCATCGCTGACATGCAAGGCGATGGTAAACGCGGCCTCTAACGCCTGAAAGCTGTCGCTAACGCCTGTTAGCGACAGCTTGCTAATGGGGCGATAAAATTATCGCCGCTTTAGCGGCAAAAAGTGCAGCTAAAGCGGCGATAAAGCCCTTGATAATATGCCCCTCTATTCTTTGAGAAAATGCTAGTTGCTCACCTGGAGGACCTGTGGGGAATTTCACACATGTAATTCTGTGGATAGTAAAGGGCTCAGCTTTGCTGATGCCATTTGTTCAATCTCCTGTTGGTGTACCATTGGCAACTCCCTCTTCTGTGCATGTCTGCTGAGGGCGAGGGGCCACGTTTTGCTTAGTTGTGTCTGTTGCCACAGGGGCACTGAATAAAACGGGGAGGGCTGTTGTGTAGTATTTATTAGAATACATTGAACCCCAGACTTCCAATAATGTTCGAGGCCCTAAAAGCAGAATAAAAACATTTTGGGCAATTGCAAGTGATGAAACAAGTGTTGGATCTGAGCACCAGAATATCCCGCTGGGTGAGTTGTGCACTATACAAATACACATACCATACCATACCATAACACAACATAACATAACATCACTTCAGCTCATGCATGCGCCCAAAATTTAATTTCAATATTTGTGTATGATTGCTTCCCATCAATAACTGGACAATCTCGTTTAACCAATCAATCCCTCTGACACCTCCTTTACTGTACCAATGCCCAAGACAAACCTTTCTAAACTCTTCCCTCTGACTCTTCCCCTCCAAAAACCCTTTTTACTCATCAAAAAGCCTCCTCCTACTGCTATGACCTACAAAAAGAAATCCTTCACTCTTCTATCCCACAACTATCCTTTTCAATCAAAATAACAGACTAGCATGTTCACTTCACTAATTCCATATTCCACTATACTAATTCACCACTAATCCTTTATGGGGTTCCAGAGTAGCGTGCTACTCGCCAACAAAGCGCTTCAACACCCACCAGGGGTAACAGGCGCTATATGAATGCAAACCTTTCTTTCCCTTCTATCCCTCCACTATCCTTCTCACTCCAAATAACTGACTAATATCCACCACTCAAATTACTTTCATATTTCACCATACTAATTCACCACTAATCCTTTATGGGTTCCAGAGTAGCGTGCTACTCGCCAACAAAGCGCTTCAACACCCACCAGGGGTAACAGGCGCTATATGAATGCAAACCTTTCTTTCCCTTCTATCCCTCCACTATCCTTCTCCCCAAATAACTGACTAATATCCACCACTCAAATTACTTTCATATTTCACCATACTAATTCACCACTAATCCTTTATGGGCTTCCGGAGTAGCGTGCTACTCGCCCAAAAAAAAAAAAGCAATTCAACACCCCATCAGGGGTTAGAAGCGCTATATATATGCAAACCTTTTTTTCCCTCTTCTATCCCTCCGCTATCCTTCTGAATCCAAATAACTGACTAACATATCCACCACTTAAAAATTTACTTGCATGTTTCACTATACTAATTCAACACTAATCCTCTATGGGTCCCGGAGTAGCGTGCTACCGCCCGAAAAGCGCTTCGACGCCTCGTCAGGGGTAGTAAGCGCTATACAAATGCAATTACAATACAATACAATACATGCACTCACTCACTTGTCAATGTGCTGCCAAGTACTTTCGCCCTCTCCCTCCATCTATCTCCTACGCAACCTAACCCTGTTACATTACTAACCTGCCTTCTGGTGCAAGATGATGAACCTTCGGCTACATGCCACTCATACACACTCTGCTGACACCCTGACCACAGCACTTATCAGAGTTATCACCCAAGTTCCGATTAAACAATTCCTTGCCTCCTGGTGTCTCCCCAAGCCCATCCTACATTTCTGCTGCCTCTTCAGCCGGAGTGAGCATCAATTACTCAGATTCCTTCAGGAGTATCCTATCTCCTAGCTGCTCACACAATTATCTATCATGCATCCTAATCAATGTCTGATCATTAGGGAGGAACTTGGTCCATATCCATGACCTCATATTCAATTACATTCTAAATCTCTTTGTCATCACATAAACCTGGCTCCTACCTGGAGGCAGGCGCGCGACGCCCATTGGACTGACTGCGTGTTCCGTAGCCCGGGCGTCAGGCCTCCAGCTGTGTGGGTGTCTGTCCCAGGGAAAGTAGGGCTGGAGAAGAGCGCATCAGAACAAACATTTTCTTTCGCCGACAGACACCTTCATCTTATCGCGCTGCTGCAGTATCCTCAAAGGAGGCGCTAGAGGTCACAGATGAATCACAACATCCAGGACAAAGACCTCACAGCGGGGGTTCTAATTGTGCAAGGCAGTGTGCGTTACTCATCACCATTGTTTGAAAGAGAGATAATGCATGCCCATTGACGCTGCTGTAAGAGACTGCGTCTGCACTTCAAAGGCCATCTCTGCCATCTTCCTGTGCCTTAAAGCGAACAAGGCAGAAATTTCAAATTGTCTTGATTTGGAATTGCATTTATATGGTTCTAACTACCCATGTGATGGGTAATAAGCGTTAAATAAATGCTAACAAGGTAAAGAAAAATTTTGATTTTAAATGCAGTGACCAGACTTTTCTGTCAATAGCATCTTTCATGTGGGGTTGTATGCTCATAGGCATCAGGGCGCTTTATAGGAACACCAAATTACTCCTTTCTCCTTTTTAATGCCTTCTTTTAAAAAATCAAATCAGATGTAATTTTTGTTTAGTCACGGGGGAGATTAAGTAATTTGCCCAAGATCACAAGATATTGAGCTGACCGTGAGATTCAAACTCCCCAGTTCCAAAGTCGGCAGCTCAGGCTATTATGCCACATCTCGTAGATTAGTATTGGCATCAGTGGCTGCTGGTGACCTTTGAAAGTGGAGGGGCGTAATAGCCTCCAGGCGTTCACCCTATTTAAAAAAATTGCCTCACTTATACTCACTCCCTATCACATTTAGCGGCAGATTACCAAACATTTTGTGCTGGTTTTGCATCTTGAAAGGGACGCAAACCTGCGCAAAATGTTTTTTTTTATTTACTTTCCAGTGCAAAACTGGAAAGTTGCCTGAAAGTTTTAAAGTTAGACAAAGCATAGTATTTTGTGCTGGGAGGGCACCCTTCTAGTACAAAACCTATGCTACTACTCAAACAGATGTCTTTGCACTATGTTGCAAAGGTGTCTGTGTGGTGTTTGGCAGCCTAATTGTGCGCCAGCGATACGGAGAGGGCGGGATAGTGCCAAATCTTTGTAGATTTGGTGCTTTCCGTCTCTCTCCTTCTCACGCAACGCAGCAACTTTGGGTGCTGTTCTGCGTTGTGGGAAAGTCAACTTTGGGTGCTGTTCTGCGTTGTGTGAAAGTTTTGATAATCTCGGCCTTCGTCTCTTTTCCCTCACTCACTCTAATTCACATTCTTTCACTTGCAGATTGTCATTCATACTTATTACCGCTCACTGTTATTCATACACAAACGTTCTCATACTCAATGGTTCTCATTCTCACTTGCTAACACACTTTCACACACTCACTAACTCTGGGCACAGGTGCAACTGCAGCTGCTGCACCATTGACAGCTACACCCACAATTCACTTCCCCTCCCTCTCACAACCTCCAATCAATCACTCGTTCTAACACACTCATTGTCCTTCACTCACTCCCTCATACTCACTTTCACTTATTCATACTCACTCTCAAACACAGATTCTCACTTTCACTCTCATTGAAACGAGTTCTTACACACAGTTGGTTCTTGTGCATAGAGAGACAGTGGAGCTCTGACAACTGCTCAACAGACCCACCATCTTGTAGAGCTGAACTCATTCTTCTGCAGATAGAGCTGAGCTCCAGCCCAGACGCAGTCAAGTCCCTGCATACATAGTGCTGAACCCATGAAACAGCTAGAGCAGAGACCGTGAACCCATACGTAATTTCTTTCATTGAGCTGGAGATGAGTTCCTGCATACATAATGCTGCAGCCCTGGGCAGACAGAGTTGAGCTCTTCCAAGTATGCAGCTCAGCTCCACTGCAGACAGTGCTGAGCCCCTATGCAGACATAGACCGAGGTGAGCCCGTTCACAGGAAGGTTTGAGCACTTTCAGAATTCATTCCTATAATGTAAAACCCCGGGTTCTGTGGGGACTGAGAAACCAGGACCAGCTAATATTCTCTGGGAGTATCACGCCGCTCACCCAGGTTAATCTTGTACATGGCCTGTTTCTGATAGGGAGTGAGGAGGAGAAGGAGGGAGGGAGGATGACAGTGAGGGAGAAGGGATTGAGAGAAGCGATTAAAGAGAGAGAGTAAGAGAAGGTGGACAGTAGGGAAAGAAAATTAAGCATGTGTGAGAATATGGACAGAAACGTGAGAAAGAAATGAGAGGAGAGTGTGACTGAGATGGAAAAGAACACAGACTACGAGTGACACAAGAGATACCTCAGAAACAGCCAAGTATTCAGTTTCTTGTGGAGCTCAAGTATGAGAAGGCAGCTCTAATGTGTAGGGGCAGGTCATTCCAGGCTTTGGGCATGAGGCAGGGGAAAGTACAAAGGCTGATTCTGGTGGTTCTGTGTATGCAGGGGATGTGTGCGAGCAGGAGTCTGGCTGAGCAGAGGTGTCTGGTGGGTGTACTGATGTTGCTGCTGATATCGAGGTAGGTGGGGTAGGGGTTATACAGGACTTTGTATGCGTGTGTGAGCAGTTTTAAGTTTGTAGGTTAGTGAATGTGGAGCCAGTGGAGACCTTTGAGGTGCAGAATGATGTGAACACGGGAGAAAGCCTGCGTGTGTCTGGCCGCTCGGTTTTGTATGGTCTGAAGTCTTCTAGAAGTAAGAGAGTGATTCTGATGGAGTGCATTGCCGTAGTCCAGCTTGCTGCTAATGAGGGCCTGGGTGACCATTTGAAGATTTCATTAAGCATTTTGAGGGTGTGCAAGCAGGTGTGACTATGTTGACTAAAGTGAACTTTACAGCACATTTCCCCCATTCTTTTGCTCCCTTCATCAGAAGTCTGCCTTTCACTGTGTCACTCTGCAGTGCTGGCTATGGATGGTGCAGATACCAAGCTCCAAAGAAACATTTTGGTCACCAGTACACTTTTTTTAAAGTAAATTATGCACTGGGTTAGAGTGAAGGTGTTGCACATGTGACAGATCCACTAGGCGCTATGTTTTAGAATTGTAAAAGATGGCCTAGTCCAATTCAAAATTGTGTTTTACGTGGCGCATCAAAGGTAAACCCATACTGAAGAAGTTTGGTATTTTATACATTCACTTCCCTGGCTTATCTGAAGTAGGCAAACTCCAAAGTGAGTGGATGGAAGAGTAAAGCATAAAGCTTGTGAGGGCAGCTCAACTTCAGTGGTGCAATAGGAGGGATTTTCTGCAGGATCCACTGTTGGTGCATGTTCGCTAATAATTAATATATGGTTTGGGGTCACCACAAAGAAAAGGACGGGATCCAATCATGATACCCTCAAATCATGGTCCCCTCAGTGGACAAAAGCTCTGCATACTCCCCTATACTGATAGCTGTACCTTCTATCTTCCTGTGAGAGAGCACCAGGCATCTCTTCAGGTGAAGGAACATGAGCTCCACACTGGCTGAGGGTGCAGGTGTTGTGCACCGGCGGGAGCTACAGGAGCCCATTTAAAGATGTGGAGCAGGGTTATGAGCATGCACACACTTTCCGACATGCATGGTTCTACTCACAGGTCTCCTGGCTATCTCAATCTAATCCTGAAGAAGTGTCTTATGCTGCCAATGCTCACCATAACTAGAATAAATTTAATTTTTACATGGCTTCAGCTCCTTCACTAATGTGGCTGCCAGCGCTAATTCCAATGATGAATTTCTGTTGCAGCATGCATCTTTGTCCATCCTTCTTTTATTTCGAGAGAAAGAAACAAGTTTGACTTAGGCATAAGTGTGTAGTTTTTTTAATAAGAAAATTAACCTATAGCTAACAAAATAGGAACTGGTTGTATAGGTGTAATTTAATGATACTGCCTCACTCCTCTCCGAAGCAGTGCATAGTCATTTTAAGTTTAGTGAGAAGTCATTACATCTTTGAGTAAAAATGCATGTATTTCATGTTTTGGTACTTGCATTGCACAAAAAGCATAGGTATAAAACCCATGTAGTACAAGGAACCCTGAAATATGGAAAATATTTCACGGTTACGTGTAAAATACCATTTTTGTTCTCATAATGGTAGTTCCCAAACGACTTTGCAGAGGTTTTACATTGTCCAGGCTACTAAGAATATGCAGCTTGGAGGACCAAGGTTATCGAAATTATGCAGCAAAAAATGCAAATTATGAGGCACATTGTCTGATGATATTATTTTCATCCGTTTGAACTAGAAACAATTTTGGTGAAATCTGTATATTTTGGAAATTATGTGTCACTTTCAGTAAATCCATAATTATGCTATAAACTCTGCAGCCGCAGATTAAAAAAAAACACTGACCTCACCACTGCCTATTGTTTTATCAAGAATCCATTTATGACAGGAAAACAAAACCTCAACATTTTAATTCCAATAATGCCCATTGTTAGCTGCACTTTGAATAAAACAGCTTGTAATATAAAAAATACATATTTTGTACCTTGTCATTGCCATCTCAGACGTCCGGTGACATTTACAAACCACAGGGCCAAAGATATCACTACATCCCCTCATTGATAATATTCGACCAGATTACACAGTTACCCGTTATGTATCCTCTGTATGTACTCAACTTTAAACCATTTTGTAGATGAAAATATATAAAACTCAACCTTAAACAAGAGAAACTCATTTAGGTGCTACCCATGTATAACACATAAATACCAAAATAATCTGCATTCACTCGACTCACTAGACAGCATGAGGAATGCGGCCTAATGGCTATGTTAAAACATCTACAGAACATGAGCGTTCACAAGGAGTGGTGAAATCAAATGTTTGAAGCTGTTTTTGAAAGTTCTAATACATCAACTAAGGAAGGAGGTGTGGTGTAGTTGCTAGGCTGTCAATCTGAGGATCTTGGTTTGAATCCAGCTTGGCATTGACTGAAAATTGTGCAGTTGTGGGAAATCACCTAATCAAAATTTGCCTAAAATTTAAATGTGTGAGATACTACTGTAAGTGTGTGTAACAAAAAGATTTGAGCTACCACTTGATGGATACAATATTGCATCATTTTCCATTACCTACCATAATACGCAACGCTCTGTTGGTCTCGGGCTAGGTTCATGCAATAAAATACCGACACATGCGTGCTTTTACATTGTGATCAGGAATCCAGTTTATTATTCTCTGTGGATACTCCTTCCTTTTGAGCTGTTTGTGAGCCCCTCCTCATTTTGTGACAGCCAGATAGAAGCTCCCCACAATTTTCTTCATTCCGGTTTACTCCTCACATCTCAAGTCTACTTCTTAATGAATGTGGGAGCACTTTCTTGGGCACATTGGGAGATTCCTCCCACACTCATCTTCTTATTCCTTGGAAGCATTTTATCATTATGTAGTTCATGCTACTTTTTTTTTTTTTTTTTAAATCTTTTTATTGATTTTTGTGCAGTAAACAAATATATATAAATCAAAGAGCAGCATACAGAGATCAATATATAACATTTTTTGGTACAGCATATTCTTGTTGGAGAGCTCAAGAAATCACATAGGGAAGACAAGAACAATAAATAAAGGCAATCTATAAATTTTTTCATCCCCCCCGTATCCAGGGACCTTAAATGTCATGTATTTCCTCGTCTATTCCTGAATCGGGTCCCAAGTCCAGGCCTCTATAGGATCGTCAACCTGCCCATACCTTCTCCCATTTCTTGGCAGCCCGTCCCTGATATATTGGCTTCTCGGTAGTCATGCACCAGTCCAAATCCCGCTCCCAGTCTCCCACCAGCGGATCCTCGACCACTCCCCACAATCTTGCTATGTTTCGCTTAGCTACTATGAGACCAATAAGAGCCAGATCTTGGCATATTTTGGTGGTGGCTCCTCTCCCCAAATATGCAGGATGCATTTCTTAGCTGTTGTCAAGGGTGGTTCCCTATTCACTTCCCCATTATTTTCTGTAGGTCGGTCCAGAAGGTCTGAATCTTTGGACACGACCACAACGTGTGAAAGAACGTTCTCTCCATTCTGTAGCCTCTCAGACATAGGTCCGAGGCGGCTCGCCCCATGCATCTAAGAGTTGTGCGTGCATAGTATGATCGGTGGAATATGCGTAAGGAAATCAGTCTGAACCCTGTTTGTATAGCGACCTCTTGGAAGGTCCCCTGTGCCTCCTTCCATTCCCCAATAAACAACAAAATGCCAGTACTGATAACCAATTCACCGCTTAATATCAGCACATTGAAATTAAACAATGTAACCACAGGACCTCTGTTCCCATATGTTTTAATCAAAATTTATTTTTCAACATAATCACTTCTATGATTTCATGAATTTAATTTAGAAAGCATAAAAAACATTCTTTTCTCCCCACTCACACTAATTCTTCTTTAAAACATACCTACATCCACTGCCAATTCACTTTCATACCCATTCTATCTAGTCATTACCAACATACTTAAAATCATCCATTAATCACACTCAATACACATACCAGCAGCCTACCACCCAACCCTCTTTATACCACTACAACACAATACCCAATTTGGAAATGCAATTACAATATAGGCCAAAGACAAATCAATTTAAACATGAACACAAAATTCTTAATTTGAACATCTTATATACACGCAATTGGCCATCAACAGGTCGACGCGTTTTGAACCCCCTTTACTTCCGGGGTTCTCCTCAGGACCGACAAGCTAAATCCAGTCAGTAGATCAGCCGATCTAAGCTTCTGACAACAACAAACTCTTTATTGATGGCAGCTAACCACCGCTGCACGACGTTCAATCACCACTGTTTTTTGTTCGAGCTCTTTTTGCTCCACTAGGGGTCCTGTCTTATAGTCACTGGACTGCCCCAGAATATGGAGAAGGAATTAAATAATTTGTTTGTGTCCCGTTTCCCGTTTCCTTAAGACACGAGTACTCCACTGCATGGTATCGTCGCGGGTCATCGAAACGCGTCGACCTGTTGATGGCCAATTGCATGTATATAAGATGTTCAAATTAAGAATTTTGTGTTCATGTTTAAATTGATTTGTCTTTGGCCTATATTGTAATTGCATTTCCAAATTGGGTATTGTGTTGTAGTGGTATGAAGAGGGTTGGGTGGTAGGCTGCTGGTATGTGTATTGAGTGTGATTAATGGATGATTTTTAAGTATGTTGGTAATGACTAGATAGAATGGGTATGAAAGTGAATTGGCAGTGGATGTAGGTATGTTTTAAAGAAGAATTAGTGTGAGTGGGGAGAAAGGAATGTTTTTTATGCTTTCTAAATTAAATTCATGAAATCATAGAAGTGATTATGTTGAAAAATAAATTTTGATTAAAACATATGGGAACAGAGGTCCTGTGGTTACATTGTTTAATTTCAATGTGCTGATATTAAGCGGTGAATTGGTTATCAGTACTGGCATTTTGTTGTTTATTGGTGAATTGGGGCTCAGCCTTACTGATTGGAGTCCAGACCCTTTGGTGTTTTTCAGCTCCTTCCATTCCCCGTCATCACAATCTCCAATATCAGCTTCCCACTTGGATCTCAGCTCTGCGAGGAGGTCGGGAGAATTGTTTCATAATTTTTTGTATATAAGAGAGACTGTTTTTTTGGGTAGTGTTTCTGTTAGGACTCTGTCTTCCAGGGGGGAGTACTCTGGCAGGGGGGTCTCCCCGAGGATATGTGTTCTGAGGGCATGTCGAAGCTGAAGGTATCTAAAGGCCTCAGTGTCAATCAGTTCATATTGGGTACGTAACTCTTCCCAAGTAAGCATATTACCATCCCTCCAGACGTCCCCCAGTGTGGAAATGCCTATTAAGTCCCATGGTTTAAAACTCCGTAAGTCACATACATGTGAAAGTGATTCGCTGTGCCATAGTGGAGTCATGTTAGTAACCTTACCCTTCCATCCCAAGAAGGAAGTGACGGTGCGCCATATCTGAGCAATTGTGTGTGTTTGGGGAAATAAGTTTTTACACCTGGGTGAACTGTATAGGATGGTTTGAAATCCTCCGGGTCCCATGGAGAGTCTCTCCAATCTATAATTCGGGTTGTCCCAGGGGGCAAACACCCGATCGTTCACTATCACTAACTGCGCCGCCCAGTAATACTTTTTAATATCGGGAAGGCCAATCAATGCCTCTGTCATATACTCCATGTACTAATTTAGCTAGTGCAATCCGGGGTGGGGCCGCGTTCCATAACAGTGAGCGGAGGAGGGAGTCAATGGATTGAAAAAAATGATCTGGCACCCGATGCGGGGTATTCTGAAAAATGTAAAGCATTCGGGGTAGCGTCATCATTTTAAACATCGCCGCTCGCCCCAATAGTGAGAGCGGTAAAGTTTTCCAATGTTCCACATCTGCCTTAAAACGTTCCAGGAGGGGGGGCTAAGTTCAATTGATAAAATAGGGCGGGGTCCATAGTGACGTGGATACCTAAGTACTTAAAGTGGCCCGCTGACAATGGCAACTCAACGCTTCTGGGAAGTGTGGGCATGGGACCAGTTATTAAGTGCATGAGGGATTTTCCCCAGTTTATCCTGTAGCCGGAGTATTGTCCAAAAGTGCAAAGGATGTGTGTGAGGCGGTTGATTGTGGCGGGGGTTGGACACATAGAAAAGGATATCATCTGCATACAAAGAGATGCGTTCTTCCCATGTTTCTCCCCTGGTGATTCCCATTACAATCGGATCTTGTTGTACCCATGCTGCATGGGGCTCCAGGGCTAGCGTGAATATTAAGGGCGAAAGAGGGCATTCCTGCCTGGTTCCTCTCCCCAGAGGGAAACTGCATGAAGTTATACCATTTACCTTAACCTGGGCAGGTGGGGCCGTATAAAACAATCACATCCATCCCAAAAAGTTTGGTCCAAAACCCAGTCGTTTGAGTGTTCCAAACATATATGTCGATTTGAAGGTGTCAAATGCCATAGAGGCAATCATGGACAGGACCATAGTTGATATTTTGCCATTTCCAGAACCGGCCATTACTCCATACAGTCTGCGCAGATTGAGGCGCTTTCCTCTGCTGGGCATAAAGCCCGACTGGTCTGGATGCACTAAAGTAATTATGACTCTGCGTAACCTAGTAGCTAGGAGCTTGGCAAGAACCTTTACCTCCACATTGAGTAGAGAAACGGGGCGGTATGAGTTGCACCTCTCCAGCTGTTTCCCGGCCTTATAAATGACTACTATCGTAGCAAGGCGTTGATCTGGTGGAAGCATTTGCTCTTCTTTCGCCTCCTTCCACATATGAGGCAGGTAGGGTGTTAATTTTGACGCTAGATGTTTGGATAACTCGATAGGAAGGCCATTAGGCCCCATCGCCTTGCCTGAGTTCAGTGCTCGTATTGCCTGTTCTACTTCAAATGGTTCGATGTCTGTCTCTAGATAGTCCCGGTGTTCCTCCGAGAGGGTCGGGAGTTTAATGTCTCTGAGAAAGTCATGAATCTCTGCAGTGGGCCATTGAGTAGTGGGGGAGTAAAGTTGCTCATAAGATTGGGCAAATGCTTCCGAGATCCCTTCGGGGTCGGAGACCGTTTCTCCTAGCTCTGTCACTATTTGGGGTACCCATCCTCTTACTCTGTCTCTTTTCTCAAGCCAGGCAAGCAACTTCCCTGTCTTGTTACCTCCCTCATATATACACCGTTGAAACAGGATATGTAAATTTTTCGCCCTCTGTTCCATTAAGTCTCCATATTCTTTTTGTCGGAGACGAAGGGTATGAATCTGATTTTCGGTCAAGGTGTTAGCACCCTCCCTTTCTAGGGACTGTATTTCATTCTCTAGTGCGAGAAGTGATTTCTCCCGGTCCTTGCGTATCCCCACTATTTGTGAATAAGCTGTTCCACGTATGAATGCCTTGAAGGCTTCCCAAAGTGTTAGGTTGGAAGTCATCAACCTTTCATTAAGTTCGAAATAAGTAGTGGTCGCCTTGTCCAGCTTTTCGATAAATTTAGCATCTTGGAGATACCAGGCATCAATGGATCGTGGTCCCCGCTTTGTAGTGGCACGTCCCCATAATTCTATCCACACCGGGGAGTGGTCAGAAATTCCCCGGGCCAGGTGTCGTACCTCCGCTACTTTAGCTAAGTGAACAACCTGCGTAAAAATGAAGTCTAGTCTAAAGAGGCTTAAATGAGCTCCTGAAAGGAAGATATATTGGCGATCCGTCTGATGTTGTGTGCGCCAGGTATCTACTAGGCTGAGCGCCGTCACAAAATTGGACAGTGTTGGGTCCCAGTGGGTAAGCTGGGATCTGGCCTGCCTGTCTAAGTCTGGCGAGAGTAATGCATTAAAATCTCCCCTGAGAAGTAAAACCTCCCCAGGCAGTTGAAGCAGTAACTCGCTCAGCCTTGGTAGTATGGTACGATGTAGTCGCGGAGGAATATAGGCCGAACATAAATTGATTGGGATTTCCTCCCATGTGCCGGTTTGTACCACATAGATTCCCTGTGGGTCCACCCAAGTCTTATGGCGGATGAAGGGTGTGGAATTTCTGATGAGAATGCCCACTACTCTGGAGTCAGTAGTGTATCCTGAGTGCGTAACCATTGTATAGCATGCCCTATTCATTGCTCTACAAGAATTTCCTAGCAGGTGGGTTTCCTGCAGTAGCACAATGTCAGGGGAGTGTTTACGGATAGACCGGTGGACCATACTTCGTTTTATCTTGTTGTCAAGTCCGTCTACGTTCCATGAAAGAACAGACAGGCGAGACCTGTCTTTAAGGGGGTGTGCCATTTTTCATAGTAAACTGAAAGGCGATGATAGCCCGAATGCGAATTATGTCCCAATGTGGTGTTACTAACTTCGGTCTCCAAGTGTCTGTATCTGCTCTAACAACTAATCCCCTAATTACAAAAACACCCCCCACCTTGCTACCCTGCCTGGTGGTAACTAAACTGCCCACCCTTCCCCAACTGGCAAGGTGCCTGTCGCCCCTAAAAAGAAAAAAACATGTAGATAGGTAGATATTAAGGTGGAACCTCGTTAGCACAAAACGGTACTGCTGGTGCTGAATAAGAGACAGGTAAGGTAGCAAGCCTGGTTGGGAGGGATTTGAGTTGCAGCATGCAACTGCAGCTTTATTTGTATTGGACTCTGCTCCTTTGACCACAGCATTAGCTAAGAACGATTGCTTCAGTTCTGTCTTGCTACATGACAAGCACAAATTTGTCATAACAAATTGATCAGAGAGCCCTGTGTACTCCAAAGTTGTTTTAACATATGAAATCCAGGGTATAATTTTAGGCAATCCTCAAGCGCCCACTGGTTTAGCAATGCAGTGTCCCATGATCAGATTGAGTGCCATAACAACAGTGGGTTAGCTTAATTCTATCCGTAATATAGGGGGTTCCTAACTCGTCATGGCACACTGTGTTAGAGCAACTATGTGGGAATGCTAGAAGAATTTTTATCAAGTTGTCCTCAACATACTGTTGCTGGTGAGTGTACACCATGCCCCAGACAGTGGCCCCATATGTTGCTATCGCCACAGATTTTGCAACACAGATAATCAACAGCTCGTGCACTTGTTTCATGCCCAATTTTTTGCTGAAACTTAGCAAGGCAAGAATTGTCGTTTCTAATATGCCACACTATTAGACACCATCTGCTTCCAGGACTACTTGGCATCAAGGAACGCGCCCAGATATCAGAAGCTCACAGTGTCACCCACCCAACACTTGTTAATACAGAAGGCTGGGCGTTTCTTTGGTTTTCTACCACATGTGGGCCAACCCTTGCAATAGCATTGAACACATTCACAAGCAGTGGAGTCCACAGAGCCTGACAATCCATAAAAACATCAGCTGGTACCCATTGAGGCCAGGGGCCTTACCACTGCTGCATTCTCCTAAGGCCCTCTGCTAAATCGAAAACCAGAGGGGTAGCAGCTGCATCATATTCATTGGTATCACCAGTTTCAGATGGTTCGGAATCACTCAAATATATAATTAAGAAGTGTTCAATCCACAGGAGACTCCCTGAATGACACTTCAGCTGAAGCATTTAAACTATCGGAATTAACCGTCCCAGGACGGTTGTCTTTTCACAAAAAGTAGGGGAACGGTTTTTCATGAATAAAAAAAGTTGGGGCAAGCCGTGCCCTTCTGATCCTGCCCACTTTGACCTCTGTTTAGCACTATACCAATCCTTCACAACATCACTGGACCACATTTCTGACTCCCAAGCAGCCATGCGCACACCAAACCTATATCTCCCAGGTTGCATTTCAACAGCAGTGGTAGGTTTCCCAGATTCATGTCTGACTACTGTGCCAGTCCACGTTTTTCTTTTTTGCTTTACACAACTTGACGTTTTCTTTAACCCATTATAAAACCGGGATTAGAAGCAGCCGCGGCTGCTGCAGGTAAGAGCGGTGGGACGCTTGGGCCGGCTGGGGGGGGATTTCGAGAGACGACCACAAGGGAAAATTAAATAAATAATTAATTTTCCCTCATGGTCGTCTCTCGAAATCCCCCCCAGCCGGCCCCACCGCTCTTACCTGCAGCGGCCGCGGCTGATTAGAAGTCATAAAATGCAATGCAAAAATCAGGGCCCGGAGCAGCTAGCCACACATTGACCTCAAACCAAGCATGCATAGCAAACTGAGTACATAGTTGATTGACCACCCATAAAGAGTTTTGAGCCCTCATTAAGGGCTAGGAAAGCAGTATAGAAGTGCTGCAAAACAATATAATCAGAATAGCATGCCAAATTTGTGCTCTAGTTTCCTTTTTTTCATTTAATTTTAATTTTATTCATTTATATAGCGTCCCTGGATCACGGGGGTGTTATCACTTCACAAAGAACAGCAATTATACATTGAGAGGCAACAAAGTGCTAAACATTACAAGACACTAATAGTTATTACAATGAAAGTTCAAGATGGGCTTCCGAAATGCAGTGGGTAGGGATTATTGTTCAGCTAAGAATTGTCTGAATAGTTGAGCTCTGATATGTTCCATGAAGGCATTAATAGGTGGAATTGTTCTTAGTTTACATGGAAAACAATTCCATCTGGCTTTGGTGCGAGAGTTGTCTAAAGTTCAAACATTTAACTTGGAATTTCTCCAAGTAAACGCATGAACTTTAAAAAGAACAAGTTGTAAACAGCAGGGACTGCCTCGCTCTGTTTCCGGCTTGTTCTGTCTAAAGTTGTGTAGTATCTCTTCTTTTGTACTCTTACCTTTCTTTCATGTCTACTGTGCATTGTCAGGATAGTGTATTCTTTTGTAGAATCTGATGTCATTAATTGGAATGTAGTTCATTTCCTAGGTGTTGAGAACCCACTTGCAGTGGGACTGTTGAGGCTTGAGCTGTGTTTGTGGAGCCTGCACTGTGTGGGCTCTACTACCATGTAGTCAACAAATAAACTCACTTCAATTACTACCTCCAGCATGTGAGTTATTTACTACAAGTTTGTGCATTAACTTGGCGAAATTCCGAATTATGTGTTTGAACTTTAGACGACTCGCACGCAGAGGTGGCCGGTCCAGCATGATATAGCACCAGATGACTCCATGTCACTGGGACACAACTTTTCCAGTTCTGGGTTTTGATTTAACATATCAGTGCATTCTGGTAGTTGAAGTGGTTT
This sequence comes from Calotriton arnoldi, assembly GCA_963921515.1. NCBI lineage: Eukaryota > Metazoa > Chordata > Amphibia > Caudata > Salamandridae > Calotriton > Calotriton arnoldi. The sequence continues at coordinate 1,175,329 of CAWUFW010001824.1, read as the reverse complement.
CATTTTAATTGGACCAACACACTGAAGATGACAATAATATCAAAAGCAAAACCAGGGGTGAAAATATGGTGACCCGTGACATGGAGGCATCTGGCCACTTTCCCAATATTGCCAGCAACCGCCTGCCCCCTCCTGCACAAGCAATCTATGCTCATTCTAGGCTACCCCCACAAACAGATGCAACCCATGCTCATTATGGCTACCCCCAGCCAAAGGTACAATATGGGCTCATCTCTTCCTTATTTTCTTTCACCTCCCCATCCTTTTACTTCATGTTCTTTTCTCTTTCTACCGGCTTATTCCTTCCATTTGTTTCTCCCTCGCTTCCTTCCTGTATTTGCTCCTGTTTTCCTGCTTTCTTTCTTTTTCCCTCTTTGTTACATTCTTTCTACCCCCTTTTCCTTCTCTCATCTTTTCCACTGCCCCTTATTTTGTTTGTCCCTGTTGTATCGCTTATCGCGATACGTGTTAAGAGGTGGGCGCATTGTGGTGTAGTTGCCAGGGGTGCATGTTGGCTCATCCCAGAAACGTGTATACTTTATGGTTTGGCCCACGCGACATGGGCATGCACAATAAATAGACGTGCCCGCCAGACAGGCGGCAGACCACTGCCCCGGATGCACGCACCCACAACTTCACTCGTGCGTACTGTGCTAATTACGGCCTGCGGCCCGCGGCTGGCCTCATAGCACGGCGCTGGTTCACCCGCGATAATCAGCTATCCCTGGCCGATTCTGAGATCGCGGCAAGAACACCACATTAGCGACGAGGGTGTAAAGACCCACGTGGCTCACTGTGGCGGCTGCGCACCCTCTCCCAAGTGCGCTGTGCTTGTGCTGCACCACAGCCACACTTTCGGACCGCCTGAGAGGGCAATACACGCTACGGCAGGCTCGCGAATCGCGAGGGATCCAGGATGAGCATTGCCCAGAGTGCACATTACGAGTAGCCACTGAGCCCTGACTGCTGACCCAACACGAGGTGACAAGGCGAGGTGGCGTGGGGTGCTTCCCCGTGGCAGAGCATGAGATCTTCCGTGGGACACAGTCAACTGTAAGTGATTTTGATACAGGGCACGTCGCAAGGCGCCAGTTACACATGTCTCACACCACTGCAGCACGACTCCAGCGTTTTCCCCAAGGGTAGAGCAACGACGCGATCAACATGGCACACATTCCTGCGATAGAGCCATTTGTGGTGGAAGGGGCCCCGTCCGCTCAAGCCACGAGGTGGAAGGAGTGGGTGGAGCGAGTGCTCCTCTTCTTTGAGGCGACAAAAGTGGACAATGAGCAGAAGCGTGCCATGATACTGCATCTGGGAGAGAGAGATGTATACAAGATATCCAAGACGGTGGCGGAGGGAGCACCAAAGACTCACCTCACACTCATTGAGGCCCTCAATGCTCACTTCGAGCCAATGGCAAATCAAGATTATGAACGATTCGTGTTCAGACTATTGAGGCAGCAGCCCGAAGAGTCACTGGATGTGTTTCACACACGCCTAAAAGAGTTAGCAAGCACTTGTGGCTTTCAAGATGAGATGGAGGAGATTAGGGGCCAGATTATTCAAGGATGAGCCTCGGCAAAGCTAAGGGAGCGAATCCTGGAAGAGTCGGGGAAGTCGTTGGCGGACACACTTACTCTAGGGAGGACGAAGGAACTCTCAAAAGCATGGGCAGCACATATGGAGGCCGCTCTTCGAGCTCCCATCAAGACTGAGCCAGTCAATGTAGTTGCCCCAACTGCCACAGCATCGTCAAGTCGGGCAAGAAGCCCAAGGATGCGATCGTGTGGGTACTGTGGGGGGCCCTCTCATCGGCCATCGGACTGCCCAGCAAGGGGGAAGAAGTGCACGGCATGTGGAAAAATGAACCACTTCATGAAGGTGTGTCGATCCAGTAAAGGACGGGCCATGAGATCTAACGTCAACATGATCCCAGAAGCTCAGGAACAAAGTAGTGATATGGACGATGACGACCGAGAAGAACACACAGTCCACTCGGTGTTCACAGTAGGGTCAGCATCCCAGACGCAGAGTCGACTACCACAGTGCCAAGTTTTAGTGGGAGGGCGCTCCTCAACTGCAATAATAGACACAGGCGCCACCACAAGCATCATGTCACATGAGGCTTACAAAAAGATGATACCTCCTCCATCACTGGTCCCCGCCAAGATAAAAGTCTTCGCATACGGTCAGACCAAGCCACTAGCCATTAGAGGCAAATTTAAGACCACCATCGCCTATGATCAACAGGAGATGGAGGCCCTGGTGTATGTGACGGAGGAGGGGCATGGCATGCTGCTTGGATGCAAGTAGGCAGAAGCACTGAGCATAGTCACCTTCGCTTTTGGGATACATCAAGAAGGAGTAAGTCAAATACTAGAGGAGTTCCCGAAAGTATTCACGGGCATTGGATGTCTACGCGACAAGCAAATACATCTACACATTGATCCCTCGGTCCAACCAGTAGCTCTCCAACACAGGCGAGTCGCTTTTCATTTGAGACCGCTGGTAGAAAAAGAACTGAACAAACTGGAAGAGGCAGGAATTATTGAAAAGGTGAAAGGTCCGACCCCCTGGGTATCCCCTATCATGGTTGCAAGAAAGCCCAAGCAGCCAGGGGAAGTAAGAATCTGTGTGGATATGAGACCCCCCAACGCCGCGATCAAAAGGGAAAGTCACTTTACTCCGACCATTGATGACCTGATTGGGGAGTTAAGTGGAGCCAGCTGGTTCTCAAAACTTGATCTTCAGGCTGGATACCATCAACTGGTCCTAGACGAACAGTCCCGGTACATCACGACATTTTCCACGCATGTCCGATTACGACGCTACAAGAGGCTGAGTTTCGAGATATCTAGCGCAGCTGAGGTGTTCCAGAACACCGTCAAGGAACTTCTCGCTGATCTCCTAGGGGTAGTTAATGTCAGTGATGACATTCTAGTCCATGTACAGACCGTACCGGAGCACAATACACGGCTGAGACAGGTACTCCAAAGAATACAAGACTCTGGGCTCACGTTACATAGGGACAAATGCGAATTCCTCCAGCAGAAATTACAGTTCCTTGGGTACATCTTCTCAGCGGAAGAAGTTGCTCCAGATCCTGAAAAAGTGAGGGATAACAAAGAGGCTCCAGCTCCCACCAATGTAAAAGAAATGCGCAGCTTACTGGGGATGGTAAACTACTGCGGGAGATTTATCAAAGACCTCTCCTCGTTGACAACACCTTTGAGAGAACTTACCAAAGCCTCAACTCCGTGGTCGTGGGGCCCTGAACAAGAAGCGGCCTTCCAGGCCACCAAAGACGCGCTCTCCAGCTCCACCACGCTGAGGTATTTCAATCCGCAACAGTACACTCAAGTTGCTGTGGATGCAGGCCCAAAGGGGCTAGGAGCTGTCCTATTACAAAGGCCCCGAGAAGAGGATGAGTGGGCTCCGGTGGCATTTGCAAGCAGATCATTGACTGCTACGGAACAAAGGTATTCCCAAATAGAAAAAGAGGCGATTGCAGTCCACTGGGGGTGCCGCCACTTCCACTTGTATGTTTACCACTGGTCACCACTGACCACAAGCCCTTAATTCCGTTGTTTACAGGAACGGCGTTGAAATCTCCACCTCGCATCGAAAAATGGATGCTTCGTTGCAGGAGTACAACTGTAAGATTGAGTACCATCCTGGAACGAGCAATCCGGCAGATTACCTGTCCCGTCATCCCTGAGCTGCAACGATCGGTGAAGTGGAGGATGCGGAAGAGACTGAAGAATATGTCCGATATGTGGCTGACCGGTCTCGGCCGTTACCCATATCTCTGGAAGAACTATGCCAAGCGACCACCCAAGATGAATGTTTGCAGAAAGCACTCAATGCTGTAAAGACCAACAAGTGGCACCTTCTCAGAAGTCAAGGGGTGATTCTTACTCCTGAAGCCAGGCGGGTGATTGAGAGCTTATACCTAGTGAGACAAGAATTGATCGCCGATCCCAATGGATGCCTACTCCGAGGTCATTGTCTAGTCATTCCGGCAACCCTAGCGGACAGAGTAATCCGGCTAGCCCATGCTGGGCATCAGGGTATGGTAAAAACTAAGGGTCGGCTCAGAACCAAAGTCTGGTTCCCCCTCATGGACGAGAAGGTAGAGGAGGCAGTGAGATCATGTCCGTGGTGTCAAGCATCTGGAGAACCGAATCATCCTGCACCGATCGTGACTGAACGGCGACCTGATGGTCCGTGGATAAGCACCAGCATGGATTTCAGAAGCCTCCCCGACGGGAGACACTCCTTGGTAGTGATAGATGACTATTCTAAATACCCCGAGGTGGAGGTGCTAGCATCCCTTAGCGCAGGGGAAGTAATACCAAAACTGGAGAAGGTGATGGCTACCCAAGGACTCATCAAGGAATTAAGGACCGATAATGGCCCTCCCTTCCAGGGTCAGGAGTTTGCGTCGTATCTGGCATCCCTAGGAATTGTTCACAAAAATATAACGCCAAAATGGCCCCAAGCGAATGGAGAAGCCGAATGTTTCATGAGAACTCTAAACAAGGTCATCAGGATAGCGGTGGCCACTGGGGACTCTCTGGAACAAGCCATCTACTCTTTTCTCAGGGATTACCGACAAACTCCCCATGCCACACTGGTCGTGCCCCTGGGCATCTGTCGATGGGAAGAGTGGTGAGTGACTCTATCCCACACCACCCACAATGGGCTCCTGAGAAAGTTGACGAACATGCTGTGGACAGCAAGAGGAAGGGGTCAAACGACCAAGTCAGTCAGCAGCGCCGAGCGAAAAAATCACATCTCCAAGTGGGAGACATGGTCCTGGTCCAAGACAGACACCCTGGCAGTAAATTCAGGTTACCTTTTGAAAAAGATCCCTGGTGCATCACCCGTATTCGTGGCACCCAAGTTACGGCGCGAAAGGGCCTGGAACTTGTTACAAGGAACGTGTCAGCATTTTAAAAATTTCACTGTAGTCCTGACTCTACACTGAACGGCCCGGAAGGAGACAGCAGTGGGAGAGCAATGGTCTGAAGGGGAACTCGAAATGGATGGAGCTGAGGATTTGGACAATTCATCACGAAAATAGAAGGTCAGTCAATGCCCCTCGGCATTGCCAGTGAGCCCTCAGGAGGACAATGGATGCCGGGAGAGCCGGACCCAATATGGGCTGAGAAGAAACCCGGAACCATCCAGCAGACTGCGAGACTATCATTGCTAGATAAGTAACTGTATGGACTGGAATCTGGGGTGCATGGTAGTGAGTATGAATCTGCACCTGGCATAGATGTTATAATACTGTTTTTGAAGTAAGGTTTTCTTTATTGTTCTTGATATTCATTTTTGGGGAGGAATGTTTTATCGCTTATCGCGATACGTGTTATAAGGTGGGCGCATTGTGGTGTAGTTGCCGGGGGTGCATGTTGGCTCACCCCGGCAACGTGTATACTTTATGGTTTGGCCCACGCGACGTGGGCGTGCACAATAAATAGACGTGCCGGCGAGGCGGGCGTCAGGCCCAGGCCCCGCGAGCACGCACCCACAACCTCACTCGTGCGTACTGTGCTAATTACGGCCCACGGCTGGCCTCATAGCGCGGCGCTGGTTCACCCGGGATAATCAGCTATGCCAGGCCGATTCTGAGATCGCGGCAAGAACACCACAGTCCCTTCTACTGCTTCCTGCGCTGAAAGGCTAGTGCCTGCAGGGTGGACTTGGCGCAGTCGCACCACGGTTAATGGACTAAGGGTGCCCCTGGCAAGACGTATTGGCTGTCCCGTGTTAGTTAAGGTTACTGGATAACTCCATGTCACCATGGACACAGTGCTCCATTCTAGCGCTTTCTTTTACAAATGATTGTTTTCCACTCCATTGATTCACTTGGACTGCAGGGACTCGGACTGGAACTCCGAGAATGCTTTAGGTTTTTAAACAAAAACCCAGACCTAGAGCACTGCGTACTCAGTGACATGCAATCTTTGGTTTATGTTTGTGCCACTGATAGCACAGACGGCATCCCCTGGCGTTAGTTTCCAGTCAGAACGAGAGGAGAACCCAAAGGGAATGTTTTGGATTGCGAAGGTGCAGACCGCTGCAGCCCTAGACTAGATGTCAGCAACTGCCATCCTAGGAAAACCCCGCAATCGGCAGCTCTGCGCATTTTATTAATTTCATTTTTTTACCCAGATTTGGTGCCCCACTTAACATCAAAGGCAAACACTTAGTTCACCCAAATGGATAGGCCCTACTGGCTGTGAAGGGATCAACCAGATACCATTAGCACCGATAACTTGGATGAAATGTGCAGCAGGGATACGAGAAGCTAAAACCACAAAATTGGCGGTGTATGAGGCACCGAAGTATGGCCTGGCCACTACAGAGAGTGCCCCAAAGGTAAACTGCCTTGGTCAAGTTCAGAGAAAAGCATTAGTGTTCATGTAAAAAAAATATGGTGAATGATCTTCAGACCTAGTCATCAAAAGGGACAGAGTAGGAAGGTATGGTGGTTCTGTGTACTCCAAGAGCTCTGGAACTCTACATCCAAGAGTTATCCATAATAGATCCCTCCTTGAAGAAGATGGCGAGGTGGGAATGTGGCTGGCTGACGACTCTGGTAGAGGCTCTCGCTCCAACAAGATCTGCAGATTGAAGGTGACAAGCAGAGTCCAGGTGCAGGCTGGGCCCCCCTCACATGTACAGGGAGGTAGTACTGGGGGAACGGGAAACAACAGTTACAACGCATGCTTTATAACGCATGCTTTTACCCTGCATGCCATTACAACGAAATGGCTTGCTGTAGGGGGTATAAGGTTTTGGATTTAACCCCAACACCTTCCCTACTGTTGCACAGACTGGAGTTGGAATAGTAAATTATACTATTCCAAACTCCAGCGCACCCCCGAAAGCAAGTTGTTGTAAAAACTTGCATTGTAACGGCATGCAGGGTAAAAGCATGCGTTGTAACGTCATACAACCTTGCGGAACATCATCGAGCATGGATAGGACCAGTGCACGGGTCCTCAACAGCGTCTTCTGGCCCCCAATTTCCAGAGACTTGGAGACATTATTAATTTCTCAATGCACTGGTTATACCCTTGCATATGGCATCACCTATATCATGTCAACTCATAGCTTTCATAACCACATTTATAACATCTCAATTGAGATGATTTCTCAAAACATAGTGCATGGTAGAGTCGCAAGTTATATTTAATGTATTATGATGAGCGAGGTAAGAACACTATGTATGGAGGTGTGCGACTTATAGTAATTTGAAGGTGGTGTGTTAAGTTAAAATGTAAGTTATAAGTAACACTGTGTACATAGGTGCGCAACTGACAGTAATTTGAAGGTGGTGTGTAAATTCTTAATTTAAGTTATAACTATTGAATTTCTAATGTGTGTTTACTATAAGTATGGTTTTTATGGAAAGAATAAATAACATTTTCCTAACTATAACCTATTACTAACCTTTGTTTTGTTCATGGAATTTAAATGGTTTTAATGTTTTTAATGAAAATATGTTTTAAATTGTAGTATTGAGTGTTATTTATTAAGGTCTCGTTAATTGGAGTGTCGTACTGTAAAATGAAGGGCAGCGTCGTACAGTTGAGTATCATAGAGTGGAGTATTGTAGAGTGGAATTGAGTGTAGTGTAGTAGAATGTAGTGGGGTAGAGTGGGAAACGGGGGGATATTAGCAACAACTTGCGATAATTATCGCAAACCGCGCCTAGCGCGTTTTTTTTTATCGCCGTGTATCGCTGGATTTTATCGCGGAGATAACATGCTATTAGCAACGTTTATCTCCAATGCGATAAAAAATCCAGCGATAGCGGCGAAATGCGTGAATATCGCTGGAAATCCAGCGATATTCACGCATTAACGCCATGGGGGACTTAGCCTGACAATCCACCTCCCATACAACAAACAGGTAAGTAATGGTTTTAGCAGGTGTTAAATTCTAGCGATAATCGCGCTTAGCGCGAATTTTTTTATCGCTTCGCCTGCGTTGCTAATAGGGAGAAGTTGTGTTAGCGACTGTTTTCGGTCGCTTTTAGTTGGGAACGCCTACCTTGCATGTCATTACCGATAATTATCGCTGGCATGCAAGGCGATGGGAAAACGGGCCGCTATCGCCAGAAAGCTGTCGCTAACGCCTGTTAGCGACAGCTTGCTGATAGGACGATAAAAAAAATCACCGCTTTAGCGGCAAAAAGTGCCGCTAAAGCGGCGATAAAGCCCTTCTAATATGCCCCAAAGTTCAGTAGAGTATTGTAGACTGGAGTTGCATAGAGTACAGTGGTGTGTTGTACAGCAAAGCTGAGTGGATGGTTATACAGTAGCGTACATCGAGGTAAAGTCTCATACAATGGAGGAGATTAGAGTTCAGTGGAGTTGCATAACGTACTGTGGAGTAAAGTATAATACAGTGTTTTTGCGTGTAATAGAGTAGAGTGGCGTGCAGTGGATCATGGTGTAGTTGCATAGCATATAGTCGAGTAAACTCATAAATTGGAGCAACGTGTCGTACAGTAGAGTGGAGTACTGTATCGTAGAGTATTGAAAAGTGTTGTAAAGTGGCATAGAGTGTTCTACAATGGAGTGTATGGGCATAGATTGGACTAGTGTCAGACAGTGGAGAGTATGTGGGCAGTGTGAAGTAGAGTCTCGCAGAGTGCTATAAAGTGCAGTATAATTTTATAGAGTGCAGTTTTAGAGAATGGAGGAGAGTCGTACAGTCGAGCTGCGCAGAGTGCTGTGGCATACACTGTAGTGACGTGAAGTGGAGTCCCGTACAGTGGAGTAGCATATAGTGGAATAGCATACAGTGGAATTCAGCACAGTCTAATTGCGTACAGTTGAGTATACAAGAGTGGGTTGGCATAAAATGGAATAGCACTCACTAGAGTATGGTAGAGTGGAGTGCCATACATTGGAATAGCGTGAAGTGGAGTACAGTGGAGTGGCGTACAGTGGATTAGCATACAGTGAAGTAGCATACAGTGGAATGGCATACGGTGCCATTCCACTGAAATACCATATAGTGGAGTGACGTACAGTGGATTGATATCCAATGGAATAGCATAGAATTGAGTGTTGTAGAGTGGTTTGGGTAGGTTTGAGTGGCGTACAGTGGAGTTCCATGCAGTGTAATATCATAGACTAGCATGGCGTACAGTGGACTAGTGTACAGTCGGGTAACATATAGTGGAGTTGCATACAGTGGAGTGTCGTAAACTGAATTGGCATCCAGTTTAGTGCGTACAGTGGAGTAGCGTTCAGTGAAGTGGGGAATACTGCAGTGGTGTATTGTGGAATGGTGTAAAGTGGAATAGCTTATAGTGGAGTGGGGCAGGGTGGAGTGTTGTTCAAGGCAATAGCATAGAATGGAGTAACGTACAGTGGAGTGGTGTACTGTGGATTAGGGTTCATTGGACTGCCATACAGTGAAATAACAGAGTGGAGTGGCATATAGTGGAATAGCATAGAGTGGAGTGGCGTAGAGTGGGATAGTGTATAGTGGAGTCTCGTACAGTGGAGTTGCATACAGTGCAGTGGTGTACACTGCACTGGCACACAGTGTAATAGCATAGAGTGGAGTGGTGTATAGTGTGGTGTGTACACTGTAGTGGGAAGATGTAATTGAAATTTTGGAGGACTGTAGATTATGGTGTGCAGAGTAACATAAGGCAGCAACTTGCGCTGTATTGTGTTTCTGTAGATATACCAAGCAAAGCAGGGTGACGCATGGTGACTTTAAGTTGCTTGTAAATCTTACGTAAGTATTGCGTTGCCCTTGCGGCACTATGCGTAGTGCAAGGGTAACATACTAGAATCCCAAATTTGGCCTCTAGCGATATATATACTGCAGTAAGTTAGCAGTATATCATGGTACATGGTAATGACAAGCCACAGTATAATTAGCTAGTATCCACCTTTACAAATTTAAAAGACAGCCATAATCTTTTTATTATTAATCATGTAATTGTTGTTCCCAACCTATCACCGTTTTTTAAAGTGGAAATAGGTATGCACATTTAAAAAAATAATTTTCTATATACTTATTTAACCATTTTAAGCAGTACCGCGGTAGTACCTACCACGTAACATATTTTTGTTTTCAGAATGTACCTTTTTTTGTAATTTTTTCAAGTATCGCACTAATCTGTAGGCATTACTGTGATAATGTGTAGACCTTTTTGGACACAATGAAATAAGTAAAAAAAAAATGGCAAGACACTAGTCCACTATATTTGTGAAATATAGAGTATTACAGTGTTTTATCAATGTTTTTACATATTTATTTATTGTTTTCAGATTTTTTTAAGGTACAGCAGTACTGCCTATAAAATACCTATGAAATATATAAAAACTTATAATTATATTTCCCTACCTACTATCCTATAAATTAAGTGATAATAGGTAGGGGAAACATATAAGCCCTATTACTTGCATTTATTTAAGACACTAAGCCAGAACATCAGCAAAGTGGCCTTAAAACAACATGGCTGCATTGAATTTTTGTAAAGGCAGTCATTATCCAATCAGATAATGGCTTGCCATCACTATGTACCATGGTACTACCTCGAAACTACTGCAACAACAGCTATCACTACGTTTAAACTGCTAATTACTCTAAAATAGTTATCCTTTTTTGACCCTACCACAAAAAGTATCATCTGCACACCATAATCTTCCATCCTGCCAAATTTCTTCAAAATCCGGCTGACCATTTTTGCGCTCTGTCCAAAATAAAAAGTCTATGTAAAATGCATAGAGGTCTGAATCTGTTTTGAGACGCCCCTCCCCATTTTTCTTTGCACCCCCTTGATCAAACGCAGCGAAACTTTCCATCCTCCACCAATGTAACGGGGACAAAAGGTCTCCAAAGTTTCGTGGAGATTTGTCAAATGCATGCAAAGTTATTAAGGGACAACATTCCAAGGAATTCCTATCTCTGGTAATCCTAACTATAACTACAGAGTGGCTACAGACACTCTGTAATATATATATGCTTGCCTTGAATGTAAAGTGGTATTCGATATCTTGTGGAGGCAATAGTTTTGAAGGTCAATATTTCAATCGTGATTTTGTGACATACAGTCCCCATATGCAAAAACAACAAGGTGATGAATGGAATGCTTGAATTAATCTCAGCCACTGGCAATCGCCCAGGCCCCATCCCAACCCATTGTTTTTTGTCCACCATGCCACCTCAGTTTGTACCCAGCCATATGCAAATCAGTCTTGAACCTGCTCCAATGTGAACAGTCCAGCCGAACTGCCAAGTCAGATCCACCCTGAACTGGAACATAAGCAACCTAGGACCGGTTTCGCCCTACTTTGGGATCTTTAGCCTTGTATAGCTTGGTGCCAGTGGCACAGTACGCCGAGGACCCACTACTGGGCATACCTGGTGCGCTTAGGGTTTCAAATGTGAAAAACAACAAGGTGATGTATGGAATGCTTGAATTAATCTCAGCCACTGACAATCGCTCGGGCCGCATCCCAATATATCGTTTTTTGCCCATTATGCCACCTCAGTTTGGACCCAGCCATATACAAATCAGTCTTGACCCTGCTCCAATGGGAATAGTCCAGCCCGAACTGCCAACCCAGGTCCTCCCTGAAACAGAACACAAGCAACCTAGGACTGGCTTTGCCCTCCTTGGGGCTCTACAGCCAGGTATAGCTTGGTGCCAGTGGCACAGTGAGACTGGGACCCATGTCTTGGCATATCTGCCGCACTTATTGCGAAAATGCAAAATCAACAAGTTGATGGATGGGATCCTTGAATTAATCTCAGCCATTGGCAATCACTCGGGCCGCATCCCAATCCATCATTTTTTGCTCACCATGCCACCACAGTTTGGACCCAGCCATATGCAAATCAGTCTTGACCCTGCTCCAGTGGGAACACTCCAGCCCAAACTGCCAAGCCAGGTCCTCCCTGAAACAGAACACAAGCAACCTAGGACTGGCTTTGCCCTCCTTGGGGCTCTACAGCCAGGTATAGCTTGGTGCCAGTGGCACAGTGAGCCCGGGACCCACTTCTGGGCATACCTGGCGCACTTAAGGCATTAAATGAAAAAACAACCAGGCGATAGCTGGAATGCTTGAATTAATCTCAGCCACTGGCAATCGCTTGCAGTTGCATCCTAATCCATCATTTTTTGCCCACCACACTACTTCAGATGGATTGGGATTCCGCCTGAGTGATTACCAGTGGCTGAGATTAATTCAAGCATTGCATCCATCACTGTTTTGTTATTAGCCATTATCTTAATACAAGCTTTCATGTGTCTTTGTTGTAATTTATTTTGGAATCATGGTTGTTTTGCACATGACAATATGGCCGACAAGTTTGTAGTCGGTATTACAATGCTGAAGTCCATCTTTTATGTTGTTTGGATCACGATTGTGTTAAAATCATGCCAAAAAATGTCTTTCCTAACCTGTGACCAAGGCGTGTAGACGCCGAAACGCATTGGGTTTTGTTCGGCTATGAGAATAAATCACTCATGAACTTGCATCTGATGTGTCTGGAAATTTTGTTGTGAAGGGAGTGCATGCTTTGTAGCGTTTCGGCGCTTGTTGGTGAGAAGGACATCACTGTTTTGTATACATGTTTTGTCGTCCTAAGAGGGACGGGTATCCAAAGATGTTGGTCCAGTGCACACTGTGTCACTGGAATCAAGCTGTACCCGGCTGATGAGCCCATAACTAGGGCAAAACTGCTCCTGGGTTGCTTGTGTTACGGCTCAGGGAGGACCTGGCTTGGCAATTCGGGCCCGGAATGTTCCTATTGGAGCAGGGCCAAGACTGATTTGCATGTAGCTGGGTCCAACCTGAGGTGTCATGGTGTGCAGAATAACAATGGATTGGGATGTGGCCCGAGTGATTACCAGTGGCCGAGATTAATTCAAGCATTCCATTCATCACTATTTTGTATACTTATACATTCCCCATATGTTCTTGGCTATAAAGTTGATTACTGCAGTTGCCGGGCAAAAAATAGACTGCCAGCAGCCCTGTCCTGGCTGATGAGGCAGTGAGGGGAGATATTGATGGCACACATCCAGGGTCAGACTGAGACAAACAAAAGGCTAAGGCACCAAAATAAGAGTGGCCCTCATTAGCGAAGCATTTAGTGAAAAAAAGTGATAATATATGGGAAATAAAGAGCAGAAACTGGCCCACCTTGCCATCAAACTGGCCTAAAATGCTAAAAAAAAAACTGGCCCACACACTGATCTGTCAGACCAGCCCATAAGGCACAGCCTGATCGCCCTATAGTCCAGTCCGACCCTGCACACATCACACATTCTAGAAATTGTGTGTTTATAAAAGAGAGTGAGACAGAGAGAGAGAATCGAGGAGCCATTGCTTTTGATTTCAGCATACCTTTTGTCAAATATCAATCAAAATATGATTAAAAACGTGACTAAATGAGTTTAACTATCATTGCAGAACGTGCACTGTACCTTAGTCTGGCACGACGGGCAAGGGATGCTGAAAATGCATGTAAGCCATAAGGACCCACAAAGATGTTTCTGAAGTGCCAATGAGTGTCTGCGGGGGACGCACACGCACAGCCTTTAGGTGACAATGAAGACATCCTGTGATGATAATAACATGGACAAACATTCAACTCGTGATGCATATTGGTATTTGTATGAGTTGATAGTCTCAATTCCATAAAACTGAATACTTTTCTGAATTCAGAAGGTGCAAATTATTTCAACCCGGAAAAGGCGTCCAGTTCGAAATTTAGCACTGCTAAATTGCTTAGAATCCTTACCAGAAACAGAAAAGGGCAACACGAACTAGCTGCATTAATCATGGGGACCATTTGGGGGCAGCAGTGAGCTTCACATGGAAGTTCACTGCTAGGACGTTTATTTCATCTCTTCATATTCTTTTTTTGAATAGAGGATGCTGCGTGTTCCTTCTCTGAAAATACATTTGGAAGCAGATAACATCTGTTGTCACAATAAAAGCAGATAACATCTGTTTTTACAATAAACATCAATTTCAAAGAAAAAAGGCCTTCTTTGAAGTGTGTGTGGCATAGTACACCATAGCTACGAGTGGCAAGAGGTTCAAACAGAAAGGGAAAAATAAAAAAATAAAAGTAGTACCTCAAGCACAGTGCAATAAGTGGAAGGCCAGAAATCAAGCTGAAGCAATCAGTACTTGGTCAATGCTCCAGCTGACTGAAGCGGAAGTGAAGCCAGCCCGCACTGGCCAATTAGAATACTGCAAATAGGAGTGACAATGAAGCCAACTAATGTTAAGCAATGGGTGGTTTGTAAGTCCCTTGTTGTATACAATATCTCTTGCAAGCGAGAGCACAAGCATGCACTTTCGCAGGCAAAACCTAAAACCGAAGTAACTATTTTACAAACAGTGAGGAGTCTACCTAGGAGTGGCAGTGGAGCAACGCTATTCTCATGGGTTGCTCCACTGCCACTCCCAGGTAGACTCCTCATAGCATTATGGCGGATGTATCTGCCCATTCCTATAGGTTTTTCTCTTCATTTCCTGGGTGGACCCCTGAGAGGATACACAAAAGTTGGTTGTACGATGGTTGCTTTCTGTTTAATATCCATTCCTATGCGTTACTCCACTGCCACGCCTCATAGGATTATGGATGATATATCATGTCCATTCCTGTGGGTTGTTCTTTACTCCTACTGGGTTGACTCCTCAGATGATATACTAAGATTATTTGCTTCCTGTTTAATGCCCATTCTTAGGGGTTGCTCCTCTGTCATTCCTGGGTGGACTCCTTAGTGAAAGTACTAGGACTGGTTGTACATTACCCATTATTATGGGTTGCTCCCCCGGCCACTTCTGGGTGGAGTCCTTAGCACATGTGATAGGGCTGGTTGTGTAATATCCATTTATATGGGTAGCTTTCTGTCACTTCTGGGTGGACTCTTAGCGCATGAGCTACGACTGGTTTTATAGTACCCATTCCTATGGATTGCTCCTCAGTTCCTCCTGTTGGACTCCTTAGTGCATGTACTGGGAATGGTTGTATAATATTGCTTAATAGCCCTCTGCTGAGGCCTATACAGGTTTTTAAAGGCCATGAGCCCAAATTATATCATGAAGGAGAGGGCCTTCAACAACTGCTATAGCCTGAGGCAGGTAGGCTATAAGGGTATTAAAATATTTCTCTCACAGAAGGCAGAATGCACTAAACTAAAAAGGGAGAAACAGAAAGACAAACATTGGAATGTTGTATCAGAAGGCTTAAACCTGGCAATATCAGCCCTAGCCACTTCATTGGCTTCAAAGGAGCTTCCAACAATCTAATGTTCTAATGCCCATATCTACGAGTTTCTCCGCTGTCACTCCTGGTGTACTCCTTAGCGCATGTACCAGGGCTGGCTTTATAATGTCCATTTATATGGGTTGCTTCTCTGTAACTCCTGGGTGGACTCCTTAGTGCAGGTACTAGGACTGGCTGTAAAATACCCATTCTTATGGGTTGCTCCTCCGTCACTCCATAGTGGACTCTTGGCGCATGGACTAGGGCTGTTTGCATAATATCTATTCATATGGGTTGCTTCTCTGTCCCTACTGGGTGGCCTCCTTAGCCCATGTACAAAGCATTTTCATATAATATACATTATTATGGGGTTCTTCTCTGTCACTCCTGGGTGGACTCCTTGGCACATGTACTAGGGCTGGTTGATAATACCCATTATTATGGGTTACTCCTCTGTCCCTCATGGTTGGACTCCTTAGCGTATGTACTAGGACTGGGTGTATAATACCCATTCTTATGGGTTGCTCCTCTGTCACTCCTGGGTGGACTCCTTAGTGCATGTACTAGGACTGGTTGTATAATAGCCATTCTTATGGGTTGCTCCTCTGTCACTCCTGGGTGGACTCCTTAGTGCATGTACTAGGGCTGGTTGAAAATACCCATTATTATGGGTTACTCCTCTGTCACTCCTGGGTGGACTCCTTAGTGCATGTACTAGGGCTGGTTGAAAATACCCATTATTATGGGTTACTCCTCTGTCACTCCTGGGTGGACTCCTTAGTGCATGTACTAGGGCTGGTTGTATAATAGCCATTCTTATGGGTTGCTCGTCTGTCACTCCTGGGTGGACTCCTTAGCACATGCACTAGGGCTGGTTGTGTAATGTACATTAATATGGGTTGCTACTCTGTCACTCCTGGGTGGACACCTTAGTGCATGTACTAGGACTGGTTGTATAATACCCATTCTTATGGGTTGGTCGTCTGTCACTCCTGGGTGGACTCCTTAGCACATGCACTAGGGCTGGTTGTGTAATGTACATTAATATGGGTTGCTACTCTGTCACTCCTGGGTGGACACCTTAGTGCATGTACTAGGGCTGGTTGAATATACCCATTATTATGGGTACTCCTCTGTCACTCCTGGGTGGACTCCTTAGTGCATGTACTAGGGCTGGTTGAAAATACCCATTATTATGGGTTACTCCTCTGTCACTCCTGGGTGGACTCCTTAGTGCATGTACTAGGACTGGTTGTATAATACCCATTCTTATGGGTTGCTCGTCTGTCACCCCTGGGTGGACTCCTTAGCACATGCACTAGGGCTGGTTGTGTAATGTATATTAATATGGGTTGCTACTCTGTCACTCCTGGGTGGACACCTTATCACATATACTAGGGGTGGTTGTATAATGTCCATTCATATGGGTTGCTCCTCTGTCACTCCTGGGTGAACTCCTTGGCACGAGTACTAGTGCTCGTTGATAATATCCATTCTTATGGGTTACTCCTCTGTCACACCTGGGTGTACTCCTGAGCGCATGTACTAGGACTGGTAAGATACTACCCATTCTTATAGGTTGCTACTCTGTCACTCTTGGGTGGTCTCCTTACCACAGCACTAGGGCTGGTTGTGTAATGCACATTATTACAGGTTGCTCCTCTGTCACTCCTGGGTGGCCTCCTTAGCGCACATACCAGGACTGGTTGTATAGTGTCCATTCATATGGGTTGCTCCTATGTCACTCTTGGGCAGACTCCTTAGCGCATGTGCTAGGACTAGTTGCATCATACACATTCTTATGGGTTGCTCCTGTGTCACTCCTGGGTGGACTCCTTAGTGCATGTACTAGGGCTGGTTGTATAATGCCTATTCCTATGGGTTGCTCCTCTGTCACTCTTGGGCAGACTCCTTAGCGCATGTGCTAAGACTGGTTGTATCATACACATTCTTATGGGTTGCTCCTATGTCACTCCTGGGTGGACTCCTAAGCGCATGTACCGGGACTGGTTGATAATACCCATTCTTATGGGTTGGTCGTCTGTCATTCATTCCTAAGTGGACTCTTTATCACATGTTCGAGGACTGGTGATATAACACCCATTCATATGGGTTTCTCCCGGTAGCTTCTTGGTGGACTCACCTAATGCTTTTTAACAATGTGAGGTATTGGTCTACACCTCTCAAACCAAAAAATGTGTTTGTCTTTATAATATAACCTGGCACACATCAACAATAGTTTGATATGCCAAGCTCGGTTACTACCACTTCTGTCCGGGGAGGTTCAGTGAATGCCACTATGCTTGTAAAGAGAAGCTTACCACCACACAAAAGTATTCTTACTAGAGGGGCTGAAGAAGGTGTAAGCTCTCACAACTTTGTTGTGTAGAGTCGTACTTAGCTTCACCTCACCAATTTCTGAAACAGGGACATTAAGAGAAAACGCTTGGGACTGATACGCAAAAACCGGTTCTGTTAAGGCAAATCTGGGACATCTAGTAACACTGTGACCCGCCCTCCCATGCAAAATACCCCCTGCTAATCCCCGATTTTAGACTACACCAAGCCAAGGAGGGTAATTAGTGGGTACGCGTAGCATGCTGTACACTGCCTTCAGGGTGCCGCATTATGGCATCCTGTGTTCTAATAGAATGTTTGGGTTTAAACTGACTATTGGTCCTGGAGGGCAGTTATTTCTCCAGGGAGCTGTGGATTTGCAGTCAATAAAGGAGTGCATTACACCTTCTATGTTCCTGTGTGTTTACTACAGTTAGAGGAGGGCGGTACAGACTATAGAGAAAGAGACAGAGACAGAAAGAGAGGAGCACAGAGAGAAAGACACACAAGCAGAGACTTAAAGCAACTGAGAGAGACAGAGAGGCATGGCAAGAAACAGAGACAGACGTACCCACAGGGGCAAGAACAGACAGGCAGAGAAGTAGAAATAGAGAGACAGGGAGAGAGATGGAGATGGAGATAAGAAGAATGTCAAATATAAAGGGCCATAGAGTAAGAGGCAAGAAAACAAAAATAGAGCGATACCCCGAGAGACAAAAAGTACTCAGAGTGAGAAAGACATAGAGGGTGCAGCAAAAAAGGTATTAACCCAGGCAGGGAGAATGAAAAAGAAAAACACACTGAAAGGCCAAAACTGGGAAAGTGAAATAAAGATGACTGAACAGAAAGAGTCTAAGAGAAGGACTCAGAAAGACAGGGAGACACATATTGTGGCAGAGCAGGAAAAAGTAACAAATTGAGTCACAGGAAACAATGGGTGGGAAGAAAGATCTAGGAGCTGTGTGACTATAGGGATAAAGAAAGGGAGAGAGGACAAGAGGCAGACGAGGGAGAGAAAGAAACAGGCAGCGACAAACCACCCAGAGGGAACAGAGAGAAAGCAAATACACAATGAGAAACCGATAGAAACTGAGAGGTAGGGAAAAAGGACAAAATGAGTGACAGACACACAGATCAAAAAAAGAAAGGAGAGCTATGCACACATGCAGAAAAAAGATGGAAAAGGAGAATGGCACTGCCGAACCGGGAGAGCAGTAACGAGAAAACCATCCAGAGAGGCAGTGCTAACATTGAGTGCCTGCCAGCTTGGTTCCAGTTGGGGCACATATCCTTAAGCCAGCCCCTAATTCTGTCCAGCCTCGCAAGCCATCCTGACTGTGTCCCAGCACCTTGCATCCCATCCAGTTCACACTCAGTGGTCTCTGAATAGAGCAACAGCCTTCAGGGGTAAGGAGTAATCTAAGGCTCTTCCCATCTAGGGTCCAGCCACAAATGCCTTCTCAAAGGACAACCAGTAAGTCTTTTTGTTGCCATTGCGTCCTTTCAGGGGAACAGGTGTCTACGGTCAAAGGGAGCGCAGCTTAACATTCAGGCATGGCCACAAAGAATGCTTAATTTGTAAATAAATAAGTGCCAGTCCCCAAGTGTCCGCACGGAAAAGTCCTCCTCATGGTAATGGATGTGCTCCCCGGTCCGTAGTGCCTTAGCTGTACTGATGTCTGGATCCCTAATGCTGAGTTTTGTTTCCATAGGCAAACACGAATCATGCATGTGCACCATGACATAGGCCTGTCTCACGGATTGCGGTCTTGTTGGAGAGGGATAGGTGTCCAAAGTGCTACCCTCATAGTGGTGAAAGGCTACTGCCTTTGGCAGGAGTTAAGCAGCATGAGCGTGGTGGTGGCAGCTCACCGTGTAGTGATCAGTAGGAGTGAGCAGGTCTTCTTTAACCTGTGTCACTGGAGTGCGGCCTACAAGCTTGCTCATTCAAAGTTTCACTGCTGTGTGCTTAACTTACACCTAGGCCTACATTGGAATGATGTGGAGTGCTGCGCAGTGCATGTGTGCCTGGGAAAGGTGCAATACAGGGGTAAAGCAGAACTGTGCAGTGATTGCATGTTAAAATGCATGTGCTGGATGTATATATACCTGTAAGTGGACAGTACATGAAGGGTGTAGTGCTGTGCAGTGCATGCATGTTAAATGGATGTCTTGGATGTATGTGTGCCTGTGAGTGGGTATAGCGCTGTGAAGTGCATGGTAAATGTATGTACTGGATGTATGTCTACCTGTGAGTGGTATGTTACGTGAAGGATACAGTGCTGTGCGTGTTTGTTAAATGCATGTGCTGGGTCTATGTATGCCTTTCAAAGGTACAATCCATAGCAGATTAAGGATTCCATTTTGGGAGACCCAGGCCTGCTTTGTGAAACATGGAGACGACATAGAGGGATCCCCCCAGACAGATTTGTGTATTGCTGCATTCCTGTAAGCTGGGTGTGACACACTGGAGAGGGGAGAGCTAGGTTTTCCCGATACACTTCAAAAGGTGCTCTTTGATTCAGAGAGCGGTCACAAAGAAGGGCCCAGGAACATCTCATAAAGGAGATGGGGCAGATAAGGCATTCGGTAATGAGACATAATATCGAATCCAAAATATAGAATTGACAGAATATCGAGTACAAAATATAGAATGGACATAATATCGAATGGACATATTATAGTGGGTAATAATATCGAATTGCAGGTAAGTAATATCGACAGTCAAAATATCGAAGTACATAATATAGGCATTAAAAAATATCGATTTTTTAATAATATCGAATTTTTTTAAGTGTTTTGTATGTTAGTATATGTGTTAAAAGTGTATAATATTTTTGTAATGTATGGTTAATTATTATTTTAAGTTAAGAAATTTATGTAAAATAATTTTTGCGTATTTTACTTCACGCAGCGGGTTGTGGGTTTATAGGGGATTAGGGTGGGAAGTAATTTAATTATAGTAAATTAAATGTTAATTTTTAGGAATTAATAATTGTTTTTAAATTATTTTTGCGTTTTAGTTCTGTAGTGGGTTTGTTGGTTTATAGTGGAATAGGGTGGGAAGTAATTTAATTGTAATTAGGTGAATATTTATTTTTATTTATTGGTATTGATTATTAATTTATTGCTAAATAAATATTAATTGGTAATTAATTTTTAATAATTGGTAATTAATAGTAATTAATTGATTAATTGATAATTATGTTAATTGTATTAATTTATTATTCGGAGCGGGTTGTGGGTTTATAGGGGAATAGGGTGGGAAGTAATTTAATTGTAATTAAGTAGATAATTATTTTTATTTATTGGTATTGATAATTAATTTATTGTTAATTAAATATTAATTGGTAAATAATTTTTATTAATTGGTAAATAAATTTTAATACTTGGTAATTAATAGTAATTAATTGATTAATTGATAAATATGTTAATTGTATTAATTTATTATGTGTAGTAGGTTGTGGGTTTGTAGGAGAATAGGGTGGGAAGTCATTTAATTGTAAACAATTAATTATTGAAATTATTTTTGTGTATTGATAATTAATTTTTTGTTAAATAATTATTTATTGGATTTTTTGTATTACTTAATACATATTTGGTTTTGAAAATTAATTGGTTGTTAATTAATTATTATTAGGTAATTAATTTTTAATAAATATTATTTTTTTGAAATGTATAAATATTTAATTATTAAATCAATTTTAATTGATAATTAATTGTAAATAATTATTTATTGGTTTTGATAATTAATTTATGTTTATTTAAATATTAAATAATTAGTTTCCCTACTATTGCACTCATTGGAGTAGGAATAGTAATTTTTACCCCTACGCTATCCAACGCGTTTCCTACTGTTGAACTCTCTGGAGTGGGAATAGTAATTTTTACCCCTACGCTATCCAACGCTTTCCCTACTATTGCACTCACTGGAGTGGGAATAGTAATTTTTACCCCTACGCTATCCAACACTTTCCTTACTGTTTCACTCTCTGGAGTGGGAATAGTAATTTTTACCCTCCCGCTATCCAACGCTCTCCCTACTATTACACTCGCTGGAGTGGGAATAGTAAATTTTACACTCCCGCTATCCAACAGTGATTTAATTTTTTTTAAAGTTATTACATATATAACATTTATTAAATTTAACATTTGTTAAACAATTTTAAGTATGTTTTAATTAATTATATTTATTATTTAATTACGTTAATGTTACTTTTAACATATTTTAAAAATTCGATATTTTTACATTCTATATTTTGACAAACGATATTTTGTATTCGATATTTTGGTACTTACCTGTTTGTAGATAGGGAGACTATATTTTGTACTTCGATATTTTGGCGTCGATATTTTGTCAAATCGATATTTTGGTCCTCGATATTATGTCACTGATCCAAGGCATTCATTAAGAGTAGTGCTGAGGCCTTGGGCTAACCTTTTGAGCACATACCACTGTGGCGGACATCCAGGTGTGAATTCTAGTCACTCCCATTTGGAGTCGCTCCTGCTGTGGCAGACTGTTTTCAAGAGGAAGAGAGGGCAGAGGAGTGGGCCCTTCAAAAGGAAGCAGACTCACAACATAAACTTCAAAGACTCAGACTGGAAATCACATTTGGGGCCATATTATGCATTGTTATTGTGATAAGAGATCCCCTTCCAGGCGGGTGCAGTCAGCGACTGCACCCGCCTGCAAGGGGATGTCTGGGTGGTCCATGGGACCCCCTTTACCCCATGCAGAGGGCAGCTCTCAGGAGGCGCACTGACAGTGCGCCACCTTTTAAATGGCGCACTGTCAGTGTGCCTCCTGAGGGCTGCTTTGACTCTGCATCCGCGTCTGTAATATGGCGCGGTCGCAGAGTCAAAGGAATTCCCTCATTTGCATAGGGCACGCTCCTATGCAAATGAGGGAACACCCTGTGAAGGTAGCGCTGGCGCTTTCAGTGCGCCAGTGCTATCGGTATTATAGAAGGTGACGCACAAGCGTCTGCGCCCCCTTCTATAATACCAAAGTGCCCCGGGGGCACGCAAAGCGGGCGCAAACGCCCGTTGCACCCCGGGGGCACTTCTTGTAATACGGCCCGTGGTGTCTGGAAATGGACTATAAGAAGGGGAGTTTAAGACCCCAAAAATTGTCAGCTGCCAAGCAGCGAGACTGGCTGTGTGAGGAGGGGAAGCTCTGCAAGACTTCAGCCTGTGACCAGGACTCAGGTCAAGGCCTGCTAGTCTCCCTACTGGGTGAGGGGACATCACCCAAGGAATCCAAGACCACCTGGAGCACCATCGCCTGCCTGCTTGCCAAGACCAGTGTGCCCTGTGAAGAAGAGGAGAGCATTGGAGGGAGTCTGGTAGATTCCCTTTGCGAGGTGTGAAGAGATGGCTGCTGCACCAATTAGGTTACCCATGTGCAGGACGAAGTCAGTGATGCCAGAGGATGGCTGCCGTGAAGCGAGCTATGTTCTGCACTGCACCAATTGGGCCGGGCCATGCTTAGTGAGGAGCCAACAACCCTGTATGCCAGGATGGTCCACCATGAGATGATTGGTATGCTGTGAGGGGCGTAGCCCTTGTGCTGTGGTGAGCGGTGAGCTGCGACCAGGGCTGGACTGGGAGCAGAAACCGGCCCTGTCAAATGGCTCGGCTGCCCCCCGGGGGGGTGGTTGTGGCCGAGCTGTTACAGGGGGCCGATATTGCCGGCCCGCAGTAACAAAACCAGCCAACCAGGGGCCCAAAACCGGCCCCCACCCTGGCAGCCCACCGGGGAAACAGCCGGTGCCCGCTAAGGCCAGTCTGTCCATGGCTGTGACCCCATATGCCAGGAGGGGCCTCCGCCAAGTTCTTTGCTGTGTTGATCGGGCAAGAGCCCTGTACAGTGAGGCTACAGTGACCCCGTATGCCACAGGTGGTCTCCGGGACCAGCAAGACCTGTAACCTGGTTGGAGTTGTCATCGGAGATGCTAGGGCACAGTGGTGACCCCTGTGTATCTGCTCCGGGATGAAGGATTCACACCAGGATGTTTGTGCCCGCCCCCCCTCCCCCACTGTGGAACAGGCCAAAGACTTAGGCTTACCCTGCATGGAGGAGCCGCAAAGAACCTCCAGTTGCTGTGGTGGCACGACCATGTGTGAAGAACTCTACGACCTCTGAGTGCAGACCCCTTGTGCCGCATGCAGCAAACTCACTTGAATCAGCTACTGCCTCTCCAGCGCTTGCAGAAGGGGCACTCTCAGCAACTCTGGTCGCTTTGATCCTGAAGGTCTGGGTAACACTGATTCAGAGTCAGAGAGGACTATTGAGACTCGGACTACTAGTTGGGATTACCTTGATGTTGCCTAAAGTGAATAGGGAATAACTAAGAGCAAGGAGAGAGTGGGACACAGGGAACTGCCTACTAAACAGTACAGCCCTGACCTCAAGGGGACTGTGTAGTTGTGTGTGAGTGTTGTATTTACATTTGTGTTGTTAGTGTTAAAATAAAAATACTTCTCTTTTTTCATAAAAGTGAGTATTTGGCTGGACAATAATATATTGCTGCTGCTTGTATTTTGAGTTGTGAGCCTGTGTTCACCCTCTGTATCTACCTCTCACCCCCAAAGGAGCCTTGAACTGCTTGGACTATGCTATGCCTGATAGTCAAGCGCCAAAGGCGGTACGTGGCCCAGTTGCTCAGAATCCATAGTAGGTCGGGCCTGGCGAGATCAGGAGTAAAAGGCCTCAACCCCCATGGTTGTGCCCAGTAGCTCCTGCTTGCCCTGTGGCCTTCTGAGCAGGGTTCAAACACCAAGGTATTGCTCAGGAGTCTACTGCAGCTTGCTCTACCAACAGGAGGACTTGCAATTGCTGCCACTATAAACGCTCCCTACTAAATATCCCGCTCCTATAAATGTGACAGTTTGGACAATTCCAGGTTACCCAAAGCAGTATAACCTGGATGCACTATAATTATTTTTTTTAATGTGTATTTAATTTTTAAACTGATGTGCTCTGCTCAAAAATAGACAGGCAGCGCCACCATATGGTGGACTGTCATAAGTAAGAACTGTAAGTCATAAGTCATAAGTAAGAACACCAGCACAAATTAAGCACTTTGCTTCAAGAGTGGCAGAGAGATAAATCTGAAACAGCAATCTACTTCCAACATGTCCTTTGCATGACGACCTACAAGACCATCGCACTAATGCAGGAGCTATCACCCAAGCAACCAAATGAATGACATAGCTACTTTATCTCTTTGGGACAGCAGCGTGACTGTTTACATAAAGTCCAGATGACAGCCTGTAACAACCACATACATCTAACTGAATGAGCAGTTCTGGAACAACAACTCATAAACTGTGGTTTGAATTGTTTTAAGACTACTATGCGTTAACTAACAAAAATGGGATGAATCGTAACTTCTATTTCAAGGGCAAATCTTTAATACTGTGATTGAGCATCCCATATATTCAGATTTCTCGCATTTCATTATATAAAATGCTGCAAAATAAACTGCCTGGTAAATTGTTTACAAACAGCATGACAAACCGTAACTCTTAATGTTTGTGGCCTTTCAAAAGTGTAGAATGCTACCAGTCTGCAAAGCGCTTCAGCACAGTGTCTGGTATTAAGCGCTATATAAAAACTCGTACATTCCATAACATAATTTCAGAAACTTTGTATGTATATTAGTTCTGGTGGGTCCTGTGTCTAATTACGCTAATATTAGGCATTTATATAGCAGACAGTACAAACGGAGTTTTTTTTTATCTTAATACGTTTTTTTAACCACTTAGCTGTCACACACAGAATACAAACCTGTGGCACACTCATGAAGCGCAATGATCTTCAACGAGCCGCAATTAATGTGTCATGGCTGAAACCTGTGACCAGAGATTAACACTGCTAATAGGAGGGATAGCTCAGTGAGCTGAGAGTTCACTGCTGGGACAAAGTGGTGGTCGGCAGGCCCACAAGCTCATATCCAGGAAAGATCGACTCAGTCTTGCGTAATTCCAAAGGCAGGTAAATTGCGTGACACGAGTGGGTAAAAGTAACATCTGTTATTTATAGAGCTTAGAAACGTCAGAAGTGCTATATAAAAACTGTCTCTGCAGCAAGCATGTTGCCACCAGTGGTCGAAGTGTGGTGGGATCTGAGGGGCACAATGTGCCCATACTTTTTAAATTTTAGATAAACAGTTTCTCTACTTGTGAAAAGACAACTATCCCAGGACCGTTGATTCTGAAAGTTGAAATTCTTTCACTGAAGTGTAAGGTAGGGAGTCTCCTGTGCTGTGACACTGAGGGAGGGGCAGACAGCTAAACAAGCCTTTTTAGGTCTCGCCTAGCGATACACCGCATGCGCTGCTCGCCTTGGCGAGACCTATTGTTGTCGGTTTGGTGGGCGAAGGGGGACAGGATATGTGCACGCTTTCAAGACAGGACATGTGTATGCGTACGTCTGTCTAACAGCTTAGCTGAAGACACAGCAGATGTGCGCGTACGGGTTAAACAAGATGTGCATGCGTATGGCTCTGCTCGGTTGCTCCCTCTCTCTGCACGCAGGACAAAACATATGCACGCGCTCTGCTCCCTCTCTCCGCACGCAGGACAAAACATATGCACGCGCTCTGCTAAAACATATGCACGCACTCTGCTCCCTCTCTCCGCACGCAGGACAAAACATGCACGCGCTCTGCTAAAACATATGCACGCGCTCTGCTCCCTCTCTCCGCACGCAGGACAAAACATATTTATGCGCTCTGCTTTTGTTCGTTTTATTGAGCGCGAACTAGATCCGAAGGTATTAGTACTCTTTACATGAGCACCAGTTGCTAACAGACAAACATATTCATTTTTGTTAGGCACGAAGGTCGACGGCTCTAGCCGTAAGGCCATATCCTCTCCCTGAGAGATTTTATGGACTTCACAAGGATAAAAGGCTAGCTCCCCCCCGAGGATTCGAACCCGGGACTGCGGGTGCCTGCCTGAGCGTCTTGGTTTCACTCGGGTTTCAGTCCTCTCTGTGAGAAGTACATGCAATTGAGTATTAAATAAACATACCTGATTGCCCATTGTAAGCTACCTCTGGCCCCACGTGCGAGAGGTCAGCACCCTCTGGGATCATGCTAGGTAAGAGGCGATAATATTTGACGGTTGGTGAGGGTGCTGCGTTTTACAAAAAGTCTCTTCTTCCGGGAGCTTTGATCACCCTGAAACACTACTGCCCGTGCTTTTTATTAGTTTTAAAGGAGGCCTGACTGAATGTCAAATAACCAAGATTCCAGTACTTAGCAGTTGGTAATCACCGGCTCTGATTTTGGGGGACCGAGGCTTACATCTCATCACTCGATTGGGCCCCAGAGCGAAGCTCAACATCCTGTGATTCTGGGCAAATCACTTAATCTCGCCATTTCTAACTAAATCAATGTGTCCGTCTGTAACGCAACTGGTGCTCTGATACCTTTCGGTCGAGTTCAAGCTATATAAAACTCCCCCCTCCCCGCCCCCCCCCCCAAAAAAAGTTGTTTCTAGAACAGAATCAGCATCACTGGTGTCTAGTGACTGGAGACAGCGATTTAAAGGCAAATGAATTCAAGCGAGTTCTCAGAGATGGGGTTATTGAAGAGTACCCTGTCTAATGCGAATGTTTTCACAGACGAACGTGGTGCCTTAATTGATATTTCTCAAATAAAATATTTCTTTTGAAGCTCATCTGTTCTAAAACACAACATTATAATTTTAAACATTACAAGGGTTAATATCACTACAATTTTTGCTACTGTTTATTTCGTGAATTATATAATGATATTATGATGAATAATATCGTTCTTTAGCTAATAATGTTGCAAAATATTACCAATACGGTGCAACATATATGTCAAGTTTTAATAAATAACTCAGGCTATTTTATAATTAAGGTTCCATATTAGTGCTATGAAGTGGAGACAGGTCAGAATCGTAGCTCTATATAAAATACATATGAATATAAATACGTGTGCGAGTATGGTTAAAGCGCCAAGCGTACTAGCACTTTACAAATGCCCCTTAACATAAAATACGTATACAAATTATTTAATAGCTTTATTAGGATAAAAAAAATATATAATTTATTTGCAGCCGTGCATAAATTATGACTGCCACATTTTTGGAGACCAACGAAAAATTTGACATTTGTCAGAAACATCTGTGAATAAATAATTTTGCTAGAACAAAGGTGTCAATTCATTTTTTTTTTCAAATGAACGTTATTTATCTTTTGATTGGCCAACGAGGGACACATAATTTGAACTGTGTGTGTTCTAAATAGATGCCATTAAACGCAATTCTGATTAGAGCTCACCTTCTCATTTTTTGCGAATGTCAGCAATATTATGCATTTTTAATTTGTGTGCCATGAAAAATATAAGTTGTATTTCGTACATTTGCACTTTTATTTAAACGATAAATGTGCAGTCACGCGTCCATACTTGCTCATTTAAAGCTCAAAATGTGGCTATATAATACAGCAGCACACTCATTTAAAATAAGTAGGGGCATATTAGCAAGACCCACGTTAAAATTATCGCCGTTTTAGCGGCAGGAAACTGCCGCTAAAACGGCGATAATGGGCTTGCTAATATGCGTTATAGAATTCAATAGAAGCCCAGGTTAGATGTGCAGGACATCTAACCTGGGCTTCTATTGAATTCCATAACGCATATTAGCAAGCCCATTATCGCCGTTTTAGCGGCAGTTTCCTGCCGCTAAAACGGCGATAATTTTAACGTGGGTCTTGCTAATATGCCCCGTAGTTTTATCGACAAACACATTTGACCATCTGCAATTTCTCAAAAATATCTCAACCCTTTCCAACTCCCCATTCTGTTAACAAGACGCAAATGCAGGCCTTGCAGTAATGACAGACATCCTGGGGAGTCACTCAAAGGACTAATAATCTTATGGACCTGTCCTGTAAAAAACAGAAAATGGAAAACACATTGTTTTCGTCTATAATTATTTATAATAATAAGAAAAAACGGAGTACTGGGAAACGTAATGTTAACAGATTTCTTTCAGAAAGCCCTGTTGATATATTCTGATCGGCTTCACTTTCATGTCACAGTTGTTAACTTAAGATTCGAGTGCACTTATATCAGTTCTTCCCTTCCACCACTTGTCTACTCGTAACAAGTGCATCGTTTTACCGGTTTGTGGTTGCTCTCCAGATAAATAACATTCCGTTTCATACAGCGCTTTAATACCGTTCTGTTTCATACAGCGCTTTAATACCGTTGTTTACCCTGTTCCCCAATCCGGTTACTTTTGGCAGAGGGAGTCTCCGAGGCACAAACAAAA
The DNA here is from genome assembly GCA_963921515.1 of Calotriton arnoldi. Lineage (NCBI taxonomy): Eukaryota > Metazoa > Chordata > Amphibia > Caudata > Salamandridae > Calotriton > Calotriton arnoldi. The sequence goes on along the minus strand of CAWUFW010001824.1, from coordinate 1,146,394 downwards.
AAAGTGAAATGCCCAGTAACACACATTTTTATCAAGTGGCAAAGCCGGGCTTAGTACAGATGTGTCCACAGCGGACAACGTACTCACTGCAGTGCCTCGCTTCTCAAGTGAACAGTGAAGCGCTATTTTGAGGAATGTGTGTTAATCGTCAGAAAAGAAGGTCAAGCGATAGGAGCTCAAATACAGCTGATAAGGCCCACTGGAGTTTCTGCCCGGGACACAAGAAAGGGACTGAAGTCTGGATACACTTCTGGAAACGAACCCTGTACGCATGGGATGGGAGCATTAGGGCTGCGGAGTGTCTGATAATACCCTGGACGCCACTGCATTTTATTAAGCAAACCTGTTCTGTGAAAACGAGTGTTCCAATTCCTCTCAAGAGATGTCCGAACACGACCTGAGTGTGCACGAGACTCCTGTGCGCCCCCCCACATCCTGTTCTTTTGAGCTGCCAGTGAGAGCCCTGTGCTCTCTCTTATAACCAGGAGAGAGCTAAATTATGCAGCAAGAAAAGGCAAAGTATGTGGCATAATGTGGCACATTTTGTAAAAGTATTAATTCATTATTTCGTCATTTTCAAAATTGGTAACACTTTCTGGGCCTTGGTTGCATTACATGAGTACCAATTTAACGCTCAAATATATCAAAAAGCAACAGAAAGGTGACCAGTCCAGCTTTACAAAGGCCCTTCCGCTGGCTACAGCAACACTGTCGTCTAATTTTTAGTTACTTTCGAACTACATGTCGTGCCTGCAGTAGGAGAACCCCATTAAAGAAAATAGTCCTCACAGTCTAAATAACACGTGCACTGTAACAACCGAAGTAAAGGGGCCAGTCGCAATGGGAGGTGACAAATGAAGCGGAGGCGGTACTAAGGAGAGACTAATAAGCGGGTGGGGCTTCTATTCCCTACTCCTCTACAATAAGTCTCGCAGAGCAGCGCATGCGCGCTGACTCTAGGCTCTACCTAACAAGCATTTGCAATGCAATAGGTCTCGCATTTGCAAGAGTTTGAGCTATTGGCATTGTAAATGACAATACCTTTTATTTATGTGTTTTGAAAACCTGAAAGCGGTGCGTAAATAAGCACTTTGTACTTGTAGTCCTTGCTTACGACAAGCAAGTCTGGCAGTAAACGAGGCGCAGTTACTGCCAGCCTTGGTTCTCGTAAGCAACGACTATAATTAGAAAAGTGCGTGTTTACGACCGCTTGCAAGTTTTTAAAACACATACATAAAAGGCATTGTCATTTTCAATGCCAATAGCTCAAACTCTCACAAATGCGAGACCTATTGCATTGCAAATGCTTGTTGCCAGAGTGCCTGCTGCCTGAAATACTTGTAAAGCTTCAATTGATGGAATCACTTGAAGCTTTCTTATGACTCAGATTTATTCTTTTTGAGAGGTATTGGAAGGGAGCTACAAACTACGCTGTAAAGTGTGTGCAGTTATAAAAATAAAAATCCACTACGTACAGTCTAAGCATTACTAAAATCTATATTTTGGGAGCACTTTTTTTATCTTAAACCTTTTTGCATAATTTGGAGCAGCGTATCTTATACTGTGTGTAATACACGTTTAAAATAATGACTTACAAATTCACAGTACTTTCTGTCACAGACTAGGACTTCGTAGCACTAAACGTACACAGGTCACTATTATTCACTGCACCAACCAGGATTCAATTCTGTGGCTCTCTGGTGCAGAGCATGAACCAATAGAGGTTTCATAATGTACAATAGTGCATTTCCCACTAATTAACTTACTTGCATTTAATTTTCATTTAAGCTGTGCATTATTTTATAGGTATTTACCTGTAGGTGAAAGGCCGAAAAAGTTACAGAATATTTTGTTTTTTTAGCCACACCATGGATCACTCTGCCATGCTCACTCACCCTACCCCCATTGCATGCAGCATCACAGTTCCCATACTTTTGTTAATGCACTTTGACCACTGGTTACCACTCGATCTACCTTAGCAATATTACAGTTTGAGACTTGCTGGATAAACGCAGACATCTGCATCAAGTCCTTTAAACCGTAAGCTAGCTCAAAATGCCACCTGTTAGTGACCAAACAAGTAAGCCAGTACAACAGCTTTGCAACCATCTTTCATTGACCATTTTGGGACACACCATGTAAAAACAATAATGCATGTTAATGTTATGTATTGGCGGACAATAGACAGAAACACATTGGCTCCCAGTTAGGACTACACCCTTCCTCACTGCTCCCTTTCTGTTCCCTCCTCCCCCAACCCTCATATATATGTGGGTTGCCAAAGAACATGCTTTCCATTGTCAGCACAGCGGCGGGCGGGACAGAGAAAACAGGACAGTCTGCGCAAGAACGAGCCAGAGTCCAATAGAGAGGAGCAAGCAGGACACACGTCGTGGGTACATGAGGGTAGACGGGGCCCACCCACTATTTTCACAGGGTAGATGCTGTCCACTCTGCCAAGAAGTTGGGCTCCACTGAAATATGCTGAACTTGTCCCAATGCAATTATCAGACACCTGAACATTTTCAGCAGTGTCTGCATGTTGACTGCTTGCCATTCTCAGCAGCAATATACAGGCAGGGAGGGGGCTTTTTATTTTCACCGACAGCTGGGCTAAAGATAACGGCCAAAGTTAAGAGGTCAATCAATCAATCAATAAATTCTTTATTCGGTTTAAGCATTTTAAACCATAAAAGTACATGATAAAAAATGTAACATAAAACAACACAATATGCATTATACACTTTAGAAACTGATCCGTCGTCGTCATAAAAAAGAAGATAAATATAATAAAAGTTTGTATCAGACATGAAGCAGCAGTGTTTAAAATACAGATATAGACTCATAGACAAGCTAAAATTCTAATGCAGACATTGACTTACGTGCTAACACTGCGACTTTCAGAAACAAGGTGACACAATCAATAATAACCTCATCATCCAATCGGAGTAGTACATCATTAGATTCTCTGAAATTACTAATATGTTGCTTCTTGATCACAGGGAGCAGGATAGTTTTGGTGTATATAAAATCGAAACTACAGAAAAATAAAAAGTGCAGCATCGATTGGCCGGATTTCCCATCACAGGGGCAGGGACGGGTGTCTAAGTTAGCTTGAAAGCCTAATGGGAAGTTCAGTGAGTATTTTATAGTGCCTTCCCTAAAGCGGAAGAGTAAACTGCGCTCCCAATGATTCGTATGGCCAATCAAGTAACTTTGAGGTGGGCCAATCCGTCCCTGATTCCTACTTAGATAGCCCGATACTATTGCTTTTGCTGACTCCCTCTTTATACTCTCCTCCTGCACATGTTGGTACCAACATACCTGCAGCTGTTTCTTAGTGATAGAACAAGGGCCCTCAGGTTTTTTAAATAGTTGGTTGAGACCAATCATGCGTAGGCAGGATTCGATGTACTTTATCCAGGGGATTTTCCTACCATTATCGCATGCGAGGCAATCTTTTATGATATCTTTTGTGAGTGCTCCCTCTGTATTTTGCCAAATGGCATACCAGAAAAGCAGCGGGTGGGCGCTGATATGATCTTCAACAAAGGGGAGACCTAGCTCGTTGTGGCAGATAAAACTAGAGCTAGAGATCGAGGCTCTCAGCATCTTTCTGCAGAATCTATTTTCCTCTAATTGTACTGAGAGGCAACTCTCAGTACCCCAAATCTCAGCCCCATAAGTCGCAGACGGTAGACACTGTGATCTATAAATCTGCAGTAAGGGAATTAAAACATTCCCTTTCTTAGGGCATTAAGTTAAGAGGTCATCAGGTCTCCTTTTGTTCCAATATGATCCTGGCTGGGCTCGGTCTGGAGCCTCACACATAAATGCAAATGCATTGGAGGGAAACAAAGGTGCACAGCTTGTTATTACTTCACAAGTACTTAAGAGAGGCAGGCTTTTGATTTTGTTCAGTCTCTGTCCATAACAGATAATCATGCACTATAAAAAAATGTCAGATTTGTTGGTCTGTCCCAGTATCTACACAAATAACAATTTAAATATCATTATTTTATTTCTTTTATAGCGCTACTCATCCCAATGCAGGGTGTCAGAGCATTTTACGTAACATACACATTACACATTGATGAGAACTCAGGCAAGTGTGTAAATCAATATAGAAGATGTGTTACATAAGACAGTGAGGGTTAAAAGGTGCAGGAGTCACACATTCTTCATAGCTCACTGTGCTATATTAGAAGGATTACAATTTATGAACTGCAAGTAACAATAGGACATCTATGTTAAAAGCAGTAACCCACTTACCTATCTACATAAAATAGAAATCTTTAATCTGTATGTTACATGGTGTGCTTTGCAGGAAAAACCTTAACCTGCATACTACATTGATTAAAATCTGGGACTAGACAAAACACAGATCTCTCCAGAACTAGTGTTAACCTCCTGAGTTATCTTACCATTATTAGGACATTGGAATGTTGAGAGCTCCATTGAAGACAATTGAGTAGCTAGGGGCTTATAATGGCTGGTATAAGCCTGGTTCCCCAAAATTCCAATGTTTGTCTTCCTGTTTCTCCCTTTTTAATTTAGAACATTCTACTCTTAGAGGTTGGAATGTTCTAATAGCCTTATAGCGGTAGCCCTTATTCCTCAGGCTATACCGGTTGTTAAAGGCCCTCACCCTCGTTATACCTCAGGTTCAGTGCCTTTAACAACTGGTATAGCCCTTGGCATCATGCTATAAGATTATATTATCATTCCCTGAGATTTACTGGCAAACAAATATCTTTGCAGCAGGTGACTTAACCCCATAAGATATTTTAAAATGCAGACTTTGCAACACATTAAGCACAACAGATTTACTGCCATGCTTCTCCTTGTTGCCAATATCTTTGTGACAGAGTTTACAAAAAATAAATGTATTAGCTGAGGCCCAGATTTTGTGTCGGGGTTGCGCCACTTTTTTGGCACAACCCGACACAAAATCTCATTTGTTAAATCATGTAATGTGCTTAAATGTACTCGTGATAGACCTGCTAAGCATATGTGTGAGGTCTTAATATCTGATTTCACTTCTTGTGATATCACTTTCTGTGAGGTCATTTCCTGTGATGCCACGTGGAAAGTCACGCGCCGTGACGTCATGTGCTGTGATGTCCCGTGCCATGATGTCACTTGCACACTGCCTAACTTGGTTAGTCCACTAGCTTCTTATGCCCTGGGAGCAAAGAAAAAGAAAGTCAGACATAGAGCGACAGAGAAAAAGAAGTACAAAAAAAGCGCAGAAACAGAGGAAATAGCCGATGACATGCAGACAGAGGGTGTAAAAGACAAGAAAACTGAAACATTTAGAGCAAAGAGACAGCTTAAAAAAGAGAGGCGCCCAGTAAGATAGAAAGATCAACAAATAGAGAAATAGATGGAGAGGGTTGCAGAATGCTTCTGTCAGAGCCCAGAGTTCAGTTCTGTGGTTGTTCCAACGAATTCATAGGCCCTGCACTGCCGCCACCCCCTGATGATGCATTCACTTGTGTATTTTCTTGGCAGACGCCACGCCTAATCACTTCCAGCTGTTTAATTGCTGGTATTTATAGTATTTATAGACGGTTATCAGTCTCAATTATACCGAGACCCTGAGAAAATGTATAATTCGAGCGACGAGAGATTGGTGACATTAGAAAGGGAATGGAAGGACTACAGAGCGAGGGTGGGGCCTGGGAAGCAGATAACATGGCAGGGACTGAAGGGCATAATATACATGGGACAGAAACAGGCGACTGGTGAAAGAAGGCATCCGGTGTGCCCGGGAGGCAGTTTGCCCGTGCCCATCAAGTCCCACATCTTGGAGTTGTCACAACCTGAGCATAGGCACAGGGCCAGACTGGGACATAAAATAGGCTTGGGCACAGAAATAAAGGGGCCCATGTTGGCAAACCGGATAGCTGAACAAGCATTTGCAATGCAATAGGTCTCGCATTTACGCAAGTTTGAGCTATTGGCATTGTAAATGACAATGCCTTTTATTTATGTTTTGGTTTTTAAAACATAAATAAAAGACATTGTCATTTACAATGCCAATAGCTTCAACTCGCGTAAATGAGAGACCTATTGCATTGCAAATGCTTGTTTCATCCCAGCTACTTGGCGCTGCCCTGCATGGGAATTCCTACCTGGAGAATGACAATGCTGTCCAGAACTGCCCATTCCTTCCTGACTTCAGTGCCCTTGCATGGCCTCCACTTTTACCCTTACTTTATCAGTACCACAGAATCAATACTTCGAGGTTATTTGGACAGTTCCATGGATTTACAACACAGTCAGTAAATCAAGGCCATTACACTACAAGTCTTTGCTCATAGGCAGGACCACTAGAATAACGCAATATTGTGGCCGCCGCGTTCTCGGAGTATTTACATATTTTCCACACTTGCCGCATGATTCAGATCTTCTGTATCAGTTGCAAACATTGATTCTAGCTCAGATGGATCAAAAGAGGCTTTAAAAAGCATCAGCCGTTTCCCCGGGGGGACAGACGCTTTGCAAAGATTAACTGTCACCATTTCGTTGCTGACTGCTGTATTCGGGTGTTAGAGTGCTGCTAATGAGGAGAAACGTTTGCCCAGACAGTACTACTGTGTTGTAAAATTACAAAATAGCAAAATATTGCGACAGAATGTGCCATATTACGCTGCATCATTGCACCTCTTCTGTGTCTGAATACGTTTGTACCTCTCCAGTCCCTGCAGCACCTATTCTGACCTGGGTCTCAGGCTCTACAACAGATCTGCTGACCTGGTTCTCTGGCTCTACAGCAGCTCTGCTGACCTGGTTCTCTGGCTTTACAGCAGCTCTGCTGATCTGGTTCTCTGGCTCTACAGCAGCTCTGCTGACCTGGTTCTCAGGCTCTAGAGCGGCTCTGCTGACATGGTTTTCTGGCTCTACAGCAGCTCTGCTGACCTGGTTCTCTGGCTCTACAGCAGCTCTGCTGACCTGGTTCTCTGGCTCTACAACGGCTCTGCTGAACTGGCTCTCAGGCTCTACAGCAGCTTGCTGACCTGGTTCTCTGGCTCTAGACTGGCTCTGCTGGCCTGGTTCTCTGGCTCTAGCACGGCTCTGCTGACCTGGTTCTCTGGCTCTAGAGCAGCTCTGCTGACCTGGTTCTCTGGCTCTAGAGTGGCTCTGCTGACCCGGTTCTCTGGCTCTAGAGCGGCTCTGCTGACCTGGTTCTATGGATCTACAGCAGCTCTGCTGACCTGGTTCTCTGGCTCTACAGCAGCTCTGATGACCTGGGTCTTAGGCTCTACAACGGCTCTGCTGACCTGGGTCTCAGGCTCTACAGCAGCTCTGTTGACCTCGTTCTCTGGCTCTAGAGGAGCTCTGCTGACCTGGTTCTCTGGCTCTAGGACGGCTCTACTGACCTGGTTCTCTGGCTCTACAGCAGCTCTGCTGACCTGGTTTCTGGCTCTACAGCAGCTCGGCTGAGCTGGTCCTCTGGCTCTAGAGCAGCTCTGCTGACCTGGTTCTCTGGCTCTAGAGCAGCTCTGCTGACCTGGTTCTCTGGCTCTAGAGCAGCTCTGCTGACCTGGTTCTCCGGATCTAGAGCAGCTTTGCTAACCTGGTTCTCCGGCTCTAGAGCAGCTCTGCTGACCTGGTTCTCTGGCTCTAGAGCAGCTCTGCTGACCTGGTTCTCTGGCTCTAGAGCAGCTCTGCTGACCTGGTTCTCAGGCTTTACAACTGCTCTGCTGTCCCGGTTCTCTGGCTCTAGGGCTGCTCTGCTGACCTGGTTCTCTGGCTCTAGAGCGGCTCTGCTGGCCTGGTTCTCTGGCTCTACAACAGCTCTGCTGACCTGGTTCTCAGGCTCTACAGCAACTTGCTGACCTGGTTCTCTGGTTCTAGAGCGGCTCTGCTGGCCTGGTTCTCTGGCTCTAGAGTGGCACTGCTGACCTGGTTCTCTGGCTCTAGAGCGGCTCTACTGACCCGGTTCTCAGGCTCTAGAGCGGCTCTGCTGAACTGGTTCTCTGGCTCTTGAGCATGCCTGCTGACCTGGTTCTATGGCTCTACAGCAGCTCTGCTGACCTGGTTCTATGGCTCTACAACGGCTCTGCTGACCTGGTTCTATGGCTCTACAGCAGCTCTGCTGACCTGGTTCTATGGCTCTACAACGGCTCTGCTGACCTGGTTCTCTGGCTCTACAGCAGCTCTGCTGACCTGGATCTCAGGTTCTACAACGGCTCTGCTGACCTGGTTCTCTGGCTCTACAATGGCTCTGCTGACTTGGTTCTCTGGCTCTACAGCAGCTCTGCTGACCTGGTTCTATGGCTCTACAGCAGCTTGCAGACCTGCTTCTCTGGCTCTACAGCAGCTTGATGACCTGCTTCTCTGGCTCTACAGCAGCTCTGCTGACCTGGTTATCTGGCTCTACAGCAGCTCTGCTGACCTGATTCTAAGGCTCTACAGCAGCTCTGCTGGCCTGGTTCTAAGGCTCTACAGCAGCTCTGCTGACCTGGTTCTCTGGCTCTACAGCAGCTTGCTGACCTGGTTCTCTGCCTCTACAACACCTCTGCTGACCTGGTTCTCTGGCCCAGTTCTCTGGCCATAGAGCAGCTCTGCTGACCTCGTTCTCTGGCTCTACAGCAGCTCTGCTGACCTGGTTCTCTGGCTCTACAGCGGCTCTGCTGACCTGGTTGTCTGGCTCTAGAGCAGCTCTGCTGACCTGGTTCTCTGGCTCTAGAGCAGCTCTGCTGACCTGGTTCTCTGGCTCAACAGCAGCTCTGTTGACCTGCTTCTCTGGCTCTACAGCAGCTTGCTGACCTGGTTCTCTGGCTCTATAACACCTCTGCTGACCTGGTTCGCTGACCTGGTTCTCTGGCCCAGTTCTCTGGGCGTAGAGCAGCTCTGCTGACCTCGTTCTCTGGCTCTACATCAGCTCTGCTGACCTGGTTCTCAGGCTCTAGAGCGACTCTGCTGACCTTGTTCTCTGGCTCTACAGCGGCTCTGCTGACCTGGTTCTCTAGCTCTACAGCAGCTCTGCAGACCTGGTTCTCTGGCTCTAGAGTGGATCTGCTGACCTGGTTCTCTGGCTCTACAGCGGCACTGCTGACCTGGGTCTCAGGCTCTACAGCGGCTCTGCTGACCTGGTTCTCTGGCTCTACAGAAGCTCTGCTGACCTGGTTCTCTGGCTCTAGAGCGGCTCTGCTGACCTGGTTCTCTGGCTCTACAGCAGCTCTGCTGACCTGGTTCTCTTGCTCTACAGCAGCTCTGCTGACCTGGTTCTCTGGCTCTAGAGCATCTCTGCTGACCTAGTTCTCTGGCTCTAGAGCATCTCTGCTGACCTGGTTCTCTTGCTCTACAGCAGCTCTGCTGACCTGGTTCTCTGGCCCAGTTCTCTGGCCATAGAGCAGCTCTGCTGACCTCGTTCTCTGGCTCTACATCAGCTCTGCTGACCTGGTTCTCAGGCTCTAGAGCGACTCTGCTGACCTTGTTCTCTGGCTCTACAGCGGCTCTGCTGACCTGGTTCTCTAGCTCTACAGCAGCTCTGCAGACCTGGTTCTCTGGCTCTAGAGTGGATCTGCTGACCTAGTTCTCTGGCTCTACAGCGGCACTGCTGACCTGGGTCTCAGGCTCTACAGCGGCTCTGCTGACCTGGTTCTCTGGCTCTACAGAAGCTCTGCTGACCTGGTTCTCTGGCTCTAGAGCGGCTCTGCTGACCTGGTTCTCTGGCTCTACAGCAGCTCTGCTGACCTGGTTCTCTTGCTCTACAGCAGCTCTGCTGACCTGGTTCTCTGGCTCTAGAGCATCTCTGCTGACCTAGTTCTCTGGCTCTAGAGCATCTCTGCTGACCTGGTTCTCTTGCTCTACAGCAGCTCTGCTGACCTGGTTCTCTGGCTCTAGAGCAGCTCTGCTGACCTGGTTCTCTGGCTCTACAGCCGCTCTGCTGACCTGATTCTCTGGCTCTAGAGCAGCTCTGCTGACCTGGTTCTCTGGCTCTACAACAGGTCTGCTGACCTGGTTCTCTGGTTCTACAACGGCTCTGCTGACCTGGTTCTCAGGCTCTACAGCCGCTCTGCTGACCTGGTTCTCTGGCTCTACAGCGGCTCTGCTGACCTGGTTCTTTGGCTCTAGAGCAGCTCTGCTGACCTGGTTCTTTGGCTCGAGAACAGCTCTGCTGACCTGGTTCTCTGGCTCTACAGCAGCTCTGATGACCTGGTTCTCTGGCTCTACAACAGCTCTGCTGGCCTGGTTCTCTGGCTCTATAGCAGCTCTGCTGACCTGGTTCTCTGGCTCTACAACGGCTCTGCTGACCTGGTTCTCTGGCTCTAGAGCAGCTCTGCTGACCTGGTTCTCTGGCTCTAGAGTGGCTCTGCTGACCTGGTTCTCTGGCTCTACAACGGCTTGCTGACCTGGTTCTCTGGCTCTACAACACCTCTGCTGATCTGGTTCTCTGGCCCAGTTCTCTGGCCATAGAGCAGCTCTGCTGACCTCATTCTCTGGCTCTACAGCAGCTCTGCTGACCTGGTTATCTGGCTCTACAGCAGCTCTGCTGACCTGGTTCTCTGGCTCTACAGCAGCTCTGCTGACCTGGTTCTCTGGCTCTAGATCAGCTCTGCTGACCTGGTTCTCAGGCTCTAGAGCAGCTCTGCTGACCTGGTTCTCAGGCTCTAGAGCAGCTCTGCCGACCTGGTTCTCTGGCTCTACAGCAGCTCTGCTGACCTGGTTCTCTGGCTCTACAGCAGCTCTGATGACCTGGTTCTCTGGCTCTACAGCGGCACTGCTGACCTGGTTCTCTGGCTCTAGAGCAGCTCTGCTGACCTGGTTCTCTGGCTCTAGAGCAGCTTTGCTGACCTGGTTCTCTGGCTCTACAAGGGCTCTGCTGACCTGGTTCTCCGGCTCTACAGCCGCTCTGCTGACCTGGTTCTCTGGCTCTAGAGCAGCTCTGCTGACCTGGTTCTCTGGCTCTACAACAGCTCTGCTGACCTGGTTCTCTGGCTCTACAACGACTCTGCTGACCTGGTTCACAGGCTCTACAGCCGCTCTGCTGACCTGGTTCTCTGGCTCTAGAGCGGCTCTGCCGACCTGGTTCTCTGGCTCTACAGCAGCTCTGCTGACCTGGTTCTCTGGCTCTAGAGGAGCTCTGCTGACCTGGTTCTCTGGCTCTAGAACGGCTCTGCTGCCCTGGTTCTCTGGCTCTACAGCAGCTCTGCTGACCTGGTTCTCTGGCTCTACAACAGCTCTGCTGACCTGGTTCTCTGGCTCTACGGCAGCTCTGCTGACCTGGTTCTCTGGCTCTACAAAGGCTCTGCTGACCTGGTTCTCTGGCTCTATAGCAGCTCTGCTGACCTGGTTCTCTGGCTCTAGAGCAGCTCTGCTGACCTGGTTCTCTGGCTCTAGAGTGGCTCTGCTGACCTGGTTCTCTGGCTCTACTGCGGCTCTGCTGACCTGGTTCTCTGGCTCTAGAGCGGCTCTGCTGACCTGGTTTTCTGGCTCTAGAGCGCCTCTGCTGACCTGGTTCTCTGGCTCTAGAGCGGCTCTGCTGACCTGGTTCTCTAGCTCTACAGCGGCTCTGCTGACCTGGTTCTCTGGCTCTACAGCGGCTCTGCTGACCCGGTTCTCTGGCTCTACAGCAGCTCTGCTGACCTGGTTCTCTGGCTCTACAGCAGCTCTGCTGACCTGGTTCTCTGGCTCTAGATCAGCTCTGCTGACCTGGTTCTCAGGCTCTAGAGCAGCTCTGCCGACCTGGTTCTCAGGCTCTAGAGCAGCTCTGCCGACCTGGTTCTCTGGCTCTACAGCAGCTCTGCTGACCTGGTTCTCTGGCTCTACAGCAGCTCTGATGACCTGGTTCTCTGGCTCTACAGCGGCACTGCTGACCTGGTTCTCTGGCTCTAGAGCAGCTCTGCTGACCTGGTTCTCTGGCTCTAGAGCAGCTTTGCTGACCTGGTTCTCTGGCTCTACAAGGGCTCTGCTGACCTGGTTCTCCGGCTCTACAGCCGCTCTGCTGACCTGGTTCTCTGGCTCTAGAGCAGCTCTGCTGACCTGGTTCTCTGGCTCTACAACAGCTCTGCTGACCTGGTTCTCTGGCTCTACAACGACTCTGCTGACCTGGTTCTCAGGCTCTACAGCTGCTCTGCTGACCTGGTTCTCTGGCTCTAGAGCGGCTCTGCCGACCTGGTTCTCTGGCTCTACAGCAGCTCTGCTGACCTGGTTCTCTGGCTCTAGAGGAGCTCTGCTGACCTGGTTCTCTGGCTCTAGAACGGCTCTGCTGCCCTGGTTCTCTGGCTCTACAGCAGCTCTGCTGACCTGGTTCTCTGGCTCTACAGCAGCTCTGCTGACCTGGTTCTCTGGCTCTATGGCAGCTCTGCTGACCTGGTTCTCTGGCTCTACAAAGGCTCTGCTGACCTGGTTCTCTGGCTCTATAGCAGCTCTGCTGACCTGGTTCTCTGGCTCTAGAGCAGCTCTGCTGACCTGGTTTTCTGGCTCTAGAGTGGCTCTGCTGACCTGGTTCTCTGGCTCTACTGCGGCTCTGCTGACCTGGTTCTCTGGCTCTAGAGCGGCTCTGCTGACCTGGTTTTCTGGCTCTAGAGCACCTCTGCTGACCTGGTTCTCTGGCTCTAGAGCGGCTCTGCTGACCTGGTTCTCTAGCTCTACAGCGGCTCTGCTGACCTGGTTCTCTGGCTCTACAGCGGCTCTGCTGACCCGGTTCTCTGGCTCTACAGCAGCTCTGCTGACCTGGTTCTCTGGCTCTAGAGCAGTTCTGCTGACCTGGTTCTCTGGCTCTACACCGGCTCTGCTGACCTGGTTCTCTGGCTCTACAGCAGCTCTGCTTACCTGGTTCTCTGGCTCTAGAGTAGCTCTGCTGACCTGGTTCTCTGGCTCTACAGCAGCTCTGCTGACCTGGTTCTCTGGCTCTACAACGGCTCTGCTGACCTGGTTCTCTGGCTCTACAGCAGCTCTGCTGACCTGGTTCTCTGGCTCTACAGCAGCTCTGCTGACCTGGTTCTCTGGCTCTAGATCAGCTCTGCTGACCTGGTTCTGAGGCTCTAGAGCAGCACTGCTGACCTGGCTCTAAGGCTCTAGAGCAGCTCTGCCGACCTGGTTCTCTGGCTCTACAGCAGCTCTGCTGACCTGGTTCTCTGGCTCTACAAAGGCTCTGCTGACCTGGTTCTCTGGCTCTACAGTAGCTCAGCTGACCTGGTTCTCTGGCTCTAGAGCAGCTCTGCTGACCTGGTTCTCTGGCTCTAGAGCAGCTTTGCTGACCTGGTTCTCGGGTTCTACAACGGCTCTGCTGACCTGGTTCTCCGGCTCTACAGCCGCTCTACTGACCTGGTTCTCTGGCTCTAGAGCAGCTCTGCTGACCTGGTTCTCTGGCTCTAGATCAGCTCTGCTGACCTGGTTCTCAAGCTCTAGAGCAGCTCTGCTGACCTGGTTCTAAGGCTATAGAGCAGCTCTGCCGACCTGGTTCTCTGGCTCTAGAGCGGCTCTGCTGACCTGGTTCTCTGGCTCTACAGCGGGTCTGCCGACCTGGTTCTCTGACTCTGCAGCAGCTCTGCTGACCTGGTTCTCTGGCTCTAGAGGAGCTCTGCTGACCTGGTTCTCTGGCTCTAGAACGGCTCTGCTGACCTGGTTCTCTGGCTCCACAGCAGCTCTGCTGACTTGCTTCTCTGGCTCTACAGCAGCTCTGCTGACCTGGTTCTCTGGCTCTACAGAAGCTCTGCTGACCTGGTTCTCTGGCTCTACAAAGGCTCTGCTGACCTGGTTCTCTGGCTCTACAGCAGCTCTGCTGACCTGGTTCTCTGGCTCTAGATCAGCTCTGCTGACCTGGTTCTCAGGCTCTAGAGCAGCTCTGCTGACCTGGTTCTAAGGCTCTAGAGCAGCTCTGCCGACCTGGTTCTCTGGCTCTACAGCAGCTCTGCTGACCTGGTTCTCTGGCTCTACAGCAGCTCTGCTGACCTGGTTCTCTGGCTCTACAGCAGCTCTGCTGACCTGGTTCTCTGGCTCTAGAGGAGCTCTGCTGACCTGGTTCTCTGGCTCTAGAGCAGCTTTGCTGACCTGGTTCTCTGGTTCTACAACGGCTCTGCTGACCTGGTTCTCCGGCTCTACAGCCACTCTGCTGACCTGGTTCTCTGGCTCTAGAGCATCTCTGCTGACCTGGTTCTCTGGCTCTACAACAGCTCTTCTGACCTGGTTCTCTGGCTCTACAACGACTCTGCTGACCTAGTTCTCAGGTTCTACAGCCGCTCTGCTGACCTGGTTCTCTGGCTCTAGAGCGGCTATGCTGACCTGGTTCTCTGGCTCTTCAGCGGCTCTGCCGACCTGGTTCTCTGGCTCTACAGCACCTCTGCTGACCTGGTTCTCTGGCTCTAGAGGAGCTCTGCTGACCTGGTTCTCTGGCTCTAGAACAGCTCTGCTGACCTGGTTCTCTGGCTCTACAGCAGCTTTGCTGACTTGCTTCTCTGGCTCTACAGCAGCTCTGCTGACCTGGTTCTCTGGCTCTACAGCAGCTCTGCTGACCTGGTTCTCTGGCTCTACAAAGGCTCTGCTGACCTGGTTCTCTGGCTCTACAGCAGCTCTGCTGACCTGGTTCTCTGGCTCTAAAGCAGCTCTGCTGACCTGGTTCTCTGGCTCTAGAGCAGCTCTGCTGACCTGGTTCTCTGGCTCTAGAGCAGCTTTGCTGACCTAGTTCTCTGGCTCTACAACGGCTCTGCTGATCTGGTTCTCCGGCTCTACAGCAGCTCTGCTGACCTGGTTCTCTGGCTCTAGAGCAGCTCTGCTGACCTGGTTCTCTGGCTCTAGAGCAGCTTTGCTGACCTGGTTCTCTGGCTCTACAATGGCTCTGCTGACCTGGTTCTCCGGCTCTACAGCCGCTCTGCTGACCTGGTTCTCTGGCTCTAGAGCAGCTCTGCTGACCTGGTTCTCTGGCTCTACAACAGCTCTGCTGACCTGGTTCTCTGGCTCTACAGCGACTCTGCTGACCTGGTTCTCAGGCTCTACAGCCGCTCTGCTGACCTGGTTCTCTGGCTCTAGAGCGGCTCTGCTGACCAGGTTCTCTGGCTCTACAGCGGCTCTGCCGACTTGGTTCTCTGGCTCTACAGCAGCTCTGCTGACCTGGTTCTCTGGCTCTAGAGAAGCTCTGATGACCTGGTTCTCTGGCTCTAGAACGGCTCTGCTGACCTGGTTCTCTGGCTCTACAGCAGCTCTGCTGACCTGGTTCTCTGGCTCTACAGCAGCTCTGCTGACCTGGTTCTCTGGCTCTACAGCAGTTCTGCTGACCTGGTTCTCTGGCTCTACAGCAGCTCTGCTGACCTGGTTCTCTGGCTCTAGAGCGGCTCTGCTAACCTGGTTCTCTGGCTCTACAGCGGCTCTGCTGACCTGGTTCTCTCGCTCTACAGTGGCTCTGCTGACCTGGTTCTCTGGCTCTACAGCAGCTCTGCTGACCTGGTTCCCTGGCTCTTGAGCAGCTCTGCTGACCTGGTTCTCTGGCTCTACACCGGCTCTGCTGACCTGGTTCTCTGGCTCTACAGCAGCTCTGCTTACCTGGTTCTCTTGCTCTAGAGCAGCTCTGCTGACCTGGTTCTCTGGCTCTACAACGGCTCTGCTGACCTGGTTCTCTGGCTCTACAGCAGCTCTGCTGACCTGGTTCTCTGGCTCTAGAGCGACTCTGTTGACCTGGTTGTCTGGCTCTACAACAGCTCTGCTGACCTGGTTCTCAGGCTCTACAGCCGCGCGCTAAAACCCCGAATACAAATACCAGACAAGCTGTCGCCATTGTGAAAAAAATATAGTGCTTCCCGACTAATGAAGGAGACAGTGTAATGCTGCAAGTAAAAGACAGGGCAGTAACAAGGAGGGACTAAGAAGCCTCATTATCAATCGGAAGCCAGCATTTACCATGGACGATGACGCCAGCCAATGAAAAATATGGGCGGGGCTTCCACACCACTTCTAAAATATACCCTAATAAAGCATGCCTCGCAAAGCGAGCAGCGCATGCGCTGCAATGCTATTCTCGACCTAAAAAGGGAGCCCACATTTGCAAATCAGGCTTGTTTTGAACTTGTAAAGCCAGCTGTATGAGTATTTTGCAAGGTATGGGAGACTGCATGCATTTGTGTTTGCTGCAGGCAATGTTTGTTTTAATGTCAGGGAAACTTAACAGTAAAAACCAGCCCACCTGGTCATAAAACAGTCACACAAACTGCTACAAAACCAGCCCATGCAGTGATCTGTCAGACCAGCCCTTCAGGGCCTAGAGGCAAGTCCGACCCTCCATAGACAATGCTGAGCATGTCAAGGCCAATACCCCCTGTTCCACCTACGGGTCCGTTCACCACCTTTTTCAAGGCTTTTTAGTGGACCCTTGTGTAAGGGCAAAAGGGGTGAGAACGAGAGAGAGCGACCGCTCCTGCAGGTTGGATGGTGAAAACCCAGCCGGGTTTGTTGTGGGGCGGCGTCTTTAATAAATATTTAGGGATCAGTAGCGTCCCACCTTGGCCAAGAAAGCACAGTCAGTGGGGAAACACAATAATGATATACAGATATCTTATCAAAGGGTGAAAATATGATTTTACCCATGCGGCCTGTAGGTGGACTATGGCTAGCCACTAGGCTACGGACATCCTGTGGAATGTCACTGCAGCACTTGTTAGGAGTAAGCCTGTGAGTAGGGAGACACAATTAACAAACATCGAACGGGCTAAAATAAATGGAAGGGAAGGACAATGGGACCGAGAAAGGAGAAATAACTATTTAGATAAGGAAAGCTCAAATCAATGATTAATAGGGCATAGAGGTTAAAGCTGTGTGCAGGGCCGGCTTTAGCGCTGGCGGCGCCCGGTGACAACCTTTTTTTTGGCGCCCCCCCCATGACTTCCTTCTACATGAACTCCCTCACTACCACTCTCCATCTGTGCACCTCATCTCTCCATAGCCTCTCTCTGACATACACTTAATTTTTTATAGTGCTACTCATAGTTCACTCACACTCAGTTCTGTGATGTGCATGATACGTTCTTTGCAGCAGGCACATTAACCCTCTGCGCTACATTATCATGAGCCAAAACTGCCACTAGACAAAATTCTGATATCTCACCAGTAGAAACATTAATGACTAGTGTTACCTTGTCATTTTTTTATTGGTGCCTGAAAACTGCTGGACGCTCAAGGAAGTTCACGAAAGTTATTTTTAAAGACAGCGCCCCCCACCCAAGTCAGCGCCAGGTGCAGCTGCACAGCTCGCACCGCCCTAAAGCCGGCCCTGGCTGTCCGGGGTGTTGCATGAGTCTTTCATTTGATAATTCTTTAATGGCACACTACATTGCTACTCAGGGGACCATTTCATAGCGCGACGTTGATGTACACATTCGGCTGGCGTCCATCATGAAGTATTGTTCTTATTTCCTTTTCCTGTTTCTTTACATTTGCATTTTACAGGTACCACAGGACGGAGAACCGAACTGGCTCAGTTTATCATTTATTTAGTCACTAACATTTGTCTTTATAATGCAGTATAACTAACCCAATAGACTGAGATATGACTCTGGATCATGAGCCCTCAATGCATATGTAAACCATGTCCCTATCTAGTGAAGTTCTACATTGTGCCAGTGCTTAATTTGTGCCAGTGTTTGCCAGTGCTCGGCACTAGCACTTGTGTCTTAACCAGCTGCCTCCGAGTGGGGGTGGTGGGGCGGGCGGAAGGTGGAATGGATACATTTTTTTTACCAAACTTACCTTCTCTTCACCGCAGCCGCTGCACACCTCTCCTCCGTCCTCTTTGCTCTGCACTGGAAGCAGCCACCAGAAGCAGACTCTCGCAGCCAATCACTAAGCTGCAACACAGCCCAATGGAGAACATGCCAAGTGCGCATGACAGTTTCGCCAGCCCTGGAGGGCCAGCCAAAGAGTCATGTGGACTTAAGAAGTGCAAGCCCAGCCCTGACCTGGCTCAGTCCCTCGCAGAAAAATAAAATGGTAATAATGGCTCGTTCTTTCTTGTACTGCTCAAATAGAAGTGCGACGACGCTCCTCTGCCTTAACGGAGGAGCCGCAACTGGACTCTTAACACCAGAAGCAATACCAGCTCATTCAGGCCATTCAGAAAGCTTTGGATAACAAGGAATAGTCCAAAGTTATACATAAGTTTAAGTGTGATGGTTAGTAGGTAGCGGTGGCATTAGGCAACTCTGGCAGGGGCAGTGGGTGTTACAAGCTGCAGTGACGTCTGTAGAATACCTCGGGCCCTGCCTACTTATGGATTTACAAATTAAGCACTGCATCAGGAAATCATAGTCATACATGACATACCAGCTTTCATCTTCCAGTTAAGAAAACACTTCACACAGTGAAGTCATGTATGTTGTACCCCACACACCAAACAGGGTTAGACAAAGAACAGGTGCAAAAGCCATATCTGAAATACAAAAAGATGAAACTCTTTACTTTTCACAATTTTTGAATTCGCTTTGGAACCAATCCCTGCAGTTAACCAGGTGTGCCTCTCTATTGCTCAGCTAGCACTAAAAAAGAACAAAATAACAACAGGTTTTTCAAGGCAAACAAACATAAAACATAATTTCCTCCTGTCAAGCTTTTGCACCAGAGTCTGGTCCCTCCTGAGGGGGTGGAAGATGCCACAGGTACACCATGGCTCTTGCTCTGAGATCTACTGGTTCCTGCGTTTCTGTGATTCGCGCAGGTAACCTTCAATCACACCGCTCCTTCACCTGACCAATCCGAAGCACTCCTCAAACACATACAGACACACTCAGGTAGCCTCAGACTCCTTCCGGGTTAACAAAACCAGCATTCCAGGCCAGGAGAGCAATCACCTTCCAAAAGCAGGCATACCGTGCCTGGCACTGCTTACAAACACAATCTATTGATATTTTTTGCAGTTTTTATTTAGCGCGAACATGACCCAGGCATTGGAGCATTTTACAACATGAGCAGTTACAGAAGGTCACGTTAATTCCTTTTCGAGGTACAAAGAGATTATGTGATTTGCCCAGAATCACAGGATGTTGAGCCTACACCGAGACTGGAACCTGGTTCCCTCGGTCCAAAGTCGGCAGCTATGGCCTCATGCCACATCCTCTCCCCACCATACACACTCATCCCCTCTCAAAACAATTTCCCTTATAGATGAACTTTCCATTTCTGTCCATCTAATACTTTACGTTACACTCCCTGAATATTACCTTCCTTTGCTAGTGGAAACTTTGCTGTAAACGTGCATAATGTTTAACTAAGTAAGTAACACAGTTTAAGCTTCCTAAAACTGCCCTGTATAATCTGTATTTCATCTTATTCCACTTGGGCTAAGTAATATTGCTCCACCATTGCCGTGAAAGTGTAGATGCGAGAACTCCAATGGGCTGCCCAGGATAACCAGGGCATGTTTCACCATCAGCTGGGGCACATGGCACTCGTTTCGCGGCCTACTGCACGGTCAAAGCTGCTTGTGTTGCATCTGGGGCTGCCAGCGGGCCAGTATTTTACCCGAAGGGCAGCACTGATATTTTTAGTTCAATTGTAATAATAAAAACATTGGGAAAATCAATAGACTTGCAGTTTCCCTTGGTTATAAACATTTAAAACAACTACAAACAGATATCACTTCAACGCTAGTTTAAAGCTCTCTGTGTTATTCATAAGTAATGATTTAAGCAGAGGAAAAAGGAATGTAGAGAATTATACACCACGTGCTACTCAAGCGCCATCCCCCAACCCCACCAGAATCTCAAGACAAGAACCTGTATTTTTCTCTGAAAGGTGGTAATCCGAGCAGCACACCTCACTACTGGTGGGGGCAGTGCCATTGTCAGCCCCAGGGACTGGCAGGCGTGCCTTTTCACAGGCCCTAGTTCAGCCCCACCAAGGTCACGTCAAAACAATCCTCCGTCACGTGACTGCTGTTGACCAATAGAGAGCTAGAAGAGGCACTAGGAAATTTGATCATATAAAAATGCCAATAATACTCGGTGGTGGATGAAGCTCGCGAGTCAGGTCGAGTATTTTCAGCTTAATGAATGTTCTAATTTGGATCGACCAGATCCTATTCCCTTCCATCAAATATTTAAATTCTTACCCTCAATAACAAAATAATATAATTTGTTGAAAAGCAATCAATAGAGCTGCGTTAGTGCCCCTCCCACGCTCAGGCGGCTTCAGAGACTTACATTCTAATAACATCATTTCCACCAATTAGGCCTGGAAATTGAGATCAGTCACGGAAATTGCTGGTGTGGTCAGCCTACGGTGTTCCGCCAAGATCCATCTTCGGAGAGTGGTAAAAATTTCCAGACAAATATCAGTGCTCCAGTGACAGAGGGATGCAAAGGAAGTGTCTCTTGGGTTTAAGGCAAAGAAGCCCATGTGCCAAGGGGCCAAACAAAGGGCCCTCACAGTGCCAGAAATTGTAATTGCATTTATATAGCGCTTACTACCCCTGAATAGAGGTGTTGAAGCGCTTTTCGGTGGGTAGCACGCTACTCCGGAACCCAAAAAGGATTAGTGGTGAATTAGTATAGAGAAATATGAAATTAATTTGAGCGATGTACATGTGAGTCTGTTAATTGGATTGAAAAAGGATTGTGGAGGGATAGAAGAGGGAAGGGTTTGCATTTATATAGCACCTGCTATGAGGGTCACTTATAAAATATACGCTGATGTGGATTGCTTGCTTGAACGTAAACGGATCTTTTTATTAAGCCGGCGCTGACAGGACTGGCACCACAGGTGTGCGTCATCTATGATGGTCAGTGGCTGGTGAGTGCCTGTGAGAAATACAGGGAGAGCAGGAACTATCAAAGGGGGATAATAAGCTGGAAGACGAGAACATGCTGAGGTAGAGTGGAAAAAACAGCAAGAACTATAACTGCTGTGTGTGGAGCTGGAACTAAAAGTGAAAACAGGAACTTGCTTGGCAGATAGAAACAAGCATTGGCAAAGCCATTAGGTCTTACCTTTGGACTTATCGGCTTTGCCAATGATTTTTAGCGATGCTGTACAGCATCCTGATGCTGTGCATTATGGCTAAAGGGAATTAAAAAAAGGAGCTTTGACATGTCCACCGCCTCATTTTGTAGGTGCACACCTACAAAAGAGCACAGGTGCATTTTTTTCTTTTTATTTACCGATCTGAGTTGAATGGGTTAAACTGTTTTTAAAAGTAGCACCAAAGTGTTTATTTCTTTTTTTGAAACACAGCTGATGGGAAGCAACACGGAGGGTATAGGTGGAGAAAAAAAGCAATACAGATTGAGTGGGGCAACCCAATCCAGAAAAAAGCGGGCGCTTTCCTCCTTCACAGGGGCCATTAGAATGGTTGACCTGTGGAGGCAACATAACCCCACAACCAGACAATTCACACACTTCTCCACAGCTCACAATTGTTCCACCCTACTCGACTACCTGCTGAGACATGCGGCTACGCCAATCGCTTCCGCGATGCAACAATATACGCGAGAGGTATATCAGACCACTCGCCAGTGGGAGTACACTTACAGGGACCCCCAATACATGGTCCATCGATCCCAAGAATAGATGTCTGGTATATTAAAGAAAGAGACATGAAAGAAAAGATTAGGAAAAGCACTGCCCAATACTTTAAAGACCACCAAGGGTCAGTTAGCTCACCTTGCATTTTATGGGAAGCATATAAAGCAGTACTGCGAGGCCAGGTCCTCGCTCTCATTGGGGGGAAGCGGAAGGAGGAGCGACAAGAAATTGAGGGATGAGAGAGGGAGGCCCTAACGCTTCAGGAACAAGTCGGGCAGAGCAACTCCGAGACATTGCTTCATCAGCTGCGCCTAAAACAAGACGCACTCCGAGCCCTGGCAGAGAACAGAGCGAGAGCTTATACTCTGGCGACCCAACATCATATTTATGATGTTGGGGATAAAGCTGGCAAACTCTTGGCCTGGTTTGAGCGCCGCAATAGGCCTAAGTCATTCGTGCTGGAAATTAGGGACAGTAAAGGGGAGATCTGCAAGACGAATGCAGAAATAGTGGAGGCATTTGCCACCTATTATGAACCTGTATAGGCTCCCCCAGACTCGGAAACTGCAATAGATAGCACCGACCTTCTGCGCCCCCTTGACATACAAATGCTGACACAAGAGGACCGAGAAGACCTAGAATTAGACTTGACAGAAGAGGAAGTGATTGGGGCAATAAGGGGACTCTAGTCGTGGAAAGCGACAGGGCCTAACGGACTCCTCCTCAAACTATTTAAGATATGTGCGAACAGAGTTGCAAAACCAATGTTAGACATGTTTTTAAAAGCTCGTGCAGAAGGACAACTGCCCATCGACCAAAGAATAGTAACCATAGTCACTATTCATAAGACAGGCAAACCACCTTCTCAATGCAGCTCATACCATCCGATCTCCCTCCTAAACATGGAAGCTAAGGTACTCGCCAAAATCCTAGCGACAAGACTCAGAAGGGTAGTAACAAAAATCATTCACCCAGACCAGTCTGGTTTCATGCCCCACCGCAGCACCCGTTTAAATCTTCGCTGCCTAAACGGGGTCCTGAGCCAGACTGAGCCACCCTCCACACACCGAGCAGTGGTAATGGCATTAGACGCGACAATGGCATTCAACACTATACTATGGAAATATATATTCACTGTACTCCCCAGGATGGGATTTGGGCCCAACTTTTGTAAATGAGTGCAGGTCCTATACCAAGATCCCCTGGCCCAGGTGAGAGTAAATGGTGGCACCTCAAGGGTGTTCAAATTGGGTAGGGGAACGCGTCAAGGATGCCCCCTCTCTCCAGTCATATTTGCACTGGCCCTGGAGCCGCTCGTGGCATGGATTCGAGGTGACCAACTAGTCAAGGGGATTCCTATGCCCGGAGGGTGGGAGGAGCGCATATCTCTCTATGCGGACGACATTCTATTATATGTTACCCATCCATACCTGTCAGTAAGTAGGCTTCTTTAAATATTCACAGAGTTCAGTAGCCACTCAGGGTACAAAATTAACTGGACCAAGTCGTTGATCTACCCACTTTCGGGGGAGATCCCCCAACTCCCAACGGATTGCGAAGCTCCGATTGTGGAAGACGGTTTCTGTTATTTGGGTATTCGAATTACCAGAGACCCACAAAAATTCCTCAAACTAAACCTGCACCCTCAATTGGAAAGACTTCACGAAGATGTGACTCACTGGCGTAAGCTACCACTCACATTGCCGGGAAGAGCGCAATATACAAAATGATGACACTCCCACGCCTCCTGTATGTATGGCAGAACACACCTTTCTGGATGCCCCCAGACCTATTTCACAAAATAGAGCAGGAAGTAAGAACGCTACTATGGCAAGGTGCGGCACCTAGAATAGCGCTCCATAAACTACACAGAGGAGTATATGATGGAGGGTTGGGGATCCCTGACAACAGGCTATACTACTGGACGACACAACTCATTGTTATCAATGATTGGGTCTACTCGGATCAACAGGAACCAGCTTATAGAGTTGACAGATATTTAATGGGCAGTGGAAACTTTGAGGTGATCCTTTATCAGAGAAAGTATGAAAATACGCTGCCCCATCACACTCGCTCAGTGGTCAGGGCCTGGCGGGAGGCAATCGGTTTTCTGGGCTGGCGCAATAGGTTAACTGGGAAGACCCCCTTGTGCTGCAGCGATACCTTGAGAGAAGTGAGAGGTTTGAAAGGGTTCCAACACTGGGAGACACTTGGGATTGATCACCTAGAGAACGTTTGGAGGGGACAGGCCATAATACCCTTTGCAGACCTTGCAAGAGAATATGAGTTGTCAGAGAAAGAAAGATACAAGTACTTACAACTCATGCACTATGACAACACGTAAGAGAAGGAGACACACTGCCAGACCTATCCCCTCTGGAAGATAGGCTCATAGTTTACCCACTACTCAACAAAGCCATATCCCTGACATACAAGAAGTTACTACATAATTCCCCGGACGTACTATCCGACCTCCGTCAAAAATGGGTAGAAAATGTAGGCAATATTGACGATGAAGAGTGGACTGAGGTGATGCAAGCCCCAAGGGAAATAGCAATTAGGACTAGGTTCAGGCAGATTCAATTAAGGATCCTCCATCACTCCTATTACTCCTGAACCCTTCTCTTTAGGATAGGGAAAACATCCACCCCACTGTGCCTACGGAACTGTGGCCAAGAAGCCACTTTCTTTCATATACCATGGGACTGCCCGTCTATCCAGACCTTCTGGTGCCAAATCACTACAGTAATGACCCAAGTCATATCTCACACAGTTCAAGTGAACCCAAGAGAAATACTACTAAATATCTCAGGAGATGACCCCCGACCAAAGTATCATCAGATTTGGGCCGCCCTCGCCCTGGGGGAAGCCAAAAGAAATATAGCCAGGTCATGGGGAAAATCAGACTCCCAACGATACAACAGTGGAAGACAGACCTAGACTGGTGTCAGAATGCAGAGCAAGTTATATACAAAGGGAGAGGATGCCCACAGAAGTGTTAAAAAGTATGGGGACCGTGGAAATCCTACAGGGGAACTTGAGGCCCCACCGCAGGGTATAAATGTGTATGATGACCAAGGCAAGATTATACTAGAAACTGGAGACAAGACATTCAAAATGTAAACTGCCAATAGGCTTCTAAGAAGATCTTCATTTTAGGGCTCTATATGTTATAGAATTTAAAAACCAAGCATAATGATACAAATGTTAAATAAAAAGAGTTAAAAAAAAAAAGAAAAAAGCAATACGGAGGGCAGAAGCAACAGGGAAGGTGGGAGGAGGAAGCAAAATGGAGGGAGCAGGTGGGTAAAGCAATATGGTGGGTTGGGGAAGCAACACTGTTGATAGAGGATTATGGAGCGCATGGGGGAAGAGAAGCACACAGACTAGGGAAAGGAATGTTGAGCTTTTGGTGAGAAGCACACAGACGTGAAAACAACATGGAAGAGAAGCACACAAAGGCGAGCACAACACGGAGGAGAGTAGGGAACAAGCACATGGGTGAGACAGAACAACACAGTGTGTCGTGAAGAGGAGAAGAGCTGCACACAAGGGAGACAACTGAAAAACACATGCACTCTTGTGGAGTGTTTAACCAAAAAGAAAAATGTAGTGCTTCAAAAGTAAACAGTGGAAGTACACAAGTGATGCATCCATGCTCTAGGGGAGGAACAAACACAAGAAGAGGAAGTGAAGTCTACAAAAGCTGATGAATAAAAAGCATTAGCAAAGCCAATAGGTTTCACCTATGCAAGATCTATTAGCTTTGTCAATGTTTTTTAGACGGAATACAGGTCATTCATGTCTGTAATCACTATAAAAACAGAGGGTAAAGTATTAGCCCACATGTAGGCCACTATAATAGCTCAATTGTTACGCTTTCCCCTTTCCTTCAATGCAGCTGGCATTAATCTAAGATGGCAAGCGCTTTAACGAAAACAATTAGAAGCATTATTCTATTCTAGTTTTGTTTAGGCATATAGTCAATTGTTTATTGTATGTCTAGGGTTTTCAGCCTTTCTCGCTATTAAGACATTGATTGCTCCCATCACCTACTATTAGAACGACATCTGAAATATCATTAGAGTGTACCTGTCCGAGTTCTGTGGCAACAATCACAGTAAAACCACCAGCAATCTCTGAGACACCCGATGCCTCATAGTTAACACTTACCACCCATGGGTCGCATCCTACAAGTTACTGTGTGTTGGCATGGAGGGGACATGTGTGCAGGCCATGCCTAGACTCACCTAACAGGGCGGACATCTCAGAACGAATGTTTTTAAAGTGGAGTGGCTGAAATGTAAAATTTCTTAAGAATGATAATTCTCAATAAGCAAATGAAGTGCATTAAAAAAAGTATGTTTTTAAAGAAGTTACACAACAGCACGGGTTGCTGTGCAACATGGCCTGAAGCAAATAAAAACAAAGCACTATGGCAGTCAGCATTGACCATGCCATAGCGCTTTATTTGTATTTACTTTAAGCCATGTTGTACTGCAGCCCTCACTGCTGTGCAGTATGTCTTAAAACAGTACGCGGGGCTTCGGGTGGAAAGCAACAAGACGGAGGAGCGTGGGGAACAAGAATGTGTAGAAAGGAGGGCCGCAGGTTTATGTAAAAGAGAACAAGGGTGGGAGGGGTTTTAGAAAGAATAAATGGTGGGAGGAGGGAGGGTTAAAAAGATCAGACGGCGGGTGGAAGGTAGGGGTGAGGATTGACACCACGGAGAGTGGTTGGAGGGTGGAGGTGAAGGAGATGGACTGCAGACACATGCAATCTCGAGGAGTGCATGCTAAAAAGGAAAAAAAGAGTACCTGCAGGAGCCTGCAGCAAGTGGAAGGGAACCGCCCACAGGAAGCTATTCTCGGTCCATTCTCCACGGCAGGAACAAAGACTCAAAGCCCAGGAGGAAGACGAAGGTGAGGAATAGGCGCTGACCAATAGGATACAAGGAAAAAGAGTGATGTGGAAGCCAACCAATGGTAAGTAATGGGTGGGCTCTAAGCCCCTTTTAAGATTTTATTTTTCTCAACAAGAGATTTCACAAGCGATGCGCATGCAAAACCTAAAAAGCAAGCAATAGAGCATGACAATAAAGCAATTTAATGGTAAGCAATGGGCAAGCTCTAAGCCTGGTGTAAAATGACAATAGGTCTTTTCACCAACAGACAGATGTGGAGCGAGAAAACGGCAGGGGCTGCTAATGGGAAGAGAGGAAAAGCAGGAACTGCTGAGGAGAGAATAAACTGTAGGGACTGTTAGTAGGAAGAGAGGGAAGCTGAGGAAAATTGCAGGGAGAGGGTGAACTGCAGGTGCTGATATTGGAAAAAAGCAAGGAGATCAAGAATGGCTTCAGAAGCAAAGAAATAAGCATTGATAGAGTAAATTATTTTGGCATTGGAATCTAAACATTTTCAGTATTGTGACAACAATGCTTTATGGAAAATCCACAGCCTATACGGACCTTTCACACAATTCGAAGAAATACATGTAGTACCCCTAAGTTTTTTGATGTGTTATGATCCTAAAGGCATTTCTGCGACAGGCTTAGATTTTCTGTTGGGGTTGGCTTTTACATTGTGTCACTGTGAGTTTGTGGATAGAACAGCACTTCCCAGCGTTTTCCTAATTTAAATGGGGGCTTCCAGTAAATGATGTCACAATATCATCAAACATAGGAACATTCTGAAACTCCTATGGTTGCTGATTCTTAGTGATGCAGCAGGACTTATTGAACATATTCTATACACTGAATGACTCCTTTAAGCAGTGTTTATCTGTTTGACGCTGCACTGTGCTGGTGACATCAACCTGATAGAGAGATGCCAGTATTGTCGTATTTAGAATGTTCAGGGGGACGCTGCTGAATGACCGCATCTTGGCAGCTGGTTGTGGGATGCTGATTGGGTAACATGGAGGAGGCACAGGGCTCTGCTGCCAGTGGCGTAACATAAGCCACCCCAGCCCCCAAACTCCAAGGGGCCCCCTCAGCAAAAGTGCTAGGGTGGTGGGCCAGGGAAGGGGGCCTCCTCCGTGCACTTTGCAGGGGGGCCCCCTCAAGTTTTGTTGCACCACTGTCTGCTCCCCAATCAAGTATGCATAGTGACCCACACCTGATGAAGTTCCAGGGTTGCGCTGTGCCCTCTATTCACAAGGAAGGTCTCACACTTCCATTTCCATGGATTTCTTACTTTAGAAGAGATCAGGCTGAGACTACAGAATGTGGGAATATCATTTGCATCCCCTGGTATTGATGTAAGATTGGTATCACTTGTTCTAATAAAAGAGCTGATGGACAGAATATGAAAATGTACATGGAAAATGAGGGATTATTTGATTCCATAGAGTAGCTAAGTGACTATTCAGGTCCCACGTGCCTAGACTAATCGGAGTCTAAGGTGTCTTGCCTCGCGTGACTCCTTTGGATTGAGAAGGGGCTAAAAGTGCACTTAATTCAGTACCGCTCATTCTAAGTTCCCTCTATCAGAATAATGTGAAAGCCATGAGGATAAAGGGCCTGATTTAGAGTTCGGCAGGTGGGATACTCCATCACAAAAGTGACGGATATCCTGTCAGCCATACAAGTGCATTATATCCTATGGCACTTGTAATACGGCGGACAGGAGATGCATCCCATTGTGTCTGAGTATGATCTGAAATAACTGTGGTCTAGGGGAGAGTGAGAGAGAGAAGAGAGTGACATTCGTGGCTTGTTGAAGCTAGAATCTTATCCAGGCACTAGGGACGTGCTGTTCTTATTAATCCTGTGCTTACTCTTTGTCTGTGGGAATACTGAGACACTATAATTGGAGAGCTTTTCTTTTGTCAGGTCACAGAATTTTTTTTTTGTAAAATCGTTTTTATTGGCATTTCATATATAGTACAGTACAAGTTTATCAATTGCTGCAGAGATAGGCATCATACCAATTGTGCATTGTGTCATTATTTAAAGCCGTGCCTCAATGCATGACCCATATAACATTTCAGTAAGTGGCATCACTGATGCCAGATGGTGTGTAGGTACAAAGCATGTGTCTATGGGAGGTTGCCTATGACCTGTACTGGTAGCTAGGCGTTAGCTCTCAACGCTAGCCCTGCGATTTACTTGTTGCTATGCTGAGGGTAACGATTCAAACTCTTCAAACTGGGGGAATATAACTGGGGTACACTGTGTTTAAGTTGATGTCGTGTGGTAGGGATCGACGGGCTAATGCCTCCTGACAGAGCTACAGGTTGTGTGTGCGCTGGGGAGGGGGGGGGGTACCGTGCTGGGAGCGGTATATGTACTGTATGTCCTCAGCTTCTAGCCCCGACCTACCAGGTGCCTATTCCGCGGAGGGATTGCAGTGGGCAACCTCGGGGTGTGCGCTTACTGCGGGGGGCGGGTGCCCTGGGACAGTGGCTCCTCCGTCGTTTCCTGCTTGAAGGAATGTAGTAGGATAGCCCACGACATGGAGATGGGATGTTTGCGGATACCCTTAATTTATTCAGAGCAAAGCACCTCCTCCTCCGCAGCGCCCCATTTGTTAGTCAGGTCACAGAAATAACATTTATTTACTTATTGAGTTTTATATATTGCGAACATGACCCTTTTGGGTATCAGAGCACTGTACAACAGGAAAGCAAAAAGGTGAACATATAGGAGTATACATTTGTGAAAGAACAACAAAGTCAATTTAAGAACATGGGACAGCATTCAATAGGACCAAACAGAGAGAGCGTGGGTAGGCATTCAGTAGAAGCAAAAAGTCAAAAAA
This sequence comes from Calotriton arnoldi, assembly GCA_963921515.1. Taxonomy (NCBI): domain Eukaryota; kingdom Metazoa; phylum Chordata; class Amphibia; order Caudata; family Salamandridae; genus Calotriton; species Calotriton arnoldi. The sequence continues at coordinate 1,117,175 of CAWUFW010001824.1, read as the reverse complement.
GAAGGGCAGGCTATGGAGGTTAGAGTCTGGGGAGGGCGCGTTTTCATAGGGGAAGGAATTTGTTAAAGACTTACCTGAAAATAAATTGAAACAAAAGTCAGGAACGGTTTCAGAATTTTTTGAACTGAGGGGAAAATCCAGAACAGCTTGAAAGTGATTAAAACGTTTTGGTCTAAAGCTGGATGTGGCTGGGATGCTGAAAGACCTGGTGTGCTGGCTGATGCTGACGCTGAGTTCATTCTTCAGGACAGCGTGGTGGTCACCAACTCAAGCCATTGAAACTCATTCTTCATCTTACAACTAAACATTGAGCATTTGTAGTAGAGGCATCAGTCAGAGATTACAAAGTGTTAAAAAGTTGCTATTTGGACCATACCCTCTCTTAATAAAGGACCCATGATTAACAATCATGCAGATCCCTGAATTGGCTGTTTGTGGCAGATCATATCTGCTTGATGTTAAGTACATCAAGGGGGCCGTTCCTACTCCTACCTGGGTCCTGAGCTGTGGAACACTTTGCCTACGTCTTTGAGATCATGCCGATCGGTCTCTGCTTCGAAAGCTGCTAAAGGCCTGGCTTTTCGGAGATGTGTGTGGCGTCAGTTCAGTTCGATATACCTAGAAGTATTTAGCGCTGGGAAACCCTATCTGGGTAGCCATACGCTCTAAATCTGCAATAATAATTTATATTTGATGTATAAATTCCTATGTCATGCAATTCCTAGGGATCGATCCCATAAAAAGATCCTGTACAATCTTTCAAGTAATTCTGCAAAATAGGGACAAAACCCTTCTTAAAGAGCGCCACTTCAAAGACTGCACCAAAAGTGGTTGATTTAGCTTGGTTCAGGGACTTGGCAATTCCCTTTTAATGCATATCAGTATTTAAGAACATTTTAAAGACTGGTCTGTTTCAGTAATGGCTGCATTTAATACAAGCCCCAAGAGGACCTGTCTGTGGGCAGGGCTTTCTGCTAGCTTTGAGATGAGTGCCAGGGCGGCAAGTGCTGAGACTGCCAGCACTCAGTGTTGGTCACAAGTGGAGAGGCCGATTGTGCACAGCAAAAATCAACGTAACTTGCAGGAAGACTGCATGCTCATGGAGGTTACTGTACGTGCTACCACCTGAATTACAGGTCCCAGAGACCTCAGAAGGGTTAGAGATGGTGGCAGCCATCATGGATAGTAGAGAATTCATTTCCTTGTGTTTCAAGATGTCCTTGCTAGGGGGCGTGGCTTGATGCCGACGAGGATGCCTTTTGACCTGTTTCACACGACACGGTAAGCAGCAGACACCGCGCTTTTCAATGCGGTAGTGGCGGCGTGTGTGACTGGAGTCGGATTCGCGTCCGCCATTTTAGATTTTTCACGCTGTCTGCCTCAGCATGTATTCTACAGCCTTTTAACACCGCAACAGGACATAATTCTTGCTAGAGAGCCTCAAGAGCACTATTTACTCCCAATGTGGGGTAGGGGCAGGGTTACAGAAAAAGAAACAGAATTAACTACTATTGCATATTATGCACTGGAAAGACGCTGTCACCTATAATACTACTCTTCTTGGCGTCTGACCGGGGTTCAAAACATCCCTTCAAACCTCTCCATCAAAGCATTTACTGCTGAAAGAAAACACCAAGCTTTGTGTTCATCTTCCTGGAATAATGTTTTTAAGGCAACGCTGGGCTGCCGATGGCTCAGAGAATGCTGGGTATCTGTTTATACCACAGGTAATAAAAAAAAAACATCTTATCTGCGGACTTGTCACGCTGGCATTTGCTTTTGCTGAAAGCACCGCAGAGTGCCAGGCCTGACAAAGGGCGCAGGTCAAGCGAGTCTGTGTCCTGGGAATTCAGAGAAATCACTGTCAAAGGCCCACATCTGATTAAACCTGTCAAAGCTGACCCTGGTCGGAGAGGCGTGGCTTGACGCAGACGAAGTTGGCGGCGGGCTAGTGTCGCTCCGCACCGGACCGTGAAGAGGGCTGTATGTCCATCCGGTATCGGTGTCCCGACATCGAAGCTGAGGCGGTTGTTCCCTTCATGAAGTTGCGCTGCTCCTTTTGATCTTTTTTGTAGGACGCGGTAAGCAACAGACACCGTGCTCTTCAATGCGGTAGCGATGGCAAATCTTCCTGACTGGATTTACGTCCGTCATTTTGTCTTTTCAACGCTGTCTATCTTAGCATGTACCCTACAGCCTGTTAACATCATAACAATTCAATTCTGGAAACTCCTTTACACTCGTGGTTATAAAGTGTATTGCCAGCCAGAAACGCTTCAAATTCAAGCCCTCTTCTAACGCTTATGTTGTTTGCCTCACAATAATACTTATGCTGATAAAGAACATTTATATGATTTTCACACATCTCTTCATTTAATATTGGCTACAATTTCACAGCCGTTTTTCTGATACTTTGCCAACATCTTTCAACTATTTATGGCTCTTAAATTCTACTGCTTAAACTTAATCCAGTGAAGCCATTGTGGACAATGTTTTGAATTTTTCCTCAAAATTTAATTTTTCTATTGACTGATCGTTCATGTCTATGGGGAGAACTAAATCTGTTAGAAGTGTTGCTTCCAACCCAGTCTTATCTCCTAAATCTCCTGCTCTGGCGACGTCAAACCCATTCTATGTGCTACAAGACGATATGGAAAATACGGAGCAGGTGGCTGCGTCGTCCCCCCTGTTGGGGATGGTGTCATCTGCGTATACATTTCTCCCTACTTCTAATTCAAACCCACCTCTTTCAAATATAAAAAATACATCTAAGTTAGGGACTTCTTCATTGTTGACATCTACGAAAAGGATTAAAAAGGATCTTCCTTCACTGGCCAAATCTCCACCGCCAATATCTCTAGAGTTACTCTTGGAGGAAATACGAGCTCTTAAACCTTATGTAGAGGAAACAAATAAGAGCATGCAAAGCTTAGATGACAAATGGTCTATTATCGACAATAAAATCATTTTAATGGAGCAGCAAGTTGAATCTCTAGAATCCTCCTCCCAACATATTCACCCTATGAAGATGGAAATCTCTCAACTTCAAAAGCAGGTGGAGAACCTTGAAAACCGCAGCAGACACAACTTACGCATTTATGGTTTGACTGAAGGATTGGAAGGATCCAATCCTATTTCATTTTTTTAATCTCTCCTTCCACAGATTCTCGACTTACCTGAGTCCCCACAACTGAATATACAACGAACAGATAGACTCGGCCATGTTCCACATGCTGCTTCCTCTTCCTCACGCAAACCAAGAGGTGTAATATTATTACTTTTTGTAATATACTGATTTAATGAAAGTTTTGCAAGCAGTTAAATTTAAACACCTTATTTCTTGGCAGGGCTCTCAATTATTTTTCTCTCAAGACTATGCTAAAACCACAGCAGATAGGAGGAAGATTTTCTTAGCTATGCGCCCAGCACTACGAGACCTAAATGCCAGATTTGGTTTAATTCATTCCTGCCTCTTCAAGGTGACTTACAAAAACAAGACCACTACCTATGAAGACCCTGCTCTGTTGCAGCGATTCCTAGACAACAGTAAAGAAGAAAACATGGAAATTGCGAGATTGTCTTCCACTTGATAACTTTTCTCTTCTAAGTATTGTTTGCTGTGATTATATTTGTTTTGAATAATATTTTGTGTGATGTAACTTTTCTTCCCCCTTTTTTGTTTCTTCTTATTGGGCGCTGTTTTCTGTTTCACCCACCGTGTTATAGTCTATTTGGATCGTTGCCCTCCTCCTTGCCTGTCCCGGAGTTTGTTACGTCTCCCCTTTTGTGGCTTCAACACCCTCCATCCATGTTTTTGTCTTTGGTATGTTACATTCGGAACCCTTCCGATCGACTCTGTCGGTTTACAATCTGCCCGACCAATTACTATGTTCGCGGTCGGGTTGTCAACCTTGCAGTCCTTCCGAATCGGTTCCGACTGGCTCTTGGAGAAGTCGTATCGGTCGGAACCACATCATGCAGCTCTACGGACAGCGTTTCCGACCGACCGATTACAATGTCTATTTCCAACAGCCTTTCCGGGTCAGCCTGTCTGACACGAAAAAACTGTCAGAAAGTGACTTTGGGGGCCCCTAGCAGGGCCCCCTACATCCTGCGGCCTCCGGTTGGGGGCCGAGGGGGTACCTAAGGGACCCCCCTGTAAAACCCTGGGGTGCCTGCCACAGGTTGCAGGGTTTTACACACACACCCCATTTTCCCATAGGAGCCTGTGTTGTCAGTCAGAACACGGGCTCCCATAGGGAACAATGGGACTCCGACCGAACAGTGTTCGGTTGCATCGTAATCGGTCCGGCGGAACCGCCGACCACGAGTCGGTCGGTTCCCGAATCCAAGATGGTGTCGAGCGGAAACTTTCCGCCCGACATCGTAATGAGGCCCTTAGCGTGAACTGCAGAGCTGCTAATTTAAGACAAGTCTCCGCCATAGTTGAAGGCTGACTGGTGTCTTAAATATTTTACCAACAGAGATAAATGGTTGTTTGTCACAGTAACCTAAAAGGCATACACTCCCTTTGACTGGAAATGTAGCAGCATTTGTTGATATATCTATAGAAAACAGCAACATAACACAATAAAATGCACAGAGCAACATGACCACAGTACAACCTAATAATATCACATTGCCGTAATATAACACAGAAAAACAGATCGCCGCAGAAAAAACAGTACACGTTACCATAACTTCATGCCGCACAACAAATATGCACAACCATTCTTGACGCACATTACCAACTCCAGAAACCTGCTTTCATAATATGGTGGTAAAAGGGGGTTTTGTCAAGCATTGCCTTAACTTACCACCAAGGACATAAGACAGCACCGGAGTTAGTTAAAAGTAAGGTAAAGGTAGGAAGAAGCATAGGTAAAGAGATAGGGAGAAAGAGGCAGAAAGCTGGAGAAAGGCAGCAGGAAAGAGAACGGAGAAAGATTTGAGGGTTAAAGAAGGGGACGTGAAAGAGTTGTGGTTCAGAGGGAAGTGAGGGGATATATAGCTGGAGGTTGGTACATATATAAAAGGAGAGCAATGTAGAGAGAGAGGTAGAAAGATATTACTTAGAGAGCAAAGAAGAGCGCGAAAGAGAGGTGTGGTAGAGAGAAAGGTAAGGTATGATGCAGAGATAATGTAGCTTCTGAAGGAAGAACAGTAAGGGCATAGGAGGGAGATAGGTAGAAAGAAAAACACAGCATTGAGCTAAACATAATTTTTGAGAACATTTTAACAATAAAATGTTTACAATATTTTTGGGGTAGTGTCACCTTGAAAAATATTATTGTGACTAAAAGCGCTGCTCCGCAGACCTGATGCCATGCCTCATCACATTACAGTGGCCAAAGTGGGGTCACCAATGCCACAGTATGGAAGTTCCTTTGGAAGTTCAAGCAACGAAACTGATTTATAGCGGGTGGGGGGACAAGATAACCCGCACTATGGGTGGTCATTGGTAATAGAAGATCTCAGAAATGGGCAGCTGTCTTGTGTGCAGCTCATATGAGTCAAACATTAGTTAGATTAGGTTATTTCCAAACAAGAAGCTCAGACTATAAAGTGTATAATTGCACTTCTTAGACTGCAGGTCTTTGCCTCAAGTTTCACAGCTGTCACAGGCTTAGACCATATGCAGAAGTTAGCTTCAATGTTTTAGGTCGCAGTGGTCAGGACAGAGGCTGACAAACCTATATCAGACAAGTGGCAGAAAGAGAATTGGTTCATATGAAGCGGAAATGACCAGTCCCACTGAAAGTCCAGCCTGGCTATGTCAAAGTCAGTCATTTGCCAAGCAGGGGGGTGGGCGAAAATCCAATTATGCTCATGTATTCAGACTAATATGGGTATTTAAAGCCTTTGTGAAGTATATCAAAATTTCCAAAGTTTGCTCAATTTGATCTGGACATAGTGACAAATACGACTTTCCTCCCCTATGATGTTTTCCTGCTCTATGTTGTTTGCTTGAGGGACATGGTGGAGCAGGAAGCGATGGAAAAGCAGGCTGCTGTTACACACTCCAAGAGTCACTATCAAGCAGTGTCATTTAGGGTGGCAGTAAGAGAAGGTGGGTTCACTGACAGAATATCGAACAAAAAATATTGTGTGGACAGAATATCGTGTCCAAAATATCGAGGACAAGAATATTGAGTAGGTAAGTGCAAATAGATAGGTATAAATTTACTATTCTTAACTCCAGATCTACGTACCTTGAAGATATATATATATTGTCAAAGTACATATATGTGGAGTTATATATAGTAAAACTTTACTTACCCATAAGCAATGACCTTCACGATATTCTTGTCCTCGATATTTTTGACCCGATATTGTGTCCGACGATATTTGTGCTTTCGATATTTTGTCCACCCACCAGAAGGTGTGGGTCATGCAGTGTGTGAGAGGGACTATGCAAGTAGCAGGCTGGTGGGTCACTAGATTTCTGTGGCACTGGGACTACTGACCAGCTGGGACAATTCGCTCAGATTTAGGGACGAAGATCCGAGCAAGGTGACCTGGGGCAGCTGTCTATTGACGACAGTCTGTCCATCTACCCTTTGTCCAATAACGGGAACAGTTTCCAAGAAGAGTTGATGAAGGTCCCACTATTTTTCATTTAAACTACTAGAACTTTGCATTCTGGGAAACTCCAGTAGCTTTTAAAAAAGAAAAATACTAGCACCTAGGCCATGATTATGAGTCTGGCTGTCCGAGGACAACCAGATTTGTGAGGGCGCTGCGGTGGCAGTCCAGCCACCGCCGCACCGGCGTCCGACCACCCCATTACGAGTTGGGCAGTTGGACCGCCCTGGGACCACTGATGCCATCAGGGAACCGCCGTTCCCTAGCGGTGGTGCAGCGGTCAGAGGCCGCAATATGCTTGGTGGGACCACTGAGGTCCTGCCAGGCATATTGTGAGTTTCCTTTCCGCCGACGGTGTCATGGAGGTTCCTCCTCCATGTACACTGTAGAAGAGAGGAAACAAAGAAGGCCCCTACGGGGCCCCCTGTGCCTCCTCCGCATGTGGATGCACACAGGGGGGCATAACATGTGCCCCCCTGTGTGCATGCACACCAGTTCCTGCATGGCATGGACTTTCGAGTCCATGCCGTGCAGTAACCTTGTTGTGCGGTCCCATTGCAGTGCCTTTTTCAAAGGCAACTCTACCTTTGAAAGAGGCACTGCTGCGGGACCACCACGCCGCCTGCCAGACCACTTTTAAGTCATAATCTGGCAGGCGGGCAGCGGCAAGTCTTTGCCGTGGGTGAGCACTCCCACACCGTCGAAACTCGTAATGGGGCCCTGAGTTGGGAGTACATCAGCTACTAAACTTCACACACCATAATGCCAAGCCCTGTAAGCAAATACTTGCTTAGTAGCTGAAGAGAAATCAGAGATGCCCAAAGTAGGCCCATTAAGGCTTGATCCATTCCTGATTTTGAAGATCACTAATATATTAGGAATTTCCATTTTGATTCACTTTATGTAAATTATTCTTGTGGATATAACGACAATTTTACTTTACTGTGCCTCTTTTTCCTTGATTAACACATATGAACACCTTGAAATGATTCAGGTAAGTAAATGCCTTTAATAAATGTCTTGGTGTTTGTACAAAATATTGAAGTTTTAATATTATGATACCTAAATAGCATGTTAAGAATATCGTTAGTACAAAGATATTGTGTCACAGAATATTGTGGTCAAAATTATCGTTTTTAGGTAAGTAATGTTGTTTTAAATTATATAATTTTATTTCATATCATTCACTTAAATATAGTTGAAAAATATAATTTTAGGATTATTTTAACACACATTAGTTAAAATATTAATTGTAGGTGTTAGTATTGTTAGCATAACTATTATTAATTTCGCAAAGTAAAGATTGTAACTTAAAATGCTCAATTTCTTTTTTTAACTGAATTAGTAAATCATAAGGTAGTAGTGGGTTGCTGTGATTGTAGGGGAATAGGAGGGAAATAAATTAAATTATAATTAATTTTATTTTATTGTTAATTAATTTTGAATTGCAAATTAAATATTTCATTGATTAGTAATAATGTATATTATTATATTGTTTAATAGGTATTTTATGCATTTAATTTATTATTTTAATGTACATTTAAATGTGAATTTGTTTGGTAATTATATTGTTTTTAGTTGTGGGATGTTGGGTTTGTATGGGAATAGAGTGGGAAGTTAATTACATTCTCTCTCATCTTACATTAATGTAATTCATTTCGAATTGTTAATTATGTAATTTATTATTAATTATGTAAATTGATTACTTATAATTGTTGCATTATTTAAATATTATTTTTGAAAAATGTACAGTATATTTAATTGCTAATATTTTTAAAGTAATTTATATATTAGTAATGGGTTGTTGGTTTTATATGGGAATACGGTGGGAAGTTATTAAAGTTATACTTTTTAAATTTATTGTTAATATAGTATTTATTAATTGATAGTTATGTAGGCATTGTTAATGATAGACATTTTAAAGATGTTTTTAATTCATGTATTAATCTTGAATAAGTGTTTTAATATTAATGTTTGTAAAGTTTATTTTTAATTTATTGTACTTTAAAGTTCTTTATTTTTAGTGTATTTAATTTATTACAAAAACTGCTGTTGGAATTATTATTTAAGTTATTTGTTTGTTTTTTGTAGGTAGGGAAGTAGATTGTAGTCTCTTTTTTATTTGAAGTTAATTAGGTTTTTTTAACACTATATAATATGTATTTGTTTTTATAATTTTATTTTATTTTTTCTGATATTAGGGATTTACAAGTTTTTCCTAAAATGATTACGAGGCGGAATGCTATTTCTCGTCTCTCCAAAGTGCAACATTCTACCTATTATTGCTAAGACTGGAGTGGAAATAGTAAATACAACCCTTCGAGTCCAACACTTTCTCTACTGTTGCTTAGACTGGAGCAGCAATAGTAAATCTAATAATTCCGAAGTCCAACAGTTACCCTACTGTTTATTGCGATAGAGTGGGATTTGTAAATTAAGCCCTTGTAAGGTACATACTTTACGTAAGGTTTGTTAATCAGTGTTCATAGTAAATATTATTGTATTCCTATTTATTATTATATGGTTTTTTTTCTAATAATTGCTTTCCATTATATTATTTTTTTTAAATTTTGTTTGCTTTTAAAATGCACATTTTTTATATTGATTATATTGCTTTCATAATTTATTATGGGCCTAATTACAATGTCAGGAGGAAAGCCTCCGACCAGATGTCGGAGGCTTTCCGTCCAACATCGTATGTTTCAGTCCGACCGCCGTATTAGGATGACGGCGGTCAGAGTGAAACCTGCGGGAGTATTCTGATGCGCTTCTGACGGGCTCAAGGAACCCGTCGGAGCCTCGGAAGCCACCATAATTCCCTAATGACGGCAGAGCCAGGCTTGGCTCCGCTGTTGGGATTATGATGGCACTTGCCGACAGCCTTTTTATGTCAGCCTTTCCGACATGGAAAGGCTGTCAGAAAGTGTCTTTGGGGGCCTCTAGCAGGGCCCCCTTGCCCCCTGGCCCTCCGCTATGGGGCCTGGTAGGGCATCTATGGTGCCCCCCTAAATATCCCTGAAACTTGTGGCAGGCACCACATGGTGCCTGCCACACGGTGTAGGGATGTTTGAAAACATCCATTTCCCAATGACAGCTTGTGCTGCGGGCCTTTTCCGCCCGCCGCACAAGCCGCCATTGGGAAATGGATGTTTCCGACTGCCCATAGGATGGACGCATCCAAATCCGGCGGTCGAAACCGCTGACCCATGGTCAGTCAGTTCCAGACCGCAACGGTGTCCGACATGGTAATTAGGCCCTATGTTAAATATGTTTTTATAATTGTTCTTGCTGCTAATATCAATTTTTGTAATTTTTAAAAATGCAAATATGTTGAAAATATTTTCAATATATATAAATATATTATATATATATATATATATATATATATATATATATATATATATATATATATATATATATATAATATATATATATACATATATATATATATATATTCACTGATAAACCACAGGTTTCAAGGACGTTAAAGTTAGGAATTAGCATTTAAAAAACCTTAGAAATTCACAGAAAAAAACAAAGGTTACAGAGACGTTATAGTTAGGCTGACATTTCACTCGTACAAAGCCAGAGTAATTCAGCCATTATACTTAGCTGAGCAAATTATAACTCGCGCCCCCGCAATGCACTGCCTATGACCTCACATATTCCATCAGTCATTACATGGTCAGTGACATCACTGATAACATCACTGGGGCATGTTCACATCCTTTATTTATTTATTTTTCTAAATGGGTAGGGGGGTCTGCGCGGCCCCCCTACCCGGGCCATTTTCGGCCCGAGGACCCCATCCCCTGGGGCATGGCCACTTGCTTGGGGACCGCGGGGGGAGCCTCAAGGCCCCAGCGGTCCCTGACGGCTCCCCGCCGGCATTACATTTGGGCAGAGGGAGCTGCTAATTTGCAGCTCCCTCTGCCCAAAAGCAATTCTGCTTCGCTTCAAGGAAGCAAGAGTATCTTTTCTGCTCTTGCTTTCATGAAGCGAAGCAGAGTTTGCTATGGCTTGGCTGGAGCAGTGCTCCCGCCATGCCATAGCAAACTGCAATGTCCCAGGGTGGGCACCCCGGGACATTACTTGAGCCGACCCTGGGGGGTGGCGGTCCCCAGGGCCATTTACGGCTCAACGAGGGCTGCGGGGGGCCGCGTGGCCCCCTGCATTCAGCAAAATTAGCCCCCGGGAGGTGGTGGTCCCCAGGGCTGCGTGAGGGGGGGGCTGGAGCCCCCCCACACCTTTATTTAAAAATTAAAGCCCCAGGGAGGTGGCAGCCCCTGGGACTGCGGGGGGCCACGTGGCCCCCCGCAGTTAATGAACATAGCCCTTGGGAGGTGGCGGTCTCCGGGGAAGCAGGGGCCCGCGCTGGCCCCCGCATGTTTTTTGACCATTGACCTTGGACCTGGCCCACCCGGGGGCTTCAAGAAAATGAAGTGCGGGGGACCGCACTTCGTTTTTTTAAAACAATTTGGGTGGGATTCGCAGACCCAACAAGACTCCCGCCAAAATCTTTTTTTTTTAATGCTTTTTTTAGCCCTCTCAGCAGGCCTAAGTTTCAGGGTGTTTCTACCCTGCCCCCTTTTCTTGTTTTTCACCTTTTTTTCTTGTGACTCTATTCAACCGAGTCACAAGATGACTGCCAACACTTCCTGGTTCGGCATAGCGGCGGGTGGGTCATGCTCCCACATTCAATCCACAAAACACCACCGACAAAAGGGAGCCTCCGACCCTACAGGGCGGCTTCAGGCGGCAAAAGGCACAGAGCAGCCTGTCCATTAACAACACAAAGAGAAGTGCCGAAGCCCAGTTCCAGGAACTGTGCCAGGCTAGAGTGAATTTGCACATGACTCTCTTGTACTTGAAAGAACTTTATTACACAAAGTAAGGGATATAAATGAGAGCATGCTGTCTTTTACAATAAACGCATTGATGTTCCTGGAACTGGGCTTCGGCACTTCTCTTTGTGTTGTTAATGGACAGGCTGCTCCGTGCCTGTTGACGCCTGAAGCTGCCCTGTAGGGTCGGAGGCTCCCTTTTCTCAGAGGTGTTTTGTGGATTGAATGTGGGAGCATGACCGGCCCGCCTCTATGCCGACAATAGGATTTACCCTGACACTAAAGGCGGAGGTGCGCAAGGGATACGAGAGGAGGGGAACCTTTCTCCTCTTGACTTTTCCGGACACTGGGCATTATTCAAAGACATTATTTTCAATAACTTTGTCAAAGGCTGTGCTTAGAAAACTACGATTTGCTGTGCCAGGCTAGAGTGAATTTGCACATGACTCTCTCGTACTTGAAAGAACTTTATTACACAAATGCACTGAAAAACAAAGAAACATGAAAGCAAACAACTGCGCAAGTTTGGACACAATCATGTTTCATTTTAAAATCTATATCGCAGTTGTTAATGAAGGATTTTTTATCATCAGTGCATTGTGGGACATGTATGCCGGAAAACCATGAGAGTCACGTGGTGGCATGGTTTTAAAAGAAGCACGTAGCCACTTTATGACAAGCTGCCTCACCTGTGAACAAGACTCATTATGGAGTTGAAACGCGTAAGGGATATAAATGAGAGCATGCTCTCTTTTACAATAAACGCACTGATGTTCCTGGAACTGGGCTTCGGCACTTCTCTTTGTGTTGTTAATGGAGAGGCTGCTCCGTGCCTGTTGATGCCTGTTGCCCCCCTGTAGGGTCGGAGGCTCCCTTTTCTCGGAGGTGTTTTGTGGATTGAATGTGGGAGCATGACCTGCCCGCCTCTATGCCGACAATAGGATTTACCCTGACACTAAAGGCAGAGGTGAGCAAGGGATACGAGAGGAGGGGAACCTTTGTCCTCTCGACTTTTCCGGACACTGGGCATTATTCAAAGACATTATTTTCAATAACTTTGTCAAAGGCTTTGCTTAGAAAACTACGATTTGCTGTGCCAGGCTGGAGTGAATTTGCACATGACTCTCTCGTACTTGAAAGAACTTTATTACACAAATGCACTGAAAAACAAAGAAACGTGAAAGCAAACTGCGCAAGTTTGGACACAATAATGTTTCATTTTAAAATCTATATCGCAGTTGTTAACGAAGGATTTTTCATCATCAGTGCATTGTGGGACATGTATGCCGGAAAACCATGAGTCACGTGGTGGCATGGTTTTAAAAGAAGCAAGTAGCCACTTTATGACAAGCTGCCGCACCTGTGAACAAGACTCATTATGGAGTTGAAACGCGTAAGGGATATAAATGAGAGCATGCTGTCTTTTACAATAAACGCACTGATGTTTCTGGGACTGGGCTTCGGCACTTCTCTTTGTGATTGATATATATATATATATATATGCAGCAATGAAAAGGATTGCGATAGCAAACAAAATGAAAGTAAGGAACGTTTTTTGGAGAGAGGATACAGGAATGATACCATAGACAGAGCCATGGCCAAATCTAGGCAGAAACCAAGGGAGGAGTTACTGGAATATAGAAGGGGATTGGAAGGGGCAACTAATAATATCTTGGATGCGCAAAATGAACCCACTAGACTTATTATGTCATTTTTCACGGCAGGAGAAGCAGATTAGGGGGATCATAAGACGCAATTGGCCCATCATATTAGATGATCCAATAATTGGAAAATTCCTCCCCAAGAAGCCCTCTATAACCTATAGAAAAACAGCATCTATGGGAAATGCCCTAGTTAAGAATAATCCTGAGGATCAGGACGTAGGGTCATGGCTAACATCAAGAAGGGTTTTTTTTAAGTGTTCTAGTTGCAAGGCATGCCAGTTTGGTGTTAACAAATGCTCATACCGTACAGCTTTTAATGATAATCCACAGACCATCAATCAGCACCTGACATGCAGAACAGAATATGCGATTTATGTTCTGGAATGTAGTTGCGATTTAAGGTACATAGGTAGCACCAAACTTGCCGTGCACAAAAGGATCCTACAACATACAAGGGCAATAACCAACAATGACCCTAGCTACCCTGTGGCGAGACATTTCAGAGAACAACACGAAAGTAGTCTCAAGCATTTAAAATACTATGTGATAGATGCGATACCCCCACAAAAAAGAGGGGGAAACAGGGAAGCAAAATTAAGGCACCTAGAAACTCGATACATATTAGAATGTGATACCAAGCACCCGGGGGGCCTTAATACAAGTGAGGATCTATATACATACTTATGAAACCTCTATATAAGGATTTACCCATAAATTCAGTGTTGTAATACACACAGGGACTCCGAATTCCAACAAAACTTAGGTACTGACTTTATTAAAAACAACCTAAACCCCTCCCCCCCTCCGTTCTTTTATAACTGAATAGTATCTTTTAATCTGGACAATATCTAAAATCATTTCTAATCAAAAGTCATGAGTTAATGGATTTTTAACAGTAAGAATATAGTGGATTACAATATATGGTTTTAGCAATTGAGTTGTATATTTATTGATATTTATATGTATTTATTTATTTATTTACATGATTTATGTCTGGGTTTACAACTGTGGGAATCGATTGCATGAAAAAATGACATTAATCTGATATCATTTTATCCCGTATATACTTGCTTAGTTTGCACATGCTATGGTTTGTATTAGAAAATGTTTAGTCATGGCATAATTTATAATATATAAAAGGACATTATGTCATTACAGGATGTTCATGGCAAACATGGATATATAGGACCAAGAATCCTTTTTTCCTTTTTTCAAATTTTTTGCACCAGCACTTTTATTGGTTTTAGCACTTTTTAGGGTATTTACAATGAATGGCACATTATAGAATTATTATGAGCCGTATGATGAGATTTGGAATCAAGTGTTTCATTGGTGACAGCTTAAAGCAGCATTTATACAAAGTAATTTTTAGAAATGTATATCAGTATTAACCTGGTTTTATATTTCTATATAATGCATTTTACATTTATATCCATATTTTATGAATTTTAGAAATGTGCATTTAAGCCAACAATTTTTATTACCAATGGACAAACAACTATTCTTGCATTCAAGCATGTATATTTTTTCTATTTCCATCATTTGTCTCATATGCACTGTCACTTTAAATAAGGCGAGCATACTCCCAAACGCTGTCATGTGATCAAGGCAGGCGACTGCCGAAATGCGTAATGGCGAGACTGTTTGTGTGTTAAATAAAACAAAAAGAGGCACAATACCTGGGTCCACTCTCGTTTTTGGAATAACTGATGTCAACGAGGAACTGCCATATATATATATATATATATATATATATATATATATATATATATATATATATATATATATATATATATATATCCAAAAATAAGCAGCAAGTGTACACGCGCTCAAGAAGCAGCCAGGCAGGTTCCAGTACCATAAATGATTTATTACTTCATAAATCCAAACGTGACGCGTTTCGGAAGTCCTGCTGCCTTGATCACAACAAAGTAATGCAGATACCACAGTGTGATTTAAACAATACATGGAAATTAAAGTAGGACTATCAACATGAAAGCTACCCAACTGTTTGTATGGCGGCCATTTTAAAGTGGTGAATTATACATCAAATAGTGGGACTGCAACACACAATTGTGTCTAGGTTGAGACCTTCAGTAGTTGCATTGAAAAAACGCTAATTGCGAAATGAAAAATTTAGAGCTAGTTACCTGTTGGAAAGTGTACATATGGACAATAAATAGTCCTATACTTATGAAATGGCAAGTTTCATAAGTATAGGACTATTTATTGTCCCTATTAATCAAGTTAACACAGATTACTGTAACGGACCTACCCACATACGTAAAATGTCGGTCCCACATGAATACAGACAAAGTGTCATAAAATAATCTAACATTGCCGTGACAAGCTAAAGTCGGGCGAAACCGGTTAAACAGGGTATCGTTATTCTAGGCAAAGTGCCTCTGCAGTCAAAGAGCAATGTCCGTAAGAATGCAATAGTTCATAGTCTAAATGTCCATTCCTCTGTAAAAATCACTTGTGTTGTAACTAAACAGTTACTACATTGGTGCAAAATTTAGCTTTTATTATTGGGCATCAAACATAATGGGCTTACACTTTGCAGGTTCCCCCTGGGTGTTCCTTTGTGTGTCTTCTCGTTATCTGGCTAAGGTCCTGATGAAGGTGGTGCCATCATTCTTTCAGCCACCGAAACGCGCGTCGACCAATGCTATTTAGACCTTGCTGTTCGCAGTTCATGTTATTGGTCGTAGAGATATTGTTATCTGTTGTCTCTCACTTTCCAGATATATTCTAAAAATTAGCATGTATGAGTATGTATGTGGTTGTATGTGTATAGCACAGTATGAATGATATATTTTATTTTTTCTCTTTTTCCATGATCTTACATTCAGGGGTATCATTTTGAATATGCTTTGCATTTTATGAAATTGATATGTTTAATTGTATGTAAATGTCTGAAATAATATTTTTATACTCTCAAAGAAATAATAAATTAAAACAAAGTAAGGAAATCTTTGAAATTGAAAAGAATTAAATAAATTAAAAAATTTAAATACATTTATGTTTTTCTTGAAATTTCGTCGGTGTTTTAGCACATTCATGTTAGCCCATGTTGAAAAGTAGCCAAGAGATTGGATAAAACAAGATAGGTCACGAGGGAGCTTCTTTATATTGTAACTACACAGTTACTACATTGGTGCAAAATTTAACAAATAAAAATTAAAGATGAAAGAAGAAAGAAAAGACAATCTTATCTGGAATTGGCAAACCAGCTTCATATGAAGGATAAGGGTAGGGATCCCACAGACGGACAGCAAGGTTATCCGGGTGCCTTCCTTTCCTCCTGAAGAGAGAAAGAAGAGATAGATAGTTATCAAATACATTGAATGTGTAAACAGCTCAAAAAAAGAGAGAAAGAAAGATCACAATATAAGATGTAGAGAATAGATAATAACAAACAGCAAAATACATATCACGAGTAATCAATTACTATGTAAATGTACTGTCATCTCTTCGTCAAGATTGTGCCCTCCGGGGTAGCGAGGCCCTAAGTCTATGATGTACTTGGACTCTTGCTTACGTAACTGGAGTAACCTGTTGCCACCTCGGATGTTGGCATTTACTTTTTCGATAGCAAAATATTGTAGTTTAGAATGATCTGAATAATGATGTGTTTCAAAGTGACGTGCAATCGGGTAGTGTTGATCTTTATTGGTGATTGCCCGCATATGTTCCATGATCCTCTTTTTTTGCCATGTGCTTTGTGCTTCCAACGTAGCGTAAGTTACAAGGACACACAAGCACATACACAACGAAAGAGGAACTGCAAGTAATGAATTGGTTTATGGGCACCATCACACCTTTACAGGGATTGTCAAATTCTTTTACCATGATGCTATTTTTACGAGCCTTGCAATGACTGCATGGGTAAAAACCTTTGAGATTCATATTGTTGTGTTGAGGTTTGGTAGTAATGTCATTATGCATGAGTGCATCCCTCAAATTGCGACCTCTGCGGTAGGTTATTCTAGGTCTAGTGGGGATAGATTTGCCTATTATAGGGTCTTTAGATAATATTTCCCAGTTTAGGTAAGGATCTTTTGAACTTCCTTTGAATCATTGTTATATGTCAAGATGACCCTGGTCATCTGTCTCATCATCATCAGCTTGAACAGAATCCTGCAGTAACGTGCCCCTAACTTTCAGTTTTGCTTTCTAAACAGCTTTCTGTAATACCCACCCAGGGTAACCTCTTTCAGAAAACCTGCCAAGCATGATTTTTTGTTCCGCTATAAAGGACTCCTCAGAGCTGCAGTTGCGCTTAGCTCTGAGGAGTTCCCCATAGGGGATACTCCATTTTAAATTTTCTGGGTGGCTGCTCATGGCGTGTAAAAGACTGTTGCCAGCAGTGGATTTTCTATAGAGTTCAGTGTGTATTTGATTTTCTTTAATCACCACTTTTGTGTCTAAAAATACCACAGAGTTACTGCCAACGTTGCTGGTAAGGGTGAGATTTTTGTTGTTGCAGTTCAATTTGTTGACAAAATTAGAGACCTCTGTCTCTGTGCCCCTCCAGATCACGAACAGGTCATCGATGAACCGTAGCCATACGACGACCTGTTCAAAATCCTTGGTCAAATTGGGGTCAGTCGTGATGTCTTCCTCCCATGCCCCCAGAAAAAGATTAGCGAAACTGGGGGCAAAACAAGTCCCCATGGCGGTACCAAGGGTCTGTCTGTAGATGTCACCATTGAATAGGAAGTAATTGTTGGTAAGACAATAGCGAATCATCTCAACAAGCATTTTAGTATGTTCTAAATACCGTATAGGGCGTTTATTGAGATATTTCTGGCAGGCTCGTATCCCTTCCTCATGATCAATTATCATGTACAATGAACTGACGTCCATGGTCCCCAATAGAAAATCTGGTTGCCACTGGATGTCTTTGATTTTAGTGAGGAAGTCTTTCGTATCTCTAACGTGTGACGGTAAGGTGGAGACTTTGTCAATGAGAAAGTGATCAACATATCTGGAGACATTCTCCATTGCACTGTCCCTTGAAGAGACTATTGGTCTCCCTGGGGGATTAAGTGCATTTTTGTGAATCTTGGGGAGAAGGTACAGGACAGGTAACTTGGGGAAATCACGCTTGAGAAAGCAGTATTCCTCCCAAATTAATAGTCCCTGGTCTCTCCAGTCAGTGAGTAATCTCCAGATACCAGTGACACTGTTGGTATATTCATCCCTAGTGCTTTTCATGTAGAATCTGGAGTCACTTAATTGGCGCATAGCCTCAGTAACATACATGGTTTTACTTAAAATCACAACGTTGCCACCTTTATCCGCAGGTCTGATCACAATAGTGTAATCAGTAGCCAAATCTTTTATGATATTTTTCTGTGCTATACTGAGATTGTATGTTTTAGGTTCAGTTCTTCTAAACCACATGTGTTGTCGAAATCTCAGTAATTGGCTAGTTGCCATGTCTTGAAAGGTATCAATATTATCATGTGGCATGGTCGGGAGAAATGTAGATTGTGGTTTGAATTTAGAGTTTGCAGCTTTGTCATAAGTGATCTCAAGATCATCTAAAATTTCACATACATTGCTGTAATTACTCCCCCTACCATCTTCCATATCATACATGGTTAATAAAGTGTCAATGTCACTGATATTGAGTTCTCCAACAACATCCGATCTTTGTACGATGTTGGTCATTGTTCTGTTATCAGGCTTGAGTTGATGCCATTTCTGCAATTTAAGTTTGCGACGAAATTTAAAAATGTCAATGCGTGTATTTACATAGTCTAGTGGAAACGTCGGACAGAATGATAATCCCAGATACAGAGTTCTCTTTTCCAAATCATTTAAAGGTCTATTTGTGAGGTTAATGATAGTTTGATTTACCTGTATGTCATCCATTACAGGGCTTCTCTTGAGCGACTCAATGAATTTCCCATGCGCTCCTTGTTTGCACCTCTTCCATTTCCTTTGTTGGTCACATTTCCTCCTCTTGCGTTGGCGCAGAAATTGGGAAATATTGTCTAAAGACCCTATAATAGTCAAATCTATCCCCACTAGACCTAGAATAACCTAACGCAGAGGTCGCAATTTGAGGGATGCACTCATGCATAATGACATTACTACCAAACCTCAACACAACAATATGAATCTCAGAGGTTTTTACCCATGCAGTCATTGCAAGGCTTGTAAAAATAGCATCATGGTAAAATAATTTGACAATCCCTGTAAAGGTGTGACGGTGCCCATAAACCAATTCATTACTTGCAGTTCCTCTTTCGTTGTGTATGTGCTTGTGTGTCCTTGTAACTTACGCTACGTTGAAAGCACAAAGCACATGGCAAAAAAGAGGATCATGGAACATATGCGGGCAATCACCAATAAAGATCAACACTACCCGATTGCACGTCACTTTGAAACACATCATTATTCAGATCATTCTAAACTACAATATTTTGCTATCGAACAAGTACATGCCAACATCCGAGGTGGCAACAGGTTACTCCAGTTACATAAGCAAGAGTCCAAGTACATCATAGACTTAGGGACTCGCTACCCCGGAGGGCACAATCTTGACGAAGAGATGACAGTACATTTACATAGTAATTGATTACTCGTGATATGTATTTTGCTGTTTGTTATTATCTATTCTCTACATCTTATATTGTGATCTTTCTTTCTCTCTTTTTTTGAGCTGTTTACACATTCAATGTATTTGATAACTATCCATCTCTTCTTTCTCTCTTCAGGAGGAAAGGAAGGGACCCGGATAACCTTGCTGTCCGTCTGTGGGATCCCTACCCTTATCCTTCATATGAAGCTGGTTCGCCAATTCCAGATAAGATTGTCTTTTCTTTCTTCTTTCATCTTTAATTTTTATTTGTTCAATTTTGCACCAATGTAGTAACTGTGTAGTTACAACACAAGTGATTTTTACAGAGGAATGGACATTTGGACTATGAACTATTGCATTCTTACGGACATTACTCTTTGACTGCAGAGGCACTTTGCCTAGAATAACGATACCCTGTTTAACTGGTTTCGCCCGACTTTAGCTTGTTACGGCAATGTTAGATTATTTTATGACACTTTGTCTGTATTCATGTGGGACCGACATTTTACGTATGTGGGTAGGTCCGTTACAGTAATCTGTGTTAACTTGCCATTTCATAAGTATAGGACTATTTATTGTCCGTATGTACACTTTCCAACAGGTAACTAGCTCTAAATTTTGCTTTCATTTCGCAATTAGCGTTTTTTCAATGCAACTACTGAAGGTCTCAACCTAGACACAATTGTGTGTTGCAGTCCCACTATTTGATGTATAATTCACCACTTTAAAATGGCCACCATACAAACAGTTGGGTAGGTTTCACGTTGATAGTCCTACTTTAATTTCCATGTATTGTTTAAATCACACTGTGGTATCTGCATTACTTTGTTGTGATCAAGGCAGCAGGACTGCCGAAATGCGTCACGTTTGGATTTATGAAGTAATAAATCATTTATGTTATCGGAACCTGCCTGGCTGCTTCTTGAGTGCGTGTACACTTGCTGCTTATTTTTGGATTGAATTGCTGGTTTCTCTGCCAGCGTTACACGCCACCTCCCACGGGTATATATATATACACAAATTATAAGTGTTAACATTAATAACTAAAATTATTTATATATTTCTGTAGGGTGTATTTATTTTTTTTACATTTTTTATGTACTTTATTTATACTTTTTTAATTTAAATGATTTTTAAAATTGTTTATTTAGTGTTGTTTCATTTAAACCGAATATATACACAGACAAAAAAATATATATATATATCGAAATTATTGATTCACACTATTTAATTTACATTATTTTTACATTTAAGTATAATAATATTTTAAATATATAATTTTACAGTGTATGCTTAATAAAAAACATGTTTACCTTGTTTTGGACAATATTCTCTTGCGTGATATCCTTGACATTTTATTTTTGTCATCCTTATCCCCAGTATAGGAAGACGATATTGAGTAAACACAATTTTTGGCACAATATTTTGTCATACAACCAACCTCTCTTGTATATGGTTTGGTAGATTATTACATAGCTCCAGCTATAACAATATAGGCCACATATACATGAGGCATATTACAGCTGGCTTGACTTACCTCATGGGCTACTAATAGGAAGATCATTATGGCAGCAGGGAGGGAGTGGTTCATGAATGTTTATAAGTTTATGCTTAGAAACTATCACTTCTACTAAAAGGCACTCAAAACCGTAAGATAATATTTATTATATTTAAAAAAAAATTATATTTAGTATATTTTGCATAGCATTAGTAGTACGGTTTGGCTCGGCTGGTGGTTTGGCATTGAGGACCATGTCAAGTCCTCGCTGACTATGTTCTCCAGATTAATTTGCTCTCTTTCCCACCACTACTGGCTGAGATCAAAGCTACAAATCACACACCCAATGAACTTTTGAAAGCACGCAAAAGTTTATTTAGAAAAAAGGGCCAAATGCTCCTATAATTCCACATCATTTAAAAAGAAACATAAAACCGTTTTGTATACGACAGCCTTTAGTAATAATTTCCGAAGAAATAGGTTTTCCTTTCTAAATTCTAGCAGCTGCAAAAAACCCGAAACTACAAGAAAATACATCTTATAAATTTGTATGTACATTTCTTTTGATGCATTTATATATCTAGCTCTCTCTATATACCTTTACGTACATTTATTTTATACATAACTTCAGGAACGGTAAAGACAGGATCTGTCTGTGAACAGGCACTCATGAAGATGGCTAAATGGAAACTGGGCAGCAGCTCTCAGGGGACCGCTTTGTGTGTCCTAAAAAAGCAAATCCAGTACAGAAGTCAGTGTCAGATCCTGAGCAGCCTGTGGTAGCCCCTTGCAGCATTCTGTGGTAGATCCTAGGCAGCAGTAGGTGTTACATCATAGTCAGCAATATGTGGTAGACCTGGGCACAAGTCTGTGGTAGATCATAGGCAATAGTATCTGGGAGACCCGGGGCAGCAGTCTATGGTAGAACCTGAGCTACGCTCTATAGTAGACCCTGGGCAGCAGTCTGTGGTAGCTCATGGGCAGCAGTCTGTGTTAGGTCATAGGCAACAGTCTGTGGCAGACCCTGGGTAGCAGTCTGTGGCAGACCTGGGGAAGCAGTCTGTGGTAGAATCTGAGCTGTAGTGTGTGGTAGATCCTGGCAGGAGTCTGTGGTAGATCCTGGCAGGAGCCTGTGGAAGACCCTGGGCAGTAGTCTGTGGTAGATCTTGAATTATGTCTGTGTTAGATCATGGTCAACAATATGTGGGAGACCTCGGCCTCCAGACTGTGGTAGATCATAGGCAGCTATCTGTTGTAGACCCTCGGTAACTGTCTGTGGTAGACTCCGGACAACAGTCTTGGGAAGATCCTCAGCAGCAGTCCCTGGTGGATCCTGAGCTGCGGTTCGTGGTAGTCCCAGGGTAGCAGTCTATGGACGAAACTGGCAGCTGTCTGTGGTAGACCCTGGCTGCAGTCAGCAGTCTGTGGTTGATCACGAACAGCAATCTGGGGTAGACCATGGGCCTTGGGCTGTGTCAGAGTATAGGCCGCAGTCCGTGGTAGACCCCGGACCTCTGTGTCTGGTAGTTCATGAGCTGCAGTCAGTGGTAGATTGTGGGGAGCAGGCAGTAGCAGGTTTCAGCAGCAGTCATGAGGACATCCCAGGCTGGTTGAGCTCATCGGCAATGGCCTGGGGAAGAGTCTTGTAGTAGTCAGTTTGGGGATCTGGTAGCAGTCTCAAGAGATCCCTGTTGGTGTTCTGCGGTGCCCTCCGGGGGACTGACGTTCACCAACATCGTTGAGAGGTTTGCTGTTGCACCACCATTTGTGAATTGCCTTTAAGTGAGAAGGAAAGTGTTGATAAGGAGTTAACCATTTTCAAGCCATTGAGAACAAGATGGAGCCCCATCCCCTACAAGAGAACTATCCAATCCTTTTATCCTCGTTCCTTTTGTCCCATCACAGAGAGATCAGCATTAAAGCATACTTTGGGCTCATAGATACCATAATATCATATACATTCAGCTTTAACATCCCAGCTTTCTCCCTCACAACCACCCCGAGTCAGAACAGAGATGTATGAGCATTAGTGCATCGCCGGCTACTCCAGAACACATACATTCAGCATTATTGTCCCCCAACCTCGTCAGCCCTCCCAACTCCTCACTGCGGTATATAAGTGTTAATGCAACCTCAGAATGCCTAAGTAACCAATGACTGTATACATTCAATAGTTATAGTTGGAGTCCCACCCACCCCACACCACATCCTTCATACATATACATTACTGATACTAGGCCTGCCACCCTTTCACACACAGGAGGAGGCAGTCCGCACCCTAGCCATTGGAAACATGGCTCCGGAACAAAACACCAAAACAGCAAAAGTAAGAAAGGACAATTGTTTGCTTTCTGTGACAGGTGAGAATCCACTAGGGTTAGTAAAAGGGTTAGATTTTACCTGCCAGTCATTGGTATGGGGAAAATGAGGAGCAGAGGGGCAGACAATGGAAGGGGATGAAGAAAGATAGGCAGGCACTATCTCCAGTAAGTGAGACTCAAGGGCCTTTCTTCAGAAGCTCCATCAGAAGCCCCTATTAACTTTCCCAGTAGGGGCTTCTTTGTCACTGATTGCGGTGACATCCTGCTTTCCTGGACCTTCCTAGGGGTAATAACACAGGGAAAGTGAAAGTCTGGGGCCAATAGTGCGTGTGTGTGTGTACCCGCTATGGTTAGGAAATTGTATGGGAGACTGGTTCCTTTAGGGCCTCCTGCTGGGGATGTGGTGTAGTGCAGAGCCTAGAAACACCAGCATGGCAGAAGTCCATCAGGTGCATAGACTGGACTACAGCTGAAAATTACTTCCTGTGACCGAAAGTCCAGCAGCACTTCCTGGGTTTTATCATGAGGAGCTGCGCAGGCTGAGGCTGGAGCCGAGTGCCTGTTTTTTTGTGTTAGAGACATCTAAAATTCATATATATTTGGAATTTCTCTGGGTTAGTGCATGGACTTTAGATGAAACAAGTCGAAACAGAGAGAGACAATCTCTCATTTCTGAGTTATATGTAAGAACTGTCCACACTTCTGATGGAAAATTTGGTTTTTCAGCTTTATACCAAGCCAGTGCACCTAATCGCAATATGGTCCCAGATCAACACTTAAAATGGGCAGGTTCTGTCCAGTACAGCGTACTTGTAGTTCTTTAATTTGAAAGGGAGAGTACCTGCACTTGTCAGCACTTGTGCAATACATTTAATGGGAGAGTACTGGCACTTCTCAGTAGTAAACAGGTACTCTGGAGTAGTGAGTGTCTCCGCTTCCGTATTTCCATTTCAACCACTGCCCCAGATGCATGTGAAAATATGGGTGAAAGTGATACTTCGTCTCGGATGAAGTGGTACAACTTCAGCCTACTATGCGTAGGCCTTAAGTGTCTAACTTTACAAAACTATGCTGGAGAAAAAGTTGCACATACCCCTAGCCTTGTGCGACACCATCAGCATGTGCTCCCTTTTTACCCAAGAACACTTTAGCACAGAGTGTGGTTACTGGTCTGGGAGTGTTGTGAAACAGGTCAGACCATAAACCATATTGTGTGGCTTGGTTCATCATAGGGTCTGCTCCTCTTTGAGTGAGGGTCAGGCTTGTGGACTAAATATCATCTAACAAAAATAGTGTATCCTAAATATGATTTACAAAACTACCAGCCCCATTGGAGTTAATAATACAAGCTCCACACCAGATTGCTATTTGTGTGAACAATATTTACCCACAATACATAAGTGAATTATATTTTTGTTATTAACTTAGAACCTGACTGAGACCTTTCCACAGGGGTCATGGAAGGACGCCTTGATCACTGGGTGTACAGTGCATGTGGCATAAAGGTGAGGGTGGTTTATTTTTAGGTCATGGTGAACCCTTCCTACGTGATCGACCATGTCCCCTGACGGATTTTGCCACTTATGCTAGGAGAAGGACAACCACCATTCTGAAGCCGGCCAGGGGTACTAGGATAAGGCTGCCATGTGCATCAGTGAGTGCATGGTCTGTGGAGATGCATGAACATGTGTCTGAATGAATGGGATATGGGTCTATGGATGGCTGTGAGCCTGTGTCGTATGTACTTGTCTCACAGGAGATACCTTTCACCATATGTGGCACCGTTACATGTACAACACAAACATACAACCATTTTTGTTTTTTACATGGAAGAAATTTAAAGTGCAGAAAAATGTTCATAATAAGGAACATTTATCTGCATCTGATGGAACATTTTTCCGCACTTTAAATTTCTCCCATTTAAAAAAGATAATAGTTGTATTTTTCAGTTATAAATATGGCAGCGTATCTACCAGCCACTGGGAGCAAGATGCCTGCTGTGTGTAAATGAGACACTTTGAAATGGGAGAAAATTCAAGTGAAGAACATAAAACTCATAATTTTAATTTTCTCCCATGTCAAAGTGTCTTTCACACAGCTGGCATATTACTCCTAGTGGCCTGTAGACATGGTGCCTTATTTATAACAGGAAAATACAGTAATTTGTTTAAAGTGAAGAAACATGCTTCATTAAACATTAGGGCTTAATTGGCATAATTTAAAGTAGAGAAAAACATTAAGACAATGTTTTATAGAAACATTTTTCTTCACTTTAAATTTCTTCTATTTAAAAGAAAATGACTGTATTTTTCAGTTATAAATATGGCACTGTGTCTAGTAGCCACTGGGAGCAAGTTGCCTGCTGTGTGTAAATGCGACACTTTGAAAAGCGGGAAAACTAAAATGAAGAGTTAACTTAATCATTAAGTTAACTCTTCATTTTAATTTTCTCTCATTTAAAAGCATTCAGCAATATAATTTTGTTCTCACGCTCCAATACTGAGTTGAGAATGACTTTTATTTAAGAGTTTAATGGGTCACAAATCTGAGATGAGCACTGCTCATTATCAGGCTCTGCTATCAGCAGCCTGATAATAATGTAAAATAAACATAGACTTTCCTTAACTTTAAAAGGAAAACGCAACACGTATTTATTGCAGTGCTTAGTTAAAAATTAACTCAAGGCTGGGAGCTACTCTGAAGGTTTCTGCGAGCTACTGGTAGCACACAATCGACTGGTTTGTCAGAAGATGTGCAAAACAGAAAAAAAAGCACTAGGGCTGTGACTTTGTTTTATGAATCCGTTTGTCTGCCTCTGTTTAGGTGTTTCATGGGGCTTTTATGTCGAGATTGTTCCAACTAAAACACATCCAACCACAAGCAAGTTGGTTTGCAGACTCAAATGCTTTACTGCATTCTGGCAGAATTTGTAAGCACTAAACCGAGATACACTGCAACAGAGCGCTATGCTTAATGCAGGTTTTGTGGTGCCCAGGCTTAGAGGGTGCATCATGCAGTGAGTGGTGATACAGATCAGCAGCTGAGAGGAGTTTTAGGGTGCATAGGATTACAGTAGCAACTCTTCAGGAGTGGTCATACTGTGGCATTTGGTTGTTGGAAGAGATGGGTTTTCAGCTCTTTGCAGAAATGGAGATGTAACAATGTTTTTGAAGATGAGAAGTCAAGCTCTACTCTTGTTATAAATTCCAATCAAGGTTAAGAGGTTTGCATTAAACAGCATAACAATAGACGTGGAAGGGCAGAGTGCCGCTCCCAGAGCTGCTTTGCTTTTTGAGAGGAACAATAATACAATTCCACCTCCATTTTTGGAAGTTATTTCATTTCTGTTAAATGTAAAATAAGCCCAAACCTAAAGTTAGGGACGCAAATAACTTCCACAATTTACAGGCATTGCAAAGCCAAAGGGTCAGGGAACAACATTTTGATTTTGTCAATGCTTGTTTTGTTTTGCCATGTTTTTGTAAAACTTAATTTTTGGGGAAGCTGCCAGGCCGTTGCCAAAATAAAAATAAAAACATTATCAAAAAGTAAAAAAAATTAGGTCTCAATAAGAACACGTCATAGCAGTCCATGGAACTGCAGGGAAATTGTTTGTTTGTGGATGTTCTCCTTGTGAAAGAGCAGAATGCCATCAGTCACACTGAAGTTAGCCAATGGCTGAAGTAGGCTGAGGAGGTGCCGTATGGTCCTCTGTATACTGTAGTGAGTGGGGGAAAATGTGATATGTCAGAACAAATAACAAAAGATGAAGAGGGCTGCCTGAAAGTTTCTATTAGTGTGTGTGCGTGAGAGTGTTGCAGTAGCGGCTCGTGGAGGTAGTGCTGCGGGGCGGGGGAGGAGCAGGGTGAGGGGTAGTAAACTACGGCATACAGCCGAACAGAGGTAAGTAAACAAATAAATAAATAAAACGAATTTCATTGCGCGCGCTGCATTGCCAAATGCGATGCCGCGCGCGCAACGGAATTCGTTTTATTTATTTATTTGTTTACTTACCTCTGTTCGGCCGTATGCCGTAGTTTACTACCCCACCCTGCTCCTCCCCGCCCCACGCCCGCAGCACTCCCTCCACGAGCCGCTACGGAGTGTGAGAGAGAATGTGAGAGAGTGAGAGAGAGGGAGAATGATTCTAGTAAAATTAAAATGTCTTAGCTAATGCCAGACATAAATAAAAAAGATGGCAAATAAGTAGGTGAATTGTTAGGCGGAATCCACCTGTCTTCTCTTTTTTAGATCAAAGAGCAAAAAAGGAAGGCGGTGCAGTCAATAAAATTTGTAAAGAAGGCTATACATGTAAAGACAGGGAGACCTTAAAAGGCTACATGCTTTCTGTCAGCTCATGACAGAATACTTCACAGATTCAACAGCTGTGAGGCATAAACACTGTGCAGTCTATGGTACTGTTAGATTTTCTGGCTCCTACTTGTATACGTTTATTTTGAGGTTTTTTTTGTGATTTATAATGTTCAAAGGAGACTTAACTGAATCCTGCTCCCAAAGTGACACCTGCTTGATATGATGATAACTCTGTGATTGCTGCTATGGTGAAAGTGGACATCTGAGAAAAAGCCAAGTAGTACAGCTACAGTGACACCTGCTGACTGGAATTGGTACTGTTGTTGAGGTACAAAATGTCCTAGGGAAGGAAAACTAAATATTGCTCTCATAGTGTGACCTGCTTTGTCAGAGCTGGGAATGTAGCTGAAATAAGAAAAATCCTTGAGAGGGTGATTAAAGATTGATTTTACAGTGACCCGTAGTGTTCAGGACTGGGAGAGCAGCTAATTAGTAGACCATATGGGAAAGGGAGAGTAAAGACGAGGTTTAATAGGAATAACTAACTGGTCAGGACAAGAATTATAGTGCCTCTCTTACTTTCACTGATACCTGCTGAATAACAAAAGAGGTAAACCAAGCGTGTTCAGCTTCCTAATATAGTGTTCACAAGTCTGGATACACAGCTGCTGAGCAAGCTGATTGGTCAAAGGCTAGAGCTGAAGATACGATAGGTCACTTGGACCAAGGTGAATCAGAATGCAGAAAAAGCTTCAGAGTCTGATATTGGTAGGTCCGGGTCCAAGCTTGTAGCGAGTAGTACAGCAGGTGAAGACACTTGGCAGAGCACAAGTCAGACATTGTTGTTGGCACTCCCACTTTGCAGTGAGGCCTTGGACAACTCGGTGCTGATTGTAGACATGGGGAAAGTTTCGTACTTGTCCTGCTGCCCACCGCACCTGCACCGGTAGGCTAGTGCCTTCACCTCCTTCTGGAAGTTGTTGTTTAGGAAGCCATACATGACAGGATTGACACAGGTGGAGGCCATGGCTGTCAGATGGCAGAGTGAGAAGATCAGGTTGTGATAGCATACCGAGATCTTCTCATGGTCCCAGTCATATAGGGCGTTGAAGACGGTGAGCGGCAACCAGCAGATGGCAAATGCTGCCACAATGCTGGCCAGCATGACATTGACCTTCTTGTGCTGACCCTTGCGGCTACCATCCTTGGCTCGCTCCACCATGTCCTTGCGTCGACGCAGTCGCAGGAAAATTCTGAAGTAGCAGATCAGGATGAGGAGGAGAGGCAAGCAGTACTGGAAAATCAAGAGGCATGTAGTGTAGGCCAGCCGGTGCTGCTCAGAGGGCCAGTTGTCCATGCAGACAAAGTGGTTGACGAAGGGGTCGAATGGCAGTGAGAGATTCTGGAAGGGCAGTGAGGTGAGGATGCTGAAGGAGAGGAAGGGCAGGGAGATGAAGCAGGCCACGCTCCAGGTTACTGCTACAGCCAGATAGGCATGCCAAGCGATAGGCTTCCAGCCAGTGGGGTGAATGATAAGTTGATGCCTCTCAAGTGCAATTAGCACCAATGACAGCACAGAGACCGTGACAGAGATGCACTGGACGAATGGGGTGATCTTGCAAAGCGCCTCGCCCAGGATCCAACGGTTCATGAGGGTGTAAATGACAGTCACAGGCAGGCAGACCAGGCACATCAAGATGTCGGAGCAGGAAAGGTTGGCGATGAAGATGTTAGTGACATTTCTCATTTCTTTGTGGCGCACAATGACGAACACAAGGCCCACGTTGCCAATTAGTCCCACAGCAATGACAGCGCTGTATGCTACAATGAGGAAGGTGATGTTGGTCACAGAGTCACCACACATGCCATCTCCTTCCCACGGGTGGTCCAGACGCTCTGAGAAGTTGAGGTAGAGGAGCTTCAGGAACTCGTCCATGGTGAAGAGGTGATTTGCGGGTGGCTAGGGTAACTAATGCAGTCAGCCTACACCAAACTCCTGGGGTGGGCAAGTATTGCCCTGTAAGAAATCCAGCCAGAAAAGTCTGAGAAAGAACAAAAAATGGAAAAGTTACTATTTGCAGAAATGCACCAAAAGCAATGACACAAGATGCAAGCAGTGCAAAATATTAACTAGGGTTCTAAATAATTATCCAGGCAAAGTACCGATCTCTGAACAACTAACTCTCACACTGTAGAACTCAATCCTACCACTCAGACCATCAAACGTACTCCCAAACGCAGACTGTGCAACTCTCTACCACCCCCGATCTATGGAACTCACTCCCACACACACTCTAGAACTCACTGCCACCACACAGAACCACTTCTACCAACCACCAACTAGATTGTGGAACTCACACAATCCAGCCTACGCAACTTAATGTCACCACCCAGCTTGTGAAACTCATTTCCATTACATGGAATGCTGAACTCACTCCTTCTACCTCACCTGTGGAACTCCTTCCCACCAGCTAGCTGTTGGAACTCATTCACTCTGCCCACATAGTTGTCCTAACTTCAACCACAAGACTGGGTAACGCAGGCTCTCCAGCTACAGTGTATAACTTACTTCCATCATACAGATTGTGGAACTGACTCCTGCCACCTGGATGTAGCGGCTCGTCCCATCAACCAGACTGTGGAACTCACAGAAGATTGAACAGACTCCAACCACACACCCGAGCAAATGAAAACTATCTGGCTTTTAAGAAATGCTAAAGGCCAACCTTTTCAAAGAAACGTTTAGCCAATCGACTTTTCTCAAATTATTGTATGAAACTGAGTTTGGGGGCACACAACACACAAGCATCATGAGGTACAGTAAAGCCCATCTGGGGTTACAACAGTATACGCTTAAGGGGCACATGAAAATCCATCTGACTATAAAACCCCACTGTATTGTACATGAGACTCAATCTGAGACTACTACCCCACGCTATTGGGATGTACACCAAGACTGCATCTGAGGCTACTACACCAGCTCCACGATGTGCACCAAGACTCAAGGTGAGGATTTAACATCCACCTTTAAGGTGTACACATGACTCCATCGAACAAGGCAACACCCATCTTCATGATGTACATGAGATCTACCGGAGGCCACAACACCTTACCTTCAAGAAGCACACCTACATTGCATATGAGGCAATGGCAGTCTATCCTCATGATGTATACAAGACTCCACCAGAGCCTCCAACATCCTAACCTCACGAAGCACAATAAAACGACATCTGAGGCAGCAACAACCTTCCCTCACGAGACTGTCAGATTTTAACTCGACCTTATTGATGTTCATGAGACTCCTTCCGAGGCAACAACATTGAGGAACCCTCATTGAGTATGAGAATCCATCTCAGGGTACAACACCCTAACCTCATGAAATACACAAACTCTAACTGAGCCTTTAACATCCACCCTCAGGATGGCGCACGCTAAGACTTTAGCCGAGGCTACAAAACTCCACCCTGTTGATGTAGGAGACTCCAGCGGAGGCTACGATTCCATATTCTCATGATGTATGGAGGACTCCATCTGAGGCTGCAGCATCCTCCCCCATGATGTTGAGGAAGACTCCAAGTGAGGCCTCAATATCCTTCCCTCATTTTGGACCTGAGAGCTGAGTAAACACTCAGCTTTGACGAGGTACATGAGACTCCATATGAAGAAAAAAACATCCCAAATTGATGGTGCGCACGAGACGCCACCTGAAGCTACAATACCCAACCCTCATTATGTACACAAAGCCATATCTGAAAATGCAGCACTCAATCTTTGTGGTCCAGGAGACTCCACCTACCGTAAAAACATGCAACCTCCATCATTTACACAGGGCTCCATCTGACCTCCAGAATCCCAATGTCATGTTATACAGCAGGCTCCTTGTGGCCCAACACCCCTCCCCAGTTCATTATAGACTCTAGCTCAAGCTACACTGCCCTACCCTTCAAAGGCACGTCTCTCTAAGTTGTATGTGGGATTTTAAATGGAATGCTGTCTCATCACAATGTTATGATGGTCTAGTATCTGTATTATTTTATTACTTCTGGAACGCACGCTTGCTCTGAAACATCTTGGCACTTGAGAATCAAAGCCAACAATGAAGGGCAGCATTGCATTCCCCCTGCTAGCAGAACGAGGCCTCACAGAAAAACAAGGTCTAGAGGTTTCCTGGACGAGAGGTGGTTCTGAAGTCTTCGCAGCTGAATAGGCACAGTCCATAGTTTAGGACCCAGAGGTCTTCCGGATCTACCCCCAGCACGACCCAGGCCAGGCGCAGCGACAACTGAGAATGGGAGGCAAATGCCTGTCCAAGCCCTGTCGAGAAAAGTTGTCTTACAACAGGTGTTAGAATCAGGTTTTAAACCGTATTCTCTCCTGTAGAGGCAACCAGTGAAGTCTCCTCCTGACATCTGAAACATGTTCAGACTTTCCCAGATCCTTTGCTCTCCAACTACAAAGTTCAGGTACCGTTTAGACACTGGTGTCTCTTTAAGAGACTGCAACAGTACTCAGTGTGGCATAAAAGACACACAAAGATTATTCAGGCGTGCAAAGCTTTAGGGAGAAATGCAAGGGATTGCTGAAGGACTAGTTCCTTCAAGACGGACACGTGACTCTTTCAGTCTCCTTTTCTGTCCCCGATGCATTCCTCAATGTGTCCTTGTGTTATACTTGTGTGACTTTATATCCACTTAATGCTGTTTTGTTCAACTATGACTCTTAGGAATCCCCTCATGTACCTCTTGTAAACGTTATCACACAACATGTAAAGCGCCCAGATACATTCAGGTCTAGCTAGCGCTATATAAAACTCAACATAATAATAAATGTATCATATCATGGAAAATACTCAAATATTTAACTTTTACTGCTGGCACCGAGGGTGTTGTACGTCCTTATATACGTATGTCTCATTTTCTTCTTGTGGTGTGTTATTAATTTATATAATCAGGATTTTGTGGATGTATTTTAATGAATGTTTTATTATTGTGTATGCAATTATTCTTACAGCTCTCAGGTGCCATTGGCCGTGTTCGCGCTGAGGAAGCTAATGAAATTCAGTGAATCTGAAGCTACAGCAATCAGCCTCTTCCTTGCATTATTATCACCTTGCACAAAATGTGTTTGGCTTAAAAAAAAAAAATACACATTTAAAGTGACACGTCACAGAGACTGTAAGATAATTTCGTGCTTTTGCTTCACATCTTTGAAGCTGCAGAGAGAATGCATCTCTTCTGCTCGGATTGTATCTGTGCCTGGAGCAGATCCACTCAAACTCCCTCCATTTTGCACAAAGGTCATACCAAGAAACACCTTTCTCCCCCATGCGTGCATTGATTTGCAATGGCATTTAATGCACCTCTTTGCTTGTGAGGCCTAGGTAACCGCGCTGTGGGCCACACTGGTCGCATCAAGGCACTTGGGGCCACATGTATTAAACATTTTTGCGGTCGGAAACGGCCAATCGGTCCGTTTCCGACCGCAAAAATGCTTTTACATATGCATGAAACACAAATTGCGATTCGGTAACACTTTACCGAATCGCAATTTGTGTTTGCGATTCGGTATTTGCAAGGGGCGTGTTTAGGGCGTCCCTTCCAAATACCAAATCTGAATGGGATGCATGAATGTTTTGCGACCGAATTACGGTCGCAAAACATTCATATTTTACTGGCTCTATAGAGGAAGTGGTAACGCCTTGGCAAATGGGAAGGAGTCCCCAGGGGGCCCATTCCCCTTTGAGAAAGGAAAAAAAAAAATTTTAAGAGCAGGCAGTGGTCCCACGAACCACTGCCTACTCTTAAACAAGCATTGGCATAGCCAATAGGTCTCGCTTTTGGGACCTTATAAGTATTTAGTTATGCAGCACAATATCCTTGGTGCAACAACATCAACTGTTGCATGGCTAAACACTTATAAGGTCCCAAAGGCGAGACCTATTGGCTATGCCAATGCTTGTTAAGCTTAGTGATTTCCACGCGTCGCAACTGGTTTCGCAATATCTGCCTTGCCTAAGGAGGACAGCAGGCTTGGGCAGTGCCCGTCTCATGCCAGTCATTACATCGTTTCCGTCTGAGAGGGGAATGGCTGCCCCCAACCCCACTTGCATTTCAGAAGCACTGTCCATTTCAAAATCCTCCCTCAAAATTCTGGTTCGGTCACCAAACATTGCTCATGAATACAATGAAAGTTCACCAGATGAATACGAGCCGATTCTTGCTTGGAAACAACATGCTTGAAGATTTATAACAATGAAAACATTCGTGTACGTTTCCAAACTCAGTAGAACAGATAAAGCTGTAGCCAGTGAAAGCATTTGCTTTTTCAGACTGTTACACAGTTGTGACCAACAGTACCGGTCTTTTCTTGCTACTTCTTTAACTATTCTTTTCAGTCATTTAAATTCTAATAGACTAATACGTCGAAAAAAAGACAATGTGCCAACTTAGTATCCAAGGAAGATGAAAACAAAATGCAAACGCTTATTTATTGCTCACTCTTCTTCCAAACTCCTGCATGGTTAAAATGTGAGTGCTGCAGAACCTCCTGCATTCTACTTCGAGGGCCCTTGTTTACCCCTTACTTTTTTGGGTTATGTTGTGCCAGCGGTTGCACATTCTTTTTAATTCTTTGGGGGGGGTCCTATCACGAGGTATCATCGTTAGACCTTGATACTGAGCAAGAGAGCGAAAGGCAGGAAAAGGAGTTAAAGAAAGAAAGGGAAAACAGTGACAATGGGAGATAGTAGGGAAGAAAAAGAAACCGTAGGAGTGAGGCTGAGACAGGCAGAGGTGGAAGAAAGAGGCAGGAAGTGAAATCAAGACATGACAGCCTTGGTTTCCGGCAAATGAAGCACCGCCTTTCTTTCAGCCCCTCTACCTATCTATACACAAACACGCTAACAACACCACTACGCTACGACAAGACGCTGAACGTACACAGCTCAACAAGTTCCCAGGGGCCTTGGGCGGGGAGAGGAAGCAGCTGGTAGACATCGACGTTTTCCCGCCATGAGCTCAGACGTGGCCCCCAGCGCCTGATCTGTTCGTCACTGTCGGCCCCTGGGTGGAGGACGCCAGTGAACAACATGCTGAATTTAAGAAGACCGGACACTCTCAAACCGACAAGGGGAAAACATGCTGGAGTAGCGGGATTTCACAGGCTCGTGCTCAAATCATGCACCCCACGGCAAGACAGGCGCACGTACCACGCGCAAATAACGCCATAGGCAGGAAAATACCCACGCAACCTGAAGGCTTCGGGATTCGGAAAAGTACCCGGGTTGCCTGCCCTGCCCATTAACTGAGCACAAAGCAACACAAGCATGGAAGTTTATTCTAGACTTTCAGCTGCGACACGCCGCCTTACTCCGAAGGATGGAAAGACGAAAGTGCGCCTTGAAGACTCCCCGGACGTCCTCGCATTTTGGTGGCCCGCTCTGCTGCCTAACCTTTCCCTCTCTCGCCCACTACTCCATTCCAAGAGCGCGTCGCGCGGCGAGGGCTCCCCATTGGACGGCGCGAAGCATGTGGGGGATTTCCAGCCCGGGCAGACAGCAGCAGGAATTTTAATAAGCCTCTAACTTTTTACCCCCACAGTCAGTGAAATAAACCGGACTGCGTGAAGAAATGCCAGAGACATAGTTCACTTAACAAGCATGAGGGGGGGGGGGCGACGCGAGTGGTGTGCGTGCGCGCGCGCCACAGCGAGCGATCTGTTTCCAATTATCGCGCCCCCGTCTGGGCACAATAATTGGAAACAGATGTGTGCCGCGCGCGTAACCGCAGGGAAAAGGCCATGACGCACGAGCGTCTGGTCAGCTTTCGAAACCCCCTAACTAAAAGTCTCGCCTAGCAGCGCTTGCGCGCTACTCGAGGCTCGACCTAAAAATGAAACTGCAAAGTTTCATTTTTTCTTTTTAAATGCAGCCATTTTCTTTTAAGGAAAACGGCTGCATTTAAAACAAAAAGACTGCTTTATTTAAAAGCAATCACAGACATGGTGGTCTGCTGACCTCAGCAGGCCACCATCCTTGTGATGGCATAGATTCTTAATGGGTCGCAAATTGTGACCTACCTCATTAATATGCATGAGGTAGGTCTATTTGCGACCCAGTAGGAATCGCTAATGAAACTCAAAAGTGTTTCATACATTAGGAATAGCGATTACCTAATTGCGATTCGGAGAAAATCGCAATTAGGTATTCGGTACTTGAAATAATGATACATGTGGCCCTACATATTTAGCAGGGCGTTTCTGTGTGAAACGCCCTGCTAAGAGAAGCAAAGGGTGGCTTTCACCCAGCCCAGCTTCCCTTCTGGTCACCAAAGCAGGCATGATGCAGGACTTAGGAAGGAAACTCTGATATACCCTCTGCCTGCCTCTTGAAAGCGGACATTTGCCTCATTTCTCATATCGCCAAAAACACTTGCCTTCGCCTCAGAACTCCAGGCTTTCTAGAGGGGTGATCTGCGACTCATCCTTCACCCCTTAGACAACAGGGCTACCATCACCCCCCGCTGTGAGGCACTGGGCCCCATCAATGGCTAAACACTGTGCGCTTCAACCCTCTTCCTCATCTGCCCAGTGCCAAGCTGCCGGCTAGTGCTCCGAAGTGTTTGCAAGGTGCCTCTTAGCACTCTCCAAAACACACAAAAACGAAAGTGGGCAGGGGGACTCGGTGGCTGGAAGTCTAGGAAAGAGACCCTCTAGCCACCACTCTTCACTGCAAGCCCTGCACGACCTTCTTCCAGGAAGTGCCTGCTATGCTCTCTGACAGGCCAGTGTCTAGCCTGCTCCCCTCTAGGTTGTGACCCCCTCTCTTCCACTCTCTTTCCATGGGTTCTGAACCCAACACTTCCCACCCCTCCCTCCCTGTCTCCCCTTGCACTTCCCATCCCAGTGCTACGTGGCTTTTCTTTGCCAGCCTCCTCGGCAGAGTTACAGGCCGCTGGTCCCCACCTCCCTCTAACTTCTGGTTGATTAGTTTATCCCCAGCTTTCCTCCTGCTTTTGTAACATCCTTCCGGCCTGTGACAACACACACCAACTCCCAACAGGAGATGTTAGACAAAGCACTGCATACACGTGCTGTGCATCCCAGAAATGCTGTAGAGATGGGCATTGCTGTGCTCACAACTGCACACACTACCAATCACTACACACCCTCCAGCTCTAGACTTTAGGTATAACAATGGACACACACACATGGCACAGCACTGATATGCTATGTGTTGTTAATCACTGTGCTCAGAACAGCAATCTCCACTGGGACACACCATGTACTAGAATACAAAAGAACATATGAAGACAGAAGTTGTAACCTGCAACTAACCTGGCAATTGCAGCACTCGCTTACACACACCCACACACACACAATCACACACACACACACAATCACACACATACACCACACACACATACACACACACGATCACACACACACACACACACATACACACACACGATCACACATACACACACACACACGATCACACACACACACACGATCACACATACACACACACATACACACACACACACACCCACGCACGCACACACACACCCACGCACGCACACACACACCCCCCCAGTGGGCATGGATATCATCCCATAAGATGGGTAAGTGACTAAGTTTCCTCCAGCAAATATCAAAAACATTCACCTACAACTCATTGAAACTGACACACACCCAAAATAGGAACACTCCATCATTCCCTAACTGATATCGCTTCCCAGCAGGCTCAATGAGACCCCATTCGGTTATGGAACCCTAAAACCTTTTGGAAAATCATCCATGGACGACAGAAAGTGTTTCAAAGCCATACCAGTGGCAAACTGCACCTTACAAAAGCCAGTTATTCGGAGTAGCACTGGTGTACTCCTTCATTTATCGTTTGAATGTACAGGAGTTCAAATCTTTTGGTTGGAAGTCTGGAAAAAAAGAATTATAGTGCTGCAACAGAGTTCCTTTTCATTGTAGTAATGTTTTGCTGGCTAATATTAAAGAATACTGGAAATGCCTCCCAGGTAGAGGGAAGTTTGTTGAACTACTTATCCCAATAGCTCTTCGATAATTTGCTTTCATCTGGAAGGATATGACGAACATCTCTTATGCTGCCACATAGGAAGGTATTCGTTTTAAACATGACAAACAATTCAGCTGCACAAGTGGGACCATTATGAAGAAAGAGACCGTAGGGGGCTGCCTTTCCTGCTTTTTTATGTCACTCATATTGTAATGTTACTCAGGTTGCTTGACGATGCCGAGGTGTCTCCACCTCCTTGATTTTGATTCATGCTCTTGAAAGTTTCTTGCAGCTTATTGTTTTATCTATTACATCACGTTACTTTTTGCTTTCATTTTTGTTCCTATAGTTGCGGTACATATTCATTACATTTGTAATGACTTATTATCTTCTGACGCATTTTCTTTTCTCCCCCTCGAACCCATTATCTATTCGTTCTACTCTTTTCCCCTTTTTCTCTTTGCTCACACATTAGAAAAACCCTATTTTTATTTCATGATATTGCTGTCAAAATAACATACTTTCATGAGTTATAATTTGATTAATGGATGTTTTAATTATATAGGTATTCTTATGCGTATTCTTTCTCGTTTGCTTAGAAATGGCATGTAGTGTTTGTTTTGTAGCATATTTCTTCCTAATAAAACGTATAAAAAACAAAAAAATAAAAACCAATTACAGAACAAAAGACAACACGAATCCACAATAGCAAGGGTGGAGGTTAGCTTGGGTGGCAGATGCGCCTACGGGAGGATGCTCAAAGACGGTGGCTTCAAATCCCCCAGTGTAGGCTGTCCTCCCCCTCACTGAGATAAAGCGATCATATAATGTATTAGCTGACAGCGTCAGGAGAAGCTGAGTACAAAATATGCTACGAATGAGAAAAGTGCAAGAATAAGATGGTGAGAGTGCGGAGTTGTCACAGCTGAGCCTAACAGTTATGTTGTTAT
Organism: Calotriton arnoldi; assembly: GCA_963921515.1. Taxonomy (NCBI): domain Eukaryota; kingdom Metazoa; phylum Chordata; class Amphibia; order Caudata; family Salamandridae; genus Calotriton; species Calotriton arnoldi. The sequence goes on along the minus strand of CAWUFW010001824.1, from coordinate 1,078,374 downwards.
TTTTACGCGTTTCAGTCAGCGTTTTGTTTATTCCACGGAGACTGCATGATCTGCAAACTCGTTATTTTGTGCTTCAACACAACAGCTGCCAATCAAACCTATAAGAGAAAAACATCCTGCCATGAGTGTTCTGTCAGAGCATGTGACTAGTTCAGTCTATAATCAGCCTACATTTAACTCTTTCTTGCTACTAAACCTTCGGCAAATCGTAGCAGCCATGTTGCCTTTTGTGGGGAGAATATATATCAAGACATTTTTAGGTCTTGCCTGCGACAGCACAGGCACTGCATGCCCTCTCGCTAGTGAGAGATATTGTATACAACAAGGGGCTTTCAGCCCTCCCATTACTTAACATTTGTTGGCTTCATTGTCACTCTTATTTGCTGCCTTCTAATTGGCCAGCACAAGTTGGCTTCACTTCCTCTTCTTTAGGCCTGAGCATGGACCAAGTACTGATCGCTTCAGTTTGATTGCTGTTCTTCCGCTGATCGTGCTGTGATTGAGGTACTATTTTTATTTTTTCTTCTTCCCTATCATCTTTGTTGAACCTCTTTCCATTTGTACCTATGTTTTACTATGCCACACACAATTCAAAGAAGCCCTTTTCTCCTTTGAAATGGATGTTTATTGTGACAACAGATTTTATCTGCTTCTAAATGTGTTTTCATTAAAACATGGACATGGGCACAATTGCTTTCTTTATGTGACAGGATTTTTTGCCAAATTTTATATATTATTTCTTTGTCATGCATGGAGAGATTAACTGATTTGCTCAGAAACCCAGGGGTGTTGTACCAAGACCTAACAAGAAAGACACTTTCATTACAATTACTGGAAACCTTCAACAACAAGCATTGGCAAAGCCAACAGGTCTTGCCTTCGAGACTGTTGGCTCTGCCATTGCCTTATATTCCTCATGTACAGCTTGGCCATTGCTACTTTGGCAGTAATCTGTAGCCATGCTGCATAGCACTGTGGCCACTGTGCAGCATGGCTAAAATAATTATTAAAAAATCCTATGATGCATCCAGCTGTAATGCACTTTAAAAAAAAGCCCATTTGCCACTTTTTTAAATTAAATTTAGCCACACTGCAAAGCATTCGCGCTGCTGTACAGCATGGCTACAAAACATTGCCTTGGCCAATAGCTCTCATAGGTGAGACCTATTGGCTTTGGCAATGCTTGTTGTTGATTGTTTTCAGTTATTGTGATAAAAGTGCCTTTAATGGTCTTAAGAGGCTCCACAGGCTGGTGAATGATTTTAAGTGTGGTAGCACTTTATATTCTCAACGGCGGTGATGGAGTTCTTTTCTGAGGGGGTCTGCATTTGATGGTAAATTTGCAATAGGCCTTGTGGTATCTTCTCTAATGAGGAGAATGCTTCCAATGGCAACCATCTCTTCTCCCCATAGAAAGTTCCTGGTGCAAGTCAGGTTTGTATCCCGGCGTACTCTTTCCCAGTGTGGGGAGACATGAGTACGGCTTGTGCCTGACTCTCGTTCCAAAGGCCGGTGACGCACTGAGGCTGCCACAGTCTCTTCTGCCTTTATGGCGCACACACTGTGTCTGATGGGGTCAAGCAACTGCTTGGCTAAGGATTAATGAGTCTATCTCAGTTGATGAGACAATTTTGGGCACTTAGCCTCAGACATCGGGTTTCACTTAAAGTGGAGCACATTTCAAGGTAATCCGGAGTGACAGCAGATTCGTTTTCTAGGATTTTCAGACAGCTGGCATCTGCCCCCTCTGGTATTCACATATATTCATTGGTATTGTGCTCATTGAATCTGTTCACAGACATACAAAAAGTCTGGCTTACAGGCACTAGGATGGCCCTTATTGAGGGGCGTTGAGGTGCTCCTTGGACAGATACATCTTTTCTTCCTTTCTGAATTGCACGAGTGATGGTACCAGCTAATTGCAAGAAATATTGTTTATATACTCTGTGGATGGATTCTGCTTTTTGTACCTTTTGGCGTCAGAGTTGGCAAAGACTTGTGTCATGTAGGTTGGTTGAGGTGGTCAGTTTTTGAGTCCAGTATGCTGGTGTGCTGGTTCTTGCTGCTTTGTAGGTTATAATGAAGGTTTTGAAGATCATGAGGGCCTGGAGGGAAAGCCAGTGCAGGTACCCCCAGGCTGAGGGTGATGTGGTCATATTTTGCCAGTCCCATGATGTGGCAGGAGGTGATGTGGAGCAAATGCTTTCATGTGACAACTGTAGAAGCAGAGACACAATTGAGCATGGCACTTCCACCAGCAAGGTGGGCGAGAACCAGTGGTTTTACTGTGGTATTAAAAATACTTCTGGAATGTAGGATTTTACAGTAGTCAACAGAGAGCCTCACAAGCTGCCTTGGTTTTCTGGGCAATATGTGTCTTGAAGAAGAGGACATTGAAGGTGAATTTTTGAGTTTTTGGATTTGGAGCAAACAGGGATGAAACTATTGATGTTCATATTGAAGAGCAAATCTTGGATATGGGATTCTCTTTGGCTGTTTGTGAAAAGGAAGAAATACATTTTGGTCACGTTTCATTTCAGATAAGCATGTGGTATGCTGTTCTCTCTGAGAGCTGGCAGGGTATAAGTTAGTCATTGTCAGGGAGCGCTGAGACTTTCCTGTGGAACTGCATTTCATTGACATATTGATGGCTTGTAACGCTGTTTGTCATGGGTACAGCTCCAAATGTCCACATATAGAGGTTAAAATGATGGGAGAGAGGACGGTTTCCACGGGTACTCCGAAGGCGAGCAGGCACTTCTAGAATCTTGATGTGTACATTTAGATGATTTGATATCATTTGTTAGATGTAAGGCTAACACCAAAATACCAAATCCAAGAATAGCGTGTGAGATTCTGCGAGGTTTGCTAAGGCCTGGTGTTTAATCACTGCAGAGAAGTTGAGCAGGATCAGCAAGCATGAGTCTCCTGTGTCCTTCATTAGGAGGTTGTCATACATGACTTAGATTGGCTGCTGCATCAAGCCATCAAGTGGGACTAGAGTTGTGGATGAGGTGATCTTCACTGATTCGCTCATGCAGCTCGGTGGAAAGAGCTTTCTTGTTTAACTTTGCAATGAACAGCATGTGTGGTGCATCTATAGTTGTACAGATTGTTGTGCTCCAAGATTAGTTTCCTCAGAAGTGTGAGGATCTCTCCAAGTTTAAGTGTGTCAGCCTTGATGCTTTGGGGTGAGGGAGGCATTAGCAATGTTGAAGAGGGATGCGAGTGCTTCTCCACAGATAGGTATTCCAGAGCACTCATTGTCAGTGAGCTCTTGCGAGAACCAGTGTGCAAAGAGCTTCGGTTTGATGGAGTCAGATTTTCATTGGGGGTGTAGGTTTCCCTAATGTTTTTGGGGGTCTGCTCATGGTATCCAGGATTGTGCTGACAATTACTCTGTGTATTGGTATTCGGTTGCAAGATCTTGTTGCAGAATATCCACATGGAAGTATTTTAAGTAGCTGTCTGCCATATTTGGGTTGGTCATAATGGATCATTGACTTGTGATGGAGCGAGTTGTGGATACAAGTTGACATATCGGAATGTGGCATTTCAGCATTTGTCAGGCATTAAGGACTAAGCTGGAGATGTTGCCTTTGATGTGCGGGACGTGGGGGCATCCAGGTTGAGCCCATGAGTGTTCAAGAGGTCGATTTAGATATCTTTAATTTCTTTTTTCATTCAGTCACCAGGAAGGCTAATGCCCCAGAGAAAATTGTTACTGGTATGGTGGATTGACAAGGTTAGGCCCCCTCCTGCTTTGGGAGCATGATTGAAGCATCCTATGATGTAACTGTGGGACGAGAATGTCAAAGATGTGCAAGATGTAGAGGCGAGTCTGGTGTCTGTGAGGACCATTGTGCTGAGGCCGGGTGTGGTGATGCCTGGGGCAGTGAGGTTTAATGTCTTCTTTGGGGAAGCAGCTTCCAGACTCTAATAGGCTCAAAAAATTCACCCTTGACTGTCTCCGTCCTTCATTTGATACGCCCTGGCAAGGACACTGAGGATCAGCAGAAAAACAAGAGGAAAACCTGAAAATTACTGGTAGAAGTGGGCAGAGGTACAAGAAAGTCACCTACGACCAGCACTATACAGGTATCTGGTTTCCAATCCAGTGGTCACGAGGGGCTCCTTACTTATTTCGAAAGGGTCCTTGGGTTGAAAACTGTAAGCCCCACCTAACTGGTGGGTAAAGTCAGATGTGCTGCTCTCGTCACCTAATACAAATGGTGCTGCTTTCTGAGCTAAAAGCCTAGAGGGCTTCCTTATTTATGTTAAAACATCTCAAGCCAGAAAAGGACTTGCAGCTGTTTATTGGGGGGCAGCGGGAGGAAGGAAGGCAACTTGACCTGGCCTTTAAGCAGCTGGCTTCCAGTCTAGATCTTTGGAAGAGTTTCTTTCCTTATTTTCAAACAGATCCCAGGGCGGGGAACCTTTGAGGCTTTTTCAGTGGTGAGTGAATGCAGATGGGCGCTAAAGTCACATGACCTCTCCCGCCCATTGCTGGTTTCCAATCCGGAGAGGTAGCAGGGATTTCTTCTTCACTTTCAAACAGTTTTCAGGGTGGGAGATAGCTGTGGACGTCTGATTGGTAGATAGAGGCGGGTGGGTGGCTCAAGTCATGTGACCACACTCACTCACAGCTGTCTTCTGATCTGTGGGTTGGATTAAATCACCCAACTTTTGAAGCCTTTCGCAGGAGCTAAACCTCTGGTTCTGTATTCACGTCCTCTGGAATGTCAAATTGGTGTTAAAATAAGCTGAGAGTCAGAGCCGTAAGTATGCCTTACTTTTGAAGTTTCGGACTGAAAAGTTCTATTTTTTATGTCATTGTTAGCTTTTCAAAGATCGTCTGGCTCCCTTGAAGGTGTCACATGGACTTTTCAGATGAAAGACTGCGTTTCTGAAAGGTAAAGACGACCCAGATGTATTTGCCTTCAGTTTCCTTTGCCGTATGAGTTCAGAAAGTTTCCTCGTGCACAAGGAAGCGTCTGAGGTCTTATACAGTTAAGAGGGCAATAGTAAGACGACAGGACATACATGCTATTTTAAGAAGTTTTGCAATGCCTCGCTGTACTATGTCACCGCACCTTTTGCTGATATTAGCGCGTCAATGGCTGGTGGATTGAAAGCTGAGGTTGTGCACAGGACCAAATGGGTGCTGACCTCCTCTTCTTTTCCCAAGTTTATCACTGGTAAAAAAGTCCTGCTTCCGTTATCAGTGTTCACAGTGATCATTCAAACTCGTCTCAGTGTAGCTTAAAATGTACATTTTCCCAGAGGCACCAAAAGGAATTTGAGCGACAACACACATATCCATTCTTATTTCTAGGGTAATCTGCCATGACCCTTTTTTCTGAGAATTGTTGTGGTCTTTTATTTCCTTTGTGTAAATGACTTGATGCGGAATCGCACAGATGAAGGGACTGGTTTAGAGTTTGATGAATGCAGAACATCAGCCAAGAAGTGGCAGAGGGCCTCTCTTTAGAGGAGATTGAGTTCTATACGCTCAGACATGTACACACTCTAAATCCGGAGGACCGGGCATCCATCAATTTTTTGCAGATATCCTGCATCGACCAAACTCAAAATCAAGCGCAAAGATAATCAGTTAAAATATGGCAGGCGGTCCGCTAGACCATCAGATGGACAGAATATTCATTCCACCTTACCAGCAGAAGCCCGTCTGGAAAGTTTTTTTTGTTTTTTCTAGAATTAACTACCAGAACAGGAGGTTATTCTTGGAAATAAAAGAAAACAAAGACCCTGACACACAGGGAGTTTTCTCCCTGGGTGTGAGGGCCTTTGAGTGATTTCCCTGCCCAGGACTGCCATGCCAACCCACGCGGGAAAATCTAGTGACTATCACCCTGCCCTACTTTGGGAGAGATGACCTTCACTGTGAGCTGATGGCACAGTGGCCACCAGTGTAGCGGTTCCACCAACTCTAAATAGTGTTGGGAATCGCGAGCTTGGCAAGGCTGGACCATCACCAATTTACAGCGGTCCTCCGCCTTGTCAAATTGTAAACGACCCCAAAAGTTTTTATGGGATTGGCACCTACTTTTCTAAATGCGCTCAGTTTACAGAGGCTCTTTCCTTTTAGGAATCCCCTTGGAAGACAAAAACACAGAGATGGACCTCAGGAATAGGAGCCTGGTTGTGGCACTGATGAGGCCCAAAAGGGCCTGGTTGTGTATTATGCACTGAGCTGACCCTGAACACATGCTGGGACTGGGCATTTATTGCCCATGTAGTACAGACTTAAAATGCCCTGATTTTAAACGTGTTATAGGCTGCCTGCTGATGGGCAGTGAAAAATGGATGTCACATTATTCTGTTTCTTCATGCCATTAAAAAAATAAGATTTCCCCATAATTTATTGTGCGGGTAAGCATAGCCCTTTACACTCTAGTAACCATGCATCAATCAGGCAGCTACTGTGCCAGAAATAAGCCCTCCTTAAGACAGTTCTCCAACTAGTGAATGTGCACATATCCGATACTAATAGAGTAATGTCATATTTAACTCACCCCGTGCAATTATTTTGCTATTAACCCATCCGCTTTTTATTTATGCGATCTTATATCGCGGGAACATGGCCTGGAGGTGGAGAGCGCTTCACAATGAAAAAGGGCAAAGTTACACAGCGAGAGAAATAACACCAAGTGGGAAAGTGCGGGGTTGCAAGGATACAGTAACACAATATACGTACATTACGTGACAAGAATACAGATGAAACAATGTACAATAAAAAGAAAAGTATATTCAGTAGAATATATTCTATCTGCACAGAGACTCGTATCATGCCTTCATAGAAAAAACAGGAGATTGGACCATGTTCAAATTTGAGGGGACTGGACCAGGTTCAGACAATGGAAACAGGAGACTCAACTAGGATCAGACAATGGAAAGAGGAGACGGGACCAGGTTCATATATGAGAAAAAGGAGACTGGACCTGGTCCATCAGATACGAGAAGGAGGAGAGTGGACCTGGTTCAGATATGAGAAGGAGGAGAAGGGGCCTAGTTCTCAGATATGAGGAGACTGGACCTGGTTCAGATACAGAAGGAGGAGAAGGGGCCTAGTTCTCAGATATGAGGAGACTGGACCTGGTTCAGAAACATGAAGGAAGAGACTGGACCTGGATCAGATATGAGAATGATAAGACTGAAACTGGTTCTCGGATATGAGAAGGATGAGACTGGAACTGGTTCAGACAACAGAAACAGCCGACTGGACCTGGTTTATATATGAGAAGGAGGCGACTGGACCTCGTTCCCAGATATGAGAAGGAGGAGACTGGACCTCGTTCATACATGAGAAGAAGGAGGCTGGACCTGGTTCCCAGATATGAGAAGGAGGAGACTGGACCTGGTTCTCAGATATGAGAAGGAGCAGACTGGACCTGGTTCTCAAATAGGAGACTGGATCTGGTTCATCAGATACAAGAAGGAAGAGACTGGGCCTTATTCAGATATGAGAAGGAGGAGAAGGGGCCTAGTTCTTAGATATGAGGAGACTGGACCTGGTTCAGATACGAGGAGGAGGAAACTGGGCCTGGTTTAAATATGAGAAGAAGGAGATTGGAACTAGTTCTCAGATATAAGAAGGATGAGACTGGACCAAGTTCAGACAACAGAAACAGGAGACTGGACCAGGTTCATATATGGGAAGAAGGAGACTGGACATGGTTCTCTGATATGAGAAGGAGAAGACTGGACCTGGTTCTCAGATATGAGAAGGAGGAGGCTGGGCCTGGTTCTCAAATATGAGAAAAAGGAGACTGGATCTGGTTCATCAGATATGAGAAGGAAGAGACTGGGCCTGATTCAGATATGAGAAGGAGGGGAAGGGGCCTAGTTCTCAGATATGAGGAGACTGGACCTGGTTCAGATATGAGGAGGAGGAAACTGGGCCTGGTTTAAATATGAGAAGAAGGAGATTGGAACTAGTTCTCAGATAAAAGAAGGATTAGACTGGACCAGGTTCAGACAACAGAAACAGGATACTGCACCAGGTTCATATATGAGAAGAAGGAGACTGGACCTGGTTCTCTGATATGAGAAGGAGAAGAATGGACCTGGTTCTCAAATATGAGAAGGAGGAGACTGGACCTGGTTCATATATGAGAAGAAGGAGACTGGACCTGGTTCTCAGATATGAGAAGGAGAAGACTGGACCTGGTTCCAATATGAGAAGGAAGATACTGGACCTGGTTCAGATATGAGAAGGTGGAGAATAGGCCAAGTTCTCAGATATGAGAAGACTGGACTTGGTTCAGATATGAGAAGGAGGAAACTGGACCTGGTTTAGATAGGAGACTGGAACTAGTACTCAAATATAAGAAGCATGAGACTGGACAAGGTTCTGATAACAGAAAATGGAGAATAAACCAGGTTTATATATGAGAAGGAGGACATTGGACCTAGTTCTCAGATGTAAGAAGGAGGAGACTGAACCTGGTTCTCCGATATGAGAAGGAGGAGACTGGACCTGGTTCATATATGAGAAGAAGGAGACTGGACCTGGTTCATATATCTGAAGAAGGAGACTGGTCCTGGTTAAGATATGAGAACGAGGAGACTGGACCTGGTTCGAACATATGAGAAGGAGGAGACTGGACCTGGTTCTGAGATATGATAAGGAGGAGACTGGACCTGGTTCTGAGATATGAGAAGGAGGAGACTGGACCTGGTTCTCAGATATGAGGAGGAGGAGACTGGACCTGGTTCTCAGTTATGAGAAGGAGGAGACTGGACCTGGTTCAGATATGAGAAGGAGGAGACTGGACCTGGTTCTCAGATATGAGGAGGGGAAGACTGGACCTGGTTCAGATACGAGAAGGAAGAGACTGGACCTGGATCAGATATGAGAATGATAAGACTGAAACTGGTTCTCGGATATGAGAAGGATGAGACTGGAACAGGTTCAGACAACAGAAACAGCCGACTGGACCTGGTTTATATATGAGAAGGAGGAGACTGGACCTGGTTCCCAGATATGAGAAGGAGAATGGACCTCGTTCATACATGAGAAGAAGGAGACTGGACCTGGTTCTCAGATATGAGAAGGAGCAGACTGGACCTGGTTCTCAAATAGGAGACTGGATCTGGTTCATCAGATACGAGAAGGAAGAGACTGGGCCTTATTCAGATATGAGAAGGAGGAGAAGGGGCCTAGTTCTCAGATATGAGGAGACTGGACCTAGTTCAGATACGAGGAGGAGGAAACTGGGCCTGGTTTAAATATGAGAAGAAGGAGATTGGAACTAGTTCTCAGATATAAGAAGGATGAGACTGGACCAAGTTCAGACAACAGAAACAGGAGACTGGACTAGGTTCACATATGGGAAGAAGGAGACTGGACATGGTTCTCTGATATGAGAAGGAGAAGACTGGACCTGGTTCTCAGATATGAGAAGGAGGAGGCTGGGCCTGGTTCTCAAATATGAGAAAAAGGAGACTGGATCTGGTTCATCAGATATGAGAAGGAAGAGACTGGGCCTGATTCAGATATGAGAAGGAGGGAAGGGGCCTAGTTCTCAGATATGAGGAGACTGGACCTGGTTCAGATATGAGGAGGAGGAAACTGGGCCTGGTTTAAATATGAGAAGAAGGAGATTGGAACTAGTTCTCAGATAAAAGAAGGATTAGACTGGACCAGGTTCAGACAACAGAAACAGGATACTGCACCAGGTTCATATATGAGAAGAAGGAGACTGGACCTGGTTCTCTGATATGAGAAGGAGAAGACTGTACCTGGTTCTCAAATATGAGAAGGAGGAGACTGGACCTGGTTCATATATGAGAAGAAGGAGACTGGACCTGGTTTGAGAAGGAGAAGACTGGACCTGGTTCCAATATGAGAAGGAAGATACTGGACCTGGTTCAGATATGAGAAGGTGGAGAATAGGCCAAGTTCTCAGATATGAGAAGACTGGACTTGGTTCAGATATGAGAAGGAGGAAACTGGACCTGGTTTAGATAGGAGACTGGAACTAGTACTCAAATATAAGAAGCATGAGACTGGACAAGGTTCTGATAACAGAAAATGGAGAATAAACCAGGATTATATATGAGAAGGAGGACATTGGACCTAGTTCTCAGATGTAAGAAGGAGGAGACTGAACCTGGTTCTCCGATATGAGAAGGAGGAGACTGGACCTGGTTCATATATGAGAAGAAGGAGACTGGACCTGGTTCATATATCTGAAGAAGGAGACTGGTCCTGGTTAAGATATGAGAAGGAGGAGACTGGACCTGGTTCGAACATATGAGAAGGAGGAGACTGGACCTGGTTCTGAGATATGATAAGGAGGAGACTGGACCTGGTTCTGAGATATGAGAAGGAGGAGACTGGACCTGGTTCAGATATGAGAAGGAGGAGACTGGACCTGGTTCTCAGTTATGAGGAGGAGGAGACTGGACCTGGTTCTCAGTTATGAGAAGGAGGAGACTGGACCTGGTTCAGATATGAGAAGGAGGAGACTGGACCTGGTTCTCAGATATGAGGAGGGGAAGACTGGACCTGGTTCAGATACGAGAAGGAAGAGACTGGACCTGGATCAGATATGAGAATGATAAGACTGAAACTGGTTCTCGGATATGAGAAGGATGAGACTGGAACAGGTTCAGACAACAGAAACAGCCGACTGGACCTGGTTTATATATGAGAAGGAGGAGACTGGACCTGGTTCCCAGATATGAGAAGGAGAATGGACCTCGTTCATACATGAGAAGAAGGAGACTGGACCTGGTTCTCAGATATGAGAAGGAGCAGACTGGACATGGTTCTCAAATAGGAGACTGGATCTGGTTCATCAGATACGAGAAGGAAGAGACTGGGCCTTATTCAGATATGAGAAGGAGGAGAAGGGGCCTAGTTCTCAGATATGAGGAGACTGGACCTAGTTCAGATACGAGGAGGAGGAAACTGGGCCTGGTTTAAATATGAGAAGAAGGAGATTGGAACTAGTTCTCAGATATAAGAAGGATGAGACTGGACCAAGTTCAGACAACAGAAACAGGAGACTGGACCAGGTTCATATATGAGAAGGAGGAGACTGGACCTGGTTCCCAGATATGAGAAGGAGGAGACTGGACCTCGTTCATACATGAGAAGAAGGAGACTGGACCTGGTTCCCAGATATGAGAAGGAGGAGACTGGACCTCGTTCATACATGAGAGGAAGGAGACTGGACCTGGTTCTCAGATATGAGAAGGAAGAGACTGGGCCTGATTCAGATATGAGAAGGAGGAGAAGGGGCTTAGTTCTCAGATATGAGGAGACTGGACCTGGTTCAGATACGAGGAGGAGGAAACTGGGCCTGGTTTAAATATGAGAAGAAGGAGATTGGAACTAGTTCTCAGATATAAGAAGGATGAGACTGGACCAGGTTCAGACAACAGAAACAGGAGACTGCACCAGGTTCATATATAAGTAGAAGGAGACTGGACCTGGTTCTCTGGCGGAGAGTGCTTCACAATGAAAAAGGGCAAAGTTACACAGCGAGAGAAATGACACCAAGGTGGGAAAGTGCGGGGTTGCATGGATACAGTAACACAATATACGTACATTACGTGGCAAGAATACAGATGAACCATGTACAATAAAAATAAAAGTATATTCAGTAGAATATATTCTATCTGCACAGAGAGCCGTGTCATGCCATTATAGAAATAAACAGGAGATTGGATCATGTTCAAATATGAGGGGACTGGACCAGGTTCAGACAATGGAAACAGGAGACTCGACTAGGATCAGACAATGGAAAGAGGAGACGGGACCAGGTTCATATATGAGAAGAAGGAGGCTGGACCTGGTTCATCAGATACGAGAAGGAGGAGAGTGGACCTGGTTCAGATATGAGAAGGAGGAGAAGGGGCCTAGTTCTCAGATATGAGGAGATTGGACCTGGTTCAGAAACAAGAAGGAAGGGACTGGACCTGGATCAGATATGAGAATGATAAGACTGAAACTGGTTCTCGGATATGAGAAGGATGAGACTGGAACAGGTTCAGACAACAGAAACAGCCGACTGGACCTGGTTTATATATGTGAAGGAGGAGACTGGACCTGGTTCCCAGATATGAGAAGGAGGAGACTGGACCTTGTTCATACATGAGAAGAAGGAGACTGGACCTGGTTCTCAGATATGAGAAGGAGCAGACTGGACCTGGTTCTCAAATAGGAGACTGGATCTGGTTCATCAGATACGAGAAGGAAGAGACTGGGTATTATTCAGATATGAGAAGGAGGAGAAGGGGCCTAGTTCTCAGATATGAGGAGACTGGACCTGGTTCAGATACGAGGAGGAGGAAACTGGGCCTGGTTTAAATATGAGAAGAAGGAGATTGGAACTAGTTCTCAGATATAAGAAGGATGAGACTGGACCAAGTTCAGACAACAGAAACAGGAGATTGGACCAGGTTCATATATGGGAAGAAGGAGACTGGACATGGTTCTCTGATATGAGAAGGAGAAGACTGGACCTGGTTCTCAGATATGAGAAGGAGGAGGCTGGGCCTGGTTCTCAAATATGAGAAAAAGGAGACTGGATCTGGTTCATCAGATACGAGAAGGAAGAGACTGGGCCTGATTCAGATATGAGAAGGAGGGGAAGGGGCCTAGTTCTCAGATATGAGGAGACTGGACCTGGTTCAGATACGAGGAGGAGGAAACTGGGCCTGGTTTAAATATGAGAAAAAGGAGATTGGAACTAGTTCTCAGATAAAAGAAGGATTAGACTGGACCAGGTTCAGACAACAGAAACAGGATACTGCACCAGGTTCATATATGAGAAGAAGGAGACTGGACCTGGTTCTCTGATATGAGAAGGAGAAGACTGGACCTGGTTCTCAGATATGAGAAGGAGGAGACTGGACCTGGTTCATATATGAGAAGAAGGAGACTGGACCTGGTTCTCAGATATGAGAAGGAGAAGACTGGACCTGGTTCCAATACGAGAAGGAAGAGACTGGACCTGGTTCAGATATGAGAAGGAAGAGACTGGACCTGGTTCTCAGATATGAGAAGGAGAAGACTGGACCTGGTTCCAATACGAGAAGGAAGAGACTGGACCTGGTTCAGATATGAGAAGGTGGAGAATAGGCCAAGTTCTCAGATATGAGAAGACTGGACTTGGTTCAGATATGAGAAGGAGGAAACTGGACCTGGTTTAGATAGGAGACTGGAACTAGTACTCAAATATAAGAAGCATGAGACTGGACAAGGTTCTGATAACAGAAAATGGAGAATAAACCAGGTTCATATATGAGAAGAAGGAGACTGGACCTAGTTCTCAGATGTAAGAAGGAGGAGACTGAACCTGGTTCTCTGATATGAGAAGGAGGAGACTGGACCTGGTTCATATATGAGAAGAAGGAGACTAGACCTGGTTCATATATCTGAAGAAGGAGACTGGTCCTGGTTAAGATATGAGAAGGAGGAGACTGGACCTGTTTTGAACATATGAGAAGGAGGAGACTGGACCTGGTTCTGAGATATGAGAAGGAGGAGACTGGACCTGGTTCTGAGATATCAGAAGGAGGAGACTGGACCTGGTTCTCAGATATGAGGAGGAGGAGACTGGACCTGGTTCTCAGTTATGAGAAGGAGGAGACTGGACCTGGTTCAGATATGAGAAGGAGGAGACTGGACCTGGTTCTCAGATATGAGGAGGGGAAGACTGGACCTGGTTCAGATACGAGAAGGAAGAGACTGGACCTGGGTCAGATATGAGAAGGAAGAGACTGGATCTGGTTCAGATATGAGAAGGAGGAGACTGGGCCTGGTTCAACAACGGAAACAGGAGACTGGACCAGATTCAAATATGAGACGAAAGAGACTAGATCAGGTTTAGACAACAGAAACAAAAGACTGGGCCAGGTTCAGATATGAGAAGGAGGAGACTGGACCTCGTTCATACATGAGAAGAAGGAGACTGGACCTGGTTCAGATATGAGAAGGAGGAGACTGGGCCTGGTTCAACAACGGAAACAGGAGACTGGACCAGATTCAAATATGAGACGAAAGAGACTAGATCAGGTTTAGACAACAGAAACAAAAGACTGGGCCAGGTTCAGATATGAGAAGGAGGAGACTGGACCTCGTTCATACATGAGAAGAAGGAGACTGGACCTGGTTCAGATATGAGAACGAGGAGACTGGACCTGGTTCAGATATGAGAAGGAGGAGACTGGACCTGGTTCTCAGACACAAGAAGGAGGAGACTGGACCAGGTTCAACAATGGAGACCGGAGACTGCGCCAGGCTGAGACAATAGAAACAGGAGACTGGACTAGATTCAAATATGAAAACAAGGAGACTGGACCAGGTGAAGACAGGGAAAGGAGTAGACTGGACCATTTGCTGCGCAAGTAATCATCGGCTGGGCTATACCTTACCTGACATCTTAACAGATTCTGCCGTCACCTCATGGGTGTCAAAAGCATTTGAGTTATGGAGTCCATTCCCTTTAGACATGAGGCATGGAAATGAACTAGCTCCAGTTAACGTGAAATGATTGATTAAATAGGGGTGTGCCAAAACCAGGGTGCCTTTCGCTTTAAAAAGCTTTGCATGTGTGGTTTATTGACTGAAATCACGCGTCTGTCCATTTTATCCCAGTAATTATGCGCTCATCTGGAGGTGAGTGGCGTAGGAAGGAGGCCATTGGCGCCATTGCAAGCACCAGAAGGGTTGTAAAATGCAGCCATAATTGGAATTCAAAGGGCCCCACAGCCCCATGGACCCTGATGCAACTGCACCTGCTGCTTTATCGATATCAATGCTCCGGAAGATGGTACACTTTCCTCTGATAAAAACAAAAGTTTTATCCTTACACATGAAAATGTGTAAACGAGCAACCCGCTTTGAAGCATTATTTTACAGGTGGCCTTTGTTCTGAGATTCGGATAGGGGGATTTTGGGGCTCTCATTGGGCCAGGAGAAGGTATCAATGCCCCAGAAGCGCAGTACCTCAGATCATATGTGAGACTAGTAAACATGGGATTGGAAGCCGGCAGTCAACCAGCTCTTTGGAGAAATGCCCTTCCACTATTTGCTGGAGATGAGAAGATCTAACTTTAATTTGATACTGAAACTATCCTTCCAGTACTGTAACTCACATGGAGGTCTTGAGGAAAGGTTTGCTTTTTAGGTTTTGCCTCTTGCAGCCTCAAGTTTTCTAAACAATTAAATAATTCATAATATAAATACATACATATATTCACGGAAAAAACCAAAGGTTAAAGTGACGTTATAGTTAGTTGGCAAGGTCAGTTATAAAATGCTGTTTTAAACATACAAAACCACTGAATTTCAACAGTTATTCTTATCTCAAATAACTATAACTCATGCCTTCTAGTAACTTTTTTATAGGGAGCCACAGGGGGGGTGAGGGGGGTAGGCCCAGTGCCCCAGCGGCCCACCAGCTCCCTGCAAGGGACCGTTTGGGGCAGTGCAGGAGCCGTCATTTTTATTTAATTTGCGCAGCACCCCACACCACTGATCTTTTTGGGAGGGCTCCCTGTTCCTGCAGAAGGCAGCAATATTTTCTTTTTAAAAAATGTACACTTCAAAGTGGGGTGCCCTAGTGCTCACCCAGGGCACCTCACAGCATGTCCCTCGTTGGTGGCTAGGGGAAGGCCCAGGGCCCCAGCACCCTGCAGGCTCTCATGCTTGCACCCATCGAGGGTGCAGCAGGAGCTGGCATTGCTCCCACTCAGCAGTAGCAGTTTTTACTTTGCTCCCGCAGAGTGGGAGCAATTGACAGTATTTTTCCTGCCTGAGAGTGCAGACAGGGAAAAGTTTTGTTCAGCCACCGGGCGGGAGCAGATTTGTGCTCCCACCCGGTGGGAGAACATTGCACTTTCCCTGCCCGCGCCTGCAGGCAGGGAAATAAACAGGGTCCTGGGAGTTGCGGACCCATAGACAACGTTCCTGAGCTGGCCCTGAGGAATGGGGTCCCCGGGGTCGTAAAATGGCTGCGGGAGAGGGGCCTTGCAGCCTCACTCCTCATCTAATTAATTCCTGAGGCCTTTTTAGGCTTGAGAAGGGGGGCCATGTGCCCACCCTCCATAATTGTTTATACGGCCCTGGGGGATGGGATCCCTGGGGCCGTTTTGGGTTCGAGGATAGGGGCCACGTGCCCGCCTCCCCCTAAATAATGAATGCATCACCTCCCTGGGACATGGCCCACCCTGGGGGGTACTGCTCTAAATCAAGCTATTTTTGTAAACATTTTAGTGCACATCCTCTGCAAAATAAAAAAAGTTTTTGGCCTGACCCCACCACGAGGCCCAGGGGATCCCTACCCGGCTCCCTTATTCATTTTTTAAAACTTTTTTTCTGAGGACTCAGGACTGAGTCCTGAGTCCTAAGATGGCTGCCGCCACATCCTTGTTGATGTGGTGGCAGCAAATCAGATCTCTCTGAGAGATCTGTCAGCTCCACGGATCCTCTGCGGCATGATATATACAACGTTTTTGAGCATTAATTGCTCAAAAAGTACTGTACGGATTTCCACCAAAAAGCTAATTTGGTGTAAATCAGTTCAGCTGTAGTTGTGTTTAATGTTCCTATGGAAAAATGAATGGGGAAAATGCATTTTCAGATCCCCCATTTTCTCGACCCCCAATTGACGGATCATCACAAAATTTTCAGGAAGCAGCTGAGGTGAAAAGAAATTTTTTGAGAAGGTTTTGTGAGATTCGTCAAACTGTGCCAAAGATATAAGCAAGCCAAAAAATGCATTTTCTATGGAAAAACGATCTTAACTATAACTACACAAAGGCGACCATCACTGGGTAATATATATAAATAAATATATATATATATATATATATATATATATATATATATATATATATACACACACACACATATATACATACACACGCACACATATTACATATATAGGGGATTTTTAGGCCTCTTCATCCATTGTGCTCTTCAGCTGTCCTTTATATTTTGCTTCTGCCCTCCAGAGCATACACAATTTGGCAGTTGGTCAGCCCACTTCATCCATTGTCTGCCTTGCTTTGCAACATGTGACATTTTGCCTGGTCACATGCATAGTCGACTTGAAAAAGTGTGCACTTCAGTACCAGGATTGGTGTGGATGGGCTCTTGGGGGACTGCTTTATTTTTCTTTATTCTGTTATCTTTTTTACATAATGTATGCTTTCATACATTTTTTTTTTTTTAAAACATGGCAAGCTTGCAGAAGGAGACCTATTGGCTTTGTCAGTGCTTGTTTGTTTACTGAAATCTAAATCCACCTCCATTAGTATTTTCTAAGTATCACATTTTGCCTCTTTTCCAACAAAGACAATATGTTTGTCATTTTGCAAAAACCTCTTTGTGTGGTGTACCTTATGCGGAGTGTAAAGAGTTGGACCCGATGGAAACAAACTAGTCCACATCGTTTACGTCAAGGAGTCGTTGGAAGGGATAAGTGAGTAAATGGCAAGTTTGTTATCCTTCTGAGATGCGCGGGAAGGGCTCAAGGTCTAAGCGAGCGCGAGTTTGCTGTGTAAAGCTGTGTGCTGAGCGGGCGGCAGGGACCTTGAGAGACTGCCACGATCTGGGTTAATGTGAACGGGTGCGCCTTAAATGGAAGACATGAGAGGCTCCATGCATTACAGCTGTGGAAAGGGAATGTTACCCTTCTGACGGATGGAAGCGGCTGAGGAAAACAAGGATTAAAATTATATATATTTTGACGGAAGTGGTCCCAAACAATTATAAGGCTGATTTAGACCACAGAGGACGGTCTTTATTCCGTCAGGGTGACTGAGTAAAATTCTCAGTAACCCTGACAGAGTACCCGTCCCCCGAATCTCGAGATGTCCGCCATCCCAGCAGACATCTCTAACATTGGCAGGAACCACCATCACAGCAGTTCCTATCAATGTATTAAAAGTTTATGGACGGCGCCGTCCATCATACTTTTAACCTGTTTTTATTGGGCAAAAAACCCAAAATCCCAAAGCAGGATTTTGTTAAAAAAAACAACAACAAAAAAACCCTAATGACAACCAAACCATGGGAGTTGCATCCCATGATGCGGGGGTCATTGTGCAGTTTTCACTGTCCTTTACCTGGCTTTGACTGACAATGAAAAGAGGTCATTTGACCACTCACTCTAAAACACGTGGCCGGACATACCTCTGACGGCCTTTACACTGTCAGAAGTGTATGTCAGAGGCGGAGACGGAATACTCTCTGTCGTTGATATATTGACGTTCCACCTGATTCTAAATGGGGCGGACTGAACTTCAGTTTGGCAGAGAGGGTACTCTGTTGCCTTTACGACGGAGTACCCTCCCCGCCAAACTCTAAATCAGGAGCTGAGTTTTAAATATCAACCTGCACATACATTGAAACCAACAATATCAACTCGCACTACATCGTCACGGTATGTAAATGTGGAGTTACAGCCCTGCCAAGTACCACACATAAGGCGTTAGACTAACGCATTTCAGTGTGGTGGTCCGCATCACCGCATGTAATGCGCAGTCATGCATAATAGCGCCTCCTCAGCGCTAAGTAAATCATGCACCAATACTGAAAAACTAAAGCTAGTCTGCAGCTATAAGCTTCTACAATCTAACAGAATTCACCGACGCGCTGCAGCATGATTAATGACTTTACAGTCCTGAGCCATGACGCTGCGGCGTGAGTGGTGAGCGGGCCAGCTGCAGTTCAAATAAACTAGTGGCAGGCTGCAGGCAGTGGCAATGGCAGCGCTGCTCACACCATGACCAAGTTATTGAGTAGTTATCAAACATGCAATGGTCCCGTCCGGAGGCTCAGCTGACCCCACACGGACCGCGGCGGCCACTGTAGTTGTTCCTCAGCAGCCTAGCACGCCAGTCCCTCCTTGTGTAGCTGCTGCTGAACAGCACAATCATGCCAGGGACGGTGTTTGTTGCGGCGGGAGTCCTTGCGGCGATGTGCGACCCGTATGAAGAGTCACGTCGCAAAGTTGGTAAATAGTGCCTCCTGAGGTATCTCTCTTCTTCAAAAGCATGTGCTTTTACATTTTATTAATAGCACTAGCACGCCACAGCTTGGATAATGGCAGCAATTGAGTGGGTCTAGGAAAAACTAGGCCAGTGTAGGTGACGTGAGCGATGATCAGTTGGCCTAATGGGGCTTTGCAAGAGTGACCGTTCGCCCAGGATCGAGTGAGCCCGTCCCGCCTCTGACACAAACCATTTGAACGGCTGTACCAAGTCCAGGAAGAGAGCCAAAAACAACAGGCAGGGAAGAACTTCCCGTAAAAAACCCTATTCTGTAAAAGTGACTTCTTTTTTTTTCTAAAAAGAAAATGTGTCAGGGCTGTCTTCAGGAGACCACAGCAGCTAGCACTACACATTGCCCCTGCTATTCTGCCAATGATAGTAGCAACGCAACTACTGACCATCACACTCCTATAAGTGCCAATTCTGGGGCTGAATTATTTGTGTGTCCAAGAGTTTTTATGCAACAATAAAAATGTCAAGATAGCTCTAGTGAATAATGGAGTGCAGGAGCAAGATCAGCATTATGTCTACTGAGAGTTTTCACAAACGAACATGAACCACGCATATTCGCAAAACTGTATTTTATGAGAAACAACATCAATGAAAAGGAGCATGTGATTTTATAATCACTTTGGTTTAATTAACCATATTTCATGTGATATTATAGCCACATTCGTTCGTTGTTAATGTTCAATCAAATTCAAGCACCAAGCAAGCTGCAACAGGGGGCACGAGTAGAGGGTCACTTCTTGTTGGTTTGCACCGTTTTTACGGCACAGGCACATTCCATCCTGTTAGATGATATGCTAGCAGATGGTCACACTGATGGAGTGAAGACTCGCACTTAGTGTCTCCTCGCGCAGCGTCAGCAGGCTTCGCCCTGATGAAGTCCATAAAGACGAAACGCGTTGGCTGGGCTGAATTGCAATTGTGATAATCAATAAACTTAAATAAAGTGGATTAAATATGATTTACAAGACTCCAGAAGAATTTGAACGAACATTAACAATGAATGAATGTGGATATAATATCACATGAAATATGGTTAATTGAACCAAAGTGATTATAAAATTATATGCTCCTTTTCATTGATGTTGGTTGGCATTTGATCGTTCAGTGACTGCAGGGCAGTGGGGTCACGAAAAGTTGAGCATAGGCTGAACATACTGCAATATAATTTTACACTAGTGCGACATTATATGGCCCACACTGCCATTACTGTATATTCCTGTATTTTATGAGGTTTAGCTGTGAGTTACTGCTTTTTACTAGGTTAGTGCCCATCCATTTCTGGTGCTTTAAAGCAGTTTTAAGATCTTGTTAGAGTTTCTCGTTGCTCAAATGGGTGTAATTTCTGATATTTATATGTTTTCCTTGTCTTCCTTTCTTGATTTTGCTTGCGAGAAAATGTCACTCATAATTACACTGAAATTATGAAAATGTCTCACATAAGCAATCTGAAACCTTGGCAGCTATGGAGATATGAATTGTAAATCAATACTTCATTATGTATGCTTCCCGACACGATATAGCAGCGGAGATGGTATATGTGTAGATCAGTATTTCTGTAGTCAATAATTTGGCATGCAGCTTTTTCACATGGGTTGAAATTATACATAACTCGAAATAAACAAAGATGTATTTCATTCAGAATAAAAATGTGCATAAACTATTTTCTACAGATGCAAATATAAAAGCAACAGCTTTTCAAAACAACAGAATATGGTGTTCTTCCAAGGGAAGAATTAAATCTGCAGTCAAGATTCGCGAATCTGTTATCCCTCATTATAAATATCTATCGGGCTGTGATAATAGTGGGTCACACCCTTTGGAGCAGATTCAGGTAGATATACCAGGATCCATACCGTCATTAACCGAAGCTCATGCTCAGTACTGAAGCCTCACATATGGTAAGGATGTCTCACTCATAGCTAACCTCAATATCCCTTAAACTATTAGTTCCTGCGGAACTTCCTCTTGTGGACACAAGAATAAGGAATGCTTTTGCAGTTTTACATTCCACAAACATGGCCCAGGGGCATTAGAGCCTATTACATGTGACCCAGATACTAAGCATTTTTTTAGCCACAAGGAAGTGAAGTGATTAGCCCACAATCACAGGAAGTTGAGCTGAGGTGGTGTTTGAACACGGTTTCCCAGTTCTGAGGTCAGCAGCTTTAGCCACTAGGCCACATTTCCTCCCTCTCTCCAATGTCTAATTTTTTGGTACCCAGAAACTAAGACACTAAACTATGGCCCATTGGCCAGCTCAGTGTAACAAAATCAATGCATCATCATCACAAATCAAAAGTGCTTCAGCAGGCAGGCTGCAAAAATAAAGCCCCAAACCCAAAGGAACGATTGAGGCAGGCCTGTCAGCACTAACCCTGGGCGTAGTTCGCGAAGTAACGCTTCGCGAAGCTACGCAAAGTGCAGTTCGCACTACGCGAGCTACGCGTAGCACTACGCGAACTGCGTAGTGCGTGTTCGCAATGATTGCACAGTGCCGGATGCTTGTCCGCACTGTGCAATCATTGAAAACGGCATCTTGCACAGTGCAAGCTGTCTTTTACTGCCGCTCGAGTAGATTTTTACTCGAGCGGCAGCTTTCTCAACGCGGACTGGTAGTTTCTCATCGCGAGCGGTCGCGAGCATACACGACCACTGTCAATGAGAAACATGACCTCCCCGCGTTGAGAATCTCGCCGGGAGGTTTATTTTCCACGCTCGCGATCGGCAACTTGATGTTGCTGATCGCGAACGAGGAAAAAGTCTGGCCGGGATGTCATTTTGCTTGCTCGCGGTCGCCAACTTGACGTTGAGGACCGCGAGCAAGCAAAAAATGACCGCTGCGCTACGCTACGCGTGTTTGCACTGTGCTACGTGCAATTCGCGTAGTGCGAAGTAGCGCAAACTTCGCAAACTACGCGAGCGTAGCGTAGTTTTCCGCCCAGGCCTAGTCAGCACCTTCATGCACACAACAGTGCACCAACTCAACTGAATAGAACAAACCTCATAAAGCGTGACGTTCACCTGAAGGCGTCTTTTTTTTTGCCCTTCAGCGTTTTATATAGCATGAACTTGACCCAAAGGTATCAGAGCGCTTTACATGAGCACCAGTTGCGTTACCCCAAGGACACGTTCAATTTTGTTAGGCACGGGGAGATTAAGAGATTTGCCCAGAATCACAGGATGTTGACCGTCATTGCCGAGATTCGAACCCGGTTCCCCAGATTTGAGATCGACCACCCTAGACGTTAGGCCACATCGCACTGGTTGCAGACACAAACCGGCCACATCTTTCATTGATTCTATCAAAATAGGAAGACTCGGAGCCTTCTGAAAAAGCCCACATATGACTCCGTGGCTTTGATCTGAAGCGGGAGATAGTTCCATAATCGTGTCCACAGATATGAAAGGGCTCTGCCATCCATCCTGCTTCCTGCATTCCAGGGACAACAAATAATAGCTTTGAATTGGAATGGAGATGTCTATGGGATATATTTACAGTTTCAATCTGATTGCTAGAGGGTTTTTGTGATTCCCCAGAATACCTTAACCATCAAACAGAGTTTTTAAAGCATTCTCTGTCCGACAGCAAGGCAATGAAGTTCCCTTCTTGCTCGATAAACAGTCTTGCACTTCTGTAGTTCACATACTGTTCTAACTGCAAGATTTTGAATCCGCTGTAACGAGTTCAAGGAAAATTCTGGAAGACCTAGATACAGTATATTGCTATCGTCAATTTGTTATGTTATGTTATATGGGTTTTATTAAGCACTCGTTCACCAGGGAGGTTCCTTGGCTCTAGACAGTGGAAGACAGTAGATGGCTTGAGATAATTTGGATTTTTAAATAATTTGAATACTTTTGGATAATTTGGATAAAATATACACCGATAATACTTTATTATGTGAATGTTTTCATATGAGAGGTCAAATATCTCTATTAACCTTCAATGAATAAAAACATGATGAAATAAGTACATTGATCTGATGACTTATGGACAAATGTTCATCTACCTGGACATAGAGTGAATTTACCTTGGACATAGGGGCTGGAGCTAACTCCATGGTACTAGGCTAGTCCGTCCACCTGGTTGCATGGTTTTCCACCAACAGCAGCTCTGTTTTATTGGTGTTGAGTTGCAGAAAGTTATAGGCCATCCCAGATTGTACTGCTGTGAGTAATTATCTTAGATGGCATGCAGGTATGGCTGTATTTTAATCCAACCTCACAATCAGTTGCATATTGTCCGCATGGGACACTACTGTGTTTAAAGAGCCCCAGGAGTGGTCAAACGTAAATAATATATAAATTGAGTGATAACAGCCCAAAGGCTTTCCCACACAAAACTTCTTATTACGTTGAGCAGTAATGGATTAACTTTACTGTCTAAGATCGATTCGCCAAGAAGGAGCTACAACAACGTAGTTCAGCCACTTTTAGGCCTAGGCTCTTGAGGCGCTCAACCATGATCTTATAATCCACAATGTCAAATGCCGTGGAGAAATCCAACAGGATCAGTTCAGCAGTCAGTGCGGCACTACCGCAGTCATTGATAGTTAGGCGAAACTCATCCAGTGTAGGTGCCATAGCAGATTCTGTTTCTCCGTCAGGCCTAAAGCCTAGTTGCTATTCCTCTCTAGTCAACCACCTTCTTTTAGCCTCTTCGGCAACTGGTCGCATACCACTCTCTCTGCGATTTCACTCATAGCTGAAAACAAGGTGATGGGTCCATGGTTCTCCCTCTTAGAACTAAGTTACATTTCTTTAAAAGAGGTTTTACAAACCCTTTCTTCCGATCCAAAGGAAGCGTAGGTGTACTTAAAGACAGGTTAACCCAACTTTTGTCGCATATGGAGTGAAGTACGTCAGAGGGAAATAAAAATTGCGTCATCTGATGACCCTGATTTCGTTTCCAGCATGATTTCCCTTATCCCCTCTTCTCCCAACCCTTGGAAAGAGGCCCATTTCAAGGTCATCTCCTCCATCTGATCTAAGCTGTCAGAAGTGGTAAGGGCCTCCCCATCTAATTTGATCGTATCGTAAATCTTCTGAATCTTTACCGAGAAGGATATTGCCAGGTCACTACAGAACTCCTTGGAGGGTCTTCATGTACCCGAGATGCAATCAGGTTGCGTGAAAGTCTTTACTGCTCTTAACAATACCCCAGCTGTATTAATTTTAAATAGAGGTAGCCCAGTAATTCGATGTTGTTCCCTTGTATTATTTTGATAAATACAAATTGTTTTTTTATAGCTGGCTAGATCCTTTCCACTGTACCTACCTCTCCATTTTCTGTCCTGCTTTCCTTTTTTATTTTTTTGTAAAATATTTTTAATGGGTTTTTCATTGCGAACAGCACATGTAACAAGACAAATCGTTGTGGTACGTAGTAGGAGTGAAACAATGAATCAGAAAGAAACATAGTATTATGAACGAGAATACAAACAAAGTCACACTTAGTTGTCAGCTAATCTGTTGGTGAGAGGGACCAGGTGAAAATGAGTGAAAGAGACAGGCGCGTGTTGCTTGTATCCCATTATATAAACACAGACAGGGGGGTAAACGAGAACTGGGGAGGGGAAAATCTGCAGGGGCTGGCTGTGGCGAATAGGTAGTTGCAAGGAGCGGTTCGGAATTTGCTGTTAGGAGCAAGGTTTAGACATGATCAGACAGAGCTCAGGTGGGCCAGGTGGTTGGATAGTAGGGAGTTGAAGGGGAGGGGGGGGGGTTCCCAAGGCGTTTGTTCCAAAACACGTCCAGATGTAGGAATAGCGGGAATGCAGTTGTCCAGGTCATCGAATTAGCATTGCAGCGTCTGGAGGGTCTATCGTGTCACGGGTATAGGGGTGATCACTGTGTGGCGCGGGGGGTTTATCTGGTTCGACTAGTTGAAGAAACTGCGCGTATAATGTGGCCCGTTGTAGAGAAATAGGACGTTTGAGGAGATGTCACACCTCCTTGTAACGAAGGGCATCCTCCTCTACTCGTCCTGACTCGCGCAGTGCCCTGTACCAGGCCATCACCGACGGGTCTGTCAGCGATCGCCATTGGAGTGCAAGCGTACACTTGGCTAGGAGAAGCGCCAGCGCAGCGAATCGGATGCGCACTTTATGTTTCTGTCCTGCTTTCCTTCAACAGGAATTTCTCTAGTTGCAAAGCATCTGTATACCACATATTTGTAGCCTTTTCCAATATTTCTTATTTGCCTTCATGGGTACCTCCCATCTGGTATTGTTTGGAGTTCTTTAATAAATATTTACTAATCCTGAGTGACAGACTCATATCTCAGTACTTCCTTTAAGGTGTGGCTATTGTCATTGAGATATGCTCTGCATTACATTTTATCCAAGGTCGTGTCAATTTGATTGTGACTGCATGGCAAAAGGATTGGTTTGCATCCCATAATATATCACATTTAATTAAATGATGACACGTCTATGGGAGGGTCAGTCAAGACTGTCTTAAACAGGCCCTTCCTGGCCCAAGTTTGATCTAGGGGATGCCCCTTTACATTTGTCGCTGTTGAAATATAGTGTGTCAGACCGCAGGGCCAAATTGTGTCCACAGATTGTTGGGCTTTGGCATTACTTGTATCATGAGATTGCAGATTAAAATCTCCTAAAATGATCTTTTTTTGTCAGCTTACTGCTGAAGTCTCAATCATGACGCAAACGAAGGCCTTTAACCAAAGAGGAATACGAACAAGAAGACAGGCTATCTTAGCCTGCTTCGACCCAGGGGACACTCAATTAAATTGCAGTTTTGTCAAATTTCTACTAAAAGTGGAGCAAAGACTTAAAGAACACGAAAATCATCGAGTACTTTTGACATAAGAAGCAATTTAACCGTAATACTAAACCTTTAGAAGCAATATAGAATCCCCATAATATTATTAGGGGCTGAACCATTGACTCTTATTGAATCCCCCTAAGGACACCCAATGAACTAGAATACTTTCCTTGAATACTCCTTTTGCCTAAATTACGACCTACGCTTGCCTCCTACCATTAGAAATATTTTGATACTAAAGATTTTATATTCGAATTTTGCCTCACCATGAATTTTAGGTTTTATCATGTATATATATAAGTTACTATCAAATGATTACATTAATTGGTAGGCCGTTAGGGGCGGATTGGTCATCCATTGGCATATATATGAATTGAAATGTTTCTGTGTAACAGCATCTTCAATTTTTTAAGTTGAAACTACCAGATTTCCTTTTTTAATCTGTTATATTTGAAAAACTGAATCGGAAGATTTTACTAATAATTTTTAATTCATTATGTAAATATATATCTTGTATATTTATTGCAAGGGTTTTAAGTAACCAAGCAATTGTTTAAAATAAACTCAAACTCAAACTCAGCTGTTGAAATATAGTGTGTCAGACCGCAGGGCCAAATTGTGTCCACAGATTGTTGGGCTTTGGCATTACCTGTATCATGAGATTGTAGATTAAAATCTCCTAAAATGATCTTTTTTTGTCAGCTTACTGCTGAAGTCTCAATCATGACGCGCATCTCTTTCCATGACTGGTCATCTGACTCAGGAGAGCATTATATAAGCAGAAAATGCAAGGTCCGCTCTGCATATGATAAGCTTTTACATGCCATCACTTGAAAATTCCCATTTGTCACTTCTGTGATAGACCAATCCGAACCGTTCTTAAGAATAATAGCCCCTCCCAATCATCTACATCCTGCATGGTTAACATGGGTCATTTTATATCCTTCTGGGATTGCAACAAAGCTCCATACTTTACAAATTGGTCCCGCCCAACAGAACGCCCACTCTTCACAGAACCATCCCTCACAGACTTAACAGGACATGTTAGCTCCCTCACATACACAGCACCTCACCAAGACTATATAGGTGTCCCAGATGACACCCCCAGCACCATATCCCACTCCTCACACAACAGTTCTCTAAGAGCTAACGTAACTTTTTGGTCAGTCCATATCACATGACACGCTTACAACACAGCACAAGAGTCGTATATTTGCCAAATCGGTCCCACCAAGATAGCTTATCACACTTCTCACACTACCATGCTACGCAGAGTTAACAAAAACTGTCTACCACCATCACTTATACACACACGCATATCACAACACCAAAGAGATATCGATGGCAAAATGATGCCCTAAACAACACAATATACTATTTTCACACAACAATATCCACTAAAAACATTAGACAGCCTTTCAGCACCCACATACTTACAATACAACACCACAGCCATGCAGTTGGCAAAGTAATGGCGTTAGGAGATTACATCGCTCTTCTCCTCAGAGTGTCAACATATCTTGTTGGTCAGACTTCCCACCATCCCCACCGGTATTTCCCTAACAACGAATTACCTGCTAATACTACAGCTGCCCAACCCATTTGACTGGGCAATGGCCAACCTTTAGTCCTTGTTTAACAGAATTTGTTTTTTATTGCTTATTTACATGACTATTAAGGTGCACGCTGTAAACTGAATTCATGAAAAAGGATTAATAAAAAACTAATTTCAAGTACTGTACCAAAAAAAATAGAAATATCAGGAGTGCCAATGGCATGGGACATAGCCATTCAGTTAGTTAGTGAATAAGAATAAAATAAAAAGCAAAGTCCTACAATTCACTCACCAAACACAACATACATTACAAAGCTTTCTGACAAGCTCAGACACAATTTGGTTTGTCAAATAAACCAATATGAATTATTTCTTATAAATATATTGAAGAGAACGCCCATCACAGACTGGGCATGATGATGCCAGACCCCCCTGAACTCAACCAATGAAAAATCTCATTACAGACTGGTCTTGATGATACCAGCCCCCCTGACCACAACCAATGATAAATCTCGTTACAGCCTGGTCATGGTGATACCAGACCCCCCTGAACTCAACCAATGAAAAATCTCATTACAGACTGGTCTTGATGATACCAGCTCCCTGAGCACAATCAATGATAAATCTCATTTCAGACTGGTCATGATGATACCAGACCCTCCTGAGCCCAACCAATGAGAAATCTCATTACAGACTGGACATGATGATACCAGACCCTCCTGAGCCCAACCAATGAGAAATCTCATTACAGACTGGACACGATGATACCAGACCCTCCCGAGCCCAACCAATGAGAAATCTCAGAACCTTGTGAACCTTTTGTTCCCAGATTGCTGAGAGCTCTACAAGGCTGTACAAAAGACTGGAGTAAACTTACAAATGTGAATAAGATACTATCACGTAATATCCATATTGCTACAACTCAGTTTAAGCCACTGTATTCTTATTCAATTCCCAGTGGTTGTCAGCCCTTATTGGAAGGGAGAAACAGGGCCACACTGGACTTCCGCTAGCTGCAGGATGAGCAGATCACTTAGTCCGAAAATACATCTGAAGTAAATGACTCAGGCAAGAGGACCAATGCTAATGTTAAAGAAGAGTGGAAACAGTGAGGAGTAGAGAGGAACACCACACAAAACGGATATTAAAAATGGACGACAAATCAAGTGAACCTGATGTAGCAAGAAAGATAAGAACCACCTCTAATATCTATTGATTTGCCATGGATTGAATGGTCAACAGCGTCAAAGGCTGCAGAAAGATCTAAGATAATAAAAGCCCCTACATCATACTACCCTAGACTGCAGTGCAAACTAATTTAGTAGCCCTGGCTGCACGAAACCGGCTTTGAACGACATCCAGATTATAGATTCATGGCAGTAGCGGCCGGCATGGCTCGGGGGTGGCAGGGCGGGTGCAGGAGGTTGCGCGGGGGTGGGCGGGTCGCACATATAAAAAAACATTTAAAAATGAATAAACTTACCTTGCCACCGGGTCCCGCGTCTCTGCTCCTGCTCTCCTCGTGGAACTCAAGGAACAGGAAGCAGGCCCCACTGACCAATCACAACGCTACAATGCAGCATTGTGTTTGGTCCGAACGTCCTGGTGGGACACTCAGCCAGGGAATGGGGGCCTGGGCATGTTCTCCACGCAGGCTGTAATGTAGCCTGCATGGAGAACAGGGAAAGTGCGCATGACTGTTTTGGGCTGCCCGAAAGGGCCGGCCAACCAGCCATGTGCACTTAGGAATGGGCAAACCACTCCTCCCCTGCCCTGCTCCGAAAGCAGAGCAGCCCCGCAAAGCAGCACGAAGCATAAAATTATAATAACTCAAAGTTATTATCATTATATGTTTCGTCTTCGCACTGCTTAAAAGCAGTGGGGCGACGCACCTCCACCATAGCGGAGGAGCCGCCACTGATTCATGGAAGGTCACCAGCTGACAGGTCATTCACATTTTCAAAGCAAGAATAAAGTATTTACTGTGATGGATCAACAAGGTCCAATAAGGCTCTGTACTGGTAAAGGTGCCACTACTGACCACCCTTTCTTGCTTAAAATGACTCAAGCTGAATCCTTAAAAAGCCTTAATGGAGAAGGGTCTGTGAGGTCCACATATCAGGTAACCCAATGAAAGCCTCCAAAGAGAAGAGACTGAAAGAATCTGGACGCACCTCTAGGATGGGTGCGAGCAGGAGAGTTAAAAAGGGATTTGGCGAATTGTGTCCTTTGTCTTAAGAATCTTGTCTGAGAACAATAAGGGAAGCATCTCACAGAGTTCTCTGGTAGGAAGAGGCTTCCCAAGAGGCTTCCCAAGAGGCACACCCCTGATAAAAGACGATAGATTCACCTTTACAATGTGTAGCTTTTATATTGTCAAGCGTGTTAAAGATTTGATTGCAAGAGAAACTTTTTTTAGCTTTTTGAAGAAGTCTTAAAGTGCAAACATTGTTGATGATTCAGTTCTTTCAATTCGTCAAGCCCCGTTAGGAATGTCACCAGCTATGCCCGCACTGACTGTTTCAGGATAGCATTGGCAAGCTCGCCCTCGAACCGTGGGGCTTAGTGCTGATGGCACCATGCAAGCAAAGGTTTGGTTGGAGCAGCCGATGTGATATGCTTTAAAAAATATATATTTTTAATGGGTTTTTGCAGGATAACGACTATAACATTTTGGACATTTCATAGTGTCAAAAGCATGACTCACAGTCATACCAGACTGCACTCATTGTTATCCTATGATGTTCACATTGTTTAATTGCACATTCAACTAAGTACATCATTGAACTCACAATGACAAGGTCGAAAGACAAATCCAAAAGTGATGAACAGGAGGGAAAGAAGGGAGGTAAGAAAGGTGTTAGATGCAAGTGGAGGATCAACGAAGCAGGCCTTGGGTAGGAAAGCAGGCATCGATCATCCCCCCAAACATCAGGAAGCCAAGACAAAGCATATGGCCAGGCATGCTCTCAGAGCAGCTGACATGGTAGCCATGTGGAGGAGGTGCCTCCCGCGCAATGGGCACGCATCGCCAAAGGGCAGAAGGCAGGTGCACAAGGAGCGGTGCTGGGTATGGGGAGAGGGTGTGGCATAACGGCCAGAGCTGCCGACTTTGTCGCTTGGGAACCAGGTTCGAGTATCGGCATTTGCCCAACATCCTGTGATTCTGGGCAAATCACGTAATCTTACCATTCCTACAAAAAAATGAATGCGTCCTTGTTTAATGTTACAGGTTCTCATGTAAAGCCCTTGGGGCCAAGTTTGCGCTGTATAAAACATCAGAAAAAAAGGGGTGCATGCCAGAGCGACGAGATATGTCACTCCATGGTTAGCTGAGGAGATAAAACTAAGGAGAAGAGGAGTCATCATCAGTGGCGGCTGCCTGGGATCCGAAGTGGTGAGCGGGGGGGCTGGTGAATACAAAAATAAGCACTGACAAAAAAAGAAATACAAATATTAAACTTTACTTACCTGCTGCTGCGGTCGCCGCATTGCTCCTCTCCTGATCCTTGACTCCAGGGCTGGTGCACACTACGCAGGTTCCCAGGTGCTAATCCTAACGCTGCTCTCATGTTGGGAATACTATTCCCAGCATGAGAGAAGAGCTGGGATTGGTCTGAGCAGCCTGGTTTGCCACTCAGACAGTGCCTGGGAGCCTGTGGCTTTTCTCCACCTGGCTCAACAACACAGCCGGGTGGAGAAATGCTAAGTGTGCATGACGGTTTGGCCGGCCAAACCGTCATGCGCACTTAGTAATGCCCATCACCCCTCCTCCCCACTGTTGTCATAGATTGCATGGCCCCGGACTGCCCGATGACGCAGCTCGCTGGCAGCCTGCTGGTAAGGAGAAAAATAAAATGATAATAAAATTGTTTTATTATCATTTTATTTTTCATGTGTTTAAATCGGCTGCCACCATAATGGAGGAGCCATCATCACCCTACCCCCGGAACTTCAGCAAAACGGCATCCCATTCCATGGAAATGGACTATTTCAGGAGCCCTTTGGCCTTCTCAAAGCTTCACTCCTGGCCTCTGCCTAAACCTTGAACGAAGCCGCCACACCATCGGAGCAGAGGGCTGCAGAGCCCTCCAACGGTGTGTGATGATGCTGTTGGCTAGAACCAAGGTCAGATCCAGGAAGCGCCTTCGAATCTATTCTTCGCAGTGTGTGGGAAGCAGCATCGGGCGCACGCCTCCCAGGTGTGGAAAAGAGCAGCTCATTAAGTTGTGCGAACTGCATAGCAACTGCAGCCCAATACTGAAAGAGGGATCCGCATACCATGTGGTGTAGATTAGCATCAGGTGCTTGAATCAGGGGCGGGCGACGTTCGCCCCAGGGAAGTATTGATTAATCTTGGCCGGAGTCAGGTGCGCTCTGTGTAGAATAAGGAAATGTATTAGTTTGAACCTAGCGTTTCTGGAGACAGCAGCCGGGTAAGCCAACCACTTTGATATACTTATTCAAATTATTCAAGCTAGACTGGGTTCAGGTAATGCTGGTATAAGTTAGGCTAGAGCAAATTTGAGAGTAATAATTGGGGGCCCTAGGAAGCACTCTTAGTTTAGATTTAGAAAAATTAATATTTGAACAGGTGGCACTCTGATCACATCAGGTCATAGGGCAAGAGCTTGTCTACAGTGGGGGGCGCAAAATCAAGTTAAGGTAGTGACCTCCATCTTAGAGGGTGTAGGTCACACTCTCACGTGTTGTACCAGTTCTCCTGCAATACATTTTTGTAGCTGCAGTAGAATTTACTTACTCGCAGGTAAGTTATTTTGCAATTCGGCTTACTCCCGTTTCAGTTATTTTAGCAATCAAATAAATACTTGCTCAGTTAATACTCAAAATCTCCTGTTTTATGGTTTCTGCCACTCTTCAGACAAATGTATTCCTTCCATATGTGGGTGGTTACATATTGCTAATGTATTAACATTGTGAAATCCCAAACAAAATGTGATGCGTTTCAATAGGATCAAATAACCGAATATGGCTTCCTTTTGGCTCAGAAGGACCCTTATTAACATATCACAAGGTATGGTTTACACTATTCCTCACACAATGCATTATGGTAGATGCAGTCCATTTTTACTCACAGTTCAGTTATTTCAGCATTTTAGCTAACTTACTCACATTTCAACGAACCACACAAACATTTTAATCATAGCCGCCAAATACTTGCTCAGTTAATTTGTGAAAACTGGTAACGTGTTTGATTGTTTTTGCCGTTAACTAGAGAAGAGTTTTTCGTCTGTCTGGGGGTTCTTACTTGTTGCTTATATATTGCTACACTGAAACACCATAGTGTGATGTGGCCCATTGGCTCAAACAAGTGAAAGAGACTTCCTTCCTTCTTAGAAGGAGCCCTTACTAACACCTCACATGGTGTGGTTCACACTCTTGCATGGTGCACAGATACTCCCACAATGCATTATGATAGATGCAGTTCAATTTACTCACAGTTCAGTTATTTTAGCAGATGTGGATTGACCTGCACTGTGTTTAAATCCATGTTGATTAGGGTCAGACTGTGACAAAAATAGGTCCGGGAACCAAGATAAAAGTGGCCCTTAATAGCGAATTAGATAGATAAAAAAGTGGCACGTATTTGCAAATCTGGGCAGTTTTGAACTCGCAAAGACATGGTGTATAGGTGTTTTGCAAGGTATGGGAAACTGGATGAATTTGAGCTTGCTGCAGGCAATGTTTGTAGTAATATTAGGGAAAGCAACAGTAAAAACCAGCCACCAGACCATAAAACATGCCCAAAAACAGCCCAGACTCTGACCTGACAGACCAGCCCTTTGCGTACTGCCACATTGTCCTATAGGCTAGTCCAACTTTGTTGTTGATGCAAGCCCAGTTGGTCAGGCTTATCGTAAAACGTGAGGATAGGAGGACTTCTAGAAGAACATTTGAGAGGGTGGAGGTGCCCAATGAGTAAGTAAGGAGACAGGAAATCCACGTGGTTTGTGCCTCATTACCACTGTGGAAGACAGTCGCTAGGTCTACAAAGTGAGAGCTCGGTTGTATGACTAAAAGAAGGGATTATCACGATGGTCTGAGCTTCATTTATAAATTGGTTTAGCTCATTTATCACCCTTCCGCCAGTGAGACGGCCTGTTTGGCTCACCACGGCATAGGGGAGATCATTAAGAGCCTGAACCTCAGATGGCAGCATGTGAATCTTTAGCTCACAGTCAGTTTGAGCATACCTTGTGATAACATCTGGGACTATTGTTGAGATGTCTCACTCAAAGATACAGAACTGGTTTTGAAGAATTGCAACTTAAAAACAATCTCTCCAGGTCCAATTGACTGCTGCATGCTCTCCCAGATATCCAATCCACAGAGTGCCACTTTCTGTGGCATTGCGACCTCTCATCCTTTATCGCTTAAGTGCAGACAACGTGGCGTCCATGACCTCTGCACTACTTTTGGACATCTCTGCCTTGCATTAAGGGCTGTGATTCCCTCTGGTGCTCACACCAGAGGGATCCACTTTTCAGGCACCTGCCTTGGGCTCCAAGGGAAGAGCTTACCCTGCAGCCAGAGATATTTCTTTTGTTTTCAATGATGAGGAATGCGCTATGTGTGCTGATGTCACTGAGTGTGAAACTGAAAGCGGTCAGGTCTTAAGTCAGTAAACCCCATCAGTAAACAATGGGGTTGAGGTTGCATGTCATGTCATCAGGTCTAACCTATCCATTCAGAGACATCATGTAGGGCCAGATGTACGACCATTGGATTTAGCGCCTCGCAATTTGCGACAAATTGCGAGTCGCAAATTGCGAGGCGCTAAATCCAATGTACAACAGTGTCAGAGACACTGTTAGCGATTCCCAATGGGGTCGCAAAATGCGAGGCTCATCAATATTCATGAGCCACTCGCAATTTGCAACCCCATTGGGAATGGCCAGCCTCCCAGGGATGGTGGCCTGCTGGGCTCAGCAGACCTCCATGTCTGGGACTGCTTTTCAATAAAGCAGTTTTTTAAAAAATGCAGCCCGTTTGCCTTAACCGCTTAACCGCGGCGCGAATTCCGCCGCGGTGCGGCGGTTTGATTGAGTGGGCGGGGCCGCGTCGGCCAACGGACGTGCGCAGCACTACGGAGGTAGTGCTTGCGACGGCTGTTGGCCGACGGGCGCAGCGAAGGGGTTAAAGGAAAACGGGATGCATGTAAAAAAGAGAAAATGAAACGTTTTCGTTTCATTTTTTAAAGGGCAGGTAGTGGTCCCTTGGACCACTGCCTGCCATTAAAAATATTTTCCCCTGCTTTCACAAAGGGGAAGGGGCCCCCTGGGGACCCCTTCCCTTTTGCGAGTGCTTTACCACCCTTCTGAGAAGGGTGGTAAACTGCGACTGTTTTGCGACCGCAATTGCGGTCGCAAAAGAGTCATACATAGCTGGAGGACTCGCTATTAGGAAGGGATGCCCTCGGAACGCCCCTTCCTAATAGCGACTCGCTATTCCTATTTTGCGAGTCACAAATAATTTGCGACTCGCAAAATAGGAATAGTACATGGCCAACTCGTTTTTTGCGGTCGCAAAGGGGTCTGAAACCCCTCTGCGACCGCAAAAAACGGTCGTACATCTGGCCCTCAGTCTTTCTTCTCTCACTAGAAAAGCCCACAAGGAAACCAGATATTTTTTTATCAATGGCATTGCGAGCAGGCACTGGGCCACAACACCCACCCATTTCTGACTCTCTGTGGGGCACATTTGGTGGATTAATACCAATCTGCTAACATGAGGGGTGCACAAAGCCCACTAGATGACAGGAAGTATTTTTTGTAATCAATGAGGTGGGAGGCTGGCTATCGTGGCATAGAGCTACACCCCACCCCATGTGAGTTATTATTCATAAAATCTGCCTCTGTGAGGAGTGGGCTGGCAGATTGGGGATTTTACTCCCTATCTACCCACTCCAGGAGTGGCAGAAAGCCCACTAAGGCAAAAGAGGTAGATGTCTTTTTTTATTTAAATAGGGTAGGAGCAGGCCATTCCGGCTATTGTGATACACTCTCCATCCTAGAGGCAAAGACTTTTGGCCTCCACAGGGGAAAGATTTGGGGCTTTACCTCCAGTCTATCCACCCCAGGAGGCAGAAAGCCTGCTAGACACCAGAGACATGTTTTTCAACACTTTCAGCACCAGGTATTTGCTCTCCACTATGCCAAAGCTTTTTTTTAAACAATCCAAATCAGGTAGTTTAAACACGTGCCTATTTGGTCTCTTTCTGCACCCAAGCAGACTATATGCTGTTTTTGGCACATTGGGGCATTTTATTGGTGTAAACAATACATTCATATCGAATTGCCAATATAATGAAAAATGTGGAGATATTTGAATTTTTTTCAACAAATATGCTCAATATTTTGTTGCATTTCCCAGATGGACAAACATTAATCCCAAACCGCTAACCAAGGAAATGTTCCCCTGAATGTCTGGAGCCCTGCAATTATGTATTATCACAGATCACAAAGTTGTGTTAGAACCACTGTTTTTTTTTTTATTTTTATTTTTTTAAATTTTATTTGTCAATTTCAAGAAGAGAAATACAGACAATGGTGTTGAATGATGCAAAGGAATAAGAGCATACAAACCCACAAACACCCCTCCCCCCACCCAGGCAGAGCAATAACATCATTTTTAGTACACATCAGAAAAAACCTGCAAGCAAAAGATCAGCGTATGTAAGGCAATAGCCAGGACAATCGTGAAATAGTTCTTACCCATAGTCCACCCCTGGGGGCCAGAAACCGCAATCACACCAAGTCTAAGGTATCGCTTTGGGAGTGACAAATGCCATGACAGCCAGCAAGCACCTCCACAGGGCTGTTAGATTATGGAGGAAATAGGGGGGTGCAGTACGGACAATTCACAATAGGTCAGGGTGGGATAGCAAATAGGCTGTGAAGGGGGCCCAAAAAAATTTGGGGCGGGACTTCTCAGGAAGCTCCTCCTCGTAGAGCCGTAGCTGGTCCCTACAATAGATCAGGTCACGAAGCCATTTTTTGACAGTAGGAGTTGTCTTAGCACCCCAGCACTGCGCAACTGCCCTTTTCGCGAAGAGGGTGGAGATTGCTACAATGCGTCTGTTACAGGGCTTAAGGCACTTAACATAACCCAGTTGACATAGCTCAGGAGTGCAGCGCACAGGCTCCAGCACAATATCAGTGAGCACGGACGCCACAACTGTCCAGAAAGCAAGGACACCAGCACACAGCCAGGCAACATGGATAAAGTCTGCATCCGCCATTCCACACCGTACACAGTTAGCTGACTCTCGCAGACCATACTTGTACAACTGCAGGGGGGAGTAGTATACCTGATGTAGGAATTTAAAGTGAATAATTCGAAGATTACAGTTAGCCGTGAGTCGACCCGTGAGTTGGCAACATGCTGTCCAAACCTCCGGTGCAATGGGTATACCCAACGTTGCCTGCCAGCGTAAACAAGAGGGATGATCACCCTGGTCCTGGTCCCGCTCGCGCTTAGAAGCGTTGTAAAGTTTAGTGATTAACCCCTTACGCCCCTCTCCCGACAGCATCGCCTGCAATGCCCGTAGAGTAGTGGGCTCCGTAGGGTACTCTGGATAGGCCGCACGGACAGCCTGACGAATTCGGACTTATGTAAAGCCGAACATAAACCCACGATCTGCACCATTCTGCGCCTCCCGTAGTGTTTTAAATTGACCCCCCTTGTAGAGGTCTCCTAGCCGAGAGATGCCCGCTGCAGCCAGTTCTCGCAGGGCCGTCGCCTCTCGTGCTGCAGAGATATCCGGGTGTGAAGCTAGTGGTAGCAATGGAGCATATAAATATGACAGTTGGGCCCGTGACGCGAGCATCCGCCATGCCCACGCCGTGCACTGTGGGGGGTTAATCTCGGTCCGTGGACCACCCGAGCCACCCGAAAGGGTCACCGCCGGCAACGCCATTGGCAGAACCGCATCCGATTCAACAGCCACGTGAGGTTGGAAACGCTGGGGGAAATGCCAATAATGTGCAAATTGCGCCTGCGCACACAGGTAATAAAGACGAAAATCAGGAGCCTCGAAGCCACCTCGGTCGAAAGGTTGAACCAAAAGATCCCACCTGCATCTGGGTTTCTTACCGCCCCACACAAACGTTAAAAGTGCAGATTGCAGAGTTCGGAATAATGCTACATTCAGTTTGATAGGAATGTTTACAAAGAAGTATAGCAGTTTAGGCAAAAAGACCATTTTCACTACCGCTATCCTGTCCGCTAGAGAAAGGGGTAAGTGCGTCCATCGCACAGCCTGTTCAGAAATACGCGTAACCGTCCGACCATAATTCTCAGAAACGACTGTGTCTGGGTCCCTATGCACCCAGACCCCAAGGTACTTCACAGGGTCAGATGTCCAGGACAATGGAAAGTCCATCTCCACTTCCTTCGTGTGCGCAGTCAGGGGAAACACCACGGATTTCGACCAGTTTATCCCGAGGCCGGAGAACCTTTCAAACCGTACATACTCCCTGAGTAATGCAGAGAGATGCACAGCCGGATCGCGGACATACAGCAGCATGTCGTCCGCATAGAGGGAGACAATCGGTGGTCGCTGCCTGAACCGCAGGGCAGCCGCGGCATGCTTCTGACGCAGTTGACAGGCGAGGGGCTCCAGGGCTAGAGAAAAGAGCATTGGTGACAGGGGACACCCCTGCCTAGTGCCTCTTTTGATGCAGAACAAAGACGACACCCACCCATTCACCCGGACACGGGCAACAGGACCGCTATACAACACCCTGAGCCACTGGAGGAAAAAGGGCGGGAAGCCCATTCTACCCAATACAGCGAACATAAAAGGCCACTGCAGAGAGTCAAAGGCTTTTGCTGCATCAAGCAGCACAGCCACCGCCTGAAAGTCTGGTTCAAAGTAATGCAGCGTAGAGAAGAGCGTGCGCAGGTTATGGGTCGTGGAGCGCTCCGTGACAAACCCGGACTGATCTGGCAGCACCAATAGGGGTACTAGAGGCTGCAACCTAGCAGCAATCATCTTGGCCAATATTTTGGCGTCAATATTAATAATCGAGAGAGGTCGATATGATCCACACTGATTTGGGGGCTTATCCGGCTTGAGCAGTGTAACAAGAAGAGCCTCCCGTAGGGAAGGCGGCAACGTCCCCCTCTCATACGCTTCAGTGTATACATCCAACAGCCGAGGGGCTAGGTCCGACGCATACGCTTTATAGAATTCGCAGGGCAGCCCCTCAGGCCCCGCAGCCTTGCAGGTCGGTAAAGACATTATGGCATTTTTAACGTCCTCTTCATCAAACCGTTGTACAAGGTACTCACGATGAGAGTTGGACAACCATCCGAGTGCCACATCGTCCAGATATGCATCAATCTCCGCAGTCTGCGGGGATTCTCTAGAGGCATAGAGATTGGTATAGAATTGTAAGACGGTATCACAGAGGTCCGTTGTCGAGTAGCGGGCCACCCCCTGATCATCAATGAGTTCGGTTATGTTTTCCTGGCTACGCGGCTCTGCTAGCTTTTGCGCTAGGGAGCGGCCTGGACGGCCACCTTCACCATAATATCGCGCTGTTCTACGCCGGGAGCAGTGAAACAGTTCCTGATCCGCCGTTGCATCGTGATCCGTAACAAGTTCCCTTATCGCAGCTAATTTAGCAGTAGAGGGATCTAACTCATATTCCCGTTCTAATTGAGAGATATTGGATGCTAATTTTTTTATCCTACGTCTGATGTCACGCAGGACTCCGGATTGGGCCCCTATAAATGAACCCCTTATGGTGACTTTAAACGCTTCCCACAGCACTCCAGCGCTGTCCACTGTCCCCTCATTCTCCCTAAAAAAGTTTTGGATGGCCTCGGCTATTGACTGCCTGAAGACCGGGTCCCTGAGCTCCGAGGGCTGGAGCCTCCATGCAAAGGGTGGTTTCCTATAGGTAGGAATTTGCAGGGCGAGGATTACCGGGGAGTGGTCAGACAGAGTGCGCGCCTCATGTGACACCGCAACCGTCCAAGTGCAGACCATCTCCGAAAGTAGCCAAAAGTCTATGCGAGACCAGGACCCGTGCACTGAGGAAGCAAAAGTGCTCTCCCGACCAGCGGGGTGTCGACAGCGCCAAATGTCGTGCAACTGACCGGTGTCCAGCAGTCCCAATAACACTTCCG
Organism: Calotriton arnoldi; assembly: GCA_963921515.1. NCBI lineage: Eukaryota > Metazoa > Chordata > Amphibia > Caudata > Salamandridae > Calotriton > Calotriton arnoldi. Next base: position 1,038,824 of record CAWUFW010001824.1, on the reverse strand, counting down.
CTGCCCGTTTGGGCCGCATCTCACTGCTGCCAGCTCTATCCAGCGCACCATCCAGGCACAGATTAAAATCCCCCCCAGATAATGGCGGCCGGAGGGAACAGCGATATCCTGCGCCACACATCCGAATAAAAGGAGGGCTCATCCACATTCGGCCTATACACATTCACAATCAATACACTCCCGCCACTCAATTGCCCATGCACAGTCACCACGCGCCCACAGTCATCTGTGTCTGATCGGATCATAGTAAATGGCACACCCTTTTTCACCAAAGTTAAGACCCCACTAGAATAGGTAGAGAAAGATGACGCAGCCCTGGCGCCCGCCCTGCGTGTGCCCACTTTGCGCGCCGATTCAGAGGTTAGGTGCGTCTCTTGCAAGAGGGCAATTTGCACTCCCATGCGATCCAAGAATGCAAACACCGATCTTATCTTTTTAGGCGTGTTCAAACCACGTACGTTCCAAGTGAGGAACATGAGTGTACTATTCAGAATTTAAGTCCAGCCATAAGTGAACACATTGGAAGCACAACAGTTAAGCTTCACCCCAGGTGCCATTACATACCCACATACGTATTGATCAAACTAGTATCCACATCAGTCTGCCTTCCCCGAACTAACACCCCCTGCCCCCCTCCCATTTCAGCAGCCCCAACGTGCCAAAGCCATCCCAACCACCCACTTCGGCTTCCCCAACTGGCCAAAGCCATCCCAAAAACACCCAAATAAACCCCCGTAAAACAACTACACAGTAACATGAGGTGGGGAACTCCCGTACGGGGGGCGTCAGAGAACTACTGTCCTCCCACATCATGGGAGGTGGCTGATCAGGTCTAGAACCTCCGTTACAATATACTGGCGGAGTCTGGACCATAAGGCATCACTCAGCATACATCTATTATACGTATGAGACAATAGTACTGTCTGGGACCAGCGAACAGCATTGGCAACATACATATACATCTAGTAAGCGGCAAGACTGCGACATGGAGAATTCTAAAGGTGAACATTACAACAGCCCCCTGCACCAATCTCAATCATCCTCTCCATGTTCTGCTTCGGCCTCGCGCCGGCGCCTCTGAAGTTGCTTGACATGTTCCATCGCTGCCTTGGGAGTGGAGAAAATCTTAGTATGCCCCTCGGACCCCACCCTAAGTCTAGCAGGGTATAGCATGGCGTAAGGAATACTTTCAGCCTGCAAAAATTTCTTAACTGCACCATATTCACGCCTCGTGGCCTGGACAGCAACAGTAAAGTCGGGAAAAAAGGACAAGTTGTTCCCCTGATGAGTAACAGTACCTCTCTCCCTGGCCAGGCGCAGGATGGTATCCCGGTCCCGATAATTCAATAATCGAGCAATTATGGGACGGGGCGGGGCTCCGGGGACAGGGCGCGCCGCCAAGGAGCGATGTGCACGCTCCACGACGAACATGGAGGAGAAGTGTTCGGCGCCAAATATTTCCGTGAGCAGGGCCTCCATGAAGTGCTCCATTCTCCCACTGTTCGTCGACTCAGGCAGCCCAGTAATGCGAACATTGTTCCTCCTTGAGCGGGCCTCCAAGTCCTCATTCTTTGCCTGTATGAGAGATAGCACCTTCTCCATGTTAAGGGCTTTACCCGTGACTTCCCCGAGGCCATCCTCAGCGTTTGAAACCCTCTGCTCAACCTCACCCATCCTTGCCGACTGTTTTTCCAGCTGCGAGGACGTATGGTCCAGCCGGTGATTGATAGTGGACATACTGCCCTCTATAGCTTGAAGACTCCTCTTCATGGCCAGTAACGTGGATTCCAGGCTAGGCGGGCTCTCACCATGACCATCAGCCTCAGAGTCAGAGGCCGCTTTCTGTTGCGACCTGCTCGACTTTCGCGCCTCAAAAGTGAGACGGGGCTGCGTCTTGTCTGGCTTCCCCATGGTTCGTGGTAGAGAGGGCAATACCTCAGGGACCCAACAAGAGAACACCAAAAACAGTAGATTGCAGGCAGGGGAAGAGATAGTGTGGGGCAGTGAACACTCTATATGCCAACTATCCTCTGATCAGCCGATCATAAGCAAAATGTGACAGTCAAAGAACACCAGAGTGCCCACACATTCACAGCAGGCCCCAGTACCATCCCACCATGCCAATAGTAATTCTCCAGCGACCTAGAGGGTCCGATCACAGGGTAGCAGGTGGACACCGCCAGGTCCCCCAGCAGCAGGCAAAGGCACCGCAGTTCCCCCTAAGTAGACAGATGCAGCATATAGGGTGCGTCAGCACCGCACGGTACCACAGGGAGCTGCGAACAGCAGACGATAAGCCACCAACCTCCGACCAGGTCTCTGCGGCAGCACCGACAGGTCGCACACGAGCAGTGATATCCCAGAGCGTGGGGGTCACATCCCAATCGCCGCGCAGCGATAGACTAGCGCCAATGGACACCTGGGTCGCCACTATCCATCCAGGAGCAGAAGGCCACAGTTCCCTCAGGTTTACTAAGATTCCACCAGTAGCACGATAGTACACTGCAGACAGGCAGGATCCAGAGCAGCACTCACTCCAATTCAACCCCGCTCCTCCGGGAGCTGAAAGCAGGCAGCGATCCTCAAATCATGATCGGAGCACCCGCCCAGGGCCCCCACCCCGGCATGTCCTCCGGGCCCAGCAGCCACCACTCGGCTTCACTTTAAACGCAATTGTCCCGGAGCTAGCACCAGGAGGCCCAAAGCCCCGACCTGCACGCGCGGGCCGCAGCTCGCGAGGCGCCGACCGCAGCCCGGGCCCGCTCCACCACCGCAGCCGCGGACCCAAGCAGTCCGCACCCCACTCACCGCAGCCCGCCGCTGATGTCCGTGCAGGCCTCCAGGCCCCTCAGGTGCGTCCGGGGTCCTCGGCAGTCTCCCTCTCAGGCCAGCCCCCGCCGGGCGGCGTGCAGGATGGAGCTGAAGCAGGCGCCCACCACCTCCGATGTCGCGGAGCCTCCAATGGACGAGTCGCGGCCTCCCCAGCAGGGATCACGGGTCTCGGCAGGCAGCCAGCGGCTCCGCAGACCGCCGCAGACGGCCCGACGTGGCAGCCGCCTGTGTCTCACCCCGTAGCTTTGTCTAATCTCGGCCCAGAAGGGCTACGAGTGCTGCAGCGATATATCGCGCACTCCCAGCCTAGAAGGCGAAGGGCAGCACAGGTTCCGCCGCCGCAGCACGATCCACACCTCCGCGCTACGAGGCCGCGGCCGCCATTTTACCCAGCCGGTCCACGCCGCGCTCAGCGGCCAATATCAGCCACACCAGGATGTTCCGCCCGTCAAACACAGCATCAGTGGCAGCAGAAGGGGCGGCCCATACGATACAGCCGTTTCAGGAGTGTCAATGCCTTAAAATCGCGAAGATCTTGGGCGGATGGTGGATCAGCCGGGCAGAGCTACACTAACGTGCGGCCATCTTGCCTGGCGCCCTCTAGCGCCCCCCTAGAACCACTGTTTATGTGCACGGTACATGTGTCCACAAATATCAAACTCATGCTGGAAAGTATAAAAACGATGTACTTTGCAAATCTGTACGACCTAAGAAATCTATCAACGAAAGGCAGTCCTCCCCTTCCTAGACAAGCTTGCCAATAAAACAGGCAAAACATGACATTTGTCAGATTTTAGACAATTTTTTTCAAAAATATGAAAAATTGCCTCTAATATCACTTGCACAGGGACATATCCCTGCTAAAACGTGACCCCCCAACTGTTTTTCTCTTGGTCTCTTGACACAGAGGGGTTTACCAGACATGTACGGGTTTTCTATGGGTTCACGGTTAACATGAGTGATAAATTGGTTGCAGTGCATTTTGGAAATGTGGAAATCAGCTGCAAACGCAATGCCAGTCTAGGGTGTACCTGCCTTTTGGTCCCACATATTAGCCCTGGAGTGTATGGAAACATACACAACCAGTGCTTAATTTGAACCGTGGTTTCTGATGCTCTGCACTTCACCGGCTCCTGTGACAGTCTGCCACATGGTGGCGCTGTCTGCCAAATTTGGTACAACACCTGTTTATTAATTTAATATGCATTAGCAATCCCAAATACGTGCCACCCAAGCCATTCTTATAGCTTTGGGGCCTTGAATAGAATTAAATGTCACACTTGTAAGAGTGTAATGGTTAATAGTTGTGTTGGTACTGTAATTGGCAGGGGCAATGGATGGTGCAAGCTGCTGTGTCATCCTGACCAGGACCCTGGCACTTATTGTTTTACAAATTAACCCCTGACCACAACCATATATGTATAACATCTATAGATCTTATGGTTTCTGTTAGAAATGGGATTTCTGGTTGGCTAGGGCATGCGCCTAAGCCAGGCAGAAACCACCACTCTAGTCAGGTCAAGGGAGTTAAACGCTGAAGATAACCCCTGCTCACCCCCTTGGTAGCTTGGCACGAGCAGTCAGGCTTATCCCAGAGGCAATGTGTAAAGCGTTTGCGCAACACACACACAGCAGCAACACACTGGGCACACCACAAAAAAAACTTCACACAAGGTTATATAAAAATAGCCTTTGTATTATCCAAAACACATTAGAATACTAATCACACAATATACACTGTGCCAACTGGCACTAGGCAATATTTACAGGGGATTATGTACACATGACAGGGCCAATCGGGCCACTGTCAGAACCTTTAGAAAGCACTAGTAGCAAGTAGTAAATAACGCAACCAGTCACTACTGGTATAATAATGACCTCAGGAAACACAACCAGTTACTACTGGTAAAATACTGTGTGCAGCATTATATCACCTTAGCAACATAAACATATGATGCATAAATCCCTTTAGATCAGGCCTAATCAACAGCACAAACACAGTATGCAATAATTCACATTATGCAGTAGGCATCACAAGCATAAATACATTATGCAATAATCATGGGGCCTAACACACTGAAACTGACACCAGGGCAACTGGCCTTCCACTGGGGCTCAAAAGCCCTATGTCCAAAATGTCAGGGCGTAGCTGCAAATGCAGCGAAGCAAAGTGCGCAAGGCGCTGGGGCAGAGGAGTGTATCTCACTCCTTCATCTCAAGAACCAAAATGCCCCCAAAGAAATAATGGCACTGGCATTAACTGTGCCTCCGGGGTCCCCACTGGGACTCTACAAAGCAAATGGCCCCCACGTTGCAGCTGCCCCTTCTCTCTCGCAGTGCAGCTGGAAATGTGCGCGGGCACCACTGTGCCTGGGGGAACCCCCCTTGGGGACTCTACTCATAAAATTGCCCCCTTTAGGAAAATGGCACCGGCACCACCGTGCCGCTTGGGAGCTCCCCTCTAGGACTCCTCCTGGTGCCCTCGATCGGCACCAACAGCCATAAAAACGACTTCAGCCCCACTCACCGGGGCTTCGTGCAGACTCCTCTGGTCACTGGACTCCTTCCAGCAGGGGACAGGCACCGGCAATGTGCCCCGACAGTCCCCGCTCTGCCACGACCTCTCTGGACTGCTTCTCGAGGGCGCGGGCTCCCACCAGCTCACGGTAGCCCCGCTCAGGAATGCCGCCTTCTCGACTCCGCAGGGCTCTCCCCAGCTCACGGGAGCCCCGCTCGACCACAGGCTTCCACTTGGCCGGTCTTCCGGCCGGCCGCGCTGCTATTGGCGGCCTCGGCAGCCTCTTCCTGTTTGGCCCCGCCCAGAGTCAGGCGAAGTCGCTTGCCTGGCTTCCTGGTCGCCGCACGATCGTGGCGGCCGCAGCTCCTCTTCTCGGCGGCTAAGTGCGGGGTGGGCTCCTGCCAAAAAACGCAAATGCGGGGTGGGCACCCGCTTCAAAATAAAGACAATTGCGGGGTGGGCACCCGCTTAGATCAGCAAAATGCGGGGTGGGCTCCCGCTAAAAGCCAGCAATGCGGGGAAATCCCCACGTCGGGATTCCCTCGAAACCAGTCTCGGCTCCGCGCTGCGAAGCTCCAGCGCTCCTCCGGGAGCCAAATTTCAGCACTCACGAGGCGCTAAGAGCCACGAGGCTCAGAAGGCAAGTTGGGCACCAAAGGTGTGCCATGTCACAGGAGCAGTCCTCTCCTCTTGCCCCCAAAGTCCCAGGGCAAAGGCTGGGCCCAGGCAGGCCAGCTCACAGGGCCCTCCATCAGGGAGGCAGTCTCTCGTGGCGGTTCCTCCTGGGGCCCAGCAGCAACAATTCACCTGGAAGCACAAAAAGCACAACATTTTCATGGGGTCACAGCCCCTATATTTATATTACATTTCTCCTTTGTCTGCGCTGGCACAGGGCTTGGGGGAACCAGTCCCAACTGGTTCTGGGGTTTTTTGGAGCACTCTGTTTACAGGGCTCCTCTTCCCCTTTGTCAGGTGGGGGCTCGGTGATCAGACACACCACAGGGGGCGGAGCCAGCATTGTACAGGTAAGGCACAGACCTATTCAGGGACCAGGGGCTTCTCCTCCCACTACTCCAAATGCAGGTGTCCCATTCAGCCTAGCGCTGACTGACCCTGCCCCACCTGGAGCCACACACACCTCACCAGCCCCTGTCACTCAAAAGCCAGACATGCAATCCACATCAGGAAGGCAGACACATAGCACACAGAAATGCCCACTTCTAAAAGTGGCATTTCTAAAATAGTTATAATAAATCTGCGCACACCATTGCGTAGCATTTATTATTACTATTCCAAACATACCAAACTTGACCACGCTGCTCCTCTCATATCAGGAATTACCACTGAAACACTTATCAGGGAATCCCCAATGCATTCCTATGGGAGGGCAGCCTCATAGTAGTGAAAAACCAAAAATGGCTGTTTGTCACTACCAGGACAAGTCACACATTTAAGGTACATGTCCTACCTTTTACCTACAATGCACCCTGCCCATAGGGCTAGCTAGGGCCTACCTTAGGGGTGACTGACATGTAGTAAAAGGGGGGTCACAGACATAGCACACACTTTAGGTGCCACGCCACAGCGGCAGTAACACTGCGCACACAGGCCCTGCAATGGCAGAGGCCTGGGATAGGTTTGCAAGGCTACTTTGGTGGGTGGCGCAATCAGCGCTGCAAGCCCACCAGTAGCATTTAATTTACCAGCCCCGGGTATATGAGATACCACTTTACAAGGGACTGACAGGTAAATTAAATAGGCCAAACAGATGTAGATCAATCTTACCATACTTATCACAGAGAGCACATGCACTTTACACTGGACAGCAGTGCTAAAGTGCCCAGAGTCCTAAAACCACCAACACCATGTCAGAAAAAAGGCTAGAAGAAAGGCAAAAAGTTTAGGGATGACCCTGCAAAAAGGGCCAAGTTCAACACAACCCCCTTCCAGCCAAAACGCAGGGTAGACCAATCACCACCTTGATGGGCTTCCCTGCCTTGGGCGATAGAACACGGACGCGGGCCTGCAACTGCAGGGGCACACTCCAGTTCTACGCCATTCTGAACCCATGTGGTTCCCTCTGTCAAAACTCCCAGGACCAACTAAGCTACCCCGCTGGTACTCCCTAGTTGTCCTCGCCCAGGACCAGGCCCTAGGCCATCCAGCTGTATCTGGTCCTTGCCATCTCACAGAGTGGGGTGAGGTAGCCCCAGGCTCATAGTACCCATTCTCCACTCTACCCCTCATCAGGACAGTTCTAAACTGCCACTGATCCTCCAGCCTAGGGTCCGCACCCTCAGGCTGACCAGAAGTCACGGGCGAGGCTCTCCTCCCCCTACCTCTCCTTCTAGGGTTCCGCACTCTCCTCCTTGGAGAGGCACCCTCAGAACACAACTCTCCCACCAGTTCAGGACCGCTCTCCAGCAACTGGTCTCGCAACCTAGGGTCTAAACCCCCCAGGTTGCACCGGGGTCAGAGGCGAGAACTCCCTCCCTCTGCACCCCCTTCCAGAGTGCTGCACCCTCCTAACTGGAGTGGTACCCCTGGAAGCCAAACCGGTCAGGACACTGGTTACAGATATCCTTCCCTCCAGGTCAGGCAGATCCTGAACCTGGCCTCCCAACCCAGGGACTAAACCCTGCGGTTGAACACTTGCCTGGCACACCAGGACTTCTGGGGACTCACACAGTATCCCCCCGAGGGTAACACATGACTCATGTGTCGTGTAACAGTCTACCTGGCGCAGATCTCCCGACCCCTGTCCATCTGACAGTGCGCGAAGATCCCCCAGGACAGAAGTGGTGTCACCATGGTCACTCCTAGGAGACTCAGCCCTTCTGGCTGGTCCCTGACCCACTGGTTCTCCCACTGGGGAACACATCCCCCTCTCACCCCTCAATCTGGACTTCTGCACCCTCCCAACTGGAGCGGCACCGCCAGACACCAGAACCACTGGAGCTCCGTCTACAGATGCTCCAGGTTCTCCTGACACTAGGAGATCCTCCTCAAATGGCCTGCAAGTACAGCCTAGGCCCCCGACCTGGTGTTCCCTTAAGGAACCCTCCAGGCCCTGAGACTGGGTTTCGGGGACCTTGGGACACAGCCCACACTCACTCCTTCTCCACTGAGACAGGACGTGAGCCCCTACACCCCTCCCACTACACTGGGACTTAGCTGGGCTACTCTGAACCTCTTCCACCACACAGGGCCTGAAGATACCTGAGCCACTCCTTTTGGGATCACTCCCCAATGCCTCTTCAGACCCTCTAGCACAAAGTCACAGGTCGGCCTCCCGTGCAAGCTCCCTGGGATCAGAGAACTCACACTCCAACAGGTGTTGGCGTAACCCCGGAAAACAATTACTGAACATGTGCTCTCTGACAACCAGATTGAACAGCCCTTCAAAATCATTTGCCGTGCTACTCATCACCCAACCTTTCAGTGCATCACAACATTCATCCACAAACTCCCCCAAGACTGGTGAGACAGTTTCCTACTGCCCCTGAACCTCAACCTATACCCTTCAGGTGTGACACCCTCTTCCTGGGAACTAGGTACCACGCTCTGGGATCTGGGAGTGGGACTTCCTGCACTGGACTCCATATTGCTGCCACCACTGGACCCCACCCTCACTGGTGAATCCAGACAACTAAAACTACACTCAGGGGATAACCTACCCTCCAGAGCTAGTTTCTCTCTGGCGAAGGCCCTCTCTGCCTCCGCCATCCTCTCCTGCGCTAAGACCCTCTTGGTCTCTAGCATTTTCTCCTCCACACCCAGCTGCGCTATTTCCTTGGCATGCTCTAATCTGAACCTCTCCAAAGCCAGCTGATGCTCCCTTTCTTCCCTCCTATCCACCCACTCCTCTGGGGACAGGGAAAGGGATGGGGCACTGCCCCGACACTGGACCCAGCAAGGAACTCCCTATCTATGGGTTCCTCACTATCTACCTGCGTCCCTGCCCTGTCAGTTTCTTCCTCTTCTTCAGACTCTTCAGGGCCACCCTCAGACCCACCACCCTCTTGGAGTGCGGCCTGGTCCCTGTCTATCTGTCTCCATCTATCCTGTTGCCAGCGTATCAGGGCACACCCAAAGTCTCGCCGAATGCCCTCTCCACTCACTGCTAAGCCTCTCTCATCACAGAACCCCCTCAACTCCTCTAGACTGTAATTCAACAGGTCTTTCATGTCAAAGGTAGATTCCATTTTGGCAAGGCACTTAATACACAGGTGCAACACAAGAGACCTAGGCGTCTGAGCTGAAGCAAGAGTACACAATTCAGAAATGACACTTCTCAGGAGAAAAATAAAACTCAGGAAAAATAATCCCCAAACCTGTGATTCTCTAAATGCAGAGTTTGCAGTGCAAGCAGTTGTCGCTGTGGTACTGCGCAAATGCAAGTCCTATCCTCACCGCTGACAACCAATGTTAGAAATGGGATTGCTGGTTGGCTAGGGCATGCGCCTAAGCCAGGCAGAAACCACCACTCTAGTCAGGGAAAGGGAGTTACACGCTGAAGATAACCCCTGCTCACTCCCTTGGTAGCTTGGCACGAGCAGTCAGGCTTATCCCAGAGGCAATGTGTAAAGCGTTTGCGCAACACACACACAGCAGCAATATACTGGGCACACCACAAAAAAAACTCCACACAAGGTTATATAAAAATAGCCTTTGTATTATCCAAAACACATTAGAATACTAATCACACAATATACACTGTGCCAACTGGCACTAGGCAATATTTACAGGGAATTATGTACACATGACAGGGCCAATCGGGCCACTGTCAGAACCTTTAGAAAGCACTAGTAGCAAGTAGTAAATAACGCAACCAGTCACTACTGGTATAATAATGACCTCAGGAAACACAACCAGTTACTACTGGTAAAATACTGTGCACAGCATTATATCACCTTAGCAACATAAACACATGATGCATAAATCCCATTAGATCAGGCCTAATCAGCAGCACAAACACAGTATGCAATAATTTACATTATGCAGTAGGCATCACAAGCATAAATACATTATGCAATAATCATGGGGCCTAACACACTGAAACTGACACCAGGCCAACTGGCCTTCCACTGGGGCTCAAATGCCCTATGTCCAAAATGTCAGGGCGTAGCTGCAAATGCAGCGAAGCAAAGTGCGCAAGGCGCTGAGGCAGAGGAGTGTATCTCACTCCTTCATCTCAAGAACCAAAATGCCCCCAAAGAAATAATGGCACTGGCACTAACTGTGCCTCCGGGGTCCCCACTGGGACTCTACAAAGCAAATGGCCCCCACGTTGCAGCTGCCCGTTCTCTCTCGCAGTGCAGCTGGAAATGGGTGCGGGCACCACTGTGCCTGGGGGAGCCCCCCTTGGGGACTCTACTCATAAAATTGCCCCCTTTAGGAAAATGGTACCGGCACCACCGTGCCGCTTGGGACCTCCCCTCTAGGACTCCTCCTGGTGCCCTCGATCGGCACCAACAGCCATAAAAACGACTTCAGCCCCACTCACCGGGGCTTCGTGCAGACTCCTCTGGTCACCGGACTCCTTCCAGCAGGGGACAGGCACCGGCAATGTGCCCCGACAGTCCCCGCTCTGCCAGGACCTCTCTGGACTGCTTCTCGAGGGCGCGGGCTCCCACCAGCTCACTGGAGCCCCGCTCAGGAATGCCGCCTTCTCGACTCCGCGGGGCTCTCCCCAGCTCACGGGAGCCCCGCTCGACCACAGGCTTCCACTTGGCCGGTCTTCCGGCCGGCCGCGCTGCTATTGGCGGCCTCGGCAGCCTCTTCCTGTTTGGCCCCGCCCATAGTCAGGCGAAGTCGCTTGCCTGGCTTCCTGGTCGCCGCACGATCGCGGCGGTCGCAGCTCCTCTTCTCGGCGGCTAAGTGCGGGGTGGGCTCCTGCCAAAAAACGCAAATGCGGGGTGGGCACCCGCTTCAAAATAAAGACAATTGCGGGGTGGGCACCCGCTTAGATCAGCAAAAAGCGGGGTGGACTCCCGCTAAAAGCCAGCAATGCGGGGGAATCCCCACGTTGGGATTCCCTCGAAACCAGTCTCGGCTCCGCGCTGCGAAGCTCCAGCGCTCCTCCGGGAGCCAAATTTCAGCGCTCACGAGGCGCTAAGAGCCACGAGGCTCAGAAGGCAAGTTGGGCACCAAAGGTGTGCCAAGTCACAGGAGCAGTCTTCTCCTCTTGCCCCCAAAGACCCAGGGCAAAGGCTGGGCCCAGGCAGGCCAGCTCACAGGGCCCTCCATCAGGGAGGCAGTCTCTCGTGGCGGTTCCTCCTGGGGCCCAGCAGCAACAAGTCGCCTGGAAGCACAAAAAGCACAACATTTTCATGGGGTCACAGCCCCTATATTTATATTACATTTCTCCTTTGTCTGCGCTGGCACAGGGCTTGGGGGAACCAGTCCCAACTGGTTCTGGCGGGTTTTGGAGCACTCTGTTTACAGGGCTCCTCTTCCCCTTTGTCAGGTGGGGGCTCGGTGATCAGACACACCACAGGGGGCGGAGCCAGCATTGTACAGGCTAGGCACAGACCTATTCAGGGACCAGGGGCTTCTCCTCCCACTACTCCAAATGCAGATGTCCCATTCAGCCTAGCCCTGACTGACCCTGCCCCTCATGGAGCCACACACCTCACCAGCCCCTGTCACTCAAAAGCCAGACATGCAATCCACATCAGGCAGGCAGACACATAGCACACAGAAATGCCCACTTCTAAAAGTGGCATTTCTAAAATAGTTATAATAAATCTGCGCACACCATTGCGTAGCATTTATTATTACTATTCCAAACATACCAAACATGACCACGCTGCTCCTCTCATATCAGGAATTACCACTGAAACACTTATCAGGGAATCCCCAATGCATTCCTATGGGAGGGCAGCCTCACAGTAGTGAAAAACCAAAATGGCTGTTTGTCACTACCAGGACATGTCACACATTTAAGGTACATGTCCTACCTTTTACCTACAATGCACCCTGCCCATAGGGCTAGCTAGGGCCTACCTTAGGGGTGACTGACCTGTAGTAAAAGGGGGGGTCACAGACATGGCACACACTTTAGGTGCCACGCCACAGCGGCAGTAACACTGCACGCACAGGCCCTGCAATGGCAGAGGCCTGGGATAGGTTTGCAAGGCTACTTTGGTGAGTGGCGCAATCAGCGCTGCAAGCCCACCAGTAGCATTTAATTTACCAGCCCTGGGTATATGAGATACCACTTTACAAGGGACTGACAGGTAAATTAAATAGGCCAAACAGATGTAGATCAATCTTACCATACTTATCACAGAGAGCACACGCACTTTACACTGGACAGCAGTGCTAAAGTGCCCAGAGTCCTAAAACCACCAACGCCATGTCAGAAAAAAGGCTAGGAGAAAGGCAAAAAGTTTAGGGATGACCCTGCAAAAAGGGCCAAGTTCAACACAACCCCCTTCCAGCCAAAACGCAGGGTAGACCAATCACCACGTTGATGGGCTTCCCTGCCTTGGGCGATAGAACACGGACGCGGGCCCGCAACTGCAGGGGCACACTCCAGTTCTACGCCATTCTGAACTCATGTGGTTCCCTCTGTCAAAGCTCCCAGGACCAACTAAGCTACCCCACTGGCACTCCCTAGTTGTCCTCGGCCAGGACCAGGCCCTAGGCCATCCAGCTGTATCTGGTCCTTGCCATCTCACAGAGTGGGGTGCGGTAGCCCCAGGCACATAGTACCCATTCTCCACTCTACCCCTCATCAGGGCAGTTCTAAACTGCCACTGATCCTCCAGCCTAGGGTCCGCACCCTCAGGCTGACCAGAAGTCACGGGCGAGGCTCTCCTCCCCCTACTTCTCCTTCTAGGGTTCCGCACTCTCCTCCTTGGAGAGGCGCCCTCAGAACACAACTCTCCCACCAGTTCAGGACCTCTCTCCAGCAACTGGTCTCCCAACCTAGGGTCTAAACCATCAGGTTGCATCGGGGTCAGAAGCAAGAACTCCCTCCCTCTGCACCCCCTTCCAGAGTGCTGCACCCTCCTAACTGGAGTGGTACCCCTGGAAGCCAAACCGGTCAGGACACTGGTTACAGATATCCTTCCCTCCAGGTCAGGCAGATCCTGAACCTGGCCTCCCAACCCAGGGACTAAACCCTGCGGTTGAACACTTGCCTGGCACACCAGGACTTCTGGGGACTCACACAGTATCCCCCCGAGGGTAACACATGACTCATGTGTCGTGTGACAGTCTGCCTGGCGCAGATCTCCCGACCCCTGTCCATCTGACAGTGCACAAAGATCCCCCAGGACAGAAGTGGTGTCACCATGGTCACTCCTAGGAGACTCAGCCCTTCTGGCTGGTCCCTGACCCACTGGTTCTCCCACTGGGGAACACATCCCCCTCTCACCCCTCAATCTGGACTTCTGCACCCTCCCAACTGGAGCGGCACCGCCAGACACCAGAACCACTGGAGCTCCGTCTACAGATGCTCCAGGTTCTCCTGACACTAGGAGATCCTCCTCAAATGGCCTGCAAGTACAGCCTAGGCCCCCGACCTGGTGTTCCCTTAAGGAACCCTCCAGACCCTGAGACTGGGTTTCGGGGACCTTGGGACACAGCCCACACTCACTCCTTCTCCACTGAGACAGGACGTGAGCCCCTACACCCCTCCCACTACACTGGGACTTAGCTGGGCTACTCTGAACCTCTTCCACCACACAGGGCCTGAAGATACCTGAGCCACTCCTTTTGGGATCACTCCCCAATGCCTCTTCAGACCCTCTAGCACAAAGTCAGAGGTCGGCCTCCCGTGCAAGCTCCCTGGGATCAGAGAACTCACACTCCAACAGGTGTTGACGTAACCCCGGAAAACAATTACTGAACATGTGCTCTCTGACAACCAGATTGAACAGCCCTTCAAAATCATTTGCTGTGCTACTCATCACCCAACCTTTCAGTGCATCACAACATTCATCCACAAACTCCCCCCAAGACTGGTGAGACAGTTTCCTACTGCCCCTGAACCTCAACCTATACCCTTCAGGTGTGACACCCTCTTCCTGGGAACTAGGTACTACGCTCTGGGATCTGGGAGTGGGACTTCCTGCACTGGACTCCATATTGCTGCCACCACTGGACCCCACCCTCACTGGTGAATCCAGACAACTAAAACTACACTCAGGGGATAACCTACCCTCCAGAGCTAGTTTCTCTCTGGCGAAGGCCTTCTCTGCCTCCGCCATCCTCTCCTGCGCTAAGACCCTCTTGGTCTCTAGCATTTTCTCCTCCACACCCAGCTGCGCTATTTCCTTGGCATGCTCTAATCTGAACCTCTCCAAAGCCAGCTGATGCTCCCTTTCTTCCCTCCTATCCACCCACTCCTCTGGGGACAGGGAAAGGGATGGGGCACTGCCCCCAACACTGGACCCAGCAAGGGACTCCCTATCTATGGGGTCCTCACTATCTACTGGCGTCCCTGCCCTGTCATTTTCTTCCTCTTCTTCAGACTCTTCAGGGCCACCCTCAGACCCACCACCCTCTTGGAGTGCGGCCTGGTCCCTGTCTATCTGTCTCCATCTATCCTGTTGCCAGCGTATCAGGGCACACCCAAAGTCTCGCCGAATGCCCTCTCCACTCACTGCTAAGCCTCTCTCATCACAGAACCCCCTCAACTCCTCTAGACTGTAGTTCAACAGGTCTTTCATGTCAAAGGTAGATTCCATTTTGGCAAGGCACTTAATACACAGGTGCAACACAAGAGACCTAGGCGTCTGAGCTGAAGCAAGAGTACACAATTCAGAAATGACACTTCTCAGGAGAAAAATAAAACTCAGGAAAAATAATCCCCAAACCTGTGATTCTCTAAATGCAGAGTTTGCAGTGCAACCAGTTGTCGCTGTGGTACTGCGCAAACGCAAGTCCTATCCTCACCGCTGACAACCAATGTTAGAAATGGGATTGCTGGTTGGCTAGGGCATGCGCCTAAGCCAGGCAGAAACCACCACTCTTGTCAGGGCAAGGGAGTTACACGCTGAAGATAACCCCTGCTCACCCCCTTGGTAGCTTGGCACGAGCAGTCAGGCTTATCCCAGAGGCAATGTGTAAAGCGTTTGCGTAACACATACACAGCAGCAACATACTGGGAACACCACAAAAAAAACACCACACAAGGTTATATAAAAATAGCCTTTGTATTATCCAAAACACATTAGAATACTAATCACACAATATACACTGTGCCAACTGGCACTAGGCAATATTTACAGGGGATTATGTACACATGACAGGGCCAATCGGGCCACTGTCAGAACCTTTAGAAAGCACTAGTAACAAGTAGTAAATAACGCTACCAGTCACTACTGGTATAATAATGACCTCAGGAAACACAACCAGTTACTACTGGTAAAATACTGTGCGCAGCATTATATCACCTTAGCAACATAAACACATGATGCATAAATCCCATTAGATCAGGCCTAATCAGCAGCACAAACACAGTATGCAATAATTCACATTATGCAGTAGGCATCACAAGCATAAATACATTATGCAATAATCATGGGGCCTAATACACTGAAACTGACCCCAGGCCAACTGGCCTTCCACTGGGGCTCAAATGCCCTATGTCCAAAATGTCAGGGCGTAGCTGCAAATGCAGCGAAGCAAAGTGCGCAAGGCGCTGGGGCAGAGGAGTGTATCTCACTCCTTCATCTCAAGAACCAAAATGCCCCCAAAGAAATAATGGCACTGGTACTAACTGTGCCTCCGGGGTCCCCACTGAGACTCTACAAAGCAAATGGCCCCCACGTTGCAGCTGCCCGCTCTCTCTCGCGGTGCAGCTGGAAATGGGCGCGGGCACCACTGTGCCTGGGGGAGCCCCCCTTGGGGACTCTACTCATAAAATTGCCCCCTTTGGGAAAATGGCACCGGCACCACGTGCCGCTTGGGAGCTCCCCTCTAGGACTCCTCCTGGTGCCCTCGATCGGCACCAACAGCCATAAAAACGACTTCATCCCCACTCACCGGGGCTTCGTGCAGACTCCTCTGGTCACGAGATCTCCTTCCAGCAGGGGACAGGCACCGGCAATGTGCCTCGACAGTCCCCGCTCTGCCAGGACCTCTCTGGACTGCTTCTCGAGGGCGCGGGCTCCCACCAGCTCACGGGAGCCCCGCTCAGGAATGCCACCTTCTCGACTCCGCGGGGCTCTCCCCAGCTCACGGGAGCCCCACTCGACCACAGGCTACCACTTGGCCGGTCTTCCGGCCGGCCGCGCTGCTATTGGCGGCCTTTGCAGCCTCTTCCTGTTTGGCCCCGCCCAGAGTCAGGCGAAGTCGCTTGCCTGGCTTCCTGGTCGCCGCACGATCGCGGCGGCCGCTTCTCCTCTTCTCGGCGGCTAAGTGCGGGGTGGGCCCCGCCAAAAAACGCAAATGCGGGGTGGGCACCCGCTTCAAAATAAAGACAATTGCGGGGTGGGCACCCGCTTAGATCAGCAAAACGTGGGGTGGGCTCCCGCTAAAAGCCAGCAATGCGGGGGAATCCCCACGTCGGGATTTCCTCGAAACCAGTCTCGGCTCCGCGCTGCGAAGCTCCAGCGCTCCTCCGGGAGCCAAATTTCAGCGCTCACGTGGCGCTAAGAGCCACGAGGCTCAGAAGGCAAGTTGGGCACCAAAGGTGTGCCAAGTCACAGGAGCAGTCCTCTCCTCTTGCCCCCAAAGTCCCAGGGCAAAGGCTGGGCCCAGGCAGGCCAGCTCACAGGGCCCTCCAGCAGGGAGGCAGTCTCTCGTGGCGGTTCCTCCTGGGGCCCAGCAGCAACAAGTCACCTGGAAGCACAAAAAGCACAACATTTTCATGGGGTCACAGCCCCTATATTTATATTACATTTCTCCTTTGTCTGCGCTGGCACAGGGCTTGGGGGAACCAGTCCCAACTGGTTCTGGGGGGTTTTGGAGCACTCTGTTTACAGGGCTCCTCTTCCCCTTTGTCAGGTGGGGGCTCGGTGATCAGACACACCACGGGGGGTGGAGCCACCATTGTACAGGCTATGCACAGACCTATTCAGGGACCAGGGACTTCTCCTCCCACTACTCCAAATGCAGGTGTCCCATTCAGCCTAGCGCTGACTCACCCTGCCCCTCCTGGAGCCACACACACCTCACCAGCCCCTGACACTCAAAAGCCAGACATGCAATCCACATCAGGCAGGCAGACACATAGCACACAGAAATGCCCACTTCTAAACGTGGCATTTCTAAAATAGTTATAATAAATCTGCGCACACCATTGCGTAGCATTTATTATTACTATTCCAAGCATACCAAACTTGACCACGCTGCTCCTCTCATATCAGGAATTACCACTGAAACACTTATCAGGGAATCCCCAATGCATTCCTATGGGAGGGCAGCCTCACAGTAGTGAGAAACCAAAATGGCTGTTTGTCACTACCAGGACATGTCACACATTTAAGGTACATGTCCTACCTTTTACCTACAATGCACCCTGCCCATAGGGTTAGCTAGGGCCTACCTTAGGGGTGACTGACATGTAGTAAAAGGGGGGGTCACAGACATGGCACACACTTTAGGTGCCACGCCACAGCGGCAGTAACACTGCGCGCACAGGCCCTGCAATGGCAGAGGCCTGGGATAGGTTTGCAAGGCTACTTTGGTGGGTGGCGCAATCAGCACTGCAATCCCACCAGTAGCATTTAATTTACCAGCCCCGGGTATATGAGATACCACTTTACAAGGGACTGGCAGGTAAATTAAATAGGCCAAACAGGTGTAGATCAATCTTACCATACTTATCACAGAGAGCACACGCACTTTACACTGGACAGCAGTGCTAAAGTGCCCAGAGTCCTAAAACCACCAACACCATGTCAGAAAAAAGGCTAGGAGAAAGGCAAAAGTTTAGGGATGACCCTGCAAAAAGGGCTAAGTCCAACAGTTTCTATCACTGGGTGCCAGATCTCTTTCATCGTGATTGGCTGGCTGGGAGATCACTTTGACTTGACCGTTGTCAGATTTTTAGCATTTTTCCACAGCATTGAATACCCTCTAGGCTCCCTCAAGCATGAATTTTTCCCTGCAGGACTCGACCCTCAGCTTTGTTCCCCTGGGTCTCTTCAGCGTGGGGCTACCAGGCATGTATGGGTTTTCTTTGGATTCAAGGTGCCCACAGGCAATACATTCAGTGCAGGGCATTATGAAAATTTGGAAAGCATCTACAAGCAAAATGCCGGTTGAGGGTGCCCCGTATTTGGTCACAGATATCACCCAGATGCTGTACTGAAACATACTGCAACTATTTATTTTCAACATCTACACATCATAGGATTTCATTAGCAGGATTCCAGACCACTCTCACGTTGAGTGGCTGGCTGGGAAATGCGCTAAACTATACATTTATCAAATTTTCTGAATTTTTCTAAAACATGGTAGTTTTCTTTTAGCATCTTAACACAGGAATACATCCCTCCCAATATTTGACCAAAATCTGGATTCTCCTAGGTCTTCTGAGTGTGAGGGTATCAGACATGTGTGGGGTTTACATGTATTTGAGCAGGGACACCCACACACTGAAGTATCACGTGTTCAGAAATGTCTGGGGTCTGTAGGCTTCCCTAGGTGCTGGACAATTGCAGGCCCAGAGGTGTGTGTCTGTGCTCAGGCAATGAGCCAGGCGCTGTTTGGATTCTTCCTTTACCTAGGAAAAAAACCAGCATTAGACTCCTCGCTGGGTCGCTGATGGGGGTCAGCTGCAGCATATGAGTTCAGAGTCGGCTGGTGCCCAGGAACCCTACCAAAGTGGGCATGTCTGACAATTAAAGGCTCAGTGGAATCTAGTTTGGCGAGGCTTGCATGGATGCTGGCTTTTTTCCTGTCCTAAATGCCCTTCAAATCTCGGAACTGTCCCTAAAAAACCCAGTTTCCACTCACTTTACTTGTGGGAAGGCTGCAGTATTTGGTCTCATGGTCGGCCGGCACACAGACAACCCTACCAAAACTAAGCATTTCTGAAATCTGTAGACCCGAGGGAATCTATGGCGGATTGCTTTGCAAGGATTATTTACAGAGAATGCACTGAAAATGTCAAAATATGGATAAAAAAACACAATTTCCCCCACAGTTATGTGACAGAAATGTCAAGAATGTCTAGCTAATGGCAAAAGCCTTACAAGCCAAATTGGATTTTTTAGGAAGAAGAATTATGTTTGCAGTAAACCATTTTGAAATTCACACAAGCCACACCATCCTGGATTTCCCTGAGTCTATAGATTTTAGAAAAGCTTAGGGTTGGAAGGGTTCCATAAATACTGACCAACCTCTGACTCAAATCCTGTATCCACCCAACAGGGGCAGGGAGAGGACAATTGCTGTTTTGGGGCATTGCTAAGATGTTTGCAGGGCACTCTGGGTTTAAAATACATTGGAATCTATGCAAACACCAGTACCATCGATTTCCCATGGCCTCTAGTTTATAGAAATATCTGGGATTGGTAGGTTGTCTTGGATGCTAGCTAGCCTGGGCCTAAATAACGCAGCTACCTGCATTCCAAGAAATTACGAAAGTTCAAAGCAAAAATCTTGAAGAGTTCACAGTGTACTTCTGGGCATTTCCTGTTCGAAGCCATAGGCTACCCATACAAACATTTTATCAGGAGAAGTGTGGAATGCTTGCCTAGGCATCATATCTCCCCTTTCGAAGCACCTGATAGCACTTCTGAAAAGAAGCCCTGGAACGCCATCTCAGACACTGACATCACTACACATGCTCCTTGTAAAGCCCAATTTTCCATCAAAGGCCCTCTGCCTTACACAACCAGCAGAATTGCCCACTGCACCTCAACTGTAAAATACAGCACTACATCCAAAGAAGCTTGCTGCACTCATCCAAAAAAACAAATACCCTTTTTGCTTTGTTCTGATGGAGAGGAAGTCAGGTCCAAAGTGAAAGTTCTTGCCTAGCAAAACACAAAGACAAAAATGTTCCTGCGGAGGAAGAAGGTTTTGGTTTATCAACCACTTCTCGAGTTTCAAGGGAAGCTATTCTGTACTGAAAGGTGGGTTGACACATTAGTGTGGATTGGTCACTTAGAGGCCTTGGGCACATTGCCAGTCTAATAGACATTTCTGTCAAGTATAGCGACAAGCTCTCTGTGATGCGAGGGAATCCTGATTAGCACAACACCACTGCGGGGTAGCAATGCGTTAGCAGAGGTGGGAAAACTGAAGGGCCTCCTGCAATGGGACAACATCTGCATCAGCAAACTAGGGGACCTATATAAAGAGGAAAGACCAGTCTCCTTTGAGACACTTCAGGAAGAGGACCAGATGGCAAACTCGCAATTTTAGCGAAAGATGCAAATCAGACTCGCGCTTTCATTTCTACGAGTGTGGGGGTGACAATAGAAAACTCATTGCCCATGGAAGACAGAGTCCTTTCTGAACCCCTCCCCAAAAAAAACCATCTCCCTGATCTTCAGGAAAATAGTTAAAAATGCCCCCGACCCCTTGGGGAAACTAAGAAGTGATTGGGAGCGAATCCTAGGAAAAGTAGAGGACCCGAAGTGGAGGAAGCCCTTGGAGCTCCGAGGGAAGGGGCAACCAGGGCGGGATTCCACCTTGTCAAACTGCGGATACTACAGAGGTCCTACTATGCAAAACAGATGTACGAGGGGATGCATCAGAGGGGCTCCTTTACACACATACTTGGGTCCTCTCCTCAGGAAGAACTCTTCTTCAGAGGGGGTGAGAGAGTGCTTGGGGCGCGTGGTAGGTGCGGAAATAAAAACCCAGGTCAAACTGCTATTGCTCATCATCTGGGGAGACGAGGGCATGTCTAGGTATGGCTGGAATTGGCTATATTGGTGCCTACTGGCAGAAAAATGTACCTGTGAGGGCAGAGTTCGCCTTTAAAAAATGGGGGAACATATAGCAGCCATGGACGCTGTGACAGGGCGCATCGTAAGCTCAAGGGAGAGGGGGCTATTGTTTGTAATGGGAACCCACTCTGGTGTGACTGGGCTTCGATGGGTGGGCGTGGACCCACGATACATACACTGCTAGGTCAAATGATGATCAGTTATTTGTCTCTTTTACTAATGAATACACAATGTGATGGAGACGTGACTTGTTTATCTGAAAAATGTTAATAAAAAGAATTTAAAAAGAACAATGACATGTTTGCCATTCCAGCTGTATCATCTTGGAGCTGCCTTCTCTCTCTGAAAAAAGACACAGTCCTTCATGGCTCAAGAGATTGTGTTTCCAACACATTAATGGAGGTACCCTAGTACTTAAGAAAAGGGACGGGTCTGTGTAACACAAAAAGAGAGAATTCCCTTTTCAAAGAGATCAAATTTTAAACGTAATGAAAATACAAGTGGTTATTAAAACCTACCTCCAACTTGGACCATGTGATATAAGTACTCGTAAAAACACAAACGAAAAACTCCCAGTGTTATAGCAATAAAAATTAAAGGTAAAATGCACCAAGATTAACCTACACGTTGCTGAAATGTGTCACAATAGTAGCTCAAAATGCAATCACTACAACAAACAATCATGTACTCATAAACAAGTTATTTATTTAAAATCATAGTACATCCACATAAAAACCTAAATAGCTTGATTACATTTTTTTTCAAATATACATTTGTGAAATGCAAATTCATGTATCTATCAATGTGTTTGTAGACAAGAAAAATTCTTTTGATTACATGAATATCTTTTATATTCACTTCATTTTTACAGAAACGAATAACAAATACAAATTAAAATTGTTCCATTAAAATAAAAAATTTCGACGCAGCGTTTCGGCACAAAGTTTCTTCGCCTTCTTCAGGACAGAAATTATTTCAATGTTATCTTAAATAAACAAATTACAGGGACAACTTTATTGTTGTAATATTGCCTGCAGTAGGGTTGCCAATGTTCCCTTCTGTAAATGTCCCTCCCTGGCAATTCCCGGTATTGCCGAACTGTCACCTTGCTTTTTGGTATTGCTATCAGGTTCAGTTATAGCGGTCCAGGTTAAATAATCACTGGACTCTATATATTCAACTCTAAACCCCACCAGTCCGTTTCTCTTCTTTCTGTATCCTGAAAGGCAATATTACAACAATAAAGTTGTCCCTGTTACTTGTTTATTTAAGATAACATTGAAATAATTTCTGTCCTGAAGAAGGCGAAGATACTTTGTGCCGAAACACTGCGTCGACATTTTTTTATTTTAATGGAACAATTTTAATTTGTATTTCTTATTCGTTTCTGTAAAAATGAAGTGAATGTAAAAGATATTCATGTAATCAAAAGAATTTTTCTTGTCTACAAACACATTGATAGATACATGAATTTGCATTTCACAAATGTATATTAGAAAAAAATGTAATCAAGCTATTTAGGTTTTTATGTGGATGTACTATGATTTTAAATAAATAACTTGTTTATTAGTACATGATTGTTTGTTGTAGTGATTGCATTTTGAGCTACTATTGTGACACATTTCAGCAACGTGTAGGTTAATCTTGGTGCATTTTACCTTTAATTTTTATTGCTATAACACTGGGAATTTTTCGTTTGTGTTTTTACGAGTACTTATATCACATGGTCCAAGTTGGAGGTAGGTTTTAAAACCACTTGTATTTTCATTACGTTTAAAATTTGATCTCTTTGAAAAGGGAATTCTCTCTTTTTGTGTTCAAGAGATTGTGTACCAGGGATTAAGAAAATAGCCTCTAAATGCCCTGCTGGCATATAGAGAGCGCCACTGGAATTATCTGATTTTGTGGCCTTAGGCGTTTTCTGCATAGTTATGATTTGCCGCATTTGCCACAGAATCCATCATCTGTTGCATAATCTGCAGATTTTAACCATTTTTTTTTAGCTTAAATGCATCAAGAGTTACTAAAAACGTGGAGACACGTGTTCCTGCTCAGAGGAAGGACATTCTCAAAGGTTGGTTAGTTATCTTTCATTTGCTTATTACTGTATTTGGGTGTTAAACTCGTACTAATAAGGTAAAATCTTTGCCTAGACAGTGTTAACATGTAAAAATGTCAAAATAATGAAGTAATACTGTAACAAAAGTACTACATTATGGACCATAATTTTCCTCTTGAGGCTACAAAACTTGGTCTTGCCATTCCGCATAATTCCAGTAATCCTGAATATAGGAAAATGTGCTGACCAGAGCTGACTGAAATGATCCTGTTTGACTGTACCTAGAGCCTGGAGGCCCTAAGAGAGGAGCAATGTGAGTTCCCAACCCATGAAGGGGTTGCAGTTCGAGGCACATTCCTCAATGGGTACAGAAGGATTGACCGGTCCACTGCTTCTTGGTGCTAGACAGGTGCGGAACTTGGGAACCTGGTCATTTAGAAGAATTAACAAGGATCACATCTTGTGGCATTAAAAGTGCTCTGAACCTATTTCCTGGAAAAGAGATCCAGGAAAAAGAACTTTAACTTTGCTTACTTTGGTTCTGAGCCACTGGCCTGGAAAATCCATTCCATCAACCTCACATTCAACGTTGGCTGTCGAAGGACACCTTTCCCTCCTTGAGGTTCTTTTTGTTAGCCGCATCTTTTCTCTAGGACCAGGGGCAGGTGGGCAGCTCTAGGCAATATCTATGTTTGGTGCTATCATTTCTCACCACTGTCCCAGAAGACAGGCCACCATTGCTTGCACAGGTTCGCCAACACCTTCTTCAGTTCCAGAAGCTAAGGTTCTCTGTAGTACGCCTTCAGGGTCAGATACAATATACTGGGGTCAAGTTCTCGAGCCACACACTCATTTTTTAATACTCTTCTGCACCATGGTTGGATGCACACATTCCATAGTTTCTTAAAATTGAATCTATTAACACTTTAGTTTAACTATGTGCAGCTTAAGAATACCCCTCATCTTTAATGAGTTATCACGCTTAATAAAGATGAATATCTAGCCTTATTTTTTATAAAGGACATATCTTTAGTGCCCATTTCTAAAGGAAGCTTTCACTAAGCAGAACATAATAGTGAATCCCCAAAGTGCCTGACACTCACTCATAGTTGTCAAAATATGATCTAAGACATGTCCAAACTATGCTCAGTGGAGCCAAGATACAACAGGATGTAGGTCTGAGGAGCAGGTTTTCCAAACACCTTTGTAACGTGGGCGACATTTTGATTTAGTATTGGTTTCTCACAAGTGAAATAGAGTTGAGAGAGAGGCTTGCTTGCCACAGGCTTCTCTGTTTGGATGTAAGTTATCATTACAAGTACTATTAGCTATATAGACTGGTAAGATGTGCGTAGGTGCAGATAGTCAGCGTTCTAGTGCGGCGGTCCGGTCTTTGTGAGCTGACTGAATTGTCACTGACAGCCACTTTAAAGAGTTGACCCTGAGAGGATTTCTATAATTTGGCGATGGAGGCACAGATTCACTAACACTTAGTCCGGGTTTCCGTAAGTAATGCATACCTGACGCAAAGTGTTATGCTATGATTTACTATCAAATGCAAATGAGTATTGCATTGGGTAGTTTCCCAGTGTAATGCAAAGTAGTGAAATATGCTGCTTTACATTACTTTGCATCAAGGGGTAGTCAATGGTTGGTACATGAGCGTTCACATGCAACCACCCGTGGGTTTTGACGCAAATCTCTATCTACAATCATACATAAACAGGGATTTGTGTCAAAATCCTACACCTCCTTGAGGCAGTTGTAACGAGGAGAAATGTTTTCACTTCTTCTCGTTTTTCATACTTTGCATGCGACCTGCATTGTACAGCACAACACATACAAATTAGGAAAAGTATTAAAGGATAGTCTTTGTACTGGAAGGCGCTCCTTCCAGTACAAAAACAACTCCGTACAGATCGCACACACCCTTGCACTGTGGCACAAGGGCGTGTGGATTGGCGCATGACAGCCTAAAATGTGCCAGCACAGGGAGAGAGGAGAACAGCGCCATATCTCAGTAGATACAGCACTGTTCTGCTCTCTCCCTGTCACACAGCACTTTTAGTTGCTGTGTTGCATGAATTTTTCGTAAATCTGGGACCATGTGCAGAAATCCGGGGACTCGGGAGAAAGATGGCACCGCTGCACACTCCCAGACCATGAAAAACGGAGTAGTTGTCATTGAGGTGAAGATCATCCCGGGTGACTCCCGTTGTGAGATTTCCTCAAGCCCTGTTCTCAGTTACTGATGAAGGACCCACCTCTTTGTCTCATTACATCAAATGCCCCTGATTAATGCTGCCATTTCATTAATGTTACCCAGCCTGGTTTAGAGGTGATGCCCACCCACTTAGGGTGTTTGAGGGCTCAAGAATCCCTTTTGAGCAGAGTAATATTAACATTAAATAAAATGGGTACATTTAAAAAACTGGCAGGTGATCTTCGAAAGACGAAATGACTGCTGGTGGGAAAGGAAAAAGAAATACCCCTCTTTCCCATGAAACCCCGGCCAATCATGATGGCTGCAGCATGTTTAGGATGCCCAATGAAAACGAGGGGATCTTTCAGCTAAGAATAAAAAATCCTCAAACTGGACCATAGACAGACATCCCTACAGGAGCCTTTCAATTTACCTCCACCTCGATAATTGTTTCAAGCATTATCCTTTCTTGAGGGTTGCTTTGTGGATTTCGGAGAGTTTTTCACTCAGGAGAAAGGAGGTTACAGCTGAAAACAGGCACAAGGTCATTTGGAAAAAATGTAAGACATTCCCGCTTTGGGTGGGGAAAGATTCCTATTGTGTTATTCTTCACCGAGGTCTCCACAGGCGAAAAGACAGAGTTCAGGATTATTTCCCAAGGGAGCACCTCCCCTCATGATGACAGGGAAAAATATGTCTGAAGAAATCTTTAACACATGAAGTTAGAGAAGGTTTTTCAGTATAAATTGTTTCAGAGTGAAATAAGAAGTGAGCACAAGGCAATGCATGTAGAGCCCTGCATGTCAAAGGGAGCTTCCTAGGGCCCTCTACAAGTTTGTCCAAGTAGGATGGGGTATTTGCCACATGTGTTAAATGCCATTACCCCAGGGTGAAGTATTTACCACGTGTGCTAAACACCTCCTATTCCAAGTTTTTGAAAGGAAAATGGTGCATAACATGCAGAATCAGTTTTTAACACACTGAATTCAGCATGTGTTGCTTTTTTCTGGGGTCTTTTCCCTCTTCAAACTTTGACAGGTTTAACCTTCCAGAATTTATCAGGGGAAAACTGCGAGTGTATAATAATTATCATGCAACTCCTAATGCTGAGCCCTGTCCAAACACGTGTTCGCACAGGGACCAGAATTTAGCCCTGAACTCGTCAGGAGGGTTTAGATGTTTCAAATCATTCTGTATTCGGAGGTTTCTCATGGATAATGAATCACAGGAATAAAAGTGTACAGCGATTATCTGTACAAAAGAAAAGGGAATGCCAGGGAATGACTTGAGAAAATTGCCTTCAGTCCCCTGCTGCAAAACCACCTCTATGGTGTATAAATGGTCACTCACAGGGAGCCAATGGTTCTGACAGTGTGCTGCTTCATACTTTCTACAGAAATGAGATGGGTGGGCTATTCCTAATGATATACATGACTAAAGTGTTGAAAGATTATGTTTCAATAAAGTTATGGAATGCTTATACCCAACCATAGTGCTATATATTATTGTTAACAAATATAAGTGAATGGCTGGGGCACTTCACGCCCGGGATAAAGTGAATGTGTGGAGTGAAGGCAGTGTTGAAAGAAAAAACAAACTCTAGCATTATTACACTAAAGAAGGGTTCTCCAAAGGAGGTCCTGGAGGGCCGGATCCATGCCAGACTTTTCAGATAGCTGTATTTATCTATATGGGGATATGCTAAAAGTCTGGCATGGATCGGCCCTCCAGGACCGACTTTGGAGAACCCTGCACTAAAGGTTGTTGTGGGTCCTAGCAGCACTAACTCAAGCCACTTTAACTCGCACAAAGGTGAGAGAGTCAGGGGCCCTCTCTTGTTTAGCTCACAGTGTCTACTGATTATTTTGATTAAAATATAAACCGCTAAGTTCGTATGGCTGTCAAGTTACTATCAGAGGTAAAGTACACCTTTCCGTAGGCCACTATCTAAAGTGTTAGTTCTTCAGGTTACTACTTTGTTTAATTTTTAGTTCTAAACCAATGTGAGCACAACGCAGTGATATCAGGTTTCAGATCAGCGTGAACATGGAGGTAATGGCCATTTTTCGAAGATGTGCAGGGACAGAAAGTCAGGTGCGTTGCATAAAGGGGGGTTCGGATCATGAGCCTCTGTTAGGAAAATGGCAGAACCAGTGCTTTAAATGGGCCGGTACTCACCGGTACTGAGTACCGGCACTTCTAAATTTTCGGCGCTTGAGTACCGGAACTTCTCTTTGTCCAAAGAGAGTACCGGTACTCATGGGCTTTAAGCCAAGCTCAGTGATATTGGCATTTACAAAAAAAGGAAGAGCAATACAGATGACAACGAGTGGGTCCGTTTTCCTGAAGCACTCTAATCCAGTGCTAATCTCCCCTTTCAATGTGCTAATTGAGCCGCGACCGTAGGCATTCATTCCAGAGTTGGCAGGAAGTTTGGGAGGGGCCAGACTCACACTGTGATGCCTGAGGCAGTGTCCACTCAGACATAGCTGCCAAGGTTTCAGAATGCTATGTGTGACATTTTCATAATTGTAGTGTAATTATGAGTGACATTTCAACATATGAGTGACTTTTTTGCGAGCAATGAAGATGAGGGAAACATACATCAAAAATTGTACTAAAATTATGAAAATGTCACACATAGCAATCTGAAACCTTGGCAGCTATCTAATAAAACTTCAACTCAGACCTTAGCGTGAACATTTAAAATGTCAGCTTTCATTTTTTACTCTTACCAAGTTCAACAAGTCACAGTGCTGCAGCTGGAGATCTAAAGACTGCTGGCCATGGGTCCCCCATAGTCTCTTGGAGTCTGTCACACTCCTTGGTTGCAGACAGCTGCTGGCAATCTACATTTCAGGCAGTGATGACCGGGAGATAATCTGCTAAGTGGCACCGCTGTCTAGAGAGCCATGTTTGTTGTGCCTTTTAAAGACACGCAGCACCTGCTCTCAGACTCACGCTGTGTGGGACACAATCTTCAGGGATCCCCCACGACAGGGGCTAAAAAGGCAGGAAGTGTCGAGGTCAGGAGGTGACAGGCCGAAGACCGGCCTCCTCCTGTAATTATCTAACTAGGCACAGGGGCGGCAATGAACTCTTGGAGGCAGGGCGAGCAGGAAATTCTGATTTAAAAAGTAAGTGTGTCAAAGGAGGTAAATACTCGACTCCAGAAAAAGGGAATCAATCAATCAATCAATCACGGCATTTATAGAGCGCGCTACTCACCCGGGAGGGTCTCAAGGCGCTGGGGGAGGGGGTAAGTTACTGCTCGAACAGCCAGGTCTTGAGCTGCTTCCTGAAGGAGAGATGGTCCTGGGTTCGCCGAAGGTGAGTGGGGAGGGAGTTCCAGGTCTTGGCTGCCAGGTAGGAGAAGGATCTTCCTCCGGCGGTGGCTCTGCGGATGCGTGGTACGGTGGCGAGGGCGTGGCTGGTTGATCGTAGCTGGCGGGTGGGCGTGTAGAAGGTCATGCGGTCGTTGAGGTACTTGGGGCCCAGGTCGTGGAGGGCCTTGTGTGCGTGGGTGAGGAGTCTGAACGTGATTCTCTTGCTGACGGGGAGCCAGTGCAGGTCTTTCAGGTGTCCGGTGATGTGGCTGTGTCGGGGGATGTCCAGGATGAGTCGTGCGGAGGCGTTCTGGATGCGCTGGAGTCTTTTTTGAAGTTTGGCTGTGGTTCCGGCGTAGAGGGTGTTCCCATAGTCCAGTCGGCTGGTGACGAGTGCCTGGGTGACGGTCTTCCTGGTTTCAGTGGGGATCCATCTGAAGATCTTGCGGAGCATGCGCAGGGTGTTGAAGCACGAAGATGAGACGGCGTTGACTTGTCTGGTCATCAACAGGGAGGAGTCCAGGATGAAGCCCAGGTTGCGTGCGTGGTCCGTTGGCTTGGGCGCGGTGCCCAGGGCCGGGGGCCACCAAGAGTCGTCCCAGGCGGAGGGTGATGAGCCCAGGATGAGGACTTCCGTCTTGTCTGAGTTCAGTTTAAGGTGGCTGTTCCTCATCCAGTCGGCGACGTCTCTCATCCCGTCGTGTAGGTTGGCTCTGGCGGTGGTGGGGTCGTTGGTGAGGGAGAGGATCAGCTGGGTGTCGTCGGCGTAGGAGATGATGTTGAGGTTGTGTTGGCGTGCGATGGCTGCGAGGGGGCTCATGTAGACGTTGAAGAGGGTTGGACTGAGTGAAGATCCTTGTGGAACGCCGCAGATGACTTCGGTGGCCTCGGATCTGAACGGGGGAGGCGGACTCTCTGGGTTCTTCCGGCGAGGAACGAGATGATCCATTCCAGTGCTTTCTCTCGGATTCCGATGTTGCTGAGGCGCTTCACTAGGGTGCGGTGGCAGACGGTGTCGAACGCCGCGGAGAGGTCCAAGAGGATGAGGGCTGCTGTTTCCCCGTTGTCGGTTAGGGTTCTGATGTCGTCGGTGGCTGCGATAAGGGCGGTCTCGGTGCTGTGGTTGGCCCGAAACCCGGACTGCGAGGGGTCGAGGGATCCATTCGTCTCGAGGAAGGCGGCAAGCTGTCTGTTGACGGTCTTCTCGATGACTTTGGCCGGAAACGGAAGGAGCGAGATGGGACGGTAGTTCTTGAGGTCGGTGGGGTCCGCCGTATCAGACTTTACAGCAGGCAAGGAGTTTTGAGGCAAAGCTGTGCCATCTAGGAGGGGCAGGGTGATGTCTGCTAAGTGGCAGTGAGACAAGAGGGTTAACCATAGTTAAACCTTTCCAAAAAATGTTAAGGAAAATATCTTGTACGAGTCATATGTGATCTAGGTGTTGCACCATGAGAAGCCCACTTTAATAATAAATGTACCCTTTTGTACGTATAAGGGAAATGGAATAATCAAAATATACCAGAAATGATTTTGCATCATTATGCACATCTGCACACCAATTAAATCTCAATCACATTAAATGTGTGCCCCTGGCCGGATCCCTTTGGACTGCCAATAGCCCCGCCCCTAACCCCGCCCCTAACCCCGCTCCCAAGCCCCACCCCTAGCTAACGTCTCAATTTGTTGAGTACCTGCACTTATTTTTTTCCATTTAAAGCACTGGGCAGAACAGATAGAGAAGTGTTGAGGGTGTGGTATTTAAATGCAGGTTTTGTGTAAGGTGAAGAGGGGATTCAGGATCACCACGAACAATATTAAGGAATAAATGTGTTCCAAGAATAATGTGTGCATTAAAAGGATGTATTGGCTCCATAGAATATATCACTGAGGAATTTGAGGGGGAAAATATACATTTGCAAGGGTACTTTGTTGAGAAGGTATGGGTTAAGGGGAGGAATACCAGTTTTAAAGTGTGAATGGCATAGAAGTGGGTTTACTTGGGTACGAAGTTTAGGCAGATCTAAAAATGAAGTTATCTCTGTGCTAAAGAGTAGGTGTAAGCAGTAGACTAATGAAAAGTCAGAAAAGGTCTTTGACATGATAAGGAGATATTTTGTGCTCTGTTCAGCCAAACAAGGAAAACTGAGGCATCATTGTTATAAAATATGCCTGAAGAAAGATTTTGTAACCATGAAACACAAAATGTATACGGTATTGCATGGATGACGATTCATCAAAATGCCAGGGGTAACGGAAGTGACATCACATGCTATGTGACTCCTGCCTGATGTCACAGGAAGTGACATCACATGAACTTTGGCCTGGTGACATCACAGGAAGTGACATCACCTGCCCTTTGACCCACCCTGATGATGTCACAGGAAGTGACATCACAAGGCATTTGAACTGATGACATCACAGGTAGTGACATTACGTGACCTTTGGACCCCATGAAATCAAAGGAAGCAACAGTGCATGAACTTTGGCTTGGTGCTTTCACAGGAAGTGATGCATCTAACTTTTAGTTACTTACATCACACACAGAGGCTGGAAAATCTCTACAGATACAAAAGAAGTACCCTATAAACATAAATACTTCGAATCCTATTGAAAATACAGCTGCATACATTGTTTCAGGTGGTATCTTCAGATATACAATGAAGATAATGTAGCATTAATTAAGAACCTTTCAAATAGTGTACAACAATGGAAAATACGCTAGTCAAGT
Source organism: Calotriton arnoldi (assembly GCA_963921515.1). Lineage (NCBI taxonomy): Eukaryota > Metazoa > Chordata > Amphibia > Caudata > Salamandridae > Calotriton > Calotriton arnoldi. The sequence goes on along the minus strand of CAWUFW010001824.1, from coordinate 1,007,292 downwards.
TGAAATCAGCCATTTTCAATATCAAATAACTTATAAAATGGGCAGGTGGATGGGCCTATAATGTTCAAAACAAGTTCACTTTATCATTTGTTTTAGAAACTAAGAGTACCATGTAAATCTCAGTCTTGGAACGTAGATAACAGTGCTATTTAATGCAGGTCAAGTTTTCCCAGCAACCTTCCTTTCCTTTCCATGACATTGTATACATACTTCTAAACCTGTGGAGAAATTGAACCTTTCCAGGTTTACTATCATTAATTTCTTTTACAGAAAACACACACATCACTGGTACAGCATTTGTATTGATCAATAATATGCTTGTTCTGCATTAGCATACCTTACCAGCAACAAATATCTTATCTAACAGCCAGAAAGCCCAAAGGCATGAAGGCTTGCTTTACAAAGGCAGATGTTACAGTCCGCATTTAAAAATGACTCCATTAATCACTGCTCCTAAAGCAAAACCTTCCACATCTTCAAAATCCGTCACACACACATACAGAGACAATGAAGTATACATGTATAAATCAGTGTATAGAAAATGCTACATAAGGCAAAGGAGACTACAAGGTGTAGGATTCACATGTCATCCATACTGGTAGGCACTTTTTAAGAGTGCTTGGTCTGGTAGAAGCACAAACTCAGGATTCAGAACATGACACAGTGGTTACGGTTGACTTTAATAATAGGAACCTATTTCTACCCAAACAAACCTTTCTTAGCAACATCAGGATAGAAAGACTGGCAAAAAACACAACTTTCTAACCTGTACCATGCAGCTTGCATGCAGCTCTTAGATGGCAGTTAATAGCTCACTGTGCTAGATTGCGTATATAACTTATAAACTGTACAGTAACAACAGAATCTCTGTGACAAAAGCAGTAACGCACTGAGCTATCCACATAAAACATTGTTCTTTGATGTGCATGGCACATGTTCTTTGCAGCAGGCATATCAAACCTCTGCGCTACCTTAGATAAGTGAAAACTGCCACTAGGCAAAACTCTCATCTCTCTCCTGCAGGTACATTAATAAATCACCAGAGTTAACTTGACACTTTTATTGTTGCCCGAAAACTGCTGAATATACAAGGAACTTTGCAGTGCTTTTAAAATTGGTGCACTGCTACAAAACCGGCCCCCACTAACAAAACCTGCCCCGACCCTTCCAGCCTCCCGGGGAAATGCCCGCCTGTCGCCTGATGCCTGGTACAGCCATTCCGGCCTTGGTGGTGTTCAAAACAGACCATATCTTGTTGGCCAGTTCACCAGCACTCACTGACTGGCGTGTGCATGCCGTGGCTACACAGATGCAGTGTTTGACATAAAACAATGGCAATTATTGTGTTATTCACATTACCTAAACGATGGCTAGACCGCAACAAGGGTTGAACCTTAAATGTGTGCTCTTTAAAAAATATTTCTGAAGTTTTGCAGCAGGGCATTTGAAAATCTTGTGTCAACTCCAAAAACAGATAATCTTATCTTACTTTACTTGTTGCTTCTGTTAGAGGTTTGCCCAGGGCCCACAGCTCACAGGAGTCACAATGACCAGCATCACCACAAGGGGAGTCAGAAAGTCCACACTCTAGTCGAGTCGATGTGACAACTCAGCCAGTCTCACTCTCACATGACCTCACCTGCCGCACTGCAAGCCCGAGGTCCGACCGTCCCACTCAGTCAGGGGGGCGACAATTAAGTGTAGCAAGTCACTCACGGCCTGGTCCCGAACTTGCGTTGATCCTAGTCAGTCACTCTGAAGTCTTGTTACCTAGCACCCACGCAGCAGGCATAAGTCTGACTCAACTCTGACTCTGAGGCCGCGCCTCTAGAGTTACGTCCACACATGCATATGGAACAGGAAATGAGTTTGAAAATGATTTGCTGCTCAGGAGTCAATATTTGATTCCACAGGGAGGTGTGAGGAATGAGAAAATGTTGTTGGCACATCATGGTCATATAGAAATGTCTAGAACAAAAAGGTTACTATAGAAGTACTACTGGTGGCCCAGTATGGATACATAGGTCGATGAATTGGTAAGAGATTGTACAGTATTTATGGTTTCTGACAGAGTATATACAGCACACCAAGCTAAGATGGTGCCTGCTGAGTGGCCTGACGGAGTGTGGGAAAGGGTATCATTTGACATAATGGGGTGATGCAAAAGATTACCAGTAAATTCATGTTTTGCCCTATTGGTAATGGACTATGTATCTAAGGGCCTGATGTACTAAAAAACCTGGTCACAAAAAGTGGTCGTAAATTGCACACTGACATTTTGCGACCATTACCTTTTTTTGCAAACCAACCTATGTATTAATAGATCAGTTTACAAAATGAGGAATCGTAGTGGTCTGATCTACCTTTTGTTATATTCCCGAGTTAGGCCCATGTAGCGAAGCAACTTATTTCTTACGTTGTCCACACAAAAAACATTTCCAGCTGTGACCTTTTGAACATATTTGCATGCACAATCATGTTGGATTAGTTTCTCTGAAACTAAACTTGTTTTCACATCTAGCTTCGCGCAATATTATCACAATGCCCTGACTATCATGTACAAGGTCTCGTTTCGCATGACATACAAATGTCATCGCTAGCTTCATCCATGGGGCGGCAGGGCTATCTACATATCCATAACATCACTAATCTACGCGCACATCACAAGGCTTCTTTTATTATAAAATATGAGCATCCTGATAAATTAGTAGAGGAGGTACTTCTGCCGACACCGAGGATCCTTGCATGATGAGAAATCACCACGCAGCGGTCTGACATCTTGTGAGGGGTGTCCAGTTCGTGACCAAGACAGGGTCCTTCACTATATTGCATCAGGTAATTGGGTTGGATCGTCCATTGGGGGGATTCTTGGCTCTACACCTATACACACTCTAGGTACACTTACAGTAAGGTTTGCATAGTAGGAGTACGCCAGATTACTGCCTTGCGTTATATGCCTGCATATATACAATTGCTTAGCACCAAGGTAGAACTATATCTACTATTTACGATTTTGGTGCTTGTAATCACGTTTATCTGCTTCTGTCTACTAATCATTGTAGCACACGTATTTTATGCAAGAATAACGTTGGTTCAATAAATATTATTGGAAACATCCCACTGTGTATTCTCTGTATATTACTATGAGAATAAGTGAGCGCGAGTGACTGAGCGAAAGGTTCTGTACTGTTTCTACGATCCCTGAGGGAACAGGGTTGTCATGTTCAGTGGTTGCCAGAAACCATTCGCTCCCTGATAGGTTAGGGGGGCTTAGGGTGGCACTGTGAGCTAGCTGGTCTCTAGGCCAACATATCCTGTGGCGGTGTCTGGAATAAGTCTTGACACCAAGCCCCTAGTTTATGTTGTCCAAACAATGCGCAGATCCTATGGATTAGTAGGACCTACACAACACTATTGAATATGAATTAAGTAGGTTACAATTTACGACCCACTAGGAAAGGCTGCAATTACAGGGATGATGGCCTGCAACGGTCAGCAGACAACCATCCCTGTGAATGCTTTTCGCAATTAAAAACTTTTTTTTTTTTTTTTTTTAAAGAAGCCCGATTTACTAAAAAAAAAACTGGGTTGCTTTTAAAAAAAATCAATTTTGAAAAACTTCAGTGAGAGTTCGCACTGTTCCCCTTAACCGCTGCCAACTCCTCCTGAAGCCACCACCCGAAATTCAAATGGGGAAAGGGTGCAAAGAGGGTCCAGCGTGGACCCTTTCCCGGTTTCGAAAGGTTTACCACCACCCCCAAAATCAGAGGGACCTTATCAATGGTTTCGGGGCACAAGCCATTGATCTATAAGGTACTGATTTACATTATGGAGGGGATGCCCAAACATGCCCCGTCCAAATTGCAGTTCGGTATCCTTTTCTAAAGAGTTAGTAACATTTTACTGACTACTAAAATGGATTTAGTACATTAAAATAACTTTCATCAGTATGAAGCCCTCTAATTTTATGAGTCAGAGTGCTGGTCTTTAGTGGCTTTAAGTGGCATTGATGTGTCTCTGCTTGGGTGGCAAATTAGCACCACTAGAGTGACAAAGTTTCTTGACAGGATATTACGTAGGGAGGGAATTTCAGAAATCATAGTTACAGATATGAGCGTGTAGACTTGGCAGAAGATTTTAAGAGACTTTTGAGAGTTTATGGCGAGGACCTTGTTATCACTGTTATATTACCTCTCCAATAACAGACAGTTGGAGATATTTAACACTAAATGAAGGAGGCAGTGCAGCTGCCTCTTGTTCCTGGGTTGCAGTGGTTTAGATAGGTAAGGGCAGGGCTTTAAGTGGGCTGGGTCCTGCCAGTGCTCAGCACCAGCAGTTTCAAAAAGCAGGTGCTGAGCCGGGTCTCTTACGGGGTCTCCACTATTGCCCTCAGGGTAAAAAAAAAATAACTCTGCGCCAGGACCACCCTTCACTGCCTTTGAGGCAACTTCAAAGGGACTCGCTATATTTCTTTCACAGTCTCATCATTTCAGAAATGAAGCATTTTCAATATTCTATACAACGAAGCCATAGTTGTTGCTTATTTATCTTACACAACTAACAACCATTGGCAAAGCTTGCTTGTTGCTTGTTGTAAGTGTAATGTTACTTGTTGTATTATATATCTGTATGCAACGACAGAAGCAGCAAAATACCAGTAGGGCGGCACACTATGCTCAGCACAGATTTTTAGCTTGTGTCGTTTTAAGCCACGCCCTTAATTACATCGGCCACGCCCCTTCGAGAGGCCCCCTAGTTTTTTCATTCCACTTAAAGCCATAGGAAAGGGGTTTCACTTCGATGCAAAGCATAACTCCACACTCGGTTGCTTTCAAAGCCCCTTTGAAATGATGAGGGGAAGGAATACTGCTTTAAATGTTTGGGTTTGGTGGGTTGGAAAAAGGTGACATTAGAGGGGAGCGTGTAAATTAATGAAGTGACAAAAGAGATCCAATCAGGAGCAGATTAATGAATTTATGAGCGGAGATGAGGTGTGAAAACGAATAACTTCAAGAGGGGTGACTGGGTCAAGAGAAGGTTAGCAGAACTTGATGTTAATGGAAATTATAAATTTGGTGCAATTGCGCAGTTGTGGTCTGTAGGAAGGAATTCGGTGTGGGTGGAAGGGGGAAGTTTTGGAATGTAAGGTGTGTTGCAAAGTTTAAAGTGATGGAAGTAGGAGAAAGTCAAGGGGGAGAAGGAAGCGAGTTTTTCCAGATCTAGAGGGAAGAAAGGAACTGTGTTTAATGGTGCTCAAGAATTGTATCTGCTAGGTAGCCTAAGTGGTGCATTAGAAGTACAATGGAGATCCAGTTTTACGATGGCGGGGAAGGAAGTTTGTTTACAATTGCACTATGAGAAAAAACAGTGTACGAACCAGGAAGATTCCTGATAAGTATGCAGAACTTAAAATGTTATTAGTTCAGAAGTTGTAATTAGTTGTTGTTTTGTAAGGGGGAATGTGGGCCATATTGCTTATGTCGCCCAATGTTGACTGTCATGTTCAAGCGAAGATTGGGAATGACAGCATTCCCTCGTTGTCAGTTGTTTCTCATGTAAATTGTGGAAGGAGAAGTAGTGCCTGTCGGGATACTGTGCACTGAAGAGTAATGGTTGCAGACCTGGCCCCTTCACTTCTTCCACATACTGGACTATTCGTTCATCCTTTTGACGTCACCAAGTAAAGGAACGTGAGGTGAATGGGAAGAGGGGGTAATATTGCCTGGTAGCGAAGATGAGGGCTTCAGCATAAATAGACCCTTTTTTATGTAATCCTCCAGGCTTCCACATTCGCCCAAATTGTGTGATCTTGGTGATATCAGTCTAGGCCTCCTTTAGGGCATAGTGGGTAAGCGACAAGTGGATGTGACGAACAAGCCTCCACCCCACCAGCAGGGACTGGCCTGCTGTTTTTACTGGTCCCCGCCTATAGGGTGGAGATTTTTGGCTAACAGAGGGATGGCTGATGCGGCAAGAGCACTTTTGGCAAAAAGATCAGTGCTACACAGTTTGCCATATCATGGCCAGTACTTAATTTGCGCCAGTAGTTGAAGGTGGGGCTCACCAGCACTCTTTTTTGGGGACCAAGACTTATTTTTAATCATCAGACTTTGATCCAGAACAAGAGAAAGGCAGCAAAGGGGGAAACAAGGAGGGAGAGAAATATGGATAAACAGTGAAAAGGAGAGAAAGCAACAATAAAAAAAGAAGAGTGAAACAATGGGGCAAAAACAATATACTGGTGGATAAAGGGGGCATCTAGTGGAACCAAGACTAGAAAGCCTTGGTATTCGGAAACCCAACATTCAACAGCAGCGCTGGTGGGCTTTTGAGAAAAATGTGTCCATTGGCACTTATTTTTTCACAAATTAAGCACTGAAAATAGCAGACTGAACACCATATTTATATTATTGAAAAGCAACCCCCAAAACAGGGGTTTATTTCTAAAAAACAGAAAATCAAAGGCCTTGATGCACTCGGAGTTTTCTTCCTCTGTAGAAGGACAATTCTTCCTGCCTGAAACCTCCATCTTTTTTATAACGGTCGAAAGAAGAAAGAAATCAGTGTTTGAAGGCCTGCCCTAAATACGACCAGTTTTTTGACTCAGTGGGGATGGCAGGTCTCTGGGCACTCGCTGAAAGGCAACGTGTTTCTAATGCCAGTATCAGGACAGGTAATAGGACTAAAGACATGGTAAATCTTAGGTGTAGCAAATACCCAATTAAATGGCAACAGATTCTGAGGTATTCAGGATTTTAACAATCAACCTGTTAGCACTGAGCAATTAGCTCACTGAGCCATCTCTCTATCGTGAAGCGCAGAGCTCCTGAAACATTCATTAGGTCTCGCCTGCGACAGTGCATACGCTCTCGTTTGCAAGAGATATCGTATACAACTAGGGACTTGCAGCCCGCCCATGGATTAACAGTCATTGGCTTCATTGTTACTCTTATTTGCTGCCTTCTAATTGGTCAGCATGTGCTGTCTTCACTTTCTCTTCTTTCGGCTGGAGCACACACCAAGTACTGATTGCTTCAGCTTGATTGCTGTCCTTCCGCTCATCGCGCTGTGATTGAGGTACTATATTTATTTTTTCTTCTTCCCTGTCGCCCTTGTTGAACCTTTTAACAATTTGTAGCTATGTTTTATTTTACTATGCCACACACACTTCAAAGAAGCCCTTTTCTCCTTTGAAATGGATGTTTATTGTGAGAACAAATGTTATCTGCTTCCAAATGTGCTTTTACTAAGACATGGACATGGGCGTAATTGCTTTCTTCATGTGGTAGCATTTTTTGCCAAATGTAATCTTTTTTTTCTTTTTTACGAATGGGGAGATTAACTGATTTGCTCAGAATCACAGGGGTGTTGTGTCAAGATCTGGCAAGCATTGGCAAATCCATTAGGCCTCGCCTTTGAGACTATTGACTCTGTCATTGCCTTTTGTTCCTGATGTACAGCATGGACATTGCTGACTTCGGCAATGATTTTAGCCATGCTGTATAGCAACGTGGCTGCTGTGCATCATGGCTAAAAATGGTAATAAAAAAGGACTATTGCGCATCCAGCTCTAATGTACTTCAAAAAAGTGCATTAGCGCTGACTGTGTCATTGCGCTTTTTAAATTAGTTTTATCTAAACTGCAAAGCATCTGCATTGTACAGCATGGCTACTAAACATTGCCAATGCCAATATCTCTCAGAAGCGAGATCTACTGGTTTTGCCAATGCTTGTTTACATTTGGAAATCCAATCTACAAGTTGCCTGGTTTGTGTGTTTTTTTAAGGCTGCTCAATTGCCTTGGTGTTCCATGGACCAATTAACATGTTCACATCTATGTGGTGCACAATACACACAAACACAGTATCAGCTTTTCTAAGTATTTAGCGCTTTTACACAATTCCGCACAACATCAAGTGTCACACATTACGTGTGACGGTAACACAAACTGCTTCCCTGCAAAGTACTGGCACACTTTTCCTGTTTATTGCTGACTCTGTCCTGGCAAGAATTGTGTGAGCTTTGAAATGAGCTTCTTGCAATAAATCTACCCAGAGATGGTGTTTCCCAAGACTAAGCTTCCTCGGCTGGCCTGTCTGACATTTTGCTCTTCTCTTGTTTCTAGAGTTTATTCAAAGCCTCAGTACTTCATAGGTCAGCTGATATTTAAAAGGCAGAGCCTCCAAGATCAAGCTCTGGATAACACTCATGTAGCATCCACTATTAGAGGACACCGAAAAATAAAACGAGGCACTGCTTTTAAAACATTATGAACGTTTTTATTTGCTTTATGCAAGAAGTCTGTAATTGTTACTTTGAAAGTGTCAAGGAAAATGTATGCAAAAAACCCACATAACCACCGGGGGTTGTTTCTTTCCCACCAAACACTGATGCAGTGCCGATTCACAGATGAAGGCGTTCGGAAGGCGCTACACTGCTATTTTTCCTGTCCCTCCGATGGTCTAAAAGTGCAGTACTGCCTTTGAATTGCAGCTCTAAATTGGTGGCATGACAGGGGGAACAAACCTTCATGTCTCGTGTCAGCAGTCCCATCAGACATGCACACTTTGTGTTGTTTAAAACACTGATGCACTGTGCTCTCCCGGGGAGTTTTGACATAAAATCGCGGCTGCATCTCGCGTCCAGAGTCCGGTACATCACTTCTTAAAAACCAATCGCCGGCTTGAGACTTACAATATGATCTGGGTCCGCGGACTTATAGGACAGGAGAAGACCAAATTACGTGGTAGGGGCGGTTCAACTATGCAGCAAGAAAATGGAAATTATGTGGCATGATGCACAGTAGCGGCTGATGTAAGGGAAATGTGGTCGGTGGGGGCAGCACAGGGGGAGGGCAGCACAAGGGGGCTGAAATTTAAAAAAAAAAAAAAACTTACCTGCCGGGCTTCTGCTCGTTGCGCTGCTCCCCGGGTTTCTCCTCTGTCACAGGTTGAAGCTCCCAGCTTCCCCTGCGGCCAATCCCGACGCTGCTCTCACCATAAGAGCAGAGTAGGGATTGGGCAGAGCGCACTGGTTTAGCACTCCATTGAGACATGGGATCCTGTGCCTACTGATCTCTCCCCCCAGCAATACAGCTGGGTTAGAGATATGTCAGTGCGCATGACGGTTTAATCAGCCACAAACGACCGGCCAAACCGTCATGTGCACTGACAGCAGGGCCCACCAGTCCTCCTCGCCCTGCTGCAGTGCTGTGGCCCTGCCCCCAAGACAGCCGCAGGACGAAAAATAAAATGATCTCCACTTAGATCCTTTTATTAGGTCTCGCCTACGCAGCGCGCATGCGCTGCAAAGGCAAAAAGACCTTTTGGAATCGCTTCGGCTTTTCAGCCAAAAACGTGCACGCGTTCCATTGCCTTCAATGGCAACGCGTGCACGTTTGGCGATTTACTTGCGGGAGCGAGCAGCACCATATGTTAGCAATTATTGCGCTCGCTCCCGCAAGGGAAACGCTGCCTGCTCTCGGCCGCACTCCCCCCCCTCCCTACGTCGAGCCATGCGCTGTTCTGGCGAAGAGTTTATGTAAGGGCTTTGGAAATCTCACCTCACGCTCGCACACAGCTCCGGACGTTTCGGCGTGTACCCCAGTCGCGTTATCGCGGACGTCACATCAGAGAGGGCGCGTGAGTGCCCGAGCGTAGCATGTACTCGTCACTTCAAGGCACTTCCTCAGCTGGCTCGAACGTGCTATTTATTGATTGATGAGCCCGGGCCCTCTGTTTACAGACACACTTGCAGTGGATGCTTTGTTTTCCTGCGAGGTGAGATGAAGCAGACAGTCCGTCTGATCCTCGACAGGTACACTCTGCGCTGCAGGCACGTTGTAGGGTGAGATGCAGGAAGGGGTGTCGGTGCTTTGGTGAGGAGATCCCAGGAGGCTTCGTTAAGCAAACCCCGCTGACGCCCGCCCTCGCCTCTCCTTTCTGCAGAGACCGGAGAGGCTGCTGACTGGTCGTATACTGGTGATTGTGCCTCACAGTTCACGTGTGTCCCGATCAAGCCCCAGCACAAGTTGCCTAATGGTTATAAAACGTGGACATGCGCTTTAAAGAGGTGAAAGAATGAAGCAAAGTGAATATAACCTGCTTGGTGTGTGACTATAATATTGCTACCCTCTCTAGGATTCGGAGAAGTGGATTGGTTTGTGACATACCAAAAGCGTACTTTGGGTGTCTAAATCAGTATTACGATTTTTGACACTAAACACACTGGGCTTCTTGAGTTTTTCTTTTGTTGTAACTTTTCTTAAATTATCATTTTATTTGGGACACTAATACCGACACCAGTTTGTTCGTTGTATTATAAGGATTCTGCGATCCCTGGCAAAATAATGTGCATCGGAATATGTGAACAGGGGAATTGTGAGCAGCGGGATGAGGGAGGGAGTGAGTGAAACATTTAGGTAGTCCGACGGGAATGTTAGTGAATTAGTCAATAATCAGTTCTTCCTAGTTCAGTTAGTGATCTTTTTTTCATTTCATTTTTTATATTGCCCAAATTGAGCACTTTCAGTTTATACAGTTCCCAAATTGAGCCAATCCCTACTCTTAGCGCAAATGAACGACGAAATGATGCGTGCTGTTTGTTATGATACTATTCACAGGCTGGATAAAAAGGGCTGCAGTTTCCTCCTTCTTTTATCACATACACTCTCCATATATTTCGCCGGAGTTTCCCTGGCGATTGGCCACTCTTCAAGCATTGGCATAGCCAATAGGTCTCGCCTTTGGGACCTTATAAGTGTTTAGTTATCCAGCACAATATCCTTGGTGCAACAACATCAAGTGTTGCATGGCTAAACACTTATAAGGTCCCAAAGGCGAGACCTTGTTCCGTGTCAATACCAATTTATAGAGACCCACTGTACGCAGACACCGTTGGCTGCAGGCTTTAGAGTGGAATCTGCAGATCTGTTGTTAGTGAAGAGTAAACACCAAGTGACGCCCTTCCATATAAGGAGTGCGCACGTTACGTCAGTTTTATAAATACAACCGCCGCTGACGTAGTGTACATCACTTGCCAATCATAGTGTATGTGCGTGTTTGCTTGTTGTATATGTGTGTGAGTACTTTCATGTTTATGTACATACACATAATAGGTGCGTGCTCACATATGTTGGTGTGTGATAGAGAGATGTATACGGATATGTGTATTTATATATCTACATCTATATATATATTTATATATATATGCACACATACATATTCACAAACATATATTGACATGAATGTTTATGTGTGTATGTGTACATATACCCATATGTATTTATGTCACATATTTGTATGTTTCTAAAATATGTACGGTGCACTAACATTGTGCATAAAAGACGTGTGTTTGCATTCTATTTTAGTACATTACGTGTAGCCATGTACACGACACACACATAGTTTGATGAGCGCCATATACTGACAGATGCTAAGCTATAAATGAATGTAAAAACGAAGCATCGCATTTAAACGATATTTACAGGGGCTTATTAACATATACGCAGAAGCGTCTAATCGAACAATAAGAATGATCGGGAAAACACGGATGGCCAAATAAATGTTTTGTACCACATTAATTGAAGCCATGCAAGGAAACATCTTCAAATCAGCAAACTGTTTAATGTTCCTGTCCTCAGCTCCTTAATAACAAACTGTGGACCAAAAGCGCTCATCTTCAGCAAGAGCGGCCTCGGCAGTATATGAACAATATATCGCTTAGTTTGCGGCAGTGTGTCCTTCATGTGCGTGTGTTCACGAGATGCAAGGACGTTCGCTCTGTTTACTTCTCTGGGTTTGAGGGTTTGCGCGAGCACTGTGCCCTATTTTTTTATTCCCGCCTTTGATGCGCTGGTAACATTTAATTTATTGGCGCCTATTAATTTTTAACCACAGAGAACTGCGGACGGAGTCGTGGAGAACGTTCGGGCTCAAAGGCTCCGCAGAGACAACCACAGGGGTGCGCCACACACTCTTTCAGCCTTTCAGCTGCTTCAGAAGGCGAAGCTTTTCCGGTAAACAATGGAACATGCTCATCTGAAGTAGTGAGGCGGGGTACGGGATATGGAGTTTGGGAACTCAGGAACCACCCATTCGATTCTTGGTGTCAGCTAAACATCTTGTGATTCTGGGCAAATCACTTAATCTCCACGTGCCTAAAACCCTTGTTTAATGTATCTGGTGCTCACGCTCCAATAGCCCCGGGACCAGTTCGCTCAATATAAAACTACAAAAATGAACTAAAAATGGGATCAATACATTCAGTGCTGCCCATGTTTTTTAGTACCTTCTCTGCTTCCGTTGAGACGTGTAGAAATAGTCACCAGTGCGTAGCCACGAGACCCCATGTGCAAAGGAAACCTAGAATATGCGCGAAGAGTGGCCAATCGCCAGGGAAACTCCGGCGAAATATATGGAGAGTGTATGTGATAAAAGAAGGAGGAAACTGCAGCCCTTTTTATCCAGCCTGTGAATAGTATCATAACAAACAGCACGCATCATTTCGTCGTTCATTTGCGCTAAGAGTAGGGATTGGCTCAATTTGGGAACTGTATAAACTGAAAGTGCTCAATTTGGGCAATATAAAAAATGAAATGAAAAAAAGATCACTAACTGAACTAGGAAGAACTGATTATTGACTAATTCACTAACATTCCCGCCGGACTACCTAAATGTTTCACTCACTCCCTCCCTCATCCCGCTGCTCACAATTCCCCTGTTCACATATTCCGAGGCACATTATTTTGCCAGGGATCGCAGAATCCTTATAATACAACGAACAAACTGGTGTCGGTATTAGTGTCCCAAATAAAATGATAATTTAAGAAAAGTTACAACAAAAGAAAAACTCAAGAAGCCCAGTGTGTTTAGTGTCAAAAATCGTAATACTGATTTAGACACCCAAGTACGCTTTTGGTATGTCACAAACCAATCCACTTCTCCGAATCCTAGAGAGGGTAGCAATATTATAGTCACACACCAAGCAGGTTATATTCACTTTGCTTCATTCTTTCACCTCTTTAAAGCGCATGTCCACGTTTTATAACCATTAGGCAACTTGTGCTGGGGCTTGATCGGGACACACGTGAACTGTGAGGCACAATCACCAGTATACGACCAGTCAGCAGCCTCTCCGGTCTCTGCAGAAAGGAGAGGCGAGGGCGGGCGTCAGCGGGGTTTGCTTAACGAAGCCTCCTGGGATCTCCTCACCAAAGCACCGACACCCCTTCCTGCATCTCACCCTACAACGTGCCTGCAGCGCAGAGTGTACCTGTCGAGGATCAGACGGACTGTCTGCTTCATCTCACCTCGCAGGAAAACAAAGCATCCACTGCAAGTGTGTCTGTAAACAGAGGGCCCGGGCTCATCAATCAATAAATAGCACGTTTGAGCCAGCTGAGGAAGTGCCTTGAAGTGACGAGTACATGCTACGCTCGCGCACTCACGCGCCCTCTCTGATGTGACGTCCGCGATAACGCGACTGGGGTACACGCCGAAACGTCCGGAGCTGTGTGCGAGCGTGAGGTGAGATTTCCAAAGCCCTTACATAAAGTCTTCGCCAGAACAGCGAATGGCTCGACGTAGGGGGTGGGGTGGGGTGGGGGAGTGCGGCCGAGAGCAGACAGCGTTTCCCTTGCGGGAGCGAGCGCAATAATTGCTAACATATGGTGCTGCTCGCTCCCGCAAGTGAATCGCCAAACGTGCACGCGTTGCCATTGAAGGCAATGGAACGCGTGCACGTTTTTGGCTGAAAAGCCGAAGCGATTCCAAAAGGTCTTTTTGCCAAGCATTGGCATAGCCAATAGGTCTCGCCTTTGGGACCTTATAAGTGTTTAGCCATGCAACAGTTGATGTTGTTGCACCAAGGATATTGTGCTGCATAACTAAATACTTATAAGGTCCCAAAGGCGAGACCTATTGGCTATGCTATGCTATGCTATGCTTCCGACCCATCTCTCTGCTCTTGTTCCCCGCGAAGGTCACCGAGAAAATCATCAACAAACAACTGACCCGCTACCTCGAGGAGAACAACATCCTGGACCCTTCCCAGTCCGGCTTCCGCAGCAACCACAGCACCGAAACCGCCCTCATCGCCGCCACCGATGACATCAGGACCCTGCTAGACAATGGAGAAACAGCAGCCCTCATCCTCCTGGACCTATCAGCCGCCTTCGACACGGTCTGCCACCACACACTACGAACACGCCTTCACGACGCCGGGATCCAAGAGAAGGCCCTGGACTGGACCACATCCTTCCTTTCCGGCAGAACACAAAGCGTCCGCCTCGCCCCTTCCGATCCAAGGCCACCAAGATCATCTGCGGCGTACCCCAAGGCTCCTCCCTCAGCCCAACGCTGTTCAACATCTACATGGCACCCCTCGCCCACGTCCCCCGACAGCACAACCTCAACATCATCTCCTACGCCGACGACACCCAGCTGATCCTCTCCCTCACCAAAGACCCTCACACCGCCAAAGCCCACCTCCACGAAGGAATGAAGGCCGCCGCCGAATGGATGAGGACCAGCCGCCTGAAGCTGAACTCGGACAAGACGGAGGTCCTCATCCTTGGTTCCAACCCTTCAGCCTGGGATGACTCCTGGTGGCCAACATCACTGGGAACAGCCCCGCCACCCACCGACCACGTACGCAACCTAGGGGTCATCCTCGACCCCACCCTCTCCATGACTAAGCAGGTCAACGCCGTTTCCTCATCCTGCTTCAACATCCTCCGAATGCTCCGCAGGATCTTCAAGTGGATCCCCACCGAAACAAGAAAAACAGTCACCCAGGCCCTCGTCACCAGCAGGCTGGACTACGGAAACGCCCTCTACGCAGGAACGACGGCTAAGCTCCTGAGACGGCTGCAACGCACCCAGAACGCCTCTGCACGTCTTATCCTCGACATCCCCCGACGCAGCCACATCACACCCCACCTGAGAGACCTGCACTGGCTCCCTGTCAACAAGAGGATAACCTTCAAGCTCCTCACCCACGCACACAAAGCACTCCACAACTCCGGACCAGCCTACCTCAACAGACGACTCAGCTTCTACACCCCCACCCGCCAGCTCCGCTCGACCAGCCTCGCCCTCGCCACAGTCCCCCGCATCCGGAAAACGACCGCCGGCGGCAGATCCTTCTCCCACCTCGCCGCCAAGACCTGGAACACCCTCCCCACCAACCTCCGACAGACCCAAGACCTACTGGCCTTCAGAAGACTCCTCAAGACCTGGCTCTTCGATCAGTAGCAGCACCACCCCCTCTTCCCCCAGCGCCTTGAGACCCTCGCGGGTATGTAGTGCGCTTTATAAGTGACATGATTGATATGCCAATGCTTGTTTTTCGTTTGCCTCTGCGGGCAGTGGGGCGACGCTCCTCCGCCACAGCGGAGGAGCCGCCCCTGATGATGCAGCACAATTTGTGATAGTATTACTTCATTATTTTGACATTTTTACACATTTTAACACTGTCTTGGTAAATGTTTCACCTCATTAGTGCCAACCTACCACCCAAGACAAGCAATAAGAAACTGAAAAGTCAAACTTTGGGAAGGGCATTTCACCGCGTGCTCACATACTTTAGTAACTGTTGATTCCTTTGACCTAGAAATTGTTTTTAGTTAAAATGTGCAAACTATACAGCAGATGATGGATTATGCGGCAAATGCAGCAAATCCATAATTATGTGGAAAATGAAGCAGAATAGCATAATTCCATTGGCCCTGATTAAGAATGACAGTGTAGGTCCAATAATACTATCAGACCCTGTGCTGTCAATCACAATATAAGTGCAAAAAAGGCTTAGTCATGTGGTAGGGACAGAAGTAACAGAAGCAAGACAAGCAGGATTCCGAGGGCTGCCAAGGAGCACCACCCAGAAGGCAGCCAGAGTGGGATGTGAGTAAGTATTAAACAAGCATTTGCAATGCAATAAGTCTCACATTTGCAAGAGTTTGAGCTATTGTAAATCACAATTCCTTATATTTATGTGTTGGTTTTAAAAACAAATAAATAAAAGGCATTGTCATTTACAATGCCAATAGCTTAAACTCTCGCAAATGCGAGATCTATTGCATTACAAACGCTTGTTTTGCCGAGGAGTTGGGGCAGTAACTTTTTTTGTCCATAGCAGGCATAGGTTCAGGCTCACGCCCCTTCCAAAACCTGCAGCACATGCGCGGCCGAGCGCGGCCGTTGATTGCGTTTCTTGCCACAACTCACCTCATAGTGCTTAGTCTCTGCAGTCGCCGCCGCGCGGAAACTACGTCACCACCGAATCCGTTGCTACTGCCCTCACAAACACTACTAACAGTTGAGGAACACCGTGCAGACGGGTAGGGCGAAAAGCTGCCTGCACCCAAAGACACGAACCAAGGTGGGCAAATCGCTTAATCACCCTGTGCCTAAAATGAATGTGTCCATCTGAAACGCAACTGGTGCTCGTGTAAAGCTCTCGGATAGCTTCAGGCTATATAAACCCACCCACCCAAAAAAAAACAAGCATTTGCAATGCAATAGGTCTCGCATTTACGGGAGTTTAGGCGATTGGCATTGTAAATGACAATGCCTTTCATTTATGTTTTAAAAACCAAAACATAAATAAAAGGCATTGTCATTTACAATGCCAATAGCTCAAACTCGCGTAAATGGGAGACCTATTGCATTGCAAATGCTTGTTTCCAGTTGGATGAGCCGCGCATCTCGTTGCGTGCGGCCACCATTATTTAGCATGTAAATTAAAAAAAATTAAAACGAGTTGAATGAGTCGCGCGCAGCGAGATGCCCGTCCGCCATTATTTAGTAGGTTAATAAAAATAAATAGAAAAAGCGAGTTGGGTGAGTCGCTCGCAACGAGACACGAGGCCGCCATTATTTAGCATGTCAATAAAAAATGTTATTAAAAGAGTTGGATGAGCTGCGCGCAACGAGACGCTCGGCCGCCCTTATTTAGCATATACATTATTTTAAAAAGCATTGGCATAGCCAATAGGTAGGTACCACGGACAAATGGAGGGAGGGAGGGCGGGGGTAAGGTAGGCATCACGGACAACGGGAGGGAGGGAGGACGGGGATAAGGTAGGCATCACTGACAATGGGAGGAAGGGCGGGGGTAAAGAAGGCACCAAGGACAACGGGAGGGAGGGAGGGCGGGGGGGAGAAGACACGGACAACAGGAGGGAGGGCGGGGGTAAAGAAGGCATGGACAACGGGAGGGGTAAAGAAGGCACGGACAACGGGAGGGAGGGGCCATTGTGAAGAAGGCAACACGGACTGAATGTAAGCAAAGCACGTCGTGCCTGCAGTAAGAGAAACTCGATAAAGAAAATAGTAATTACAGACTAAATAACAGGCACCGTGTAACAACTGAAGTAAAAAGGCCAGTCGCGATGGGAGATTACAAATGAAGACAAGGCGGTACTAAGGAGGGACTAACAAGCCTATTTACGAATCAGAAGCCAGCATTTAGGAAAGACAATGACATAAGCCAATGACAAATATGGGCGGAGAGTGGGCGGGGCTTCTATTCCCTACTCCACTGCAACAAGTCTCGCAGTGCAGCGCATGCGCGCTGACTCTAGGCTCGACCTAAAAACAATGGAGGTGGTGAACACGGACAACGGGAGGGGCAGGAGCAAAGGCAACATGAGCAGTGCTCAGAGACAGGAGCAGATTACATACACACATGAAGTGAACAAGAGGCCATGGTGAAGCAAGAAAAATGTCGCTGGACCACTGAATGTAAAGAATAAAATAGTGCGCCGAACAAACGATAACTAAACCCAAAAGTAAGGCTACATGTAAAGGGGCCAGTCGCCAGGAAAGTTAAAACACACCCACAGGCGGGACAAAGAGGAGCGTTTCACCTATAAAATGAAGGCAATTAAGAATGGCACATGAAACAACAAATTGAAAGCAGTGGGCGTGGTCTAACCCCACAGAGGGATTACAGCATGCCTTGCAGAGAAGTGCATGCATGCTGCTTCTAGGCTCAACCTAAAAAAGGATTCAATGTGTCTTCAGTTGCTGTTAGTGAGTGCATGTACATGTTATTGTGTGTGTCTATGTGCGTGAGTGTGTGTGTGTGTGTCCATCCCTGTTGTAATGTTGGTCCTCACAAAAGGTAATAATTCTTGGCATATTGTAGGTATCCCTGGCATTATGATGCCCAACCATGGTATAATTTTGGCCTTTTCATAATGTTAGTAATTCATGATGTATTGTAGGCATTCATATGAAAATCTCTATTGTAGAACCGAACCGAGCTATCATACCCATGGTTTCAAGATTATATTGTGGATTTACTACCTTAAAGTCCCAATCACCTCCTTAATTGTGCACCTCAAAAAATTACTACTGGTCAACCACAAGAATCTCAGCAGTTGACCCCAACATTTCTTTTTGAAAATGGGCCTCGCTAAATAGAAATCTGCATGAACAAGTCCTTCACTGTGTCAATTGTGGTGATACGTGTTTGCAAAGAATGCATGTTCAAATGTGTGACTTATGTCCTGAAGAAGTGAGGGATGAATGTCACAAACGATGAAACATGTTTTGGCATTTTCAAGGGATTAGTTCTTTGTGTAGTTAAATTTTGAACAGTTCAACATACTCAAGAATAAATATTTAAATGTGGTAATTGATTACGATATTGTGACTAACAAAGATGCTTAGTTATATATGAACACTGTGTGCTGTAGACATTTTTGTTTTTCTAAAGGAAACTGTCACGTTTTTGATCGGGGTAAATCATAAAATTATAATTAGGACCTCAGTCAGTCTTTCTCTGTAACTATCCATGGAATGATGGTACTCACCCTGGTGATAACACTGGCCCTGGCATAATATTGGGAAGCCTTAACATGGTCTTTCGATATCTGGGGATCTGTGTTCACCATACCACGAAAGATCCCATAGAAGGGAACCTGACCAGGGCCATTTCCTCCCTACGACCACAGAAGGTCTTCTGGAGCACTGTCCCGCTCACAGTCCAAGGACGTGTCTCGCTTTCCAAAATGGTGATACTCCTCCGTAACTTGTATTTCTTCCATAATTTGCCAGTTTTCATGCCTCGCGCACCTTTGCGGAGCTCCACACTATGTTAGGAGGGTTCATATGGAATAAGGGCAGGAGACGGGTTGCTCTTCGTAGATTGCAGCTGCGAGTGGAAAAGGGTGGCCTAGGCGCACCAAATTTCAACCACTATTATTTAGCAGCGCAGCTGCAAAGGCTGGCAAGATGGATGGCTGAGCGGCAGCTGGACGAGGTGGGCGAATTGCCGCCGCACAGACCGCGAGAACTAGTGGGGTCAATGTTGCTCCCTGGAGCACGGCTCCCACGAGGGGCAAATGGCCTAGTGAGAGTGGCTTACCAGAGCTATAAGAAAAGCCTAAAGCTCATGCCAGATATGATCCCCTACTTTCCAGCCTTTAGTCTGAGCTTCTTCACACAGTTCTGCACAGGCATTGGGAGAGAGGGGCTGGAGACCTGGAGAGATGCAGGAGTGTCCTCAGTGGGAGACCTATTCAGTGACCAGGAGCTGATACCCTTTGGCCAGCTGCAGAAAGATTACAGCCTTCCGATGGGTCATTTTCTTGCTCACGGGATACTGATGGCGAAGGTGGGACGTCTGTGGGGTATTACGAACACTGCACTGGAGCAACATCAGTTGACCCATGCCCTGTTTGGGAAGAGGTCTGGTCAGAAACTGGTAACCTGGTTCGTAAAAGTTCTGGCCCACAGGACTGCGGACCAATTGCTATCTCTCCATGGCCTACGGGAAGCGGACATAGGTCGAGACCTAATGCCCAAGGAATGGGAATCTCACGTATACTATGCACGCAGAGTGTCCCGTAATGCCAAATTCCAGCACATTCAATGTAACATTCTACACAGGGCATACCTCACCCCAGCTACCCTAAAGAAAATGTTTGTGTCCTCCTGCCTTTGCCCAAGATGCCAGGTACCTAATTCAGATCTAACGCATGTTTTGGTTGTGTCCAGATGCTGTGACATTCTGGTCTGGAGTCACAGATACACTTACCACGCTGACGGGCCACGACGATCTCCATACCTTAGAGGGGGCGCTGCTGGGAATATTTAAGAGGAAGGCAGTGCAAAAGGTGTCCAACCGCTTCATAGATTTGGCAATGATTATCGCTCATCGAGCTATCGCGATGCACTGGAAGGCCGCTACGCTCCCGACACTTCAACACTGGCACGCAGCAACACACAAGTGGGGCAGGGCGGAGGCGGCCGTGCTGCGCAGGGAAGAAGTCAGGGGCCTCCGCAGGGTTTCAATTGCCAACTTATGGGACAACATGTTACAGGAATTGCAAGACATGTAGGCTGCTCCCCAGGACGGGTGACTGAGACTGGCGTTTAAGGCACATTGACATACGCCTAGGGTCCTATCTGTGGCGGAGCCACCTAGCACTGACACCGTTATTCCCCCGGGGCACCCGCTGGACCGTGTGATTGTCGTTCCCTTTTACCGCAATGGGGGAGCCCCTGAAAAACTCACAAATGTAGTCTGATTGTGTCTCTGGTCCTAGCAAGGGATATAATGGGATTTACCCATCATTACTGGATTGCACGGTATAAAATATGTTGTCCTTATTTACACCCACAATGTATTTGAGATCTGCTATCATGTTTGGTTTGAGTTGATATTGAGTTTCATAAAACTGAACCATGTACTACTGTCATAGAATGATATAATATGCAATGTGCTGTGCTTGTGATGCTGCCGCCCGGATAGGGCAGCAGCGAGTGCTATATGTCGGATGATTAAAAATCAATAAAAATTTGGTTAAAAAAAAAAATATATATATATATATATAGATATAGATATAGATAGATATATATAGATAGATATATATAGATATATATATATATAGATATATAGATATATACCTTGACAAAGGCTGTTTACAGCCGAAACGTGTTGGAGCAGCTGAGGTGCGTACATCAAATAGAAACGGATTTTACAAGACTCCTGGAGTGCCCGCTTCTTTTGTTGGCGTTGGCTGAAGTTGGATTGAAATATACAGGCTGGGAGTCACACCAGCCGCGGAGCACCCGTACTTTTGGTGGATGCGACTGCCTTTATCAAACGTGTTTGAAATAGATATATACATACATACATACCATGGCAGTGAAAATAAATGTGGCCACACCACACATATTTAGAGCAATAGTACTAACAAAAGCATATGCAAACATTTATTAGTACGGTGCAGAGGTCAAATTCGAGTTTATTACCAGAGTACAGCAACATTGATTTTAGAAAATACTGTTTACTGCCTCACAGATTGCAAGTAACAATTACTTTAGACAGGGGAAAATTTTCTAATAGTCAAGAGGCCTCTTCAATGTGATTTTACACAATTTAACCTCTTGAATCCTGGTTTTGGTTAAATATATTTGGTAAAACAAATACAGATAAATAGTGGCTTGTCATAAATCATATATGTGGATGTGCAGAGTATAATATGCTATTTACTGCATTGTTGAGAGGAGGGGCTTAAGTCCCATCTGAGGTTTCGCCATTCGTGAGTCATGGCCCCTCTAGACACTCAACATAGTATATTACACTCTGCGCATGCACACATATATATGCAACAATAATGCCGACACGGTCGCACCGTGGCAGCAAAAAGAGCACGCACTCCAGGGGTCATTTTCAAACACGATTTAATGCGACGCGTTTCGACCACCAAGGTCTTTGTCACAGCAATCCAAGCATTTCCTACTGTGCACTATTGTGTATATAATATATATATATATATATATATATATATATATATATATATATTGATAACACATATATATATATATATGTATACACAACACACATATATATACAAATATGTATATTCTTAAGATGATATTTCAGTACAATGTAATAGTGTTCTGTGAGACCCTACATTGTATGGCTAGTGCAACCTTCCATTCAAAACATCTACGCCTTTGAAAGCTGAACGGTACCACTGACGCATGTGCCTATAAAATATGTAGCTGTATTATCTATGGCCTGATATACGTGATTTGCATTTGTTCAGTTTTTCCACCTTGTGCTTTCCACGGGGATTCCCACTCATGAAATGACTAAGTATCGACTTGGAAGGAGCTGGATGGAAAAACAAAAGTAATATTGTGACATGAGGAAGAAATATGCCGTGCAAAAGGATGAGCCATACAAAATTGCATTTTCTGAACCTCCTGTATCACAAAAAGCTTTTAGTTATTTTAGGGAGATTGTGCTGACAAATGCATCGTATTACCAATATTTTCTCAAATGTTTCTTTGGGTGGGCGAACCTCCAAAACCCTGTGGAATGGCCAGCCTTGCTTGTCGCTCCATGAAAGTGTTGGAATATTTTACCATCGCCGTTTCAGAACCTTTTTAGCAAATTTATGCAGTGGCAGCTGGTAGGGAAAGGGGGTGAGGGGGCAAGCAGGGGGTTGAAATGATTTAAAAAAAAAAAAAACACTTACCTTTTCCGACGGTTGTGTCTCTCCTTCGCTTCTCTGCTCTTCCTGACACCAGTCCAAGAGAAGCTGCAGGAAGCACCCGGCACACAGGCTCCCCTGAGCCAATCACAACGCTGCAATGCAGTGTCGTGATTGGTCTGAGCGCCATGGATCGGCGCTCATATCGAGACTGGGAGCCTCTGCATATTCCACACCAGGCTGTCCATTACAGCCTGGTGGGGAATATGCAAAGTGCGCATGACTGCTTGGCCGGCCGAAACGGCGGGCCAAGCTGTCATGCGCACTTAGTGTGCACAGTCCACTCCTCCTCCCACCCTGACCCACCAGCCCCGCCCCTTCCTAACCCAGCCCTAGCAACCAAAAATAAAACGATAATAAACTTGTTATTATTGTTTTATTTTTCCCCTTTTCATTGCTCTAAGAGCAGTGAGCGACGCTCCTCCGCCTTAGTGGAGGAGCCGCCACTGAATTTATGTTATGGTAGTGCTACAAAATGGCCACATTTATTTAAAAATGTTGATAGGGAAGAACCCACCACACCGCACTAGGGGAAGATGAGCTTTCTCACGTCGCTTGCTCAGAGCAGCCTGTTCCAGGGATCATCCGCAAACAACAGACCCACCAACTCACAGCGTCACCGTTTTTCACACGGCATCGGCTCTCTTCACACCGTTACCTGGTGAAGATCTGATATTACACGATGAAGGCATGGTCAGCTGGAAAACCCTGCACAGAATGCGCTTCCCGCTCATCTTTGGAGGCTCTGAACAGCTGATGTATATTAGAGGTTCTGAAGGAGACCCCAGGACATTGGCGTCAGCCTCAGCAAGCTTTTGTGTTTTTTGGAATGGGGGAAATTGGTGGTGGGAGAGGGCAGAATTGCCTTTTAGGTACTTTTCGGCATGAAGCCCTGCCCCTTGCAGGTCCCCGTCCCCACCTCATACGGTGCATCTTTGTTACGTTGGCAGGTCTACAACAATGCACTACAAGAAGCTCGAGTAGATGGTGCCAGGCCTTTATGCCGCACAACAAGGGTATATTGAATGAAGCCCACAGGGGACCTGGACACTGGTGTCTGCTGAGAAGGTGCCTGAGCTTACCTGCTACATGTTGCAACAAGGCATGTAAATGAGGGCGAGGCAGCGGTCATTGCTGTCACGAAAGACAAGTAGAAGAGTGAGCATGCACACATAGAAGTGTAGCGGGACATGTGAATATCTTACAGAAAACGTTCGAGGCGATGGGACAAACACATCCTGGACTTCTGATCGCCCTAGTCTAAGCTTGATTCATTTCACAGTGTGTGACTACTTTTTAGGTTGAGCCTGAGACAGCGCGCATGCGCTGCTCTGCGAGACATGCAGTATCTCATCTATCGGCATTGATCACACCTCTGGCTTCCCATTGGTTCCTTTGTATGCTTTTAAAAATTCCCTTCCCTTCAGTGGCTTATTCTATTGTTTCTCCCGCCTTTCGGTGGGTGGTTCCCGTCCCTGGCGACTGGCCCGGTTACGTGTAGTGTTGCTCTTCGTTTTAATTTCCTTACGGCGTTGGACTTCTTTTTCTGTTTCCTTGGGTTTTTTTTAAATTGTGAACAGCTCTTTACGCACGTGGTGACCATCTATCCTTTGTTTTACTCAGACATATACCGTTGTACATTATTTATAACATACAGCATTTGCTTTGATGGCGTGGCTGTGATAAACACATTTAAATCGGCATTTTCTTTTAACATATAAAGCGCTTGCGTACTTGTTATGTGTTTTGCAGCTTTACATAGCGCGAAGTTAGCTCGAGAGCATTAAAGTGCTTTACACGTGAGGCGGAGGTTTTACACTTGAGGGCATTGTTTCTGTTTTTGTGGCGCTGGGGATTAAGTGATTTGCCCAGAATCACAGAAAGTTGGCCCGACGCTGGGATTGACCTCCCCCATGCCGCGGAGGCAGAAAGGTATGCTTTTGTGTAGAAGATGTGCTTCTCATGTAAAGTGTTTTTAATGCTTGCTGACCGTGTTGACGAAGGAACACCAGCAGCAGCAGTACTGCCTTCTATATGAAACGCTGGAAAACGAGGCATGTTTTGAATTAAGTAGCTTAGAGCCAGAGTCAGGGCCGCTCCGGGCGTTGACTTGGGGTGGAGGCGTCATTTTTGAAAATGTGTATTATTTTTAAAGCACCTGCTGCCTCGTTCCTGGCCTCCAGCAACTTTCAGACATCAATTAAAATGTCAAGAGAAGTCCGGTGATTAATCGTCTTTCTGGAAAGAGACTGGAGGTTTGTCTAGTGGATGTTTTGAGGTAGCGCAGAGGGTTAAAATGCCTGCTGCTAAGAACGTGTACCATGCAGATAACGAAGTGCATATAATGTAAATAGGTCAGTGGGTTACTGCTTCTGTAAGAGAGCTCCTTTTGTTACTTGTCGTTTATAAGTCAAAATCCTAATATAGAACATTGAGCTAATAAATGTCACCCTAGAGCTGCTGCAAACTGCAAGGTATATGTTAGAGCTATATGTTTTTTTGCCCAGTCTTTCATTATCCTAATCTTGTGAAAAGGGTTCATTTGGGTAGAAAACAATTCTTATTATGAAAGAGAACCCCTAACAATGATGTTACGTTTTAAATTCTGAATTTGTGCCTTTCCTGAATAAGAACTTTAACTATATTGCCTACCAGTATCGATGACATGTCACTCCTACACTACACCTTGTAGTACTGTCTGATGTAACATTTCCTATACACTGATTTACCCACATATGATTGTCTCTGTACAATGTGTGTGTGGTGTAAAGTGCTCTGACACCTTACACTGGTATGAGTGGTGCTATAAAACTAAATGAATCTGAGAGACAGTGGTTATGGAGACTTGAGAGGCACTGTTAAAGGGTGCTAGTGAGGGAATCCGTGGCAGAGGTGGTCATTGGGGGGGGCGCCAACAGACATTGTCGCACAGGGCGCCACCAGCGCTAAAGCCGGCCCTGGCCAGAGTGACCATCTATCCTTCATTTTACACCGACGGACAGTTGTATGTTATTTATAATATAATAAATAGCATTTGCTTTGATGGCGTGGCTGTAATAAACACATTTAAATCGGCATTTTCTTTTAACATAAAAAGCACTTGCGTACTTGGTATGTGTTTTGCTGCTTTATATAGCGCGGACTTGGCCCGGGAGCATTGGGGTGCTTTGCGCGCTAGGCATAGGTTTGCACTTGAGAGCATATTTTTCTGTTTTTGTGGCACGGGGGGATTACATGATTTGCCCTGAATCACAGGAAGTTGACCCGGCGCTGGGATTTGACCTTCCCGTGCTGCGGAGGCATGAAGGTATTATTTCATGTGGGAGATGTGCTTCTGGTGTGGAGCTCTTTGGTGCTGGTGGGTTGTGTTCGCGCTGTATGAAGCTGCAGAAAAGGTATCAATTACGATGTGTAGGTGAGACCTTGCTGTGCAGGCACCGAGTACCATTCCCCCACAACAGACTCCAGAGTTGTAGGAATCAATTACTTACCTGAGTTGGGCAGCAGCCTCCTTCAAGTATACTTAACTCATTTATAGGACTGAAACTTGCCCAAAGTGCGTCAGCCGCTCTCACAGACAATAGTAGTGTATTCTAGCACTAAACTGCAGTTGCTGCCTTACACTTTAACTGAAAGTGCGACAGTTTGCTGCATGGCTAAATACTTAAGTCCCAAAGGCGAGACCAATTGTATTGCATTGCAAATGCTCTTCGGTTTAATCTTTGGGATTTTTGTGCGCCTTTTAGTAGCTGCGAATTTGCAATGTATTTGTAACGCTTGGCTGACTCAATTCTTTGGTGCTTTTGAATAGCGTTAATGGCCTGAATTGTTATATCAATTGAATAGAGATATGCAGCCCCCGCGCACTCCCAGGGTATGTTCATACAAATATTTTACTGTATTCTCAATCTGCATATGTCCTACGGGGTTGAAATGAAGATATGTGCAAGCACAACCAATAATATACTTGTGCCTTTTTTTTTATTGAACGTTATTAGAGAGGGTGAATTGAAGGATTGAAAAACAACCATCAAATATAGTTTTCTTTTGCTGGTTGGGGCCCACAGTACCTTAGTTTTTGTCTTGTGAGTAATGGGGGTCATTTAGAATAGGGTGGAATCGAGACATCTGTTAAAAATGGCAAATTATCCTTTGCAATCTTTCCTGATCCTCCCCCTCAATTAGAATTTGGGAAAATGTGGTTTTCCTGATGGAAGATGTGCCACCGGCTCCCTTGTAGCTGACTCTTTTTCCACTGGCCCCCTCTGCTGTCTAGAAATGGTCTACACACACAGTAGGGGACAACACCAAGGACATTGCTGTTATTAGTTATGCCATTTCCGGAGACAGATCTGTGATCTTCAGAAGTGCCATAAGTGACGGAATTGACTGCAGGTTTGCGATACCTTCCTTGCAGACTTGTACAGATACGAGAGTGATAGTGAGGTGGAGCCAAATTGCACATACCCAGTCTCCAGGGAGCAGAAGCCACCTTAATCTCTGGCTTCTTTAGTTTGCTTCACAAGTCATGTGCCTGCAATTTGGCAAACACTTACTATTTTGTGTACAGTTTATTTTATTTTTATTTTTTTAATAAGTGGATACAATTTGGGCTTGATAAAGCCTAACACATATTCAGGAATTAAGCTATAATTGAACTACCCAGGATAATGTTCTGCATGGCTAAACACTTATATGGTCACAAAGGCAAGAGCTGCCGACTTAGGAGCTGGGGAACCGGGTTCGAGCCTCGGTGTCAGCTCAACATCCTGTGATTCTGGGAAAATCACTTAATCTCTCCGTGCCTACCAAAAATGAATGTGTCCTTGTGTAACTAACTGGTGCTCATGTAAAGCGCTCCAATACCTTTGGGTCGAGTTTGTGCTATATAAATCTGCAACAAAAGAAAAGGCGAGACCTATTGGCTAAGCCAATGCTTGTTTGAAATGCAGCAGCCACAAACCACAACTGCAGGAGGGAAACGTGAATACTCGTTTTGGAATAGTTCACCATTGAATTAATGAACTGAGGTTCTTCTTTAGATAGTTGTTGTGTGCCTATTTGATTAAAACATTTTCAGATATTGTACGAGTAACGCTGTGTCTGGGCAATTGTCTGTGCATTGGGGTTGCCTCCTTTTTCACTCACTTTGAAATGTAAGTGCAGTGATTGTTTTACTATACTTCCTTCATAGTTTATGAGAAAGTAAAAGCAAACATTTATTTTTGGGAGATTCTGTTGGGATACGTCTGCAAATCATTTTCTCCTAAGCTGGAAAAGAGGAGCGTCTTTTTTATAACCCAAGGCATGACACAGACTCTCAGCAATCAGGAGCGCAATCCAGGACTACAGGTTGGCATCTGGAACTGTCCTTGAAAATGCGAGATAAATGGTCATTTTAGCCAAAAAGTCAGTATACAATGTTTTGGAGGGAGGTGGACAGGATTCCAGCTCCAACCAGCTCGGTTAAAAATTAAGATGGCACCCAATCAGACTCCAACTTGGGTTTGTTTGCTTTTCCCCTGTGCTGGCATACATAAGCTGATTTATACAAGAGCTGGATGTGGATTCCAGCCACAAAACCAGACAATAGAAAACACAGTTTCCAGGATGTGGATATGAGGGAGTACTCATGACTCATTAAACAAAGGGAGCACTTCCTAAGATGTTGTGAAGGTCACACACTCTGTGATCCTCCATGTAGAAACCATGGTAGTTTTGCTGAAACAAGGTGCACATCCAAAGGAGTGTTCCTGTAGTGTTGCATCCACCTCTTTAAGGGGATTCTAGGTGTGTAGTAACTATGCTTACCATACACATGGCTACAGGAGTTATACTAGATGGTACTCCAGAGACATCATCCCTATGGGTACAGGACAAATCTGCACTCCTATCACCCACCATCACCTTTAGTATCTCAAGGAGATATTCTGGTGGATAAAAGGAGGAGCACGTTGGATGTTCTTCCGCCAAGAGGAGTCTACCTCTGCCCAGCGGCGCATCAGAACTGACACCTGAGTGATCTCTGGATCTGAGGCCACTAGGTGAAAAAATACTACAAAACTGCAACTGCCATGGTTTAAAGGAAAGGTGGTGTGGGATGGTACAGGTGCCACAGGGAACTCTTGGTTTTCCTCCTTAAAACATTTCTCAAGTGTTTTTCATCAAGGGCTCCACAAAGGTAGATCAGATTGTGGTTGTCTCTTTTTCTAGCCTCACTTAGAGGCATCTTAATCTGGATCTCAGCTTGTTCAATGTATTCGTAGTGTGGCCACAATGGATGAAGGGTGATCCAAGCGGTATCTGTACCAGTACGCAAAGAGCGCCACACTTAAATGTAGAGAGTTTATTGTGCCAGACTGTACAAAGCATATAGCTGAAAGGACAGCAGTTGGTGAGTAGAAGTCCTTTATTCAGATAGAAATGACAAGACGAGTCGGCACCTCCGACTCCAAGGAACAGCAAAGCCCAACTCCCAACCGACACTCCTAACATTGCGTTCCCCAGGTAACCCGAGGTTCTACAAGTAGAACCCAACACATCTTCCCCCTTACATAACAATAACAACAAAAGTAAAATGGATAAAAGAACAGAATGAACAAGAAACACTTGCAATACATAGCAATAAGGGAACAGAATGAACAAGGAACACTTGCAATTCATAGCAATAAAATGTACATATATACATGTGAAAACAAAGATCATAAAAATCTAAGACACAAAATCACGCAACCTGGAAGATGGAAACCTTGCTCTGGTGGACACTCGCCTTCCTCCACCACCAATCACAACATCGCTTCCTCCTCTTCGCCTTTCTCCACCACCAACCACAACATCACTTCCTCCTCTTCCTGCACAAAAATCAACCATGCTCTTGTGAATGTCATGTGCAATGGAGACCTTATCTTTGTTCCACCACTTCCCATTATGTAATCTTACCACATTCTTTTTCACTTCCACAACTTTTTGTGGAGAGGAGAACTTGGAATCCTTCATGGCGATGATCCTGGGTACCTTAACTCTAACAAAATCACCAACAGCTACTTTGGACTCCCTTGCCCGCACACTCACATACTTATCCTGGGCATGCGCTCTTTTCCTGCCCATGTCTTCCACTTTCTGCCTGGAAATGGTGAAACACCCCATTCACTCTCTGATCAACTTAGATGCAGGTAACCTGCCTCTTAGTAAGGTAAATGGAGATAGATCAGTGTCCTCATTGGGAGTGGTGCGAACAGGCCATAACAATTTGCGTAACTCCTCCTTACTATTCAGTCCACTAGACCTGGCTAATTGTACATTATCCTTGATAACTCTGTTGAATCGTTCTACCAGTCCATTGTTCCTAGGATGATACAAAGAGGTCCTGGTATGTTTAATGCCCAAAAAGATTAAAAAATCAGAAAATTGAGAGGATGTAAACTGACAACCATTATCTGACAAAATTTCATCAAGAATGCCTTCTCTAAGAAAAATGGATTCCAAGAATTCGATGACGTTAAAAGTATTGGGAGACTTAACAAACTTAATTTCTGGCCAACGGCTGTAGAAATCCACAACAACTATACCATATTCCAGTAAACCTCCAGAGATAACCATGGGACCAATAATATTGATGGCTAATTTTCCCCACGGTTTGTTGGGAACTTTAATGGCTTCAATAGGACTGGGAACAGTAACTTGACACTTGTCACTTCCAGCACAATTGATACAATCTCAAACAAAATGTTCAACACTCCTGTCCAACCCTGGCCACCAAAAACGTTCCCTTATCCTCCTCTTCATGGCCCGCATACAAATATGCCCCTCGTGAGCCAAAATAAGAACTCTATTTCTCATGCTCTCTGGCACAACCAGCAAACCGGAACGATAAAGAAGGCCATTAATAACAGACAACTCCCCAAAAACATGTTTGTAAACATCACTCTTTACACCATCAGACTTCCATTCAGACCAACCTTGAAGAATACCATCTTTCACCTCAGTGATCTGTACATCAGTTTCACAAGCCGTAAGCCACTCATTCTCAAGTATAGCACCATCACATCTCTGTTCAACAGCACACACCAAATCAGTGTCCACATTCTCTGATGTTTCCCCCTCATCAACTACATTGCAACTAGGCAGACGGGACATACAATCTGCCAAAACATTTTTAGCACCTCGAACATATTCAACAGTATAATCATATTCTTGAAGTCTATATTCCCATTTGGCAATCCTAGGTGTGGCTCGTTCCATGCCTTTAGTAGTGAATAACTGCACCAAGGGCTTGTGATCGACTCGAACAGTAAAATGAGATCCCGATAAGTACATTTTAAAATTAACAATGCCCCACCAGCACGCTAAGGCTTCTCGCTCGATCACAGAATAAGAAGATTCAGCACCCTTCAAGCTTCTTGAAGCAAAAGCCACAACTTCATCCTTGCCTTCTCTACGTTGCATAAGAACGGCATCTAACACCCATCTGGCTGGCATCAGTCATAATGATAGTTTCATCACAGGTGTTGAAAGGCTTTAAGGGTATAGCATGAACGAGCTCTTTTTTGATAAGAGAAAATTCTTGGTCACACAAATTACACCATTCAAATGTTACATTTTTTTTTTGAAGATTCCTCATGTGATAAGATTTTTTTGTACATTTAGGGATGAACCTTGAATAGAATTCAACTAAGCCCAGGAAGGACCTTAGTTGATCCTTGTTTTTGGGAGTATCAAAATCATTAATATCTTTAACAAGGTTAAGCTTAGGTTCAACACCATTAGCGGATAATTTGTAACCTAAATACTCAATGTTGGGAACACTAAATTTACACGTCTCCGTACTAAGAGTTACACCTCTTGCCTTCAGAATGGACAAAACCTGATGCATTCTGACATCATGCTGATCTTGATCATTGCCGAAAACTAAAACATCGTCTTGAAATGCAACAACCCCCTTGAGATCCTTAAACATGCCTTCTACCACCCGTTGGAATACCTCAGATGCCGAAGCCAAACCAAAAGGCATGCGCTTGAATTGAAACAAACCCTCTGGAGTAATAAAGGATGTCAGGTGTCTACAATCAGGATGACGGTTGATCTGATGGTATGCTGAGGCCATATCTAATAAACTACAAATGTTACCACCTTGCAAGGTGGACAGCATTTCAGTGATGTTTGGCAAGGGGTGGCGATCAATTCAAATTTGCTTATTGAGATCGCGTAAATCCACACACATGCGGACAGAACCATTATCCTTGCGTGCTAAAACAATGGGGGCAACCCAATTAGAACATTCTACAGGTTCAATAACCCCAAGGTCACAAAGCTTCTGTAATTCAGCTTTCAACTCAGCCGGCAAGGCTAATGGAACTCTTCTACCTTTGTGTGCCACTGGATAAGATTCATCAATCAACCTAATCTTATGGGTGTAACCCTTCAGGGTACCTAAACCTTTTTGGAAAACTTCAGGAAACTGCATCTCCCACCTGTTAGTGTGTTTTAGAGGCATAACTGGTAAATAACTGTCCCTCAACACAACCTGAGCTGGATTATTAGGATCAAGTAATATGCCTGAATTCTTCTGATCGTGCCAACCCAACAAACAGGAATCGTCCTTGGCTATGTACACAACACTGTAAGAGCTATTGGCTTGAAACTTCAAAGTGGCGGAGAATTCACCCACTACATCAATGATTTTGCCACCATAACCTACAAGACACAGTTTGGAATCAGTTAAATGAGTACCATTAAACTGGTTGTGCCAAACTTTCTCACTCAACAAGGTGTAAGATGAACCAGAGTCCGCCATTACCTTCACGTCAACGCCATTGACACTGACTGTGCAAAATGGTGTAACAAAATCATTCAGACCAATGCGACAGATAGAATCATCTGCAGCAAAATCCTTGATCAGAAGTATCTCACCGTCTTCACTGGAAAATTGATCTTGCTCAACACCGTTACTGGGACTTACTCCAAAACCCTTTTTCTTATGTTGAACCTTATTGGAAGATCTACAAACGTGGGCAAAATGACCCTTACGCATACATTTAGCACATGTGCGGTCATTAGCAGGACAAATGAGCATTCCCTAAATGAGAAGGACTCCCACAACGATAACACTCCAATTGTCTGAAAGGAGGCCTTTTGACTTGCTTGTCCAAGGTTTTACCAGTCTCAGAAGTATTCCCGGAAGCATCCTTAGTTTTGAATTTGGTATATTTGGATTTAACTGCTAAAACATCAGAAGAATGAGATTTTCTGTCTGACACGGTCAATTGACTCATGAAGGATGTAGTAGAAGCAATTTCTACAGCTTTTTCCAATGTAAGGTTAGGTTTAGATAATAGGGCTTCTTGAACTTTCTTGTTGTTAGTTTTCTCGACTAACTGATCACGGATCATTTCATCTTCAAAGTCCCTATACTCGCACCAAACAGCCAGAATTCTTAAAGCTCCAACATAGCTGGCAGCTGATTCACCAGAAATTTGAACTCTTCTATAAAATTTATGTTTTTCCATGATGACATTCTTCCTTGCCTTGAATCTCAAATCTAGTGCTCTTAAGGCCGTAGCATACTCATCGATAGCACTGTCCCCCTCTCCTTCACCTTCTCTAGCCAAAACAGGATCATAAGGAATGTGCTTGAGAATTTTGCGTCCATCTGCACCTAAACAATGACGAAGGATGGCAAACTTTTTTTTATGAGTAAAGGAGTCACCATCTAGTGCATCCAAATATGCCTCAAAAGCTTCCTTCCACTGCTCCCAATCAGACTCAGGGTTAGTTGGACTAGGACAAAAAGCAGGTGGAGGAACTAGTGAGTTTTGCATTATGTAAGGGACACAATATTCAACATACAACAAGGATTGAAAAACTATGATAAATAACAAGGTAAAATTACATGCTATATGTTGTAATAAGCTGTGCGCATCAGCGCAGACACTCCAATGCACAACATGTAATAATTAATGAGAGTGAAATTCAGCTGTGCGTATCAGCGAATAAGAACAGCACTAACGCACAATAAATTATGTATGTGAGCAAGGAAACTGTGCGTATCAGCGAACGCAACTTAAAACAATACAGGAACAGCTGTGTGCATCAGCGTAGACACTCCAGTGCACAACATGTAGTGATAAATGAGGGTGAAATCCAGCTGTGCGTATCAGCGAATAAGGACAGCACTGAACCCACTGTAGATTGTATACAAGGCTGATATGGAGTTATAAACGGCTGAGCTGTGCGTATCAGCGATCGAAAATAAAGCTGACGCCGCACCGGACAGCGAAATAATCAGCATGCAAGAGTTCCGGTTGCCATGGATACCAGAAACTCGAAGAGGAGACAAAATGGCTGATGCAGCGTAACAACGCAGAGATGACGTCAGCGAAGGAGTCGGAGGAGAAGGCACGTGAAGGAACTGGCTCGAGACAGCGCAATGCCTGCTCAATAAAACTGAAGAAAAGTACTCACGGCTGGAACACGGTCTCCAAGGGCCGACCGCAAGGGCCATGCACTCACTGTACAGGAGACGCTCAAACCCAGCAATGACCTCAAGAAGCAGATGCGCAGAAGGCAAAGACAAGGTGTCCGGGGGCTGAAACACCGCGTGGGGGACTCGTCCTGTCCCAGTCAACTCGTCGCCACTGAAAGGACAGCGGTTGGTGAGTAGAAGTCCTTTATTCAGATAGAAATGACAAGACGAGTCGGCACCTCCGACTCCAAAGAACAGCAAAGCCCAACTCCCAACCGACACTCCTAACATTCCGTTCCCCAGGTAACCCGAGGTTCTACAAGTAGAACCCAACAATAGCGCCGCCACCTGAACAATTCAGTCAATTCAGTCAACTAGAATAGTGCAAATTAGGACAATGTAGGTTAACAGGAGTAGAACCATATATTAAATAAGTGGAGATTGCTACAAACCTTTTGTGCCTGGTTAAGGTGTAGTAAAAGGCATAACAAGGTCAATTTAAAGAGCACTGCATGGAACAATGAAGGCAAAACTGCAGCCGGAGAGGGAGAATATCTTTTGCTTCGTACCCGTGATGACTATAAATTATCTAGTGGGCTTAGTTACATACCTTTACCCTTAATCAACATCTTCCTGTCTCCTAATATCTGTATTCTTGCTGTATTTCAGTCTTTTGCAAATGTGCACTGGTTTTTCTCAAATTGTTTAATTATGTTTTTGCTCATTTTTCTACCACTGGTTTCCATATTTTCCTTTTACTTTCTGTGTAAAAGCTTTCCTTTATTTCTCTGCCTCTACCTTTCTTACCCTTTTATATTTGCCTTTTCGTTCCAGTGGACTTATTCCCTTTCTTGTAGTTTAGTGAGGTTGTTTGCGTCTGTTTTTCTGCCCAGACCAGTGCAAGTACATCTGCTGGTGTGGGCTACTCCTCAGTGCTATTTATCAGTGCTCTTATCTCAATGTGTTGGGCTTGCACTTAAGTATTTGTATATTTGGTTCCACTCAGTACTCAATTTGTAAAAGAAATGCCAGGGCACTCGTCAGGAGGCCACTGCAGCTTGCTCCAGCCATTGCTCCTGCCAGCGCTGCCAATGATATAACCTACACAACTACTAACCATCACAGTCCTACACGTATGACAATTCAGACTACTCCAGGCCACCCAAAGCTACGCGAATGGCTTGAGGGGCAGGTATTACTATTTTTGAATGTATATTAATATATTAAACAACTGTTGTGCTTGTTTCGAAATTAGTCAAATAGCGCCACCATGTGGTGGACTGTAACAAGTGCTGGTGTTGTCAATTAAGTGCCAGTGCCGAGCACCGGAAATCACGGGCTCAAATTGAGCACTGGTTCCACTACGCTCAGCTCTGTTTACTCCTGCACCGTAGTACTGTGAAGGTCCAATATGGCGCATTTGTCTCATACTTTATATTTCTTGTTCGCACAACATTGAGATTTTAGCACCAAACTCTAACACTATTACTGCACCGTGCAAATCGCAAGTGCTGATTGCACCCCTATTTAGCGCTAGCCCGGGTTGCAGTAATTAGTGGGTGTGCAATCTGTACTATGTATTTAGATTTACACCCTGCCCTCTGGAATTGAGAATTCAATATTCTGGCGCCACATGATTTCACCTGGTTTAAAGAGGTGCCCAGAGCGGGATCACTCGGAATTGCCACACACGACTGGCTGCATGCCAATCATGGAGGCATCAGATAATAGTCGAGGCACTGTGCTCAACTTGGACACAATGGATTTTTGGGCTTCAAACGGGCTCACTGGCCCAAAATTATGAGGCCATCAGAGTGAAAGGAGCTTCTGATTGGGCCTAACCTCCCATGTGACACAGCACAGGCCACTCGTGATACTGTCTATTTTTGCATTCTACTCCTACTGAAAGTCCCATTTACAATATTTCTGAACTTCACAACCTTCCCAGCAGACTTGAATAAAATTCCTTTAGACTCCTATTAGTAAGGCCCGAGTGGGTTTCACCTTAACAGTTAAAATCATTTACCTCCATTTTTCCATATGCCATATTTCAATAGTTTTTCATTCAAAAAAAGTCCTATAATTTAGATCTGGAGTAAGCCAAGACATTTTGATTTCACTAAAATATATATAGAATATACTTACTTGCAGGGGCTTTCAGCCAGCCTTCTTCATCAATTAATTTGTTGTTATGTCATATCACATTTTTCCTCCGCCCACTACAGTATATGGCGTACGGCACTGGTTCAGCCCACGTCAGCCACTGGCTAACTTCACTTTGAGTGACAGCCTTCTGCTCTTTCAAAAGGAACACATTCACACACAAAGTAGTTCCCTTTGTGCCAAGTACTACTTTTATGTACTATTTTTCAGATGATGCAAACTATTCACAATGTGTGCGTTTAAAGACTAAAAAATAGGTTTGATTTTAGTCATTTTTTACTACAGCCAAAGGTCCAGGAGCCCCCTCAACAATACAGTTTCACAAAACCCACAATAAAGCAAAACAAGCATTGACAAATTCTGAAAAACTGGCAGCCAACACCAAACCTGTTTGCTTTGCCAAGGCTTGTTCAAAAATCATTTTGCTTGAGCTTACCAGTAATTTATCATTTAACTTAATTGCCATTACTCTTGTTGCTCTCTACTTCCCCACACGCATGATGGAGTTAAGGCTTTTGATTAAGCCTGGGCAGAGTTCGCGGAGTGCGGAACTCCGTGAAGTGCAAAAACAAATCCGCCACGCTACTCGGAGCTCCGCAAGCGGCAGAGTGCGTTAGATAAATGCTGTTTGCAGTGATTTTCAGTGCCGGGTGCTTGTCCACACTGTGCAATCATCGCGAACGGCACCATGCACAGTGCAAACGGGCGCTGCTTCCTTTCTGCGCTCAAGTAGATTTTTACTCGAGAGGCAGCTTCCTCAACGCGTACGGACGGTTTCTCAGCGCGAGCGGTCGCGAGCATACGCGACCACTCGCAATGAAAAATCTGACCACCTGCATTGAGAAATCTCGCTGGGAAGTTGATTTTCCGCACTCGCGGTCACCCACTTGATGTTGATGAACGTGAGCGAGGAAAAAAACTCCGCTCCGTAACGCGGAGTGCGAAAAACTCCGCAAACTCCACGAGCAGAGCGGAGTTCACCGTCCAGACTTACTTTTGATTTTAGCCTAGTGAGTAGAGGTGGGCGAGCCAGAGAGAGAGAGAGAGAGAGAGAGAGCGAGAGAGCCAAGCCAAGTGTCTGGCCTGACTGTAGGATCTCGAGCTGAGCCATGAAAATAGTTGGCACATAAATAATGCTACAAACATCACATCAAAATATGATAAAGCCTCTTCAAAACTCAAAAAGTGTATTTCTTGAGCATGCGGAAGAGTGTCACCTTAGTACCTCAGATAATATTGCTGATAAAAGTGGTTGTTTTTAAATATGATCTGAGGAACGATGATTAGTGAACCCTCAGAATGACATTCACCTGAATCTTCTCACTTTTCCCTCCTACAGGCTGCTCTTTACTCCCTGTTTCTCCTTTCCCTCTTCCTTTCTCCCTCAGTTCTTTCCACTGTTCATGTCCTCAACTCTTCCATCCTCTATTTGGCCTCTGCTCTTTTTTTTACTTTTCTTCATGCTATCGCTGTTCCTCCCACCTCCTTTGCTCCTATCAATAGTCTCCGTTATCTGTCTCTGTCTCTCCTCTCCCATAGGGTCGCTTCTCTCTATATCCTTCTACTCTATCCTACTTTCTAAGGTTCCACCCAGCTTTCTCCTTCTTACCATGAACTTATCTAACTCTTCGCTTCACTTTCCTCTCTAGTCTTAGCTATCTTCTCTCCTTTATATCTCCTTTAAAACACCCTCTCACTTTCCCTCGGTTTTTCACACTTTAGATATTTTCCATTTGATATCCCCACTTTCATCTCCATAACCTAATAATCTGTTTTTCTTCACCCTGCCTTCTCTCTCACTCTTTACAGCAAACTCTCGCTTTAGTGTACTATTAAAGAACTAGAGTGCTAACTTAGCTCACAGACTGTGCTGCTACTGGACGCTATACTACTAGACAAAATAACTTTAGAATAATTCTCATTCCTCTGTAGTAGTTTTTGGTGGAACGGATCTCTACTGCTCTGCTCCCCATTGCAGATCAAGGACCTAAAAATGGATAATTTCTTCCATAGGTCAGTGGTAAGCATTGAACTATTTCAAGTTTTTCAGATGATGCAAACTATTTAAACTGTTTTTGTAGTTTTAAATTAATAGCTATATTGTTTCAATTTGCACAGCTATAGTATGTGTATGTTACAAATAAGCACATATAGTAACAGATTGTATGTTTTTAAGAGGAGCGCATTATGCGCAGTCTTCAGGAACACCAACTGTTTCCTGAATGCTAATAAGACTGAGTTCAGTGTTATCAAGCGTATATGTGCCTATGGACCTACTGAAGCTTCACCCAATCTTACATCATTGCATATATTGGTGCTTCTCCCTCGTTCTGTGGGTCTAGGAACCCGTACAGATTAGCAGGCTTGACAGTGAAGACACCCACACAGCTGGCGAGGTATATTCTCAGCTGGCATGGACCATCTCACTGGTTAGCCATCTTAACATATGCAGCAGCTTTTGCCTATCAAAGCAATATTTCAAAATGCTGCAAGGCTAGTGATTGGAACGTGTTTGTTCAGGTCTGGACTCTTGCCAGTAATCCGGTCTGGGTAGTCCGCTGTACGATGTATGGGTGA
Organism: Calotriton arnoldi; assembly: GCA_963921515.1. Lineage (NCBI taxonomy): Eukaryota > Metazoa > Chordata > Amphibia > Caudata > Salamandridae > Calotriton > Calotriton arnoldi. Next base: position 968,575 of record CAWUFW010001824.1, on the reverse strand, counting down.
CTGTTTCCCGAAGCCATAACATCACAACATACTAGAATATATGGCAGGCAAGCATAATAGAGAAGCTGCCGCCTCTAAATCCCTCTGTGGAGGGAGTGACACAGAAGCAGGCTTCTGAAAATCGTCAAGAAACTCTTGATAAGCCATAGGATTGGACAAGGTCTGGGCTATAGTGAAGTGAGACCGGTGTGCAGAAAGATCTTGTACCATTAGAACCCAATGGCCTCAATTGAAGTAACAATTGCCTCTACAAAACTGGGAGGAAAGAGAGACGACGCTGGTCTCCCAGCTGACACAAGGATTGTGTAGTTCCATCCAGGGTATCCAAAGAACAATGGCACACTTTGGAGATGTGATTAGCTCAAAGGCGACTGTCCCTTTATAATTGCCCAAACACACTAAGAGAGGAACTGTGATGGAGGTCACTAAGGCCGATGTCAATGAAGCTCCAGTGATAGTTTGTACATGATCCACAGATGACTTTTTCCTGCCCGGAATTTGGAGTCTCTGGGCACAACTCAAGGCCATTTACATTCCGGAGACACCAGAATACAACAAGGCTGGAACAGAGACAGACTGGCTGGGATGGGCTTGAAGAATTAACTCCATTATGAACAAACATGTATTGGACTCACCAGAGAAACTGAAAACTTTAGGGAGAGTATAATCTTCTACCCCTATTTTCTTTACAAAGGACGTATCCCTTTGGCCTGCAAGGTCGAACAGTACCATTTTGCAGCAGATAATTTGGGCTTGCACAGTAGAGACACAAGCCTCCCTTATGTCTTTGATCCCTTTCGGAGTTAGAATATGGGCCTCCAGCAGGCCCAAGCTGCATTTTATTTTCAGGAACATCACTCAAAGCATTAGTAGGCTCAGTAGGTGGCTCAGTCAACCTACCAATTCAGGGAAGAGGACTAGAAGTGAAACTCTGGTTTCTCAGTTTTCCCATTTTCCTTTCATTGAGTCTGTGTTCAATCGGGGGGAGAACTTAATCCAAACGTTCACCAAATGAGGAAGCTCTGGGAAATCTTGTCAACTCATCCTATAACTTCTGTTTTAACCCTCTTCAGAATAAGGTCATATAAGGGCATTTCCACCCAGGTGGTATCAGCAGCAAGCTCACAAAATTGTGTACAATAGGACAGTACTTCAGAATGTCCGTGGAATATCCCATAGAATGCATCCTTTATGGACACTTCATGGTCTGGCCTCTCAAACATCAAGAAATTGGCATAATTGCTCAAACAAGGGCCTTCGGTGACAACTAATGGAGTTGCCAAAGCCAGAGCTGCGCAAATCAAGGACAAATCAGATACCCCGCTTTGGATCTGTGCGAGGAAAATTGTCCAGGTCAAAAGGCAAAATGATCCATCAGGCCATCCAAAAACTCCTTTAATCTCAAAGGGGTTCCAGAATACATGGAAGCTGAAGGACTGATGGCAGGAAGTCTGCAAGACCTGGAATGGATTGCTTGCGAAGGGCAGCATTATTGGTCCTTTAGTACTTCAATTCTGTGGTTTGCTGCTGAAGGACAGCGGCCAGGTCTACACCAAGATCCAGGCCTGAAACAGACAGTATTTTTTGGGCTTCGCAACCTGTTCAGGTCTGGATGATTACCCGTAATCCAGTCTGGTTGTTCCGCAGTCTGATGTACAGGTGACTGTCTATGGAAGCCACAATGTCACCACTCACTGGAATATGTGGTAGGCAAGTACCCTTGAGAAGCTGTCACCTTCTCAGGAAGAAAAAGTCAAAGGTGTAAAAAACCTCCTTGCTTGATGAAGACTTCAGAGGGTTAAAGAAAATCAGGAGTCTGGTATCTGATAGTGTAATTCTTCAACAACAAGGAGTCAGTATAAGCAAGTGGAGGGAGCAAGGAAACAAGGAAGGAACACAACATTGTTGCGATGCATCCTCTAACCAAACTGAAGCCTAGCAAAAGTACAGGAAAAAGAAAATGACATCAAACATCACACAGAAGGAAACACAAAGGATTGGAAAATTCAGGACAGAATCAAGGAAGAAACAGCCATGATATAAAAAGAAAAGAAAAGAGAATGAAAACTTGAAATGGACTAGCTGCCGAGGAGCTTTAAATGGCAGCTGCAAACCATCAGACAGGTGATTATGATTTTGGAGCTGGAAGAGCAAAGAGCAGCAGCTAGGAGTACAAAAACATGAGGGAAGGCAGCCCGGGGTTAAGGAAATTCAAACCCTGCAGCTGCTGGCTTCATGCGCGCCTTCTGAGCCCAGGGAACCATGGGACCATGCATGCATGGGTGTCGATTCACAAAATTGCCAGAGGTAGCGTAAGTAACATCACATGCCCTTTAACTGCAATGACATCACAGGAAGTGATGTCATAGGACATTGGACCTGCTCTGACACTCCACTCAGCTGTCTGTTTCTCATCTGTCTGTCTTTTTATTACTGGTCACTCACCTGTCTTTCTCACCTGTCGATGATTCTTTCTCAGCCCTCCTGTCTCCTCCTCTATGTCTACAGTGTCCCCCTCACTGATCTCCCTATATCATCTCGCATGTCTGACTTTCTCACCTGTTCTGCCTCCTTTTCCCATCTTTCAACTGTCTTCCACCTCTCTCACTCTTTTACCTGTCTCTTTCTCACCGGTCTCTGTCTAAATATCAGCATCTACCTCAGATGTTTTTTCTGTGTCTCTTTCTAAACTATATAAACACTCTGTCTCCCTTTGTCACTTTAGCAACACACGCTCAAGTGTCTCCCTTCTTTCAGCTGTTACTATCTCACCTGTCTACCTCGCCTGCTTCTCTTAGTTGTCTTTCTAACCTTTCTCTTTATCGCACCTCTCTATTACACCCATCTTCCCTTCCCTCAGAGCTATCACTCTCATCATTGTCTCTATTACTGGTCTCAACAGTCTCCCCACCCTCTGCCTCTCCTTATCTCTGAACAGACACTTTCTAAGTAGTCGCTCACCTGTATCCCCACTGTCTCTTAGCTGTCTCTTTATTACACTTGTCTTACCTGTCAATCTTTCTTACAAGTCTCACCAACAGTTACCTACCTCTCAGTTGTCTATCATCACCAGCTATCTTCTTATTACTTGCCTCACCACGCCTGTCGCTCTCTCTCTGTCCTGCTTAGATAGCTCTTTCATACATGTATCTATGTGCATCTCATCTCTCACTGGTCTTCCCCTCTCTCTGGCTCTCATCAATCTATCTCTCTATCCGTCTATCCATCTGTCTATCTATCTGACTGTCTATCTATCATTTTCACCTGTCTCACTCTCTTTCACACCTGTCTGCATCTCTGTCACACCTGTCACCTCTCTTTGATGCCTCCTGACTTTAACCCCTCTCTCTCACACACCACTGCTTTTGTCTCAATCTCTCACGTCTCTTTGTAGTGTCCTCTTCCTGCTCTTTGTTTAGTTTTTTCCTCTTTTCCCTTGAAAGACTTTCCCCTCAACCCTCCACCTGGCTCCTTTCTTGCTCCCTTTATATGCAGCTGAAGACACAGATCTTTTTACTGGTGTCTACTTGAAACAATAAATAACTGTTTCACACGCTTATTACTTTTCTGTGAGGCCATGGGGCGCAAGCAATATACTAGGGGTCCCAGAAGGCAAGGCAGGGGTCTCAGCTGCGACCCCTGGCGAAACCTAAATGACATCCATGACCACCCAGGTACTGTAGTTCCCAGTCCAGTGGGGGGCGAAAGCGCCGCAACAGTGCTTCCCAATAACTGCTCCTTTCACTCAGCGGCGCATCAAGAGCGCCATCAGCCCTAGTGCAAGCAACGAACACTGGCCCCTGTCCCTACCTGGTGAGGTAGTAAAAGGGAGCCATAATGGTGTTTAGTGGCCCCTCTTACACATGGGCCCCGGCGCCAATGCACCCGCTGCACGTTTGTAGCTAATGCTCTACCTCCACTAGCTTCTTTTAGAGGCGAGGGTGTTCTTTAACTAAGACAGACTGCTCATCCTGCAGCCCACGGTGCCACTGCACCCGCTGCACGTTTATATCTAATCTTCTACCCCCACTAGCTTATTTCAGAGGCGAGAGTGTTGTTCTTTAATTAAGACAGACTGTTCCGCCTGCAGCCCACGGTGCCACTGCACCCGCTGCACGTTTATAGCTAATGCTCTACCCCCACTAGCTTCTTTCAGAGGCGAGGGTGTTCTTTAACTAAGACAGACTGCTCATCCTGCAGCCCACGGTGCCACTGCACCCGCTGCACGTTTATATCTAATCTTCTACCCCCACTAGCTTCTTTCAGAGGCGAGGGTGTTGTTCTTTAATTAAGACAGACTGCTCTGCCTGCAGCCCACGGTGCCACTGCACCCGCTGCACGTTTATATCTAATCTTCTACCCCCACTAGCTTCTTTCAGAGGCGAGGGTGTTGTTCTTTAATTAAGACAGACTGCTCTGCCTGCAGCCCACGGTGCCACTGCACCCGCTGCACGTTTATATCTAATCTTCTATCCCCACTAGCTTCTTTCAGAGGCGAGGGTGTTGTTCTTTAATTAAGACAGACTGCTCCGCCTGCAGCCCACATTGCATGGATTCAAAGCTGTGCACCTCAGGGACTCTCGGTCCTCTGGTACACAGCCTATTTAACACGAGAGATGCCAGCGTTTAGTCTCCAGAAAACACATTCTCTGTCTTTTTGAGGTGCAGCAACTACTTTTGGGAGTTCCTGATAAAATTAAATAAAATAAAAATAGTAGTGCAAAGGCAGCCCAAGCCCATCGGGAGAGCTATGTTTGGGGAAAACACACATCAATCACTCAAGTAAACACACAGTTCCAATCATGGCCCTGAGACCCTTGGGTAAGAGGCTCCATATTGGGAAGTTTCATTACCTGCGCCGGGAAGGTGGGGAAACCCATACTGCCCGTTTCCGTTTGGGTCTCCCTCCAACCCTTGCTAGCAGACGACTAGCTAGTGGGGTCACGGGAGCCAGTGTGGGCACTAATCCGCGTAAAACCCTCACAGGTCCAGCAACATCTGGGCGACCTTCTACTGCCTGACAAGGAAGTGTGGATAGGGCCTAGCCGCGTCCCAGGTCCCATGACGTTACCACTACGAGGACCAAGGAACAGAGACCCTCCTAAACCCTCCTCACCCACTCAGGTTGGTAGACGTTCAGTGGTGACCACCCCTATGTATCATGGCCTTACCTACTGAGTGATGAATCCGGGCTTTCACCGGCTCCCCACCTTCTCCGGCCAGGACTGGAGCTGAACAGTTGGTCTCGATTCAGAAGAACCAAAGGGGATCTGCCCCATAAGGGCTCATGTCACCATGGTGATGATCTGCCCAGGCCTGGGGTCCCAGAGAGTCCTGTCTGGCCTGCACAGGAAGCACAGGAAGCCCTCATAGACAGGCGGCACGAGTTTTCGGGCGGCAGCCGGCCCCCCTTTCCCCCGCTCTTACCTGCGGCCATCGCGGCCGCAAGAATCGGCCGCGGCCGCTACCACCCCCCCCCCCCCCCCGCCCCCCGCCCCGGCAAACGCAGGGGCCGCCACGGGCAGCCTAAGGCCTAGCTACGCCCCTGGCAAGAATAGAAGCAAGCAAGGAAAATTGCTCCTTCCACTGCTGTCGAGGTGGTAAAATACAACATTGTATGTGTTCAATGGGCCGATCAGGGCCCCGGTGCCACTGCACATGCTGCACCATTTGTGTCTACACATGTGACTGCACCCCCCTTTCATAGCACCTAGCCTAGCTCCTAGGGAACTGCAACACGGGACACGGCCACTCAGTAGCTCCTCACATCCCCTTCACAAGTGCTCACTATTAGAATAATGCAAAAGAAACAATTGATGGACGGAATGCTGGACAATGCAAACATTCACCCCCAGTCACAAGGATCTGGGTTAAATCCATCATTCTTTTGCTCACCACACCACATCAGTTTGGACCCAGCCATATGCAAATCAGTCTTGACCCTGTTCCTTGTGGGAACAGTCCAGCCCGAACTGCCAAGCCAGGTCCTCCCTGGACCGGAAACAAGCATCCTGGGACCGGTTTCAGGGCATCACCCTTCTTCAGCCAGGCTAGCTTGAATCCAGTGGTGTAGTGAGCACGGGACCCACGTCTGGGCATACCCTTCCCACTTAGGGCGACAAATGCAAAAGAAACAATTGATGGACGGAATGCTGGACAATGCAAACATTCACCCCCAGTCACAAGGATCTGGGTTAAATCCATCATTCTTTTGCTCACCACACCACGCCAGTTTGGACCCAGCCATATGCAAATCAGTCTTGACCCTGTTCCTTGTGGGAACAGTCCAGCCCGAACTGCCAAGCCAGGTCCTCCCTGGACCGGAAACAAGCATCCTGGGACCGGTTTCAGGGCATCACCATTCTTCAGCCAGGCTAGCTTGAATCCAGTGGTGTAGTGAGCACGGGACCCACGTCTGGGCATACCCTTCCCACTTAGGGCAACAAATGCAAAAGAAACAATTGATGGACGGAATGCTGGACAATGCAAACATTCACCCCCAGTCACAAGGATCTGGGTTAAATCCATCATTCTTTTGCTCACCACACCACCCCAGTTTGGACCCAGCCATATGCAAATCAGTCTTGACCCTGTTCCTTGTGGGAACAGTCCAGCCCGAACTGCCAAGCCAGGTCCTCCCTGGACCGGAAACAAGCATCCTGGGACCGGTTTCAGGGCATCACCCTTCTTCAGCCAGGCTAGCTTGAATCCAGTGGTGTAGTGAGCACGGGACCCACGTCTGGGCATACCCTTCCCACTTAGGGCGACAAATGCAAAAGAAACAATTGATGGACGGAATGCTGGACAATGCAAACATTCACCCCCAGTCACAAGGATCTGGGTTAAATCCATCATTCTTTTGCTCACCACACCACCCCAGTTTGGACCCAGCCATATGCAAATCAGTCTTGACCCTGTTCCTTGTGGGAACAGTCCAGCCCGAACTGCCAAGCCAGGTCCTCCCTGGACCGGAAACAAGCATCCTGGGACCGGTTTCAGGGCATCACCCTTCTTCAGCCAGGCTAGCTTGAATCCAGTGGTGTAGTGAGCACGGGACCCACGTCTGGGCATACCCCTTCCCACTTAGGGCGACAAATGCAAAAGAAACAATTGATGGACGGAATGCTGGACAATGCAAACATTCCCCCCAGTCACAAGGATCTGGGTTAAATCCATCATTCTTTTGCTCACCACACCACCCCAGTTTGGACCCAGCCATATGCAAATCAGTCTTGACCCTGTTCCTTGTGGGAACAGTCCAGCCCGAACTGCCAAGCCAGGTCCTCCCTGGACCGGAAACAAGCATCCTGGTACCGGTTTCAGGGCATCACCCTTCTTCAGCCAGGCTAGCTTGAATCCAGTGGTGTAGTGAGCACGGGACCCACGTCTGGGCATACCCTTCCCACTTAGGGCGACAAATGCAAAAGAAACAATTGATGGACGGAATGCTGGACAATGCAAACATTCACCCCCAGTCACAAGGATCTGGGTTAAATCCATCATTCTTTTGCTCACCACACCACCCCAGTTTGGACCCAGCCATATGCAAATCAGTCTTGACTGCTGGACTGCTGGACTGTTCCCATGAGGCACAGGGTCAGACTGATTTGCATATGGCCATGTCTGAACTGGGGTGGTGGAGTGAGCTAAAGAATGATGATGGATTAAACCCAGATCAGTTGACTGGGGGTGAGTGTTTGATTTGCTCTAACGCTCCGTCCATCATCCCCTTTGGTATCGCTTTGTTCGCCCTAAGTTGGCAGGGTATGCCCAGACGTGGGTCCCTTGCTCACTTTGCCACTGGATTCAAGATAGCCTGGCTGATGAGGGTTTTGAACCCGAAACCGGTCCCAGGATGCTTGTTTCCGGTCCAGGGAAGACATGGCTTGGCAGTTCGTGCTGGACTGTTCCCATGAGGCACAGGGTCAGACTGATTTGCATATGGCCATGTCTGAACTGGGGTGGTGGAGTGAGCTAAAGAATGATGATGGATTAAACCCAGATCAGTTGACTGGGGTGAGTGTTTGATTTGCTCTAACGCTCCGTCCATCATCCCCTTGGTATCGCTTTGTTCGCCCTAAGTTGGCAGGGTATGCCCAGACGTGGGTCCCTTGCTCACTTTGCCACTGGATTCAAGATAGCCTGGCTGATGAGGGTTTTGAACCCGAAACCAGTCCCAGGATGCTTGTTTCCGGTCCAGGGAAGACATGGCTAGGCAGTTCGTGCTGGACTGTTCCCATGAGGCACAGGGTCAGACTGATTTGCATATGGCCATGTCTGAACTGGGGTGGTGGAGTGAGCTAAAGAATGATGATGGATTAAACCCAGATCAGTTGACTGGGGGTGAGTGTTTGATTTGCTCTAATGCTCCGTCCATCATCCCCTTTGGTATCGCTTTGTTCGCCCTAAGTTGGCAGGGTATGCACAGACGTGGGTCCCTTGCTCACTTTGCCACTGGATTCAAGATAGCCTGGCTGATGAGGGTTTTGAACCCGAAACCGGTCCCAGGATGCTTGTTTCCGGTCCAGGAAGACATGGCTTGGCAGTTCGTGCTGGACTGTTCCCATGAGGCACAGGGTCAGACTGATTTGCATATGGCCATGTCTGAACTGGGGTGGTGGAGTGAGCTAAAGAATGATGATGGATTAAACCCAGATCAGTTGACTGGGGGTGAGTGTTTGATTTGCTCTAACGCTCCGTCCATCATCCCCTTTGGTATCGCTTTGTTCGCCCTAAGTTGGCAGGGTATGCCCAGACGTGGGTCCCTTGCTCACTTTGCCACTGGATTCAAGATAGCCTGGCTGATGAGGGTTTTGAACCCGAAACCGGTCCCAGGATGCTTGTTTCCGGTCCAGGGAAAACATGGCTTGGCAGTTCGTGCTGGACTGTTCCCATGAGGCACAGGGTCAGACTGATTTGCATATGGCCATGTCTGAACTGGGGTGGTGGAGTGAGCTAAAGAATGATGATGGATTAAACCCAGATCAGTTGACTGGGGGTGAGTGTTTGATTTGCTCTAACGCTCCGTCCATCATCCCTTTGGTATCGCTTTGTTCGCCCTAAGTTGGCAGGGTATGCCCAGACGTGGGTCCCTTCCTCCCTTTGCCACTGGATTCAAGATAGCCTGGCTGATGAGGGTTTTGAACCGAAACCGGTCCCAGGATGCTTGTTTCCGGTCCAGGGAAGACATGGCTTGGCAGTTCGTGCTGGACTGTTCCCATGAGGCACAGGGTCAGACTGATTTGCATATGGCCATGTCTGAACTAGGGTGGTGGAGTGAGCTAAAGAATGATGATGGATTAAACCCATATCAGTTGACTGGGGGTGAGTGTTTGATTTGCTCTAACGCTCCGTCCATCATCCCCTTTGGTATCGCTTTGTTCGCCCTAAGTTGGCAGGGTATGCCCAGACGTGGGTCCCTTGCTCACTTTGCCACTGGATTCAAGATAGCCTGGCTGATGAGGGTTTTGAACCCGAAACCGGTCCCAGGTTGCTTGTTTCCGGTCCAGGGAAGACATGGCTTGGCAGTTCGTGCTGGACTGTTCCCATGAGGCACAGGGTCAGACTGATTTGCATATGGCCATGTCTGAACTGGGGTGGTGGAGTGAGCTAAAGAATGATGATGGATTAAACCCAGATCAGTTGACTGGGGGTGACTGTTTGATTTGCTCTAACGCTCTGTCCATCATCCCCTTTGGTATCGCTTTGTTCGCCCTAAGTTGGCAGGGTATGCCCAGACGTGGGTCCCTTGCTCACTTTGCCACTGGATTCAAGATAGCCTGGCTGATGAGGGTTTTGAACCCGAAACCGGTCCCAGGATGCTTGTTCCGGTCCAGGGAAGACATGGCTTGGCAGTTCGTGCTGGACTGTTCCCATGAGGCACAGGGTCAGACTGATTTGCATATGGCCATGTCTGAACTGGGGTGGTGGAGTGAGCTAAAGAATGATGATGGATTAAACCCAGATCAGTTGACTGGGGGTGAGTGTTTGATTTGCTCTAACGCTCCGTCCATCATCCCCTTTGGTATCGCTTTGTTCGCCCCTAAGTTGGCAGGGTATGCCCAGACGTGGGTCCCTTGCTCACTTTGCCACTGGATTCAAGATAGCCTGGCTGATGAGGGTTTTGAACCCGAAACCGGTCCCAGGATGCTTGTTTCCGATCCAGGGAAGACATGGCTTGGCAGTTCGTGCTGGACTGTTCCCATGAGGCACAGGGTCAGACTGATTTGCATATGGCCATGTCTGAACTGGGGTGGTGGAGTGAGCTAAAGAATGATGATGGATTAAACCCAGATCAGTTGACTGGGGGTGAGTGTTTGATTTGCTCTAACGCTCCGTCCATCATCCCCTTTGGTATCGCTTTGTTCGCCCTAAGTTGGCAGGGTATGCCCAGACGTGGGTCCCTTGCTCACTTTGCCACTGGATTCAAGATAGCCTGGCTGATGAGGGTTTTGAACCCGAAACCGGTCCCAGGATGCTTGTTTCCCGGTCCAGGGAAGACATGGCTTGGCAGTTCGTGCTGGACTGTTCCCATGAGGCACAGGGTCAGACTGATTTGCATATGGCCATGTCTGAACTGGGGTGGTGGAGTGAGCTAAAGAATGATGATGGATTAAACCCAGATCAGTTGACTGGGGGTGAGTGTTTGATTTGCTCTAACGCTCCGTCCATCATCCCCTTTGGTATCGCTTTGTTCGCCCTAAGTTGGCAGGGTATGCCCAGACGTGGGTCCCTTGCTCACTTTGCCACTGGATTCAAGATAGCCTGGCTGATGAGGGTTTTGAACCCGAAACCGGTCCCAGGATGCTTGTTTCCGGTCCAGGGAAGACATGGCTTGGCAGTTCGTGCTGGACTGTTCCCATGAGGCACAGGGTCAGACTGATTTGCATATGGCCATGTCTGAACTGGGGTGGTGGAGTGAGCTAAAGAATGATGATGGATTAAACCCAGATCAGTTGACTGGGGGTGAGTGTTTGATTTGCTCTAACGCTCCGTCCATCATCCCCTTTGGTATCGCTTTGTTCGCCCTAAGTTGGCAGGGTATGCCCAGACGTGGGTCCCTTGCTCACTTTGCCAATGGATTCAAGATAGCCTGGCTGATGAGGGTTTTGAACCCGAAACCGGTCCCAGGATGCTTGTTTCCGGTCCAGGGAAGACATGGCTTGGCAGTTCGTGCTGGACTGTTCCCATGAGGCACAGGGTCAGACTGATTTGCATATGGCCATGTCTGAACTGGGGTGGTGGAGTGAGCTAAAGAATGATGATGGATTAAACCCAGATCAGTTGACTGGGGGTGAGTGTTTGATTTGCTCTAACGCTCCGTCCATCATCCCCTTTGGTATCGCTTTGTTCGCCCTAAGTTGGCAGGGTATGCCCAGACGTGGGTCCCTTGCTCACTTTGCCAATGGATTCAAGATAGCCTGGCTGATGAGGGTTTTGAACCCGAAACCGGTCCCAGGATGCTTGTTTCCGGTCCAGGGAAGACATGGCTTGGCAGTTCGTGCTGGACTGTTCCCATGAGGCACAGGGTCAGACTGATTTGCATATGGCCATGTCTGAACTGGGGTGGTGGAGTGAGCTAAAGAATGATGATGGATTAAACCCAGATCAGTTGACTGGGGGTGAGTGTTTGATTTGCTCTAACGCTCCGTCCATCATCCCCTTTGGTATCACTATTAGAATAATGTTCTCTCCAATGCACTTAACCACTGCCATGCTGCCTCCTAAGTACATGCTCAAATTATACGTGTTAATTCTGTCTGAGTTTTTAAGCATGTTTCCCTCTACTGGTCTGACTGTTTTCCAAATTGTGAATGCGATACTAAACAACCAGAAAACTGGGATAGAGTGTGGGGAGGACGTACAATGCTATCAGGCTAGAATGTCGCTCTCTGTGTACCGACTGAAGGATGCACATTATGTTCTAATGATGTCTCACAGGCATGCAGCTACACATGTACTCAGTTCTCCACAGTGACATGCATCCATTCTCAGCGTGGAAATTCGAAATTGAGCAGACACGTGCCACATAATTCTTCTGCCCCAAATACTGCCTGTCCCCACCTATATTAATCGCTCACAATAAATGGGTTTCCGTGCATGCAGATCGAAAGGAAAGGATGCGGACGAAGGTCTGGGGTGGGTGGGAAGGGAATAGGGAACATTGAAGAGATTGTCCAGTATCCTCAACATGAAAGGTGGGCTGCTGCTGGGCTCGCTCAGATGGGCCACAGGTGGTGATATTATATATCAACAGTCCTTTAGTACTCCACAGGCTCGGGACAGGAGACAGCAGTGGTGTTTAGACCTGTGTTTATCTTAATGTAGAGAATAAGTGGATCGAATCTGAGCAAACAGTTGAATAAACAGATTTAAAAAAAAAAAAAAGGAAAGGATGCAAAAAAGAAACACAGATCGTGCAAAAAAAGAAATGTGATATACCTCGAAATAAAGTCTCCTGTCAAGAATCTGTCCACCCACTTGAGCATAGGTGCGGCCATTTTACTGTGATGTTTACCTGCCAATAGCTTCCTGCTCCTCTTAAATGCACTGCCTTACAAGGCTGAAAATGCCATGTTGTCTTTCAAAAGTGTTCCTATATTCATATGATTCAGTCTAGTAGATCTACAGTAACAGCCTTGGAGGACGATTATTAAAAGGGGGTGTTGGATATACTCAGGAGAACGTCATCAGTTATTTTTAGCCATTGAAAAGTATTGTATGTCACAAGTGACTAATAGAATATTTCTCCTAAAAAACAAGCTCCAATATGCATTAGTAAAAAAAAAACATCACTAGTACAACCAATATTGTGCTAATAGATGGCAGGATGACTCAGTGAAGTAAATGTTCATCGCCGAGATACAGGGGATCTGCAGATCAGAAGCGTGAGTCTCTGCAAGGAGCCTCAGCCTTAGTAAACCGAATACCATCAAATTGGGAAAATGTAAGTCCTGTGATGCATAGTGTTTAGGAACTACACATGAGGCGTGTGCAGCGCTATATAGAAAGCAAGTTATTAGGTTGAAGCCTACCAGACAGCGCAGCTGTCTGGTTTGCTGAAGACTTCTCGGGGACATTCGGAAAGCTTTCCTGGAAAGGCATTCTGCCCATTGCTTACCATTGGCTTTGTGGTTTGTAACTTACATTTCCTGGCTTTATATTTGTTGCTTCTATTTGTTTAAGGTGTCCAGCTTGAGTTTGTCCCTTTTGTGGCCCAAACCCTATTTACTGTATTCTTCCACCAGTGCTGAATTTCTGTAAACAGGCCTTCAAATCTTGTTCTTATCTTGTCACACTTGATGTGCATTCAAAGGCAAAGGTCAAATTCAGGCTCTGTCTTCCAGGGAGCTTGGTGTCTACTTTTCTTTCTCTGACTTCAAAGTGAGAGGATTTATATGATAATCTTACTGGATACTGGGGGTCGGAAAGGTTTTTTTTTCTAGCACACCTGAATATATCAGCATTAGGAATGCACCACTGAAGCACATTTTTTTGTTAATTCTGAAGTGTGTTGGAAACAAATACTTTAATATGATCAAAATAAATCTATACAATAGGTGATGTCATTTCCACACATCTTCGCTTGTGCGTTCTATAATTTTATTAGTAAAACTGCATGTTTGTGCAAATGTAATGTCCATTTCAATTGAAAATGTTTTGTCTGTAATGGCAGTACACTGCCACACCATGCATACTCACTCTACGCCACTCCACTCTACTCTGCACCACTTCATGCCACTGCATTCTACTCTGCACCAATCCACTTTACATTACTCCACCCACTGCATCCTGCACCACTGCACTCTGCACCACTCCACTGTATGCCACTGAACTCTACGCCTCTCTACTCTACACCACTCTCCTCTATGCCAATGCACTCTACACCACTCTACTGTACACCCTTCACCACTGCACCCTTTACCACTGCACTCTACACCACTCTGCACAACTGGACTCTATTCCACTGCACTCTACACCCATGTACTCTGCTCTGTAACACTCAACTTCATGCCTCTGCACTCTATGCCAATTGACCGTATGCCACTCTAATCTACCCTGCACCACTGCACTCTACAACACTTTACGCCATTACACTCTACGCCACTCTATGCCACTGCACACTACCCTGCACCACTCTACTCTACTCCACTCTACTCTGAAACAACCTTCTAAACGCCACTGCACTCAACACCACTCCAAACCACTGCACTTTATGTTACTCTACTATATGCACCTGCACTTTACACCACTCTACTCTATACCACTGCACTCTATGCCAATGCACTTTACACAACTGCACCACTGTATGCTATGCCACTGCACTCTATGCCACTCTGCAACACTGCACTCTATGCCACTGTACTCTATCCAACACACTCTACGCCAAGGCCCTCTATTCTGTAACACTCCACTCTACGCCTCTGCACTCTACGCAAATCCACCGTATGCTACTCTAATCTACTCTGTACCACTGCACTGTACACCACTTTACTCTACGCCATTATACTCTACACAACTTTACCCTGCACTACTCCACTCTACTCCACTTCACTCTACTCTGAATCAATCTACTCTACGCCACTCCAAACCACTGCACTCTATGCCACTGCACTTTACACCACTCTACTCTATACCACTGCACTCTATGCCAATTCACTCTACACAGCTGCACCACTGTATTCTACACCTCTGCTCTCTGCACCACTCTACTCCACTGCAGTCTACCCCAATGCACTCTATTCTGCAACACTGCACTCTACTTTGCACTACTGCATTCTATGCCAATGCACTCTACACCACTGCAATCTATGCCACTCTATGCCACTGCCTATATGGCAATATATTCTACTCTGCACCACTCTATGCCACACTACTCTGCATCACTCTGTACCACTGCACTCTACGCCACTGCAACCTACGCCACTCTACTCTGGACCACTCCACTCTGCACCACTCCACTATGCAACACTCTACTCTATGCCACTGCATTCTACATTGCTGCATTGTACACTGCTGAATTCTATGCCAATGCACTGTACACCAGTCCACTCTACGCCACTCCACGGAATACCACTCTACATGACTCCACTCTATGCCACTCCAATACACAACACTCTATGCGACTCCACTCTAGGACACTCTTCTCCATTCCACTCTAGGACACTCCACTCCACGCCATTCCACTCTATGATATTCCATGCCATCCTCCTCTACGTCACTAACTTTTAGCCATGCTGAGCAGCAGTCACGTTGTTGTGCAACATGGCTAAAACACATTGGCAAAGCCAATAGCTCTTGCATAGGCGAGACCTGTTGGCTTTGCCAATGCTTAGTTTTATAATGCCCTTATGCATGCTCCATAGAAAATGGTGTGAATTTCTCAATGGATGCATGTCAAAATATCAAGACAACATCTTGGCCTGCAAAAAAAAGGAGCCCACAGTATCGACTATCACCATATAGTCAAGGTCATTACATATAGGGAAGTACAGATTTATTATTCTAAACTTCATATCTTCTTACCTTGACGATATACTGGTAGTCAATACTTCAGATGGAATATTGTTGCAGGTTGATGTGTCAATCGAGCCCTTGTGACCCTGCCTTCTTCATAGCTAATGATCCAGAAGGAAAGTGCTCATGACTGTCCGTAGGAAGCTGGCTTTGTAAACATTATACCAAAGTAAGGTATAGTGTGCACAGAGTCCAGTGGATCTCCAGAGGCTTACAGAGGCTTACGTAGATAATACTAAAAGCTCTACTGGTCGAGCAGTTAGGCTTATCAGATGGCTGTGTTAAGCATTTGTTGTACACACTCGGGCAAGAAATGATTACACACACTCAAAGGCTGAATCCCAGACTAATTGTTTTGTATAAAAAGTTATTATTTTGTTATTTTATTTTAGAATCAAGAGGAACTCAGTTGCCGGTAAGTAACAGTTTCAAGATTACTAAGACTTTTCAAAATGCAGTAGGAATACTTTACAATATGAGAAATGCTTTTGTGTTGTCAATCAAAAACAGTAGCAACTTATCAGCTGCAAAAGATAGACAGTTAAATGCAGTAGGAGAAATGCAATGCAATCCTATGGAAGGAAAACAGTTATAGGCATTAACAGGTAACATGACTTACTCTTCCAGTCTTCAGGGGTTTAGACCAACACTGGGGAAGGTTCAATTTAAGATAGGTACTACACCACCAGCAGCACTAGGGCAACCAGATGCAGAGGTCACTGGGCCCAATGTTAGTCAATGGAGACTGGGGGCACCCACAAGATGTGCGGTTTACAGGTAGGTACCCACAGTTTCAGGGCATAGGCCACGGCAGTGAGCACTGGGGGGGGGGCGCACAAGGCAGCACCAACCTTACACCACCAGTGGTAACGGGGCAGCCGGGTGCAGGGTGCAAATCAGCAGCGGGAGCCCAATGAGTTTCAATGGAGAATCTTGGTCGCACAAAGAGGCTGCAGGCTCGGACCAGGAGGCTGGATGAAGGTGAACACTGGCAGGGAAGGTAAGTTGAGATGTCGAAGGAGAGCTAGGCATCGTAGGCTGGGCTCCCCAAGGTCAGGGGGCTGAGGATGCAGGGGTGCCCTTTGGTGTCAGATTTTCTCTACTGGAGCCGGTCGCGGTCAGGGGGACCCTTCAAGATGAGCCAGCAGGCGTCTTCGTGGAGTCCAGGAGAGGTCAGCCAACACTGGATTCAAGGTCAGGATTGCTGAAGGGACTTGGTTGCAGCCGCGGCTGCTGCAGGTAAGAGCGGTGGGGCGCTGGGGTGGGATTTCGAGCGACGACCACAAGGGAAAATTAAATAAATAATTAATTTTCCCTTGTGGTCGTCTCTCGAATTCCCCGCCTCCCCCCACCACTCTTACCTGCAGCACCCCGGCTGCTTGGTTGGCCAGGTGAGCCACTCAAACTTGGGCCGTGGGCGTCTGGTGCAGAGTGGGCAGAGGTTGCGGATCCGCTTGGATCCGGATTCCTTGAAGTTGGAGTTTTTCTGGACAGGGCCGCGGTCCTCGGTAGATCTGGTCTTTGTTGAAGCATGGGCAGTCTTCCTCGGGTTCTGGAAGTCGCTGGCCAGTAGTCGTCTTCCAGGCTCAGCTGCACTGTGTCTTCTTCGTCTTTTTCTTCTTAGGTCGCAGGAACCTGAGGATCAAGGTTCAGGGGTGCCCCTAAATACTGAATTTAGCGCCTTTACAGGTACTGGCAGATGGTAGCCAATGGGCTACTTGCCTTTTAGGGTGACTACACCCTTAGTATGTCCCCTCGCTTTGGGGAGGGAGCATCCCCTAACCTGATTGGCTAAAATCCTTCCCTGCAAGATGGAGGATTTTCTAAGGAGGGGGTCACCTCAGTCTAGGGCACCTTAGGGGTGGTCCTGGCAGAGAGGGGGGACACACCTCTCCTGCTTACTAATTTTCCAGTCGACATTGCCGCCAAAAATGGGGCTTGGATAGGGGGGTGGGCATCTCCACTAGCTGGAGAGGCCCTTGCTAGCATATCAAAGGGCAGGAAGCCTTTGAGGCTCACCGCCCTGATTGCTGTTCCTGCTTGGGGGTATGTGTGAAGCACCTCCATCCCAAGCAGCCTTTATCCCTCACCCACGAGAGCACTAGGACTCTAACCTCAGGGGGGCAGAAACATGTCTGTGTGGCAGGCTGGTACAGACCAGTCTGCTGGACATGAGTGCGTTGGTCGTTTTTCATGGGGCATCTCTAAGATGCCCTCTGAGTGTACTTTGCAATAAACCCTATACTGGCATCAGTATGGGTTTATTGTGCTGAGAAGTGTGATACCAAACTTCTTAGCCTCCAGTAAAGCCATCATGGAGCTGTGGAGTTCGTAATGACAGACTCCCAGCCCATGTATGCAATATGGCTTCCCTGCACTTACAATGTCTAAGAATGGACTTAGACACTGTAGGTGCATATTGCTCATGCAGCTATGCCTCACCTGTGGTATAGTGCACCCTGCATTAGGGCTGTGAGGTCTGCTAGAGGGGTGACTTACCTATGCCATAGGCAGTGTTAGGTAGGCATGGCACACAGAGAAGAGTGCCATGTCGACTTTTAAGTTTTGTCTGCACCAAAACACACAGTCTCTGCAATGGCAGTGTGTTTGTGTTAGGTGAGGGGTCTCTGAGGGTGGCACAATACATACTGCAGCCCTTCGAGACCCTCTCTGGTCACAAGGCCATTGGTACCACTGGTACCTTTTACAAGGGACTTACATGTGGGCCAGAGGTGTGCCAGTGTGGAAACAAAGTTACAGTTTTGGGAACGAGCACAGGCACTGGGAACCTGATGGGCAGGGACCCAGTGCACACTCAGTCAAAGTGCATCAGATATCAGGCAAAACGTGGGGGGTAACCATTCAAAAAGGAACACTTTTCTACACTGCCTAACTTTTGTTTGTGCGTCCATATGAAGACTAGCATTTTATTTCTTTATTTTGAACTCTTTGCCTCTCTTTTATCTCTGTGGTCTCATATATGTTTCCTCTCCTTCAGTCTCTTTTTAAGGTTGACCTTTGAGACGGCCTTAGCTGTCTAGCCAAACTATTATTTAAAAAAACAATCATACATAATATACATAAAAAGAGTGATTTTTGGTCAGCAGCCTTAATCCATTGGTCTGTTAAATTGTCATTTACATTTGGTTCTGCCCACCAAAGCTTACAGTATGAGACAATGGGTCTTCCCACTATTCACATTGGCTCCCTTCAATTTCAGTGACTTCACACAGCCTGTGCACATCGTTCACTTCCGCCTAAAAACAGTTAATTTCTCTTCAGTGACAAAAGTACTTCAACGTTTATATTAACTTTAAATACCAGCTGTTTATTTTGCTTGCACATTGTGTGCCCAGTTAGATGGTGATTCATTTTCTGTCTCTATTTTAAAGTTATATTATAAAGTCTTTAATTTACATTGTAATAGTTCGGCTACCTGCAATTTGAATGGCTGGTTAGGTGGTTATTTATTCTTGTCTCCTTCACAAATAATAAAAGGCATGGAGCATCGGATGGGCGTTATTTTAAAAAATCACTAGTAAAACATCCAAACCAGTGATTTTTTATTAACATTTTTTATTTCACGCGTATTGCGGGCACGCTTAGGTGATGTTTTTGTGTTTATTCATTTATGTCACAAAGGCTTGCAATAAAAAAATAAAACAAATTACCATTGGACCAGCTTACCAAAGCCAAACCTATTAGCTGCGCCTGGCTTGTTTAATATCTGCTATTTATCCTCTCCACACCACCCTATGATCTACTCTTAATCATGCATTTTTGGTATGATGTTTCTTCTCTCTTTCCTAAACCATATGCTCTATGGCCTATCCTCCTTCTGACCTGTATCTCTACCTCTTACTATGGGCTCCACTGTCCTACCTCATCATTGTCTTTATGCGCCTCTTGCTTCTAGGATCTCCTTTCTCTTCCTTCCACCGTTTCTCTTTCTGGTCTCCTCTACCTCTTTCTCCCTCTACACCTCTTTTTTTTCTTGTTTAATTTCCCTCCATGCTCCTCTTTGTAGTCTTACCTCTGCCCTGTCGTCTCGTCTCTTGTTTCTCAATAAGTTTCTATTTTCTTGTCACACTCATTTTGATAGTCTCTTCTCTATTGCGGCCATCCTCCATGTTATAAAGCTCTCATTTGTCTGCCCTCCTGGCGATGGCCTCTTATCTCCATTTAGCGCCACTATTTACAATCTCTGTTCTCATTTACATTTAACCTCCTCTATTTGGGTTCCCATTTTTCCTTCCATCGTTGTCTCTAAGATGCACTCCTACTCTTCCTCTGTCTTCAACTCTGTGGTCTTCCCTCTGTCTCTTTTCCATTCTGTTATTCACCTCTTCTCTTGCCTCTCTATTCTTTGGTCCTGCCTTGGTTCCTTTCTATGGTTTCTTCTCTCTCTTTCATCTATAGCACTTTTTGTAGGCCCCAGGCTTTTCTCTCCAACCCTGCCAGCATGGCTCCTCTCCATGTCACTCCTTCTGCCTCCCTTGCTTGCTCTCTTGTTCTTCCTGTCTCACTCTTCATCTCTCCTTCAGCTCTTTTTTTCTCGTTGCCGGTCTCTATTATTTCATTTCTCTATGGTTTCCCTTCTCCATCACTTTCTTTCCATCCTTGTCTCACTCTCTCTCTCTCTCTCCACGTCACTCTCTCTCCAGTGGCTTACAGTAAAATGACGGACCCCCCTGCAGAATGTGCAGAGGGGCCCCTGAGTCTCCCATATATCACAGATATTCATTGGCCTTGAGGTGGAAAGGGATCCTCCTGAAGGATTGGGGGCCCCAGAAGTGTTGGGGTCCCCCTACACTGGCACCATGCACCCTACACCTGCAACAGAGGGTTCATTATGGTCCTTGCTACAGGCGCTGCTAGCCATGAGTCAGGTGCATCGTCAGAGCTGTGTGTCTTTTAGGGTGACTACACCCTTAGTATGTCCCCTCCCTGATTGGCTAAAATCCTTCCCTGCAAGATGGAGGCTGTTCTAAGGAGGGGGTCACCTCGGTCTAGGGCACCTTAGGGGTGGTCCTGGCAGAGAGGGGGGACACTGAGACTGTGTGTGGGTCTCAGTGCTGAAGTAGTAGGTAGTGCCACAGGGCAGAATTGAGGTGCATTGGCAGAATGGATGGGCAGGTGCGAGGGTGGGGGAAACAGAGACAGAATATGGAAGAGGAAGGAGTGCGTGCAGGTGATGGAAGGGTCCAAGGGAAGCATCAAGAGGAGGGAAGAGCAAAGCCACAGAAAGGAGTCAAGAGAGAGAAGGGATCATTGAGAACAGGGTGGAGGAAGAAGGAGAACCAGAGAACATGGAGGAGAGGGCAGGGGGAGGAGAAGATGGAGAATGTGGTGGAAGGAAGAGAGGAGAGTAACAGGGGGAGTTGGTACCCAATATTCTTGCATACAATCGTCACCAACTTGCTACAGTCACTTATATCATTAAACTCAGAAGGACCTGTGTACATAAATAGTGTCCTTTGCTTTGTGAGTCCAGTATGAGTATGACAGCCCCTTGGATTTCCGTAGGCGGAAGGAGGTTTAGGAGCCCCTGTGCTCTCACCAGAGCTGATGTCTGTTTCTGAAAAGGGTTAGTAAGCAAACCAGGAACGCAAATAAACTGGCAAATGGACGACGAGCCTATTTTAGGTTATGATACGGTATGCTACAGTAGCGAGTACGACCATTTGTAAAGCGCACTTCTGCCATATTTAGGTCCTCGCAGCACTTTCACCACAGTCCAGGCACTGTTTACGGGTCTGGAATTCTTGTTGACTGGTCTGAAGACATGTGTTTGGCTGTGATTGGTATTGTTATGTTATAAGCATTTCTAAAGTACCTCAAATGTGTGTTTCCACACAAATGACAAGTTCCTTCTAAGGTAGGGGTCTGAGCCATCCTCAGGTGCTGTGTTTCTGGTATTGTGTTCCGGTCCATCACTAAGACCTTGTTGTTTCCAGAGCATAATGAGGAAATATGTATTTATTTAGAAAGTATTCTAGATAGCACCATCAAGGACATAAAGGATGTCAGAGAGCCTTGCGACATCTTAGAGGATTTACAGGCATATCATATGATTGAAAGTGACATACAACCATTAGGAAGGTACCATTCAGGAGGCGGATTTAACATCAATTCAGCCAATGAACATAACTCAAAGATTATCAGTAAACTGCATTACAAGATCTGGAGTATTTCCACATTAAGCAACCTGACAAGATTAGTGGTCTGACAGATCAAATATCACTCCAATAGAGTGCATTAGCAGAGCTGGATTACTTCCACAGGAAGCAAACTTTGAGGCAATCTAACAATATTAATTATCTGGCAGGTCAAGTATTATTTCAGCAGAGATTCTCGAGGCACATTAGAGTAACAACACATTTTAGAAGGATGGCTGAGGTATGTTTTTTAAAAGACAGCACTGAGTGCCTAAAATGGCCAAAGGGATAAGTCTCAAGGGTACAAGGGAAGTTTGGTGCATGGCCTCAGAGAGCCAAGGATCCTTTCTTGAAGGGTTGGACACTCTCTTTTGCTTATCACCACCCAGGAGCCTCCAGAAACGGCCAGTGTCTTTGAAAGCTATTTTAGGGCCCAAAGCATAGGGTCGGATGTATCAAAGGGTTTTTGTTTTCCTTTCTGTGTCCATGGCAAAATGTGTTAGTACATATGGACCATAGGGCCTTGTATGCAGGGTCACTGGAATGTTGCGATTTTGTGGCTGCAGTTGTTCTGGATAATAATGGCTTTCCCACATTTGCCTCACAATTCAGCATCTTCAACATAGTCTGCAGATTATATCTTTTTTTTTTTAAAGTTTTTAAAAAGTTTCTAAGACATAAGGACACATGCTACTGCGCAGTGGAAGGCCCTTGGCAGAAGTTGGCTGGCCCCCTTTCTGTTGCTTATCTTTTATTTGGGCATTAAACTGCTACAAATTAAGTGAGACCTTTGCCCAGACAGTGTTAAGCAATGCAAAAATGGCAAAATGCGAAAGTAATACTATCTCAAAATGCGCTGCATTATGCTGCATAATTTGCCTTTTCTTGACACATAATTCAGTCAATCGTGCCACATAATGTGGTCCTCTCCTTCTGCATAAGTCCAGTGGCCCTGCTTTTATGCCAGACATGATGTTTTTATAAATGTATCTTGCCTCAATCATGAGCCACCTTAAAGAACCTGGGACCGGACAGTGTGGCACTTTATAGCAAAATTGATTATTCGAATACTCCTAAATCCTTAAACTCGCCCTGCCACACACGGATGGTCACAAATCCTACTAATACCATTAGTGGCAAATATTATATGAGGTCGTTTTTGCGCCGATAACCAGTCTTCTCCCACGCAGCAAGGCAAAGCATCCTTTGCAACCAATTTTTCTGCACAGTATTCCCCACAGCACAGTGTTGTGCATGCGATGTCTTCCAGATAGGCCCCTGTTTTAAACTTGGCAGAGCGCTCAGGGCTTCAAGTGTCTAAGGTGGGAGGATGCCGTTGTTAGCAGAGTCCCGAGAAGAGCCCCAGATCTCTGGAAACAAGAGGCTGTTGTATAAATCAGGGACAGAGCGACCGCTAAACGTTCACAGCCAGCTCTGTCAATGCACCTCGATGCGGAACTGCGGCTTCTCTATTCATTTAGGACAGTGCAGCCACCCCTGTAGAGCTCTCCTGATGCACCTCAGTCCTGGCCTACAGCATCCCTGCTGCTCCGATCCAGGGACCCCCGCACAGCTGCGGCATCCATGCCAATATAGCACTAAGAGAGCCACCAACAGGTCTTCTGGTGCCCTGTCGGGCCACAACGCCCAGGGCTTGGAGTACTTTAGCGAATACATATAGCATTGTTGCAGACCCCCTGCTGTTCTAGTTCAGGGACCCACGCGCGGCTCGATCACAGCTGTGCCTTCATTTTGACTTGGGGCATACATTGCTATCTCAGTTCATATAACAAATACAGAGCAAATTGATGTAGCTCTGCCAATGCACCTCAATCCTGATCTTTAGCACACACTGATACCCCAGGACATGGGACCGCACAAATCACAGCCAATGCACCCACCTCGTGCATGACACGCACCCACCACCGCTATCAGAGTACCAGATCCCACTCACTGCACACAGCTCTTCCAATGCACCTCAATCCTGATCTTTAGCACACACTGATACCCCAGGGCATGGGACCGCAAAAATCACAGCCAATGCCCCCACCTCGTGCATGACACGCACCCACCACTGCTATCCGAGTACCGGATCCCACTCACTGCACACAGCTCTGCCAATGCACCTCAATCCTGATCTTTAGCACACACTGATACCCCAGGGCATGGGACCGCACAAAGCACAGCCAACACACCTCGTGCATGACACGCGCCCACCTCAGCTATCAGAGTACCAGATCCCACTCACAGCTCAGTCAATGCACCTCAATCCTGATCTTTAGCACACACTGATACCCCAGGGCATGGGACCGCAAAAATCACAGCCAATGCCCCCACCTCGTGCATGACACGCACCCACCACTGCTATCCGAGTACCGGATCCCACTCACTGCACACAGCTCTGCCAATGCACCTCAATCCTGATCTTTAGCACACACTGATACCCCAGGACATGGGACCGCAAAAATCACAGCCAATGCACCCACCTCGTGCATGACACACACCCACCACTGCTATCCGAGTACCGGATCCCACTCACTGCACACAGCTCTGCCAATGCACCTCAATCCTGATCTTTAGCACACACTGATACCCCAGGACATGGGGCCGCACAAATCACAGCCAATGCACCCACCTCGTGCATGACACGCACCCACCACTGCTATCCGAGTACCGGATCCCACTCACTGCACACAGCTCTGCCAATGCACCTCAATCCTGATCTTTAGCACACACTGATACCCCAGGGCATGGGGCCGCACAAATCACAGCCAATACACCTCGTGCATGACACGCGCCCACCACTGCTATCAGAGTACCAGATCTCACTCACTGCTCACAGCTCTGCCAATGCACCTCAATCCTGATCTTTAGCACACACTGATACCCCAGGACATGGGACCGCACAAATCACAGCCAATCCACCCACCTCGTGCATGACACGCACCCACCACTGCTATCCGAGTACCGGATCCCACTCACTGCACACAGCTCTGCCAATGCACCTCAATCCTGATCTTTAGCACACACTGATTCCCCAGGGCATGGGGCCGCACAAATCACAGCCAATACACCTCGTGCATGACACGCGCCCACCACTGCTATCAGAGTACCAGATCTCACTCACTGCTCACAGCTCTGCCAATGCACCTCAATCCTGATCTTTAGCACACACTGATACCCCAGGACATGGGACCGCACAAATCACAGCCAATCCACCCACCTCGTGCATGACACGCACCCACCACTGCTATCCGAGTACCGGATCCCACTCACTGCACACAGCTCTGCCAATGCACCTCAATCCTGATCTTTAGCACACACTGATTCCCCAGGGCATGGGGCCGCACAAATCACAGCCAATACACCTCGTGCATGACACGCGCCCACCACTGCTATCAGAGTACCAGATCTCACTCACTGCTCACAGCTCTGCCAATGCACCACAATCCTGATCTTTAGCACACACTGATACCCCAGGACATGGGACCGCACAAATCACAGCCAATCCACCCACCTCGTGCATGACACGCACCCACCACTGCTATCCGAGTACCGGATCCCACTCACTGCACACAGCTCTGCCAATGCACCTCAATCCTGATCTTTAGCACACACTGATACCCCAGGACATGGGACCGCACAAATCACAGCCAATCCACCCACCTCGTGCATGACATGTGCCCACCACTGCTATCCGAGTACCGGATCCCACTCACTGCACACAGCTCTGCCAATGCACCTCAATCCTGATCTTTAGCACACACTGATACCCCAGGACATGGGACCGCACAAATCACAGCCAATCCACCCACCTCGTGCATGACATGTGCCCACCACTGCTATCCGAGTACCGGATCCCACTCACTGCACACAGCTCTGCTAATGCACCTCAATCCTGATCTTTAGCACACACTGATACCCCAGGACATGGGATCGCACAAATCACAGCCAATCCACCCACCTCGTGTATGACATGTGCCCACCACTGCTATCCGAGTACCGGATCCCCCTCACTGCACACAGCTCTGCCAATGCACCTCAATCCTGATCTTTAGCACACACTGAGACCCCAGGACATGGGGCCGCACAAATCACAGCCAATGCACCCACCTCGTGCATGACACGCACCCACCACCGCTATCAGAGTACCAGATCCCACTCACTGCACACAGCTCTGCCAATGCACCTCAGTCCTGATCTTTAGCACACACTGATACCCCAGGACATGGGGCCGCACAAATCACAGCCAATGCACCCACCTCGTGCATGACACGCGCCCACCACTGCTATCAGATTACCAGATCTCACTCACAGCTCACAGCTCTGTCAATGCACCTCAATCCCTCCCCGCAGCACCCCCTGGGGAGCCGAGCGCAGAAACCACCATCCGGAGCACCACTGCACGTCAATCCTAAAATCCTAACCAGAAACAGCCGTTCTGCTCCAGCACTGGGGTCCAAAGCCTGCCAAAGCACCCCAACCGTGACTTGTCACAGCCCATGTAGTTATAGTACTGGGGCCCTCACACCGCGGTTCCCTTACCTGGGGCCCCTCTACAGCATGGTGCTCGGTCGCCGCAGGTGGTCCGGTGCAGCGGGGTGCTTGCTCAGCCAGTGGTCTCCATATTTGCTGCACGGCATACGCCGGTATCTCTTCAGACCCTGGTGTCGTCTCCAAGCTGCGGGTGGGTGATCTCCGCGATCCACCACAGGAGGGTCAGTACGAGAGACAGCGAGAGAGAGAGAGAGAGAGAGAGAAAAGCACCTGACTCCGCCCACAAAAACAGCGCAGATTCGGCGCCGCGTGCATGAAGGCGCGAAGAAGGCAGCCCCAGAACGCCACCACCCCCCCCTCCCCTCTAGCCCCCACCCCGTAGGTGCCCACCTACACAGTGTGACCCTCTGTTGCGTGACCCCACCACGCACCCCACAGCTCACTGACGCCGGTGCACTGCGCACCCACCGGGCAACGGCTTCCCACCGCGCAACTCCCGCATCGCTCCCCCAAATCAGCCCCCGCCACTGTGTGCCGCCCTTCCAAGGCCTTACTCCGGCAATGCACGCCCCTACAGACCGCACCACAACCCCCCGTGACTTCCTTCCAAACAGTTTCCCCAAAACCATGTACCCACTATGTCTCCCCACCCCATGAGGGGCCCCCGAATCTGTCAAACTCCATCTCACAAAAAGGCACATATACCGCTGTATATCCCGCCATGCATTTCTCTCCTTCTCCACGAGGGTGTCCCCAAATTTGTCAAACTTCGTCACACAAAGGAGTAATTAGACTGCGCAGATTTTCTATTTCCCACAGACAGGAAGATGGGAACGTGGGACCATGATGGGTATGCTGGCGCCAAGACCAGCCTAGTAGGACCATCTGCTGTTGCTAAGCAATCGCTTCCCGTCTCCATGGAAACCACATGGGTTTTGGGGGTATGGCTTTCAAAGTAAGGCTTAGCCTCACCTCAGCTCTTCCAAAGTTCCTCAATCATGTTGTGTAGCACGCCCTCCTATATCAGCAGTGGGGCGCACACAGCTGCGCCTGTGCAGCTAACTCTGCACCTCAGCGCACTATGCTTTTCTAGTACTGGGACCCCAACCCCATCCCACCCCACCCACCTCCGCCAATGTATCTCAGTGCTGAACAACATCCCCGCTATCATTCCAACACGGGACTCAGTCAGCTCTGGCACTGCACATTAAGCCTGAGCTGCAACGTCAGTCATGACATCCCTGCCCTCCAACCCACGCGCATCTCTGGCATTCACCTCAACCCTGAGCTGCAACGTCACCCATGATATCCCCAACTCCGGCCTACGCGCAGCTCTGGCATTGCACCTCAACCCCGTGCTGCAGGGGGTCACCCATGACATCCCCGCCCTCCGACCCACGCGCAGCTCTGGCATTGCACCTCAACTCTGAGCTGCAACGTCAACCATGACAGCCCCAACTCCGGCCCACGCGCAGCTCTGGCATTGCACCTCAGGCCTGTGCTGCAGCGTCACCCATGACATCCCTGCAGTCCGGCCCACGCGCAGCTCTGGCATTGCTCCTCAACCCTGAGCTGCAGCGTCACCCATGACATCCATGCACCCCGGCCCACTCGCAGCTCTGGCATTGCACCTCAACCCTAAGCTGCAGCGTCACCAATGACATCCCCAACTCCGGTCCACGCGCAGCTCTGGCATTGCACCTCAACCCTGAGCTGCAGCGTCACCCATGACTTCCTGCACCCCGGCCCACTCGCAGCTCTGGCATTGCACCTCAACCCTAAGCTGCAGCGTCACCAATGACATCCCCAACTCCGGCCCACGCGCAGCTCTGGCATTGCACCTCAACCCTGAGCTGCAGCGTCACCCATGACATCCCTGCACCCCGGCCCACGCGCAGCTCTGGCATTGCTCCTCAACCCTGAGCTGCAGCGTCACCCATGACTTCCTGCACCCCGGCCCACTCGCAGCTCTGGCATTGCACCTCAACCCTAAGCTGCAGCGTCACCAATGACATCCCCAACTCCGGTCCACGCGCAGCTCTGGCATTGCACCTCAACCCTGCGCTGCAGCGTCACCCATGACAGCCCTGGACTCCTCACTCCCTCAGGAACAGCTCCGGCAAACTCCAGTACAGGGACCCACACTCGGCTCTGCCAATGTACATCAGTTATGACATTCAGTACCCAATGCCTTCTTAGTTCTCATAACTCTGCCAATGCGGCAGACATATATTCAGCACCCCCTGTGGTTTAAGAGTTAGGGCCCATATCCAGCTCTGCCAATGCACTTCCATCCAATCCAGCAGCAACTCCCCCCACTCCTGGAATAAAACCCACGCACAGATCTGCCAAAACCCAATTTGCCCCCGAGTACACCCAGCTCTTCTGAGACCCCTACTAAACTCTATCAAAGCACATCAGTTCTGAACTTTAGCACTTCCTGACTTCGAGGACCGGGACCTAAAAGCAGCTCTGACGATGCACTTCAACCTGTAGGTGTATCCATCCCCCTTTCTATCGCAGCACCAGGACCCAGCACAGCTCTGCCGACGCACCACAACCCTGCGCTGCATCGCCCCTGATAGCGCAGTCCTGGGTCCACAGCCCTGCCAATGCGCGCTATTATGATGCTCTGTGTACTGTGCTATTCTAGTACTGAGACCCCGCCCCCCCCCCACACACACACACACAACAAACCCCGCCAATGCACATCAGTGCTGAGCCCAAGCACGCCCTATTCGTTCCGAAGCTAAATCACCATCGATTAGTGCCTATATAGGCAACACTCCCCACCCAATGCGACATAGCACGCATGATGGAATAAATAAATACACAACACAATTGTTTGTTTGGGAAAATATTGCTGCAGGTTTATTCCATACAAAAATATGCAACATGGTGGGTTATCTTACGGGCGATCCAAGGGCAGGAAGCGGTGAGTAACCTACGCTGCCCTGCCCGCCTGATGAGCCAAATTGCACTGTGGCCAACCCAATCAGTGCTACCAATTATGGTGTGATCCCCCTCCCTAGGATCACGTGGACCACTGGACCACCATCTTACTCACGCCCCTTTCAGGGCGGAGCGTTGCAAGGCAAGCCCCCAGTTGTTCAGGCTTACAACCGCCCTCAGGACTAGCGGGGCGCCGACGATTTTCTTCCAGGGACCTGCCATGAGGACTCCTGGGATTTGGCACTGGCACCCCTATTGTGCTCCTGAAGAGGTACCCTTCTGTACCCTTCTGCCTCCGGATCGCCCTGTAACTCCGCCACAGCTCTGGAGGTGGCCCCCATCGCCTACAGAGCCCCCACCAAGATTGCCAATTGTTTCACCTGCAATCCACTATTTCCAGGGAACGCTAATGTCCAGTAGGAACCGATCCATGCCCACCTGTGACAAGTGCACCCCATCTTCGACCAAATAACCTTTGGTGTTCGCCTGGCTTAGCCCGTGCCTGATGAAGCCAAAGCCCCTTAGATCTGTGAACTTGCGCATCGCACTGTTTATCCTTCTCCGGGAATGTTCAACTGCCTCACATGACCAGTAGGAATGTGACGGCCTCCCAGGAGGGAGCTCTACTCTTAACCACAGCTATATTACCCTTCAAGCTCATGTAGGCTCCAACCTCCTGCAACCTGTAGTTGCCATCCTGCTAGCACTTATGTGCCTTAACACGTTTCCCAGACCCCCCAGGATATTGCGGCATAGATTTGCAAATTTAGCGGCACAAAAATGGAAATTTAGCGGCACAAAAATGGAAATTTAGCGGCATTATTGCGGCACTTCATTTTACTTGAAATCGTTCCTGTTCAGCCTTAAATCTATGTAAACTGATTTAGCAGAGTTTTCCACTGTGAAATAGGCATGTTTAAAGTGTTTGTTGCTCTACAGAAGCAAAGCTCCAATCTGCACCTCGTGAGAGGGGTCCCTATTTCTCCCTGGGATGTTCTAGCACTATTCACCCCTGCCGAGGCACCGCTGCCTCCTGGACCCGTCCAGAATGTGCTACACCTGTGGGCCAAGAGGAGTGTTTGCCTCAGGGCCAGAGTGAGTGTTCTTCTATACCAATCTGCACGTCTCCATCTGCACATGACTTAGGTTTGGAATAAAGTCCGTAATTAAGTAACAGCAGAGGGGTGTGTGCAGGGCTTTAAGTAGGATGAAAAAACTGGGGGGTCTCTCATAGGGCGTGGCCGATGTATTTAAGGGCCTGGCTTAAAACACTAAAGCTAAAAATCTGAAATTAGTATAGTGTGCTGCCTCGAATGGTATTTTGCTGCTTCTGTCTATTCATCCAGATATATAACACAACGTGGCCATGCAATTGATGACCTGCATATGTCTGCATTCCAGCACTCCCTTCTGATAGATAATCTGCCGCAGAAGGCTCCCATGGCTGGAAACAGACTTGCTCTCTCATTAATCGAAATGGGAATTTGTAATACGAACGTCGCCTCTCACAGCTTGGCCAGAAGGAAGCAGATATTGGACGGCGGCACGTAGTGACGTGTGCGCGCACAGCCAATTAAAGGGCATCGTTTGTTTTGCTGTCTACCGGTAGACACTTTTTTGTAAATATCGCGGCCAAAATTGTATATATTGCGGCCATTGCGCTAGTCAGATGATTTCGCGATTTTTGCGTGAATCGTGAAACGCTGGAGGGTCTGATAAATATATGAGAGAAAGAGTCAACCTGACCATGTGAGCTGTGGTATGCAACCCTGACACCCAGCAGTACTCATGCAGCTGAAAAGTATTCAAGTTGCTCATCCCCACTATGATGGGAAAGGGAGAACCCCTCACCTGTTCACCTTACAGTGACAACATCTTCCCCAAAGCAAGGGTTTACGTCTCCCCGCCCTGTGTCAATGTTACATTGTGTCTCTATGTGACCAAGCATATAGTGCAAGATTATACTGCATTCAATGGCCTTGGGAGGAATGGGGCCCATCTGAAAGGTTTGGGACCCCTGAAGAGTTGCCCCTCCCATGTTACACCCTTGCCCAGTCCTTTGGGCCTTTCAGAGGTGTTGAACTTTGTCAAACTCCAATAGTCACTGAACAGAGCAGTCCATCTTCTGACAGCAGCAGAAGTCAGACTAATACCCCTAAGCCGAGGGGGTGGGGAGAGGTATTTCTTCCCGTGCCTAAAAATTAATGTGGCTTTCTGTAATGCAACAAGTGCTCATGTAAAGGGCTCGGATACCTTTGTGTTGAGTTTGCGCTATATAAAACTGCAACAACAAAAAAGACCTTCAATGAAATTCAAACGAAGCAGGAAAAAAGTGTTTTGTTGTTATTGATATCCTAGTAATCTAGCCTGCAAGAAGCCAATTAATTTTTAAACGCACGGATAATATCCAACTTTTGTTACATAGCCTTTGGTAGGGGCATGAATATACAAGGGCATTTATTAGCAGGTTTGAGAAGTCAACATCAAACGAACTTATGAACTGCCAAACAAGGAACCAGCAAGCTGCCACAGAGAAGTATGGCAGACTGAACCGAGCCTTGTGAATGGGAACGTTGTTTTTGCCCCTGTGCCTTTTTAATTTTGCAATATAATGATTTAAGTGGTTTGATGTGGTGCGGAAAGGAAAATGTATGTGCATACAGTAAGTATGTTGTCGAGGTAATGCGGACGGCCGCAGCTAATGCTGCAAACAGCAGGAAGCTTGAACACAACGAAATCATGCCAATCCGGCCAGACACAAAAGGCTTCTATATACGTATATAAATATAAAACTACAAATCATAAAGGTTGGTTTGTGTTCTTGACACTACCGAAATTAGGCCAAATTACGTAGATTTTCTGATGGTTTTCTGACAAATGGTCATCCTAATTAAGCCTGGGCGTAGTTCGCGAAGTAGCGCTACGCGAAGCTACGCAAAGTGCAGTTCGCACTACGCGAAGCTACGCGTAGCACTCACGCGAACTGCGTAGTGCACTGTTCGCAATGATTGCACAGTGCCGGATGCTTGTCCGCACTGTGCAATCATTGAAAACGGCATCTTGCACAGTGCGAGCTGTCTCATACTGCCGCCGAGTAGATTTTTACTCGAGCGGCAGCTTTCTCAACGCGGACTGGTAGTTTCTCATCGCGAGCGGTCAGCGAGCATACGCGACCACTCGCAATGAGAAACCTGACCTCCCCGCGTTGAGAATCTCGCCGGAGGTTTATTTTCCACGCTCGCGATCGGCAACTTGATGTTGCTGATCGCGAACGAGGAAAAAGTCTCGCCGGGATGTCATTTTGCTTGCTCGCGGTCGCCAACTTGACGTTGAGGACCGCGAGTAAGCAAAAAATGACCACTGCACTACGCTACGCGTGTTTGCACTGTGCTACGTGCAATTCGCGTTGTGCGAAGTAGCGCAAACTTCGCAAACTACGCGAGCGTAGCGTAGTGCTTTGCCCAGGGTTAATCCTAATGAGCTATGGAAGCAAAATTCGGTAATGGCAAAAGATGGCGAATTGCACCACATAGCAGTTTGTGTTTGAAGATTAACTGTTTAGCATTCATCTTTTTTGGCCCTACTGATTTATTTGATTCGACTTGAAACATAAGTGTTTGTGCACCTGAAAAAGTGCAGCTGCCAAAAGATTAACCAGCTAAGGACTAGTGTCAGCGTTAATTTCGCTCTAATAAACGACTCCCGACGCTCTTTAGAAGTCTGTAATCTAGAAAGGGAGCTGGTGACCTATGATGAATAGAACAGGATTGTGTTTGCAAGCATTGACTTCAACCGTCAAATTAATTTGCTGCAGGTCAAATGACAGGATTAGCTAAAGGCCACGATGTGGTTTGAATAAAAATAACTTCAGAAGGGCCCACTGACAAGACTGTACTTTTCGCTTATTCCCTAATGCCGGCCGCAGTAAGAAGCAGGCAGGTATTAAGCTGTACGGCGCCACCTAGTGATGTATGCGCGTACAGCCAATAAGATGTTGTTATTTTTTTTTGCTGCCTGCCGGAGACCTTTTTCGCGGCCAAAAAGGTAAATATCGCGGTAATCGCACTCCTCTGCTGATTTCGCGATTATTTTGCGAATCGCGAAATCGCGAAATGCTGGAGGGTCTGGTTTCCCCAATTAATAGGATAGAGCACACTTGTTAGATGACCGCTTCCACAACCAGCCTATCTACTATGGCTAAGAGGTTGGGGAATTTTTGCTTAACTGAAGCAACCCGTACCCTGCCCTCAGAGCAGAGTGCACATACTTTGTTGAAGTTGACCAGACCTTAGCACAGACCATTTTGATGCTAACCATGGCGAACAGGAATGTTCGTATTGCGCCACTATTGCAGTCACAGCACCCTTTTTGGAGAGACAGCTTACGCCACCTACCAGGCTTGCTTAACTAAAGCTCGATCACCGATACACACATACCTGCTAACCAGCTGTGACCCTTGGTGCTCACTCCAGCTATAGACCTAGTTCACTTTGTTATTCCTGGAATGATTGCCCTCCACAAAATCAAAGCCGCATTCAGCTTCCCTTCTAGTCACCTTGTAATTCAAGGCGAGAAAGCAAAAGACACACAATTGATGGACTGAATGCTGAACAAATCAAAGCATTCACCCCCAGTCAAGAGATCTGGGTTAAATCCATCATTCCTTTGCTCACCATGCCACCCCAGTTTAGACCTGGCCATATGCAAATCAGCCTTGACCCTGTGCCTCATGGGAACAGTCCAGCCCGAACTGCCAAGCCAGGTCCTCCCTGGACCGGAAACAAGCATCCTAGGACCGGTTTCGGGCTTGCATCCCTCATCAGCCAGGATAGCTTGATTCCAGTGGCACAGTGAGCCCGGGACCCACGTCTGGGTAATTCAGGCAGGAACATTCATACTCCGTATAACCAGAGAGTCGTGTGTATTATAAAACAATGATACTGTTGGAATCAAGATTCCCCAGTTTCATGTTTTGCCGCAGCCCCTTTTGTGGGTCTGCTGGGACCACCCTGCCTTACTGCAAGTAACCTCGCTACCCCGTGCAGCTCCCTTAATGCACTTGCCTGTCACTGAAAGACACCTGGCAACCTTGCGCACTGCTGCTTGGTGAAGGTGGTTATTGAGCCAGACGTACCCCCATTCCGTGTTTCCAGCATTATTCCCCTTAAAAGAGGCTCCAGTTCAGTGAGGCCTGCGGTCCTATAAGGTACTCCTAAAATTCTGCTCTGTTTCATGTCCTTATTGCCTGCAAAACCCCTCAGTCTGGCTGTGATCATCAGATGCTGTGACACTAAGCTGGTGTCCTCCACCCCAGCGATGCAGCCCATATACAGCTTATGCTCAAGGTATACCAGGGTGTCAAAAGGTTTCCAATGCTATGGGCTTTGAGGACCTGGAGAAAAACCTATGAGCAATTTACTTGCCCCTCCATAAAGTTGACTGCTGAATGGTTCTGGTAGTTTGTAAGCATCTGTGCTCCAAACACATTTTCCAACCCTATTGGGGGGACAGCCCACTGTTCAGAAATGGCATTGTCTGCAGTTAAGGTAATAATCGTGCTCAAACTAACCCATACTCATCTTCACAGTATTCAGCTTCTTATCCTGTCTCACAACTTAGAGAACCCTGGACCTACCCACCTGGCTGACCAGCCTACAGCAGGCAGTCTCCAACCTTAATTGAAGCGTCCTGTTGTACCCAGGTTTTTCTGAGAGCACATTCCCGTTATCTGGCCAGAAGGTTTGCACATCACCCGAATTATTTATACCTCCAAATGGACCAATGTTGTGTCATAATCCAGTACCAATGGGTACTTGCCTATTGTGCATTACCAAGTCGGTCCCTTCCCTAGAATAACTGATAAAACTTGCGGTATCTACACACTGGTTCCCTTCTCCGACTGACCAAAAACGGAGCTAGCAGCCGTAGTCAAATGTTACAATTAAATGAAATTTTTTGCAGTGTTTATCTGGGCAAGTACTCCCCTTCGACCTCTACAGCTTGCGTACCTGACTAGATCTGCTTGATGGGGGTACCTAAATTGCTCCCCCACAGTGGTAATATGTGTGAAATAACCCTGTGTTGTGAACGGCGAGGGCCGTGCTGCATGGAAAACCCATGTGCCCCTAAATCCCTCGTGTCACCTCTGCTAGCACGGCTAAACCATCTGATCTTCTCTGGTTGTAATGTTGGTAATTCGAGGCGGTGACAACTGCAGGGGCCTAATGCAGAGCTGTGAATGTGCGGCCCTGGATGAACTTAAACACTCGGCTTAGTGTGGATGAGTTGTCAACGTTGCCTGGCAGTGGGCAATACCTTTGCCCCGCCACTCCTTCAAGGTGTGCCAGTGCAGGTGTTGTTATGTTATGTTATGTTATATAAACTTCTAATGCGCACAGATACTCCGAGGAGTGTCCCGGCGCGAGCCTGAGAAGGGTCAAAGTTAGAATCAGAGGACAGAGCTAGAAGAGAAAAGTTTTCAGCTTTTTCTTAAAGATCATAGGATCTTTAACGCCCCGTAAGGCCAGTGGCAAAGCATTCCATGCCAACGCAGCTATCCGGGTAAAAGAGCTCCCACCAAGCCTCTGGCGATTAAACCGCGGGGTCTGTGCCAGAAGTTGGGAGGAGGAACGCAGCTGTCTCACCGGAGAATAGAAAGCAATCCTCTTCTGCAGATAGATGGGTCCCAGACCATGGAGGGCTTTATGAGCAATAGATAAAATTTTAAATTTTATTCGCACCTCCACCGGGAGCCAATACAGGGAACGCAGATGAGAACGCACACTGCACCTGCTGGAGAGACCCAGCAGGAGTCTGGCGGCCGAGTTTTGAATCACCTGTAACTTATTCAAAAGGTAACCTGGAATGCCAGCATACAGTGCATTAGCGTAGTCCAAGCGGGAAAGAATTAGAGCACGGACTTCCTGTGAAGAATTAGGCAAAAGAGGAAGAAACTTCCTCAAGGTCTTCAGAATGCCAAAGCAAGTGCCGGCCAACTTCTTGATCTGCGATGAGAAAAGCAGGTTCTCATTGAACCAGACCCCCAGATTCTTGACGGAGTCTCCCTTAAAGCTAGGTAGGGGAAAACCTGGGGGTGGAAGTAAGGGTTACAACCAGCCCCCCTTACTTCCCTTTCTTCCAGTTATCTGTGTACTGCGCTTGTTGGAGATAACCTAGTTGTGCATTTGTGAAGCGCACGTGCTCCCCTAGGCATGTTGGTGAGGAATAAGGGATGTTTGATGCCCCACTCGCTGATACTAATTTTGACAAGTCGGAGCTATATCCAGCCCACCTTACTTTCATCTCACCCAGTGATCTGTGTATAGCGCTTGTTGGAACAACATGACGCTTGTGTATTTGTGAAGTGCAAGTGTTCCCGTGGTCATGCTGCTGCTGAATAAGCGATATTAATTACCCCGCTCCCTGATATTCATTTTAACAGCCACAGAAGGATGAAAGGTTGATTGAACCCAACGGGGGTTAGATCCTCTGACCATGAGGTTGAACCCACCACCAGACCCAAAGATAAATCAGTCCAGGTTTCCTTTTGCCATGACCCCTCATGGCCCCTTGAACTCACCTTTTTTACCCGTAAGAGGCCAATAGGCTGACACCCCATCGGGACCTGGCAGTCGTATTTAAACTTTATATCCTTACAGCATAGCAACACTCGCCGCTGCAGATGCCTTGATGCGTGAGCGTCTGCTGGTCGCACTAGTCAATACAGCGATTATTTAAATTAATATGATACTGTGTATATGAGTAAAACTATGCACAGGCAATAGAAAATTCTCACACGTTCAGTAAATATGAAAATATTTTGGACTTGTCCATCAAACTTAAGCCAGTCACCACCCTAGGTGAGGTCTTGCACGCCCAACCTTCTGCTAATGTATACCAGGGAGCAGACAAGTCGTTGGGAACAGGAGGGGAACAATGTGTACAGCTACCTGCCCTTTCTTGAATACTGGGAATGCCAAATGTTCCTCATACATTGTAGCCACTTGTGCTCTCACCCAGTGTTTCCCCAACTTTTGAACCGCAGCCCACTTGTAAGGTGACAACTTCCCCAACCCGCCTGGCTGCCATGGCTATAGGGCGGGTGAATATAGCTTAACTGAAGCACCTGTAACCTGCCCTTGTTTACAGAGTGCACATACTTAGCTGCATCGACCAGACATTAGCGCAGGCAGTTTTGTTGATAAACTACGGCAGACAAATGAATGGTGTCACTCTGGTTTCTGTGAATGTATGTCTATTGGGCATCTGCCACTGAGTGCCTTGATTTGTTTTGGCTGTGTTAAACTTGTTGCCTGCGCCACCCTACAGGCCTATGGAAATTGTGCTAAACTCTCGCTTACTACACTGCCTAGTGAGCCCAATGCATTCACAAGATTCCTTTACAATTTCCGTTTCTGACTGCAATTGGCATGAGATTGCAAGCCCCGATCCCACATTACTGAAATTAAACATATTCCATCAGGGGCCATGGCCTTTGTCTGTGCCCTCCCTGGGGGATGCGAACTGCTAAGACTAGCGTCTGTGAGGCCTGACATTCACGTGTACCTGTTCATCTTGTGCTACACAACAGCTGTGAGATTAATCTGCACTGGCAAGATGAGAGGGAAGTACCGGTGTGTATCGCCTGCCAGATGCTGTTGCTCTGTGCTGTGTTAGGCTACTCTCAGTATGCCGTGGAGTGCTC
Organism: Calotriton arnoldi; assembly: GCA_963921515.1. Taxonomy (NCBI): domain Eukaryota; kingdom Metazoa; phylum Chordata; class Amphibia; order Caudata; family Salamandridae; genus Calotriton; species Calotriton arnoldi. The sequence continues at coordinate 930,748 of CAWUFW010001824.1, read as the reverse complement.
TACTCTGAGTTTCTCTACCCACCCCTCTCTGCCCCCAGGCTGAGCAGTATGCCCGGTGTGAGAGGGGCCCTCTAATGCAGTGGAAGATGCAGCGCGAAGTAGCAAAACATGTCACGCATGAAAATTGCGACTGTCTTGTACTAACTTCTGGAAGCAACATATGCGAAACCTGTGCGCGCTGTCATGCTAGGAGAAATTGTCACCTTACCGGATCCCAACTTTCATGTCCGAGAATAATAACCCCAAGTCCCAGGGCTTGTCTAACACACAGACAAGGAAGGAGTGGTGAAACTTTGGAGCTTTTGCAAGAACATGCGTTGGTCGCTGCATCTGTCAACCTCGCAACATTCACTTGCATATATTGAACATGGCGCACTCCCCAACCTTGACTTGCAGACAAAAGACAGGCTTATCTTGGGACGATTTTGTGTTCATGTTGTGCAGAAGGAAAGATAAGATTATTGAACCTGCATTGCGAATGGCTGGCCGGAGTTGCCAATAATTAATAAGACATGTAACAGGACCTGTTGCCAGAACTAGGCATTTGATCTTGGGCCCCTGTGAGATTAAATGGAGGGGGAGGGCTTATCCCGGAATAAGGGGGGGTAATGTACGCATGACCCCCGCAGTATTCAGACTTGTTACGTACTGCATTATTGACCCAATAAATTATTCTTCCGTACTGCATCGGGCTGGCATAATGGAATTATCACGCCCTGTAGCCTGTCACAGACCCCAGAATTAATAAACAACCGCTTCCCGTAGTAAAAAATGCTTAAAGATGCCATGGCAGCGCCGCTTTACTTGCACGTTGGTGTGCACCAGCACCTCACGCGTAGACCGATCCAGAGATATTATAACAATTCTATTTAACAAAATTCCAACACGTCTTGTTGTCCATCAATCCGCCATGTCTCCCTTTCCAGCCCTCTGCCTCTTAGCCACTCAGGGAGCATTCCACGTCATGCCTCCCCACCTTCAATCGCTCTGAAGAGGCCGAAAGATGACTACAGCAACAACCAGAACAATTGTACAGAAGGTTCAAAAGACTGCCCCCTCCCCCAGACCTGTGAGTAGGTGTTCAAAGAACTTTGCGGCTGTCCGAGGCCCCCGCAGGGGGCCACTAAAGAGAGCAGCCCTCTAGTACCAGCTGGGCACCCCCACACCCCCGTAGGGGCAGGGACTCAGGGAGGAGTCCCCCAAGCCTTGTCACAGCACGCTAGGCGAGCATCACTTCCGGGGCGCGAGGACAGGGGGAGGGGTATATAGGCCTCCCCCACCATCTTGTCGTCCTCTTTCGCGCGCCCGGACACGCCGTCTGCAGGTCGTCTCTCAGTTCTGCGTTACCGTCGGAGACAGAGTCAAGGTTTTCGGTGAGTCTGGGCCACCTGGTGCAGTTCCCCACACCTCCGGGCCATTTGGGCAGTTCCTCTCGCCTCCCCACATAGTCCTTTGGGTTGGATGCCACTACCCCCCCCCCGTGATCGAAGTCCGTGCTCACTGTAGGGCGCGGTTTGGCACGGGGGGGTTAGGGAGTCGGGTTGCTTGGGCGTGCGAATGGGCCCGCAGGAGGAACATTTGCCAGGCCTGGGGGGGCGGGGCCTGTCCCGGGACCCGATTTGTAGAAAGGTCGTGTCCGTCGGCGTAGCATTGCCGAACGCCCTGGCCGCATACATGGAGTCGGCATTGGTGATTTTCTGCGGTGAGTTGTTCTTCCCCCCCCCCCCCTCGGTTGCTGGTTGCTCCTGGTTGTTCGGGGCACGTGAGCCGCGCACCACAACGTGGAAGTTGGCAGCATTTTTTTTTTTGGATCAACTTGCGGTGAGGTTGCCCGGATGCGACCCCTCGGGTTGGTTGCCCTGCTGGCAGGACGTGCCCCCGCTTCCACGGACATCGATGACCAGGAATGCACAGGGCTGCTAGTGGGCCGCGCGGTGGCGCAGGGGTCGGGACAATGAGGGGGAGGCCCCCACCCACCGCGCTCCCTATGTTTAAAGGGGGGGGGGCAGATGGTCAGAGCGTCCATGCAGAGGTAGTGGCTGGATGCGCTTTTAAGCAGGAAAAGCTTGAAAGTAGGTGCAGGTCTTACCTGTCTTCCGGTGCCCTCTTTACGAGGGGCAGCAGCTCCTGGCCCAGTTTAGCGTGTAAGCAAGCCGGGCACGGACAACGCCGTCTGAGCAGGTTCAGGCTACGGCTAGGCAAAAAGTTTGGATATTATGCGATGCACGATTTTGAAATGCTTCCGTTAGCGAATGGGTAAGTGTTTCATTGCTGGCGGGTTGTTGCTCGGGTCAGGTATGGATGGGCGGTGTACGGGGTAGCATGTCGCATGGCTGCCCGCACCGCGTGGTTTCGCATATGTGGTTTGTCTTGTATAATGCGGTCTCAGGCCGAGCATTACGCCGAGGTAGGGCGGCTTGGTTAAGTGCGGCCACTGCTCACGGCTCTGTTTCAACCGGCGGAGGGGGGGCTCAAGGGCACAGCGTGAGAGGTTCGCGGCTGGAGAATTGGTGTGGGGCTGAGGTTAAATGCGGTCTTTGGACACGCGGTCGTGTCCCTAGTCTGGCGTCGGTGCCCCCGCTGTCGTGACCCTGCCGTCGCCGGTGTCCTGGTGAGGGAAGGGGTATTGTGTTCATGCTTCTTGGCAGGATTATGGGATATGAAAGTTGTGGCTCCATCTTGGAAGAGGAGCGGAGTTAGAACACCGCCTTTGCACGGTGCTTGCGGAGCGACACTTACACAATGGCACCCATCTCTCCTCTGAGCACCCACCGCTCATTGGCAGATTGAGTGATTAGCGCGGTGGTCAGGAGATCCATGCTGCCCAGACTTGCAGTAAACCTTTTGTTCCGGACTGCCGGAAGCTAAATATCAGAGTGGAACTGGCCATTTTCTGATCATTTTCACAAGCTTGTGGCTGTGGCTAGGGGAGGGGTGGCGCAATGTGTACCGCGGCTGTCTTCACCGTTTATCGGGACATGGTTGGCAGGGTGCAAGAAAGCAAGAGGGACTGGAATGATATTCTGCCTTTGAGAAGCCCTGCACCCTTGCAAGCAAAAAATTGGTGGCTTGGCCGGTCTTGGCCGGTATTAGTGACGGCCCTAGTGTCAGTGACGCTTGTTTGTTTCGGGTGTAGTCCCCAGTCACCACCGACATTTCTACTGGCTAATCGCTGAACGGTCTGTGTGTCCGTGCTTTGCCTAGCAGCGAGGGTAGAGTGTGGCGGTGTCTTCGCAGCACCGGTGATGGCGTCCTTCATCCAGTGACTGCACCCTTGCCGCACTTGGTAGTTGTACGTCGCGCTGTGTCTTGCGGACTACATGCAGCGCCCCCAGGGGAGACTGGAGACTACCCTCGCCGGGCAACAAGCTGATCGATGGGCTCCGGCTGAGCGGCATTGAGTTGCGCTTAAGTGCCTGCGGGCAGCATTGGGGTTTTGCGGGGCGAGCCCGGGGACCGTCGAGCTGGCTTGATTTGCCCTCGGAGCTGCCTGCCAGGCTCCTTACCGGTATGGGGCGGCGGTGGCAGGGGTTGAGGGTTTGCAGCCAGTGTGTGTTCGGGCCCTGTCTGGCGTGCCGTTTTCTGACAATGGCGACGTGAAGAGCTTCAGCTCGTGGGCATCGGCATATGTTGCATGACGGGGGCTCCGAGATATGCTGGCTTTGGGCTTTGGACACAGGCCCCAGCCTTTTGGCGGGGGTCAGTGGATTGACCCTGCTCTGATATGAAGACAAGTTTACTTCAGTGGGGCTCTGCTCACACTAAAAGTGGGCCAAGATCACACAAAGCATAGGATGAGAGTGCGGTGTCAGCTTTATATGGCGATTCATGAGAATATGCCAGAGGTAGCGATTATGACATCACAGACTTGATCAGTGATAAGATCACAGTTCATCTTTTGTCCCAAGATAGACAATAGTTACGGACAGGCTCTGTTTTGCAAAGAATAGTTACTTTGTCTCATTCGAGTGCCGCACGTGCTTCTTTCGTGGTATAACGAGGTCAATTTTGTTTCCAACGCGGTGATTGTGCTCCGCCATTCCGTTTGCAAAAGGGCTGCTGGTTTCGGCACCTGGCATGCGCGCAGGTGACCGGTCTGGCCATTGTGGAAGTACGGGGGGCACGGAGGGACTCCGGTGGTCTCCGCATTTCCCCGATAAACTGCTTCTAGTGGTTTCGTTTGGCTACGGCTGGGTTTTACACACGTCGACATGTTTATGGGCTGGCGCAGCACTTGGTCATCAGTCGGTATCCTCGTACTGGGGATTTGGCTACGGCTGGGTTTTACACACTTGACATGGTTATGGGCTGGCGCAGCACTTGGTCATCAGTCTGTACCCTTGTACTGGGGATCATCCAGGGAAAAGGGCACATTAGGGCTTAGTCACCCCAGAATGATATGTACAAACTGGCACGCGGTGTGTTAGGGTTTGTACCACACAGAGCTGGGGGTGTCTCAGTGGGCACACGCACTGCCCGTGCATTGTGCTTTGGCCGGTTTGTTAATCTTTTCATAGGGAAGAGATATGTGGGGTATCCAATTGCTCACAGCATGGCACATTAAGGTGGGCGCAAACCGGGTTGTTACCCATTAAATGTTTTATAATAAATGCTGTGGGGCACCTGCAGCAGTGAAGGATGCTTCCTGAGTGCCTAGGACTTGAGGTCTAGCAGCACTCCGCCCCCCTCCCCCAAGGCCCACAGGGCTTTCAGCAGAATGGCCACAGGCTCGAGCAGGTCAAGGGGGATTCCTGCGCAGTGCTTGTGGAATGTCACATACAATTAAGGGCATGTTACTACTAGAGTGGAAGCAAAGGGGTAGGGCATCCCTTGTCTTTTACCTGCGCGGGCACATCGTGTCAAGAGTGCTTGGGCAAAGGTATTGCATCACTGCCCGGCAACATTGATGACCCATCCGCACCTAAGCGATCACACTCGCAGATACACTTAAGACAAACATTCACTGGAACTGGTCAACACATTATTTGCTCGTTTGGTTGATCAGGAAACGCCTTCTCAAACCTGGCACCAGAACACTAGGTAGTCAGGGCCAACTTGTCTTGTTGGGTGACTTGAGTAGGCACCTGTGTAGTTGTCACTCCACAAAGGGGTGAGTTGTCTCCAATAGTGGGCACCATACATATATTGTTTCAAACCAGATTTGACACCATTAATGTGTTCACCAGGGTCTAGCAAGCAAAGAGGTCTGCTGAATTGTCTGGTCAACAGTGCGAAGTAAGTGCACTCTAGAACCGAGGTTAGGTGACACAGGAGGATGGAGGGTGATTCAAAGGACACAGGTGGTGTGACGGCAACGCGGGACTGTCAGCTTATGCTGGGTAAGTGGTTCCGTATCATCAACCAGAAGAGTGCCATGTGGCAAAAAACAGTAAATATGTTTAAGAATGATATAGATGCTGGTCAGAAGAGGTTTGTTAGAGGCATTACACTTATTTCCAGGCATTGTTAACAACCCATCCACACCAAGCCTATTGCCTAGGTGCCTGGGCCGCATACACACAGCCCGGTATTAGGCACCGGCGGTTGTCAGCGCCAGGAGTTACTAAATTACAACTGTACAGTGGGCATACTTGCTAACCGGGCAGTATTGCTACACCCTCCATGGGCCGATTAGTCAGACACCAGTAGCAGTGAGTGTGGCTTGCCCTCAGTGCAGTTGGTAGAAAAATTTAAATTCCATGTACAGGTTATACTGGTCTTGCTACCAGTGGGTCTTGTGTGTGAGCGGTTTAACTGCTTTATAAAAGGCATAAACGGTGTATGGCATAACACATAGACTACTAGGAATTAAATCAGGGACCAGCTACCTTACACATGGATTTCGGTGGAGGGCAAGTAAGTCCGTCCGGGGTAACCAAGTGTACCGGGTCTGTGCTTGGCATCTTGGGTCAAAGCGGGTTGGCACACAGGGGGTGTCTAGGTTTCTACCAGGCACACTCGGCAGGTATAATGCAAAAGAATTGCACATTGACACTATTTTGAGTGTGACAGATGCAACAATTTTATCCCATTGCCAAAGCAAACCAAGGTTCTGTTGGTCAGAGGCACAACACACATCGGTTCACTCCAGCCTCACTGAAGGTAGTCTGTTAGTTGAGGTATAGAACGGGACGTCTTGCGTCAGGGTGCGGACATTGCACGGGCGACACGGCAGATAGCCTGCTGTCAGACAAGGGTGTTTGCGGGCTAGGAGGCCAGGCAATGTAGCAGAACCAATTCTAAGGACCCTCTCCCCCACCGTACTGCCCGAGCATGTGAGTGCAGTGGGATTGCAATGTTACAGGTATTTTCCCGCTCGTACAGGGGAAGAAGGGACATTGCGGGAAACTGCCTTAATAGAGTGGGGGGCTAGACCTATAGAGGATGTGCACCAGGAACCGCAAGTGCATGGTGTTAAGATCAATATCTCGCAGCGGCAAGTTAGCCAGTTGGCATGCGTCAGTTGGTTAGGCCAGAAGGTGTGCCGTGGCTCCAATAGCGGCTTGAAATGTGTTTGGAGCACCATTGCTGACAATTCCAGACCACACACTGCGCCTCGGCCCAGTAGGTGAAGCCATATGCTCATGTGCGGCTTGATCCTGTGGAGGCCAATTTTCCCTGGATAAATAAAGTACTAGGTCTTTAGCTGGGTTGAGCATTAAGGGTCACAGCTGGTTAGCAGGTATGTGTGTATCTGTGATCGAGCTTTAGTTAAGCAAGCCTGGTAGGTGGCGTAAGATGTCACTCCAAATGGTTGCTGTGACCGCAATGGTGTGCGCTATGCGAACAGTCTTGTTCGCCAGGGTTATTAATCGCATAGGTCTGGGCGCATGTCTGGTCAACTTCAACAAAGTGGTGCACGCTGCTCCCGGGGCAGGTTACGGGTTGCTTCAGTGATGCATGAAATGCCCCGTCCGCATAGCCAGAGTATATTAGGCTGGTTGTGGAAGCGGTGTGCTAAGCAAGTGTGCTGCTGTTCCATAAATTGGCAACAGGTGTTAGGGAGCACGAAATGCTAGAAGGACTGCAACTACAGGTTGCAGGAGGTGGGAGCCACATCAGCTTGAAGGGTAATATAGCGATGTTTAAAAGTAGAGCTCCCTCCTGGGAGGCCATCACATTCTTGCAGGTAATGCGAGGCACTGGTCCATTCCCAGAGAAGGATAAACCGCTCCATGCGCAAGTTTGCAGAGCAAGGGGCTTTGGCTTCATCAGGCATGAGCTATGCCGGGCGAACACCAAAGGTTATTTTGACAAAGTTGGGGTGCACCTGGCACAGGTGGGCTTGGATCTGTTCCTGCTGGACATGAAGGAGGCCCGGGAAATTGCGGGTTGCAGTGAGAAAGGAACTGTTTTGGTGGGGGGCTCTTTAGGCGACGGTGGCCGCCTCCAGAGCTGTGGCGGAGTTACAGGGCGATCTGGAAGCAGATGGGTACAGAAGGGTACCTCTGCGTGGGCACAATAGGGGTGCCAGAGCCAAATCCCAGGAGCCTCATGGGAGGGTCCTGGAACAATTACGTCGGCGCCCCGTTAGTCCTTCGGGCGGTTGTGGGCCTGAACAACCGGGGGCTTGCCTTGGTACGCTCCGCCCTGAAAGGGGCGTGAGTAATAAGGGACCAATGTGTCACGTGATCCAGTAAGGGGATCACCCCCATAAGGGTAGCGCTGATTGGATTCTCCACAGTGCTTGGCTCATCAGGCGGGCAGGGCAGCATAGAGTGGTACAGCTGCCTGCCCTTGGATCGCCCGTAAGATAACCCACCATATTTGCATACTTTGTATGGAATAAACCTGCAGCAATATTTTCCCAAACAAAAGTTGTGTTGTGTATTTATTTATGCATGCATACTCTGTTGTGGTGTGGGTGGGGTGTGTTGCCAATAATGGGACTATGCGGCTGCCCGCGGCCCCGCAGGGGGCCCCCTAAACGGGCGGCCCCTTTAGTGCCATTTGGGCACTTCCCCACCCCCACGAAGAACGCGGGGCTCGAGGAGGAGCCCCCTTCCAGACGCGTCACTTCCGGGTCGCAGAGGAGGTGGGGAGGTATTTATGCCTCCCTGGCCATCTTGGCGTCCTCTTTGCGCCGGACACGCCGTCTCCCACCCTACCGCTTACCCGGCGTGGGGTTGGCAGGCGAAGTACATAGAACGTTGTAATGTTTTTCTTTTGTCGTTGCAGGCGGAGTTACAGGGCGATCTGGAAGCAGATGGGTACAGAAGGGTACCTCTGCGTGGGCACAATAGGGGTGCCAGAGCCAAATCCCAGGAGCCTCATGGGAGGGTCCTGGAACAATTACGTCGGCGCCCGTTAGTCCTTCGGGCGGTTGTGGGCCTGAACAACCGGGGGCTTGCCTTGCTACGCTCCGCCCTGAAAGGGGCGTGAGTAATAAGGGACCAATGTGTCACGTGATCCAGTAAGGGGATCACCCCCATAAGGGTAGCGCTGATTGGATTCTCCACAGTGCTTGGCTCATCAGGCGGGCAGGGCAGCATAGAGTGGTACAGCTGCCTGCCCTTGGATCGCCCGTAAGATAACCCTGTGGGTAGGTGTTCAAAGAACTTTGCCGGCTGTGCTGCTGGTGGCGTGCCCATGGCGAGAGTTGCCAGGCCCGTCTGAAACAGCACCTTGTCCCGCACCCCCCCCGGACTTGTAAAAGCCTGCGTCAGTGGTGTAATGCGAAATAACAGTGCCCGTACAACTACTCCGTGACCCTCCTACAAGTGCGACAATTAGACTGTTCGATGCCCCCACAGCTCTAAGAATGGCTTTGGAGCAGGTATTAGTTGTTTTCAATGTATATTGAAAATAAACAACTGTTGTGCCCTTCTTTAAATTACACACAAATTACGCAAGCAGCATCCCCATGTAGCAACAGTCATAAGCGCCGGTGTCCGTTGCCACCGGCTCAAATTAAGCGCTGCGAAAATACCGGTGAGGCAAACGTAGACCTTTATCTCTCCGATGGCGACAAGTGGGCAGCACCGAGCTGAGTAAAATAATATCCGTTAGTACAGCGCTTCCGTGCCTAAGCGTTTAGCATTATATTAAAAGTGAATCGAAAACACCTAGACGCCATCCCACGCCGGCCCCTTGCCTTCTCCAGCGTGCCCTTAAGTTTAATACTGTTGGGAGGTTTGCTCCCCATCACTAAAAGCTAATCCACTCATTGCTCTTATTTCGGCGTACACTCCAGACACACAGCGAGAGCCTCGTACCTGGGGAACAATAGTAGAGTCCATTTATTGGGTGGAAGCGAACAACTGTGTTATTGTATTATGAAAATATACTTTAAGCCTTCGAGGGTTAAGCGCTGAAAGATCCCATTTCCTGTTTTCATGAAAGCGTTATACACAGTCGGAGTCTGTCTCAAAATACAAAACTGTTCAAAAGATCATAAAATATAGCAGGCAAGTTAAATATAGCAGGCAAGTAAGACTTCCCATTCCGTTTCTTGGGCGGACAGGCCCTAGGATATATGGTACCAGACCTTCCAGTTCGGTCTCAGGTGGTGGAAGGCCCGCCCACGAAGGCGCACGATCGCCCCAGTTGAGAAAGCACTAGGGCAACCAGGTGCATGAGCAATGCCCGAAGCACACAACGCTCAACAATCCAAAAACCTTTCCACCCATCAGCAAACTGCTACTCGCCCGGGTCTTGTTAGCCAGCAGCCGTCGTGCCAACACGCATCCGCATGCCTAACAAGGTAGGCACATGCCCATACAATAGCACGCCCAGCCTGACTCGTGCCCTCTCCCACTGCCAGAATGCCTGCCCCTGTGAATCCACCCCTCTCAAATCAATGCTTGCAGCAATCGAAAAATTCAACGTTAGAAGACCTTCTTGCACACCGCCGCCAGTGTAGGGATATGAAGCCCTCACACAGACCGGCCCGTGACAGCCAAAAACCATGGCCTTTCCTCCGAGCTATGCCTGCCTGGCCCACTGGTACGGACCGTGTACACTTCCTTCGGGAAGACAGCGAGGCACACCATCAAAGCCACAAAGACATGCAGGCACCTGGGACACACACACCTTGCATTGTGGACCTTGTAGTTCCAGCAGGCTCTGCGGCTGTCCGAGGCCCCCGCAGGGGGTCACTAAAGAGGGCAGCCCTCTAGTACCAGCTGGGCACCCCACACCCCCGAAGGGGCAGGGACTCAGGGAGGAGTCCCCCAAGCCTTGTCGCAGCGCGCTAGGCGAGCATCACTTCCGGGGCGCGAGGACAGGGGGAGGGGTATATAGGCCTCCCCCCACCATCTTGTCGTCCTCTTTCGCTCGCCCGGACACGCCGTCTTAGTGGTCTTTCCAGCGCGGAGGGTCGTCTTCGTGGGATCGTATCGTGCCGGTCCAGGGTTGCGTTGTGAGGTGAGGTTGTCCCTCCCTTCTTTAGGCACTGCCTGCTGCGGTCCGAGCTTTTGGAGTTCTTAGGGCTCCGTGGAGGTATTGTCTGGGCCTAGCGAAGGCCCGCGGGGTAGTGCTCGCCGCAGCGTGGGTTGTGCTGGGGGGGTGCGGTAAGCTGTGGGCGACCGTTTTAGAACTGCCCCCGAGATTGAAATCCCCGGGACTTCCTCCAACGCCTTGGGCTTCGATATGACTCCCCGCACTCCGGTGTGGTTGGGAGCTCTTAGAGGCGGCAGACTCCATGTTTATTGTATATGGCGTCAGCGGGGGCCCACTAAGGGTGTCGGACACGCCGTCCAGGTGACGCCGTCGTTCGTGGTCTGGCGTCCGGTTTTGTACCCGTGAGTGTGTTGGCGCTGTAGCCCCCCCCCCCTCACCCCCCTGGGCTTTCCTTTAGGTCTGTGGCTCCAACCGCGTGTTGGAGCCTGGTCTCACGGGTGAGCTGGGCGGGGGGTCAGGGGCCTGGATGTCCCCGAGCCTTTTGGCCAGGCGGTGTGTTGTGTAGCAGGGGAAAGCAGCAAGGGCCAAGGGCCCGCGGCCTGGTCGGGCACGGCCTACGTGCGGGCTCATGGTGGGGGTGGTGGAGTGGGTTTGTGTGGCGTGATGATGCCCCATTCTCCGCACGTCGTACGGGCCTATCTCCTCACGGCTCTTTGTCGGGCAGTTGTGGGTCATGAGTTCGGATCGTATGCTAATGTGACCAGTCCGACACGACTCATGGTAGGAATGAGAGTGAGCTCCAGTGGCGCAATCGGTTAGCGCGCGGTACTTATACAGCAGTACTTGCACTGAGCCATGCCGAGGTTGTGAGTTCGAGGGCAGCTGAGTGGTTTTTCATAAACCATTTCACTAAAAGTAAAGCTTAAACTCAGAGTACAGACGGCCCTTGTTAGTCTTTACTTCCTTTTAATTTCACCGTACCCAGTGGCATTTATGAGTTATGCTCCGAAAGGGTACGAAGGTTTTTCCCCAGCGAATCCTCGCGGTGTTAATTTTATCAGTCATCCGGGCTGCCAGTTAGCGGTTGGGGGAGCGAGTGCTAGCGGGGTCCATGGTGTCGAGGGCCGTCGGCCGGCATGGGGGACTGGGGTCACAGGTCCGGTTCCGCGAGCGGGGAAAGCTCTGAGCTCCCGCTGTTGCGGTGCTACAAAGCATAGGGTTTGGAATCGGGTCAGCTTTCCCTTGTTGCTAGTTAGTATGATCTTTGGTGAGTCGGAGCTTTAGTGCCAGTTTCCTGGGCAGAGGTAGTTACAACTGGAGTAATGGTATTAGTGCACGCGGGCCGTGGTATGTTTCAAGGTGAACCTGCGCTGGTACCAGCCCGAGGGGGAAACAGGCACAACCGGCCTGCTATGCACACAGGTGGGGAATAGATGGATAGTCCGGGGCCCGCTGGGGGCAATTGCGTTTGGCCTCCGGGCGCCCGCTTCCCCCCACGTTTCGGGGACTGCCGACCATGTCTCCAGGCCCCTTGGTACCCGGCACCATTGGAGTAACGATCTGGGGGCCTTTGTCGAGGGTGTCCGCAGTCGGCGGGTGGCCGGTAACAATTAGCCGTGCAGGTGGACTCGCTCCTAGGTTCAGCTGTACAGGGCTGAAAGGTGTGTTTCTTTCTGGTTGCATCAGAGTTAGTGACGGAGGCAGAGTTGGGTTTCCTACCTTTGATTCGCAGGGGAAACCCGAGAGAGAAGAGTCCATCTGTGGTCATTGCTAGGTGCATGTCCTTTTGTAATTGTAACGTTGAAATGTTATTTTGCGGGGCCTGTGGTTTGGGCGTACCCGGTGCTCTGTCAGTAGTGCCTGCATTACGGTAGTGCTCTTCCACATTGGTGTTGGGACTAACACCGGTTTCTCTGCTGGAAGGGCAGCGAGTGCCGCGTGGCTCCCCCCTCAGGGTTGGCGTTCCTATAGTCCAGATGTTAAGTAGCGCTAGCGATGTAAGAATTCGGCCGCAGGAACCAACTCTTCTATGGTGTCTCTGGCACCCAATACTTCTTCCTGTGTCTCGCAGAGTAGTGCGTTTTGTCCTCGAGAAGAGCAGTAGCGCTGGGGGCCAGGGTCAAGGCTCTAGCGGAACTGTCTCGCTTTGCAGTAATATGCTTTGAGTGCGATGCAAAGAAACTGCAGGAGTTAAGGTAGCAGAGTGTCCGGCAGTGGTTGTGCATTGGGCAGGAAAAGCACCTCCGGGGAAGACCTGGCTGTGCAGGAGTTGAGAAGCAAACCTTATCTCCGTGTGATTCCTTCAGCCCGTTTTGCTATTTGTCTAAGAGATGACAAGAGTCTAAGACATTTTATGCAGTACAGCTCGATTTTGATGATTCTCTATTGTTTGTTGCTGATCGATGTTGGGGGGCATAGGCTTTTCTCTAGCTCTTCTCCAGTGCTGCGTTTTAGCAGTGCCTGCTTATACTTTGTGATTCTGGCCAGGCCTATGGGACGTTCGCGAGGTGCCTTCCTTCTCTATTGTTTTGGCGTGTGGTGGGTGTGTTCCTTTGGGCCCGGTGAGAGTCCCTTCTGGCCTAGTGGGCTGGCTCTTTGATCCTCGCTCTAACGGACACAGATTTTATCCTGGTGGGATACACTCAGCCTTTCTTCCATCTGAGGTCAGCAATAAGAGTCCCTTTGAGTTTGGGTACAAGAACCACTGGTCATGTTGGGCCAAGTCGCCAACGGGCACGTGGTGCGCTCCTCATGTTGCGCTACTGTCTGGAGTTAAAGAGATAGGGAGACCCGGCACGGAGCACCGAGACAGAGTGCAGAGCTGCTTCTAAGGGGGATGCCTCTCTGTGTCGGTTGCGGATTTAGAGGAGGGTGCGTGGTACACCGTGCGGTCATACAGCACATAAATTAAGTCTCATAAGGTCATCAATAGTAAACAAGAGTTGACGACCAAGGTAAGATGCTGAACTTTAAGGCGGAAGCATGCTCCTGGGCAGGGCCCCGGAGGATCTGTGCCTGCTGCCATAAAACAGCCCTGGCCAGCGTGCTGCTTGCGGGTGCCTGGCTCGAACTGGTTCCGAGCATCATTTTGCTTTTGCTTTTCCCAACAGCCGGTTCGCGTTATGCTCTGGTGGCTGAACTGCTATTCACGTGTCAATTGTATGTTTTCCCTCATACGGATGTAATTTAACTGGGGCACTTGCGTTTCTCAGGTACGGGATAGCGCAGAACATGCAGCGTCACAGGATATGTTCGGTGGTTCACGGGCACGCCTTGGCTGCCGGATTATAGGGGCGCAGCGTCCTTGCTAGGTGGAACAGCCCTAGTTCCTGCATAAGGGCGATAAAGCGTTCTGTTTATAGTCATTTGTTGTCACAGGATTATACCACTGTGTTTGGGCAAAAGATTTAATTTTAATAGCACACAGGTGAGGTGTTTGAGGTCACCGCGGACTGGCAGCTGTAAACTCCGGGGTATCGCTCCAGGCCTACCAGTGTTCGTTCTTTATGTAATAACAGTGTATGGGCGACGGGCAGTCTTTTCAGCATACATCATTCACAGGGTGCACTCCAGGTTCATGTAGGGGCCGTTAACGTGGGGTCCTTACAGTGGTGCCTTTGTGAGTGACCTGCGCAGCGTGTTGGTTGTGGTGCCTTTCCTTGGAGTGGGGATGCTCGGTACAAACTTTGGCTTGTCTCGTTGGCGCCTGGGGGCGCTGTGGGGGCCGTGCGCTGGTGCAATTGGTTTCGTTTTATTGCATTGAGTGAAGACTTCGCTGCATGGCCGACAAGGTCCTTGTGCCACTAGGGTTTATGTAACATGTGTACATCGCTCAAGGCGCCTCTAAGCCTGGTAATGCGCACCAATGCAAGCCTTAAACCTTGGTGGTCTTAGAGTTTCTCGTTGGTCTAATGGGGGTTATTACAGCTGCAGAGGGGTGAGAGCAGGCAGCAGATCAGAGGTGTGTGCAGGCAGTGGCCAGCAGACATGCCTCTTGGTGGCAGGCCAATCGTTGTCTTTGCCGTGAAGCACTACTGGTACCGGAAATGGTGGTATCTAGTCCCACACTACCAACAGAGTAATGGGATGATGTCCTGCTGGGCACTGTTGGACATAGTGTCCAATACATGCATCAAATGTAGTTGTACACATGGGCACACACTCATACTTGCAGAGGTGTCCAGGAGGCCAACAATTTGTCATGTTGGAGGGGAAAGGCCCTCTAACGTTTTTTGGACATACACGGTTAACATTGTGACTGGTATTCAGGGATGAGCCTGTTCGCCAGCACTCCCTGCTTTTGCAGGTGAGGAAGTTGATATCCTCACCGGTTAACTTTTCTGCCCAAGATCATGTGGGGGGCCGGATTTAGAACCGGTGCCTTCTGGTGAGGACGATGGGAGCTGGCCGCTTCTCTGCTGTCGGCGAGCTGTGAATTTTCGGCGCTCACATGCTCAGTCGAGATGTCGTGTTTGATCATGGTGGGGCCAGCCCAAGGGAGGATTTTGCATGGAGTGGGAGTTGACAGTGGTGGTTCGTATGCACTGTTTGTTTTTGGATGTCACATTTCAGCTGTCCTGTGTGGCACTTTGTGGATGCTCGTGGGCCGGCCAGGGAGCGTCCACTCTGGAGACCCTGTTCCCTCCCTCCCAAGAAACTCTAACACCCTCCACCGGAAGCAGAGCAGCCTCTTATCTGCTATGACGTGTGCGCATTAGTACAACACAAAATGCTTACACTGGTACAAACACGTTAATCTTTGTGGCACTAGAACGAGGTCAGACCTTCCACAGTCCTGGTATTTTCGAGTACAGATCATTGTAAACCTGGCACGATCACCAAATTGCTGCAATTGTGCTAGGGTCACTACTACCAGAATTTGGCGGGGGGGCGGATAAGGGTGGGATTTCATGGGCCCGCCCATGATCAGCATCAGCGTGCTTGCTCCTCAAACCGGGTTAGCAAGATGTTTGTCCCTGATGGAAGCATTGTTAACTGTGCCCACTGCACTATCCCTCTCCCAGTTTGCGAGCAGGGGCTTAATTTAAAAAGCAGTAAGCTGCACAAGAGTAATTCATACTCGGGTGTCTAGTCTGCTCTTCTATGTATGTACACCAACAAGGTTGCAATCAACAAGCATTTCATCCTTCTGAGGTCGATAAAACAAGTACCATGGAGCTGAGTAACAAACATGTTATGCAGCGCCAAGATACCATGGGGTGTACGTGTTACCAAGTACAGTCAGAAGCGGAAATTGTTAATGAATCTGGTGAATACAGTGGGCTCACTCAGCAGGGTAGTAAGCGAGAGCCCAGAACAATTTCCATGGGGCGGAATGGTGGCACAGGCAGCAAAGTTGACAGCCAAATTGACAACGTTTCATTAGTCTTGCGGGCTGCTCTGAGCAGAGCATTTGCAGGCATAAGTAACAGTTTCCGCTACCAGTTCAAAGGTGCATCTTTCACTAAGTTACTCAGATCACTGGGACAGGAAGTAAGGTGGGCTGGATATCTCTTGCTTCTACCTGCATTGGCACATCTTGTCAGGAGTGATTGTCAAAGGGATTGCACTTCAGCCAGGTATTGTTAGCACCCATCCACACCAAGCAGAGTGTTAAGGTCACACTGGGCCCCATTTACACAGCCCAGTATTAGGCCCTTGTGGGTCAGTGCCATGAATTACTAAAGTGAACTGAACAGGAGGCGTGACCGTGGGTTACGCTAGCAGAAGTTTGGGGAAGAGCTAAACTCCACCCATGGTCATGGTGTAGTCTTAAGTAAGTTGGAGTTGTCACTCTTATTTGACATGGGGTTCGATGCTACACGAGGGCATCGCTGCGCTGCGGCCAGAGCACTGTCTTTGTGTTTCCCAGGGGGCAGCTAGTGAAGGCAAGGCTCTTCCCAAACCTGGCACCAGAACACAAGGTAGTCAGGGCCAACTTGTCTGTTGGGTGACTTGGGTAGGCACCGTGTAGTTGTCACTCCACGAAGGGGTGAGTTGTCTCCAATAGTGGGCACAATACATATGCGTGTCTGTTTGTGGTATCTCCTAGCGGACCCACTGACGGTGTACTGCAGCTAAACAGGGAACTGGGAAGCTTGGTTTCCGTCACTGTGGCAGGTTGAAAGCATCCAGGGTCGGAGAGGCACAGTAGGTACTGTGCATCTGTGATCCGATGGCAGTTAGGCAAGCGGGGTGCGCTGCGTAAGTTGTAATTACACGAAAGGGTGAGGTGTCTCCAGTAGTGGGCGCAAGACATACATTGTTTCAAACCAGCTTCGATACCATTAAGGTGTTCACCAGGGTAGCAAGCAAAGGGGTTTGTGCATAAGTCTGGGCAAAGGGGCGAAATAAGTGCACCCCAGAACCAAGGGCAGTTGACTATGATCCTGCAGTTAGGCGCAAACGCCCGCCCGGTCAGTAATAGATGCCACGCTGGGTGGTGACGCTGTCAGCCAACAGTGGGCTGCCGTCCCAAGTAATGGGGACACAAGGTGTCAAGCACAAAAGGCTACTATGTAAAAGAACATTTGGCATGTCCAGTGATCAACAAAAAGCTAAATTTAACTGAGCAGGTAATTTTCCACCGCTGGGGTTGCCCTGGGGTGGGCAGTGTGAACGCCCCTGCCCCCTATCCGGGGGCTCTCGCAGGGAGGGTTCTAGCCTGTCGACTTTTCCTGCAGTTAAGGTCAAATGCCCTGCCCGGTTAGCTATATTAGCCTCACTGGGCGGGGGTGCTGTCAGCTAACACATTGTGCTGCGTCCCCAAGAAAGGGGGAACAAGGTGCCAAGCACAAAAGCCAAGGCGAGCAGTGTGAACCCCCCCCCCCCTCCTATTCTGGAATATTCTGGGATGAAGGGCAAAATAGGACTTAGCCAATCCTTAAAGTTAGGCACCATATGGCAGCCAGTGCGCACTGCATTAATCAGACGGATTCTCTAGCTGGTATCCCTAGGGGGGTTCACCACGAAGGGAGCTGAGCTGGCGAAATTCCCATAAGAAATAAGGGATGCACAGCAAGGGCAGGAGGGCACCCTGGCTCATCGTCACACACGTCTAGTTATGGACATTCCTGTGCGTCATGAGTTAGAAAGCAAATGGACGGTGCAAAGGTTAAAGTATAATCCTTCTCGCCCGAATAGCCAGAAGTAGGCAGGTGGGTGTGGGAGCGGTCTCCCAACAAGCGGGCAGCTGTCCCTTAAGTGGGGACACAGGTGCGCTAGACACACCGTCCTAGTAGGACGGCAGCTAGGTGAGCTCAGCAAATTCATGGGGCAATGTGAGCCAGGGAATCTGATCTGCCCCGCCCAGAGTTGGCACGCGGCTGAGTTATGTGAAGTAGTGGAACTTTCCCACAGGAGGGTGGATAGTTCTTGGCACAAATTCACAGGGCAGAAGGGCCTTTGCGTTGCATTAGACACTAGCTGATCCAGGCTATCGGCAAGGGCTATTGTGATATAGATGGGGTTCATCTATCACCAGTGGGAGGGATCTCGTCCCTAGCTTTGCAGGAGGCCTGGAAATGAGAGGTTGCAGGTGAGAAAGGAGCTTTTGGTGGGGGGCTCTGGCGGCGACGGTGGCCACCTCCAGAGCTGTGGCGGAGTTACAGGGCGATCTGGAAGCAGAGGGGTACAGAAGGGTACCTCTGCGCGGCACCATGGTGGGTGCCAGAGCCAAATCCTAGGAGCCTCATGGGAGGTTCCTGGAAAACCGTGTCGGCGCCCCGTTAGTCCTTCGGGCGGTTGTGGGCCTGACCAACCGGGGGGTTTGCTATGCTACGCTCCGCCCTGAAAGGGGCGTGAGTAATAAGGGACCATGTGTCACGTGATCCGGGAAGAGGATCACCAGAAGTGGCAGCACAGATGGGGTTCGCCCCAGTGCTGCTTGGCTCATCAGGCGGGCAGGCGGCCCAGACGGTTGCCTGCCCTTGGATCGCCCGTAAGATAACCCACCATATTACATAACGGTGTATGTAATAAACCTGCAGCAATTTTACCCAAACAAGAAATGTGTTGTGTGTTTATTTATGAGCATGCATGTTACGTTGGAGGGGTGGGGTAGGTTGCCAATGCTGGTACTATGCGGCTGATCCGAGGCCCCGCAGGGGGCCACTAAAGAGGGCAGCCCTCTAGTACCAGCTGGGCACCCCACACCCCCGAAGGGGCAGGGACTCAGGGAGGAGTCCCCCAAGCCTTGTCGCAACGCGCTAGGCGAGCATCACTTCCGGGGCACGAGGACAGGGGGAGGGGTATATAGGCCTCCCCCACCATCTTGTCGTCCTCTTTCGCGCGCCCGGACACGCCGTCTCCCACCCTACCGCTTACCCGGCGTGGTTCGTGGCAGGCAGGAGGCAGAGAATGTTGTAATGTTGTCTTTTTTCGTTGCAGGCGGAGTTACAGGGGCGATCTGGAAGCAGAGGGGTACAGAAGGGTACCTCTGCGCGGCACCATGGTGGGTGCCAGAGCCAAATCCTAGGAGCCTCATGGGAGGTTCCTGGAAAACCGTGTCGGCGCCCGTTAGTCCTTCGGGCGGTTGTGGGCCTGAACAACCGGGGGTTTGCTATGCTACGCTCCGCCCTGAAAGGGGCGTGAGTAATAAGGGACCATGTGTCACGTGATCCGGGAAGAGGATCACCAGAAGTGGCAGCACAGATGGGGTTCGCCCCAGTGCTGCTTGGCTCATCAGGCGGGCAGGCGGCCCAGACGGTTGCCTGCCCTTGGATCGCCCGTAAGATAACCCACCATATTACATAACGGTGTATGTAATAAACCTGCAGCAATTTTACCCAAACAAGAAATGTGTTGTGTGTTTATTTATGAGCATGCATGTTACGTTGGAGGGGTGGGGTAGGTTGCCAATGCTGGTACTATGCAGCCCCTCTGTCAACCCACATCCAGTCCCCGTCTTGGAAGCCCACGCTCTGGGGACTCAAGGCGCCACGCTGCGCCGATTCAGCTGGAGATGCCTTCACTTACAGACTGCTTCATTGGAATCCCTGAGAAGTAGTCTGCTCTTTTCAGAAGTCGCCGGGAGAGCAGCAACGTCAAAAAGAACTGAGAGACAAAAGGCGCGTGGCACCGCCAGCCACACTCCGACACAAATCCCTAGCATCCTTCCTCTGCCAGGCACTGCCGCCGCACCGCTGCGCTGCACGATCTTGCACACCGCACAGACCGCGCCCAAGGTGGCCTCGCAACAACCGGGACCGGCACAACACGTGGATCCCACATTCGCGACCCGGTGGGCCCAACAGGCCAGCATTACCAACGCTGCCCCCCGCCCCTGCAAATGGCAGGCTGGGACGGCGAATGAGAGCCATGCTGGTTTTCAGGCCAGTGCCACACCACCGCCAAAACCTGGGATCTGACCACCCAGATCCCCAGTAACGCGATCTCCCACCGAGCCACTCCTGGGCTGGAGGCATGCCTGCAGGGGAGGGAGCACCTGCGAGCACCGCGACCCCTGTACTCCAGCGCCCCCTCTCACCCGTGCCGAACCTTACCCCCAGTGCCTCCCGCCCATCCGGACACTCAGACCACCACTCACCATGCCACCCGCCGTTGCAGCCCCAGCGCAGCTACATGCAACAGCCTGGTGGGCCCGCCTCAGCCCAGGGCCGGCATATCCACGGGATCAGAGCCCCATGGATGAAGACCTTCGACGAGAAGGGTGCCTGGTACGGGGTAGGTGGGGAGTGTAAGCCACTATGGGAGAATGGAAGGAGATGGGGGGACTTCCCTGTTGCCCGCAACCGGAAACCGACCCAGACGGTGCGCCCTATCTGACCCGACCCCCGTGCTCCTTTCTGACCAAGTGCGCGGCTCGCCCCAGGCCCGACCGGGCAACCCTTGTGCTTTAGCCCAGCACAGCCCAGCCCGCCCGGGACCCCGCATGCGGGCCAGCGCCCGGACCAGGCCGACATCTACAATAGTGGCTGGGAATTAGGGCGGTAGAACCACCCCACTCCGCCCTTACCCCGACCCCACGCCACAGCGCAGCCCACTCACGGGGGGGGCAGGGAGGGGGGGTACCAGCCACTCACCGGCCACTATCCTGCCTGTCCAGCGAACGAGACGCAACCACAACGACCAGAAGACGGCGTGTCCGGCGCAAAGAGGGCGCCAGAAAGGCAGGGGGAGGTATAAGTACCTTACCCCAACCCTCTATGCGCCGGAAATGATGCGGCCCGCGCGCCAGGCTGAGGGACTCTTCCCCGGGTCCCCTGACTAGAAGGGGTGCTGGTGTGCCTAAATGGCACTAAGGGGGCCGCCCTTTTAGGTGGCCCACTGCGTGAGCCGCGGGCAGCCACATTTACAACACTGGGTCCCACATGTGGGCCTGCCAATCCCATCCAGAAGCTCCCCGAGCTATTCCAATACTTCCACACACACCAGTGGTCGAAGTGCATTAAAAAAAAGTTTGGGAACTGTGATGCGGCGCGAAAAAGGGGGCGTGGTGAGTGAGCATAGGAGCGGGATCAAAGGCGTGGCTAAAAAAGCGAACTACTTTGTAACCTTTGTCAGTCTTTCACCATCAGGTAGCTACATCTAAAAAAAGGCACAGCTTAAATTAAAAATAAATGCAAGTTAAGTTAATCAATGGGCAATACACTATTTTATATCTTGAAACCTCTATTGGCTAATGCACTGCAGAGGTCTGTGTCTGTAACCAGAAAACCACAGAATTGAATCCTGGTTGATGCAGTAGAGAATAGTGACTTATGTATGTTTAGTGCTAGGATGTCCCAGTCAATGGCAGAAAGCACTGTGAATATGCAAGTCATTATTTTAAACTTGCATTACACACAGTATAAGGTAGGCTGCTACAAAGTGTGCAAAAAGGTTTAAGATAAAGTGCTTCCAAAATATAGATTTGAGTAATACCCAGACTGTATATGGTGCATTTTTGATAACTGTCCATTAAAAGCACACACGTCACAGCTCAGTTGGTAATTCCCTTGCAATACCACTCAAAAAGAATATATCTGTGTCATCAGGAAGCTTCAAGTGATTCCATCAGTTAAAGCCAATACCGGCTTCTAGGTCCCCTTTACATTTGCAGATTAACCAGTAGTGCGCATTTACATTTCTTTCAGGCAGCAGGCACCCTGGCAGGAAGGCTCGTTTAGCTGTCTGCCTCTTGCTTGGTTTCACAGCACAGGAGATTCCCTGCCTTACACTTCAGCTGTAGCATTTCAACTGTCCGAGTTAACCATCCCGGGAAGGTTGTCTTTTCACAAAAAGTAGGGGAACTATTTTTCTTAAATTAGAAAAGTATGGCAGGTCGTGCCCCTAAGATCCCGCCCATGTTGACCAGTGACCCACACAGAGCTCCACCAGGGGACCCAATTCGGATCCTTAGTGCATTATGTCTTTTTAGGTCTCGCCTAGCGAACGCAGCGCATGTGCTGCTTTCGCCTTGGCGAGACTATTGTTGTGGGTTTGGTGCGCAAAGGGAGACAAACCATGTGCGCGCAAGGACAGGAGATGTGCACGCGCATGGCGTCTCCGCTCCCATTGCGCGCTCACACGCTCCCACCGCGCGCTTGTTGGGGGATCCTACTGAAACATCTTTTCCATAGACAGGTGCTCATTTAGCCCTGATGTTTGCAGTGCCTCCCTGACCAGGTGGTGGCGCGCGCGCCAGTCTTTCGGGCACCCACGAGGCTGCCGCCCGCTTGTTAAGTCTGCCATCAGTCCTTACCTCCTTCCTCTCTGCTCTCCTTGAGGTCCATATGTCTGGCCCCTTTCCCTTCCATTGCTCCCTTTTCTCCTCTGCATCTCTTTCCGCTTTCTTTATCATCATTATCCACTTCTCCCTTTCTATCACTGTTCCCTCTACTCCTCTCCTTTCTGTCATCCACCGTTCCCTTTTCTTTCATCTCTTTTCTTTCTCTTCTCCATTTTTCACTTTTCCTAGACTCTCCGCCTCGCCACCCTACTTCACCCACCCTCCGGGCGGGCTCTAACAACAGACGGCACGGCAGGCTGGGCACCCTCTCACCCCTTGGCCCCGTTGCCACTGCACCGGCTGCACCACTGACAGCCACGCCCCTGCTGCTGCACTAGGCCCGGAGCAACGCTGAGCAGAGGACGAAAGGGGTTTGCTCAAGATCACACCAACGAGCGGTATCTGAGTGGGGAGCTGAATATCAAGAGGTCCGGTAAAAAGGCAGTGATACATAGGTTAGTGCTTCATATGGGTCAGACGTCATCGGGGCAAGCTAGTTTTGGGATACTGGTGTTTGACTGTGAGGTTCTTATAAGAAGACAGATGCCAAAATGCTTCCGGAAACTCAAATTCTGCTTACTCTAAAAGTGAGCAACACCCTTTAGTGAGTGAATGCAGTGTGTGGGTGTGAAGTGCGGGAATTGTTTGGTACAGGCAAGATGAATCCAGGTTACTTGGCGAACCTATAGTTCACACTTTTAAAAGACATCAGACCCTCCAATATCTGAAATTACATGCTTGCCTACTTCGTCACTTCCGGTGTACAACTTTTTGGTATCAAACCAATGCCATAAAACACAAATTTGAATGATCATGTCTCATTGAAATCATATTTACGATTTGCAACCACAAGAGGGCGCTATAAACAACTACACATGTGCTAAAATGAGTGGAGCAGAAATGAGGCTGGTTTACTGAGCATCACTTATGCACTAAGCCATGGGAGTCCGATACAGCCGCCCACCTTAGGGTCAGAGGTCAAACTACTGAGTCTGACCCGGAAGCACTTTCCAAAGCAGGGCTTAAACGTACGTGTCGGCGCACTGCACATGTTGTAGGACAGTAGTGGATTGTTGAGCTTCCTGTTTCCAAATAGGATATCGGGGTCCTGGCCTGTCAGTGCCCTGTAACACGCCAACACAGGCCCCTGCAGTCTCTGCGGCGCTTGTGACTCTTCAGGGGCCCCCAAACCCTTCAGCAGGGTCTCCAGCCTTTTCTGTAATGAGAGCTACATCTGTTCAATGATACTCATCGAGATCTACTAATATTAAGAATGTTGTAATAGGGACCACATTAGACAAGATTACATTAGTACCACATTATGTAATGTTACTGCCAGTGATCACCTCAGTACATTATGCATGGTTGCCAGCAGTAATGTGCCTATGGGCTTTGTCAATGGTTCTTAGCCGTGCTCTGCACACCATCCGCATGGCTAAAGATTAAAAAAGCCTTTGACACTGGCTCTATTTGTCTTCTTTTAAGTTACTGATCCACAGCAGAAAAAGGAAAATAAAACATGCAAAAGCTTTTTTTCTTTAAAGCAGGTAGCGGGGGGTGGGGGCAACACAGGGGAGGGTGTGGGAACGAACAAGCAACATGGCAAGGGTGTGAGCGAATGGTGAAGCAACATGGTGTATGGTGGAGGTTAGCGGAAACAACAGGGAGGGTGGGGGACCGGTGAAGCAACACAGGGCAGTATGGGTATAATGATGAAGCAAGCCGGGAAGGGTTGTAGATGTAACCAGGAGGAGGGATGGAGGGGACACAAAAGGGAAAGGGGAAGGTTGGGAGCAAAAGTAAAATGGGGTTGGGGAAAGCAATACAGAGGGCGTGGGTGGGGGGACGCAATGGGAAGAAGCTCACGGCTGACCACAGGAGGGAGAAGTAACATGAACTGCAGGGATGATAGTCACAAGGGAGACAGCTCGAAAATACATGCACTCTATTGGAATCCATCACAGAAAAGAACAAGCATTTACAATGCAATAGGTCTCGCAATGACATTATTTTGAGCTATTGACATTGTAAATGGCAATGTCTTTAAAAAATTAAAAGGCATTGTTATTTACAATACCAAAAGCAACACCAATTGCATTGCATAGCGCGGTGTCCGTGAAGACGGCGCCGCGCTTATTAAAGTAAAAAAAAAAAAATGACAATGCCTTTTATTTATGTTTTAAAAACCAAAACATAAAAAAGGCATTGACATTTACAATGCCAATAGCTCAAACTCGCGTAGATGCGAGACCTATTGCATTGCAAATGCTTGTTAGTACTTAGGCATCCCTCAGCTCTGGCATTGTACCTCAAAGTTAGACTCTAGGACTTCCTGTCCCTCGAACACAGGGACCCTCGTGCAGCTCTGCCAATGCATCTTAACCAATGGACACATCAACATTCATATCCCAGTACCCAACCATCATCAGTACTGCCAATGCACTTCAATCCTATCCAGCAGGCTCGCCCTCTTGCTATGCTGATAGTAGCACCCATGCACAGATCCAGCAAAGCACCCAGCTGATGCTCATTGGTATGAGACGCGGTGAGGGTGCCTGAGATGCCCATCTCACAGAACTTCATAGGCCTTAGGCTGAATAGGGACATTGTGTCTCACAAGGAGGCAGGCCTAAGATCCACCTGGCTCTGGTTGCTCCTTGTGCTGGACCCAGCATCATGTGGCCAAGTGAAGCCCCGCGCTCTCCTGTCACTCCTTCCTCATAGGCCGTGTGCTGCTTGTTTCATGCAGTACTTCAGTACTTTCCTGTGCTGTGATACTGGTTGTCGTGGTCCACCTCGTCATCACCCGCATTCCCCACCCCCAACTATTGTGTCACCGGACCTGGCCGCGATCTGACTCCCAGGAAGGGCGCAGCCTGCAGTGTTGCGCCTAGTGGTGTAACGCAAAATGATCGGTCCCCTCTGCAGAATGTGATGTTTAGGCATAAGAGTTTTTAGGGCATGTTTCCAGTATAAATCATATGCTAGACAGCACACACACCTCTGCACCCTGGTGCAAAGGTTGTGCGCAGTGTTACCCAGCCTGTTTGTGCACAATCACGGGTCGTGAGCAGCAGCAGGCCATTTTTAAGAAATATGACTTTGCACTGCTTTCTTTCCCATGCACTGCGATGCACTAAAAAATAATAAATCTGTCCTTAGTGCGCATGCCTCGACTGCCCAGCTTTGACCTCACACTCTCAGGCAGATGGGGGCGATTACAGAGAAAAATAATGTCATTTCTTTCTCCTTACTTCACCTCACCTACTCAACCTTACTCATCTCTTTTAACCTCCCTCTCTTTTTCTCTCTACTTCTCTATGTACTTTCTAGCTCAGCTCTCTCAACTTCACCTTTGTCTACCTCACCCAATCACAATCTAAACAATATACCTCACTCAACCTCATCTCTCTACTTCTGGCCTCTTTATATGACTCTCTGTGCCTAAAACTATATCTATCACTCTCGATTGGCTCCCTCCATCTCAGTTCTACCTCATCTAACTCTGTACCTCATAACTCTTTTTCCATCTAACCTCCCTGTTTCACTCCCCTATCTACTTCGCTTCTCACACAATCACATCTCTATTTTTACCTCATCTCTCTCCATGTCTGTTCTACCATACCTCGCTCCACCTCTCTCAGTCCTTTCTCTACCTCACCACTTTCCTTCAATTCTGTTTCTCATATCTCCCTCATTACCTCACCTCTTTCTACCCCCTCGGTCTTTCTCACTACCTCACCTCTCAAATGACCTCAACATTAGTTCACTACCTCACCTCTCTACCTCCCAGTTCTCTCATTCTCACTCACTTATCTTCATCTTTCTAAATATCTTACTCCTTTATGGCTACTTTAATTTCTCTACCTCTACCCTGTTTTGTCTATCAGAAACTTTGCTTTCTGGGTCTCTCTCTCACACACAAACACATATCCCCCACTGAACCTCCTTCTCAACTAACCCCTCAACTTCAACTATCTCTCTCAACTTTCCTCTTTACAAACCTATACCTCATCTTCTCTTCCTCTCACAACTCTCTACCTCTTTATAAATATCACACCTCTTTCTCTATTTCACATATCTCCCAAATTCCTCTTTTCAGCCTACACCACAATTCTTTCTACCCTTCACCCTCTCTCTGCCCTTCTCTCTTCCCCACTACTCTCTTTACCTGACCCGTTTTTCTATCCATCTTCTCAATTTGATCTCTCTATGTCTATCTTGCAGCTCATGTTTTTACTTAAGTGGCTCTGTCTCCCTGTGCCTTTTGCTGTATTTACTTCTGTCTAATACACCTCTTTTTCTACATTACCTCCTTCTCTACCTCACTCTTTGAGTATTGTACTGTTCTGTCTCTCTCTAATCAAAAACCTACTTATTTCTCTACCTCTCTTGCTCTACCTACATGTTCCTCTTTCTACCTCTCTTTATCTTTCCTTCTGGCTACCTCACCTTTCTGTATTTCTCCATACCTCACATATCTTTTCATATCATCTCTGTCCCTACAGCTTCTCTCTCTTCTCTATGTCACTACCTATACTGTTCTCATTAGGTCTCTGTTCAGCTACTGTACCCTACCCCACCCCACTACTCTTACTCAGCAGGGTCACAGGTACCTGTTTAGTCAGAGAAGTGCACACACATACAGAGGAGAAGAGGGACAAGGCAGGGGAAGAGAAATTAGGAGAAAGGTATTAGATTTTAACCAGTGGACTGGTGAAGCTCTTCAAAGCAGTGCTTTGATTTCCTCTGTTGCAGTAATAGCACCACCAGTGAATGGGATAAATTGGTGATTACAAATATTCAGCAACTAAAGCTACATTTTCAAGCACGATGTACACATCTTATGTTAATCTTAAGCAATAGTCCGCTAAACATCTAACAAGGCAACTAAAGCTACATTTTCAAGTGCTACGTGCATATTTCTTATTATAATATCACACACTAGTCCACTAAAAATCTAACAAGTCACCCTTAGCATGTTTTACCTACAGTGTCAATATGTGGCAGACCCTTGAGAAAAAAAACTGAGGCCCAGTGCTTAATTCGAGCCAGTGGTTTTCCTGTGCTCCACACCAGCATTTACCGGGGTTGTGACAGTCTGCCACAAGGTGACGCTGTCTGGCTAATTTAGAGAGGACCATCACAGTTAATTATTATTATTTTTTCCGGAGTTTTACATAGCGTGAACTTGACCCAAAGGTATAGGGTATCAGAGCGCTTACATGAGCATCATTTTTGTTAGGCAGGGGGAGATTAAGAGATTTGCCCAGAATTACAGGACGTTGAGCGTCATTGCCGAGACTCCAACCCGGTTCCACAGATTTGAGATCCACCGCCCTAGCCGTTAGGCTACACCCTCTCCCAAATATTTATGCAGCACTATACATGAAAAATGACTATTACCTGCCGCCCAAGCCATTTTTATGGCTTTGGTTGCCTGAAATAGCCTGAATTGTCACACTTGTAGCAGTGTGCTGCTTAGTTGATGGGTTGTACTATCATCGGCAGCATGGCAAACAATGTGTGGTGCAAGCTGCAGTGGCTGACGAGAGCCCTGGCAATTATTTTTACAACATGTGAGAAGTTGGCCTGGTATATGCTGTTCACTAATTAAAGTGGACACCTTGCACCAGAACAATTCGACTCTTATGGTAGATAGGTTTAAGACAACCTTTATAGAAAGCTATCCTAGTGGTAGCTGTGGAGAGCAGCCTTCAGGCTAAGTCTTGAAGGAATGTAAAGCAGCTTGTTTTACCACACAATCTCTTGAATCACCAAATGAAAAGACACCACGCAGGTATATATATCAAATATATATGTATTTATTAATAAACACTCTCTACTAATCTCTTTATGAGATTAGAGGTCAGGAACATATGTACAAGTCAAATATTATCAAAATAAGTTTAGCACAATCGAATATCACAATCTTAGTTTGCTAGACCTAGGTCTAGGGCATCTAGAATCGAGGGACCCCCAAGAACCACCCCAGGTAGTTGTAGGAGACCCACAGGGGACGGACGCGGTGACCTGGCACCGGTGCGAGTCCTGTGTGAGTCTATGCGCTCAGACGCGATTGAGATTTCAATGTTAAAGGTCCCTTGCGTGTTCGAGGCGAACACACCGATCGGTCCTTGTACGAGTCGAAGGACGCGGTTACAGATAGAGTTGCAAGGGAGATGGACGCGCTGTGTCTAACACAGACGCGAACCTTGTGCGAGTCAGTGCAATGGAGATCTCAGTGTTACAGGCCCTTTGTGTGTTCGAGGCGAACACCGATCGGACTCAGTACGAGTCGAAGGATACAGTTCTAGATAGTGTTACAAAGGAGATGGACGCGGTGTGTCTAACACAGACGCGAACCCTGTACGAGTCAGCGCAATTGTCGCACTTAGAAAATTAGAGTTTTAGGACACTTCGAGGGAAGCTACAAGCAAGTCACTTACAGGGTAAGTAGTTCTAGGGCCCACACCCACAGGAGCACCGTAGTGCTGAAGTTACCTCACCCAGGGGAGCCGGGTGCATAGGTGTCCTCTGGTGTCGGGTCGCAGCGTCGTTTTCAATGGGAGCCAGTGAAGACTTGCTGCTTGTGGCGACAGGAGAAGTGTCCGGAGGAATCCAGGCCTGGATTCAGAAGATGGAAGACCTGAAAGCAGAGGGGACAGTGTTCAAAGTCACTTGGCAGTGACTCGGGGCAAGGAAGATGGATGCCCACCGTCGTCGCAAGATTCAGGTCGTTCGCGGGTGCCTTGACTCTTCAGCCACGAGGTCCAGGAGGCGTCGACGATGACCAGGAGCTGGATTCGGCGTGTCCCACAATGTCTGCAGCTTACTGCGGTGTCGACGACTCGATTGGAGCCAATAAGCCTTGGTAACAGCAAGTCTTGGGGAAAGTGTGAAGAGGCAATGGCGCAGACCAGCAAGGTCTGGGGGACTCACCCAGCGAGAGTAAGTCAGGGCAGGCCTGGAGCAACTAGGGGAGCCCTCTGGTTTCTTTAGAAAGTCTTCTGGGGACCCACAAGCCGGCTGGCAAGGGATTGCAAAGACGCCTTGGGAGGATTCGCTCACAGGGGCCCACGGTCACTCGGGACGTGGTAGGCTTCTGATCTTCGGAGGGATTCCTGCTGGAGGCTAGGACCACATGTGGTCCAAAGCACAAGTTCGTGGAACGTTGTGAAGGGGTTGCACTCGACAATAGTGCACGGTACCCAGGAGTCACGGTTCCTCGTCACTCTTGGGGTCCACAGGTCTCAGCTTCGCTGGAGACTCACGATGGCCTTTGAGAAGTCAGGAAATCCACTTCTTGGGCTGCAGGGACTTCGGACTCCGGCGGGAGCGGCGTAGTTTGCGACCGTCATTTGTAGTTTTTGGTGCCTGCCAAGCAGGGGAGTCACTCCTTGACTCCAAGGGAGATTCTTCAGTCTTCCAAAGGTAGTGGAACGTCGAAGGTCCGAGATTCTTCTTCAGAGCGTCGTCCAGGGAAATCTCAATCGCGTCTGAGCGCATAGACTCGCACAGGACTCGCACCGGTGCCAGGTCACCGCGTCCGTCCCCTGTGGGTCTCCTACAACTACCTGGGGTGGTTCTTGGGGGTCCCTCGATTCTAGATGCCCTAGACCTAGGTCTAGAAAACTAAGATTGTGATATTAGATTGTGCTAAACTTATTTTGATAATATTTGACTTGTACATATTGCACTGCTTAGGCCGAAACACTTTTTACACCACTTAATTCTGCCAATGCACTTGTGTGCTGAATCCCCGATCACGGGGGCCCACACACCGCTCTGCCAGTGCCCCTCGGATACCCCCACTTCGACCACTGCTGCAGCCACACCTCACTCACGCCATGCAGAGCCAACCCCTATTCCTTGAATGGGGCCCTAATACAGCTTTGACAATGCACTGTAGTCCTACCTGCAGCTCTCAGCGATTCCAGTACTGGCTCCGACATTGCAATGCACCTTCAATGTTTACCTGCAGCATTAATTATTTTGGTACCGCCACCCACACACAGGTGGAGGGCGGAGGATGGGGTGCGCTGTGAACGGTCCGTTGCCTCAGCTGAAGGCCGCTAAGACTGAGCAGGACAAGTGACACTGTGTGACCTTGTGCCGCGGAGGGGACTGGCTGGGGTGGAGCAGAGGTCCGAGCCCCTTTTGTTTCTGTGACCCCACTCCTCTAACCCTGAAAGGGAGCCCAGATGGAAAGGGGGAATAAAGAGGCCAAACAGACCCCTGGAAATATGGCTCAGGGGGATGGGAAATCTGTTGTGGGGGGGGAGGGAGGAGGAGGGAGGACAGCCATTTTGGCGAGAAGTCAGCGCAATCCTACGGCACTAAACGCTTCCTTGTATTTTAAGTGGCCCGCCCCTTTCGTCATTTTTGAATGAATGAGTCATTATAAGGATATATAACTGTTAAAAAATATTTTAGCAAACAACTTGCAACCTTTGGCAGAGCACCTGCGTCACGACGCACTCCAGTGCACTCTTATTTGCACAGAACACAACGCACCGAGTCCCATGTAGGCTTCTCAAATTCGTAT
The DNA here is from genome assembly GCA_963921515.1 of Calotriton arnoldi. Lineage (NCBI taxonomy): Eukaryota > Metazoa > Chordata > Amphibia > Caudata > Salamandridae > Calotriton > Calotriton arnoldi. Next base: position 900,128 of record CAWUFW010001824.1, on the reverse strand, counting down.
TCATCGGATCACTATACCCCGTTAGTCTCCAGCTTTACATCAGCACCCCAAAACCATCTGTGGCCTGTGGGGGTCGTCGTTTCTTGCACCTCACGTCCTTTGCTGCCCACTAGCTTTCATTCTATGTTATTTACTCGCCCTTTCTGATTTTCCTTCTGCCCATTAAAGTAGAGGAATTTTGGGAATGGTTTTGTACCTTTCCCAAGTGGCACCCGAACCCTTACAAAATTCATGATCATGATTTGCTTGAAAGATACCCTGCAGATACGTGGCGGGGACGTCTATGAACAGGCCTTGCCACACAGTCATCTGCTTTTTACTTTTTTTACATTTAGTGTGAATTTGTCTGTTGTACAAAACTACCTATCCCTAAAGGTACCCACAAGTCAGAACTCGTTTGTGTGGACTGGGAGCTAAAGGCAGCTTTGAAAATGCGTTCATACCTGCCCATATAGTACAGAGGGAGTGTACATATATCTATATATGTATATTCATATATGGTGTAGGCCTGGAGTGGAGATGGTCTTACTCACTCTCTACACTCCCTCTGTACTATATGGGCAGGTATGAACGCATTTTACAAGCTGCCTTTAGCTCCCAGTCCACACAAACGAGTTCTGACTTGTGGGTACCTTTAGGGATAGGTAGTTTTGTACAACAGACAAATTCACACTAAATGTAAAAAAAAAAAAGGCAAAAGCAGATGAAATATATATATTTTCCAACTTGAAGATTCCACTGAAATGTATGGGGCTGAAGGAAACTCGAGCGGGGCCAGACAGCTATTTACCAATAAGTGCAGGCCTAAGCCAGGACTCCCCCTCATCCTCATAGTACAGCCGCCCCCCATCTTCTGGCTGCCTGCAGCCCTCAGCTCCTCACGGTAAAGCCATGGGCAATGGTGAATCCAGATTGTTTGTGTTCCCTTAAGTGATCCTGGCAGCAGGCAGGTCGAGGTTGTGTTTTTAAATGAACTGCCCCGGCAATGCTGAAACACAATTCCCCTCTGAATGAGTGAGTGCTGCCTGCATATTAAAAGGCAAGTGCACAGTAAAGGGAACATTACCGTAACAGCAAACTTTTCACTTTCCTTCGAGCTCTGACAATAATACTGCTACATAAGTGTAACATTTGCACCAGCACACTGCACGCATGCTAATTTATAGGGGAATTAAAACCCAAGTGACTGATAGATGCTGCCTCTCAGTAAGAAATAATGCAACCTCTCTTTTTCACCCTTATCCATCCGTAGCTGCCAAGGGACTTCTTTGCCAATTTAAGCCACTCTAATAATTTTATCCAACAGAAGTTTGTGCTACCACTCAGACACAGAAATGCAAAACTGCAAGTCCCAGAATCCAACGTGTTGTCAAGTAAAAAGCCCTGATTGACTAAAGATGACACGCATGAGAGAGAGCCGGATGGCTGCTTGCTCAACCACACTCAAAGTCTGGAACAGGAAGGGGGGCGGAGCTAGCCACGCCAGGAGATGGCCGCGTTGTGAGCGTGCTCCTCTGATCGAGTCACTATCCTGAAATGATCCTGCATTTATAACCGACCAAATCACTAAAATTACAGATCGCAAGAACAGCTGGCTACGGCGTACCTGCTCCGATGATGCTTCCATAGCCGAATATCACCCGAAACACGGCGAATACCTCCATACCAATCCCAACCGAGAGGCGGTCCTGCGGCTGCGGAGGCGCGTAGAAGGACGCGACCTGTACGCAAGCTCCGTGCGCAGTGACGGAGATAGAGGCCTCAGCGCGACGAGCGGAAAGAATATAGCAGGACACGCCAGCGCTTCACCTGTCTGGACACCGCTATCTGTACCCAACGAGAGGTGAGCGACCACCCGGTAAGTGCGACACACATGACCGGAGGCGTTGCCGGGTGGTGCCCCTGCCGGTCTGACTTGCGGGGATCGCTGTGTGGGGCCTAAACATCCTCGGTGCCCCGGCTCGGCCCAGTGCGAGGCCTATCTGCCGCCCCCCAGTCTAATACAGGTGCACATGGCGGGACTGTAACCAGATCGGCACCAGATGGTAAAGTCCAGATATGAGGGCCTAGAAACATACAGCATAAGGCAACCCACGGAAGATGGCATATGAGACGCTGTGTGCGACGCGTAATCCTGTTTGATATTTTCCCCATTAATTGTTATTAAACCACCGACAGCAGTGGAGCATAGCAGACATCGCATTGCACGCTGCATATATAACATACGGCACGGTGGGGGACAAGGGGAGCTGCGGCGGCTGTGAGAGAACGTGGCATGCTGACTGTTCCAATGCAATGATATGGCTGCCTCCGGAGAAAATAGAAACAGAAGCAGATATCCCACTAGCGCGTGATGGAGCGCCATGCATAACAGAAAACTACACTGCAACATCTGAAAGCACTATAACCTGTTAAGGCCGACTGCGCCCCTGTCGCAGAAACAATACAGCCACACATAAAACGCAGAAGGGCGCGAACGAAGACGGGCCTGTGGGTGCGGGCTGGGGTAGGATAACCACTGCCCTGCTTATTCGGGTTATCACGGAACGAGGCAGAGGCCACAGCGCTCCTTACCGATGCCAGGTAGTCCAGTATACATCACCGGACCTCACCAGAGGTAAATCTGAGGCAACAAAAAGTGATAAGGCACGCCCTGCAGGGCTACTAGATAAAGCGCCAAAACCCTCGAAGCCACTCCAGGATCAGCACAATCATGGGAAAACCCGATAAAAATCAACCTAAATTACAATTTGACGCTGCTAAGAAACCGGCGGAAAACAATACTGATGGTCTCATGGGCAGCCAAGCTCAAGCTATTGCATCTGGCACAGATACGCCTGTGGATTTTCAAGCAATGTTCGCTGCAATCCAGTCCACACTCTCAAATATTGATAGTAAAATAGACACCCTGACGTATCGTGTTGATCGTATGTCGGAGCGACTGGACAAACATACCGAGCGCATTGATATGGCGGAGCGCCGTATATCGGACACAGAAGATGCTCAAAACCAATTAGAATTAAAACAAGCAAAAGTAGACAAGACAATGACTGCTCTGCTCGCAAAGACGGAGGATTTGGAAGCACGATCGCGCCGAAACAACTTGCGCTTGATGGGGGTGGCAGAATCAACACGTACAGGTAATATGGAGCGCTATGTTGAAACACTATTAACAGCTATGCTTGGAAGAGACACCTTTTCAGAAGTATTTATTGTGGAAAGGGCACACAGATCGCTGGCACCACAGCCACCGCCAGGGGAAAGACCGCGCCCTATAATTGCAAAAATACTCAACTATAGAGACAGAGATGCGGCACTTCGAAAGGCCAGGGAGCTAGGGACGCTGAGCCACGAAGGAATGACAATATCAATATATCCAGACTTCACCTCGCAAGTCCAAGAAGCAAGGAAGAAATTTCTAGACGCGAAAAAGAGACTCCGCGAACAGAATATTCCATATGCTATGATATATCCAGCCCGCTTGAGAATCACAGACAATGGGAAAAGTAAGATCTTTAGTGAGCCCAAGGAAGTGCTTAAATACCTACAGCTAGCACACCCACAATCTACCCGACGGAAATCTCCGAGAGGGACTCAAGCTGAACAGGACAACACTTCAGATGTGGAATGAGATATGGGTATCCTTTGACTATTCTTTTTGTTTCTAAAGCGTGACACTGGACTACCGACTATTGTGAATCTTGCATGAGAACACAGATAAGTCTTTCCACTACCGATGAAACTGTAGAATGCTAGATATCCTGGAAGGTATTGTTACATAGTGGTGTGTCAGACACAATTCTGGAAGGCAAACTATGTACTGTTCTTCACCTTAAACGCGTGATCTGTTGATGAAATAGTTATTGTTGACGAAATGGTCTGCTAGGGAACTATGGGATGGTTGACTCGATCCCCCAGTGCCTGTCATTGGGGTCTATGGTGGGCAGTTTCCGCCACCCTTGTGTATACCACACGGTTAACTCCCCTACCACGACACACCTTAGGTTAGAGGGGAATTGTTAGAATTTTGTTTTCTTTTTTTTCTTCTTTTTTTTTTTTTTTTTTTTTTTATTGGTTGTTATTTGGGGCTGTCTTCACCATGATTGGGATGGCGAAGTGGGTGGGGGGAGGGGTTGCACGGGATAATGTAATGTTAACAGTTTTATGCGAACCTAATTTCTATACATATGTAGGTAGATGTAATGCACTCTGGATTGTAGCACAGACGGTTGTTCTCCCTGCTGAAAGAAATGACGATAGTCTGTTGTATACCTATTCACTCATAGTTACATACTCGTAACTCATGGCTAGAACTACAACTTTGAAATTACTGACATGGAATGTGAGAGGATTGAACAATCCCAGGAAAATTAGACAGGTATTTGCATACCTAGATAGACACCACACAGATATAGCGTTTCTTCAAGAGACACACCTACTCCACCAGAGAGCGGACAGGTTTGGAACAAGATGGGCTGAGCTGGTGGCATCGTCATCCTACTCATCATATGCCCGTGGGGTGATGATCCTCATAAAAAAAGGTACTCAGTTTATACTAGATAACACATACACAGACCCTCTAGGGAGATATGTTATTATTACAGGGATACTCAGAGGAACGAAAGTAGGCCTCATAAATGTATATGCGCCAAACGTGGACGATCCTGATTTTATAGAGAACCTACGATCCAAACTTCGAGATCTGCCCGCTGTAGAATTAATATGGGGCGGGGACTTAAATATGGCATTAGACGAAGCACAAGATAGGTCCCAACACACGGTGGAGCATCACCCCCGAGCTGTGGCAGCGATGCTGAACTGCATGACAGACTTCCGAATATATGATATCTGGAGAGTGCGTAACCCCACTGTGCTGGAAAGCACTCATTCGTCTACAGTACATAACAGCTGGGCAAGACTTGACTACTGGCTCCTTACTGAACGGGCTTGCACATGGGTCCAGGCTATTCACCACTTACCCAAGACTCTTTCAGATCACAAGCCCATCCTGTTATCACTGCAGGTGCCCACCTACATCCCCCCCATTTGTATGGCGCTTTAACGCCATGGCCTTATTGGAACCACTATACAAAGACACAATCTATAATGCCATAACAGACTTCTTCGACCTGAATAAAGGCTCAGTGAAAAGCGCGGGAACGTTATGGGAAGCGTTTAAAACGACAGTAAGAGGCATATGTATTAGCACAGATGCTGGTATATTGAAGGATATCCGCACACAATTACAGCGAAGTGAAACAAAGATTGCACATCTAGAGGCTGACTATGACACCACTCACAATGCACAGACCCTCAGTGAGATTCGGACGGAAATAAGTAATTATAACACTTTGGCAGATGAAGAAATAAAATACATTACGAAGCGCCATACGGCACGTAGAATTGGTGAGGGTGGCAGACCAGGCCGACGTCTAACACAACAGATCCGTACAGAGCACAAGCAGTACACTGTTATACAAATAGAAGACGATAATGGGAAAATGCACTACGACACGGAGGGAATATTGCAGGCCTTCATGGACACTTATGGCGCTTTATATACCACACAGAACACCGCACCTACTCCTGAAATTTTGCGCTACCTGGAGGACATAGCACTGGTATGGCTTTCAGATGCCCAACGTGATTATTTGGCACAACCCATAACAGTAGAAGAAATACAATTAGCTATTAAAGCCTTACCTAATGGTAAATCGCCCGGCCCTGATGGATACACGGGGGAATTTTATAAAGCATATTCTGAATTACTGAGCCCCTATCTGATAGAAATGTATGATGAAGCCTATGAAAATGGAACCCTCCCACCTACTCTCCGAGAGGCCCTTATAGTCGCCCTACTGAAACCAGATAAAAACCCCGACAAAACTGAGTCATATAGACCCTTATCTCTGATAAATACAGATATTAAAATATTAGCAAAAATCATCGCCACACGACTCCAACCCTTAATGTCGACTATAGTTTTACCAGATCAGTCCGGTTTTATTCCTGCCCGTTCGACTGCACATAATCTACGCACCATCTTTGCGCTATTGCATCAGCTCAGCCCAGACTTGCAAGCAGTGGCTGTACTTCTCGACGCAGCCAAAGCGTTCGACTCTGTTGAATGGACATATATGTTCACAATATTACAGAGAATAGGGCTCCCACACGTGTTTATTAATTGGATTAAGTTGCTGTACAATAAACCCACTGCCCGCATTAAAGTAAACAGACACATATCTGAGCCCATATCAATACAAAGAGGTACCCGACAAGGCTGCCCACTATCCCCGTTATTGTTCTCAATTGCACTGGAACCCCTAGCTTGTAAACTGCGTCAGAGGTACAGACACACGGCACTAAATTTTCCGCTACGACCCATTGGCATATCCCTATATGCAGATGACATGGTGCTATACCTCAGGGACCCTAACACGCACTTAGATCCGCTACTGCGAGAATATATACAATTTGGACGACAATCCGGACTTCAAATAAACTGGAGCAAATCGGCGATAATGCCACTAACAGAAAACACCCAAGCACCACAGACTGAATTCCCTTTGGTTTGGCAAACAGACCCAATAAAATACCTAGGCATATGGATTCACCGAGATCCAGAACTGGTCATTAGATATAATTATGGTACCGCAATTGATAAAGTGGACACACAAATCACAAGGTGGATAACGCTACCCCTATCCGTGGCGGACAGAATATCCCTAGTGAAAATGGTGATCTTACCTAAGATGCTCTATTTATTTACAAATATTCCGATACCCCCTCCAACTCCAATATTTAAAAAGATGCGCACAATGCTTATCAAATTAATATGGGCGGGTAAGCAAGCACGGATTAGTATTGATACGCTAGTACTCCCCTATGCCGCAGGCGGGTTCGCACTGCCCGATTTATATTTATATTATTTATGTGCCCAAGCACAATACGCATACCACTGGTATCACCCGGCTCAGCTCCTGCCACATCTAGCAGTAGAAGATGGCGATGCTAACCCTATCGCCTTAGCCAGTATATTAGTACACCATCGACCACATCTATCTAAAAATGAGATAAATACAGTCCGGACTACTTCTGATGCCTGGCAACGAATTGGTATACTTACTAAGAAAACCCCTATTTATGCACCAAACATGCCACTTGCACAACACCCGAACTTATCAGTTACGCAAGAAAGCAGCAGCATGACACTTCTAGCGCAAGCTGGAATAACAAAAATGGGAGACCTTTACCCCAATGGCACATTTATCACGCCAGATGATCTTGCATACATCACAAATCAGTCCATGCTGTTCAAGTTTGCGTATCACAGACTGCGAGCAGCGATCAGGGTCCTTTATCCCCAATTCCCAGATGAGCCACCCACATTAAACTCGCTACAACAGCTGATCACCGCAACAAATCGGGCTCACATGGTGACACAACTTTACAACCAAATACAAGTAGAGATAAATGCAAACACACATAAGGCACGAGACAAATGGAATACCCTATTGGAAACACCACTGACTGATGATGACTGGAAGGCTTGCTGCTCTCTAACTACACTATTAACCCCAAACGGAAATCTTAGGATTATTCATTATAAATACCTACACCAAGCGTACCATACCCCACTTAAGCTATATAAATATGGACTACGAAACAGGGCGCATTGCAAACGGTGCGGGCAGGATCAGGCTGACTTCATTCACCTAGCGTGGACTTGTGACAGAATTAGACAATACTGGGAACAAGTGATTTGTTTACTGGAAAAAATAATGTCGTGTACAATCGGCTGCACACCGCAACTATGTTTATTAAATCATCGACTACCTATGAAATCCCAAAAGAAAAAACTACTTGCAATAATGCTTTTAATGGCAAAGCGGAGAGTAGCCATGCACTGGGATAGTAAACATGCACCTACAATAAAACTATGGATTACGGACACTCTTTACTGTAGGGATAATTTTTTAATATATGCTGAGGAATTGCCCACTACTGCCAAGCCATCCGACTTCTGGGAACCTCTCACCGTCTACTTACGAGAAAATCCTGATCTATTCAAAACAAATTGTTAATGTATACAAATATGAGGACATTATTGTGCTACTACATTGTACAAAGGATATATTGGTTTTGTTTAAGCAGTATGCAGAGTGTTCATATGTACTGTATTATATTTGACATGCTACGTATGGCTGTTATGACAATATTGTGTTAATTAAAAAAAATCTTAATAAAAAAAAAAAAAAGTCTGGAACAGGAAGCCATTTCGAAGAGTTCGAAGGAATAGCTATTTTCTGATTCAAAAAGTATGCTGTGACCGGCAACTGTGTGTGCTTCATCAGTACTTAATAGGACCCGGACCCCCCAGGTTGTTCCCAGCCCCGCCCCCATCAGAACCCACAAATCAAGACTTGACGACCAGAGCTGTGGGTAAAAGAGGCCATGTTTATTATAAACAATCACATATAAACATGACAATATATCATCAATAAGATTCAAATTTTATACGACATAGATTTATCAACTTTGATCACTGAACGATATTATCATTTATGTTGATCATAACTTCATAATCTATCAGCAGAAATGACAGAACTTAATTTTTCGACAAAGAATGTTCTCTATCGCTCCAGCACTAAGGGGCCTTCTGGCTCGCGCCCTCCAACTGAGAACCACGCAAGGCGCAACCCACCTGCGTCCTTGAGGGGAGCCCCTGCCATCTGGTCCTTGTCCGCCACCTGAGGGGCCCACCCCTCCACCACCAGGCTGCCCATCGTGGCTCATAGGAAATAACCAGGGGCTGATGCCCCATGCCCTAGACTGTAAACTGGCACCCTTGCCCCCAGCCGGTGTCTCCATTCTCTCTGGGGTGAGCTTTCCGTATCTCCCCCTCAGTGCTGGCCTAGGGAGTATGCAGGAGTACTCCCCTTAACAATGTAAGGCAATTTATGTGGCCTCCTTACCACCACTCTTAATTCAACTTCCAACACCTTCCCAAGCTCTAACTCTAGGGATGGGGGAATGGGAGATTCATGCAGTCCACAGCACACGGGGCTGGCGCTGTAAGGAAGAGAGGACGAGGGCCTGGGCAATGTGCCCTAAATAGGCCCCCCGCCCTCTCCCCCTCCCCCCCCCATTACCGGCCCCCGGCAGGAAGTGACGTCGGTCTCGCCCCGGAAGTACTTTTAGCTGTTCGCGGCGACCAATCTCTCAGCCAGGAGCCACGAAGGCGTGGCCGGGATCCCGGGGGCCCGCATCCTAATCGCGCGCTGCCTTATAGTACGCGCTTTTCCATAGGACCCGGACCCCCCAAGTTGTTCCCAGCCCCGCCCCCATCAGAACCCACAAATCAAGACTTGACGACCAGAGCTGTGGGTAAAAGAGGCCATGTTTATTATAAACCATCACATATAAACATGACAATATATCATCAATAAGATTAAAATTTTATATGACATAGATTTATCAACTTTGATCACTGAACGATATTTTCATTTATGTTGATCATAACTTCATAATCTATCAGCAGAAATGACAGAACTTAATTTTTCGACAAAGAATGTTCTCTATCGCTCTAGCACTAAGGAGCCTTCTGGCTCGCGCCCCCCAACTGAGAACCACGCAAGGCGCAACCCACCTGCGTCCTTGAGAGGTGAGCCCCTGCCATCTGGTCCTTGTCCGCCACCTGAGGGGCCCACCCCCTCCACCACCAGGCTGCCCATCGGGGCTCGTAGGGAATAACCAGGGGCTGATGCCCCATGCCCTAGATTGTAAACTGGCGCCCTTGCCCCCAGCTGGTGTCTCCATTCTCTCTGGGGTGAGCTTACCGTATCTCCCCCTCAGTGCTGGCCTAGGGAGTATGCAGGAGGACTCCCCTTAACAATGTAAGGCCTTTATGTGGCCTCCTTACCGCCACAAGGGCGACCAGGGCCATTCGCCCTTCGCCCTCCCCACCACCAGACCACTCCTGAACCACCAAGTTCCATCGATCCACAGGCTCGTAGCCATGTCCGATTCCACTGCCCGGATCCACCAGTCTGGGTCCCCAGTAGACATGTGCCCACCATTGCAGTGACCATACGATCCCCACGCCTAATTTGTGGGCGTATCACCAAGTAGGCCCCTGCCCCGGGCACCGCTAGGCCATTCCGGCCTCCAAGGCACTTGGCCGAAACCTTAAATAGCACTAGACCGTAGTCCTGGCCCCCAATTTCGCCATGGCACTGTGAGACCATGCTTATCCTGGGAATGTCTGATCCCAATTGGGCGAATCCAGACAGGGCCTCCCTCGGGGCCCCGTGTCCCCAGCCCAAATATATAATTACCTCCTAAACGTATGATAACCAACTCTGGGAACTGCAGTCCCCCATGGCATAAGGAGTCTTCCACCCGCTGGCGAATGTGTGTGATCTGAGGGCCCTCTTCCTCCATCAAACGAAAGGGAGACACTCTCTGAGCCCACTAGCTTCAACCCACGCTGCTGCTGCCACCATGAGTGGCCCATCACACCGGCAAGCGACCCACACAACTTTGAAAGACATACTATCTTAATCTCGTCTAGAGAAAATTCAGGCCCGCTGCTCATGTCGCAGCCCCAATTCTGTATTGAGTAACCGCTTAGAACCATCCCCTAGCTGCGATAGGTAGTCCTAACTATGCTATGCACCACCATATCAGCGTTTGAACCTGAGGACGGATGGGCGTGTACTCCACCATGAGCCTCGACCGGCCTACTCTATCCCTTTATGCCGATTCGCGCTCCATAACCGTCCCCCTTCCAGTAGGGTCAGGTTTGAGCCTCACCCTGGGAGTGAGCCTGTCCGCCTATATCCCAGTGTCCCTGAACTGCGGACCTCTCCCGTGCACCGAGTCGCGATGCCCCTACCAATTTGATCCTTCTGCAGGCCCCCTACAAGCCAACACACCTGCTGCGGGAATTAAGGTAGGTTCATCGGAGAACTGCCCACTAAGTGGAGGATAATGTATCCCGCTAAGGTCTCACTCCCCCAGAAGGAATTGCCCTCATTTGGTCTCTCAGCCCTTTTGGTATAACCTCTGAGTGCGCTCATAAAGCGAGGCCCCTACCAACTGTGATAGGGCCGGACTCCCCAACGCTGAAGAGATGTCGGGAACCTAGCCATCTGAGTCGCTGCTTAAAAGGTGGGCTGATGGCCCCTGATTTCAGCCTATGTGATGGGCGCAGCTGGAACCAGCCAAGCCTCTCCCCAAGCTGACATTGCTGCTCTGAACAACAACAGAAAACTTTTGCCGGTGCCGCTGAAAGCGTCCCAATGTCCGAAACTTACCCCAAGACAAGTATGTTCAGCATATTCCTGTGGGGCCCCCCTCTTGGCCGGGGATACATCCTCCCCCTTCGAACATCATGGGTTGGTGCCCTCTACCCGCGTGCACCATCGGCTTGTGCCCTGCGACTGGCTAGCCACCACAAATCTCTCTCATTGGCTGAAAAAGAGACTAAAACCATACGATGGACGGGCTACCCAAGAGTGTATAAGCGCACTGTTAACTAAAGAGAGGAATTCTAGCCAGGTCACTGGGGTTGAATCAAGCAATGAACCCCTGAAAACTCTGATCCTGGAGTAAGCTGGGGTAGGCACAGAAAATACAGGAAAAAGAAGAAATGTGGCTAATCGAACGGATGCTCCATGCCAGCATGCACACCTGTGTAAGGCCCCCATCGCACCCTTAGCACGTGAATGCTCTACCTCGGAGGGAGTAATGCAGCAGGTGGTGCTAATCAACCACGACCCGAGCACTGTGCTGACTGCTACCCCTGACCCTAGTAGGCCCTGCTAATGCCGAGGCTACCCTGAGCAGTAAATATACTGTCAACATCGCCTGTACTGAGAAGAAAGCTGACCGCCGCTAATCAACATGAAAATTCTGTTAGCCCCTAGCAATAAACCCACTGCCAATACTAATCTCGCCTTCAGCAGTAAACGCTGATAATACTGGCGGCACTGAGCAGTAAATACATACTGCGACACTGCAAATACTACTAGAAATGAGCAGTAAGCAGCATGGAACATGGCCACCCACGGACACTCACTACAGTGCAAATACTGCTCGCCCCCAGCCCTAAACACACCGCTAATGCGGTTACTGGTATTACTGATACTGCTATCTCTGAGCTGTAATACACTGCTATTACAGCCTGCCCTACGGAGTAATAACACTGCTAATACTTCTAGCCTCGCGCCGTAAAAACACTGTTAACCCTGTGAGCAAAAAATTCCAAAGACTGCTAATGCAGCGCGCCGAGCAACAAGCACATTGTTAATACTACTAGCTCTAAGCAGTAAATATACTGCTAATACTGGCAGAAAAAACAGACTCCCAACACTGTCAGCGCCTACCGGCAAGCATAACACTTCTACTGCGAAGTCTGTTCAGTAAACACATTAACGAGCTATAACACCTCCTGCGATACACCGCCGGCATCGAGCAGTTCACGTATTGCTGATAAAGCACCAAGCCATAACACACTGCTAGTACTGCATGCATCGGGCAGTAAGCACACTGCCTGCACTGACAGTAAACCTGCTGCCCAAACAGTCGGCCCTGAGCAACAAACATAATACGAATTTTGATGGAACTGAGCAGTAACCATGCTGCTGATACTGTCACCAACGAGCAGCAAACACACCTTGATCATACTGTCAGCACTGAGCAATAAACATCCTGCTGTTACTGACCATATCAGTCAAACTGCTCCTTGTAGGAGAGTAGGATCTGCCTCTTATGTTGCCCCCACTTTTTTTCTGATGTTTACACTGGTTTCTGGCTATAGTCTGGCTGGGTCCCTGCCAATCAGGGCCCCAGCCTCTCTGTTCTCTCTAAACGATTTGGAGTGCACTCTAGGTGCACTAGTGATTGGATATAGTGATCCTATATCTCTCCTGCACACACATTTAAACCTATCAGTCACCCCTAAGGCAGGCCCTATCAATCCTGAGGGCAGGGTGCTTCGTTCCTATGTGAGAGGGTGCCTCTGCCTGAGCAGGGCCCCTCTGCAGCTCTCAGAGTCCATTCTCTGGGGCTGTTTGTGGATGCGGTTAAACCATATACTCTTAAGTGCATTATATCCTCGCGGTAGAATGCTAACTTTGGAATGGCTGCATCAAAACATGTCGTGTTTGGTGTCAAACATCTTGGAATACTACCCCCCCGCCAATCCTGGCGGCGGGGGTAGCATTCCCCCCTTCTAGAGGGATAAGACATGTACCTGCTGTAGAAACGTGGTAGAATCCTGCAGAGCCCTGGCATCACAAAATGGATGCCACCAGTCACAGACACGGGGCTGCCCTCCTGCTGATGACCGACACTCGCAGTGGAGGAAGCCCAACAATAGATATCCTGTCCCAAGGGGGTGTGACCACCTCCCAGACAGGGTTTAGTGTATTGGGGCTGGGTGGGTGCACTCTTAGAGTGCTTTGAAGTCCTGCACTGGGGGAGCAGAAGGCTCCTCTGTGCATACCCCAGTTCAAACCGGCTCAGGGGCTACCTGCCCCTGCTCTGGCGCGAAACTGGACAAAGGGAAGTAGGTGTAACCACCCACTCCCCCGACCCTCCCATAGGTGGGGTCATAGAGCTAGTCCCTCCCTTTCTTTTAGTATAAGAGGGGGAACCTGTGCATTGCAAACTAGATACCCCTGGACGACGCTCTACAAGAAGAATCCCGGACCTTCGACGTTCCACTACCTTTGGAAGACTGAAGAATCTCCCTTGGAGTCAAGGAGTGACTCCCCTGCTTGGCAGGCACCAAAAACGACAACAACGGTCGCAAACTACACCGCTCCCGCCGGAGCCCGAAGTCCCTGCAGCCCAGGAAGAGGATTTCCTGACTTTTCCAAGGCCATCGTGAGTCCCCAGCGAAGCTGAGGCAAGTGGACCCCACGAGCAATGAGGAACCGCAGACCCTGGGTACTGTGCACTATTGTCGAGTGCAACCCCTTCACGACATTCTACGAACTTGTGCTTTGGACCACGTATGGTCCCAGTCTCTAACAGAGATCCCTCCGAAAATCAGAGGCCTACACCATCCCGAGTGACCGTGGGCCCCTGTTGAGTGCATCCGCCCGAGGCGTCTTTGCGATCCCTTGCCAGCCGGCTTGTGGGTCCCCAGAAGACTTTCCAAAGAAACCAAAGGGCTCCCCTGGGTGCTCCAGGCCTGCCCTGACCTACCTTCGCTGGGTAAGTTCCTCAGACCTTGCTGGTCTGCACCATTGACTTTTCCGATCCACCACGAGACTTGCTGCTACCAAGGCTTGTTGGCTCCAATCGGGTCGCTGACACCGCAGTCAGCTGCAGACTTCATGGGACACACTGAATCCAGCTCCTGGCCATCCTCGACGCCTCCTGGACCTCGTGGTTGTCAAGACACCAGTGAACGACCTGAATCTGTCGACGACGGTGGGCATTCATCTTCCTTGCCCCGGGTCACTGCCAAGTGACTGTGGACACTGTCCCCTCTGCTTTCAGGTCTTCCTCCTTCCGAATCCAGGCTTGGATTCCAACGGACACTTCTTCTGTCGCCGCAAGCAGCAAGTCTTCATTGGCTCCCAGTGAAAACGACGCCGCGACCCGACACCAAAGGACACCTATGCACCCGGCTCCCCTGGGTGAGGTAACTTTAGCATTACGGTGCTCCTGTGGGTGTGGGCCCTAGAACTACTTACCCTGTAAGTGGCTTGCTTGTAGCTACCCTAGAAGTGCCCTAAAACTCTTATTTTCTAAGTGCGACAATTGCGCTGACTTGTACAGGGTTCGCGTCTGTGTTAGACACAGCGCGTCCATCTCCCTTGCAACTCTATCTGTAACCGCGTCCTTCGACTCGTACTGAGTCCGATCGGTGTTCGCCTCGAACACACAAGGGGCCTGTAACATTGAAATATCCATTGCGCTGACTCGTACAAGGTTCGCGTCTGTGTTAGACACAGCGCGTCCATCTCCCTTGCAACTCTATCTGTAACCGCGTCCTTCGACTCGTACAAGGACCGATCGGTGTGTTCGCCTCGAACACGCAAGGGACCTTTAACATTGAAATCTCAATCGCGTCTGTTCGCATAGACTCGTACAGGACTCGCACCGGTGCCAGGACAACGGTGTCCGTCCCCTGTGGGTCTCCTACAACTACCTGGGATTGTTCTTGGGGGTCCCTCGATTCTAACTGCTCTAGACCTAGGTCTAGCCAAACTAAGATTGTGATATTTGATTGTGCTAACTTATTTTGATAACATTTGATTTGTACATATGTTCCTGACTTTAATCTCATAAAGAGATTAGTAGAGAGTTGTTTATTAATAAATACATATATATTTGATATATATACCTGTGTGGTGTCTTTTCATTTGGTGATTCAAGAGATTGTGTGGTAAAACAAGCTGCTTTACATTCCTCCAAGACTTAGCCTGAAGGCTGCTCTCCACAGCTACCACTAGGATAGCTTTCTATAAAGGTTGTCTTAAACCTACCAACCATAAGAGTCGAATTGTTCTGGTGCAAGGTGTCCACTTTAACTAGTGAGCAGCATATACCAGGCCAACTTCTCACATTGGTGGGCAGCGTGTGGGATTCCAGCTTGTTATTGTTTTACCAGAAAATCTCTATTTGAATTACTAACTGAAAACAACTATAGGTACTCAAGGTACATATAAAATCAAGCTTAGTATCAATAAGTTCTACTGAACTTAGAGCTGTGTGCAAAAGGGATAGCACACCCATTCTACAGCTCAAGCTAGTATCAGTAGGCCACAAACTAGTGTAGGTAGTACAACACTGCACAACACTAGAATGTCCTCAAGGGATGGACCCAGTGGATCCACCCAGCTTCAGTATAAGGACCTGACTTTCTGTGACTTGAAAGCCATGTGTGCTGAGAGGCACCTGAAGATAGGACAGAGTCCCTCCACACTACACTTGATAGATCTGCTAACAGCAGATGACCTTAGATTAGCTCTAGGAGCTAAGGGGTCTGGATCAGTGGGTGGGTCAGTTATAGTGTCTGGGTCAGATGATGAACATCAGGATGACCAGGACTCTGTGATTGTAGGGCCAGGCCCAAAGGGGTCTGAACCAGACAGAGGAATTCTCCCTAAGAGAACTGACATAGTGGAAGACAGGCACAGGTCCCTTTCCAGGGAATCTGAGCACTCCTTTCACTCTGGCAGGGAAACTGTCTACCAGAGGAACTCCTTCTTCCCAAGAAGAGAGACCTCCTCTGAAAGGATGTACAAACTGCTGCAGTATGAGGAAGCAAGGTTTGCCCTCAAAACCAAGCAGTTGGCATTAGACAAAGAAGCCTTTGAGGTCCAGAAAGCTTCTAGAAGAGAGGGGTTAGAACCCCCTGGTGGCAGCAACAGTGTCCCTAGAGGTAGAGAAAATACTCCAGACCATAGGAACCTGAGCAAGGTTGTTCCTCCCTACCAGAGTGGGGATGATATCCACAAGTGGATAACTGCTATGGAAAGGGACTGTAGAGTACAACAGGTCCCCCAAAAGCAGTGGGCAGCAATCTTGTGGCTCTCCTTTTCAGATAAAGGTAGAGACAAGCTCCTCACTGTTAGAGAAGAAGATGCTGATGACTATGAAGACTTGAAGAGTGCACTGATAGATGGGTTTGGCTTAACCACTGAGCAGTACAGGTTGAAGTTCAGAGACACCCAGAAGGCACAGACTCAGGACTGGACTGACTTTGTAGATTGTGCAACCAAGGCTCTGGAGGGTTGGC
This sequence comes from Calotriton arnoldi, assembly GCA_963921515.1. Lineage (NCBI taxonomy): Eukaryota > Metazoa > Chordata > Amphibia > Caudata > Salamandridae > Calotriton > Calotriton arnoldi. Next base: position 883,366 of record CAWUFW010001824.1, on the reverse strand, counting down.
TGGTTGGCAGTAGGGTTACTGATTTCAAGGGATTGTATAATCTAATGATGAGAGAACAGATCCTTAATAATTGCCAGAACCAGTTGTTGCATCAATACCTGGTAGACTCAGATCTGACCTCTCCCCAAGAATTGGGAAAGAAGGCAGACAAGTGGGTCAGAACCAGGGTGAGGCAGAAAACCCAGAACCAAGGGGGTGACACCAAGAAGCAAGATCTTAAGGGCTCTGAGAAAGGTGGGGATAAGGCAAAAGACCAGAAGTCTTCACAAGGGCCCCAAAAATCTGCATCTGGTGGGGAGTCACAATCCAACAAGGGAAAAGGCCAAAAGAAGCCCTGATGCAAATTCTGTAAACAGAAAGGGCACTGGACTTCTGATTGTAACAAATCCAAAGACCAAACCACCACCACTCCTGCCCCTAAGGCAACTGTTCCCCCTAGTTCAGCTACTGGTGGAGGTGGTACTCAGAAAAAGGGTGTAGTAGGGTTGACCCTGGGTTCTGAAGTGGGCTCTGGCCTAGTCAGAGAACCCACTCAGGCAATGCTGATTTGTGATGGAGACATTGAAATGTCCTTCCTAGTGAGCCCCAGTAATCTGGGAAAATACAAACAGCAGCCTGTAATAAATGGCAAACAGGCTTTGGCATTTAGGGACACAGGTGCTAGTGTCACCATGGTGGCAGAGGATCTTGTGGACCCTGGACAGATCATCCTGGGTGAAATGTACCAGGTGACCAATGCAAGCAATGCCAGGACCAACCACAGTCTGGCAGTTGTGAATTTCTCCTGGGGAGGGGTAACTGGCCTCAAGAAGGTTGTAGTCAGTGCAGACCTCCCTGTAGAATGTCTATTGGGCAATGATCTAGAGACTTCAGCCTGGTCTGAAGTAGAGTTATGGACTCATGCTGAGATGTTGGGCATCCCTGCAGAGGTATTTGCTGTGACCAGGTCACAAGCCAAAATGCATAACACTGAACCAGCTCTGGATCCTGAAACTATGGACCAGATGCTTCCCAAGAGGAGGAGCAGTAGGGTTAAGGCAGTGCCTTCCCCTCTGTCTCAGACCACTGATTCCCCTCCCCAGGGAGGAGGAGCAGATCCTGAAGAAGGAACTGCCCCAGAGGAACTTGAGCCTGATCAGGTTGAGTTCTTGGGGGCAGGGGGCCCTTCTAGGGAAGATCTGAGTAAGGAGCAACAGTGCTGCCCCTCTCTTTAACCCCTCAGACAGCAGGCTGCTGCTGAGGCTGCTGGGAGTGCTAGTGGGTCCCATAAAGTTTATTGGGATGAGGGACTCCTATATTCTGAGGGTAGAGATCCAGCCCCTGGAGCCACCAGGAGGATGGTAATCCCTCAGAAGTTTAGGGGTTCCTCTTGACCCTAGCACATGATATCCCTTTGGCAGGTCACTTGGGCCAAAACAAGACCTGGGACAGGCTTGTTCCACATTTTCATTGGCCACATATGTCAGAGGACACAAAGGAGTTTTGCCGCTCCTGTGTCACATGCCAAGCCAGTGGCAAGGCAGGTGGCACAACAAAGGCCCCCCTGATACTACTACCTGTGGTGGGGATACCCTTTGAAAGGGTAGGGATTGACATTGTTGGTCTCCTTGACCCTCAAACTGCATCTGGGCACAGATTTATCCTGGTGGTAGTGGATCATGCCACCAGGTACCCAGAGGCAATTCCCCTGAGGACCACCACAGCCCCTGTGGTGGCAAGAGCCCTCATTGGAGTCTTCTCCAGGGTGGGTTTCCCAAAGGAGGTCATTTCTGACCGAGGTGCCAACTTCATGTCAGGATATTTGAAGGCAATGTGGAAGGAGTGTGGTGTAACTTATAAGTTCATCACCCCCTATCACCCACAATGCAATGGTTTAGTTGAACGCTTCAACAAAACCCTGAAGGGAATGATTAAAGGACTCCCAGAGAAGCTTAGGCGGAAATGGGACCTTCTTCTTCCCTGCCTGTTGTTTGCATACAGAGAGGTTCCACAGAAGGGGGTTGGTTACAGCCCATTTGAGCTTCTGTTTGGGCATCCTGTGAGAGGTCCATTGTGTTTGGTAAAAGAGGGCTGGGAGTTACCTCTCAAGCCCCCAAACAAGATGTGATGGACTATGTACTTGGTCTCCGCTCCCGGATGGCTGAGTACATGAAAAAGGCAACCAAAAACCTGGAGGCCAGCCAAGAATTACAAAAAGCTTGGCATGACCAAAAGGCTGTACTGACTGTATACCAGCCAGGACAGAAAGTGTGGGTGTTGGAGCCTGTGGCCCCAGCAGCCCTCCAAGACAAGTGGAGTGGCCCCCATACAATAGTTGAACAGAAGGGAGAGGTCACCTATCTGGTGAATCTTGGAACTCCCAGGAGCCCCCTGAGGGTGCTCCATGTCAACAGATTGAAACCATATGTTGACAGGGCTGACATGGGCTTGCTCATGGCAACTGATGAGGAACAGGAGGAGGAGAGTGACCCTCTCCCTGACCTGCTCTCGCAGAACCCTGATGATGGGTCAGTAGATGGTGTTGCTTTGGCAAGCAGCCTCACTGACCATCAGCAAACTGAGTGCAGGCAAGTTCTGCAACAGTACAGACATATGTTTAGCCTGACCCCCAGTCAGACTTCCTGGTGCACCCATGAGGTGGACACTGGAGACAGTCTGCCTGTCAAGAGTAAAATCTACAGGCAACCTGACCATGTCAGGGATTGTATCAGGACTGAAGTCCAGAAGATGTTGGAGTTAGGTGTAATTGAGCCTTCACATAGCCCATGGGCTAGCCCGGTAGTCCTAGTACCCAAGCCTCATACCCAGGGTGGTAAGAAAGAAATTAGGTTTTGTGTAGACTACAGAGGCCTCAATACAGTCACTAGGACTGATGCCTATCCCATACCAAGGGTAGATGAGCTGATTGATACTTTGGCCTCAGCCAAGTATCTAAGCACGTTTGACCTAACAGCCGGCTACTGGCAGATCAGGTTAGCTGATGATGCAAAAGCCAAAACAGCATTTTCGACCCCTGGTGGGCACTACCACTTTGTGGTGATGCCCTTTGGATTGAAAAATGCACCTGCCACTTTTCAGAGGTTGGTGAATAAAGTTCTGGCAGGGATGGAAACTTATTGCTCAGCTTATCTAGATGATATTGCTGTCTTTAGTTCCTCCTGGCAGGATCACCTGGTCCACCTCAGGAATGTTTTGGAGGCTCTGCAGAAAGCAGGCCTCACTATCAGGGCCACTAAGTGCCAGATAGGGCAGAGTCAGGTTGTGTACCTGGGCCACCTTGTAGGTGGAGGCCAGGTTCAGCCTTTACAGAGCAAAATCCAAACCATAATGGAATGGGTTGCTCCAACCACCCAGACACAGGTGAGAGCCTTCTTAGGCCTGACTGGGTACTATAGGAGGTTTGTCAAGGGATATGGATCTATAGTGACCCCCTTGAATGATCTGACCTCAAAGAAAATGCCAAAAAGGTTCAGTGGACAGCTAGCTGTCAGAAGGCATTTGAAGACCTAAAGCAGGCCATGTGCACTGCCCCCATCTTACAGAGTCCAGACTACACCAAAAGTTCATTGTCCAAACAGATGCTTCTGAGCTGGGTGTGGGAGCTGTACTGTCTCAACTGAATGATGAAGGTCAAGACCAGCCAGTAGCTTTTATTAGCAGAAGGCTGACCCCTAGAGAGAAACGTTGGTCAGCTATAGAGAGGGAGGCCTTTGCTGTGGTGTGGGCCCTGAAGAAGCTGAGGCCATACTTGTTTGGCACTCACTTCATAGTTCAGACTGACCACAAGCCCCTCCTATGGCTTAAACAGATGAAAGGTGAAAACCCAAAACTTTTGAGGTGGTCCATTTCCCTACAGGGGATGGACTATACAGTGGAACATAGACCTGGGACCCAACATGCCAATGCAGATGGACTCTCAAGGTATTTCCACTTAGAACACGAAGACTCAACTGGTCAAGGTTAGTTTAGTGTCCCTGCATTTGGGGGGGGGGGTTGTGTAGGAGAGTAGGATCTGCCTCTTATGTTGCCCCCACTTTTTTCCTGATGTTTACACTGGTTTCTGGCTATAGTCTGGCTGGGTCCCTGCCAATCAGGGGCCCAGCCTCTCTGTTCTCTCTAAACGATTTGGAGTGCACTCTAGGTGCACTAGTGATTGGATACTGTGGTACCTTATGAGTCCCTAGTATATGGTACCTTAGGTACCAAGGGCATAGGTACTTCACAGGCCTACCAGGGGCTGAAGCATGTATTATGCCACCCCTGGGAAGCAGACTTAATCTGACACCACAGGCCTGCTACTGCAGCCTGGGTGAGGTGGTGCTAGCACCCCTCACTGAGATATAGGTTCCCTATATCTCTCCAGCACACACATTTAAACCTATCAGTCACCCCTAAGGCAGGCCCTATCAATCCTGAGGGCAGGGTGCTTGGTTCCTATGTGAGAGGGTGCCTCTGCCTGAGCAGGGCCCCTCTGCAGCTCTCAGAGTCCATTCTCTGGGACTGTTTGTGGATGCGGTTAAACCATATACTCTTAAGTGCATTATATCCTCGCAGTAGAATGCTAACTTTGGAATGGCTGCATCAAAACATGTCGTGTTTGGTGTCAAACATCTTGGAATACTACCCCCCCGCCAGTTCTGGCGGCGGGGGTAGCATTCCACCCTTCTAGAGGGATAGACATGTACCTACTGTAGAAACGCGGTAGAATCCTGCAGAGCCCTGGCATCACAAAATGGATGCCACCAGTCACAGACACGGGGCTGCCCTCCTGCTGATGACCGACACTCGCAGTGGAGGAAGCCCAACAATAGATATCCTGTCCCAAGGGGGGTGTGACCACCTCCCAGACAGGGTTTAGTGTATTGGGGCTGGGTGGGTGCACTCTTAGAGTGCTTTGAAGTCCTGCACTGGGGGAGCAGAAGGCTCCTCTGTGCATACCCCAGTTCAAACCGGCTCAGGGGCTACCTGCCCCTGCTCTGGCGCGAAACTGGACAAAGGGAAGTAGGTGTAACCACCCACTTCCCTGACCCTCCCATAGGTGGGGTCATAGAGCTAGTCCCTCCCTTTCTTTTAGTATAAGAGGGGGAACCTGTGCATTGCAAACTAGATACCCCTGGACGACGCTCTACAAGAAGAATCCCGGACCTTCGACGTTCCACTACCTTTGGAAGACTGAAGAATCTCCCTTGGAGTCAAGGAGTGACTCCCCTGCTTGGCAGGCACCAAAAACGACAATGACGGTCGCAAACTACGCCGCTCCCGCCGGAGCCCGAACTCCCTGCAGCCCAGGAAGAGGATTTCCTGACTTCTCCAAGGCCATCGTGAGTCCCCAGCGAAGCTGAGGCAAGTGGACCCCACGAGCAACGAGGAACCGCAGACCCTGGGTACCGTGCACTATTGTCGAGTGCAACCCCTTCACGACGTTCTACGAACTTGTACTTTAGACCACGTGTGGTCCCAGCCTCTATCAGAAATCCCTCCCAAAATCAGAGGCCTACACCATCCCGAGTGACCGTGGGCCCCTGTTGAGTGCATCCGCCCAAGGTGTCTTTGCAATCCCTTGCCAGCCGGCTTGTGGGTCCCCAGAAGACTTTCCAAAGAAACCAAAGGGCTCCCCTGGGTGCTCCAGGCCTGCCCTGACCTACCCTCGCTGGGTAAGTTCTTCAGACCTTGCTGGTCTGCACCATTGACTTTTCTGTTCCACCACGAGACTTGCTGCTACCAAGGCTTGTTGGCTCCAATCGGGTCGCCGACACTGCAGTCAGCTGCAGATTTTGTGGGACACGTTGAATCCAGCTCCTGGCCATCCTCGACGCCTCCTGGACCTCGTGGTTGAAGAGTCAAGACACCAGTGAACGACCTGAATCTATCGACGACGGTGGGCATTCATCTTCCTTGCCCCGGGTCACTGCCAAGTGACTGTGAACACTGTCCCCTCTGCTTTCAGGTCTTCCTCCTTCCGAATCCAGGCTTGGATTCCAACGGACACTTCTTCTGTCGCCGCAAGCAGCAAGTCTTCATTGGCTCCCAGTGAAAACGACGCCGCGACCCGACACCAAAGGACACCTATGCACCCGGCTCCCCTGGGTGAGGTAACTTTAGCATTACGGTGCTCCTGTGGGTGTGGGCCCTAGAACTGCTTACCCTGTAAGTGGCTTGCTTGTAGCTACCCTAGAAGTGCCCTAAAACTCTTATTTTCTAAGTGCGACAATTGCGCTGACTCGTACAGGGTTCGCGTCTGTGTTAGACACAGCGCGTCCATCTCCCTTGCAACTCTATCTGTAACCGCGTCCTTCGACTCGTACTGAGTCCGATCGGTGTTCGCCTCGAACCCACAAGGGGCCTGTAACATTGAAATATCCATTGTGCTGACTCGTACAAGTTTCGCGTCTGTGTTAGACACAGCGCGTCCATCTCCCTTGCAACTCTATCTGTAACCGCGTCCTTCGACTCGTACAAGGACCGATCGGTGTGTTCGCCTCGAACACGCAAGGGACCTTTAACATTGAAATCTCAATCGCGTCTGTTCACATAGACTCGTACAGGACTCGCACCGGTGCCAGGACACCGCGTCCGTCCCCTGTGGGTCTCCTACAACTACCTGGGGTGGTTCTTGGGGGTCCCTCGATTTTAACTGCTCTAGACCTAGGTCTAGCCAAACTAAGATTGTGATATTTGATTGTGCTAACTTATTTTGATAACATTTGATTTGTACATATGTTCCTGACTTCTAATCTCATAAAGAGATTAGTAGAGAGTTGTTTATTAATAAATACATATATATTTGATATATATACCTGTGTGGTGTCTTTTCATTTGGTGATTCAAGAGATTGTGTGGTAAAACAAGCTGCTTTACATTCCTCCAAGACTTAGCCTGAAGGCTGCTCTCCACAGCTACCACTAGGATAGCTTTCTATAAAGGTTGTCATAAACCTACCAACCATAAGAGTCGAATTGTTCTGGTGCAAGGTGCCCACTTTAACTAGTGAACAGCATATACCAGGCCAACTTCTCACACTCCTGATGCTGTCTGCACCAAGCAGAAAAACCCTGCTAGCACTACTGCAAGGACCAAGCAGTACACTGCTTAAATTGCATGCGCAGAGCGGTAGAACCCGCTGCTAATACCGCCGACCTTTGAGCAGTCAACGCACTGCTGATACTGCCATCATTGAGCAGTAAACACACCGCTACTACTGCCACAATTGAGCAGTAGACACCCTGCTCATACTGCCACCATTGAGCTTGAGCAGTAAACACACTGCTGCTACAGCCATGAACAATAAACATCCTGCTAAACTGCTTGCGCCGGACAGCACGAACTCTGCCTGCCCCAACAGTAAACATACTGCTAATGATGACGAAAAAACTGAGCTGTAAACAAACACTGATCGTAACGTCCGCCCCGAGCGGTAACTCCTGCTGCTACTGACCACCCCAAGCAGCAAATACTCTGCTAATACTGCTTGCCCGGATGGCCTGCACCTGGACATCGTGACTGGGAAGCCCACTTCCTGAATATTATACGAGTCCTTAGGGGGAAGGGACCCTCACTTGGGCCCTCCCGTCTCGCAGAGGGGCCTGGGGTCATCTCACTACCTCCCACACAAAGTCCCCGGCACCTCGGGAACTTGCCGCACACTATTCGCGCCAAAAGCTGTCTGTCCCCAGCGTCATCAGAATATGGCGCGGTAGCTTACATTCCAGTATCCCTTCCTCCCGGGGGTGTAACACCTACTCCACCGTCCTGTGCCAAAGCATGGCCTCCGCTCGGTGTTAAGGTAGCCCGCAAACAACGCCCAAACCTCATCTTATCCATGCTGCATCCGCCGGCCCCACCGGCTGCAGCAAAGACGATCGACACAACAACACAACGACAGGCCGAGATCTCCAGTCCCAGGCGTCCCCCTTCTAACAAGACAGCCCGACATTGCCCTCAGGAGACCCCCAAGCCACCTTGCCGCTCGTCCCTCCTCATTTATCCATCCTTTCGTGGCATACCGAAATGGAAGCGCGCTTCCAACCACCGCACCATCCGTTTCACAATGCCACAAAAACGCACGAGACACTCCAACGGAATCCAACATAGCCCATGACACCAACCGAACAAAGACTGGTGCTCTGAAAGTGCCAACAGTGCACCAACTGATTCCGAATCAAAGCACATTCAAAACCCAATCCAGTTTGCAGCTAGCCGTGTTCCCGCATGGTACCCCTATAATCAATACCACACATCACACATATGCCACACAATACAGATACACAGCCTAGTCAGCTGGCGCAGGGATCCGAACAGTACCTGTGGTCAAACTCCCGCCTGGACCCAAGCCAGCCATGATATGGCGTGAACCCGACCCCCCCCAGTTTCCCTGCATTTCCTTCCTCCAACGTACCGAAAACAAACATCCAACAGTACGCAATGGACAGCACTTCAATCGTGCCCAACCCGACCAAAACAACCCATTGTCTTCCACACCAGACATACTACGGCCCTCATAAATTAGGCCCCCAGTGAAATGCCCATACTAAGCAGGGGGATTACAGCCAGGGTTCGCTCCACCCGCTCAGAACCCGGGACTCGTCCAATGGAACAGTGAAGACCCCGGACGCAATCCATCGATCGGTCCCAAAACCCATGACCCGCATCCCGGAGCCCCCTGAAGTCCACACGGGGAGGGGCGGAACAATGGCACTCACCTCGGCAAGACAACCAATTACCGCCCTAGATGCACCACTCAACATTACATCGGTTATACTTGCCAGATCACTCACGACGACAACCCGGGCCAACCTGCCCCCGCATGAAGCCTCCACCGAGCATCTCCCTCGAGCTGGGCGAGTCACACTCAAGCCCGTACACCTTCCGGTCCACAGGCGGCGCAACGTCCCCCAACGAATTCCTGCAGCGCTGCAACCCGTGCCCGATGCATCTTGCCCTGCAAGAAAGAAAGGGAAGAGAAAGAAGATCTCCGACGCCGATCTGGATCCCCCGCCGTCCTCTCCCGTCTCCGCGTGGCTCCTCCACCTAAGCGCCGGCGTTTAGATTCACGCAGTCCACAGCACACGGGGCCGGCGCTGTAAGGAAGAGAGGACGAGGGCCTGGGCAATGTGCCCTAAATAGGCCCCCCCGCCCTCTCCCCCCCCCCATTACCGGCCCCGGCAGGAAGTGGCGTCGGTCTCGCCCCGGAAGTACTTCTCGCCGTTCGCGGCGACCAATCCCTCAGCCAGGAGCCACGAGGGCGTGGCCGGGATCCCGGGGGCCCGCATCCTAATGGCGCGCTGCCTTATAGTACGCGCTTTTCCATTTGTGCCGGTGGTTGCAGGTGGTGAGCGCCGGCACTTATTTTTGGGATCCAGGACTTATTTCTCACCACCAGATTTCGACCCAGAGAAAGGGAGAGAAAGGCAGGAAAGGGAGAAAGAAGAAGGGAGAGAAATCTAAGAAAGCAGTTGTAAAGTAAGAAAGCAGAGATGAAAAAGTGAAGAGTGGGACAAAGAAACACCGTAGTGAAAGAAAGAGACACTGAGATGGAAGGAGAGCCAGGCAGCCTTGTTGTTTGGCAACCAGTGCTGGAAAGTAGGGGGATTGTGCCGGATCCCGGTTCCCGCAGCTATTTCAATCCAGATCTGGTATCTGGCTGACCCAGGAAAACATGCTGAATTTGTCCTGGTGTCATTTTCTGACATCAGGACACAATTCAGCAGAGCCTGCATGTTGTCTGCATTCCGTTCGGAGCAGGAGCATGCTGGCGGCGAAGGAGCTTTCTTATTTACACTTCCAGCTAGGCCCAAAACAAAAGCCTAATTTACACAAACACAGCCCTCCTTGTGTTTGAGTGTAATAGTGGATGGAAGCTGTCTGAAGCTTAACACCTAGACGCCAAAGCAATGGAAAAGACAAAGGCCCACAGTATGTACACTTCGCAAGAACTGAAGAGAAACTATGAATTGCGGGCAGATTTTTAACTTTGTTTAACTCTATGTAAGAGATATGCTTGCATTGTAAGATGGCAAGATTTATCAGTTTGCATGTGTTATTACACAAATATTGATCTAAATGGCCCTACTATTTTTTTATAGGTCTACTCATCCCAGTATAGTGTGTCAGAGTGATTTACATCACACACAGAGGCACAATAAATCATACCCGTGTGCAAATCAATGTACAGGAAATATTACATAAGACAATGAGGGATATAACTTATAAGGTGTAGGAATCCCATATCATCCACACTTGTAGATATCATGTTAAGAGTGAACGGTCGGTAGAAACACAAAGTCAGGATATAAAACCTAACCCAGTGATTGTGGTTGTCTGTTCTAATGAGACCTTTTTACTTCCCAAAGGAACCCTCCTCTGCAATTTTGGAATAGCAACACATGGAGAAAAAAACAATAAGGATCTAAATGCATGACTTATAGTTTGCATGCAGCTCCTTGATGCTGGTCATTTGAGCACTGTGCTATATCAGAAGGCTTGCAACTTCGTAACTGGTAGTTGAGACTCAACCATTTTCTTTCCATCCATAATTCAACTATAAAGAACATTGGTGTAAATCATAATTGAGACCATTAAAGAGTATTAACACTATCTGGGTGTCACCAGTGTAATTTTGAAATATAACCCCTTGGTTTAGAAGCAGTGGATGTTGGGTTGCATGTAAATGTCCACTAGTTCAGGGAAGAGGCAGTACCCCTGCGGCTCCTAACCAATTGACTAAAGATAGTGTGATGAAAAGTTCCCCCTGTAAGTCCGGACAACCAGGCCTTCAAAAAGTAATTGAACCAGTTGACAACCCTGTCAGACACCTCTCACAGATCATTGATCTGCCAGAAGTCTGGGTGGGCCATGGTGTCAAAGCCAGTAGACAGATTAAGCAACACCAACAACGCCATCTACCCCTTTTCAAATATGGCCAGGATCACATATTGAACCTCCAAAATATGTTTTCAGCCACTCTAGTATGGCAAAAGCCTGAATGCAAGTAGTGTAGGGTGTTACAGACATGGCTGTCAGAAGGGGAAGGCAGCCAGGGCTATTTTGTGCTTGCGCTTTTCAGGGAGCAGCACTACAAAAGATATTTATATGTCACAAAAGCAAGCTTTGCCTGGTTTTGTGGTATATTCAGGTGTATTATGATAAGATGGTGCCAACGTACTGGAACTGTCTCCAAATGTCTCCTAAGACATTAGAATACCCTAGTGTTTGTTAATTACTGGTGACTTACCACAGGTAAGGTCCCATCGCCAGTAGCGTCCCTATTGTGACAACATGGCAATTGAAGCTGTAACTGGTCTCCTTGTGAACTGTGTCCATTGCCCCTGTTGTTAACCACAAAAGCCTTGGTGGCCTTGTTAAACCAGTCAGTAGTGTGATAGAAATGGAATACTCTGAGAAGTCCACTGAAGTCTAATATATGTTTATTGCAAAAATATACTAAGTGGTAAAAATACTCTATGTGTGAATTAGCAATTTCAACAGACCAGTGCCTCGCCATCTGAGCCGTTGGGAGCCTACAATGCTAAATTCACTTCATTTTTGACTTTCCATAATTTTATATAAGGCATCAAGCGGTGGACAGAACACCTGCTCAAATGTGAAATTCAAGATAGCCGCCAGCGAGCAGGTGCCTAGCAATTCTCGCGGGAAGAATGTGAGCAGAACTTGGTATAGAAATACAATGGGCTACAGTAGAAATCTGGCTTCATTATTTCTGCAGTTTCTCGCTTGTCTATACCTACTTCAAAAAGAGGCTATGCTTACCTGAGCGGTCAGGCTAAATGTGCAATGTACAATACTGAAATGCAAGATGGTCATACATTTAAAATGTGTGTTAATGTGCAATAATACAAGGCTTTTACACAGGTACACAAACAATGTCACAGCTGGCACCCTAAACCTAAAACTGTTCTTTCGAAGGTAATCTCAATTATTTTTTTCGTAGTGGGTTCTTGACCATTTAAAATATTTCTGGATTTTGTGACATTTGTTGGCACTTTCTCAGTAACCTGGCCTCAAACCCACAGAGCAGCCCCCCTTGCAAATATGGCTATGGACATACTTAAGCAACAGGTAGGCTTATCATAACACAATTGATACATAATTGGAACTTTTGTTCCATTGACTGGGAACAATAAACATAGCTAAAGTAGGTGAACTGATATGGCTCTGCCTGGGCATTGACTTTATTGTGTCTGATTACAATGCCCTCTATATCTGAATTAAATGCCTAGTACTACCTTTCAGAGTGAGCCTTTGCTGTTTGACCTAGCTACACTTGGAAAGTCTAGGCTAAACATAAAGCAACCTGACTATACCATTGTAGTTCAGTAGCACCTGATGCCCCGATACACCTATGTTAAACAACAGTACTAGTGGTGGCTCATCAGCAGGGGTGTGAGGGTGCTGCCCTACCACATGTGAGCCATCCCATACTACCCCTTACATCTGCCCACACTGCTCTTTATTTAATTTGGCAGTGTTCATGAAAAGACAAGAGGGTTTTGGCAGTGAGAGTGAGTGTATGTGTGGTTGTGCATAAATTAGCATGAGTGAGAATTGATGAGAGGGAGAGTGTATGTGTGAGTGTGTTTATTAGTGAGAGTGACTTACTGAGAGTGAGTAAGGGAAAGTAAGTATGTTTGAGAAAGAGTAAATGACATAATGAAAGGAAGAATGAGTGATTGACAGGGAAGTGTGTGGGAGTGAGAGTGAATATGAGTGAGACATAATGAATGAGTGAAACAGAGTCCAAAAGAGGAAGTGTGAAAGAGTGGGTGTGTGTTTTTAAGTGTCTTTGCGAATGTGAGTGAGAATTAACGAGTGAGAGTATGAGAATATGAGTGTGTGTGTGTGTGAGAGACAGAGAAATGAGAATCAATGAGAGTGAGTATGTGAAAGTGAGTATGTGTGAGTAAGTGTGTTTGTGAACATGAATGTGCGTCAGTGAGAGTGAATAAAAGAGAGTGAGAATCAGTGAGAGTCAATCAGAATCAGTGTGATTGAGTTAGTGAGAATGAGTATTTGTGTGAGAGTGTTTGTGAGTTAGAGTACGGGGTTGTAACTGAGAGCGAGTGATTGCGAGCGCAAGTGAAAGTGAGTTATGAGTGAGATGAGTAAGTGAGGGATATACTGTAAGTATGAAAGAGTTAGAATATGTGACGGGGCGTGAGAGAGGAAGTGTGAAAGAGTGAGAATGAGCACCTTTGTGAGATTGTGAACGAGCGAGAATCAATGTGTGAAAGTGAGAATTTGAAAGAGAGTGAGTGAGTGACAGTGAAAGTGTGTGTGCATATATTTGTGGGTGTGAATATGAGTTGGAATGAGAGAGTGAGGGAAAGTGAATGTGAGTGAGTTAGAATGAGTGGCTGGGGGGGTGAGCGAGAGTGTGTGTTATGCTTGCAGTCTGCTGCTTGCCATGAGATACCTGAGGTAATTTTTGGGTTATGGAGCTACCCATGATCATCTGCTGGCACCGGCCGTTTGGAGGTAATTGTGGTAAGGGAAGGCAACTCTGGCAAAATGCACACTGGAAGTAATTCGTGGATGACAACATTCGGGTACTGAAATATGTGATGTAATTCTTGGCATGAAGGAGGTAATCTTTACAAAATGCTAGCTGGAGGTAATCCTTAACATATAGAGAGGATCAACATAGCACATTTTGGAAAAAATGGGGCCAACCCCTCAGAAGTGTTTGGACACCATAAATGTATTGAAATATTTTGTGTCCTTTCAGATCCTATGGTTTGTAGCAAATGTATGTGAAAATCTGTGTTTCCCCACCAATCTCTGTATGTATTCACCTTGTCTTTCAAACTTGGAATTCCAAAGCAGCAAACATTTCTGTGTGAAAAAAAACAAAAAGTTGCCCATTGGCATTTGAAGGCCAGTGGTAATGAGGGTCTAAATGGAATAAGCCCTGTTGGACTTTCTAATGTCAATAAAAACCTTATAGAACAGGGTCCTTCATAGAATGGAGGGCGTCTAAAGGTGGATGTGTTGAACGGATCTTAATTCTTTTATGAACTGATAGCTGACAATGCTCAGACTTCAGTAGTGATCCTTCTCGACTATTCTTTTGACCAGCCTGATAATGGTTTATGATCTTGCCAAGTAAATAATAATATAAAAAACCTATAATACCAAACACATTGTTTCTCATTCATGTTCCCAAATATCCATCTTGGAGAGGTGTGGTGCAGCCGACAGAGCGGCAGACTCTGGACCGCGGTGACCACGGTTCGATCACCGGTGGCAGCTCAGCTCAGCATCATCTGACTCTGGAAAATAGCTCACTTAATCTCCCCGACGGCCCCCAGCGCCTCGAAACCCTTGAGGGGTGATATGTTCACGCTTTACAAATTCGAATTAATTTAATGTTGTGTGTAAACCATCTCGCCCCCCGTGAAAGGTGATTTAGGACTCTAATTGTAGACAGACAGCATCAAGGAAACAGCCTAACAGTCCCAACTGTCAGCCGTGGAACCATCATGAGGTAATCCATAGCAACCTTCTAGAGGAAGGGAATTCTAAAACGTTGTGGCAGGAAGCAGTGTCTAGGTTGGTGCGACCAGTGCCGCAGCACTAGGCGCCAAGTATTGGAGCGAGAGGGGGGATTGCAATTTCACATATCTTGCAGGGTTAAAGGCGTCTACTGCAGAGACTTTGTGTGCAACTGTAAGGCACAGGCTTAATAACTCAGGGGCAAATTCACAAGCCCCTATCGCCACAGGAGCGTCACACTTTTCGACATTCCTGTGGCGATACGGGCTTCGCCTTATTTACAAGGCAGTGTTAAGCCACTTAACACCTAACCCCTAAAATCTCTGACATCTGAAATGCCAGCAAAAAAAACACCATACCATTGTCATTGAGAACAATATTATCTCCCCTTCGTCTGTACAGACCTCTGTCAGCTCCTGCAAAACTCTACTCAACGGAGCCAATGACATCGTCTTTCTCTCCCTTTTGCCCTCTCCCGCTGCCTTGCCCATCCTTCCACTACCTTCCTCCATTTTTCCCTAGCCAACGGCTCGTAACTCTATAAAAGCTGACCATAAAAAGCAATCACCACTAGCTTACCAGCATCAGTCACCGGGGGCAGTCCTAAAAGTAACCATCCTCCCTCTTGCTCCCACCGTGCATGTCCTCCAATGACCTTCACTTTGATCCTGACGCCAAAAACTCAACCAATGCCTGAGAATATGATCTTTATGTCTATGCAGCTAAGGAACCCTCAGTCAATGCTACCATCTTCTTGCTCCTATTCTGAATAATTTTTCCAGCATTGGCGTCTTCACTCAATCTGCATGTGGTGCAAGCCCAGGGATTATCCTCCTCTGAAAACGAGATAATGCATCCGCAGTGTCATTGCCGATACCTGGGACATTCTCCACCGTGAAGATGATGTAATAATGCAGGAACCTAAGACAAACACTATAACAGCTGTAGAATGTTCACATCATGAGCTTATTTACAATATCCACCACCATCATATTATCCACATTAAACAGAACCTGCTTGTTCCTGAGTTGATCGCCTCACAATGTTAAAGTCATCACAAGTGGAAAGAATTCTAAAAAGGTGATACTCCACTCCACCCCACCCTTCCCCATTCCTCCAGCCACTGCTTTCCACACCATCTTCCCTGAAGAAACAGGCAGAAACTCGCTCCTTCTGCTGCATCTTAATAAATCTGAGCACACCAATGTGCCTCCTCCCATACAACCCATTGTAATTCCTTAAAACACCCTCCACACCATCAAATCTACCCAGACCCCTACTGACAATCTTATTCTATGATGTGGCAAGCCCTGCCCTGACAGCACCAAACTAAGCTTGGTGCAAAACGTCCTACCTGGCCTTACCACCCTACATGCAAAATTTAGATGGCCTAAGAAAACTTGAATGTCCTTCACTTGAACTTTCCCTCTCTCCAATATGTCAATCAAGATGTGTAGAGTGTGACTACTTCACCCGTGATTGCTCGAGGCGAGTCGCCTAACAAGTGCAACATTGCCAATTTCTGGTCTTCTGGTAATCTGGCCTCCATGCTCCCAGAATCAATCTCAATACTCAGGTATGTCAGAGCTGTACACAGACCCAGAGCCTTCTCCGGTGTCAATGGCATGTCAACAATCAACATCAAATCCTGAAAATATGCCAGCCACTCATTACAAACTCTAGGGCACTGGGGGCCAACAAAAAATAAATTGTCAAAATAATGCACCACAGATTACACACCTGATGTAGAAGTAAACAACCACAGCAAGAAGGAACTAAACTTCTCAAATAATGCAGAAGAGATAGAACAGCAGATGGGTTAAGCCATGTCTCCAAACAAATGACCCTCAAACCATATGCCCAATAAATCAAAATCTTCTGTGTGAACCAGTAAAAGTCTGAATTCCAACTTTATGTCACTCTTCGCCAAACACGTCCCTGGGCCTGCCTTTTGCACAATCTCTATAGAAACATCTTCCGAAGACTACTTAACTGCACTTAAATATTCAGATTTTAAATTGTTCACCGAGTGCCCTTCAGGCCGTGACAAGAATTGACTCAAGCAGAACTCACCCTTTTCCTTCTTTGGCACCTCTTCTTTGGGTGAAATTATTAGCTGCTCCAATGGCAATGATTGGAGGGATCCCTCCACTCTACCCTCGCCAAGTTCTGACAAACGACTTCAGCATGCTTTTTGCAGAATGCAGGTTTTCCACCCATCTTCTCGCATTTGGCTCCTCATACCCCAATTGAAAACTGTCCTCAAAACCTTTTAACAAAAGCTGTGTATCCTTTCTCTTGTCATAAAACTGCAGCCAAAACCTCAGCTGCTCCATTTTAACTGGTGTATGCATTTTCTCCCATAGACCCTTGAGTATTCCTACCACGTCCTCTATGTGATTACTGCTGCCTTACCACTACTATGCGCACACTGTTCCTCTCGCCAATAGATGCCACACTGTATGAGAATGTGCTTACTGTTGCATTTTGAGCATTTGTGAACAGTGGTTTTGCAAAACCTGAGCAGGCCCCCATGCAAGGTACATAGAGGGGCCACCCTCTGATCTTAATCAAGAGCTCTCAGGTCAGGGTACTGTGCTGAGGGGGGCCCTGGAGCTTGGGGTCCCCCTACACAGCAGGGGGCTTGGGGTCTATATTACGCCACTGTCTGTGACAAAATCTGCCAATACTTCCTATTGCAGAAATCTTTGTTGTATGCTCAACTAGCCCCTTACTGCCCAGATTGACCTTTGTCTGCACTGCCCACCCCTCCCTGGTTGAAAGTGCAGATATATCAATGGTAGGCTGCTAGCCATGTACTTGTACATGGTAGGGGCCAGTCTTGCCCATGCCATCCATTGAAGCCATGAGTCCATATTCAACTCCCTCACTTCCCTTCAGAATCCTCTGTCAGGTGCACCCACAACTCTTTGTTGTAACAAACCCGGGCATAACATCCACAATTTACCTGTGCCTTCATTATACTTCAAAAGCGCAACACAGCATTTTTGGTACTTTTCACAATACATGCTACGTATATCAAAAATGCTGCTGTTCAATTCTCAATAGTAACTAGGACCTTGGGCCTGTTTGACAACTCAATTTCTTCCTTGTACGAGCCCTCCTTAGCCCTAACCTTCATCTGAAGTAAGTTTTAAACTTCCACATATTCTCCCTTCCATATTTTATCTTTTGTTGATGCCATCAAATGTGCCTCAAAAGGTTTAGTAATATCCATGTAATACAACATCTTGAGCTAAATCTCTTTACTCTCTTTCTTGTCTTTCTCTATATTCACACACCTCGTCTGCTCCAGTACCTTTGCTACTCACAGCCCCATTTCCAACCATCTTTTTAGCCATTTCTCCTTTTTGGATATTGTAGTTGCGCTTTGATCCAACAAGTACTTCTCTTTTACCAAGCGCACCTCACTTTCCATGCCAGTGTTTTCTCTACCCCCTCAAACTGCTCGCGCCTCCATAGCGCTAATCCCATACTCTTTTTCTCCAACTCACCTGGCCTGAAGACCGGGGTCTGCACCAAAACCTGCTGCCCCCCTTCTAAAGACCTCTTGTCTTCCATCACCATTGTCGAAACCAGCGCCTTTGAATGTGCTCTAGGTGCCTGTAAAACATCAACCTCCTCACTGTTCGTATTAACTTTAGGACCCCATCGGGCCCTCAGGTCCTCAGCATCGAGTGGCACTCCTCACTCTTTCTTTGCCTCGCACCTGTTACCCCTTCAGCTATTTCACCTTCCTTCAATTTCTCACGCCTCTCCTTGTAATGTAATTCTATCTCCTCTATAAGCTCATAGTCCAGATCTGCCGAACCAGTTCCACTGGGACCAGGCAGTTCCATGTTGTCTACACTAACGTCAACACGCGTTAAAGGTTGCAGTCTTGCCATATTCCACAAGGAGCCCACTCTAGACCTTCCTTGCTTGGCTTGGTGCTGGTCCTTCGCTGCCACCAGGTCAACCACACTGGATTGTAACCTGTCTTCCTCCCAGGGTATTTGAGCCATACAAGACTCTCCAGAATATACTATTCATGCCACATGCGTCTGGCACCACCTGTCTGGCTGGTGTATAACGTGCCTCGTCTACAAGAAAGATGGCCATGACTTCCTGGCAGAGTTCAGATCACCTGCCTCAAACCCCAATGCCAATATCAGGTCCGGGTAAAAAACTATAATTCAGAGCATCAAATTGTATGGTAGTTGCCAAGGGTACGCGCATTGCGTTTACTCCTAGGTAAGTGCTCTGTTTTGATTGGACTCCCACCTGCCATCTGTCATTTTTTCCCAGAACAGATTGTTTTAGTTCCTAGCAGAAATGCCCATTGCTCAGACTTGTCCTCAAATTAAAGACCAAGAGACACCCCACAAAGATGATTAACTACAAGAGATGCAGAGGCATCTCTTCATTAATCACAGGACCGAATGTGGTGGTTAAGGTTGCTTGCCACTGGTGTCCTGGCATTGGTCCTACTATAGCTCTGCAAACTGGGCAAGTACAACCACACTTGAGTCTCAGGGTAGCAAGGGCAAGCAAGCAGTTCAAGGCTTCTAAGGGAGATAGTGTGGGGGCTAAGGGGGCAAGAGCTCTGAACTCAACAATCAATCAACAGGCACAATAACTTCAATGTCAGGCTCAGTGCTTGTCCTATAGTAAAAGAAGTACTTTAATTGCACAATGGAACTAAAGACTCCACAACCCAATTATACTCAAGAATACAGAGTTGAATTCCTGGTTTAATTCATCAGTTTGCACTACATTCACCTGCTTTAATTTCCTCTCCCCACCTGGGTGATATCCAGGAGCTTTGTCCCCAGTATTTAGTGGCAAAGGCATGAATTAGACAGAGATGCAGATTATCACTGTTACCTTTCAGGGGTTTAGATGTGAAACATGGTCACTCGAGCTTACCCTTGGTTTACTTCCCTTGAGTGCATCTCAGCCCCGTGTGCTCTGGTAAGCCTTGTGGACTCTGCACACCAGTCCTCACATGTTGAGCAAGACAATCACAGCCCATGATGCTTGCCATAGTCATTCGCTGATGTTGTGGGTAGATGTAGTTCGGGCACAGGCATTGTGATCCGACCTACCCAGCTAAGCAGTCTCTTCAGCCAGTCTGTTTCACAAGGTGATGTGCAGTTGCAACCTTCTAGGCTGATGAGGCTCAAAGCAACATGGTGCATTTGCTGCCTCCAAAGCTGATCAGGCTCACAGCGGAGAGGTACCGTTGTGGCCTTCCAGGCCTATTAGGCTCAAAATAGTGAGCTGCAGTTGGTGCCTTACAGGCCGATCAGACTCACGCAAACGAGGTGCAGTTGCAATCTCACAGGCCAATCCGGTTCACAGTGGTGAGGCGCTGTGGTAGCTGCACAGAATTATGCCCACAGTGGATATGGCCATGCTTGGTTAATACAGACTATGGGGTAGTTCTCAGGTAGGAACTGCACAGAGAGACTGAGGGACCCTCTTCACGATACAGTCCCTCCTGGCTTCACTATCTAATAGTGACCACTTTCTCTGATCCTTGACAGTCTTTCCTCATGCAGGACAAGACTCACTCCTTTCATCTCTCAGCAGGCAGGCAAGCTTCTAGGAACTAGGAAGCCCCTCAGCGCTTCCAGAAGAAACCTCAGACTTCTGGTGATGTCCACTCACCTCTGGGAGACCGGATGTCCTAGCTGCCCAGCGGCTCTTCTAGTACTCTGCAGAGTACTCCTTTCGTTCGTCAAGAAGAATTTGGGACTGAAACAAAGTGGGGTGGTTTGGGTCCGACTTAATATTTTTGTGCACATTTTCTAGACAAAATATGTGGATCCACTGTCTCAGAGTTTAGACTTAGTTTGGGGTGATGAAGGTGAACTGTTTCAAACTTCAGACCTGGTGTGGGGTTGTTTTCTGTCGTTTCTTTCAGATGTCTTTCTCAGGCTGCTCTCCAGACACAGTCTTTGTGTAAATTGATTCTTTTCACACGGGTAACACTGAAGCTGTCTCTAAGCAAGAGCACCCATCCCATGGGCACAATGAAGTGTGCGGTATATGCACCTCTGCTGTCATCAGATTTTCTAAAGCCGTAACGAGGGGCTGATAAAATGACAGGCCTGACCCAGAAACTTCCGCATGTTTAACAGCAGAAACTGCAATCCCACCCTTCACCCCTACCATCCACCCAATGGCAATATTCTGGGAAAACTAATCAGCATTCCCTTGCTAACAATGTCTTCAAGGAATTCCTAAATGTAGCCAGTGGCGTAACGCAAAATGTTCGGGCCCCCCTGCAGAATGTGATGAGGGACCCAGGCGTCCCCCAGATCGCACAGATATTCATTGATCTTGGGCTCAATGGGGGCCCCCTGAATAGGTGAGTCCCTCCTCCCCCTACACTGCAGTGGCCTGCTCCAGAAAGCAGAGTGGATTTCTAGAATGTTCAACTATTTCTTATTCCATGGCTTTGCACACATTCTTCAAGGCATGCTTTGGCATGGCTAGGAGGGTTAAAGGCCCCCCTTCAAAACAAGGAAACCTGGGGGACCCTCAAACTGCGGGGGCTGCGGGAGCCTACGTTATGCCCCAGGTTTTTCGCCATGTCTCAATCCTCCTCATTTCTGTGTCAGGATCTTCAAGTTCCAGCCACAGAAATGCAGGCAATGTACTTGGAATGCTTGCGGAAGCTGTCCTCATCCTCCATCTTAAGCCATGCCAAACCACGTGCATCCAAAATTGATCACCTCATTTAGGTACTCAGACTCTCGTACATACAGAGATATTCTACCGCCCATGTACCCCAGGCTGACTGTATATGCACATGCACTCGATATATATGTGTAATGTCAGCACAGGCTTTTTGGGTACACAGAACAAGAGGAAATTTATACAAGAGGGGACAGTAGTCCACTCTCTCACTGGCTCAGATAACAATGTTTGGTGGCGCTCAATGCTTAATTTGAGCCTCTGGTTTCCGGTGCTTGGCACTGCCACTAATTGCCAACTCTTGCCCTTATGACAGTCTGCCACATGGTGGCGATGTTTGTCTAATGTAGAGATGAGCACAACAACAGTTGTTTATTAATTCAATATACATTAAAAATTACTAAATCCTGGTGTCCAATCCATTATTATAGCTTTGGGAGCCTGGAATAGACTGAATTGTCACACTTGTGGGACTGTGAGGGTTAGTAGTTGTGTTGGTATTGTCATTGGCCTTGCTGGCTGGGGCAATGAGTGATGCAAGCTGCTCTGGCCTCCCAAAGAGGGTCCGGCACGTATTTTGTTACAAATTAAGCACTGCTTTCAGTCACAAAACGTGGTATGCTTCCACCGCCATTTTGTGTGCTTCTCGAATGACAGGGACAGAAGTACTCTGCCCACTTTGAGGGCCACATTTGTTGCATCCCTTCAGGCCACGAGGCAGGTTCTGGAGCTCGCGCCGTCAGCGCCAGCCCAGGGCCTCTGCTCACACGCGAGCTTAGCGTGACCCCAGTGCCAAGATAAAAGGATCCCAGATTCAAATGCAGTCGGGCACTCAGGGCAGGAGCACACGTTCTTGTACCACACAGGGGGCATTCCCGTACCAACAACGGATAACTGTAAAATAGAAAGGTGTATGCAGTAACTGAAAAGCGAATACACAAATTGAGAAAATGATTGTAAAATGTAATGGAATAGTTTACAGGAAAAATAAAAGCAGCTAAATTCCGTTGCTGCTCATTCAGACTTCTCTTAACATAACCTCCCAAATAAAGACAGTGTGAGGCAGAGAATGCCCGTAGGGAACATGACGTCATCGCTCCTTCCACCACCCAAGGCACTTTCCCATCCCATTCCAGAGATGGGTGGAGGGTCTGGGACCGTGCCAGCGCCCCTGGCGACATGTGGTTCTCACGTGAATATCTAGACTTTGTTTCTGCTAAGGCAGACATGTTTACCCTGTTAGGGAGTGTGGGGTTTCGAGCTATCTTTTCAGACCCCTCATTTGAGGTCTGCTCAGACACGCTCCGTTTTATTGATTTGATAGGAGCGTGGGGGGGGGCTTGACTTTGCCCCCGCCCTACCCGTTCAGCGTGCACACTATATGAACAGCTCTCCTTAGTTTGCGCGCACGCGACACGGCAGGGGTGACGTCTAGAATAGAAGGCACCTGTCACCTGTGTGATGTGCCCTCGGGCACAGATGCACTTTGCCTGGTCAAAGAGCACCCATAGTGCTCTCCAATTTTGTGAACTTCCCCTACACATACGTCTTTGACTCTCACAGAATGGCCAACGGAATTTGCAAAACAGTATATGTGTAATTAAAATTAGAACCCTATCTAACTCCCACGTAACTTAACAAAAAATTACAAGACCCTTTAGTCTATTAGTCAGTAAAATGTGCCCTCAAACTTGGCAGTAGGGATTGTGCTGTTGCTCCCCAGACCATGAACCTGTTAATGATATTTCCCGCCAAACTGGGACAAGCCGAGATTGAAGTTCTGCTCGAGGCAGCAGCCTGCCTGTGCGGCATGCTAGGACTGCCGACCGCTCATTGGTCATGAACCCTGGCTGACTGCAGAAGCGTAGAATGTGCTGGTGCAGCAGGTGCAGTAGCACTGCTGCCCAGATGCCAGAGGGGCCATCTGAACCCTGGTTATTGGTATATTTCACAGTTCAAACAGGGGCCAAGAAGGCAATTCCCTTTCTTCATGGCACACTAGCTGCGCCCAGGTCACAAGTCCTAAAAAAAGAAGTGGGGGGACTAACCTAGTTAATCAGAACACAAGTGGCATCACGGCGCGTGACATCGCAGCGCGTGACATCACAGGAAGTGGCATCATAAGAAGTGACATCAGATCTTGAGCCCTCACATATATGTTTAGCAGGTCTATCATGAATACATTGGAGCACATTTCGAGTGTACAGGAAAACCCTCCTGATATAGGCAGAAGATTCACACATTTGAAAGCTACACATAAAACAATGGTGCCTTCTGTCAACGTAAACTTCCTCTACCCATAGAGCTTTACAAGAAAAAATGGTGGTACTTAAATTATTTCAACGCCTCCTCAGTGGGTAGTAAGCACTATATAAATTACATTTATTTTGTGTAAATACATTCTTACAGTACATACATATCTTCTAAACAGGGACTGAACAAAGTGAAAAGCTGCCTCTCTTAAGTATGTGTGAAGTGTAACAAGGTGTGAACCTTTGTTTCACCTCCGTTTCATTTGCATCTAGGTGTGAGGCTCCTGACTGCTCCCAGCCAGGAGACTCGAACAAAAGGAGGCCTGATGATAGCTCAGATTTGGCCTTTGTTAGGGGCCCAGCAGGAATCTTAAATAAGAAAGCCCCCTCCCAGTCTGCACGTTGTTGTTGCGGTCGAAAGCAGACAACAGCATGCAGGCGCTGCTGAATGTGTCCCGGTGTTTGCAAATTACACCAGGACGAATTCAGCATATTTTTCAATGGGGCCCAACTTCTTGGCAGGGTGGACGTCGTCCACCCTGTGAAAATAGTGGGCGGACGCCGTCCACCCGCGTGTTCCCCAGACTCGTGCCCTGGCTACGCCCCTGCCCTTGTAGCAGTCTCTGTACTGTGGAGGATTTTCTTCATGCATGCAGCTGGTGGCCAGACAACGGCATGCAGTGCGTGCGGACCAATGTCAACCCCGCTTTCCTTGGGCACACTGTCCTCTGTCTCCCAGCCAACTGTCTCCTCGAGTTATTTTCATTTTTAATGATTCGTAGTAGCGAAAACTTCCCGCTTTTTGCCACTTCATCAGCTGGGCACGCAACACTGCCCTGGAAAGGTTGTTTAATATGGCCCCCTTCGAGTGAGTGTAGCGACTGGTCTCAACCATTTCCAGTCGGGGTTAGGGAGTTTACCCCTTCCCAGGACTATTTGAAAAAATAGTATGCTATATCACATATTATCAAATATATTATGTTAGGCAGTATGCAAGTGACATCATGGCGCGTGACATCATAGTGTGTGACAACGCATGTGACATCACAGGAAGTGGCATCACAACCCATGACCTCACAGAAAGTGTCATCACAAGAAATGACATCAGATCTTAAGACGGCACACATATGTTTAGCAGGTCTATCGTGATAACATCTGAGCACATTACAATATTTAACAAATTATATTTTGCATCTGAGTTGTACCAAAAAAAGTGACGTAAAAAAAATCTGAGCCTCAACAAGGAGAAACACGGAGTTAAATCTGTTATGCTTAGTTGGTTGCAAAGTCTGCATTTTAAAATAACTTGTGGGATTTATGCACCTGTTGGATGCAGTTGGAGAAGTGTGGCTCAATGGTTAGAGCGACAGACCCTGATGCAGAGATCTGGCCCGGGACCAGGGTTCAATTCCTGCCTCGGTGGGTCTTGGGCTCAATTTCTTCGGACCTGATAATTCTCGCCTCGGTGCCTATTCTAATCATGGGTCCCACTCTGCAACTCTGGGCAATAGCTTGCTTAATCTCCACAACGGCCCCCACCAGCGCTGGGATGCCTGCCTTCACCTTGGGGGTACCCAGGAGTGGACATTTCACAGGGAAAAGCCAGGAAGGGTTCCACAGCGGTATGCGTACAGCGCCAGGACACCCCTTTGGGGGTATAAGTGCGCTTTACAAGTACAAATTTCATTTCATTTCACCTGCTGCAGAGATCTTTGTGTGCCAACTAAAGCTCGGAATACTAATGTAAGATAACTCTGGAGGTTAACGTATTTGCTGGAGAGATCTGTGTTTTGTCTAGTCCTAGTTTTGAATCAAAGTAACATAGAGGGGTTATTTGTCTCCTGCAAAGCACATTATGTAACAGTTAAAAATTCTGTAATTTTTATTTTATGTAAATGACATTGCTTTTAACACGGAGATCCTTTTGTTACTTGCAGTTCATAAATTGCAATCCTTCTAATATAGCACAGTGAGCTATGAAGGACATGTGTCTCCTAGACAATGTCTTATGAAACACATCCTGCACATTGATTTTACACAATTGTCAATGTATAATGTGTGCACTTGATGTAAAGCGCTCTGACACCCTGTATTGGGATGAGTAGTGCTACATCGCTATAAAAGAAATGAAACAAAATAGTGGTATTTAAATTGTTACATGCAAAATACTGGGACAGACATATGAGATTCCTACAGTGCATGCATCTCTCGTATGCAAAGGTACTGAAAAGTCAAAAGCGTGCCTCTCTACATGTGAAGCGCCGGAACAAGATGGCAGCGATTCACTGAGCTTCGTCTTTTCACGGAGCCACGAGTGTAGTTTTCGGCCACACTGAGACCATGCACAACGCTCCCAAAGCTGGTCTCCTACGTCGCATCGGTGTGGCATGATGCTGAGCTGGCGGGAGTCTCATTGAACCCGTTTTTCACCGTTTTTTGCCGCGACGACGATTCTCCTCACTCGCGGGCGGCTGCCATTTTGAATGGCGCGTCGCTCAAGTTACCTCATGCGGCCAATAATTCCTGGATGAGCATTTTTCAACTTTATACTATTCTCACCATTCTCCATGCACCTCTGGTTTATGTCATGGTTTTATCTTAAACCAGCGCTATGGTGCTTTATTTGTTTGATTTTTACATTCCTTTACTTCCAACTGGTCCTACATTCGTATTTTTAAATACTGCCAAGGCAAAAGGAATTAATTTGCTGAATTAAGCATATACAATCTGGAATCTGTGTCTTTATGGTGCATATAGAACACGTGACCTGGAACTGGTTTTTGGTATTTATACATTTTTCTACATAATCCTACTGTGCTTAAGTGGTACAAACCGTCGTTGGATCAACTTCACTTGCACCTGCTTTTGCCCGATCTTGGGGAGAGGTGAATGTGATTACATGTGCTGTGAAGTGTTCCTTGCATGTGTTTCAATCAGTGGGACTCTTTTTCATGTCTCCTCACTTCATAGTGGTACATGTATCATTGCACACTTATACTGAACTACCACTATCTTTATAGGCAGACTTGTTACTATTAAAAAGCCTCCTCAACGTCAGTCACGCAACATTAAAATGTCTAGCGACTCGCTCAACCTTACCAAGGCATCCTCTTCTGGCACTAAACCTAAAAGAGCCAAAAATGACCCTCCATCTCCGGTCCAGTCATCCTCAAATCCTGTCCTGGATGCAATTTTGGACGAACTACGTGCACTCAAACCATTCATGAATGCCACCAATGAAAAACTGCAGTTGATTGAGGACCGATGGATTAATATGGAAGGCAAAATAACTGAAATGGAACAACGTGTGGGCCACCTCCAGGACGTAGCGACTAAAATTCCTCTGCTGGAACAAGAAATCCAAAAGCTTAAGCTCCACACAGAGGACCTTGAAATCGCAACAGAAGGAACAATCTGCATCTTTATGGTTTACCGGAGAATATTGAAGGCCCTGATCTTCTCTCCTTTTTAAATACATTTTTGCCTGACCTTCTAAGTCTTCAGTCTTCTGCTCCTCTAAACATCCAACGAGCACATCGTCTTGGTCATCCTCAGCTTCACTCTACCGGACCGCGTGGTATTATAATGCTCTTTTTAGAATATACCGACCTGATGCGTGTACTGAAAAGTGCCAGAGAGAAACGTCTTCTTGTTTGGTCTGGTCATAACATCTTTATCTCTCAGGATCTTTCTAATGCAACCAATGCTAGACGTAAGGAATTTTTGGCACTTCGTCCTCAAATGAGATCTCTGAATATCCGATATGGCATATTACACCCTTGTCTCTGCAAGATTACTCACGAAGGTGCTTCCCGTTCATTTGAAGATCCAACTAAATTAAAGCTGTTCCTGCAAACCATCACCAGAACACCTATGGACACAAATGCACAATCTTCCTAAACTGTTAAATTGTTGTTATCAACACATGGCTTCTTGTTTCTAGTTTTATTCCCTAGTTTTGCTCTATAAACACGGGTTATGTGGCCGGAGTATTTCTATTTTATAATTGTCTTTTTCCTCTCCGCTGTTGCTCTTGTCTCTGGGTGCTGACATGCCCGTTTCTCATCTTACTCTCTTTTTGCTTCAGATCTGGCTTTATGTTCTTGATCTGTCTCTCCTTTTTTCTATCTTCCTCATTCTTCTCACATTCCCTCTCTTTCTATCCTTGTTTCTCCATTTCCCTCTTTCTCTTCTTTTCCCCTTCTCCTCTCTTTATAATCGCATAAGGGTCTTTTTCTTTTGCCTCGTCATGTCTCTTATAATCCTTTTACGTTATCCTATTGTTGATAAACTGTGTCTTTTTGCTTTCATTGTTGTCTCTGCAGTGTGTCATCATTGTTCCTGTATCCTTGTTTTTAAGCTGCAACATGTTTAATGTTGTGTCGTGGAACGTCCGTGGTCTGGGTCATCCTGTCACGCGTCAAAAAGTACTTTCTCATCTATCGAAACTTAATTGGCAAAATTGCTTTCTTACAGGAAACTCACTGTAACGATATTGAATCACTTAAACTCAAACGCCAATGGGTGGGCCAAGTTGTTTTCTCACCTGCTGTCAACCGTAAGGGTGGTGTTGCCATCCTATGTCACAAATCCCTAAAGATTCAAATAATCTACTGAATGTGACACAATTGGACGTTGGGCAATCCTTCATGCCAGGTCTATAATAAAACGGTCACTTTTTTAAACATTTATGGACCAGTTAAGTCTGACCCTGATTTCTGGCATATGATTAAATTAAAATTATCTTCTATTACTAATCCCAACATCATTGTTGCTGGTGATTTTAACAATTGGCTTGACCCTTTTTGTGACCGAAAATCAAATTGTAAATTCAAACCTGATAAGTCGCATAAAGTATTTCAGTCTGCTATTGCCTCTCGTCCACTTTATGATGTATGGAAGACTAGTAATCCTGATAAATATGAGTTTACATTTTTCTCTAATGTTCACCATACTATGTCGCATATTGATTATATTTCGGTTTCAAAATCTCTACTCCCCTCTGTCCAATCTTCGGAGATTGGGTCCATCTTTATTTCAGATTATGCCCCTGTCTCTGCGTCATTTGATTTGTCCCTTACTACCTCCAAGCATGCTCAATGGAGATTTAACAACTCCCTATTATCTGATCAATCCTACATTTCTGAGGCTACCTCCTTCATAAGTGAATTTTTTCAGTTTAATAAGCCTAGTGATACTTCTGTCCACAACAACTGGGACGCCTTTAAAGCATCTTTCAGAGCCTTCACCATTGCCTACACTGCCAGGAAGAAAAAATTATTGAACTCCCAATATCTTTCTATCCTCAAACATATTAAAACTCTTGAACACTCTTACTTTACGTCCAATAACCCCACTCACCTCCAAGACCTTGTTAAGGCGAAATCCGATTTAAATAAACTTGCTACAAATGATGCTTGCAATATCTTACTTAAAATAAAATCCAAATATCGTGGGAGTCAAAACAAAGCGGGTAGGATGTTGGCCAATTATTTAAAAGTTAAAATGGAAAGGAAAACCATTAGTCCTATTCGTAACACTCTTACTAACAGCTTATTACACTCTGATTCAGACATTGTTAATGCTTTCCAATCCTACTACAACTCATTATATAAGGATGATACACATCCTTCTGAAAGTGATACCCAGTCATTCTTTGATGATCTTCCTTCTCCTCCCTCCATGCCGGATGCTATGGCTCTCCTTGAAAAGGATATATCTCTTCAGGAGATTTTAGATGCCATTAAATCTTTAAGGAGAGCCAAGGCCCCTGGTCCAGACGGTTTTTCTATTGAACTCATCTCCTCTTTTTCCTCTATTTTTGCTCCTCATTTACTTGAACTTTTTACCTCTTTTCTTTCAAAATCAAAACCTGAAGGATCCTTTTTAGATGCTCTTATTGTAATCATCCCTAAACCAGATAAAGACCATACCCTGTGTCAAAATTACCGCCCAATCTCACTAATTAATTATGATTGTAAAACGTTTGCGAAAATTCTTGCCTCTAGATTAGATGATGTTATACCCTTGCTTATTAAACCTGATCAGTCTGGCTTTGTTAGAGGTAGGCTTACTTCTGATAACGCCAGGATGCTTTCTAACATTCTTACATTGGGGAAAAGGTATCCTGATCCTTTAGCTGCACTGTCCCTTGATGCTGAAAAAGCATATGACCGTATAAATTGGCAATTCATGTTCAAAACTCTTCATTGGTTTGGTTTCGGTCCCAAATTTATTTCATTTATTAAGTTATTATATTCAGAACCACGTGCCTGTGTTTCTGTTAATGGTTTTTTGTCCCCATATTTTAGTTTGCACAGATGTACTAGACAAGGTTGCCCCCTTTCCCCTCTATTATTTCTTCTGTGTCTTGAACCTTTTCTTGAACGCATTCGCCATAACCCCCTAACAACAGGTTTCCAACACAACTCCCATGAAATCAAATTATCCGCCTATGCAGACAATATTTTGATCTATCTCTCAAAGCCTCCTACTTCTCTACCTCCCTTTTTACAGGAAATTGATTTATACTCCAAAATATCCGGATACAAATGAAACTTCTCTAAAACTGAGGTCTTACCTTTAAACTCCATGTGCTACCAATTCATGTTTTCTAACACCAACTTTAAGTGGTGTCCATCTAAAATCAAATATCTAGGTGTCTGGTTTTCTCCTCCCATCCCCCAAACTCTTTCCCATAATTTTAGTGCGCTAAAACTTAAGATCCAAAACTCACTCACTTCTTGGTCCCCTCACTTTTTATCCTGGTGGAGCTGATTAGATACTATCAAAATGATGATTGTTCCCCTTATTCTTTTCTTGCTTTCTATGCTGCCATTTAGAATTCCTAATTACTATTTTAACCAAATTAACTCTCTTTGTACTACATTTTTATGGAACAACAAACCTGACCGTATCGCTCTATCTAAGTTAATTAAACCAAAAACCGAAGGGGGCGTGCGATTCCCTAATTTTAAATAATATCATACTGCCTTTTTAATAAGACAATTTTACGCTCTAAATAAGCATTATCAAGATTCACCGATACCTAGTTGGATTACTTTTGAACGCTCTTTATTACATGAATTCTCTTTTTATGACATTTGTGATATGTCCAATTGTACTTTTATTTCCCAGGATCCCATTTTAAAATATTCCCAACACTTGATACATTCACTATACACTGATGGTGCTAATTTTCATCAAGCTTTTCTTGCCTCTTCCATCTGGTACAATAAATTCATTAAGTTTCGCCATAAATCATTCTCCTTTAAATATTGTAAAGAAAAGGATATTTTGTATGTTCACCAACTAGTATCCCATAACTCTGTCATACCCTTTACTATATTACAAGAACGTTATAACTTACCTCTATCCCACTTATCCCAATACTCACAACTATCACAAGCACTTCAATCATTCTTGTTATCCAAAGATTTTCCTGATGACTCCACTCCATTCACTTCCCTGACTCCTTTGTACAATGTCTCCCCTGACTCTAACCCCAAAGCTTCATTTATATATAAACTTTTATCTACTCCTATATCTGATCGACCAAAATCCTTAATAGAAATAGCCTGAGAACAAGACCTCCCGTTATCCCTTTCCACTCAAAGATGGAATAAACTATGGCACAAAATCTTTACCACCTCCAGAGCCGCTAATATCACTCAATCCCTATTTTTTTTTTATATAACAGTGCGGTCCGTACTCCTGTTTTTATTCATAAGATCAGTCCCTCCTCCTCTCCCCTTTGTTGGTCTTGTCTTTCCTCTGATGGCAAACTATTACATTTAATATATTATTGTCCTATTGTTTTTAAATTCTGGAAATCCATTTGGTTTACGTCTTCTAAGATATTTCAATGTTGTATTCCATTATCAATTCAAAATGTTTTTCTTGGATCCATATCTGACGATTTTTACGACACCTCCCCGAAGTTGAAACTGTTTGATCTTTTAATTGCTCTTGCTTTTAAAGTTATTTTAACCTGCTGGAAAGATAATTCTAAAATATGTACATCAACATGGTGGAACCTTATCTGTAATGAACATAGAATTTCTACTGTCTCAGCGTCAACGTTATCTCAGAAAATCAAATCCGATTTATTCTGGCTTCCTTTTACTTCTTTCTTATCTTCACACCGTCTTTACTCAAATTACTCTTCTATTACCTCTTCCCCCTCCCCTCTCCTCTTTTGTTTTTCCTCTCTTTCCCCCTCTTTCCTTTCCCAATTTTATTCTAAAAATTATACTACACTATTATTTGATTTGATATGTACCTTTATTTCTTCTTACTCATTCTCTTGCATAAGGTTGTTTCTCTTTATATCTTATCCTCACCATAACAATATCATCTTTATTACTGTAATATCTTTGAATAATGTATTTTTATTAAGCTATTGTTTCACCTCATGCTAATTGTAACTTTGGTACTTTCTTGTTATATCAATAAATTTTTTTTTTTTTTTAATGCCTCTCAACATGTGAAGGGATGAGCTGTGTGCCTTTGTTGCCCTCCATTGCGTTTAGGTGTGAGGCTCCCAATAGTTCTCAGCCAGGATTCTCCAACAAAAAGAGACCTGATGGCCCCTTACCTTCGGCCTTTGTTATAGGCAGAGCTGGAATCAGATAATCCCCCTCCCTGCCTGCAGGTTGCTGCTCGGAATGAAAGCAGACAACGTGCAAGCGCTGCTGAATGTGTCCCATGTCTGAAAATTACACATATTCCTATGGGGCCCAAACTCTTGGCAGGGTAGACGGCGTCCACCCTGTGAAAAGAGTGGGCAGACGCCGTCTACCCGTGTATACGCTCCTATTAGCTGTAAAGCAATAGATTGTTCAGGCAGTTTTGAAGAACCAAAGAGATATTCCAATATATCAGAATATAAAGCACCAAAGTCAGACAAGTTCATACTATTTCTCATTATGTAAAATGCCACAGCGATGCCAGCATTGCGTCAAGAGGTAAGTCACCATACACTTTACTGGTATGCATTTATTAGACTGGCCTATAGGGCAATCAGGCAGTGCCCGACGGGCTGGACTGACCGGTCAGTGCATGGGCCAGCTTGATGGCTGTTTGTGGGCCTCTTTTATGGTCTGCTGAGTCGTTGTTCTTTACTGTTGATTTCCCTGATATTAAAACAAACATTGTCTGCAACAAGCTGAAATCCATGCAGTCTTTCATACCTTGCAAAACACCTAAACAGCATGTTTTTAAAAGTTCAAAATTGACTTACTTTGCAAACATGGGCCACTTTTTTAAGCTTTCTATGTCACTAATGGGTGTCACATTTATTTTAGTGCCCAGGCCTATTTTCTGCCCTCGTCCCACTCTTTCAGTATGGAAACTATTACAGTCATGCCAGATTTCACAATGCCAAAGTATGCAAGGCACAGAACCAAATTTACCCAGGCTATAAAGTACCCCAGCCAGCCAGGAAAATTCCACAGAGTCACGACATGTGAAGCAACAAAGTCTGCTCAGTTCACATAACATCCCAGACTGTAAATCACTGTAGCCAGTCTAGTGTTCATGATGCCCTAATAAGCAAAGCACATACAATGTCATTGTTTGCAAAGCACTGTCCTGTAGCCAGACCAGTGTTTACATTGTCCTAGTATGTAAAGCACCATAGGAGGCCAGCTTTTAAAATGCATCAATATGTAAAGCACAATTGTTAGGCTGTATTGTCCCAGTATGGAAAGCAACATAACCAGGTCAGCATTTCCGGTGCATGTACTGTTCCACAGATAGGTCAGTATTTCCCCTGTTTGCACAGCTCCACAGAAGGGGCAGTATTTCCTCAGTTTGCACAGCTCCACAGACAGGGCCGTATTTTCCCAGTTTGCACAGCTCCACAGACAGGGCTGTACTTCCACAGTTTGCACAGATCCACAAAAAAGGGCAGTATTTCCACAGTTTGCACAGCTCCACAGACTGGCCTGTACTTCCACAGTTTGCACAGCTCCACAGAAGGGGCAGTATTTCCTCAGTTTGCACAGCTCCACAGAAGGGGCAGTATTTCCTCAGTTTGCACAGCTCCACAGACAGGGCCGTATTTCCCCAGTTTGCACAGCTCCACAAAAAAGGGCAGTATTTCCACAGTTTACACAGCTCCACAGATAGGGCTGTACTTCCACAGTTTGCACAGCTCCACAGACAGGGCAGTATTTCCCCAGTTTGCACAGCTCCACAGACAGGGCAGTATTTCCTCAGTTTGCACAGCTCCACAGACAGGGCAGTATTTCCTCAGTTTGCACAGCTCCACAGATAGGGCAGTATTTTCCTAGTTTGCACAGCTCCACAGACGGGGCAGTACTTCCCCAGTTTGCACAGCTCCACAGAAGGGGCAGTATTTCCTCAGTTTGCACAGCTCCACAGACAGGGCAGTATTTCCTCAGTTTGCACAGCTCCACAGATAGGGCAGTATTTCCCCAGTTTGCACAGCTCCACAGACAGGGCAGTATTTCCTCAGTTTGCACAGCTCCACAGACAGGGCAGTATTTCCACAGCTTGAACAGCTCCATAGATAAGGCAGTATTATTCCAAGATGTAAGGCGCCATAACAGGCCAATATTACCCCAGGAAGTAAAGTACCATGACTATGCTAATACAACCCCTTGGTATAAAGCTCCACCAACAGGCCTGTATTTTCCCAATATGTACAGCTCCATAGCCAAGTTAGTAATCCAAAGTTAGTTAGCCAATGTGAGAAGTTGGCCTGGTATATGCTGTTCACTAATTAAAGTGGACACCTTGCACCAGAACAATTCGACTCTTATGGTAGATAGGTTTAATACAACCTTTATAGAAAGCTATCCTAGTGGTAGCTGTGGAGAGCAGCCTTCAGGCTAAGTCTTGAAGGAATGTAAAGCAGCTTGTTTTACCACACAATCTCTTGAATCACCAAATGAAAAGACACCACACAGGTATATATATCAAATATATATGTGTTTATTAATAAACACTCTCTACTAATCTCTTTATGAGATTAGAAGTCAGGAACATATGTACAAGTCCCTTTACCCAAACTTGAATCCAGGATTCATGCCCATCTACAACCCCAACCCTCATCATGGACGGCCGATGACCTCACTACACACTTTAACTCTAAAATGACAGAGGTCTTAGACCAAGTAGCTCCACTCAAACTCAAACAAATGAGGCGAACCAAATCTAAACCCTGGTTCAATATGGATCTGAATAACGAAAGGCGTCAACTCAGACAAACGGAAAGGTGTTGGAGACTAAACCCCTCGACCTTGCACCTCGCACAACTTAGATCTGCTCGGCAGGCATACAAAAAACACATTTTCAGTGAAAAGGCGTCTTTCTTCCACAACCAACTAGATCTGGTGAAAAACAGACCGAGAGAACTCTTCAACATTGTCAAAAGC
Source organism: Calotriton arnoldi (assembly GCA_963921515.1). Lineage (NCBI taxonomy): Eukaryota > Metazoa > Chordata > Amphibia > Caudata > Salamandridae > Calotriton > Calotriton arnoldi. The sequence continues at coordinate 848,499 of CAWUFW010001824.1, read as the reverse complement.
CAAACAAACTGCACTGCCTCTAACGAAATCATAGCCACCAAAGAGCGATGTGAAGAAATTGCCACCTTCTTCTCTAATAAAGTCTCAAAAATTGATCAATCCTTCCTCCAAACCGCAAACCCTCCTTCCCTCTTAACCTGCCCCCTTTAACCACCCTTGACCAATCAGAAAGAGTTCTTACCAAGGACAATCAAGTCTGCCTCCAGCTAAAAAACAATGCGCATTGGTCCGACTTTGAGCTAATGTCGGAAAACGAGGTCTTCAGTATAATCTCTACCCTAAAACCTTCCTCCCACACTATGGACCCCCTCCCATCCACAATTATAAAAGAACTCAACCACACCATTTCCCCTTTCTGGACAAAAATCATCAATGCCTCTCTCATCTCAGGCTGTGTCCCAGACTCCCTTCAACTAGGACAAATCACACCCATTCTCAAGAAACCAGGGGCCGACCCTAATGATCTTAACAACCTCAGACCTATCTCCAACCTCCCGTTCCTTGCGAAAACATTGGAGAAATGCGTTCTCCTCCAACTCAACAAACACATTGATGAGTTCAACCTCCTCAACACCTTTCAATCAGGATTCAGGAAAGGCTGTAGCACTGAAACAGCTATGCTCAACATCTCTGATGATATTCACAAGGCTTTAGATGAAGGTGATGCACCATAAGCAGTAAACGAGAACAACCCCTCAGACCAAGGGGTCAAGGTTTGCAAACCAGAAACTTAAAGAATATTCCCCTGGGTAAAGATTTCATACCCACCTCACCACCACACATATGTTACATTCATACTGTCATAACTATATATTCTAAGAACACTGTGAAACCAACAACATCAATTTCTACAAATTATTGTTTAATATTTATTGTTATAAAAAACATCTATGAAATGAAATTTGTACTTGTAAAGCGCACTTATACCCCCAAAGGGGTGTCCTGGCGCTGTACGCATACCGCTGTGGAACCCTTCCTGGCTTTTCCCTGTGAAATGTCCACTCCTGGGAACCCCCAAGGTGAAGCCAGGCATCCCAGCGCTGTTGGGGCCGTTGTGGAGATTAAGCAAGCTATTGCCCAGAGTTGCAGAGTGGGACCCATGCTTAGAATAGGCACCGAGGCGAGAATTATCAGGTCTGAGGAAATTGAGCCCAAGACCCGCCGAGGCGGGAATTGAACCCGGGTCCCGGGCCAGATCTCTGCATCAGGGTCTGCCACTCTAACCATTGAGCCACACTTCTCCAATCTATCAATTCATTTTTTTGTCGTATGTTGTTGTACCATAAAAACCACATAAAACAAGTATCACATAAAACAAGAAAATGTTAAATCAAGCTAGTACATTAGCCTTTAAACGAATACATATTCACCATTTGATGTCATTGTACAATCAAGAATTAATTTTTCATATACACTCAGTGCTGGGGGATTATGTCACTATTCCTGGTCGACGCGTTTCGGTGAACATAATACTTCTAAACCACCTTCTTTAGGACTTTTGAACTATATATTCTTCCCAATTTTTTCTTAGAATCATATACTGTGAGTTATAACTAAGGAATCTCACAATATATAGAAATTGAACGAGGCTCATAAATATATAAACTTTCACAGACGATTTAGACCATTGAATAGCTTTGTTTCTCTTCTTAAAAAGGCTTGAAAACAATTCTTATCAAATGCCCCATCAATAATAATACAGGGACCTCTGAGTGCGTTATACTCGTCGTATAAAATATCTCTCCCATTTGGATCTGCAGTTTATTCAGTGCAACCTTCCCCTGCTGAACGATGCCAAAGGAAAACCCTCAACCAGAACCACTGTTATAATCTTATTTCGTTGCACATCTGGTCTCACTTGTATCGTGAACTAAAGCTCTAATGCTGATAGTTCAATTTTCGACTCACCAAGGGGGCAAAAAATGAATTGATAGATAGTTTTTATAACAATAATACATATTTGACAAGATTTGTTTTTAGAAATGTATGTGGTTGTTTTCACAGTGCTATTAGAATATACCTTTTTTATAGTATGAATATAATACATGGGTGGTGGTGTGATTGAAGGAGGTGAGTACGAAACGTTTACCCAGGGAAATATTATTTTAGTTTCTGTATAGCACCATAGCCATGCCAATATTACCCCAGGGTATAAAACTCCATAGACTTGCCAATATTTTACCAGTATATACAGCACCATAGGTGCACCAGTCGAATCTACGTGCATCTCTCTTTCAATTCTGCAAGTGCCACAGTCCAGGTGGTGGCCAGAATCTGGGGCGAGGAGGAGAGGTAGGGGGGGGCTGTGCGGGTCTCCCTGGGCAGGGCCCCTTGAACTCAGGCACTAGAGGCAAAGGAGCCCAGGGTTTGTAAATGGTCCCGGAAGTCTGGGACTCGGTGTAATCATCATGTCAGGTGTTAACTCCTTTTCTGGATGGATGGTGCAGGAGTTGACCCTATATGCCACATCAAGCAGGGGCAGAGGCAGGTAAATGGCGGTTCCTCAGGTGGGGCATGGGGAAGCAAGCTCTGTAATGAGGGGTGTAAGCCCGCCTGCAAGGGCGGACACCTGCCTCTTAGTTTGTTATGTTCGGCGTGGATGAGAGGGGTACTCACTTTTAAGGTAGGGTGACCAACTGGCATGGGTGCAAATTCAGGACGGTGAGTGTAAAAATTCAGGACAAAGGGTAAAAATTCAGGACACAAATTCAGGACAGAAGGTCAAAATTCAGGACAAAAATGTGGGACAAAAAGTACGTTTTACAGACACATCAGAGGAGGTCGTGCAATAGTATTTAAGTAAGTAAGAAGACAACCAAAAAAGTTTATTATGTCCCTCCTCAAGCAATCCACTATGTATTGCAGTACCCAGATCATATTTTATTCTGGTCATGCCGGCCAGAGCCTGGTATCTCTTGTTTTAGTTACAGTATCCAGAGTCCCCCTGCTGTGCATTTGTCTGTCACCCTTGATATATGTCCCTTGGGTATGCTTACTTTGCAAGGGGACTGATTTGGAGGGAAGAGTGGCCATCAGAGGAATAAACTGATCCTCCTCAAGAAGTAAATGGCCTTAGTAGGGACAAGAAATAATTCAGATGAGGATGAACTCCAGAATGGCATCACCAGCCCATGGATTCCGTCTGAGGGACAAGAGAGGGAATTAAAGTCTTTGTAGCCCAGTGGTTGTTTTGCCTGACACAGGGCGCACTCCTGGTTTGCTCGCCCAGGCCAACCTATTGCCATTCTGGGCTTGACAAAGGTCCACAAGAGCTGTCGAAAACACACACATATTTCTAAGGCTCCAGCAGCCGTAGAAATCTTTCTCAATGTGAGTATTCGGCTGAAAGAGCAGGATAGAAAAGCTTTGTGAACTACTGTGAACTTCTGTCTGGACAAGCACTGACTATGCCAGGGGAGGGATACAAAAGAGGACATATGAGGAAAAGGCCAGAGAGTGCTGCAAGACCATAGCACGTTTCAGGATGAGTGCCACCCTAAATCAGCGGCAATGCACTGTAAGGGGCTAGGATTTGTGTGCCGCTTATGACCCTTCAACAAAAAGGACATATCACCCCTCACCACAAAGGGCCTATCATTATATATGATATTGTATTTCATTGTATGGAATATACATGAACTCTCTTTTAAGTATAAGTCAGGTTGTCAATGATTATATAACATTAGAGACTGAAACCTGTGGGGGTGGTGTTGACGCTGTGATAATTCTCCCGCCACCAGGCCCACATTAACCAAATTTCATTACCCACACAATGTGGCAACCAGCCATTTTCAAATTATAGAAACATGCATTCAACATTGAATGCTACCGGGCGACAATCTCGCTGTTGCATTTCCATCATCCTTCAAAATATCTGCATTGAGCATTTTGTATATGATAATCCAAAGTTATTTATTTGGGATCACCTTCTGGGCCAGGGGTTTCATATAAATCTGACAACTCATTGTACCTTCAGGTCAAAAGTGCCTCGACATGACACTAGCACATACCTCCGATACATGGCTTAAGGTCTGACACAAAACAAAATTTAACGGACACAAAAGGCGAAATGCGTTGGGGATTCGTTGCTGGCTTTGATCATCATGCCCACATATTCCGCTTTGAGGTGACTTACATTCTAAGAATTTTTGCAACTACTTCAAGAAAGACCCATTAGTCTACGTTTTAAGTACTGGAATCTTATTACAGGAGGCCAGGCAAGATGCAGATAGAATAATCTTTTTGAAACCAAGCACCTTATGTCCCATATATGCAAATGCCATGAAGATTTTCTGGTCTTCTTTTCTTGGGATGAAAGAGGCATTAGCATCAAACCAAGTGTTTCTCTATCAAGGGTGTGGATAAAGACAGAGGAACATATAACAAGAATAACTTCCTATTTACCGGGTTTATTTTAGCCCAACTGAGTTGTAATCAGTTTATCAGACTTGGAAGTATGAATAGCTGAACGAGCCCTGACAGGATTCAGACCTGTGTGCTGTAGGATATATGGAAGTCATCAACGGGAATTTGACTCACTGAGTCATCTTATAGTTTACAGTGCTATTGCACACTTTTGCATACTATTTCAATAAGTAGAAAATATACACTTAGAGGATCATATGCTCTTTGCCAAATGTCTAGGTGGCTATCCCACGGCTTGCCATACAGCAGCTGAAAATAAATTACACATCACCTGGTATTAAGCTGTTCGATCTCTGCGCCCTTTTCTTTCTCAAGTTTGCAGTGTGCTTCTCTGTGTGTCTTGAACTCCTCTTCCACGGCTTGCTCTGTCCTAATCTCTTGGTCTTTCAAGTTCATGAACTCTGTAAATATTGTGTCATCAGGAAGCTCCAAGGATTCCAGCAATTAACGCCTCCCAAGCAGCCTTTACATTTGCCAAGTAACCATTTACATACATTTGCATTTCTTTGGGGAAGCAGACAACCTGGCCTTATTTCTTTTAGCCGTCTGCCCCTCCCTCCAGAATGCAGCACAGGAGACTCCCTTGCACTTCAGCTAGGGAATCTAAATTGTGGAAATTAACTTATGATATTTGTCTGAAAAGCTAAAATTATGGACAAATGCTGTCCGTTAAGACATTCATCACGGACAACGGACATAAGGGCTAATTTACGGACAGTCCGTGAAATTTACAGACGGTTGGTCACCCTATTTTAAGGGTGTTTCTACTTCAGTCAGGCAGTGACGCAGTCAGTGCGTCATGTGCCCTAGTGCAAGCATGGCAATGAGCCGCCTGGCCGCTGGACGAACTATCAAATATAGCAAATATTACGGGTTGGTGGGCCCCTCGGAGCTCTGGGCCCGGTGCTGCACCAGTAGAAGCGACGCCGCTGCAGTCAGCCAGGGTCTATGGCCAATGAGCGGAGTCGGAAGTCCCAGCATGCCTCTCGGCCCTGCAGCACAGGCAGGCAGCGCTGCCTCGAGCAGAAGCTCATCTCAGCTTGTCCCAATTTAGCGAGAAATTAGCAAACCAGGTCCACAGTCTGGGGAGCAACGGCACACTCCATACTGCCAAGTTTGAGGGATATTTTTTACTGACTAATAGACTATAGGGAATCATAAATTGTTAAGTTGCGTGGGAGTTGGATGGGGCCCAATTTCAATTACTCGTATACTGTTTTACAAAAACCGTTGGTCATTCTGTCAGAGTCAAAGATGTATGTGTAGGGGAAGTTCACAGAAAGGGGGAGGACTGCGGGTGCTCTTCGACCAGGTAAAGTTGATCTCTGCCCGGTGGTCATCACAGGTGACACCTAGATGGCTTCTGTTCTAGACCTCACCATTTGAAAATCACTACACCCGGGATCTTACTAGGAGACCTTCTTGAGCTATAGGAGACTCAAGGGGCCCTCTTCACATTCTGTGCAGGGAGGCGGGGGGCATCATTTTGCGTTTTTCCACTGGGGAGTTATGGTGAGGAAAATGGAGATTTCCAACTTAGGTTCCTAAACCTCATTAGCAAGCCTGTTGAAGCTCACCACTTCATAGACTGACCTCACACACCAGCACAAGAGCCCTGACGCTGATCCATACATTAATTCATTTATCAGCAACCATAACTTTTCGTGCAGAACAAAAGGGGTGTATTGGGTGGTTAACTGAGACCAAAGCGAGTGATTGTTGTACAAATCATAGGCACTGTTGTATGAACATTACACCACTTGCAGTTAATCATCTTAATGCATATCTATACACAATAAAAAAAACAAAGCATAAAAATGGCTATTTACTACGCTTGTTGAGAAACCGATACCAGACCAGGAACGTATATGTTTAAGGGATACGATTGATTTGGCGGGGTTAGCGCAGCAAATACTGGTTCCTTGTGTCCTAAGCCCGACAACAGGATGGAGTCCTGTAATGTCATCTCCCTTTAGGGACAGTCCAGATAAGGGAGCTGACCAGCGACAGGAAAGGGATCTTGAGATTCACCACGCCCCTCTCCTGAAACTTGGCGACTATTCAAGACTGGTTACTGTGTTCCAGTGTGTATTGTTTTCTGATTGGTTGGTTCGTCACATGTTTGTGTAACCCCACCTACTGTTCTGTTCCAGCCTACAGCTGAATTGCCTACAGGATCGATTTCGATTGCTAATGATCTGTGAATGCAGAGCCCCTGAGGCGACCACAATATATTCCCTTTGCCTGATGGGCCCAGAAGGTTCCCCAGAGAGAATCCTGCAACGGGTGTACCCACATCCAGTCCTTTTGCCGCAGGCCCTTGGCCCCAAGAGTACACTCCAAGGCAGCACGTGTTGTGAGACTCAGGGAAGCCTGTCACCCCCTGTGGTTGAGTGCAGGAGAGTGCTGAAGGCAGAGATTTCCTAGGATAGACGTCTGCGGAATGGTCCTGTGGTGTGGGTGCTGCCACTGTGGGCACTAGAATCCTGTGCCTGGAAGAAGATATTGCAGCCCTGCCCTTGTGTGGTGCCAGGCAACCACTCCCCCTCATGGGCGAGACTAGAGTAGGATGTGGCAAGATACAACAGAAACCTTCTATGGAGAAAACACTGGTGAGTCTGGTTGTCCGTCAGCCAGAACCCCTCACCTGACGACTCACAAACGTCTGCAGGTAGCTTTGTGCCCACCAGAGTCCTTGGCTACATTCTGTCCAAGCCCTGGGTGATGCAGTCAGATGGAGAGTTGAATGGGGTGGAGCTGGAGGAGGGAACAGGCTCACTTCCCTTGTGATGTTAGCGAGGTGTTGTGCTGGCCTCATACTGGTGGGATATCACCACTGTGTAACACCTCAGGGCAGTGTGGAGGCTTAAGCATTGTTTCCAACTGATCTGGCCCTCCTGTTTGTACCCGGATTAGCAAATTCCTGTCCACTCGGCCACGCCAAATTCTTCTTGTGGTACTAGGGAGGGTAGGGAGCACCAGTAGGATGAGCGAATTACACCAACCTTGCCAGCCTCATTGTGGAGATCTGAGCAGGAAGGAGTACATGTCTCCTCCATGCTCCTTGCACGCTACTAATACTGGCTGTACACCTGGGGTTTGTCCTGGTCAGCCTGGCCGGAGTCCCACCTCAGTTCTTAAGAGTCCTCGCTAGCATTTTTCATTATTCACCAATCATTTGTAACTCTGTGAGGACAATCTCGGTTGTGGTACAGGCCTGAGAACCTTTTTCGGCAGTTGAAATTTGGAGGAAATGTTTGCTATCAGTAGTGAAACTTCTAAAGACTCTCAAATGTTTTAGAAAGTTTAGGGAAATCATACTTAAATGTATATGAAACATAAATTGTACAGGTCCTTGAATATCCTGCCACATTACATATAAGGGTTCATCTATCAAGAATGAATGATTGATGGCATTTTGGTCATCACTTCACAGGTATGTGATGTTATCAAACCCTCTGCCAGAAGTTCTGCAATGGCTCCTGTTGGTCTTATTAAATGTCAATATTAGCCCTTTCTCTAGTAGGAGGAAGGAGGCCTGACAAGCTGTGTGGGGAGGACCTGGGAGATGCTATACTGAATTAAGTGTATGACTGGTTGTGTGGCTGAAGTCCCGTGCCTGGATACTGCCTGGTGATAGAATGCTCCGGTTGGTATGTAGTATGTCTAAATTAAGTGTATGTCTGGTTGCGTGCCTGAAGTGCCTGGAGCGCCTGGGGCCTGCCTGGTGACAGAATGCTCTGGTGGGTGAATAGGTAGGGCAGAGTTGTGGGTACGGAGTGATAAAGTAGCTTAATAACCCCAAGGTTCTTCTCCTTATTGGTGAATACTCAGAAGTGTCCTACACCTACTCTGAGGTGGTGGCTTAGTAAATAATTATGGGTAAAGAAGTATGTACAAACAGGTGCAAGGTTGATACCCCTAAGACACATTGTACTCACCTAACAAACGGGCTATATCTTTATTTGGAATGTAAATCATGAGGCTTGCAAAAAAAGAAGTCAGTCAAAGTCTATGACTAGGCCCTGTCTCACTGACAGCAGAAATAGGATCCCTCCATAGGCACTGAACTCGCCCAAATGGATTATAGCCCTACTTTGGGGAATCTCTGTGTGTTGCCCATTAAATGTCTAGGCCAGGAATCAGCATGTCCAGATCCTACAACTGCTCCTCATGAGGACAGGCTAATGATATAGAGAATCTCTGGGTGCACAGCTGTGGAGCGATCTAGCCTTCTACTAGGCCGTCCAGCCATTGGGTCCCCTGTGGTTTTGATACTCCTAAGGGGACCTGCTCCATATAGGGTCAGTTCAAAGGTTTTAATAAATGTCTCTAACAAGGCTGGACTGGCCGTACCCGGCATCTTACGTTTCCCGGGAGACTGGAAGCTTTTGGGGCCAATTTTGTTAATGGGGGCAGTTTTTGTAGCAGTACAGCAGTTTTGAAAGCACCCGCTGCAGAGTTCCTTGTGTATCCAGTAGTTTTAAGGAAACAATAAAAGTGTCAAGATAACTCTGGTGATTAATGTACCTGCTGGGGAGAGATCAGAGTTTTGTCTAGTGGCAGTTTTGACTCATCTAAGGTAGTGCAGGTGGTTAATATGCCTGCTGCAAACAGTGTGTACCCTGCAGATCACAGAACAGTATTTTATGTGCATAGCTTAGTGGGTACCTGCTTTTGTCAGAGACCCTTTTGTTACTGTGCAGTTCATAAGTTACAATCACAATCTAGTACAGTGAACTATGAAGTGTCATCAAAGAGCTGCATGCAAACTACATGTTACAGGTTAGAAGGTTATGTTTTTTTCCAGAGTCTATCCTTATCCCAATGTTGCTAAAAAGGGTTTGTTTGGGTAGAAATAAATTCTTATTAGTAAAGCCAACCCTAACCACTGTGTTATGTTCTGAATCCCGGGTTTATACTTCTGCAGACCAAGCACCCTTAAAAATGCCTACCAGTATGGATGACTTTAATCCTACATCTTGTAGTCCCCTCTGTCTTATGTAACATTTTCTATACACTGATTTACACATGTATGATTCATTGTCTCTGTATTTGTGTGTGATGTAAAGTGGTCCGACACCCTACACTGGTATGAGAGGTGCTAAAAAACAAAAGAAATACATATGAGAAAGGGGCTATGGAGAGATGAGAGACAGTGTTGGAGGGTGATAGTGAGGGAATCATTGAAAAGCCCAACACAGTTTGTTGAATCCTGGTGCACTCTAAGGTAATCATTTACTATGCTTTAAAAGCTAATACAAATAAATATGTAATGTAAAATGGTACTCATTTTATCGACCCCAGAAATATGAAAGGCTGAATGGGACCGCCGGGATTTGAGCCTGTGATCATGAGGTCGAACACAGGTCTCTACAATGGACACATTAGTTCACTGAGCCACCATGCCCCTGCAAAGTCCACCACTCAGAGTGCAGCAGCCCCTGCTATCATCTTCAAACCCAATCATTTAGCTTAGCTTTTTTTGCTTCCTTGAGGAAATACAGGGTCTGATTCTCACAGGAATTCACAAATCAGCAGCTTCCGGTTTACAACCTCGCATCAATGCAGCTTCCCGAATCTCGGGAATTCACAAGGCAAATGTTGCGGAGTAATGCGGCACATTTTGTGATAGTATTACTTCATTTTTTTGTAATTTTTACACAAATTAAGTCCGCGTAGGAAAATGTTTCACCTCCTTAGTACCAGCCTCACACCAAAAACAGGGAAATAAGCAACTGCAACATGCCCAGTCAAACTTTGCAAAGTGCCTTCCATTGTGCTGTAATATGTGGAGCCACATGTCTAGTAACTTTTGATCCGTTTGAGCTTAAAACAAATGTTTTGTTTGGTAAAATGTGCCAATTATGCAGCAAATGATGGATTATGTGGCATATGCAGCAAATCCATAATTATGTGTAAACGCCGCAGAACTGCATAATTCAAGTGGCACTGTGCATAGTGCATCATTTTACATGTGAGAATGTAATTTCATCTCATGCATACTTGTTCAGTTTTTTTTCTTCATGGGCAAAAAATTTCCAGAAGGAGAAATCCATCCCACAGCACCACCATTTGGGGGAGTTAGAGTTCCATTCCCACACAGAAAAAGGATTTTTAGTAAGTCACACATTACAAGAGTGGGAATGGACAAAAAAAAAATGCGAATTCCAGCAAATTGTCAAGTTTGTAAGAGTTTCCAAACTTTTCATGACGTCCCCATGTTGTAATGCCCACTCCCGGTCCCTGGGAAGGCTTTATCCACACATACATCAAGGGGAAATATAATGCATTGGGAAAATGCATTTACAAGCGCAAGCTCATATTTTGACATTTTATGGTCTTTACATTGCATTATGTGGTTTACCAAGTTGCATGTGACCTACATAAACACGCAGCCCTTGTGCTCGTTAAAAGAATGGCCTTACCATCGCCAATCTCTTAATGAGTAAAGGGCCTGTTGGACCACATTTTCCCCTTTGTTCAAGCGGATTGGGCGTGAATGAGGTGCATTGGTAGATCTGTATGTGGGTTGGGCGGGATTGGGGTGAACTGGTAGAGCTGTATGTGGGTTGGGCGGGATTGGGGTGCACTGGTAGAGCTGTATGTGGGTTGGGTGGATTTGGGGTGCGCTGGTAGAGCTGTATGTGGGTTGGGCAGGATTGGGGTGCACTGGTAGAGCTCTATGTGGGTTGGGCGCTATTGAGGTGCATTGGTAGAGCTGCATGTTTGTTGGGTGAAATTGGGGTGCATTCGTAGAGCTGTATGTGGGCGTCTCTGCACTGAAAAAGAAAGGGATGCTCTGGGTTAGGATTTTTTTCCAGTTTTATTTAGTGCGAATGTGGAAGAAAGGCATTGCCAGGGGTATAGCTACCATTGGTGCAGCAGGTACAGTGGCGCCAATGCCCAAGGACCTGATGGGCCCATTGAACCCTGGTAGTTGCTGTATTTACTTTCCCAACAGATGTCAAAGGGGTCATTTCCTTGCTCGCAGCAGGACCCATGGCATCCATGCAACACTACTGGGCATTTGAGCACGTGTTTTAAGGCATGGGTAGGACAAGTGATACGTCCAGAATCGCAGGATATTGAGCAGAGGATGGGATTCGAGCTTGGTTCGCAATGCCAAACTCATAAGCACTAGTCGTTAAGTCACATCTCCTCCCCAGGATTGACGTGCACAGGCAGAGCCATGCGTAGGTTCCAATCAGTAGGGATCCTGTGGAGCGGGGCTAAAGTTCACTGGTAAACGTTATACGAGCGTCTTAGCACAGAAAGGGCAAAGGGTGCTTGCAAGCCAGGACTGAGGCACAGTGAGCAAGATGCAGTCTATAGCTCATGTTTGAGGTGTACAGTTTGGCAGATCTGTCTTGGGATCCCAGTATACGAGTAACGGAGGGAGAACTATGTGTTATCTATGATTAGGGTGCATTTAGCACAGCTGTGTGCAGATGTCACTACTGGAAAAGCATGGATAGGTACAGCAGGGCAGGATTGATGTGAACCGATTGAACTGTGTGGTGATCTTGGAATGACGGATGTCATAGCTCTTCAGGTTTGGTGTGATGGAGCTCTCTAGACAACGACTGGTGTACATTAGCATTTGTGTGGAGGTGGGCGAGCAACTGAAAGCTCGAGCGTGAAGCTTGGCTCTGGCTCACCTCAAGGTCCTGTTGGATCCTCAAGCCCGTTAACGAGCCAAGCTTTTATGTGGCTTCTGCCTGCCTCCCTCCCCATACCCTGGATGTGGGGTTAGGGCCAGGGCTGTCTATTTTGGTCTTGGGGAACCAGGTCCGAATTTCGACCTTGGCTCACCCTCCTGTGATTCGGGGCAAATCACTTAATCTCCCATCAGGGGCGAAACTAGACCCAAACTTCGGCAGGGCTAACAATCCCAGCAAAGGGGTAGCACAAGCATTTCCAGAAATGGGATCGGAGGTAACCTCATAGCAATCATACGAGGATAAAAAGTGACAAATTTTGCAGTTTAAACATATTGGACAAACCTGATATTATAACAAACATATTTTTTGTAGGTTTGACACTGTTCATAGGCTTCAACTCATTGCAAGTCCAGAAAAATGCTCATGACCCATTGTTGACTGAAAACACAGTTTTAGTTTACCCAATGAGATGTTGTAACATATTCATGGGTAAGGGTGCTGTTACGTATAGGCAGGGGTGGCTCCTCCATGTGGGCGGAGGAGCATCGCCCCACTACTTTCTCGCAGTGCGAGAAGCAGAAACATAAAATGGTACAAATACCGTTTTATGTTTCTGCTTCTCGCACTGTGAGAAAGCAGGAGAAGGGTTTGGTTGGGGGCAGGCGGGTGGGCGGTCCTGCTGCAGGGCAGGGGAGGAGTGGCTAGCCCAATGTTGTGGGAGCTGACTGTTTGGTCGGCCCTCAGGCCGACCAAACCAGTCATGCACACTCTCCCTTTTCTCCATTTAGGCTGCATGAAGCCTACATGGAGAAAACGGCCTCCACATAGACACCTGTGCGGTCGGCGTCAGAGCCAATCACAACGCTGCCATTGCAGCGTTGTGATTGTCTTAGGGGAGGGGAGGGAGGCTGCCTGCGAGGACGACGCGATGCGGGACCGAACCGCCAAAGGTAAGTTTTTATTTATTTTTTATTTAAAATTAACCCCACCCGCGAGTCATGCCGGCCGCGACTGCGTATAGGTCTCAAAATATTTGGCTTAGTGACAGTGCTTAATTTGAGCCGGTAATTGCAGGTGGAGCCCAATGGCACTCATTTTAAGCGGCCACCCATATTTTCACTCATCAGACTTTGTTACAGAACAAGAGAGAGAACACAAAGGGAGAAAGGAGAAAGAGAAAGATGGCAACATTATGACAAAGGAAGAAAGCAAAGATGAAAAATAACCTGCAAGAGTGAGATAAAAGCACAGGGAGTGCCCGGTGGTGGATGAAAGCGGCACATGGTAGCATCAAGACTAGGCAGTCTTGGTGTTCGGCCCTCACGAAATGTGAAATTTCTGGGTACTTGCTCCTGAGCAAGACTTTGTGCCCCGGCATTTATTATTTTACAAATTAAGGGCTGCTCAGTGGATTACATGTGTTACGTGGGGGGGGTGACTGGAAAGGCACAGATTTAATTCCCAAAATACCATTCCTTCTTTCTGAGTTAATTGTGTGCAATGAGTTGGTAATATTGCTGCCTGTAAATGCACTACCACATACCTGTGCTACACTTACTAAAGATTCTATAGTTATTATTACCTTGCCACATTGAGAGGTTCCCGTATATGTAGTATATTGAACCACATCCATGCAGGAATGCACCAGGCTATTATTGACAAGCTGGCATAAAAGGTTGCCAGCTAGGGAGTATTATGGGCAGATATGCCGGCCTCAATGGCAGAGGTCTAGCTAGAATAGAGATATAAAGTTATTTGTTTATGAAGACTGGTCCAATTCCCTATAGAGATGAAAAGAATCACAGGGAAGGAAGAGGTCAAGGATAGGTGTTCATGTTCTCCATTTGAATCCATTGCAGTGTTTAAATCATCCCATGTGGAAGTCAGTGCTGCTTTTGTGCCACATCGGTTCACTGACAAAATATCGACCTGCAAAATATCCCCATACAAAAATATTGTGACGTAAATATCGATTTCAAAACTATCGTCATGCTATACTTATCAAGTAAATTACAAAAATATCGAAAAAATATATATTGTTGCCACTATCTTTTTTTAAAGATATATAAATAGTAAAAATTAAATATATTAAATAACACTTATGTAATAAAAATAAAATTTATGTAATGTTTTTGAAAAAAATATAGCAATTATAATTATTTTCAAAAAGTAAAACACGCATATATATATATATATAATTAAAAAAATATTATTAAACTAATCATTTTCATTTTTATTATAATGTAATTTTTTTAATATAAAAAGGCACACAGCAAGGGCAAGTGGTGAGGCCTTCGACTGTGCTGCCAAAGCATGAGGATGTCCTAAGATACTGCCACATCAGATACTGCGACGGGAGGACCCTTTTTGCTGCAAATTCTTCTAGCAGGTCTGTTTTTGTGACCTTCAGGCCCATCATCAGCTCTCCCTGTACAGATCTCCTGTCTCATGTTAAGTTTTCTTGACCACTGTCTACTGTTCAGATTTCCAGGACATAGGGCAGACTACTCTGAAGCAAGGCAGGCATCAGGTCTCATAGTGTTCCTGGCTCCAGTCAGGATTTCCTGCTATCTACTCCTGGGTTGTTCATCAGAAGAAAAGAAAATTAAACATCCATGATGCTCACCGTTTAAAGGTTGAACAGTGGCTATTCCTGTAGGTGTATGCTGTACAGACATGGCAATTATAATAGAGGATATATATTTAGTTCAATGATTACACACTGAGACACAAATATGGATCAGTTTAGTATCCATGCAATGATACATTTAACGGAGTCCACTATACATGTACGGAGTGAACAAACCATAAGAGAGCCCATATTAATTTAGGAAAAATATAATGTTGCATGAATATGCTCTACTAGAAAGGGTACATATTCCGGACAATCGTGCACTACCTCAGGGCCGGCTTTAGAACTGGTGGCGCCCTGCGCGACAATGTCTGCTGGCGCCCCCCAATGACCACCTCTGCCACGGATTCCCTCACTAGCACCCTTTAACAGTGCCTCTCAAGTCTCCATAACCACTGTATCTCAGATTCATTTAGTTTTATAGCACCACTCATACCAGTGTAAGGTGTCAGAGCACTTTACACCACACACACATTGCACAGAGACAATCATATGTGTGTAAATCAGTGTATAGGAAATGTTACATCAGACAGTACTACAAGGTGTAGTGTAGGAGTGACATGTCATCGATACTGTTAGGCAATATAGTTAAAGTTCTTATTCAGGAAAGGCACAAATTCTGAATTTAAAACTTAACATCATTGTTAGGGGTTCTCTTTCATAATAAGAATTGTTTTCTACCCAAATGAACCCTTTTCACAAGATTAGTATAATGAAAGACTGGGCAAAAAAACATATAGCTCTAACATATACCTTGCAGTTTGCAGCAGCTCTAGGGTGACAGTTAACAGCTCAATGTTCTATATTAGGATTTTGACATAAACGACAAGTAACAAAAGGAGCTCTCTTACAGAAGCAGTAACCCACTGACCTATTTACATTATATGCACTTCGTTATCTGCATAGTACACGTTCTTAGCAGCAGGCATTTTAACCCTCTGCGCTACCGTAGGATGAGTCAAAACGTCTACTAGACTAACCTACGGTCTCTTTCCAGAAAGACGATTAATCACCGGACTTCTCTTGACATTTTTATTGATGTCTGAAAGTTGCTGGGGGCAAGGAACGAGGCAGCAGGTGCTTCTAAAATAATACACATTTTCAAAAATGACTCCCCCCACCCCAAGTCAATGCCCGGTGCGGTTGCACCAATCGCACCACCGTAGAGCCGGCCCTGCACTACCTAGCTCCTTGTAGTCGATGTCATACACTAAGATTTCAATGAGTCAAAGGCACAATGGGTGCAGATAGGAACAGTGCAAGATTATTGGCAATAAATAAAAACAATGTGATTTTGAATAAAGCAGAGGGTTATCAAACCACTGCACTGCTTCTGAGTAATGACTACTTTGCAACCATTGACATAACTCAATACATCAGTCTGGAAAAGTTAAGATACTTGTATAGTGTTGTGATGCGCTTTTTTGAAGCACTGTAGTTAACAGGTGTGTTTCAGAATTTCTGAGATTCAGAGTTTTACTTTTTAGGTCTGGCTGCACATTGCAGCAGTCACCTGACAATATGTGATCAACAGAAAAAGAGCTTTAAGAAGCACGCCTAAGAGAGGGGCTTTGTCTCTGCACGCATGTTGGTTACCTTGAGTACAATATTTGATTGGGCAGAAGGCATGTGCTGCCATTCGGAAACAGTGCTTGTAATACTCCTGTTGGCTCCTGAGGGGAGTTCAGTCACCTAAAAAAACATAATGATGTGGCAGTTTGCAAAGGGAAGACTCATTTACCATGTGGTAATAGTATTGGCTAATAATATTCCTAAAGCATCATGCATTAACTACACTGTGAACCATGTTTTTATTGATAGGCTAATCCTATTGGCAAAGAGAGGTTTTAAGTAAGGTTGTTCCCTCATTCAAAATGGCGGTGTCATCCACATTAATCCTGCAAAGGTGTCTGTGCAGGTTTTTTTTCTTCCCCATTTACGTTTGTGCTGTAAAGAATACGCAATTGGTTCTGCCCTTCCATCCCAGTACTCCGACGGACATGCCTGTTGCTTCAGCCCCAAAATGCCTCATGCTGATCCTTCCTCTTACATCAATGCACTGTCTCAGTTTGCTCTCCCCAACTGCAGCCGCCTGCACACTTGCAGCCTCCTGAAGACATGATAGCCAGATTCACAGATATTGGGATAAACCGGGCCACATGGCTTAGTGCCGACTATAAATTGGGAAAAATTACAGGTAGGTTAAGAGAGTGACAGGATTAGCCACTTTTTAAATATAAGCAATTATATCCATTTTACAATTAGACAATGCTGCTATTTCATTGAGAAATCTCTGCTCCTGTCATTTCTGCAGAGACAGTGCGCACTCTACTCTTAACTTGTTCCTTCGACACCCTGCAAATTCTGCTCACTGGTGCAGGCTTAAGATCTATGTAAATGGTGAGGTGTGATACTTTCCCCAAATTTCAGCAAGCAAAACGAGTAAACAGACTTCTTGTAGGTGGTTTCATGGAGCATGGGCTTCTCCCCTGAGAATTTTTGGAAAATGATTGGGTCAAATTTGCTAACTATACCAAGGTCAGCATTTTTTCATGGGTGAATTCCTTATGCCAAGGAGGACATACAATATGACAGTGGCAGAAATTTACCATGGATACTTCAGCCATAGTCATGGGTACCTCTAAAAAATGTCCTCCTGTATACAAGGGTCAGCATTTTGCCATTGCCACCAGTCCTAAAATGAGTACAAGATCTCCTATGACATGAATTACCTCAAATATCAGTTCTATCATTTTGCTATGGATCCACCCCATATTCTAAGAATTATGTGCATCATATCAGGGCTTTTGGCCAGGTGTGGTAGTGCATGTTCTGTGTCCCGGCTGCTGGGTATGGCTGGGCTAGCAGCTTTCTGAGTTAGACGATTCGAGTCCCCACAGCCAATGATGGTGTCTTAATAGAAGCATGTCAGAGCCCCAGTTTGCATAGGCAATACCTCCAATCCATATGTTATTAGTGCCCTTGTCCATAAGGAAAGAATAACCTCCAGTATGCCAGACCAGCCACACACTTGCAAGCATAACACACATACACTCACACAGGAACACATACTCACACACACACATTCTCTTAACACTCTCTGTTTCACACACTCTCACACTCATTCTCACTATATCTCTTGTGCTCTTTCATACATTTGTACTCTTTCACACACACACACACACACACACACAGACCCGCCACCTCTACGACTCCAGCACCCTCCACACACTCAACCTCGGACGCAACACCGCCTGCCAGCTCTCGTCACCGAATGACACCCACGGCCCCTTCACATGCCACCGCTACACCTTCACCCACCTCCACACTCTAGCTCCTCCACCTGCCCGGCCGACCCTCACCCCACCCAACTACCTCAACTGCATCCTCCTCAACATTCGATCCCTATACAGAGAAGCCATAGAGATCTGGAACCTCCTCGACTCGCCTTCCTTATGGAAACCTGGACCAACCCCAGCTCAGCGCCGGACATCGCCACCGCCATCCCTTACAGCTACAAGATCATCCGCAAGGACCGTGCCATCCGACCAGGGGGAGGCCTTGCCATCGTCCACAAAAATAACCTTCGCCTGACCACCCAGGCGCACAACCCAACTACCTTCATGGAGCACCTCCACTTTCTGATCCACACTAACATGAACACCACCCTCTGTGGCACCCTCGCCTACAGACCACCCGGCCCCCGGGTTCCCTTCACCAATGCCATCATAGACTTAATCACAGCCCAGGCCCTCTCATCCACCAACTACACCCTACTCGGCAACCTCAACTTCCACCTGGACAATCCCAATGACCAGAACACCTCATCCCTCCTGGAGAACCTCAGCAACATAGGACTCAAGCAGCTAGTTACCTCACCTACACACACAGCAGGACACACGCTCGACCCCGTCTTCACCACCAGCAACAGCATCATTTTCAGCCATACCACCAAACTTCTCTGGACCAACCACCACTGCATTAATTTCTCCTTCACCAAACCCACCGTACACAACCACGCCCAACGCTTCCCGCGCAGAAGCTGGAACAAAGTCATCGAAGAACATCTCACCACCTTCCTTAGCAGAACCCCGCAACCGGCTTCCACAGATACCAGCACCGCAGCACGCAACCTTCATCACTGGATTGCCACTGCTTCGACACCCTGGCTCCCCTCAAGAAAGCCCCCGGCAAACAACACGTCAAGAAAGAAAGCTGGTTAAAATTACTCTACATAAAACCAATGGCCAGGGTACGGGTGAATGGCTCGGTTTCCCGCTCTTTTGTCCTGCATATAGGGACGAGGCAGGGGTGCCCACTATCCCCTATCCTATTTGTGTTGGCACTGGAGCCACTCGCGGTTTGGGTAAGAGAAGACCCAGTAATAACAGGGATAAAGGGAGATGGGAACTGGGAGGAGCGTATTTCATTATACTCAGATGATATTTTGCTGTTCGCCACTAGGCCCCATTCACAGTAAACAGACTGCTGCAAATATTCTGACTATTCGGTGGATACTCAGGGTACCAAATTAATTGGGACAAGTCACTCCTGTTCATGCTTACGGGAGGGCCAATGCCCTCACTGACTGGGGATGTCAAACACCAAATTAAAGACAAATTCAAGTATTTAGGCACTACGATTGGGAAAACGGAGTCGGAGTTCTTGGAAGAAAACCTAAAACTCCAATTGGAGCATCTGAAAAGAGACGTGGCGCACTGGAAGACCCTGCCAATCTCGCTGATGGGGAGAGCGGTGCTATTCAAAATGATACCACAAAATACTGAAGAGGGGGGACAGGGAGCTTTAGGAAAAGATAGGTCCAGTACCCGTGCTCCCAAGGTTAACGTAGTAATCACTAGAGGGTAACTGTTCCTAATAGAAAAAGAAGCAAACCCATTTGGTAGCTTAAAGAGACTTGTGAGTGATAATGTGGCCACGCTACATTGATGATATCCTGCTGTTCTAGAGGGGAGACGAAGAACAATGCACGTCCTTCTGTGAATGGGTCAACACCCTAGACCCTTACTTTAAATTTTCAGGTACAAAATCACCGGACAGTATCCCTTTCCTTGACCTGCTGATCTCCCTTCATGACGGGGCACTCTTCACCACCAACTATAAAAACCTACGGATAGGAATAGCCTCCTCTTGTACGACAGCCATCATCCTAAGGCCCTGAGGGACAATCTCCCAGTAGGACAGTTCCTTCGCCTACGTCGTGACTGCAATACTATGAGAGAATTTGACAACCAAGCCAAGAGCCTGTCCAAGAACCTCATTGAACGGTATTACCCAAGAAAAGTGATACGGCAAGCACAGAAGAGGGCAAAAAAACAACCACAGAGAGGGTCTATTAGAGAGCAGAGAAAAAACCAGCACTAACACTCTCACATGTGTCACCACATTTACACCCAGCTCCAACAGAATTCAAAAAGTGATTAAGAAACACTGGGGCATTTTACAGATGGGCAACTTCTCCCCTGGCCCAGTCCCCCTGTTTGCTTTCAAACGTACTCAAAACCTAAAGGACTTACTAGTCCATACCCGCCAAAAACCACAAATAATGAGACAACCCACCCTATGGGCCCTCACCCCAGTAGAGGGACACTTTCCCTGCAGGTCTTGTTCTGTATGTCATCTAACAACAGCAACCAAGCACATTGACCTAGGTCTCCCAAGACCCTGGTACCAAAAGAAACATACTAACTGCAATACTAAGTATTGCATCTATCTAATAACATGTCCCTGTAACCTACAATATGTAGGTATGACGACAAGACCAATAAAAACACGAATATGTGAACACAGGAGCACTATGCGCTGTAAAAAGACCAATACTAAGATGTTGAATCACTTCCTCGAGAAGAACCATACCTTCGACAGCCTAAAATGGACCATAATTGAATCCAACATTCTTTGGTCAGCCAGTACCCTATTTAAACGAGAACAACGCTGGGTGTTCCGTTTACAGAGTAACTCAAGAGGCCTCAACGATGAGATTCCGTGGGCGGAAATTACCAACTAACACCACACTACACGCCCATTCCCAGGGTAAACCACACCATGTAGTAATATCACATTTATATAAAGGGACCCACGTCAGTAATGCCTTTTTTCAATATTCATTTACCAATCATTATTTGTTATGCCACAGGTCATTAGCCCCTATGAACCTTTACGGCAAGAATAGTGGCGACTACATAACACACTAAGCATCACAGATATATGGAGCACCGGGCCGAGTAGGTAGGGACTATGATCATTTCGATAATGCTCGTTCTCTACTCGTTACTCATGCTACAACACAGCAAATTGTACACAAACATGTTTCACTGTCCGTGCAAAATAAAGTTTTCAATGCGATACTAAGGTCATTCTCACGGCTACTGAGATCCAGAACCCACGAGGGGCCACAACTTTTTACTCATCCGTCTGCAAAATACTTTTGATCATTAGGAGAGCAAAAAATACTCCCACATGCTTACAGTACGACTCAGATGATGAGGAATACACAACCAGTTACACATCGGTTTCCCCCTCTAAGATGGCCGCCACTTTGCACTAGACCTTTAGACTTCACACACCATAACGCGCTCCGCCCCCGCCCCCCTGGCGTAACTTCCGGTGGGATCCCCGGTCCAGGCTGCCATGCTCGTCGCATCGGCATTCGAGCAGCAGAGGGGCAGGTAATAGGCTGCAATTGAGGAGAGGCATTGTGAGTATTTTCCCAGCTGACTCTAACACGAACGCAGGTATGTTTCTAGCGACACTCGCTCTCTCAAGCTCACTACGGTTGTACTACCCACAGGTTTTCCTCTTCATCACCGCGCCAACATGCCGATGAGGCCAACCTTTATTATTTGAGGGGTAGGAGAGAGATTTCTGTTCTATGTTCAATGTCTGTCTCCATGTTTGTCGCACTCATCCCAACGAGTTGATTGTGCACGCACAGTTAACATACCGCATTTCTCAAGGCGCTACAGGCTATTGAAAATGGACTGCTTCACCCACTATGGCTCCCACGCCTTGATTTGATACACAATAGAGGTGTGACCTCTTTGATAGAAGATTCTTGCCAAGATTGTGTTGCATGCAAACACCGGGTTTCCTCGACGCTTTGGCTTTATGTTGAGGTGCCACTCCTTCTGTGACAAGCGAATTCGAGCATGTCACACATTTACAGCGATGAATATACGCACTGCATTGATGATTACTGGTGACAGGGGTATGTTTGATACAGCATGCCTTCATGTGGCATTTACTTTCGTATACGCCAGTAGGCTCATTCTCCAATCATCTACAAGTGAATGAGCACTGTTATCCCATTACTGTATTATTTCTCTTATTGTTTTTTTCTTACTAGGTTGGATCCAGGAACGCCCATTGGACGTTCATGTAGGCACGTTGACGCCTTATAACCTGAATCTAGGTACCATAGGAATATAGAGTGTCGCCGTCTCTGATTCCTATATTTACTCTTTTACACCTCTATCACGGTCTTGATGAAGCGCAACGGGATCCACGAGGGACCCAATGAAGCGCGAAACATGTCGACCTAATGTACTCACCATCACTAGCACTTACACTAACTGACAAGAGAACAGCAAGAAAATACTCACTCCTTTGCAATATTTTTAAAGAGGCCTTCCTTGTCTACTGTTTTTAATCTTACCACTTGGACCCTTGAATAAAGCTCTGTTTCTGGGTACCGAGGGGGTAATTTTAACTCACTCACTTAGTTTTCCTACCCACACACCCGCACTCACAACTGCGGCGTCACTCCTAAAAAGATCTCCGACAAAGAGCCCTCTCGCGGGGCCCATGGGTGACAGCAGCACCACCCCCACGAGGAGCAAACGCCCGATGATGAAGCATGACACCCGCATGGGTGTGTGAGGGCACTCTTTCCAAAAGGAGGAATTCCCCCACCTTCATCAAAATCCAACCTTTACTGTGAGTGTTTTTCACTCACGAGTCTCTTTAAACTACCAAATGGGTTTGCTTCTTTTTCTATTAGGAACAGTTACCCTCTAGTGATTACTACTATTCAAAATGATAACATTGCCACGCATGCTGTATGTCCTACAAAATACCCCATACAAAATATCAGACAAGTTCTTTAGAGATGTAGATAGTGAACTGAGGAAGCTCCTATGGGACGGGGTGGCGCTAGGATAGCACTATCCAAAACTCCAGAGAGGAGTCTACGAGGGAGGCCTCGCCATTCCAGATATTAAAAAATACTATTGGGCGTCACAGTTGGTAACAATCAATGAGTGGATCTATGCGGACAGGGATGACCCGGCGTACAGAGTGGACCATTTAGGGATGGGGCAGAGGGGTTACCCAGGTGAGCTGTACCATAAAACTGCAAATAAACAATTGGCCCTACATACACAAGCAGTGCTGAATGCTTGGCGGAGGGACACTAACTTCCTTGGGTAGGAAAACAGATTAACACAAAGAACCCCACTGTAGGACAGCGACATGCTGCAAGAAGTAGGTAAACTACAGGGATTCAATAAATGGAAGCTGAAAAATATAGCTCATCTGTGAGATGTATGGAGAGGCTCGGCAGTAATCCCATTCAAAGACCTACAGAAGGAATACCAGTTAGCAGACTCAGAAAGATATAGGTACATGCAGTTGGGGCATGCACTCTGACGACACATCAGAGAAGGGAAACAGGTCCCAGAGTCTAGCCCCCCTGGAGGATCGGCTTTTAATGAACCCTATCCTGGAAAAGGCTACATCCTCAATATATAGAAAGATAATCAACAACACACCCAATCCACTGAGGGCTTTGCGAGAAACCTGGGAAACAGATATTGGGTTGTTGGAACATGAGGACTGGACCAAAGCAATACAAAGCCAGAGGGAGGTAGCGATTAGAGTGAGATTTCGGCTGGTCCAATTACGGATCCTGCACAGATCTTACTCTACAGGAGTGCTGATGTATAAGTTAGGGCATACCCCCACAGACCTGTGTGCAAGAGGCTGCAACCAAAGGAGCACATTCTTCCACATCATTTGGGGATGACTGGTCATACAGCAATACCAGGGACAGGTGACACGAGTTATGTCAGATGTTCTGGGGCAAGAAATTCCCACGGAGGCCAGATGGCATATCCTGTGCGTGGTAGGCAACCAGACCTGGCAAAAATATCAAAACATTTGGTTAATGGTGGCAGCAATGGTAGCTAAAAGAAACATCGCCAGAGCATGGGGGGCAAACCTCCCCCCGAGGATAGGGCAATGGAAGTCTACGAAAGTAGAGGCTGCCCACGGAAATGTAGAAACATATGGAACCGCTGGGTGGAATACAGAGGCCTCGGGAACATGGTGGAGGAGGGGGGGAGGGGACCAATGGTAACAGGTGAAGTGAGATGAATACTAACTAACAAGCTACATAGAACAGAAATAGGTAGTGGTGGATACAAGGGTCGCACCTCAAAGTTGCTGTATGTACAAGCGCTTAACCAGGGTAAGAACTGGAACAAACGAGGAAATATTTGAAAGTAGATTCGAAATGTAAAGTTGTACTGTATAATATCAATGCTCCTGTGACTGGAAGACTGTACGTTTCAACTGACAAAGTTTAATAGACAGCCTTTTTTTTTTTTTTAAAGAAAGAAAACTGGTTCACCATGCCCTCCAAGAGTCCAGAAGCACCTGTAGACAGATGAAGATGATCTGGAGGAACAACAAAACCCGGAAGCCCATGTCGCCTTCAAAGCAGCCACCACCGCACACCACCACCTTATCAAAACCACAAACAAAATGGCCCTCCAAGACAGAATCAACACCAGCGCACACAACAGCAAAGAACTCTTCGCCATCATGAAAGAGTTTGCCACGCCCAACAGCGAGACCACAGACGTCCCACCCTCCCAAGACCTCTGCAACAAACTCAGCACCTTCTTCCACCACAAGATCAAGCAGATCTACAACAGCTTTGACGCCCAATATCATCCGACCGCCCTTGCCGCCACCGCAACCAGCGCTGCCGCCCCCCAGTAGATCCTGCTCAACTGGACCCCGCTCACCACGGACAATACCCTCAAGACCATGAAGAGCATTCACTCCAGAGCCCTATCAGATCCCTGTCCGCACCACATCTTCCACAGAGCCGCCATCGCACCTGAGCTACACTGCACCATCAACTGCTCCATTGAAACCGCCACCTTCCCCGATGACTGGAAACACGCCGAGATCAACCCCCTGCAGAACAAGCCTTATGCAGACCCCACGGACCTCAAGAATTTCATGTCCATCTCACTGCTCCCCTTCCCAGCCAAGGTCATTAAAAAAGCCATCAATGCCCAGCTTGCTGAGTTCATCGAAGCCAACCACATCCTGGACATCTCCCTATCCAGTTTCCAAAGCAACCACAGCGCCAAGACTGCCCTCCTCACTGCCACCGATGACATCCACTCCCTCCTCAACCAGGGCAAAACCATGGCCCTCATCCTCCTGGACGTCACGGCGGCCTTTAACATGGTCTCCCACCACACCCTAAGCACAAATATACACGACACCGCATCCGCGACAAAGCCCTGGACTGGATCCGCTGCTTCCTCACCAGCCAAACACAGCTGGTCAGACTACCACCGTACCTATCAGAACCTACAGAGATCAGCTGCAGAGTGCCCCAGGGCTCCTCCCTGAGCCCCACCCTCTTCAACATCTACATGGCCCCACTCGCAACCATCGCCAGAAACCACAGACTCAACATCGTGTCCTACACCGACGACACCCAGCTTATCCTCTCCCTCACCAACAAACCCACAGTCGCCAAGAACAACTTTCACGAAGGGATGAAAGCCGTTGCAACCTGGATGAGAGAGCTGCCTCAAGCTCAACTCAGACAAGACAGAAGTCCTCATCCTGGGATCCACCCCCTCTGCTTGGAACGACTACTGGTGTTCTGCTGCACTGAGAACACCCCCACACCCACGGATCACGCACGCAACCTCAGCATCATACTGGACTCTGTGCACACTATGTACTACCAGATCAACGCTGTCTCCTCGTCATGTTTCAACATGCTGTGCCTGCTCCGAAAGACCTTCATATGGATCCCCACCGAATCCAGGAAGACGGTCACCCACGCCCTCATCAGCAGCAGACTCGACTATGGCAACGCACTGTATGGCAGCGTCACCCAGAAACTCCTCCGGAACCTCCAGAAAGTTCAAAACGCTGCAGCCAGACTGGTCCTAAACATCCCTTGCTGCAGCCACATCACACAACACCTGCGTGAACTCCACTGGCTCCCAGTCGACAAAAGAATAACCTTCAAGCTCCTTACCCATGTGTACAAGGCCCTCCACAACACTGGACCAGCATACCTGAACCACCGCCTCTCATTCCACGCACCAAACAGACCCCTCAGCTCCACACAACTGTCACTGGCCACCGTCCCACAGATCCGCAGGACCAGAACCGGAAGAAGATCTTTCTCCTACCTCGCCGCCAAGACTTGGAACACCATGCCCCTCCTCCTCAGGTAATCCCCATCACTGTCCCAATTCAGGAAGGACCTCATGACCTGGCTCTTCGAAGGAACCCAGACAGATCTGCAGCCTCCCCTCCCTCAGCACCTTTTCACCCTCAAGGGTGAGTAGCCGCACTGTCCAAACTCTTGATTGATTGATTGATTGATTGATACACACACACACACACACACACTGCCACTCACACTCCAATTAGTCAATCTTTTATTGTGTTAGAAAAGCTTGCCCTTCTGCTTCTGCTATACCGGTCATGCCTTTTAGTAAAGCTTAATAAACACATTCTCTGTACACTATTAAAAAAAATAACATTGCCATGTCAATGTTGTTACTAGTATGATGTGAATTAAGAGTGCACTTCCTTACAATATCTGTACAGGGTTCATATTTGGTTTCACACTTGAAGCAGTTACAGTATTGAAAATGAACTAATTAACTTTCTGACATGTAATATCACAGCATCCAATTGATCTTACAGAATACTTGACTTCTTCTGCAACCATAGATTTTATCCAGTAACACTTTGCATTTTGGGATTTTCAGACCCAATTTACAATGTTAAAAAAACCTACATGTCCCAGAATGGGGCATTGTGGTGAATAGAAAGCCAGGACTGGCTGAAGGTGTCACACAATCCTCAATCCAGCACCATCCCCCAAAACCTCAGCCCTAGCCTCTCTCCTCACCCCATCCCACATCCTCAGTCCACTCTACCCTCTTGCACCAGCCCCATTGTTGCAGATGGAATTAGGTATGCATCTAGTACTATGGAAAAAGCAGGTATTCTGGGGTGCCTTTGTAGAAATATGTGTATATTCATGAGAGTTGTGTAATTTTTATATGTACAGCATACAAGGTGTGTTCATGTAAGTGCAGGGTGGTGGTGAATTGTGCGAGTGAGTGCAGTGTGAGTGGTGCGAGTGTAGGGTGAAAAATGTGCTGATGTCAATGTAGGGTGAGCTGCATGAATGCAATGTGAGAGGAGGACCCATGTGAGGGTCGGGTGAGAGGAGTGCGTGCAGAGTGAGAGGAGTGAGTGCAGGATGGTGTCAAAGGTGTAAATGCAGGGTGAGTGGTGTGCCTGTGTGTGAGTGCAGAGTGAGCTGTGAGAGTGACTGGTGAGTGCATGGTGAGAGGAGTTAGTGCAGGGTGAGTGGTATGTCCCTGTGAGTTCGGGAAGACTAATGTGTCTGTGTAAAGGCAGAGTGAAAAGAGTGCCTGTGTGAGTGCAGACTGAGAGGTGTATCCATGTGAGTGCAGGGTAAGAGGAACGACTGCAGGGTGAGTGATGTGACTCCAGGGTGAGTGAAGTGCCTGTTTGCGTGGTGTGACTGCAGGGTGAGTAGTGTGCCCATGTAAGTAAAGGGTGAGCTGCGTTAGTGATAGGAGTGCCTATGTGAGTGCACAGTGAGCGATGTGCCAATGTCAGAGTAGGGTGAGAGGAGTGACTGCAAGTTGAGTGATGTCACCATATGAGTTTGGGTGAAAGTGCAGAGTGGGAGAAATGAATGCATGGTGAGTGATGTGCTTGTTTGAGTAAGATTGCAAGGTGAGCAGTGAGAGTGTCATTTGAGTGAAGTGTCACTTGAGTGCAGGGTGAGCAGTGTGCTTGTGTGACTGCAGGGTGGACAGCATGAGTGCATGGTGAGCAGTGTGAGTGCAGTGTAATCGCTGTGAGTGCAGGGTGAGCAGTGTGCTCATGTGACCACAGGGTAAGTGAAAGGAGAACGGCATGAGTTCATGGTGAGTGGCATGAGTGCATTGTGGTTGCTGTGAGTGCAGGGTGAGTGGTGTGCTCATATGAGAGCAGCATAAGAGAAGGATGAACTGTGTGAGTGCAGGGTAACAGCATCAGTATTTGGTGAGCAGTGTGATCGCTGTGAGTGCAGGGTGAAAGTGAAGGGTGAGCAGTGAGAATGAGGAGTGAATTATCTGAATGCAGGATGTATTCCTAGAAAGTTGGAGTAACTCAGCATATTATTGATGGTTGGCGAGTAGGTTTTCCGATATAAATTAAGCTATTGCTATTATGGCATCAATCAGTGGTGGAGGGTGGAGGAAATATATAATTTGCTAGTCCTGTAATACACTTTCAGCCTGAAAACCGTCAGCATCAGCACTGGCATTTTGACTTCCCAGCTGGAACAAACATAAGCAAAATCACATAAAGCTGATATTTTTAGGTCTTATCTGTGCATACTTCAAACAGCAAATAGAAATAGAAAGTACTTTTGAATGTGTTCTAGAGCTTCTGACAAATAATTAAAGGAAACAAAGGCAGAAAAGTCATGTTACAAATGAACACATGCGATTTTGTTGACAGCCCTATTTAGTATCACATCCCAGCCTTTGCAGACTCTTTAAACAACAACAAATGGCCAGAATTTTTCTCTTGCAAATGTGGTATCCCTAATTGTGATATGCCTTTTCACGAACTTCATTCTCCCACTACTGCAATAAAAGTAAAAACCAAATGTAAGGAATAGGCAGAGTGGGGACCCAAGGGGATACTGGAACCAGAGGGAGAAAAACAAAAAGGGGAAAAAATGCCTCATTAACTAGTTCCCAAAGGCACGTAAATGGCGTTTTAAAGACCTATGAAATACTCGGTGAGGATGAGATAAGACACCAGACACTGCCCATCCGAGCCCACAGCAGCTCAGGGACTGTGTGTGTCTTGGAAGCTGCAGCACCCGTGGCTGAGACACACGATGAGAGGGGGCTAAAGCCCTTTTAGCCCTATGAGCGCTGCGGGCCTGTCTCCCATCCCTATAAATAATGTAATGAAACGTATTAGCGTCAAATCTTCCACATGCTAAAGAAATAACCTTTTTTGAATTCTGAGAAGACCATATCATATTTTATGTGATGGTTGGTCTATGTTTTACATAGCAAACATTTCAGGGCTCGTCTAGTGCATGGGCTCTAGGAGCCGCGCCAGACCCTTGGCTCGGCTCTCCCCGTTGATGTGTTGGCTCACCCACCTCTATGTGTGTGCGCGTGCACAGGTCAGGGCTGAGTTGTATTCATGTGTTATCAGTCAGGCCTGAGGTGCATCAGCAAATCTATGTGTGGAACTGAAAATAGAAATAAATGCATGGGGAGTTTGCTTGCAGGTCGCCAAAGGAGGCAGGATGCCAGGGTTGAGGTGTTTTTGCAGAGCCATGCAGCCCTCAGTGCTAGAATTGGAGCGAGCTGCAGGTCAGGATTGTGGGCCTTGGCACCGCTGTGTGTGGGCGCCTAGAAAAGCGTAGAAAGTGCAGGTCAGGATTGGAGGGCCCACCCACCTTTCCACGGCGCTTTTAATCTCATTGTTTTTCTCGGCTCCTTGAATATTAAAGCGATGCATCCTTTGAAGGCAGAAATGTACATGCTAATTAGGGATACCTTGGCAGCTCTCATTTGCATATTTCACAGCCCACTCCTGTTCCTCGGAAGATGGCGGGGGTGGGGGGTCCTCTCAAAGGGCGCCAAGAGGGATTCGCACGTCTCTGTTCTCCCGGTTATCAGCCACAGGTTTGGGAAGATCTGCACATTTCGCGAGTAAAATGGGACCAGCAGGCGAGCAGTCTGTTCTGGGGTTTAATTAGGAGGGAGGATGGGTACCAGAGACCCCGAGGGTGGGCACCTTGTGATAGATACATCAGAGGGGTATTAGATCCTTGTTTTAGGACGACGCCCCCAAGTCTATTAAATGAAATAATCAGTTTACCTTTGAGGAACAAATCACACGTATCACACAACTAGCAATGATCTTCTTATATATATCACCATGTATTTGAGAAAAAACACTTGTATAAAAACCTTTCCCCTCATGCTACGAAACAGGTTGTATAAGCGTAGTACCCTATATAGAAATATATAGAAATATTGTCTGGCACAAATAGTGTGTCCTAAATAGGGTTTACAAAAATATCTGTTACAATTGGATGTAGATTTTCTATTACCAAGTCCAAAAGTGTGATATTTTTATAGATGATAAATATGACAATATTTATGTCAGATCCGTGCAGGAAATGATGGGATCCATTCGGATCCCGGATCCAGCAGCTTTTATGGAACCGTGTTCGGGCTGGACCCATTGAATTATGCTGAATGCGTCCTCTTGTAATTTGCTGCCAGTGGGACACATTCATCAGCTCTCCCGCATGTAGTTGGATTGAGGGGCAGCTCCTCCGTTGGAGCGGAGGAGCGTCGCCTCACTTATAGGTTACCCCCCAATGATGAAAAATAAAATGGTAATACATTACCATTTTATTTTTCATCCTTCTGTCCTGAAATGAGCGTCAGGACGGGGCGGAGCCACTGCTGAATGACAGCAGTAGGCATGAGGGTGGGCTGTGTTTGCACTTTTCAAAGTGCGCATGTCCCTTTGGCCGGCTGTCTTGCGACGGCCAGCCAGGCATGCGCACTTTGAAACCTCTAACCTCAGAGTAAGTGCAGAGCTCATCAGATCGGCGAGTGAGGCCGCTCCCTCCAATCAGGGTGCTGCTCTCACAGCATGAGAGCAGCACCAGGAATGGTGCCCCCACTGCAGCATCCAGTTGAGAAGAGGTCTAGAGCAAAGGACATTGGAAGATGTCTGTTCAGGTAAAAAAAAAAAAAAAAACTGCACAGTCCCACCCCCTGACCTCCCCCCCCGCACCACTTGTAGATGCCAGCCACCACTGGATGGCTTTCTCTTTGGGGTTGTGCAGCCTCTCTTATTTTCACTTCCAGGCCAGTCAAAACAAAGGCCTGATTTGTAGGGCCATCAACCATTTTTTTGATAGTATCATTCTGACTGGGAACTATCAGGACCCAAATACCTAGATGCCAATGCTATTTGGAGGGAAACAAAGGCATTCAGCTTATCACTTCACAAGTACTTATGAGTAACTATTATTTGGATCCAAGTTTTTGACTTTTTTCAACACCTCTAAGTAAGAGATGTGCATGCACTTTAGTAATGTCAGATGTATCGGTCTGTATGAGTAATTACACAAATAACTATTTAAATAGCACTAATTTATTTTCTTATTTTTATAGGTCTACTCATTCCAATTTAGGTGTCAGAGCACTTTACATCGCACTTTATACAGAGACAATAAATTATACGGGTGTAAATCAGTGTCCAGTAAATGCACATAAGATAATGAGGGTTAAAAGGTCACATATCGTCCATACTAGTAGGCATTATATGTTAAAGGTACATAGTCCAGAGAAACACAAAGTCACATTTTAAAATGTAACTCAATGGTTGGGGTTTATTTTATTTTTTTATGTTCTCATTGCGCCATCTCTTTCTTGCTAGCGTAGATTCCCTCACCAAGGGGTAACCCACTCCACCAAGATTGTTGCTGTTCGAGTGTGGCCCGCCAGTCCTTGAAAAACAGCTTGTATGGCTTAATCATCGGTCCCCTAGTTGTTTGCCAATCAATATGTTTCCATACCCTCTCATAGCTCTGGGAGTCACAGGGTCTGTCCATCTGATTTATTAGGTTAATGTTTTTGAGAAGATCTTAGAAAATCGGCGAGTTAGATGTTTTCCCGAGCCTGCATATCTCTCTTTTCGCCAACAATACCACATAAAAAATAAGCTTTGTCTTGGCACAGTTAGACCCAAAATACGGATCAGGACCGATCTCAAAGAATACAAGTTGGGGGTTTACCTCTATATGGTGTCCTGTTATATCACTGATTAACTTACTTACGGCATCCCAATTAGAGGCCAATGCTGGACATTGAATGGACATCCAATATCTTGCCCAGCCATTCTTGACAGCTTACTCGGGGTCCAGTAGGCCTTGTGGGTCGTAAACAAATGATTTCTCTTAAGTGGGGCTGCTTTCACCACTGAATATAATAAAAGATACTTGCCATGAAATGTCTCATATCTCCCTCTATAGTTCCAACTTCCCATATTGAAGATAGATCAGAGTATTTCTGGTCTTCAGCCTCGAGGAAATCCCAGTACCATATCATGACCTCCTTCTTTAATGGACCGATCATCATTACCCGTTCAACCCATTCCTCCTCCTCCTCCTCCTCCTCCTCTCACCACTCCTGGGTTGCCTACCATGATTGTAGCTGGCAATATTTAAATCTCGTAAGCAGGCCGTTGGTACATAATAGGAAATCTTACCATTCCACTAATCTAGATCCTACTTTCGAATCTGCCCAATAATTCAGACCAGCTTGCTTTAGGGGAAGACTTAACTGGTCCTCTAGACATTCTGGTGTACCCGGAGAATCCCAAATTGGGGCTGAAGACGTATAGTATGGAATACTAAAACTCTTTCTTAAATAAAACCAAGTTCTTAAAGCTGCTTTTTAAAACCTTCAGCCTGGCTTTTTAAAAATATTTTGGAACTCCCTATTCATACAGGAAATGAATCCCCACTAAGCATTGCCTCATATAATCTACCCATTGAAGATCTACCTGGTTTGTTGGCCAGCATCCGAAAGTTTTTAAATTGAAATGCATAGCAATACAGCTGAAGATCAGGCAAAGACAGCCCTCCCACTACCAACTGGAAGTTTTTTCTATGCTATCTAATCCCTTTTGAGGCCCATATGAAATTCCCAATTTTTTCGGCAGTTTACCGATAGACTCTTTGGAAAATGTAAGAGGTATAGAATTAAACCGAAAGGTAACTTTTGGGAGAATGATCATCTTCACCAAATTAACTCTACAATAGATGTTTAGTGGCCAATTGGTCCATCTCACTTAAAAGTCCCTCAATCTCTTGGCTTGCTTTTTTCCAGTTGGTCCGGGGGTATATCCTCCAATTTCTGAGTTATTAAAACTCCCAAATATCTCATCTGCAATTTTGCCCCCTGATTAGTAAAATCTGTGACCCACGACATAACCTCAGTTTTATCCGCATTAACCAAATATCCTGATTTTTTAAACAAATTCTTCAGTCCCCTTGATTATCCTAGGTATTGCAAGATGTAGGTTAGTTGTATATAGTAACATATGATCCGCATACAGTGCTAATTTAACCTCCAATTTGGCAGTCCTAAATGGAACAATGGAAGGATCTGATCTAATCTGATGTGAAAAAAATTCAATGTAGAGATTAAAAAGGAGGAGAGAAAGAGGACAACCCTGCCTTGTGCCCCTAGTGATCTGAAAAGTCAGATAGTTCACCATTTACCTGAACTCTGGCAGCTGGGGCCTTATACACATTTTGTATTGTCCTTATCATGTTTTGGGGGAATCGGAAGCTCCTAAGTGCTTCCCAGAGATACTCCCAGTGGACCCTGTCGAAGGCTTTAGCTACATCTAAAGCCACTACCGTTAATGGTGGTTTCTGGGCGTCTACCATATCAATGGCACGCATCAACAAATAAGTAAGCTCATTCAGCGGCTGCCCTGGAACAAAACCCCTCTGATCCGGGTGTATGATACTCTTAATTACTCCAGCCAACCAGGAAGCCTATATCCCTGAAAAAATCTTATAATCTACGTTTAATAAAGACATTGGTCTATAAGATTCTATTTTAGAGGGGTCTTTATCTGGTTTTAACACTAGGACTATAGTAGCCTCCGACCAAGAGGCTGGAGCTTTTTCCCCTTTCACGTATATTGTATTGAACAACGCCATCAGTGTAGGAATTTGTTTCCCCGTAATTGCCTTATATATCTCAAATGGGAGTCCATCTGGGCCTGCTGCCTTACCCCTTTTTATTCATGTAAACTGAGTCTTTATCTCCTCCTCTGAAATCTCTAGACTCAATGTGTTCACTTGTGCCCTTGTTAATCTTGGTAGATCTTTATCTATTAACCAGGTCTTAATAGTCCCCCTTTCGGGTATATATCCTCTTTATACAGCTTTCTCATATATTTCCGGGCTTCCCCTCTGATCTCCTTATTAGTATCCAAAAGCTGACCTGTTTCTGAGTCAACCAATACGCGGATCGTATTCCTAGTTTTGCCTGCTCTTGCTTTCCAGGCCAGGAGAGAGCTACATCTTTCACCATATGAAAAGTGTTGCAGCTTACTAACTCTCCATCTGTCCTGAATTTTCCTAGCCAGCTGACTCTCATACTCTGCCTGCATACCCTCCAATTCCCCCCGCAGTATAGGTATCCTAGCTGGCTCTTTTATTAAGGCATCTTGGAGTTCCTTCTCTTTTGTCTTTATTTTGGCTTGAAGTATCTCTTCTTTACTTTGTGTTTCCCACCTCCTTCTGATCATTACAAACCTGATTTCAGCCCTTAAATATGCCTTATATGTATCCTATGCTATGAGCAGGCTACCAGAGTCATTATTAAATATAAAAAACCCAGCTGTCTTATCTGTCAAGTCTGTTACAACCACCTGATCCAACAATATGGCTCTATCAAGGGTCCATCTTCTCTGCCTCTGCTGTTCATGGAATTTCAGGTTTAAACTTACTGGGGAGTGATATGAGTGTATGGCCGGCCATGGGCCACTGACTCTACTACATCGTATAAAGAATAATCCAACAAAAAATAATCTATCTTTGAAAGGTGTCTGTATTTTTTTACTCAATGGTTGGGGTTGTCTGTATCAAAAATACTTTATTAAAGGAACTCTTTTTAGCAACCATAGAATAAAGTAATTTTGAGAAAATTAAAATAAGGTTCTAAACCCATGCCTTGCAGTTTGCATGCAGCTCCTTGATGCCTGGTTATAACTCACAGTGCTATATATGAGAATGATTACAATTTATGAACTACAAGTAGCACAAATTATACCCGTGTCAAAAGCAGTAACCCACGTATCTAGCTACATAAAATACAAATCTATGATTTGAGTGTTGCAATTTGCTTTGTAGCTAGCACATTAACCCACTATGCTACTTTATGGGTCAGAACTAGGACTAGACAAAAATCCGGTTCTCTCTAGGAACTGCATGAATCACCAGAGTCACCGCACCCATTATTATTATCCCCTGAAAACTGACCAGTACACACAGATCTCTGCAGCAGGTGCCTTAATCTAGTAAGGTATTTTAAAATGCAGCCTCTTTGTTGACTCAATAACTAATCCAGAACAGAATTACTGTCACATTTGTCCTTGTTGCCCGTTTCTTTTTGGCAGAGTTTAAAAAAATATACACATATAAATTGACTGTCAGACTCTGCTTTTTGTGACTCTACCCTTGATGCCTCCACCCCCTCTCCACGGCCACACCTTGACCCCAATTCATCGCTACCCGAAGTAAATTGTTTCAATTTCCAGCACTGTCTCAAATGATATTCTGACAATAATTGGTAGCACATCTTGATGGGTATACTGTGCCTGGAGACTTAAAACCTATCTCATAGCAACAAGCACAGGGAAATGTCTACTCACGTGGCAATATCTCACCTCAGGAATCTAGGCACAAAGTTGTATCTTTTCAGTAGATAACGATCGACACTGCTCTGGGGCAAGGAGCCTCAGGGGATCATAATTCAGCTGAACTCCCTGTATCATGGTTAATCACTGGCCCCGGGTATTGGGCTTCAGCATCTTATAGGTTAATGATCCCTATAGGCCCTACAGAAATGAGCTTCCACAATTCAGGTGTCAGCATTCCACAGCTTAGTCTAGGCAAGTAGACTCCCTTGCTCAGGGTCCCTGGTGGAAAGCCTTCTCGCCACAGTGGTTATTAAATTCCCTCAGAGTCCTTGGTCCCACTTCCTCAGGACCCTGGGCGCTAATGTTTCCCACCACACCTTAGACACAAAGCTTCCTCGTCTTGGGTAAATAATCCACCTCAAGGTTTGGGCTAATATTCCACAAAAAGCCATGACATGTAGCTATTGCAAGCCACACAACAAATAATTTTTCAACCTTAATGGAAGATGGTACATCAACAACTGGCCTCCTCTGGCACCAAATCGCCCAGAACACCACCATATTTTGACCAAAACTGGCCAGTTTGGACATGCTAACATGGGAAAATCCCACAATTTTAGGGGGGCCAGAAAAGGTCATCTGTGACTGACCAGGTTTGTGTGATCACTCATGAAGTCCATGAGGTAACTTGCAAAAGTCAGCATTATGTAACTAAATACTACATCAGACACAGTATCATGGGGTCACACTGGAGGCAGTCTTGCTGAAAGCACACACATCTCTGAAATGTCTATGCTGCTTTGTGTGAGGGTTGTTGCCTTTTACAATTGTGTGATGAGTTTTTTTTATTTCTTTTACTGTGCCATGCTGTCTGATTCTGTTTAATTCCCTTGCTGGTAATTGCTTCTATATGAGTAGTAGCTGTGGCATTCATAGCTCTGTTTGTAGACTTGCTACCATTAGACAGACATGAGTTGACAAGGGTCATAAAGCTATCTCAAGAAATATCTGAACGAAAAAGCACTCTCTGTGCCACTGCACTTTTTTTCTACAAGCACCAGTCCACCACCAGTGAATACAACAGCTAATGAATTAGCATTTCAGAGGTATAAGAAGCACTGGCAAAGCCAATCGGTCTTGCCTATGCAAGAGCTGTTGGCTTTGCCAACGTGTTTTAGCCATGTTGTGCACCGGTGTGGCTGCTGTTTAGCATGACTAAAAGTTAGTGGCATAGAGGAGAGTGGTGAAGAGTGGAGAGGCACAGAGTGGAGTGGCGAAGAGTGGACTAGAGTGGCGAAGACTGGAGTGTTGTGGAGTCTCATGGAGTAGAGTGGAAGGGCGTAGAGTGGAATAAAGTGCTGTAGAGTGTCATGGAGTGTCGTGGCATAGAGTAGAGTGTAGTAGAGTCATAGAGTGGAGGAGAGTCGTAGAGTGGACTAGAGTTATAGAGTGGATGGCATAGAGTGAAGTGGCGTGTCCTAGAGTGAATTGGTGTAGAGTGGAATAGAGTGGAGTGGCGTAGAGTAAAGTAGAGTGGTGTAGAGTGTCATAAAGTGGAGTGGCATAGAATGGAGTTGTGTAAAGTGGAGTGGTGTAGAGTGGAGTGGCGTAGAGTGGAGTGGCGTAGAGGGGTTAGCGTAGAGTGCAGTGTCAGAGTGGAGTGGCGTAGAGTGGAGTAAAGTGGCGTAGAGTGGAGTAAAGTGACATGGAGTGTCGTGTAGTCGAGTGTCGTAGAGTGGAGTGTCATAGAGTGGCCTAGTGTGAAGTGACAGATGGCATAGAGTGGAGTAGAGTGCAGTGGGGCGGAGTGCAGTGGGGCGGAGTGGAGGGGCATAGAGTGGAAGGGCAAAGAATGGAGTAGAGTGGATTGGAGTACAGTGGAGTGGTTGAGAGTGGAGTGGAGTGGCAAAGTGCAAAGTTTGCATGGTGTGGTAGCACACTGCCATTACAGACAACACATTTTCAATTGAAATAACAATTACATTTCCACATACAGTTTTACTGATAAAACTATACAGCAAACAAATGATAATGTGTGGAAATGGCATCACCTAGTGTACTGATTTGTTTTGATCGTATTAAGATATTTGTTTCCACCTCACTTCCAAATTACAAAAAAAGGCTTTCATTTGTGCTTTCGTAATTCTGATATATTCTGAAATATTTGCACAGTTAATTTACAGACATTTCAATTTTGTTGTGTGCTAGAAAAAACTTTTCTTTTCCAGTATCCGACAAGATTGTCACATAAATCATCTCACTTTAAAGTCAGAGAAAGAAAAGTAAACCCCAAGCTGCGTCGGAAGACAATGCCTGACATTTGACCTCTGTCTTTAAACGCACAGCAAATGTGACAAGGTAAGAACAACATTTAAAGGCCTGTTTACAGAAAGCAGGACTCGTGGAAGAATACAAGGAGCGATGGTGAACAAGGTTTGCTCCACGGGAGCGACGAAGACATGCTGGACACCGAAAAACAAAAAAAAGCCAGCAAATCGAAAGCCAGAAAATGTGAGTTACAAACCCAAACCAATGGTAAGCAATGGGCGGAATGCATTCTCAGGCAAGATTTCGGAATGCCCACAAAAAGGATTTTCGCAACCAAACAGCTGCGCTGTCTGGTAGGCTTGGACCTAAAAAATATTCCTGAGCCATGATGCTTGTATACTCCTCTCTCAACAAATAGCAAAGCAATTCTACAGACTAGCCCCTTAGTCCTTCCTTGTTGTTCAGTAGGCACACATGAAACCTAAAAAGACTGCTGAGGGAAGGCTGGGTGAGCACGTCTTGCTAATGAGTATCACATTGACTGAGCACCAAACTATAAACACAGTAGTTCTCCCGCAGACTTGACCCTTTTGCAAAATGCCCAGAAAACTAGCCCCACAGACTTACGTTGCAATGCAGTTTGACACAAATAGGATGATTGTGTTTAGAGTCTTATCTGCTTAGCAATATATTTAGAAATTTCTGTTGTTCACCTTTGTGTTCTGCATTAAATGGGACATTTTTCTGCTGTTTTATCAAAGATGGGTGTTCGTTCTCAAAGGAATATGTCTGCTTAACACCGACCATTATTCTTAATTTAACTGTTACCATGATATTTTGTATTCAATCTCTTTGCCTGGGTACCCACACCAAGAGATTATTGCAGTGTGTGCTACATATGCAAAACATATTTACTGAGAGTGATCATTTTTGTTTTACATCGGAGGCCGAACCCCTCTCCACGTCATAGACTAAACCTTGAATGCTCAGCACAGGTACCACTGAAGAGTCAAGAAAGCGAAGAATGTTTTGGTTAAACGTGGCATGCAAGGGGGGCGTGGCCAAGCCGAGCAGCAAGATGGCCGCTTGAATCAGAGGCTCTGCCGGCCGAGCACACAATCCGGCATGAATCCTGCAGAATCCTACCAGTAAACCCTCCCATAGACGATCGCCTTGAATTGACAGCCGGTGCTGCATCCGCTGAGGCGTTCGCTGAACGGAGTGAGGCGGCGACAGCGGTGTAAGCAGGATCCGCGGGCCCGGGACGGAGCGGACGCTCAAGTGAGGGAGGCCCGGCTACAACACACACCGCCTTGCGGGTCGGAGAGAGAGCGGCGCCGCACTGACTGGAACTCCTGCAGGCAACGTGCGGAACGCCGAGGCTGACCCTGAACTGCAGCGGGACGACGGGGACTGCGGAGCGGGCTCCCGGTGCAGGCCCCCGCCCTTCCCCCACATCACGACACGGACTGAGCGGGTAAGCAGAGCCTGAGATGCGGGAGGAGGCGGCGCGCGGGAGACGGTGAGAGGGCTAAACAAGCGGAGTGAATATCTGGCACGTCGACGAGAGACGCTCTGTGCAGCAACGAGGAGCGAACACACGGGCCCATACGCGCGGCCTCACTGGGGGGTCATGAAACTGGCGCGCACCGAGGGCCGGGTAAGGGAGAGACAGACGGCCGTACTGTAATCAGGGATAGAGATCGGGCACATCGAGGGACTTCCCACTGCTCTCCCACCTAAGCACCAGAATTACACCGTAGTAACACAGGAGATCTCCCCGCATGCTGCCGGACATCTCTAGCAGAACCATATAGAAGCGGAGGGAACGGAGGGAGCCATATTGGGCCGTCTGGATACGGCGCGTCACAAGGGCACAACATTGCGGATACTCCTCGCCCCGGCTGGCTGCTGAAAGGGATGCAAGATTGAGTTGTGGACAATTTTAAACTTGAGTCATACAAAGTCAGAGCGACACCAGGGCTGTAACGCTCTAAGTGGAGGGGAGACGCATGCAAATAAACACTACTGTGCACACATTGACTGCGACTTGACGAGGTGCTGCCCCCATTTGTATTGATCTCAACTTCAACGACCTACCGTAGCAAGAGGAGGCTAACACACGCACTATACGGAGCGCGAAGCGCCAGCTTCATTTCCATACCATTCCTCTGACTGTCTTGGCCTGCCTGACCTGGGCGGGTACCTTAGCAGTAGGACACACAATGGGCAAGACGGATGCTAAACAACCCAAAATTACCTTTGATAAGCGCAGTACCCGGCAGATGGATGGCGAAATGGTGGCGCAAACACTAGTGCCAGAAACTCAACTGGAGCAAGATCAAGAGGAGGACATAAAAACTATGCTGCGGGACATGAAAGGATGTTTTAAAGACATAGACTCCAAAATAGACTCTCTTGCTGCACGGATGGATCAAGTCTCGCACAGAGTTGATAAACACGAATCACGCCTGACAGAGTTGGAAACAAGAGTCTCGGACAACGACGATCGCACTACGGAGGCACATGAACACCTCTTGCGCATGGATAAGGTGTTAGAAGTTATAAAGGCGTGAAATGAAGACTTGGAAGCAAGATCAAGAAGAAACAACATCCGAATTACTGGCATACCGGAATCCACAGCCATCACCAACATGGAAAAATATGTTGAGGCCCTCTTTCGGGACTTATTTGGAACGGACCTCTCGGACATGTTCCTGGTAGAGCGAGCCCATCGCACGCTGGGGCCGCGGCCGCCACCGGGTGCCCTTCCAAGACCCATCCTGGCCCGGCTGCTTAATTATAGGGATAGAGACACGGCCCTCCGCCTGGCACGGGAGAGAGGGACGCTACAATACCAAAATAATGCCATCTCGCTATACCCCGACTTCACTCAGGCTGTACAGAATGCGAGGAGAGAGTTTCTTCCGGCCAAACGACTGCTCCAACAGGCCGGGCTAAAATACGCCATGCTCTATCCAGCCAAGCTTAGAGTCCACACAAATGGGAAGCCTTCTTTATTCGTCGATGCAGGGGCAGCACTGAAATTCGTCAAACAGCAACCGCGACAGCAACGAGCCAGAGAACACGATAAAGATATTTCGTCACAGAGTCAGCTAAGTGACAATGACTGAACCAGGGAAAAAGGGCTTGAACCATCTGTGACTCTGTAAATAACGCCTGATTTAGGAGAAAATATCCTTCACAGTTTTTTTTTTTTTCTTTCAGAACTGTTTAAATACAAGAGTTAAGATGGATTTAGGGTAGTGTAACAAGCTCGGCCACTCCGTTCCACTAGTGACGGAGGAGTTCGCCGGCAACCTCACGCCCCCTTGGGATAATTCCCTATTGCTAAAAATGTTTGGGTTATCTGGATTTAGAGGGTGGGTCGTACAAAATCTCAACCTGATTGGGGGTTGGAGTGGGTGGGGGTGGGCGGGTAATGTTTCTTATTGTTTGTTGTACATTGCAAGATGTCTTATGCCTAACCGCTAACATGCCACGACATGGACGAAGCGGGACACACTGGGACACGGGCACTATTTACGGGACAGGATTGGCGCACACAAGAAAGGGGCTGAGCTTTACGGCCACACCGATCACACTTTGGGATCAAACTATACTACCACTAACCTGACTGCCCTGATCTGCCTCACGTGGAACGTCCGTGGGCTCAATGATTATAGGAAAATGCGTCTAATACACTCCCATCTCACGAGACACTCGGCCGCGATATGCCTCTTACAGGAAACCCACTTGAGGGGACAGGCGTGCGATAGGCTGAAATCAGGCAGATGGAGCGAAGTTTTCACCTCTTGCTACTCCAACTATGCACGCGGTGTGGCCACACTCATTAAGAAGGATATCCCCTGGCGTACAATAAAAGTAATCAGTGACATGGAGGGACGCTACGTGCTGGTTCATGGGGTACTGTTCAATCGAGAGGTCACAATCGCGAATGTTTATGCCCCTAACGTAGACGACCCCTCTTTCTTTCAGAAAGTATGGTACGCTATCCAATCACTGGGGGACGGGCCTGTTCTATGGGGGGGGGATTTCAACACAGTACTGTCGCTAAGCCTAGATAGAGAGGGTACATCACGCACACATCACCCGCAGGCAGCAGCGACATTAAAACAGATTATGGAAGATAACAGTCTAATAGATACATGGCAACACCTACATCCGGACACTAAGGAAGGCACATGCATCACACAACAATACGATACAAAAGGGGATGATGGACGGAACGTTTGAGCCAATCAAACACTCACCCCCAGTCAACTGATCTGGGTTTAATCCATCATCATTCTTTAGCTCACACCACCACCCCAGTTCAGACATGGCCATATGCAAATCAGTCTGACCCTGTGCCTCATGGGAACAGTCCAGCCCGAACTGCCAAGCCATGTCTTCCCTGGACCGGAAATCAAGCATCCTAGGACCGGTTTCTGGCATTTCAGCCGTCATCAGCCAGGCTTGCTTGAATCCAGTGGCAAAGTGAGCAAGGGACCCACGTCTGGGCATACCCCCGCCAACTTAGGGCGACCAAAGCGATACAAAGGGGATGATGGACGGAACGTTTGAGCCAATCAAACACTCACCCCCAGTCAACTGATCTGGGTTTAATCCATCATCATTCTTTAGCTCACTCCACCACCCCAGTTCAGACATGGCCATATGCAAATCAGTCTGACCCTGTGCCTCATGGGAACAGTCCAGCCCGAACTGCCAAGCCATGTCTTCCCTGGACCGGAAACAAGCATCCTAGGACCGGTTTCTGGCATTTCAGCCGTCATCAGCCAGGCTTGCTTGAATCCAGTGGCAAAGTGAGCAAGGGACCCACGTCTGGGCATACCCCCGCCAACTTAGGGTCGACTCAAGCGATACAAAGGGGATGATGGACGGAGCGTTTGAGCCAATCAAACACTCACCCTCAGTCAACTGATCTGGGTTTAATCCATCATCATTCTTTAGCTCACTCCACCACCCCAGTTCAGACATGGCCATATGCAAATCAGTCTGACCCTGTGCCTCATGGGAACAGTCCAGCCCGAACTGC
Source organism: Calotriton arnoldi (assembly GCA_963921515.1). Taxonomy (NCBI): domain Eukaryota; kingdom Metazoa; phylum Chordata; class Amphibia; order Caudata; family Salamandridae; genus Calotriton; species Calotriton arnoldi. The sequence continues at coordinate 805,634 of CAWUFW010001824.1, read as the reverse complement.
CAAGCCATGTCTTCCCTGGACCGGAAACAAGCATCCTAGGACCGGTTTCTGGCATTTCAGCCGTCATCAGCCAGGCTTGCTTGAATCCAGTGGCAAAGTAACTGGGGTGGTGGAGTGAGCTAAAGAATGATGATGGATTAAACCCAGATCAGTTGACTGGGGGTGAGTGTTTGATTGGCTCAAGCGTTCCGTCCATCATCCCCTTTTGTATCACACAACAATACAGCGCTTGGTCTCGATTGGATTTCTGGCTCACAACCCCTGACTTGCATGCATGGGTAACTGCTGCGTCACATCACGCCCGCACGTTATCCGATCACTCCCCAGTTACGCTGTCACTGCAGATTCCCGAGCCTTATAGACAGCCCTTCGCATGGCGCCTGCCCAATGGGGCGCTGTTGGACTCCGTATTCAGGGAGGAACTGCACTCGCATATAAAAGAATACTTCGAGAAAAACACGGGGTCTGTAGACTCGGAGGGGAGTCTGTGGGAGGCATTTAAGGTGGTGGTTCGCGGACACTGCATAGCGGGACAAAGCAGAGTACTCAGGGACATAAGAGGGACACTAGGCCGCCTGGAAGCGGAAATACATACACTTGAACAACAATACTACGCCGCACCGTCGGCGGACACATTGGGGAAAATTAGAAGTAAACTGACCTCTTACCAGGAAGACGCTGACAGGGAGCTACGGTTTCTACACAAACACGCGATTGCAAGATCATACGGAGAGGGGGACCGACCGGGGAGGACACTTGCAAATCTATTGAAGCCGCGCAGGGGCCACATACATCACGTCGATACATGACGTAGACGATAACCTGGTGCACTCCCGCCCGAGATACTACACACTATGCGGGAATTTTACACCCACTTGTACACGTCCCAAACTACCCTTCGGATGCGATGCTAGAGGACTACTTTGATTCTATAGCACTAGTGTGGTTCAGCAATCACCACAGGGAATATATGGATGCCCCGTTCACGGTAGATTAAGTGAAACGGGTTATTGGCGGCATGCGGGCAGACAAAGCACCTGGGGCAGACGGCCTTACAGCACGTTTTTATAAAGAATACTCTGAGGAACTTGCCCCCGTCTACTGGCGGTGTTTCAGGAGGCGCTGCAGGTAGGAATTCTCCCCCAATCCATGAGAGAGGCGATTATAATCGCACTACTTAAACCGGACAAAAATCCCCAACTTTGTGACTCATACCGTCCACTCTCTATGATAAATCTAGACGCTAAGATTTTCGCCAAGTTATTGGCGAACAGGCTCCAGCCCTGCTCCCCTTGATAGTACTACCGGATCAGTCCGGATTTGTTCCGGGAAGGGCGACCTACACAATCTTAGAACCTTATTCGGCCTACTGCATTACATGGCGCCACACGTGCCTGCTGCGGCCGCACTACTGGACGCATCAAAGGCCTTCGATTCGTTGGAATGGGGGTTCCTTTTCCTCTGCTCAAGAGGATCGGCCTGAGTCCACTTTTTATTAATTACATCCGATTGCTGTACACACGACCCACGGCACGCCTGCGAGTTAACGGACTGGTATCTGAGCCGCTAAATATCACAAGAGGGACTAGACAGGGGTGCCCCCTGTCACCGTTGCTGTTTGCGATTGCGACAGAGCCGTTGGCAGCGAGACTACGTCAGCACCACGCACAAAGGAGGTTGGACTCAAGACCCGGGCGATTACTGTGTCCATGTACGCAGACGATATCACACTTTATATGACGCATCCCAAAGAGAACTTGTCACCCCTGACGAGAGAAGTAGTGAGATTTGGAGGACTATCGGTGTAAATATAAACTGGGGCAAGTCAGTGATTCTCCCGCTTACGCCTAGTACTCAGACATTTGACACGGATTACCCTCTAGTCTGGGCCTCGGGCCCAATTCGATATTTAGGAGTATGGATTAGTACTGATATGCAAGATATATGGACTGAAAATTATGGACGGGTGGTGACTTGGATAGAAGATAGGATACGACGGTGGAGGGCTCTCCCCCTATCAGTGGCGGGCCGGATCGCCATAGCTAAAATGGTTATACTACCAAAACTTTTATATCTCTTTGTTAATATACCATTGCCACTCTCTGTGCAATTTCTTAAGCGACTTAGATCTCTCATGGTGGAGCTAGCGTGGGCGGGGGGACAGCCACGGATAGCGTGGGAAGTTTTGACTTTGCCGCAGGAACAGGGAGGACTGGCAGCCCCGGATATCGCGCTATACGCATTTAGCGCCCAGGCACAATTTTTACATTATTGGACACACCCTACACCCTACCAACCCCATGTGGCCATAGAAACAGACAGAGCGGCCCCATTACCGGTGTCAATGGCACTATATCACCTGTACAAGCGCACCCGCGGAGAGATAGACACGGTGCAGGTGACGAGATGGGCATGGGAAGGTCTACGTAAGAGAGCGCACCTTGAAGTGCTATATGCCCCATCAATGCCTATCCTAAATAACCCAATGTTCCCCCCACTTATGGGGAGTAAGGCGAGCGAACGCGCAAGTGCGCACGGCCTGAGACTTAGTGGAGACCTCTACCCCAACGACACGTTCCTTACCATGCACCAGATGTGTGCCCCCGCAGCACCCACGGCGCTAGATATGTTATTATATTACCAGCTGAGAGCATCCTGCAAACGTAGATTTCCCACCTTTCCGGCGCCGCCACCGCCGCCCTTGGCGGCGCTCGAGAACCTACTGGCGGTGGAATCGGGGCGTAAGCTCATTACACGCATCTACAGACACACACAACAAACATCGCCGGTGGCGACTCCCGCGTCACGGGTGGCTTGGGAGGAGGAATTGGGAACACCCCTCACAGACGAGCAATGGAAGCTAAGCTGTGGGCAGCTAAAACGGTTGTCACCCAACTACCGTCTCAGATTAATCCACTTCAAGTATCTCCACCGCTTGTACAGGACTCCCATACACTTACACAGAATAGGATTGCGGTCGGATGACTGCTGTTGGAGATGTGGCACACCGCGAGCAACCTTTCCTACATTTAGCCTGGCAATGCAGGCAGATAGCTAATTTTTGGCTGGAAGTCTTTCAGCACATAAAGCAGATCACAGGATTGGACATCCCATGCACACCGCTGACATCCCTACTTGGGGTACTCGAGGCGGTAGCCCCAAAATCCCGCAAGCTACCTGAAATTCTTCTTCTGATGGCAAAGCGCCAAATAGCGTTACATTGGGGGGTGGAGAGACCTCCGCTGTCCAAAGACTGGATTAAAAACGTCACGTACTGCAAGATACAGCTGTCGACTTACTGGGAACTTCAGCCGTCCAAGTCTAGACCAAAAGACATTTGGGAACCATTTACATTGTGGCTGAGTGCTCGGGCGGGAGAGGACTAATGTACTGTCTGCATAATCAATGTCAGGGAGATGGGAGCTGATTGGGGGACTGGACGGTGGTCCTGCCGTAAACTGGAGACACATGTTATCAAATTACGTGCACTAATGAAAACGGGGGGTCTGCACCCCACGGGATATACTGGGCCCTTATTATTTGAACGGATTGTACATGGAATGGCTATGTCACACCTAACTGTACGGACTACGACACTGCAATGTATATTTGTTTTTGTTGTTGAAAATGCAAATAAAAAGCAATTTAAAAAAAAAAAACGTGGCATGCAATACTGCCCAGAGCCCCCGAAAATCGTGGAGAAAGGACAGTACTAGCAATCACTGGTACTGCCAAGTGTTACCTGCCTGGAGCAAGGCCTACCACTGGTAATCCCGGGATCAGCTATAGTAAACAATATTATGTGGAAAGACCCACTGCTGGACGCACACATTTGGACAAACAGGACTGGCTGGTGTAAAGTAGGAGACACATACTGTAATGTTACATTTGTACAGCACTTCATACAACTGGTACACAACCACACGTGGCGGGGGCCTTCAGGGTTCCTGTCATCATACAGCTGGTCTCTAAGGGTATCTGCAACCACCTTCTGATGATTACGAGTGGAGAGCAAGTGAGACTCTCTCCAGTCGGTTCTGGCAGCCATGGCTCAGTATTGTACAGAGGGTACCATAATTTCCCTTTATTGGACTACCAGGAGTCTGACTGATTGCTTGCGACTAGGGTTGCCATGCATTCCAGGGAAAAATACCAGACATATGTTCACGTTTTAAGATTTTGGAAAAGCCCGGACATGATACCTAAATAGAAATGTATTTGAAATCGTCTGTATTCATTTTTAACATGACTTATCTCTTTTTGTTTACTTTAACCATCAGTCAAGGATCATTAATGCAGCTGTTGCGTTGACAGTGCAACGAGCCTTGTAGTATACCGGCCCATCACCGGAAAAATAATGGGCACAGACACCGGTATGTTTCAGTGGTGAGAATGACCACAAGGCTGGTTCCTCCGGTCTACTTTATATTCTTTTTACCCTCCCCCTGCTGGCATCAACCATTGCCTGCAGAACAGAAGGTCCACACGGGGAACACCCCTCCGACTGTCCCACAGGTGGAACAGTCCACCAACTTAACAGCAGCTTTCTTCTTATAATTACTGTTTAAAGTATGTACAGATAAGGTGGGAAAAAACGGCGTTTGGCGATTTTTCTTATTTTTGTATCATCTCCTTGTGTTTGTTTTGTTCGCCCTAAGTTGGCAGGGTATGCCAAGACGTGGGTCCCTTGCTCACTTTGCCACTGGATTCAAGCTAGCCTGGCTGATGAAGGGTGTTACCCAGAAACTAGTCCCAGGATGCTTGTTTACGGTTCAGGGAAGACCTGGCTTGGCAGTTCGGGCTGGACTGTTCCCAGGAGGCACAGGGTCAAGACTGATTTGCACATACCTGGGTCTGAACTGAGGTGGCAAAGTGAGCTAAAGAATGATGATGGATTCAACCCAGATCTGTGACTGGGGGTGAGTGTCTGAAAAGTTTCAGCGCTCCGTCCATCATCTTCTTGTGTTTGCTTTGTTCGCCCTAAGTTGGCAGGGTATGCCTAGACGTGGGTCCCTTGCTCACTTTGCCACTGGATTCAAGCTAGCCTAGCTCATGAAGGGTGTTACCCAGAAACCGGTCCCAGGATGCTTGTTTCCGGTTCAGGGAAGACCTGGCTTGGCAGTTCGGGCTGGACTGTTCCCAGGAGGCACAGAGTCAAGACTGATTTACATATAGCTGGGTCTGAAATGAGGTGGCAAAGTGAGCTAAAGAATGATGATGGATTCAACCCAGATCTGTGACTGGGGGTGAGTGTCTGAAAAGTTTCAGCGCTCCGTCCATCATCTCCTTGTGTTTACATTAAAATAACAGTCATGCCGGTAAAAAACGGCCAGGTGGTAACCCTAATCACGACAGAATTGGGCTGCAGAGGACTCTGCAACTTTATAGACCAAAACAGCAGAAAGATGGTATTTGGGGCTTAAGACATCTGAATCCTGACCGACAGCATCCCGTCTATTTTAATACTGCGGTAAACGGATTACCAGTGACTCTCAATGGTGATGTGCAGCCTCCCCAAGAGGCTGAACCACATGGATCTGGTGGCAGCAAGCCCCGTTGGCAGGAGCCCTCTTTCTCATCCTCTGAATGTTTCATCGAGTTCCGGTTGCCACCTGTCAATGTTCTGCAGCATGAAATCTGCTGGATGGGAGAATAATACAGCTCTATTTGAAAAGCTTAATTTCCAAAAGCCTGCCTGGCTACGTCACCCGAAGACTCACAGAACAAATGGAACACAATGGTTGCCCAAGCAATCATGTCAACGCTGTTTTTCATGAAGAGCTTGTCAGTGACGCGCGAGGCGCTTTGCACGTACAAAGTATGAAAGGGTGTAGGCCGTCCAGATCACGCATGCTCGCGCATGCGCACATCCATGCACTCAATTCTAACCACACTCTGTGGATATTTAATACGTCCCGAAGAAATGTCAGTAGGCTATTAATCATTACTCACTCTGACTGACTCAGTGATGTAGATAGATGTCAGAAGTTACATGACAACATCCGAACCTTCAAAACAAAACTACTCTCCAGAATACCGAACTAATTATTCCCAGTACCAAGAGAGTGTTTGGACGTGTTATTTAAATAAATCTATTTAAGTCAAACCCCTTTTAACACATAAAGTGGATTTGGTGTTTTTATTTCACCTTTTTCTTTTGAACATTAGTTTCTATAGCATACATAAAAGACATTAAATTCATGTCTTAGAGAAGCGACATACATGTAAACATTTAACACTTCAGCAAATAATAAGTGCAATATAGTTGACAATGAACAAATACATAACAATAAACAATTGACAACAAAAATGACCAGTCCTTAAGTTGCAAAAGAAAACACTAGCGGTGCAGACTTGTTTGTAATTTACATTACTGCAACCTGCTAGAACCAGCTAGTCGACAATAGAGTTACAACAGGTAAGATGCCTTGTTTGTACACTGTGTCATTCAGTGAAATCGTGATGGTTACGACTAGCTGTCTACGGTCGACGCGTTTTGGAACCCTATTATCCTTTGAGGGTTCTCCTCAGGACCAGGACTTGGTCGGACTCTACAACATAAAGGAATATTACAAGGACGTAAGTATAGATTTTTTACTTCTATTTTCCTACTTGTAATTGTTAGACTCTAGAGTCTCTGCTTACCTTTCAGAGGAAAAGGGCAAGTACATAGGCTGTTTTGCATTCAATGACGGAGTGTACTGCACTGTTCAAAATGCACAGTGTACAAACAAGGCATCTTACCTGTTGTAACTCTATTGTCGACTAGCTGGTTCTAGCAGGTTGCAGTAATGTAAATTACAAACAAGTCTGCACCGCTAGTGTTTTCTTTTGCAACTTAAGGACTGGTCATTTTTGTTGTCAATTGTTTATTGTTATGTATTTGTTCATTGTCAACTATATTGCACTTATTATTTGCTGAAGTGTTAAATGTTTACATGTATGTCGCTTCTCTAAGACATGAATTTAATGTCTTTTTATGTATGCTATAGAAACTAATGTTCAAAAGAAAAAGGTGAAATAAAAACACCAAATCCCCTTTATGTGTTAAAAGGGGTTTGACATAAATAGATTTATTTAACTAGCACTTCCAAACACTCTCTTGGTACTAGTTTAATTGGTGGCCTAGCTTGGACGTGAATATAGGCCCAACCCCTCAATGGTGAAGAACTAATTATTCCCGGCAGCCTTGGAAGCCAGCGCTCAGTGACGTCGCTCACAGGGCAGACCTATGTCGGTGGCACATGCTGAAGTCATAGCTAAGTGTGGATTCTTTGGGGACCAGAGTGCCTTTGGCATGCATAAAACATGAAGTGCAATTGGAGAGGTCATGGGGCCAACCAGGGCACAAGTCCTAAAAAATAAGTGGGTGGACTAACCTAGTTAATCAGTATGCAAGTGACATCATGGCGCGTGACATCACAGGAAGTGGCATCATGAAAAGTGACATCAGATCTTAAGCCTTCACATATATCTTTAATATGTCTATCATGAGTACATTGGAGCACATTTCGAGTATACAGGGAAACCCTCCTGATTTTGGCAGAAGATTCAAAAATTTTAAGCTACACATAAAGCAATGTTGCCTTTTGTCAGCGTAAACTTCCTCCACCCATAGTGCTTTACAAGAAAAAATAGTGATATTTAAATTATTTTAACGCCTCCTCAGGGGTAGTAAGCGCAATATAAATGACATTTATTTTGTGTAAATACTGGGAAAGACCAACACATCTGACATTCTTACAGTGCATGCATATCTCCTAAACAGAGCCTGAAGAAAGTGAAAAGCTGCCTCTTTGAAGTATGTGTAAGTGCTAACAAGGTGTGAGCCTTTGTTTCCTCTCTGCTGCATTTGCATCTAGGTGTGAGGTTCCTGACTGCTGCCAGCCAGGAGACTACAACAAAAGGAGGCCTGATGACCCCTCAGATTCGGCCTTTGTTATGAGCCCAGCAGGAGTCTGAACTAAGAAAAACCCCTCCCGCCTGCACGTTGTTGTGGATCGAAAGCAGACAACAACGTGCAGGCGCTGCTGAATGTGTCCCAGTGTTTGAAAATTCCACCAGGACGAATTCAGCATATTTTTCAGTGGGGCCCAACTTCTTGGCTGGGTGGACGGCGTCCACCCTGTGAATATAGTGGGTGGACGCCGTCCACCTGCGTGTACCCCCGACTCATGCCCTGGGACCAACTACCCCGTTCTGTTGTAAAATGCAGGCTCTCGGGTATTAACTAGCCTGTGTATCTGAGGAGGCAATATTAATGCTACTGGTGAATGCATTTCTACATCAGCAGAGGCTTTCATGGGGGTCTGGGTAGGGGATGGGGGTGGGTTACTGTAGTGATGTATGTTGTAATACGAGTCAATAATCGTAAATACTTCTAGTCCTGTATTTATTAGCCACAGCTTCAGCAGCCCACAGGTAACTGACTAATATGGAACTTTCTATTTCAATGCACGTTTTAACATTCCTACATTCCAGTGAGGTAATGCTGGAAAGTAGTAGACATGAGATCACAACAATATCTCCCTTTCTTTACTATAACAAAAACAAAACAATTAACAGTAAAACATGTTAAAAAATATGATAATTCAAAACTTAACATTCACAGCATTGAAACATAAAAGTACAAGAAAAAGAAAGAAAAACTCAATCACGAAACCTTAAAGGTTTAACGATATTTCTACCACTGCTCCTTTGTTCAATAACAGTAGCAGGATGAGAGGAATGTCTCGACTCAGAAACGTCAAAAGATGAAGATGGAGAAGGAAAAACACGAGGATGCATAGACGAATTTATTGGAAAAGGAAGATCACGAGATTGTACATCACTAGAATGCACCTTCACAACTCTTCCCTTATTCCACCATTCATTCCTGCTTGTTCTCACTGCATTCCTGGTCACAACTTCAATTCTGACAGGAGGTTTGAATTTCGACATCCCTTTAGGAACATGATTGGGATCTTTAACACGGACCCAATCACCCACACGTAAGTCTCTTTCTATAGATTTGACCCTAGGTATAGTATCATAGTGATTTTTCATCTTAGTTTGAAATATCTCAACTTTAGGTCTTACAATTCTGTCCACACTTAACATGCGATCACTCTTGGTCTGACACTCCCGCAACCAAGCAGGACATAACCTGGCGGCAGGAGGTCGTCCCCGTAGAATTTCAAATGGTGAAAGACCAGAAACAGCATTGGGACACGACCTGTGAGACCACAACATTTCTTCCACAGCTTTAAACACATCAATCTTGTTTTGAACTGCCCACTGAATACATTCCACTAGAGTACGGTTCATTTTTTCTACTAGGCCGTTGGATTGTGGATGATATAAAGCAATACATTTGTGTGTAATGGCGTTAGTATCCAGAAAACTTTTCATTTCTTTAGAAATAAATTGAACAACATTGTCGGAAACAATTTCTTTGGGATAACCTTCTCTCAAAAACAAATTGTTTAAAAACTTGATAACCTCGGAAGTGTTAGGTTCTTCTACAAATTTAACTTCCCACCATTTACTAGAATAATAAACAACCACAATGGCAAATTTAAACTTTCGCGGTAGAACACTAAAAAGGTCCAATGAAATCAATGGCCAGCTTGGACCACACAGACTCAGGTAAACTGACAGGTTGAAGTGGAACCGCTTCTGTCTTGAGTCCTTTATCACTGGAAGCACAAATGACACATGCTCGAACGCTAGCAATGACAGCAAGAGTCCATTCCAGGCCACCAATAACTGTTTCTGATTTTCCTTTTAGTTATGGTCTGGCCTAAATTTCCTTCATGCCCATATGTAATAATTCTGTCTCTCAAACAAACAGGTGGAATAAATGTATCCCCCCGTACCAACATCACATTTTCCTCAATCGACAATTCATCAGAGACCTTAAAATAAGCTTGTAAACCTTGAGGTAGTGTCTTTTCTTTAGGCCATCCATTCATGACATATTTCCTTACATTCTCCAGTTCAGTATCTTTTAAAGATTCAGAATTCCACTCTGGTTCAGTGAAAGTGGTGTCATGACAAACATCAACACTTGCAATTAGACACTCTTCATTTTCATCACTATTCTCAGGATAGTCAGTAAAACTTAAGGGTGAAGCAGAGACAGATAATCTGCCCTAATGTTCTTACCACCAGGAATATGTTCAACGATGAAATTATATTGTAAAAGTTTTGAACATAATCTTGCTATCCTTGGTGTGTGATCTTTAATTACAGAACCACTTAAGATACTTACTAATGGTTTATGATCTGTCTTGAGAACAAATTTTCTCCCCCAAATAAAACATTTAAATCGTTCAACAACCCAACAACAACCCAAAAGTTATTTTTCAATGACAGAGAAAACTTTTTCGTTTGACCTCAAAGACCTAGATGCAAAACCAATGGTTACTTCAATTGACCCCTTCATCTGGGCAATGGTGCCTCCCAGACTGTCATTGCTCGCATCAACAGTGATGATGCACTCCTGAGCAGAACACCTGCCGATATAATTTCATTTTTCAACCATTCAAATTCTTCTTGGCAACTTTTTTCCCAGCCAAATTTTTTTTCTTTCTTCAATAGTTCTCTTAACATAACAGTTTTAGCAGAACAATTTTGAATGAATTTAGAATAAAATTCACAAAGACCTAAAAATGAGGCAACATTCTCTTTACTCTTGGGAGTAGGGGCTTTGGCAATTGCATCTACTAATCCAGGTCTAGATTCAACTCCCTTCTCAGAAATTACATGACCCAGATACTCAATGGTATTTCTTGCAAACTCACATTTCCCAAGATTTGCAACAACTCCGAACTTTTGTAACCTCTCCAAAACTGCACGCATGCGTTTGTCATGGATGCCCAAATTTTCTCCTGCGATTAAGATGTCATCTTGGAAAGTTACCACACCTTCAATTCCTTCTAAAACATTTTCTAATACACGTTGAAAAACAGCTGCCGCCGACGCAAGGCCGAAAGGCATCCTTTTGAACTGAAAAGTACCCATTGGCGACACAAAAGCTGTAAGATGACGTGATGACTCATCAAGTACTACCTGATGATAAGCAGATGCTAAATCACTCTTAGAAAAAAACTGGGCACCTGAAAATGTACTGATGATGTCATCTATTCTAGGTAGGGGGTGAGAGTCAATCCAAATAACCTTGTTAAGACTTCTGAGGTCAACACAGACTCTCAGCTGCCCATTCTTCTTCCTAGCAATAACTAAAGGCGATAACCATAAAGAAGACTCGATGGGTTCTATCACACCTTCGTTACACATCTTCTTAAGAATCTTTGCTAAGTCGTCACGTACACTAAAAGGTACATTCCTCAACTTGTGTTTCACGGGTGTGACATCACTCTGTACTTTAATCTTGTGCTTGAACCCTTTAAATCTACCCAGTTTGTCATCAAATACTGTGGGAAATATGCCTATCCACTTTGAACTATTTTCAACATTGTCATGTGAACTTTTATTTTCTTCACAATCAGTTACCAAAGAAACCTGAACATCTTTACCAGGTCTGAGAGTCATGCCGAAAAGGCCTTGGTGGTACCCACACAAGAATGTTAAGACCTTTTTAGCAACATACACTTTCCCGAAAATGGTTCGAGTTTTAAACTTGAGTTGACATTCAAAATACCCAGACAGTTCGATCTTTCTCCCATCATAAGTTACAGGATTCCTGTCTGGTGGGAATAATTCTCTTTTTCCCCAGATTTCTGCAAACAATTCATCAGTCACCATTGTCATTCTGGCACCAGAATCAATAAGAAGTTTTAAAATTTTACCATCCACTTCAATGTCCTCATAAGGATCAACACAATTAGACTCATCATCCTGTACAACAACAACCATATCTCTCACACCTCTCATACAACTTTGTTCTTCATCTGAACTATCACACAAATCTCCATCTGGGATTGTGTTGACTTTGTCTCTGGGTGACTGGCAAACTTTTGCAAAATGCCCAATTTTCCCACATAACTTGCACTTTACATTTTTTGCGGGACAAGGCCGACCATTTGGGCCATGATTAGGATAACCACACCTAAAACAAATGTTTTTCTGTGAAAAAAAACCCACCTTTGTACTCTTTCTTTTTAGTATTTCTTTTAAAACTATTGTTTTGAAACTGTGTTCTCATTCACTACAGACACACCACTAGTGTCTTTACGAGTAAGCTCCTTTAAAGCCTTCCGTGAAACTTCAATTCCTTTGACTATGTCAATCGTTTCTAATAGATTAGGATTTCTCATAGTGAGAAGTTTTTCTTGTACTTTTTTGTCCCAACAACGTACTACTATTTGATCACGAATAAGTTGATCTGTAAAATTCTCAAATTCACATTCTGCAGCTAGCATACGTAAAACAGCAACATAGGTATCAATAGACTCATCTTGTAACTGCCCTCTAGTAAAAAACTTATGCCTGTTAACAATCAAACTTGGTTGTACATCAAACTGTTTTTCTAATTTTTTAACAGCCAATTCATATTCATCTAATTCTTCTTGATCCTGCTGAATGGGATACGGTGGGAGATGTTCATAGAAAGATTGCCCTTCAAAACCTAAGTTATATTCTAATAAAAACCTCTTACGTTCTGGTCGATACCTATTACCACCGATGGCTCCCAAGTACTTGGTAAAAGCCCTGTACCAATTTCTCCAAGGTACAAGAGGATCTCCAGGAGTTTGAAGAAAAGGAGGAGGAGCATTTACATTCTGCATGGTAGCCATGACAATTATTAAAAATTATATGAGGCAAAAATCTGACTGAATCTACTGTTACCAATAAATCTTGAAACACTAAAATACTTAATGTAGATAACGCTTGTGATAGTATGTGTGCATCATGGGTGTACAAACCAGATGTAAAAACACAAAACGAGCATATAAACTTGTAAGCATAAGCAACTACACATCCATGCATGTGCGCATAACGGATGTGCAATCTCGCTTTTACATATACTTAAATATAATACTGCTGATGAATTATTAATTTCGTTTACGTGTGCACATCACGGACGTGCAAACATGTGATGAACTGTTACCTTGGACTGCGTGTGCATATCACGGACGTGCAAACGTGATGAACTGTTACCTCGAACTGTGTGTGCACATCATGGACGTGCAAACAAGTGTGACACAAATTAATTTACATGTGATGAACTGTTACCTTGAACTGCGTGTGCACATCACGGACGTGCAAACATGTGATGAACTGTTACCTCGAACTGCATGTGCATATCACGGATGTGCAAACATGTGTGACACAAATTAATTTCTTCATGTAAATAGATGCAGTACTTGATAAACCTTTTCTGTACCCTTTGTTACAATAAATTTTACTTTAAAACACTTCTTTGGACTTCTTCGTTAAACAAATGAGTTGGCGTTCTAGTTGTTTTTCTTGCCTCCCTCATAGACACCTCAATAACGTAATGAAAACGTGCTGGCAGAAAACTTAAACAAACCCAGAGTGACGCCTGTGGCATAGATACGCCCAAAGCCTTCGCTGGGTTGTGCTGCCATTAAATAGGGAGTACGTGACTGCCAGTCATTAGGTAAGGTTTACTGGAATACACACGCTTGACAACTGTACTTCCGCGTTGTATTTATTCACTGCAGGGTGTCACACGAGCGAAGACAAAAGTAGTGTGCTTGCGCCTCGAGCCTGTTTCTTTACTGTGCTGAATATATTAATACTGTCCCACGAGCGGAGACACGCGCATTGCGCTCGAGCGTTAGATATGAGGCAATAAGGCACGCGCAACCCTTTGAAATGCGAGCGGAGAAAATCTTGTCGGTTTAAAATATTTCTTTCGTATGGAAATATTTCACACGTTCACCACGATAACAAAATGACACAATCTCTCTACCGCCAACAGTCTCGCGTGTCAGTTTGCCATTATCTCTTAACAGGCACGGCTCCCGTAATCTTAAAATAGAAACGCGACAGCATAAAATGCCTCTTGCCCAGTGTCCAGTAATGCTTAGAGCAAAAGACCACTGACAGCGCTGCGCTTAGCTCGCACCCTCCAAGAAGATAGATACTGGCCTTATTTTCCTGACAAACATGATGTGTTCTTCTTTTGTCTCCGTTGCTCATTAAGAAGTCCGAAAGTGACTGAGGATCCTTTGTAGCGTAGGTCCTTTGCTGTGGCCAACTCGTCGCCAAATTGTAGTGATGTATGTTGTAATAAGAGTCAATAATCGTAAATACTTCTAGTCCTGTATTTATTAGCCACAGCTTCAGCAGCCCACAGGTAACTGACTAATATGGAACTTTCTATTTTCAATGCACGTTTTAACATTCTACATTCCAGTGAGGTAATGCTGGAAAGTAGTAGACATGAGATCACAACAGTTACCTCTAACTATGACACCCATAGAAGTTGTAGCCCAGCGTGGGCTGTCATTTGGAGAACTTGTGCCCTTGCGCACTGAAGGTTCTCAGGGGCCTTATTCCTGTGTTTCTCAGGCAGCCATGTCTGTATCTGTGCTGCTCATCAAGGGAGTTGTACACAAGTGCAGGTTTTCAGGTGCAAACCCATACTTCTATTAAAACATACTTTGCTCAGTGGCAAACGTGCATGTTTAAGCTCTGTGGTGATTCTCGGGGGCTCTAGCTGTGTTCATGATATCTATGAAAGATGTGGCTCAGTGTAAACATGCAAACAGACCGGATTCAAATTAAGGCTATCCTAATGTTAGTCGATCGGGAAAATAAATCCACCCTGACTTTTTTGTCACTTTCTCCCTCTTTTTAAATGTTGGCATTTTTGCTTAGTGGAAACGCTCATGGTATCTACTTGTGTCTCTCAAGGGGGTATAACTGTGTATCCGAGGCATCCATATAAGCTGGTGCTGTCAGGGTTCATACAGATAAAATAAAAATAAAATAAAAATTCCATTTATAAAGAGCCTGGTTACACCCAACGGTGTGTCCCCAAGCTAGGATAGAGAGCCCCAGAGGAAGAAGAAAGGGAGTACCGCCTATCCTAAGAGGAGAGCGGATTACTAAGGGGACAAACAGAAACTCCCAAATTAGAGTTGAAATAACCAGGTTTTTAGTTGCTTACGGAAATTGCTTTCAGCGGGTTCGGCTCTCAAAGTCAAAGGCATAGCATTCCACTTTTTGGCAGTTAGATAGCCAAAAGAGCAGGCTCCCATCCTGGCCCTGTGGACTTCAGGCACCTTGACAAGTAAGGCTCCCGTAGATCTAAGATTGCGGGCAGGAGTGTAAGGGGTTATCATCAAGCAGAGGTAGCTCGGTCCGTTTTTCCACATGGTTCTGTGGCAGTAGCACATAGCTTTATAGGTAATCCTTTTCGCCACTGGCAGCCAGTGGAGAGTGGACAGAGCTTTAGTAGTGGATGCTCTTCCGGGCATATTCAATACTAAGCGTGCAGCAGCATTCTGGATGGGGTGAAGTTTACTGAGGTTTTTTTTGGAGACACCTAGATAGAGAATGTTTCCATAATCTATCTGTGATGTGACTAGAGCGTGCACAATGGTTTTTCTAGCCGCAGTCGGTAGTAGATCTAGGCGTTTCCTTAGGACTTTGAGGGTCCAAAAGCCTTTTCCAGCTACCTTTCTTATTTGGTTATCAAATTAAAGTTTAGGGTCAAACCAGACCCCCAGGTTTTTAGTTTCCGCTTTAGGAACCGGTGTTTGCCCCAGGCTCTGGGGCCACCAAGCTGATGACCAGATAGAAGGTGTTTGCCCAACTATAATCACTTTGGTTTTATTGTCATTTAGTTCAAGGCAATTGTTGGACATCCATTTAGCGAGATCTTTAAGACAGGTTTCGATATCTGTAGCATCAATGGAGGTCACACCACGATGAGGACTCCCTGAGGGGTATCCTGTGTGAGTTCTAACAGGGGGTGTACCTGTGTCTTTCAGGGGATTAACGTGTGCCCGTGGCATCCATGGACGCTGGAGCTTGGTGTGGACTCTCTTGGGGGTCAATCTTGTAGACGCCGTTGATCCAGCGCTAACAATAAAAATGATTCTCCTATATACTTCGGTCATCCAGGTGCAATTACTCCTTCAACACACACACTATATCCATATGGCGGTGGGGCCCATAACACCGCATATACATTCACTTACTCATTTGTTCCCTGGATTTCCTCCGTCAATAACCTAGGAGAAAACGATTCGCTGGAAGGAGACGGGATACCTCTTTAACATGACATAATATTTCTCTTTGCTTTAAGGTATTCCGCTCATTGGTCGATGGACCAACTAGTAGGAATCAGTTGATGGTGATTAAGACCAGCTCAATCACAATAAACTCTTTAATATTTCATTTTAATCATTGAGCTAAAGAATCACTGAGTCATTTGTTTGAAGAATAATAAAGTTTATATAAAGTTTTGAATGTAGGAAATGAGGTTAAGCTTATTATTCAGATCATTACATTTATCATCAATATAAGAATAACTTGAAATTGCAATGCATTTTTATTAGACGGAAAAATAAGGTTTTCATAGTAAGAATTCTTAAAGATCAATTTATCTATCTGGGAGAAATCTAATAGTTCTAAAATAAAAATCTATCAGGAAAATTCTCCTCAAGCAGCATCTTCTACTCAACTGGAAAAGAAAAATAGCAGCAGCAGCATCAGCTCGTCAGCATCAGCAACCGCAACTTCACCCATCTACAGCATCTAACTTCTCCAGCATCTGCTCTCCGGCAACTCCCGCAGCATCTACCGCAGCATCTAACCCCTCCCACCAAGAGTAGGTCTTCTTATACCCTAATTCTAGCTTACAGCATAAAATGTTTCTTCTTCATGGCGTGACTCTTTCTCATTGGTCAAAACTCAGGCCCATATACATTTTAATCAAACTTCCTGGTCTTAACCAGTTCCTTGTGGAATGTCCATGCAAGCATCGCTTCCCACAGTTCATGCAATTGCTCATCCGTTTCGATCAGTCCAAATTGTATCTTTTTCTGCTACATTTTGGGTTTAACAGTTCCGTCTATTGATTCAGTTGGACTTCTCACGCTTCTTGCTGATCATCTTGGCACACATCTGCTCAGAAAGGTCACAACAGCCTTGACCATACTTCCATCTTAGCCTCTCAGCATCAGCACGTGATCATCCCTTTTCCACAGCCTCTCTCCTCTATCACATGGTCCCCTGCTCATGCGTACTCTAGCAACTGGCGGCCATTTTATATCGCTGCTCGACAGGCCTAAGCGCACTATTTTCAAAGATAAACAAAATATTGTTAAAACAAAGAAATATAAACCCTTTCGTTTCCCTCCCGTCTTTCTACGTACCCCAATTAGGTATTACCTAGCAAAAAGCAACATATAAAGCTGTCCCTTACTTACCATCGCTTTATTTTGCAACCACACGTTTTATTTAAAAGCACAGATCATGCATTTATTATGTAATTAGTACGCAAATATTATGTTATGTTAGACACGTAAACAATTATAAGTTGATTATTTTGCACACGGAATAGCGTGTTACCTTTAACCCTTAACATGTAACATACATTGTTGGTTATTTACTTAAACGAACATGTTTATTAATTATTTTATGAAAATATTAGGAGGTTAAAAAAAATGTCATTTACCCTGCTCCATCAACTCCCCCCTTTGGTGATTTTTAATATCACCATAAAAAAAACCCAAGTTATACAATTTTCTCAGACAGCATATATCTTTTATCCGTTTGCTTTTGTTAGTTTACACAACTGTATCCCTTTCAACTTGTCTCTTCGTTTTCTTGTACATGTTCTCTTTTATTTCTTCTAACTCTATTTCACCCATTTCTCTCTCTCTTTCCTTGTTTATCATGTTTTCTTTATCTCTTTTATTCTGCCTTCTTCTTCTCTTTATACATGTTATTGCAAGCTTCAGTACTAATATTATTATTATTATCATGGTTGCTATTATTATAACTTTCCCTATTATTAATCCACATATTCTTGTTAACCAATTTATTACTGAAGAAAACCCTTTACCAAGTTTTCCCCATGCACTTTCAACCTCCAGTGGAACAAGTTCTTTGTGCAAACTTGTAATATTTGTTATATACTTCTGTATATTTTCACTTTTATCTGGAATGTAAGTGCAACAATGTTGGACTTTCAGCATTCCACAGACTCCGCCCTCTTTTGCCAAAAGAATGTCAAGGGCAAGTCGATTTTGCATCACCATAGCTCTCATGGCAACCATCTCGGTATTTACCATCAAGAACCCTCCAGCAGTATCTGTAGATAAACGATCTACCACTGTGGATAATTTCCGAATTCTAAATGCATTCAAAGATATTCCCACTGCTGGTATCAATGCTCCAAAAATATCACCTACTATTTCTGAAAAACTTTCCCTTTTTCTACGTGTAAAGGTATTTATCATTTTGTGTGTTCCCTTTTCTTTTCTATCCACATGAAAAATCTTTGGAAAGACCAGGCCTAAGTAACATGACCCATACCAATGGTCCGGCAACCTATAATAAGCCCTATTTCCGCAAACATAATAAATCCCTGGAAATATTGGATCTTTTCCCCCTTTGAATCCCCATCCACCTAAAATTTGGTAATTGTCGTGGCAAATACTGGAACCCACAAAATAATTGTCATATCTTGTCTTATTTCTTCTAATGCACAACCTTCCCTGTTGGGGCCAATCCAGAGTCATAGCTGCATTTGTCTTTTTCTTGTCATGATTGTCTTCCTCAAACGCCCAAAGAGGTGTTTTTGTCTCTTCTATCACTTTTCTTTGAAATTTCACTCTTCTCTCTTCAACCATCTCTAAAAATACCTTTTCTTCTTTCTTTAACTCACAGGTAAGGTTGTACCTAATTATACTATCTAATGTTAAAATCTTATCTTCTAAAAAATATTCACCAAACGTTTTTCCCTCTTTTATTTTGTTCAGCTCGGGAACTACCGAAACTTTCGCAAAAATCTTATTTATGTCAGTGTAATAATATTCCAATCTACCTGTTTTATAAAATAAACTTGCTAAAACGCTACATGTTATTCCATACGTCAAAGGGAGGTGATGATAAGTCACACCCTCTGCTACAGATGCAGGCAACTGCATACAAACATAGCAATCTCTTACATCCATTGTTTCTACATACTCATATAATAATTTAGTAAAAACATTTTTTGAAAAATCTGTTATTGATTTGTCCTTGTGTAATTCTGCACTACTCTTTAAAATAACTGGTTCTTGAGTGTTAGCTCCTTTTTCTTTCTCAGTGTTATTAGACATTTCTACTACAGCTAAACTAATTGGAATAGTGATTGCTAAAACCACCCATACTGTTATTAATAATCCTGTACAAAAGCAACACATCTTGCACCATCTACTTAAAAACTCACATTTACATTTTCTATCTCTAGTATTCTCCATTTTGTTTGATAACCTTATTTATTTGTTTTCCAGAAAATTGTGTCACTACACCTCAGAAATGACTTATTTGCCACTCTGTACTCCACTGTTTTGTCTTTGCTTGGTACCTTCTTTTAATTCTTTCTCAGAATTCTTTCTTTGTCACATCCGGTGAATTCGTCAGATCCAGTGTTTTGTCAAATCCGGTAGAAACTATCTAAACTTCTTCAGGTTTGTTGCACTTCACTTTCTCCCATCAGGTTTCTTTGTTCTGGGTTTTCGTGAGTGTTCTTTTCTTCTTTGTTACTAGTCAAAGCAAGATACAACCATTCAGGCGATCTATACTTCGGATTTACCTTCTTTACTCTTTTCGTTTTCTGCAAGTGTTTTCCACCTTGTTTTTCTTGCTCTCTCTGACTTGTTATTTCATTCACTTGTTCAGCACTTTTCCCATCCAACCTTATGATTCTGTATCTTAATTTTCTTACTTCGTTGGGCCAATTGTCTCCTTTTCTTGGCCTTTTTGCTTCACTTCCTTTTTCCTCTCTTTCTGTTTTCCAATTTCTTTTTCTTGACTCTAGCTTTTGGTTTCTTTCTTCTCCACTTTCTTCAGACTCTGTTTCAATTCTTTCGTTATTGTCTCTTATTTTGAAACTTATAATTTCATTTTCTTCTACTTGTGGTTCTTTTCTTATCTTCCTTCGTTCACCTATTTCTGTCCCTCCTCGAGGTTCTTCCGAATTTGTGTCAGTCTCCCTATCTGCTTCTAAATTTCCCTGTTCTCGTGTTTGACTATTTGTCCCTATTGCTCCTCGGGGATCTTCCGATTTTTCTAGCTTTTTGTTTGAAACTCTCCCTTCTTTATCTATTAATATTATCTCCGAAGGATTTTTACCACAACTTGTACTTGGTTGTTCACTGTCACTATCTTCTGGCTCAGTTTCTTCTCTTATGCTTTCAAAATTCCAATTTCTTTTTAGAATTTCTTCACAATCCGAATGCTCTGTATCAGATTCTGAACTGGTGTCTGATATTTCCAGATGTCGACTTACAGGTCGATCTTCAAGTTCTGGAACTTCAGCTATTTCTTCTACTTCTTCTACTTCTTCTGTCGTTGCACTTGTAGTTGGGTCTTCCAGATGTCGACTTACAGGTCGATCTTCAGGTTCTGGCACCCTGTTTGTTTCTTCTTCTGTTTCTGATGCTGAACTGTTATCCAATACTTCCAGATGTCGACTCACATGTCGATCTTTAGGTTCTGGAACTCTGATGGTGTGACTGGCATGTACCCAGTGTTTCACTCCTGCACACTTGACTGCAGTGGTCGTCACCAGGATCACTTGTCGTGGTTCGTCCCAGCGAGGAACCAAACAGTTTCTTCTCCGGTGGACTTTTATGCGGACCCAATCTCCTGGATTCAAGTCGTGAGCTGGTTTTCTTTCAAGAGTGGTCGCATCCGGTCCAACCTGATGAAACACAGAACGCACCACATCAGCCAATCCTTTGCAATAATCCAGCACTAGATCATCAGTTATAGTCAGTAGTTTGTTGACAGGTACTTGTGCTTGTCTCATTGCTCGTCCCATAATTATTTCATGGGGACTGAGTCCAGTTTTCCTTTCCGGAATACTTCTGATTGTCATTAGAACTAATGGCAAAGCATCTGGCCATTTGAGTCCTGTAGCTTGACACATTTTTCCTAACCTGTTCTTGATTGTTCCATTCACTTGCTCTACGATTCCAGAAGCCTCTGGTCTGTATGCACAATGCAGTTTCTGTTTAATACTAAGTGCTTCACAAATCAGTTTAACTAATTCATTTTGGAAGTGTGTTCCTCTATCCGTTTCAATCGTGACTGGAAAACCATACCTCGGAATGAATTCTCGCAGCATAAGTTTTGCTACCGTAATACCATCATTCCTTCTTGTTGGGTATGCTTCCACCCAACGGGAAAACAAACAGACGACCACTAGGACATACCTTAGTCTGTTGCAAGGTGGCATTTCAATAAAATCCATTTGCATTCTAGTGAAAGGACCCCCTTCTCGTCCTATTGTTCCTAGACTCACTACTGTCTTCCTTCCTGGATTTAACTGTTGACAAATAAGACATCTCTGACAAAGACTCTCAGCTATGGCTCTGAATTTTGGATTGTACCATGTTTGTCTAAAAAGTCTGATCATTGAATCTCTCCCAATATGGGCTTGTCCATGGTACATCCGTGCCATGTCAGAAATCATGCTATCAGGCATAACTGGTCTCTCATCTCTATAAACCCAAACATCATTTTCTTCATGTTTTCTACATCCTGCTTTTATCCATGTATCTTTTTCCTCATCCTCTGCAGCTTCTTGTAACTGTCTCACCTCATCCCATGTCTCAATAGAGTTAGTAAAAAGCAAAGGACAAGAAATATGCTCTCTTTCCCGACACTTGTTTAAAGAAACCACATTCTTTGCACAATACTGTGCCATTTCGTCAGCATATTTATTACCAACAGTTATGTAGTCTTCCCCATTTTTATGTGCATTGCACTTCACAACAGCAATCTGTTTAGGCAGCTGTATCGCCTCAAGCAGCTTTTTCACAAAATCTCCATTTCTAATGGGCGTTCCTGCAGACGTCAAGAAACCCCTTTGTGACCAAATCTGACCGAAGTCGTGCACCACCCCAAAGCCGTACTGGCTATCTGTCACAATCGTAACCCGTACATTTCTTCCCAACTTACATGCTTGTATCAGAGCTACTAATTCAGCAACTTGGGCAGACCGTACCCCTTTCAGACAAGATGCTTCCATTACAGTTGCTACTGTGCAAACTGCACATGCTGCACTTAGAACTCCATCACTTGTTCTCAAACATGAGCCATCCACAAACAGAATATAATCTGATTCTTTCAAAGGCTCATCTCGTATGTCAGACCTTGGTTTTGTACAGTATTCGAGCACATTCAGACAATCGTGATCTACTTCATCCATTTCAATCACACTCTCTTCATCTGGCAATGATGTCGAAGGATTCACATTCATACATCTGTCAATGGTCACATTATCTGCACTCAAAATTACTTTTTCATACCTAGTCAGCCGACTATGTGTCATGTATTGGGTTTTCGTTCTTGTCAAGAGAATTTCCACAGAATGGGGAACATATACTCTCAATGGATACCCCATCACTATGCCTTCACTCTGTTCCAGACTCACACAAGTAGCAGCAACTGCTTTCAAACATCCAGGCAATGCTTTCGCTACAGGGTCTAAAACAGCCGAAAAATATGCAATTGGTCTTTTCATAGTTCCATGTCTCTGTACCAAAACTGAAAATGCACATCCATCTCTTTCACTGCAATACAGCTCAAAATCTTTCTCATAGTCAGGCATTCCTAATGCTGGAGCCTCACATAATTTCTTTTTCAGCTCTCTGAATGCTTTCATTTCTTCATCATTCATTTCAAAAGGATCTTTAACATCCTTCTTTGTCAGTTTTTGCAATGGTTTAGCAATTAGTGAAAAACCGCTTATCCATTGTCGACAATATCCAACCATTCCCAAAAACATTCTTACCTCTCTTTGTGTCATTGGAGCTCTCATTCCTTGAATCATTTTTATTCTTTCAGTCGTTACCTTTCGCACTCCTTTCTCAATTTTATGCCCTAAATACTGGACTTCTTGTTGACAAAACTGCAATTTTGAAGGGGACACTTTATGTCCTCTTTTTGCTAAATGATTCAGCAAAGCAATTGTATCATTGACACATGCTTCTTTCGTTTTTGATGCCACCAGTAGGTCATCAATATACTGAACCATCACTGACTTTTCTGGCATTCTTAAATCTTCCAACGATTTCTTTAGAATCTGATTAAAGATTGAGGGACTTTCTGTGTACCCTTGAGGAATTCGGCACCATGCCAAAATACGCTCTCCAAACCGGAACGCAAATAATGGCTGGCTATCTGGATGCAGTGGAATAGAGAAAAATGCATGACATAAATCAATTACTGTGTACCATTCTGCTTCACGTGGAATCTGGTATAGAATCACAGCAGGGTTCGGTACTATTGGGCAACAAGGCACAACAATTTTGTTTACCTTCCTCAAATCTTGTACAATTCTATATGTTCCGTTTGGCTTTTTCAGTCCCATTATTGGCGAATTACATGGACTGCTCATGATTTCTTTTAGAATCCCTTGTTCAATCATTTTATTTATTACTGGCGTTATTCCTTCAATTATTTCTGGTGTCAATTTATACTGGGGCGTATTTGGGTAACTCGTTCCCTCTTTCACTGTTATTTTAACGGGATCTACTCCTTTCATTAATCCTACATCTTCTCCTGTAAAGTCCCACACTTCTTCTTTCACTGTCTTTTTCAATTCAATTGGGATTTTCTCTGCATCAAATACAGGAAACAAACCATTTACTTCTGGTTCTAAATTCACCATTGTCATTTTATACAGCACATCCTCATCCGGAGTCTGAAATGCAATTCCGTCTGGGGTACAATAGATAGTGCAGTTCATCTTGCACAATAAATCGCGTCCTAAAAGGTTCACGGGACTACAATCGCATACCACAAATCGGTGCATTTCACTAAATGGACCAATTCTTACCTTCACTAATTTAGTAAGAGGCGTTTTAATTTGCTGATTTGAAACTCCAACTACTTGGATATGTTCACCTGAGAGAGGAAGGTTTGGAATTTCCACTGACCTAACAGTAGAACGGGTAGCTCCAGTGTCAACAAGGAATGTTACATTTGCACCATTCACTTCTCCATCCACAAATGGACCAGACTGATCTACCTCTAGAGTTGCGCCAAGCACGCACTCTTCCCCTCTCCTAGGCACCGTCAGGAACTTTCATCCGTGTCATCCTCATCCTGTCGTAACCAATATTGAGAAATTGCAGCTGCACGCGGCAACTGTGTTACCTGTTCTCCTCCGTAGAATCCTGTTTCTGCACTGTATTTCTGTTGGTTAACACTCTTGGGAAGTGGTGGTTGTGGCACCTGACCTTGTTAAGTAACTACCTCACTCTGCACCTGTGAATTTAATGATTGATTTTCCACATTAGGTTTTGGAGGAAATTTACACTCGTTTCTCCAATGTCCTAGCTTTCCGCAGTTGTGGCATGGCCACTTTTTCTTTGCCTCATCTATGCTCATTTGTCCTTTTCCTTTACCTATATTAGGTCGGGATTTAACCTGTCCTGTTTCATTACCAGTATTACTCAATTGAGCTTCTTGCTTCTCTGCAACTTTCACCTGCGCCCACATGGCTTTCTCTTTCAATTTACGCTGTCTACTCTCAATATCATCACTGCAATACTTAGCATATCTCAAAACTTCGTCGACTGTGCTATTCTGCCAACCAATCATGTGCTGCTTAATCATTTCACTTATCTCTGGTCTCAATCCATATACAAACCTATATACAAAATGACTCATATCCTTCTCATTCAGTGTCTCATAACCACTATACTGTTTGAAGACCAACAACAATCTCTCATAGTAGGCGTGCACTGATTCTTTACTTTCCTGCGTTGTTCTGTCTATTTTTACCCAATCTGTTTCTTTAGGTGGAATTTTATTCTTCAAAAAGGTAATTACTTGGTCGTACTTCCTCATCACTTCTGGTCCTGGCGCTCCTGTTTTAGCGTCCCTTGGATATTCTACAGTTGGCCAATCAATAGTAATCTTACATTCTGTCCACAAATCAGCTGGCACTACTATATCAAACAAACCATCCAAATCTATCCACAGCACTTTTGACACCTTAACAAATCTCTCCACTTGTCTGTACCATTCTACTGGTTTCTCTCTCAATTTTGGGAAGTCATTTGTAAATGACAGTATATCTTGTCTGGTCCACGGAACATGCACATAACTACCACCTGGAGTTTCTCTCATCGGGTATTCCCTAACAACTGGTTCCCTATCTGTCACTGCAAAAGCCAAAGATGCTTTATCTGTTGTTTTCTCATTCCTTTTTGACCATCTATTTCTCCATCTATCCACATCACCCCATTTTCTCAATAAAACAATTAACTCTTTTATTTGGGTCAGTCTTCCTGATGTGTTCAAATTCTCTATGTCTTTCTCACAAAAATCTACTCTGTATGGTTTCTGCAACGTTCTCACTTTTACAAATTCCACTCCTAGTTCACTTGCTGTCTCTTCCAATTTGTCATGTAAATTTCTAGCTCTCCAAGTAAGACTCTTGCACAAAAACATAATCTCATCATCCTGATAATTTTTTAATTTTTCTGTTCCAATTGTTCCCAAAATCAATTCTTCCATGGTTTCTCTTCTGGTTCTTTTGTCTTTAGCGCTTTCATCCATTCATTTAACTCATCTGGAGTTGGACCTACAGGCGTACTATTTAATTCTATCCAATTGCTACTTCTTTCTGGTGTTCCTGATGCAGACTCTGTCACCATAGGCATTCTCCTGATCTCATTTTCATTTATCGTCAAATTTGTAGGTGGGCTTGGTCTATAGGTACTAGCCAAATTGTGTGCACCTTCATTATTCATTTCCATCCCTTCTCTTTTTCTTTGCAAATGTGAATTCATGGGAATCACCAAAGAAAGTTCATCAATTTTCTGATTCTCAAAAATTGGCATTACTGGACCTATCGTTACTGGTACAGTTACAGCTTCCATATTCTTTGTCAATTCTCTTATTTTCTCAGTCAATTCTCTTGTTGTTTTTGCTAATTCAGTTGCATTGTCACTTTCTATCTCTTCATTTTGTGAAGTTTTTAATTGATCTTGTGACCTATTTGTCTCATTTCTTCGTTCGGGATTTTTATTCCTCCCAGTTTCCATTGGCGGTGCATTAGGTGTCACCACCGCAGAAGTCTGTTGGTATGGAGGTGGGTTTCTGTTTAAAATATCTTCCAGCAATTCGTCATCCGTTTCACTACCACCATACACATACTTTTCTACCACTAAATGCTTCTTTTTCTCTGTACACTTTCTCTTTGCTTCTTCCTCAACTGTAAAAGCTGGAAACAAACCTCCTGTCATGTTAGCATATCTCCAACGCTTTACTCTGTCCTCATGATTTACTCCCCATAACCTTCCAGGCACAAACTCATGATTCTTTAATCCTCTGAATCTTTCTCGCTCATACATCTCAACTTCCCATTCCGTTAAAGCTTCAAACTGTGTCGGTCTAGGTCTAGGTTCTAACATTACCATCTTTTCTCTCAAGTTCCGTAATATGGCTACATTAAATGAACCATTCTCAGGGAAAGCCAATGCTCCATCATTCTTGGTGTATTTTGTCCAATTTTCTAACCATATGCATGTATGATATCCATATTTCAGCATCATATGTGAAGCTGGTGATTTCGGCGGAGGAATTATTTGTCACTCTCTAGTCACTACCTTTTTGTCTTTCTTAAAGAAGTTCTTAACTTTCGACATCCATGACGTTTTCTCTTTACCATACTCATAGTACGACATGATTCACAACCTTTTTCTCCTTAAATGATCCGCAATTCAACACTGTTCTCTATGCGTTATTTCAACCAATACTAGCGCGACTCACACCAACACTCCAATCAGAGCGATTTCTGTCTACCGCGCACTGACCAATCCCAGCGCGGCTTCTGTCTACGTCAGTTCTGCTCCTGTTTTCATGTGACTAGCGCACTGTCCAATCCCAGTGCGACTCTTGTCTACGTCACTTCTGCTCTTGACCCCTCCTTTACAAAATTTATCGGCAATTTCTTTTTCAACAATTCTTTGTTAGTTACAACACTTAAAACACATTTCCATTGTCTGATTCGCTAAACCGAAGAGATAGCTTTGACCATTTACACAAGAATTCTGTATTTTCCAGTAGGCAGCGCTTACCTCTACCCTACCACAGAATTTTTAGTTTTGCCGATAAAGTAGTACTTCCCTCTACCTTACCCTTCTTTCAACCAATCAGTAAACCCGTTTCTCTGGGGATAAAACACATGTGGAGACTATACTGCTCCTGAGAATTAAGGCCAAAGTTTCACAAGAAAACCGATCACTATTTCACTTACACACCTTTTATACGCAAAATGTCCCTATTATAACACAACCTGTGTTATTACCATAAATGAACTCAGACAATGTACAATTCCATGTGACTTCTCTTGCCACACGTGTTCCACTTCCTACTTCCCGGAAGCGTGAAAACTTACATATAACATAACGCGACTCAACAAAAAGTGTTAGACATGAACTTATCAATAATCAATAATCACCAAACTAATCTATAGTAACCATAACTCTGCTACCAAGAAATCTGATCCAGCGCTAACAATAAAAGTTATTCTCCTATATACTTCGGTCATCCAGGTGCAATTACTCCTTCAACACACACACTATATCCATATGGCGGTGGGGCCCATAACACCGCATATACATTCACTTACTCATTTGTTCCCTGGATTTCCTCCGTCAATAACCTAGGAGAAAATGATTCGCTGGAAGGAGACGGGATACCTCTTTAACATGACAAAATATTTCTCTTTGCTTTAAGGTATTCCGCTCATTGGTCGATGGACCAACTAGTAGGAATCAGTTGATGGTGATTAAGACCAGCTCAATCACAATAAACTCTTTAATATTTCATTTTAATCATTGAGCTAAAGAATCACTGAGTCATTTGTTTAAAGAATAATAAAGTTTATATAAAGTTTTGAATGTAGGAAATGAGGTTAAGCTTATTATTCAGATCATTACATTTATCATCAATATAAGAATAACTTGAAATTGCAATGCATTTTTATTAGACGGAAAAATAAGGTTTTCATAGTAAGAATTCTTAAAGATCAATTTATCTATCTGGGGGAAATCTAATAGTTCTAAAATAAAAATCTATCAGGAAAATTCTCCTCAAGCAGCATCTTCTACTCAACTGGAAAAGAAAAATAGCAGCAGCAGCATCAGCTCGTCAGCATCAGCAACCGCAACTTCACCCATCTACAGCATCTAACTTCTCCAGCATCTGCTCTCCAGCAACTCCCGCAGCATCTACCGCAGCATCTAACCCCTCCCACCAAGAGTAGGTCTTCTTATACCCTAATTCTATCTTACAGCATAAAATGTTTCTTCTTCATGGCGTGACTCTTTCTCATTGGTCAAAACTCAGGCCCATATACATTTTAATCAAACTTCCTGGTCTTAACCAGTTCCTTGTGGAATGTCCATGCAAGCATCGCTTCCCACAGTTCATGCAATTGCTCATCCGTTTCGATCAGTCCAAATTGTATCTTTTTCTGCTACATTTTGGGTTTAACAGTTCCGTCTATTGATTCAGTTGGACTTCTCACGCTTCTTGCTGATCATCTTGGCACACATCTGCTCAGAAAGGTCACAACAGCCTTGACCATACTTCCATCTTAGCCTCTCAGCATCAGCACGTGATCATCCCTTTTTCACAGCCTCTCTCCTCTATCACATGGTCCCCTGCTCATGCGTACTCTAGCAACTGGCGGCCATTTTATATCGCTGCTCGACAGGCCTAAGCGCACTATTTTCAAAGATAAACAAAATATTGTTAAAACAAAGAAATATGAACCCTTTCGTTTCCCTCCCGTCTTTCTACGTACCCCAATTAGGTATTACCTAGCAAAAAGCAACATATAAAGCTGTCCCTTACTTACCATCGCTTTATTTTGCAACCACACGTTTTATTTAAAAGCACAGATCATGCATTTATTATGTAATTAGTACGCAAATATTATGTTATGTTAGACACGTAAACAATTATAAGTTGATTATTTTGCACACGGAATAGCGTGATACCTTTAAGCCTTAACATGTAACATACATTGTTGGTTATTTACTTAAACGAACATGTTTATTAATTATTTTATGAAAATATTAGGAGGTTAAAAAAATCATTTACCCTGCTCCATCACCGTGAGTGTTTGACCACAGCTGTATCTCTAAGATTGTATATGATCAAACAAACATGTTCTGAACATCTTGATGGAACTAAAGGAGCAAGGCAATAACCTCCTATCAAAAGGATGCACCATCCAGAGGCATGTGGGGAAAACATGTCTGACTCTTCTAATTCTTAGCTGACGAGGTACATTTAGTGACATTTAAAGTGAAGGCATTACATTTCCCTGCTAAAAGGTACAGTTTGTAATATCCTTGTAACACTCTTAAATATCTACACTCCTAAGTTTGGCTCACTGGGCTTTTTTGAGTCCATTTTTGATTTCTCTAGATGAAACCAGGTAGTCAATATACTTCTTGGGGAGAGGTGGGGATTTCGCCTTAGCAATGAATCCTTTAATAGATAGTTCACAAGCTCCGACTATATATTCACCTCTAAAGCGTTGAAAGGTTTCAAACAGATAATGGCTTTGACTAGTGCTGGAGATCTAAGGTATATACACCAGGATCAGGAGAGGACTGACGTAATGTCCAGCGCATTATTCCTTATCAAGAATAGATTACTTGCTGGTATCAAAAGATGTCACTAAACTACATGGATCTCTGACATTTCATACTTACCCACCTCTTTTCCTCAACAATGCTGGGTCAGAAAATACTGGTTTGTATGCAAGGTCGTCTATCGGGCGAATCCCACCTGAGTTTTTCTTACATAACAATTTTTAAGAAGGAGAAGAAGATGACAGTTCAAGAGAACTCTGTAGCAAATGCAGGGTAAGCGCATGAATATTCTATGTTGTGGACAGCATTAAAGTTTATATCAGTGGCATATCCATTTAAAAGCAGGCAGGGTTCTGAAATTCACAGCGATGCAGTTAAACCACAGCTGCATCAATACTTCACTCTAGAGAAGAAATGTGCTGAAAGTAGATAGTACAAGAAAGAGCAGTACCTCTAAGGCCTATTTTGGTTGCAAAATCTGTGATCTACACTCCTGTATCATTCTAGAATATATGTGTCCATAACCAAGTATCCAAATTGTCCACTAATAAATTTCCCCCACTAGAACCATGCTCTGGGTCTTATGCAGGGCCAACAGAGGGTAGTTGAGGAATTGCACTTACCCCATGAAGTGAATATCCAGAATTCTGTTTTGTGTGATTCCTGATGCATATCTTTCCCTTAACTTTAAAAATTGATTATTTGAAAATTGTTGTTGCTTAGTGAGTAACTGTTCACCACATTCCCCAGTGAGAAACAAGCGCACAAGAGGTGCATTGAATTATAATTTGTGCTTACTAAGAATACATAACGTCGTTACGCCATCTTGGACTGATAAATAAAAAAAGTTAAAGCAAATTGCACCCACGTCATTCTGCTTTCTCGGAATGCGTCCTGACACATGTACAAGCATGCGTCATCATGCATCCATGCACCAGTTAAATCATTGAACCTTTTTTATTTATTTATTTTACTATGTTGGAGTGTGTCGGGAAAAAGCCCAACACAGTAGAGCAAAGCCAAGAAATCCCAAAGGCAAGTCCTGTTAGCTTTGTTAGTTAGCTTGTTGTATTGCGGCCTCTCTATAGACAGCTCCAGCTGTCTGTCGCAGACAGCATTGTATGCAATAATCTATAGAGGCAGGCCATGCTCTAAATTGGATGGATTTCATAACAATCACAGTTGCCTTGACCTTATTTGTGGGTTTCCCCTCTTTCTGTGTTTGACCCGCCAAAAGGAGCTTTTTAGGTCTCGCCTAGCGTTGCAGCGCATGCGCTGCTCGCTCTGCGAGATCTATTGTCGTCGAGTCGATTTCGGAAGTGGAGTGGAAGCTCCGCCCATGCTTTCGATTGGCGCGCGTCATCCTCTATGGTAAACGCTGGCCTCCGATTGAAAGTGAAGCTTTTGGTGACCGCCCTGTCTCCTTTAGGCCCCGCCCACCCGGACTGGATCGTTTGCTTAACGGCTGTCGTGAGGGTATTTCTTATCTTTAGGAGGCGTGTAGTAACGGATCATGTTTCCGAAGTCTTGTTTCTTCATTCGGGCAATGGCGACAGCTTGGTCCGTGGCAGTACGGTGGAGGCACGTGTCTTTTATTCATGTCCTCACACTCGTTTTATATGTTAATTTGAGCGTGGCGTCCATGTGTCTTTTATTCATGTACATGTCTTTTATTCATGTCCTCACACTCGTTTTATATGTTAATTTGAGCGCGGCGTTCTTTATATTTTTTAAATTTCCCACTGAACGCAGCGCCCGCGGAGTCCGGCCCGCCAGTGTTGCACTGTGTTGACAGCAGGCTCGCGCACTGAGTATGGAGTCCCAGTTATGGCTGCGCAGTGTCTGCAGGGATCGCTCCACATACTAATCGCCAGAATGTGAGGATTAACCAGGTGGCGTCGAACATCGAAGGGTGACCCAAGCAGCCGGAAGCCCCCGGGCAGCCAAGGATTAAAGGGTAACGAGTGATTCTCATTTCCTGTCTCTTAATCTTTGGTTTGGATTTATCAGCGTCATAAAATGCCCGTAAGTGCTCGTGGAGTCCCACAGCGAGAATGCACTTGAGGTTTTAATTCTTAACATACCTCAGAGGGACGATCACCTACTGCTGAGATGTGTTGGCTGTAGAACTGCCTCAGGCTTTCAACCTTCCTAGATTGATTAAAATCATCCTTCCTGGGTTCATAAAAACATTGGGTTAACTACAGTTACTCCATGTCACTCAAGACGTATTTTCAATTCTGAGGCTTTATATGTGACATTGTTACCAGTGGTATTGTTGCTTTGCATCATGGTAGCGCAGTACTGAAGGTGACAGTTTACTTTTCAGCACACAGTGAGTTTACTGCCGCTGTTTACATACGCTGATCTTTCTGACGGGTTTTTACCGCACTGTGTTGCCTTGAGCGCTGCGAAGGTCTTCGAGTGGCATGTGGCACTACATGAAATATGTATCACAAGGACGTTTCTTGGAACATAAATATTGACAGGACTGCATAACGCGATGCCCTGGCATACGATGTGTTGAAAACAGCACTGGTGTCTGCAAAAACGTGACACTTTTAACGCATTCCCATGGTCCCCTCCGAATGCAAAGTGCCAGCTTTCATGTATGTACTACTATATGTTACGCTACCCATGACAGACTCCCGGCTTGCTTTCCCCATAACAAGTCTGCTTTTCGGTTGATTTGTTGGGTAACATATAAAATATGTTATACCTCTGGTCTAGGTACTAATCTGCTGAATCTGGACCTCGGGACCCCGAGGTTGAAAAATGACCACAAATGAAGTCATGATCTTGTTTTGCCTGAAATTGTAAATATATGTACTTTCAAAAACAGATGTGTGCAGTCTACTGTCACAATTACATGTTCATCCCTATTGCATGCTGGAGTATGCCGGTTGAGCTCACGACACACACAACATGCTATTCTGTGTACACAGCTCATATTGGGCGCGCTTCTGTTGCACTATACGCTCACTAAGTAGCTCTCCGCGGCTCCTTCTTGGAGCTAGGTCCATGATGTATCAAAATACCTAAAATGGGTTCCTCTTGGGAACACAAACGTTTTAAACGCCGTTGCGAGTAACATTGTTACAAATTACGCCATCTCTTGAGCCAGGAAGTAACAGTTGTTTTTATTGTGAAAGTGCAAGGCAGCATAGGATATGGAAGCGCATTTTAGTGCCCCATTAGCCTCTGCTGGTCTAACGCCTTTGACCTTAGGTTTTTGTTTGAATAGTACACAAAATCTTGAACTGTCTCCAGTCCATGGCTAAAGGTGTACAATACAGGGAATGTTGCTCAAGAACGTTACTTTTTGACAGCGCCTGGTTGACACGTCGTGCCAGAAAATCACTTACTCCTGTATAACATATAAGACCTATCATGACGGGCTTTGCTGGCTCAGCGCAGAGCCCAGCGCCTGGTTTTATACATGCAGTGCTGCTCTTCTCCTCACTCTACGTCCCTGCGTCCCACACTACTGTTCTCCTCACTCTCCGTCCTTGTGACTCACTCTGCTCTTCTCCTGACTCTCCGTCCTAGTGCCTCACGCTGCTCTTCTCCTCACTAACCTTCCTGGTGCCTCACGCTGCTCTTCTCCTCATTAACCTTCCTTCTGCCTCACGTTGATCTTCTACTCACTCTCCATCCTTATGCCTCATGCTGCTCTTCTCACTCCTTTCCTTTTGCCTCATGCTGCTCTTCTCCTCACTTTCCTTCTTTGTGACTCGCGCTGCTCTTCTCCTCCTCATTCTCCTTCCTTCTGCCTCACATTGCTTTTCTCCTCACTCTCCGTCCTTGTGCCTCATGCTGCTCTTCTCCTCACTCTCCGTCCTTGTGTCCCACACTGCTCTTCACCTCACTCTCCATCCTTATACCTCACTCTGCTCTTCTCCTCACTCTCCTTCCGTCTCACGCTGCTCTTCTCCTCCTCACTCTCCTTCCTTCTGCCTCACGCTGCTCTTCTCCTCACTCTCCGTCCTTGTGCCTCATGCTGCTCTTCTCCTCACTCTCCGTCCTTCTGCCCCACGCTGCTCTTCTCACACTCCTCCTTTGTGCCTCACGCTGCTCTTCTCTTCACTCTCCTTCCTTATGCTGCATGCTGCGATTATCCTCACTCTCTGTCCTTCTGCCTCGTGCTGTTCTTATCCTCACTATGTCCTTGTGCCTCACGCTGCTCTCCTCCTCACTGTCTATCCTATTGCCTCATGCTGCTCTTCTCCTCACTCTCCTTCCTTGTGCCTCACGCTGCTCTTCTCCTCACTCTCCATCCTTCTGCCTCACGCTGCTCTTCTCCTCACTCTCCATCCTTGTGCCTCACACTGCTCTTCTCCTCACTCTCCGTCCTTCTGCCTCACGCTGTTCTTCTCCTCACTCTCTTTCCTTCAGCCTCACGCTTCTCTTCTCCTCACTCTCCTTTTCTTTCGCCTCACGCTGCTCTTCTCACTCTCCGTCCTTGTGCCTCATGCTGCTCTTCTCACTCTCCGTCCTTGTGCCTCATGCTGCTCTTCTCACTCTCCGTCCTTGTGCCTCATGCTGCTCTTCTCACTCTCCGTCCTTGTGCCTCACGCTGCTCTTCTCATTCCTTGTGCCTCATGCTGCTCTCCTCCTCACTCTCCTTCCTTGTGCTCCACGCTTCTCTTCTACTCATTCTCCGTCCTTATGCCTCATGCTGCTCTTCTCACTCCTTTCCTTTTGCCTCATGCTGCTCTTCTCCTCACTTTCCTTCTTTGTGACTCGCGCTGCTCTTCTCCTCCTCATTCTTCTTCCTTCTGCCTCACATTGCTTTTCTCCTCACTCTCCGTCCTTGTGCCTCATGCTGCTCTTCTCCTCACTCTCCGTCCTTGTGTCCCACACTGCTCTTCACCTCACTCTCCATCCTTATACCTCACTCTGCTCTTCTCCTCACTCTCCTTCCGCCTCACGCTGCTCTTCTCCTCCTCACTCTCCTTCCTTCTGCCTCACGCTGCTCTTCTCTTCACTCTCCGTCCTTGTGCCTCATGCTGCTCTTCTCCTCACTCTCCGTCCTTCTGCCCCACGCTGCTCTTCTCACACTCCTCCTTTGTGCCTCACGCTGCTCTTCTCTTCACTCTCCTTCCTTATGCTGCATGCTGCGATTATCCTCACTCTCTGCCCTTCTGCCTCGTGCTGTTCTTATCCTCACTATGTCCTTGTGCCTCACGCTGCTCTCCTCCTCACTGTCTATCCTAGTGCCTCACGCTGCTCTTCTCCTCACTCTCCTTCCTTGTGCCTCACGCTGCTCTTCTCCTCACTCTCCATCCTTCTGCCTCACGCTGCTCTTCTCCTCACTCTCCATCCTTGTGCCTCACACTGCTCTTCTCCTCACTCTCCGTCCTTCTGCCTCACACTGTTCTTCTCCTCACTCTCTTTCCTTCAGCCTCACGCTTCTCTTCTCCTCACTCTCCTTTTCTTTCGCCTCACGCTGCTCTTCTCACTCTCCGTCCTTGTGCCTCATGCTGCTCTTCTCACTCTCCGTCCTTGTGCCTCATGCTGCTCTTCTCACTCTCCGTCCTTGTGCCTCACGCTGCTCTTCTCATTCCTTGTGCCTCATGCTGCTCTCCTCCTCACTCTCCTTCCTTGTGCTCCACTCTTCTCTTCTCCTCACTCTCCGTCCTTGTGCCTCATGCTGCTCTTCACCTCCTCAATATCCTTCCTGATGCTTCATGGTGCTCCACAAATAACTATAATCCAACTCAAAATATTCCACTACACACCACATTCATACACTCCATAACACATGGGTACAAAACATTGCCATTTACAACGCCAAAAGCTCAAAATCAAACAAATGCGAGACCTATTGCATTTCCAATGCTTGTTGGTTTCGCCATCGGTGTATTCATCACTCGTCCAGCTCCGAAATTCAGCACTGCATCTAAGAAAATAGAGCATGTTTAAAGAAACCTAGTTTGCTGAATTGTAGTGCCTCTTAGTGGTCACTAGAAAAACTACAGCAGTAATGTACAAGATAATAGATCTTGACAGACATCGAAGACTACTATAAACAAGCATTAGAAATGGGTCTCGTTGTATGTAAAGGTACGAGGGACCGATTGGCATCGCCAATGCTTGTGCCGTGGAGGAGTGAAAGCAAGGATAAAGCCACTCTGACAGAGATTAATGCAACCATTCTATCATTTCGAGAGGTCACGACTTATGAAGTCACGTATTTCGCAAAACATATGCTTGTACGTAAACACAGGAAGGGCGAACGGTCAAGCAGAACATTAGCTGAATTACAGAGACACAGAAATAATCGAAATACTATTCCTACAATTCAGTTAAATGATGGGAACACTTGAAAATAATGCAGTTCTGAAATAGTTTGCTCAGTTTTACACCATGTTATGCCTATCATACTGAACATGGATACATCACTAGCCTGGGCGAGTGAAGAATCCACATGATCACATTTGGAACTTTTAAATGTAGC
This sequence comes from Calotriton arnoldi, assembly GCA_963921515.1. Lineage (NCBI taxonomy): Eukaryota > Metazoa > Chordata > Amphibia > Caudata > Salamandridae > Calotriton > Calotriton arnoldi. Next base: position 769,406 of record CAWUFW010001824.1, on the reverse strand, counting down.
TGAAATCAAAGATGCCATTGCCAGTCTGGCTAATAGCAAATCACACGGGGCGTACGACCTAACGGATCAATTTTACATGAAGTTTAGGGACAGGTTAATACTGAAGAGGAGAGATGGCATGAGTCAGGGCTTTAAGTGGGCTGGGTCCTGACGGTGCTCAGCACCGGCAGTTCTTAAAAGCAGGTGTTGAGACGGGTTCCTATTGGTCTCTCCATTTTTGCCCTCACCCTCAGGGTGGAAAAAAATATCTTAACTCTGCAGCTGTACCACTGCTCAAAACCTTTGATGTAACTTCAAAGAGACTTGTTTTAGAACTTTCACCGTCTCATCATTTCAGAACTGAAGTATTTTCAATATTATATGCAACAAAGCCATAGTTGTTGCTTATTTATTTTATGTAACTAACAGCCATTGACAAAGCCAATAGTCCTGGCTTGTTGTAGGTATAATGTTACTTGTTGTATTATATGTCTGGATGCAATGACAGAAACAGCAAAATACCAGTTGGGCGGCATACTGTGCTAAACACAGATTTTTAGCTTACGTGTTTTTAAGCCATGCCCTTAATTACATCGGCCACGCCCCTTTGAGGGACCCCCCCACCCCCAGTTTTTCCATCCCACTTAAAGGCCTTGCGTGAGATATGCAGACGGAGGTTTTCAGAGTGCTGTGGAATGAAAAAGGGTCTAAGTGTCTAACAAAGTGAGAGAACTGCACAGGAAAGCATTGTGAAGGGGAGAGCTGGAGTGACTGAGACACTCCGAAGACCACTACCCCTTTCAGAGACCTTAGTAATGTTTAAATTACAGAATTGAAAGATGTTTTTAACCCTAATTATTCACAACACAATTATTGATGTTTCTAACTTACTTAATACAGCTAATAAGAATTGGCAAAGCCAATTGGCCTGGATTACCTTAGTTGAATGTCTGTTGTGTCATTTGTCTGAATGCAATAAAAGAAAACTCAGAGTGGCACCCAAATACTGGTCATGTGTCACGATGTGTGAAACGGAATTTTAGTTAACATGTTTAAGGCCATGGCCTTAATTACATAACCGTGCCTTATTGGAAAAGATTCTTAGTTAAGCTTCTTTGGCCAAACCCTTTTAGAGGCCATCCACCCTCTTTCTCATCTCACTTAAAGCACTGCCTTGCAAGATTTCAAATATATTTAAATCCTCAGATCACGCAGATACTGCCTCAGATCACACAGATACTTGCTTTTGTTCCCATACGGGGGCATCCTGGCTTAGCAGTTTGGTGTGCACTGTGACCTTTTGGGGCCAAGAATAATTTGCATATGTGTGTCCCTCCTGTTGCGTCACAGCGAGCAAAAAAACAATGGACTAGAATGCTGCCCAGAATAATTACGAGCGGTTGAGATTGATGCAAGCGATACACACATCACACTTTTAGTTTTCTCTGTCAAACAGGCATTACTATTGAATATTTAACTTGAAATCTTCCTTGTTGCATTAAAACTGATGATTTCATTACAAGACCGGAGGCTACCATTATGCAATAATTTGTATTGCTGCCCCAACATGCAGCCGCAGCCCTTTAAAGAACATATATTACATCATAAGTAAAACATTCCATAGAACTTTAGAAAAATAACATAGCAACAGTGTAACTAAGTATCATCCTCTCTTTTCTTGACTGCTCCTTTCAGTTAAGTACACTCAACTTGTAGCTCCAATGTTTATCACTTATTTTCTATGAATAACCTTTATTTACAGGCTTACAAGGTAAGTGATCTTATTTCTTTACTTGGGTAGCGACCCCTCCAATATCTGGTCGGGTCTCTACTCCTTTTATGGTTAATTCAAGTGTTTAAATGCTTAGTTAATTTAAGTATTCCAAAAAGGACAGTGTACCCAAATACACTCATGAAATAATATATTTATGAAGTAACTTGTTCCTCTAACGAACGCTTTCGTTCTACAAACCTCGATCTGTAACTTATGTATCTAATATATTCATGAATTAACTTGCATATTCAGTAAATTGTATATCCATAAATTAACTCGCATATTCAATATATTGCACGAAGAACAATGAAACAGAAACTGACCTGAGGCTCAATCGACCGCCTCGATCGGCTTCCCTGTAATAGGAGGCGGCTCCGGTGGGGCTCCAGCTGGCGCACGCATGCATCCGAAATAACAAGGGAAATCTTTTGTCCCACAATAAGAAAGGCTCCAATGGGGCTCCGATGGGCACATGCGTCCAAAAAGTCTCCCTGTCATGGGGAAAAAACGAGAAAGGCGCCGGTGAGGGCAAACGGAACCGCTCCCCTACACGGGGAATAACCGATGCAACCACGGAGCTGGATTTCAGGACAGGAGCCGGACACGACTCCGCCCATGATTGAGCCAGCTCCAGTACACACAACGGCCAGGCGTCCCAGAAACACCCATCCTTCTCCTCTGTGAATTCGTACTCTCACTTCCCCTTGAGGCACAGAGCCATCGGGGAAGTGACGTAAGCAGATTTGGGCAAAACAGAGAAAGGACTCTCAGAGCCCTTTATGTTGCTAAGGCAACAGATCAAGCCCAAACCAAACAACCGTTTTTTCTCCTCAACGAGGCTGGCTTTCTGAAGGAGTTGCTTATTTTTAATAAGAATACTAATATAAAATCAATAACCCACAAAAAAGGGGGTTACTAGACAACCTGTACTCTATGCTTTTCTAATAGCCAATTATATATTTTTTTGAATATTAACCCTTTATTTAAACAGCCTACTACCCTCTTTAAATCTTTCTGACCAATATGTCTGATAATGAGACAGAGGACACTTCAAGCATACCCCTCAATGAAAGAAATAATAGATTATCTTGAAAAATAATTTAAATCCTCTCTGAAAGAGGCAGTGGAGGCTGCCCTTAGCAAAAGGAAAAGGGACTACTCTGAAGAGAACCTAATATCCCTCCCGGAGGAAGAGACTCCCATCAAAAAGGAGGTAAGGTTCTCAAAAAACGAAACATCTAACTAATGTACCCTTTACTAATGGTAGCCAGCGCGCTACAAAACAGAGAGAACAAACTTCAGGTAGCCTGTGCGCTACAAGTGACCTTGGTACCCATAGCGGTATAATAAGCAAGAGCAGCCTTATTGGCGCAATAAGCCAAGGTGTCCACTGCAACACAAAGAGACCAAGTGATCTATATGGCTCAAAGGACCCCGGCTTACAGGCTGAAAATGAAACCTACTCCTATGATATGTACCCAGAGAATGAAGAGGACAAATATATATTTGATCCTCTAGAAAACCTAGACAAAGACCTCCTCAATGAAGACCTTGACCAACCCTCTAGCTCCAAGGCCATTAAAGACCCGGCAGGGGTGGAAATGTTTAACCCTAATCAGATCACACACCCAAGGGGGTCAGACTGGTAGCCCATGGACCACGTATCCAAATTTATAAAACACTGGATTCGCAGTTCCCTTGAAAAGGAGACGCGAAATTTGATGAGGGCCGAATGCCCTAGACCCTTCCTAGACAACAAAGCAGGGATAACTCCAAATTTGACCCCCGAATTGATGACCTTTTTCTTTAAAACTGGAAGGGACCCAAGGAAAGGTCTTGAGCGTTGCCTCAAACAATGCCAGGACAAAGTCCTGGATATTTTGGGCCCTCTTGCGAGAATTTTGGATCTGGCTGAAGAAGCTTCACTCAAAGGCACACATGACGATATTGAATTACTTTGTGGCTGGAGCCAGCGCGCTCTAGGTCTTTTGGGTAACGCGAACGCTGGCCTATCGGCAGAGCGTAGAAGAGCCGTACTTATGAGGATAAACCCTAAACTCTCTGACTTGGCCAACAAAGATCCTAATGGTGACTCAAATGGTCTACTCTTTGGAGAAAGTTTCATTAAAACTCTGGGAAAGTACATATCAACGTTCTCATCCTTCAGCAGGGCTGAATTTAACATGAGACGCATGTTCGGAGGTAGAGTTTTCGGAAGGGCTGGCAGGACGGGACTGGCTGCCAGCCGTGGACAACAGAGGTCCCACTTCTACCAACACAATCCAAAAAGTTTCGGAACGCAATACCGTGGGAACAATTCCTTCTTTCCCCAAAGAGGCCGAGGCACACGAGCTCGTGGTGGCAGAGGCAGATTCCAAGGAGGTGGAAACCAAGGTAAGATTCCCAATCCCTTTTGGTTCTTCCCCTTTAAAGGTAGGGGGAAGATGACGCCTCTTCAGCAAAAAATTGGCGCCTAATAACAAACGATCCATGGATACTCAATACTAAGAGGGTTCAAGATAGATTTTACCCACACACCACATCAAAAACACCTACCCAGAGAGTTGACCCTAGACCAAGAACAGTCAGCCTTAGTGGAACTAGAAGTGATCCAAAATGCTACAGAAAGGGGCCATTCGCCAAGTTCTGAACCCAAACGATGGTTTCATGAGTACAATTTTTAGTAAAGAAAAAGACAAGGGCTGGCGGCCAGTAATAAATCTAAAACAGCTAAACACCTTCTTAGTATACAGACACTTCAAGATGGAGGGTATCCATCTTCTGAGGGACACTTTATAAGAAAAGATTGGCTTGTGAAATTGGATCTCAAAGGTGCATATTTCACAATCCCTATGGACTACCACTCACAAAAATATTTACGATTCTCATGGAAGGGAACAATTTTTCAATTCTGTTGTCTTCCCTTTGGCCTCTCATCAGCTCCTTAGTGCTTCACCAAAATTCTAAGACCAGCAGTAGCCTTTCTAAGAAAAAGGGGTGTTCGGATTCTAATTTATCTAGACGATTTGCTGATAATGTCACAGAATCAAAAGAAATTGTTAATATATATGAAGTGGACAATAGACCTCTTAGAGGGACTAGGATTCATTGTCAATACAGAAAAGTCCGTAACAACTCCTACTCAGAATCTAGAGTTCTTAGGGTTTCAGGTAAATACCATCACAAGCCAATTACAATTACCCTTGAAAAAATTGGCCAAAATAAAGAAGGAAGTAGCTTATGTCCTATCAAAAGATACTCTGAGTCTAAGATCCTTAGCAAGAGTGGTTGTCCTTCTGTCCTCTTCTATCCAGGCTGTTTCCCCAGGCCCTTTACACTACAGGGCTCTACAGAGACTAAAATCTTTGGGTTTAAGGAAGGGTCTATGGTACTCAGACAAGGTTCCCTTGTCTCAAGAGGCACGAGAGGACCTCCTGTGCTGGTGGAACAATCTGGACAGTTGGAATGGGAAAGCAATCTTCTGGAATGTCCCAGATTACATAGTGGAATCAGATGCAAGCAACGTAGGATGGGGTGCGAGACTAGGCATGACAGAGACAGGAGGGAAATGGTCACAAGAGGAACGTCTACTACTCATAAATTGTCTAGAGATGATGGCTGGCTTGAACGCACTGATGAGTTTCAAGTCATCCATAACGAACAGCGTAGTACTCTTGAGACTAGACAACTTTACAGCCGTGTCCTATATCAATCACCTAGGGGGCGCAAGGTCAAAAGCACTAGCAGACATGGCCAAGGAAATTTGGTATTTTTGTTGGACCCAGAAAATTCTGCTAAAAGCAGAATTCATTCCTGGTCACCAGAACATAAGAGCAGATTGGAACTCAAGGTTTCTAAGGGACTCAAGCGACTGGAAACTGAACCCAAAAATCTTCCAAAAATTCAGAACCTTTAGGGGCCCATTCAGGTGGATCTGTTTGCCACCAGATTAATTTATCAAGTGGAACACTACTTCAGCTGGAGAACAGATCCCAAAGCTATGGGAGTATATGCCCTACTTCAATCCTGGGACATGAAGAACTGCTATGCCTTCCCCCTTTCGCTCTAATACAGAGAGTATTACTGAAAATACGGAGAGAGAAATACAACATAATATTGGTAACTCCCTTTTGGGATACGCAGGTATTGTTTCCCGAGGTCTTGGAACTAGCAGTAGACATCCCTCGTTTAATTCCAGGGAATTTAAACCTTCTCCTAGGACAAGAAGGGGAGCAACATCCTCTCTTACAAGAAGGAAATATGAACCTTCTTGTTTGGAGGATTTCGGGCGATTAAGCTGATACTCAGGCCTTTCAGGAGAGGCTAAAAGCCTACTGGATGAGTCATGTACACCAGGAACAAGGAAAAGATACACTGGTGTATGGAAAAAATGGTCTAGTTGGTGCCTGGAACGAGATTTGGATCCTGTGGATGCTCCTATAATCAATATAGCCAATTTCCTGGCAGAAATATTTAGATCAAGCTTTTGCTACCGAACTGTTAACTGCTATAGATCAGGGATTTCGACAGGTCACTCACTGGTAAACGAGTTCTCAGTTGGTAGCGATCCTTTGATCCGCAGAGTAATGAAAGGGATAAGACTTAGACGTCCTCCCAGGGCTAAATATCAGTCCCATGGAACGTCAATCTTATCTTTGACTTATTTATGTCCTGGCCTACCAACCCTTTCCTCTCAAAAAACAGTTGTCTATGAAACTAGCTACTCTACTCTGCCTTATATCTTTCAGAAGAGTATCTGATGTTCGAGCATTAGAAATCTGCAACAGATATTAGTCCCCAGACGGAGTCCATTTTGACATTTGTAAAAGAACCAAAACAATGACTGAGAATATTGTTTACCCTTATTTTAATGATTGTAAAAAACTTTGTGTTGTAAGTTGTCTGAAAGCCTACGAAAGTAGTACGTCTGATGTTAGACCAGATGGTGAGAATCAATTGTTGATATCCTTTGTGAAACCATATAAAGCAATATCTACAGCTACTATCTCTAGATGGGTAAGAACAATTATGTTAGAAGCTGGAGTGGATTTAACAAAATTTGGAGCACACTCTTCTCGAGGTGCGATGGCCAGCAAAGTATTTTGGGCTGGAGGTACGCTTTCAGATATACTTAAAGCGGCAGACTGGTCTAGTGCTTCTACCGTTGCAAGTTTCTACCTTAGTCCGGTGGAGCACGTGAGCAGTATGGCGTTAAGTAGCTTTAAACTTGCATAGTGGTAGCCTCCGGTCTTGTAATGAAATGGCGATTCTCCAATTAACATACAGAGAGAATATTGATTTAATTAAAGACAACGGAGGCTAACATTAACCCACCCTCCACACCCATGTGGAGTAAAGAGTTAATCAATTTGTAAGTTATATTTTTATTTATTATGTGTTTTTATACCTATATTATTGGTACATTTTGTTGCCTTTGCATTTCCTTTTATTATAAGGTATCACTCTTTTTTCTATTTTTTTCCAGACAATTCATCACTATGAAGTTTCTTTTCTCATTAAGCAGTACCACAAATACTACAAGATTATTCTGATGAGATTAACTTTTTCGTCACAGCCTTAAGAGAATACTTAGTTACGCTGTTGCTATGTTATTTTTCTAAAGTTCTATGGAATGTTTTACTTATGATGTAATACATGTTCTTTAAAGGGCTGCATGTTGGGGCAGCAATAAAAGTTATTGCATAATGTTAGCCTCCGTTGTCTTTAATGAAATCAAGATTCTCTCTGTATGTTAATTGGAGAATCGCCATTCTCTTACATTTGGGTTGTTAAACGTCAATGTAGGAGCTGGCCAGAATGTAAGATACGCCCTCAACACATGTTCCATAATGACACAATAGTATTACATTAGGCTACTGTCAAGAGCAGAGATGGTTTGCAGGTTCAGGATGAGCCAGAGTAAGAGGTTGCACCAAGTGGGCGGAATCGGAGGGGCATGAGGTGCCCATACTTTTTGATTTATGAAAAATCGTTTCCCTACTTTTTTGTAAAAAGACAAACGTCCCAGGACGGTTAATTCCAATAATTTAAATGCTTCCGCTGAAGTGTCATTCAGTGAGTCTCCTGTGCTGTGAAACCGAAGCCGGGCAGACAGCTAAACAAGCCTTCCTGCCAGGGTGCCCGCTTGACTGAAAGAAATGCAAATGTGTGCAATGAGTTAATTCTGCAAATGTAAAGGGTAATATGCAAATGTAAAGGATGCTTGGGAGCCGATACTGGCTTTAATTGATCAAATCATTCAAAGCTTTGTGATGACAAAGATTTATTATTTTTGAGTGGTGGTGCAAAAAGTTAACAATTGAGTTGTGAAGTGCATGCTTTTAATTGTAATTGTATTTATATAGTGCTCACTACCCCTGAAGAGGTGCTGAAGGGACAGTTATGTAAAAAAGTGCATTACCTCTATGTCCTACAGTCTCGTTCCATTCATTACTTATGAGAGGTTACACCTCTAGAGACAAAAAAAAACAGGAAATGCTATAGAGAAACCCTCCCACTTAGCCTCTTAGCCTATAAGGGTATACCCTACCCAGTATTCCTCCTGTTCTTCTTTTCTGTCTTTACAAGACGGGGAAGGAGCTCATTCGGTATCCATCAGGCGGGAGCCTCATTTTTGGAAATGTTTGGAGTTAACTTACCCGGTGGTGACCTCTTCTGGAATTAGGCACACCAGGTAGGCTTCTGGATGACAAACTCTGAGGGGCATGTTCGGTGCAGTACATGCACCCGGTGGCATTTGCTTCTCGGCCGCATACTGGTTGCCGGGTTCAGGCAATCGGAGCTGTGACTCTGCGAAACCTGTGACAATTGCGGTTCAGGTGCTCAGCTGGAGTTTTCTTTTGGTCCACGGCCAACAAGATTTTCATCAGCAGCTTTGATCCGGTCGGGAAGCTTGAACTGGAGCCGCAGTTCCATGGCAGCGCAGCAGCACTTTTGGAGTGTCTGGCGGTAATGACACAGTAGGAGCCGGCCTGCTTCTGGGTTTGGACCCAAGCATGCATGGGCCCTGGGGTGAACGTGCATGCCTGATTTGATGACTTAACTGCCCAATAGGCTTAAGTAGAAGGGTATATGAAGTCACCTCTTTCAGGTAGTTATGCTAAGAGGAGGCATGCTGTCTCTTCCTGCAGTGAGTCTACTTCATCCTCTCCCCCAAAGTGTGCTAGGGAAGGGGAAGATGATCGCCTTCGCAGGCTCATTAAAGAAACTTTATTGAAACTAAATGCAGTGAAAGCTCCTGCCAGGCTTGGTGTGGAAGAAGGTTCTGCTGGTGTGTCCTCTGGTTCGAAGGAGGAGCTGCCAGCTTCTGTGGAGAAGCATAAGGGGAAATATTTTGGAAAGGACTTGCTCCCTGAGCTTCTAACACATACAAAGGGGAATATGTGTTTTCAGGACGATTAACCCCTTGAGACTTCTTCTTTGAGTCTCTTGCGACAAATCCAGCAGTCTGCACAGTTGGATTTTCCAGTGCATCCAAACATTTTGAGGGTTTTGACAGGAAATGGAAGCATCCTGATAGGATTATGATGCCTCGCTTCTTCTCTAAACTATATCCAATTACTCACATGCAGAAGGTACTGCCTGAGTCGATACCTATTGATTCCTTCATGGCCAGACTGGTGGGACGCCCATCTCTCTCAGAGGATTCTGCGATTAAAGACCAGACAGACAAGAAGGTGGATTCTTCTTTCTAGGGCCCATCTGGTTTTGAGGGCTCATATCTATAGTTTATAACGGCTTGTCTTTCTTATTGTCTTTGGGGGTCAGTAACGTTTCTCTGGGTGTATACCAAGCCCGTTTGAGCGATCTCTTTTGCAGTTTCCTTGGGTAATTTCGTTCGAGTAGTTTTTCTAGCAGGGTCTTTGCATTATTGAAGTAGTCCTCCTTCTTTGTACAATTTCTTCTGATTCTTAAAAATTGGCTGTACGGTAAGTTCTCTCTTAAGTTTCTTTGATGGAAACTGAAGAAGTGAAGGAACGTATTCCTGTCTGTTTGTTTGGTATATAGGATGGTATATATTGTTCCTTGTTCGTGTTTCACGATGAGGTCTAGAAAGTTAATCTCTTCCTTACTTGAGTTGATCAAAAATTGTATGTCTGGATTCCTCTGATTCAACCAATCGTGGAATGCTTCTAATGTTTCAGAGGATCCCCTCCATAGCATGAACACGTCATCAATATACCAACCCATATCTTTATATGTCCTTCATAAGGGTTGTTGTTAAAAACCCATCTTTCTTCGTACATAGCCATGAACATCACTACCAGCTCCGGTGCGAAGGGACAGCCCATAGCTGTCCCTTTGATTTGTAGAAAGTGTTCTTCATTAAATTGAAAGAAATTATATTTCAGGCAAACCTCTGCCATCTCCACAAGGTATTCTGTGGGTATGGTGTGGGGGCGAATGCGTTTGTCAAGAAAGTATTGTAGTGCTTCCAATCCAGCCTCTTGTGGGATGTTTATATATAGACTGACTATGTCTAATGTCACTAGATATTCTCCTTCTTCATCAAATGGGTGGCCTTCCAGGATGGTAATTGTGTGCATGGTGTCTTTTATGAAACTTGTGGTTGCTTGAACTAGTGGTTTAAGGAACGTGTCGATATATTTCGCTGGTCTTTCTAGAATCAAATTAACTCCCGAAATAGGTCTGCCAGGTGGGTTGGTTGGATCCTTATGGATTTTGGGAAGGACGTACATCAGGGGTGTTCTTGGATCTTCATTGTATAGGTACTTGGCTTCCTTCTTGGAAAGCCATCCTTGTTCTTCTCCTCTCTGTATGAGTTGAGTGAGTTTATTTTGCAGCACTTTAGTTACGTTTTCCTCCATTTTTCTGTAATGATCTTGGTTGGACAATTGGTGGATGATTTCTGCCTCATACTTGGTTCTCTCCATAATGACAATTGCACCGCCTTTGTCTGCGGTCTTGATTATAATTTCTTGATTATTCATCAGTTGTTCTAAGGCAGCCTTCTCATTCTTGGTCATGTTCCAAGTTGCAAAGACCTAAAGCTACGATACAAACTATGTTATCATTACCCCCCATTAAAGGACACCGACGATGTGGAAACTGCACTTCGTGCACGTGTACCATCGACGGTGAAAAATTTGAATATCAAGGTAAAACCATCTGGCATGAAGAATTCACAAATTGTAACACGACAAATGTAATTTATTGTGTAGTGTGCCCATGCAAACAGGCATATGTCGGGAAAACCACCCAAGCGGTGAAAAACAGGCTCACTCAACACAGATCTAGAATTAAGTGCAAAGTTCAGAATGCCCCGATGGTTCAACATTGCGAGGAAAAAGAACATGGGCCACAAGACATAAAATGGACAGTTCTCAAACATATAACAGGAAGATGCTCGGACGCCCTACTCTCCAGGTTTGAAGCCAAAACCATTCTGCACCTGGGGACAACTGGTAATGGCCTCAACGAGATGAGTGAAATAATGCACTGTACTTGAGTAAGCACAGGCAATCCACACCTTGGTTCAAAGATTCCATCCTGTTCACAACATGAAGCAGCCCCATGCAATCCAGCCCGTGCTCAAACCAACTTCCCCTAGCCAGGGGCATCCCAACACATTTCCACAACCAGTGCGAGGAGTGTGTCACCCACAATCGATGCGAATATCCCCATGAATTATACAGAGATGCCCAAAATGAAAGAAGATACCTGGGTACATCCAATTAAGAATGGATCACCGCTGCCTTCCTATGATAGGCAATGTGGATTCTTCACTCGCCCAGGCTCCGATGGGCACATGCGTCCAAAAAGTCTCCCTGTCATGGGGAAAAAACGAGAAAGGCGCCGGTGAGGGCAAACGGAACCGCTCCCCTACACGGGGAATAACCGATGCAACCACGGAGCTGGATTTCAGGACAGGAGCCGGACACGACTCCGCCCATGATTGAGCCAGCTCCAGTACACACAACGGCCAGGCGTCCCAGAAACACCCATCCTTCTCCTCTGTGAATTCGTACTCCTCACTTCCCCCTTGAGGCACAGAGCCATCGGGGAAGTGACGTAAGCAGATTTGGGCAAAACAGAGAAAGGACTCTCAGAGCCCTTTATGTTGCTAAGGCAACAGATCAAGCCCAAACCAAACAACCGTTTTTTCTCCTCAACGAGGCTGGCTTTCTGAAGGAGTTGCTTATTTTTAATAAGAATACTAATATAAAATCAATAACCCACAAAAAGGGGGTTACTAGACAACCTGTACTCTATGCTTTTCTAATAGCCAATTATATATTTTTTTGAATATTAACCCTTTATTTAAACAGCCTACTACCCTCTTTAAATCTTTCTGACCAATATGTCTGATAATGAGACAGAGGACACTTCAAGCATACCCCTCAATGAAAGAAATAATAGATTATCTTGAAAAATAATTTAAATCCTCTCTGAAAGAGGCAGTGGAGGCTGCCCTTAGCAAAAGGAAAAGGGACTACTCTGAAGAGAACCTAATATCCCTCCCGGAGGAAGAGACTCCCATCAAAAAAGGAGGTAAGGTTCTCAAAAAAACGAAACATCTAACTAATGTACCCTTTACTAATGGTAGCCAGCGCGCTACAAAACAGAGAGAACAAACTTCAGGTAGCCTGTGCGCTACAAGTGACCTTGGTACCCATAGCGGTATAATAAGCAAGAGCAGCCTTATTGGCGCAATAAGCCAAGGTGTCCACTGCAACACAAAGAGACCAAGTGATCTATATGGCTCAAAGGACCCCGGCTTAAAGGCTGAAAATGAAACCTACTCCTATGATATGTACCCAGAGAATGAAGAGGACAAATATATATTTGATCCTCTAGAAAACCTAGACAAAGACCTCCTCAATGAAGACCTTGACCAACCCTCTAGCTCCAAGGCCATTAAAGACCCGGCAGGGGTGGAAATGTTTAACCCTAATCAGATCACACACCCAAGGGGGTCAGACTGGTAGCCCATGGACCACGTATCCAAATTTATAAAACACTGGATTCGCAGTTCCCTTGAAAAGGAGACGCGAAATTTGATGAGGGCCGAATGCCCTAGACCCTTCCTAGACAACAAAGCAGGGATAACTCCAAATTTGACCCCCGAATTGATGACCTTTTTCTTTAAAACTGGAAGGGACCCAAGGAAAGGTCTTGAGCGTTGCCTCAAACAATGCCAGGACAAAGTCCTGGATATTTTGGGCCCTCTTGCGAGAATTTTGGATCTGGCTGAAGAAGCTTCACTCAAAGGCACACATGACGATATTGAATTACTTTGTGGCTGGAGCCAGCGCGCTCTAGGTCTTTTGGGTAACGCGAACGCTGGCCTATCGGCAGAGCGTAGAAGAGCCGTACTTATGAGGATAAACCCTAAACTCTCTGACTTGGCCAACAAAGATCCTAATGGTGACTCAAATGGTCTACTCTTTGGAGAAAGTTTCATTAAAACTCTGGGAAAGTACATATCAACGTTCTCATCCTTCAGCAGGGCTGAATTTAACATGAGACGCATGTTCGGAGGTAGAGTTTTCGGAAGGGCTGGCAGGACGGGACTGGCTGCCAGCCGTGGACAACAGAGGTCCCACTTCTACCAACACAATCCAAAAAGTTTCGGAACGCAATACCGTGGGAACAATTCCTTCTTTCCCCAAAGAGGCCGAGGCACACGAGCTCGTGGTGGCAGAGGCAGATTCCAAGGAGGTGGAAACCAAGGTAAGATTCCCAATCCCTTTTGGTTCTTCCCCTTTAAAGGTAGGGGGAAGATGACGCCTCTTCAGCAAAAAATTGGCGCCTAATAACAAACGATCCATGGATACTCAATACTAAGAGGGTTCAAGATAGATTTTACCCACACACCACATCAAAAACACCTACCCAGAGAGTTGACCCTAGACCAAGAACAGTCAGCCTTAGTGGAACTAGAAGTGATCCAAAATGCTACAGAAAGGGGCCATTCGCCAAGTTCTGAACCCAAACGATGGTTTCATGAGTACAATTTTTTAGTAAAGAAAAAAGACAAGGGCTGGCGGCCAGTAATAAATCTAAAACAGCTTACCACCTTCTTAGTATACAGACACTTCAAGATGGAGGGTATCCATCTTCTGAGGGACACTTTATAAGAAAAAGATTGGCTTGTGAAATTGGATCTCAAAGGTGCATATTTCACAATCCCTATGGACTACCACTCACAAAAATATTTACGATTCTCATGGAAGGGAACAATTTTTCAATTCTGTTGTCTTCCCTTTGGCCTCTCATCAGCTCCTTAGTGCTTCACCAAAATTCTAAGACCAGCAGTAGCCTTTCTAAGAAAAAGGGGTGTTCGGATTCTAATTTATCTAGACGATTTGCTGATAATGTCACAGAATCAAAAGAAATTGTTAATATATATGAAGTGGACAATAGACCTCTTAGAGGGACTAGGATTCATTGTCAATACAGAAAAGTCCGTAACAACTCCTACTCAGAATCTAGAGTTCTTAGGGTTTCAGGTAAATACCATCACAAGCCAATTACAATTACCCTTGAAAAAATTGGCCAAAATAAAGAAGGAAGTAGCTTATGTCCTATCAAAAGATACTCTGAGTCTAAGATCCTTAGCAAGAGTGGTTGTCCTTCTGTCCTCTTCTATCCAGGCTGTTTCCCCAGGCCCTTTACACTACAGGGCTCTACAGAGACTAAAATCTTTGGGTTTAAGGAAGGGTCTATGGTACTCAGACAAGGTTCCCTTGTCTCAAGAGGCACGAGAGGACCTCCTGTGCTGGTGGAACAATCTGGACAGTTGGAATGGGAAAGCAATCTTCTGGAATGTCCCAGATTACATAGTGGAATCAGATGCAAGCAACGTAGGATGGGGTGCGAGACTAGGCATGACAGAGACAGGAGGGAAATGGTCACAAGAGGAACGTCTACTACTCATAAATTGTCTAGAGATGATGGCTGGCTTGAACGCACTGATGAGTTTCAAGTCATCCATAACGAACAGCGTAGTACTCTTGAGACTAGACAACTTTACAGCCGTGTCCTATATCAATCACCTAGGGGGCGCAAGGTCAAAAGCACTAGCAGACATGGCCAAGGAAATTTGGTATTTTTGTTGGACCCAGAAAATTCTGCTAAAAGCAGAATTCATTCCTGGTCACCAGAACATAAGAGCAGATTGGAACTCAAGGTTTCTAAGGGACTCAAGCGACTGGAAACTGAACCCAAAAATCTTCCAAAAATTCAGAACCTTTAGGGGCCCATTCAGGTGGATCTGTTTGCCACCAGATTAATTTATCAAGTGGAACACTACTTCAGCTGGAGAACAGATCCCAAAGCTATGGGAGTATATGCCCTACTTCAATCCTGGGACATGAAGAACTGCTATGCCTTCCCCCTTTCGCTCTAATACAGAGAGTATTACTGAAAATACGGAGAGAGAAATACAACATAATATTGGTAACTCCCTTTTGGGATACGCAGGTATTGTTTCCCGAGGTCTTGGAACTAGCAGTAGACATCCCTCGTTTAATTCCAGGGAATTTAAACCTTCTCCTAGGACAAGAAGGGGAGCAACATCCTCTCTTACAAGAAGGAAATATGAACCTTCTTGTTTGGAGGATTTCGGGCGATTAAGCTGATACTCAGGCCTTTCAGGAGAGGCTAAAAGCCTACTGGATGAGTCATGTACACCAGGAACAAGGAAAAGATACACTGGTGTATGGAAAAAATGGTCTAGTTGGTGCCTGGAACGAGATTTGGATCCTGTGGATGCTCCTATAATCAATATAGCCAATTTCCTGGCAGAAATATTTAGATCAAGCTTTTGCTACCGAACTGTTAACTGCTATAGATCAGGGATTTCGACAGGTCACTCACTGGTAAACGAGTTCTCAGTTGGTAGCGATCCTTTGATCCGCAGAGTAATGAAAGGGATAAGACTTAGACGTCCTCCCAGGGCTAAATATCAGTCCCATGGAACGTCAATCTTATCTTTGACTTATTTATGTCCTGGCCTACCAACCCTTTCCTCTCAAAAAACAGTTGTCTATGAAACTAGCTACTCTACTCTGCCTTATATCTTTCAGAAGAGTATCTGATGTTCGAGCATTAGAAATCTGCAACAGATATTAGTCCCCAGACGGAGTCCATTTTGACATTTGTAAAAGAACCAAAACAATGACTGAGAATATTGTTTACCCTTATTTTAATGATTGTAAAAACTTTGTGTTGTAAGTTGTCTGAAAGCCTACGAAAGTAGTACGTCTGATGTTAGACCAGATGGTGAGAATCAATTGTTGATATCCTTTGTGAAACCATATAAAGCAATATCTACAGCTACTATCTCTAGATGGGTAAGAACAATTATGTTAGAAGCTGGAGTGGATTTAACAAAATTTGGAGCACACTCTTCTCGAGGTGCGATGGCCAGCAAAGTATTTTGGGCTGGAGGTACGCTTTCAGATATACTTAAAGCGGCAGACTGGTCTAGTGCTTCTACCGTTGCAAGTTTCTACCTTAGTCCGGTGGAGCACGTGAGCAGTATGGCGTTAAGTAGCTTTAAACTTGCATAGTGGTAGCCTCCGGTCTTGTAATGAAATGGCGATTCTCCAATTAACATACAGAGAGAATATTGATTTAATTAAAGACAACGGAGGCTAACATTAACCCACCCTCCACACCCATGTGGAGTAAAGAGTTAATCAATTTGTAAGTTATATTTTTATTTATTATGTGTTTTTATACCTATATTATTGGTACATTTTGTTGCCTTTGCATTTCCTTTTATTATAAGGTATCACTCTTTTTCTATTTTTTTCCAGACAATTCATCACTATGAAGTTTCTTTTCTCATTAAGCAGTACCACAAATACTACAAGATTATTCTGATGAGATTAACTTTTTCGTCACAGCCTTAAGAGAATACTTAGTTACGCTGTTGCTATGTTATTTTTCTAAAGTTCTATGGAATGTTTTACTTATGATGTAATACATGTTCTTTAAAGGGCTGCATGTTGGGGCAGCAATAAAAGTTATTGCATAATGTTAGCCTCCGTTGTCTTTAATGAAATCAAGATTCTCTCTGTATGTTAATTGGAGAATCGCCATTCTCTTACATTTGGGTTGTTAAACGTCAATGTAGGAGCTGGCCAGAATGTAAGATACGCCCTCAACACATGTTCCATAATGACACAATAGTATTACATTAGGCTACTGTCAAGAGCAGAGATGGTTTGCAGGTTCAGGATGAGCCAGAGTAAGAGGTTGCACCAAGTGGGCGGAATCGGAGGGGCATGAGGTGCCCATACTTTTTGATTTATGAAAAATCGTTTCCCTACTTTTTTGTAAAAAGACAAACGTCCCAGGACGGTTAATTCCAATAATTTAAATGCTTCCGCTGAAGTGTCATTCAGTGAGTCTCCTGTGCTGTGAAACCGAAGCCGGGCAGACAGCTAAACAAGCCTTCCTGCCAGGGTGCCCGCTTGACTGAAAGAAATGCAAATGTGTGCAATGAGTTAATTCTGCAAATGTAAAGGGTAATATGCAAATGTAAAGGATGCTTGGGAGCCGATACTGGCTTTAATTGATCAAATCATTCAAAGCTTTGTGATGACAAAGATTTATTATTTTTGAGTGGTGGTGCAAAAAGTTAACAATTGAGTTGTGAAGTGCATGCTTTTAATTGTAATTGTATTTATATAGTGCTCACTACCCCTGAAGAGGTGCTGAAGGGACAGTTATGTAAAAAAGTGCATTACCTCTATGTCCTACAGTCTCGTTCCATTCATTACTTATGAGAGGTTACACCTCTAGAGACAAAAAAAAAACAGGAAATGCTATAGAGAAACCCTCCCACTTAGCCTCTTAGCCTATAAGGGTATACCCTACCCAGTATTCCTCCTGTTCTTCTTTTCTGTCTTTACAAGACGGGGAAGGAGCTCATTCGGTATCCATCAGGCGGGAGCCTCATTTTTGGAAATGTTTGGAGTTAACTTACCCGGTGGTGACCTCTTCTGGAATTAGGCACACCAGGTAGGCTTCTGGATGACAAACTCTGAGGGGGCATGTTCGGTGCAGTACATGCACCCGGTGGCATTTGCTTCTCGGCCGCATACTGGTTGCCGGGTTCAGGCAATCGGAGCTGTGACTCTGCGAAACCTGTGACAATTGCGGTTCAGGTGCTCAGCTGGAGTTTTCTTTTGGTCCACGGCCAACAAGATTTTCATCAGCAGCTTTGATCCGGTCGGGAAGCTTGAACTGGAGCCGCAGTTCCATGGCAGCGCAGCAGCACTTTTGGAGTGTCTGGCGGTAATGACACAGTAGGAGCCGGCCTGCTTCTGGGTTTGGACCCAAGCATGCATGGGCCCTGGGGTGAACGTGCATGCCTGATTTGATGACTTAACTGCCCAATAGGCTTAAGTAGAAGGGTATATGAAGTCACCTCTTTCAGGTAGTTATGCTAAGAGGAGGCATGCTGTCTCTTCCTGCAGTGAGTCTACTTCATCCTCTCCCCCAAAGTGTGCTAGGAAGGGGAAGATGATCGCCTTCGCAGGCTCATTAAAGAAACTTTATTGAAACTAAATGCAGTGAAAGCTCCTGCCAGGCTTGGTGTGGAAGAAGGTTCTGCTGGTGTGTCCTCTGGTTCGAAGGAGGAGCTGCCAGCTTCTGTGGAGAAGCATAAGGGGAAATATTTTGGAAAGGACTTGCTCCCTGAGCTTCTAACACATACAAAGGGGAATATGTGTTTTCAGGACGATTAACCCCTTGAGACTTCTTCTTTGAGTCTCTTGCGACAAATCCAGCAGTCTGCACAGTTGGATTTTCCAGTGCATCCAAACATTTTGAGGGTTTTGACAGGAAATGGAAGCATCCTGATAGGATTATGATGCCTCGCTTCTTCTCTAAACTATATCCAATTACTCACATGCAGAAGGTACTGCCTGAGTCGATACCTATTGATTCCTTCATGGCCAGACTGGTGGGACGCCCATCTCTCTCAGAGGATTCTGCGATTAAAGACCAGACAGACAAGAAGGTGGATTCTTCTTTCTAGGGCCCATCTGGTTTTGAGGGCTCATATCTATAGTTTATATGACTCCCAGTCGTTGATTTCTGACTTTCAACAACTCTTTAAAGCTGTGGAAAATGGTACTGAGTGTTCTTCCTTGCTTGAAGGGATTGAGAGGCAGGTGGAGTACATGTCAGGCATTTAATTTGATGTGGTCAGAGCATCATCACTGTAGGCAGGGCCTTCAATTGCAGCCCGCCGCAACCTTGTTTGGAAAGATTGGCGCACAGACTCTGGCCAAAAGTCCTCCACTCTACGATTGCCTTTTGAAGGCTCCCATCTGTTCTGTGAAGAACTGGAGTCCAAGCTACAAAAGCTTTTTAAGTAGAAGAAGCACTCCTATTCAATGAAACAACCTTCTTTCTCCCATCCGGCAAAGTCATATAGTTAAAGACAAGCCGCTGGTCTGTGTAACCACTTTCTCAGAGATCACCAACGAAGTCAAGAAAATAGTCAAGACAAATTGGAATAGCGTGAGAGGCCTGAAGGAATTGAAAGAAATACCAGTGTTTGCACTAAAAAGGAACAAAAACATCAAAGACAAATTGGTACGTGCCAACACCAGGTTGCAAAGACCTAAAGCTACAATACAAACTATGTTATCATTACCCCCCATTAAAGGACACCGACGATGTGGAAACTGCACTTCGTGCACGAGTACCATCGAAGGTGAAAAATTTGAATATCAAGGCAAAACCATCTGGCATGAAGAATTCACAAATTGTAACACGAGAAATGTAATTTATTGTGTAGTGTGCCCATGCAAACAGGCATATGTCGGGAAAACCACCCAAGCAGTGAAAAAGGGGATCACTCAAGACAGATCTAGAATTAAGTGCAAAGTTCAGAATTCCCCGATGGTCCAACATTGCGAGGAAAAAGAACATGGGCCACAAGACATAAAATGGACAGTTCTCAAACATATAACAGGAAGATGCTCGGACGCCCTACTCTCCAGGTTTGAAGCCAAAACCATTCTGCGCATGGGGACAACTGGTAATGGCCTCAACGAGATGAGTGAAATCATGCACTGTACTTGAGTAAGCACAGGCAATCCACACCTTGCTTCAAAGATTCCATCCTGTTCACAACATGAAGCAGCCCCATGCAATCCAGCCCGTGTTCAAACCAACTTCCCCTAGCCAGGGGCATCCTAACACATTGCCACAACCAGTCCGAGGAGTGTGTCACCCACAATCGATGCGAATATCCCCACAAATTATACAGAGATGCCCAAAATGAAAGAAGATACCTGGGTACATCCAATTAAGAATGGATCACTGCTGCCTTCCAGGCACAATCGAGTACCCCGCTTGTAGTTCACAACACACACAGTAGTTCTAATAAACATTGAACACATTGTCCGTATGCGGCCAACACATGTGTATGTGACAACATATTCCAGATCACACTCGCGCGATTTTCAGAGCCCTGATCGTGTAAACAGAAATGCCAAATCACCAAGGCAACCAAGACTCCTCAATCGAACAGGAAGTCAGGCAATGGCCAGGCACCACACGTCAAGCCGGTAGCCACGCCCCTCACATCACCATGACGCTTCCAGCCCACAGAAACGCGGAAGAGAGGAGAAATCAAAAAGGCTCACGGCTGAACTAACAGGACCGGAACATGAGGCGGACGCCGCAGACTGGAAGGATCTCGATGACCCGATCGGGAGACAGCCGCAGAAACACAAAAAAGAAGAAACACGGATGCCGCCTTCAGATAGCTACAACCAGATTACAAGTAAGGCATGAACTGAGGGGATGTACAAACACGGGTCAGTAAGCATGGGGCCACGCAAGCATTCTGACCACCGCACTGTTACAATTGACACCACGGTAACAGCTGAA
Source organism: Calotriton arnoldi (assembly GCA_963921515.1). Lineage (NCBI taxonomy): Eukaryota > Metazoa > Chordata > Amphibia > Caudata > Salamandridae > Calotriton > Calotriton arnoldi. The sequence goes on along the minus strand of CAWUFW010001824.1, from coordinate 748,747 downwards.
AAATACCACAAAGACAGACCCATTGGGCACCAGGAAAACATGCTCACCCCCACGCTCAGATAAGAGCTAGTCCATCACTCTAAGATAAGAGCTAACCTATCACTCAGCATGTCTAGACATAATTGGAACAAAAGGTTTTTTACCAACCAACCAGTTCCAATACAGAAGGAGATTACCTCCTTAACAGCATGAATGCCTTTGTTTAGCAAATGCCAAGGCAATCACACCACACCTGAACAGAACCATCTTGCATGACATGAAACACACAATCAAGGCATGCAGAGCACATAGCCTATGTTTGAAATAAGAACGAAATACCTATGTTCATTTCCTTCCCCTGTCACCCCCAGGCACAGGAACTAAAGCCACCCTCCACGGAAGAACACCTTCCTTGCAGGGCCATGAATAACAATTAAGAAACCTGTTGGTTTCCAAATAGAAAAACCACGGTATGTAGAACAGATTGAATTGATAACAGTACCCACTTTGAAATAAATACTAGTGACAACAACCAATTTTATTCTGTCCCTTAATATATCAACAGTCTCCCACAAGTTCACACACTGCCCTGAAGAAGACCTTCAACACAATCTACATCTAGGTCCAACCAAGAAGGTCGAAACGTGTCAGCACATTTCAACCTGAGGCCAAGAGCCACCATGAACTAACAATTGGAGCACAAAAGGCTCTATTAACTAAAGCGCAATTAAGGTCGCCTAGACAGGAGTCTACATATTCATGCTCTGACCTCCATAGGACCACACATTATCACATAAGTGTACGAGGACTTAAGGGCAACAGGTCCCAATATCAAGTTGTAGTTGGACACTAAAGTATTAATATTGAAATAACACACACGATTTCCAATTACTGTGTTTGATGTGTGCAATGTAGTAAGTCACAACTCATTACACAAGAAACTATCAAATGTACTGTCAGTTTATGTTTTAACCAACATTTCATTCACTTTTGTACTTATAATTTGTCAGTATTGTCATTTTATGTTTCAATCATCATTTCATTCATTTTTTGTATTTACAATCTGCCATCATTGAGTTATGTGTAAATATGTATGTTACTGTTATCGGCAAGTTTAAAAAGATGAGATGAGATCTAAGAAACAAAAAAAAGATAAACATATAATCTAAGTTAATAACCTGCCACACGAGTTATGTTTTGACTAAACCAGTTGGGCTTCATATCAAAATTAAGATATGGGAAACGCTAGTTTCTTCAACAAAAGCAATTCCAAGTAAGGATCGTTCATTTGTTGAACAACGATAGGGAGACTTTTCTAGCTCTCCATCAATGAAATAAACACAATTTCTGGTCTGGGAGGCACTATTTTGCAGCAAGTTTTTTCTACTGGCATGGCTCAGGTCCACTTCAGACTCTTGTGTGCTTCCGATAATTCATTCAGGTCACTTGATAGAGTTAATGTCACTTCCCCAGGATTCAGGAGTCCAACCAATTCCTTAGCCATATCGCAGAGAGAATAGGCTGGCGATTCATGAGGGTGTGTGGGCCCTTTTGCAGAAGGAGGCTATTTGAAAGGTTTCCCGGTTGTCCAGAGGTCGGGGCTTCTACTCCTTCATCTTTCTGGTCCAGAAGGTCACGGGGTTCTGTATGGTGTTGGACCTCAAGTGTCTGAACAAGTTCATCCATTCCATTCCATTCCATTCAAGATGGAAACACTTCAAATAATTACACCTTTGGTCGACAGGCGTCATTGGATGGTCACCCTGGACCTGCAAGAGGCCTACTTCTATGTTCCGATCCACCCAGAGCACCGTCAGTATCTTTGGTTCTGTGTAAAAAAAAAACATTACCAGTTCTATGTCCTGCCCTTCGGCCTGAAGTCTGCCCCTCGGGTTTCCAGCAAAGTGGTGGCTCCTCTGGTGGCCTCTCTTTATCTCCAGGGGGTCCGCATCTATCCATATCTGGCGACTGGCTTCTGCATGCTCCTACCAAACAACAACTTTTGCAGATCCTGGAGTCAGTGCAGAGTCCGGTCCTGGAACACAGGTTTCTGTTGAATTGGTCGAGATGTCAACTTCAGCCTTCCCAGGAGAGGCTCTTCATAGGGGTATATTTTAGGACTGACTTGAACAGAGTATTCCTCCCGAAGAAGAGAGCTGAGACACTGAGCGATCTGGTATCCCGTGCTTTGCTGAGTCGGCCCCTATCTGTTCATCAGTGGCTATGCCTTCAGGGGCTCATGGTGACCTCTGTATTTACTTGGGCCAGGTTCCACCTTTGCCCCCTTTGGAGTCATCTTCATGCCTTCTGGGCTCTGACATTTGAAGAAGGACTTTGACATTCTGATTCCCCTGTCCCCAGCTATCAAGAAGTAAATGGCATGGTGGCTGCTGCCGGATTCCTTGTCCAGGGGGATAGAGCTGCAGCCGGACCCCCCCTTGGTCCTGACAACGAATGGCAGCTCATTCAACTGGGGGGCTACTCTGGGTCTGTCCTCCACTCAGGCTCATTGATCGCTGGTGGAGAGCAGGAGGTCTTCCAACTGGAGGGATTTGATGGCAGTCAGGAGGGCTCTGTTGCATTTTCAGGATATGCTTTTGGGGTGGCATGTGATTGTCAGGTCAGACAATATTTTGACGGTGGCCTATGTGAACAACCAAGGAGGTACGAGGTCCCAGTCCTTGAATTTAGTGGCCAGCCAATTAATGGATTGGGCCTGTAGGAGGCTGGCTTAGTATATGGTGCACACTTATTTAAGTGATGCACCTTGCACTAATCCAAGCCAGCCTTATGGTGATTTTAGTGGTCTTTGATAACTATAAAAAGCTCTCAAAGTGTAGGCTGTGGAGAGAAAACTTCAGGCTTATCTTGAAGGAGTGTTAAGCAGCCTGTGTTTTCAGTTTAATCATGTAGGGTAGGTTAAACGAAAGAGAACCACACAGTGTATATATAAAAATATGTCTATTTATTTCACAACACTCACTAACACATTGGTATATGTCCTACCCGAGGATATCAACACAAATACACAACAATACTTCAATTGCAATAAGGTAAGTAGCACAAAATACAGTGGGCTCCAGGGGGAGACCAAACCATATACTAAGAAAGTGGAATGCGAACTGCAGAAGAGGATGGGACTTGGACCAGAAGACCCAGAGGAGCCGGGGACACAAGGAACCACCCAAGATAAGTACCCAGGATTTGCAGAAGGACCCTTTCCAGAGGACCCCAAAGAATTCCCTTGGAGGACTGAAGGTTGGAGAGCCACCCCACCCGTGGATGCCCCGGAGACCAGGTTACCTACACCAGGGAAGCCAGGTGGATGGGGTGAAGAGACGTCAGAAACCTCCGTAGACGACAATGGAAGACCTGGAGAAAAGTGCCTCTGGAGAAGAAGGTGAAGAAGTCCGGTGGAATCCAAGGGTGGATTCTGGAAGGGAAGAACCTGCAAGCAGAGGGGACAGAGTTTATGCCACTCAGGAGTGACCAGGAGGCATGGAAGAGCAATGCCCACCGATGTCGGACGGTTCAGACGTTGTTGCAGCTGTGAGGACCAGGCGTCGCTGAGGAAGACAAGGAGCTGTGCAAGAGCTGTCCCACGTCAGATGTTAGTGACCAGGGGGTCGGTGTCCGACGGGAGTACCGACAAGCCTTGGTAGCCACAAGTGGCGTGGAGAACAAAGAAGGAGCAACGTTGGGACCAGCATGGTCCAAGGAACTCGCCACAAGCAGGAGAGTGAGACCAGGCCCCAAGCAAGCAGGGGAGCCCACTGAAGCAGGAGAAAACCCTCAGGAGGACCCACAGGCTGAAGGCACAGGAGTCGCAAGAGGACCAGGAACAGCTCACCAAGAAGGAAGGCCCACGGTGAAGAAGATGCAGTGATAATACTTTACTTGGCACGAAGAGATGCTGGAGGCTGGAGCTTCTTGTAGCCCGAAGATCTCTGAAGTACAGAGCCAACAAGCCTTGGCAACGGCAAGTCGACGCGGTGCACAGGGGTTTGGTCCCAGCGGTTCCGATGAGATACTGGCCGCAAAATTGCAGAGAGGACAGGCCAGGCCTCGAGTGAGCAGCAGGAGCCTTCCTTGGTGCAATCTCGGTTCCAGGCGAAGTCCAGTGAAGTCCAAGTGTCCAGACGGTCAAAGAGTGATGTGGTTTCAGCCTTGAGTCTTTCCCACGACAAATCTGAAGAGACACCCACAGGTAAGCCCTTAAGTACTCTTGGGAAAGGGATGAAAAGACTCAGGGGTCCCTCCCAGAGGAGAGGCTGAACAGAGGGAAGGGTACTGGTATGTCCTTTGTCCAGTTTTGTGCCAGAGCAGGAGCCAAGGGCTCCCTGAACTGGCTCAAACTGGAGTATGCAAAGAGGGCACCAAATGTGCCCTGTAAAGCAGTCTGGTAGCGCTGGCAAGTGCCCCTACCCCAGTCCAATACACTAAGTTCTGTCTGGGAGGTGGTCACACCTTCCTGTGACAGGAAACCTATTGTTCTACCTTCCCCTGCTCGAGCTTGGCTCAGCAGCAGGAGGGCAGAATCATGTCGGAGGTCGTCAGCAGCACTAGTTTGCTTTCAGACCCTAAAAGGCTGTTACCAGTAGTACAGGGTGGTACCCCAAGGGAGCCCCCCAGTACATGGGATCATACTTCCAACACTGGGATCGCGGTGTTGGGGTAGGATTCCAACATGTTTGATACCAAACATGACCGCGTCTGGTGCAGCCGCTATACAGTTAGACATCTCATAATGACTGATGTCCACTATATGTATTAAAATGGCTGACCGCACTTACAAAGCTTGGAGAATCAACTCCGGGGTTTGTATGGGTTTCCTGCTCATGCAGGGGCACCCTCACACTTATAACCGAGCACTCTGCCCTCAGGACTGAAGAGCCTGCATAGGGGTGACTTATAGGTTTTAAGTGCGGTGACCTCAGATATAAGGAAACATATCTGTTGTGAGAGGTGCAAGCACCAACTCACACAGGCTGCAATGGCAAGCCTGTAGTCACAGTTTAAGTGGGCTCCCATGGGTGGCACAATGCATGCTGCAGCCCATGAGACACCCCTGGTGTACTAATGCCCTGGGTATCTTAGTACCATATACTAGGGACTTACAAGGGTACACCAGTAGCCAATTGTGGATGCACAGAATTACTTACCATAGTCAATTTAGGAAAAAAGCACAGTGACTGGGGTCCTGATTAGCAGGATCCCAGTCAGACTTGTCAAAAACATACTGACACCAAGCAAAAAGTGGGGGTACCCATGCTAGAAGGATCCAACCTTCCTAAAGGCCGAAGTCAGGCTTCTGTCTCTTTCGGCTGTCCACATCAAGGGGGGGGGGGTACAATGTGGTTGCAGACCCTCTCAGTCACACTTTTCCTCCCTCTCAGGAGTTGTCCCTGAAAGTGTCCATATTACGGGAGATCTGTCAGCGCATTGGGGTCCCCTTTCTGGATCTTTTTGCTTCCCGGCCCAATGCACAGCTTTGGAGATTTTGCAGAAGGGAGCTTGGGGTGGATGCTCTTCTGATTCCCTGGTCCAACCAACTCAGTTATGCTTTCCCTCCGTTTCCTCTGATTCCCAGGTTGCTATCCAGGCTCCAGAGGGAGGACAGGGTAATGATCCTTGTGGTTCCCTTTTGGCCCGGGGGGGCGTGGTTACCGATTCTTAGGTGCCTGGTCCTTCAGGATCCTTGGTTTCTTCCTCCTTGCCCCTCTCCTCTCCGGTTCTCATCCAAAGTCCTCTTCCAGAGGCTACAACTATCAGTGTTGAGGTTAGAAGGAAGGGGTGAATGAGGCAAGGATTGTCGAACCAGTTTGCGGTGGCTGTTCAGAATTCCCTCTGTCCTTCTACTTTCGCTTCTTATGGGCGCCCTTGAGCTAACTTTCAATGTTGGTTTGAGACTAATTGGTTTCTCCAGTCGCTTGTTCCCTTCCAGAGGTCTTGCGCTTTCTTTGGCATGGGCATGAGAAGATGTTGGCTATCTCTACCTTGCCGGCCCAGTGCGCAGGTATCAGAGCTTTCCAGGATCTATGGGATAATCTGGCAGATTCTGAGGCTCTGGTGTCCCATTTCTTGAAGGGTTTTTCTCATACTCGACTTTGATTAAGCCCATTTTCCTTTGTGGGATCTTCCGTTGGTGCTGAGGGCTTTTCACCTAGGAATCCTTTTGAGCCTCTGGAGCAGGCTGATATTAAGTGTGTTAACCTGAAGGTTGTTTTAGCATGGATATCACTTCGGCCATGAGGACTGGGTACTTGACTGCTCTTATGGTAAGTGTAGGAAGCTGGATTTCTGTTGCAGTAACCCCCCACTTTTTGCCAGACTACTGATGCACTTTAACTTGATGTGCCCTGGGTCCCTGCCAATCAGGTTCCCAGAGCCTGTGTTCTTTCCCAAAAACGGTACCTTGTACCCCCAATTGGCACCTTTCTGGCTACATGTCGGTCCCTTGTAAAAGGTACCATGGGTACCAAGGGCACTGTGGCCAGGGGAGGCCTCTAAGGGCTGCAGCACTTATTGTGCCCTGTACCTTTACACACACACTGCCATTGCAGGCTGCGCGTTTTGGTGCAGAACAAAGTGAAGAGTCGACATGGCACACATCTCTGTGTGCCATTCCTACAACCTACTGCCCTGGCATAGGTCAGCCACCCCTCTAGCTGGGTGCACTATACCAGTGGTGACGGTACAGGTGCATGAGCCCTGTACCCCTACAGTGTCTTAGCCAATTCTTAGACATTGTAAGTGCAGTACTGCCACTAAGAGTATATGGTGCTGGGAGTTTGTCATTACGAATTCCACAGCACCATAATGGCTTTAATGAAAACTGGGAAGTTTGGTATCAAACGTCTCAGCACATTAAACCCACTTTGATGCTAGTGTGGGATTTAATGAAAAAATGCACTCAGAGGGCATCTTAGAGATGCCCCCTGAAAAACGACCAGCCTCTGGTGGGTTCCCTGACTGGTACACACCAGCCTGCCACCACGAGACATGTTTCTGGAGCCCTGGGGTGGGAGCCTTCGCTCCCTGAGCCCAGAAACAAAGCCTTTCCTGGGTGGAGGTGTTCACACCTCCCCCAAGCCAGGAAGAGCCATCTGTGGCAGGGGAGCTTCAAAGGCCTTGCAGCCTTTGTAATGCTACCCTCAGCCTCTCCTGCTATCAAGAGCAGACCCCCTTCCTGTATCCCCTCCTTTTCGGCAGGAAGACAGGCGGGAAAAATTAGCCAGCTCAGAAGGTTTGCCCACCTCTGCCAACCCCACCCCTCAGGTGGGGGAGGCGAGGTGAAGCCCACTCTTCAGTGCCAGCCATCTTGCAGATGGCAGGCACTCCCCAATCAGAATTAGGGATTGTGCTCACTCCCCCACGTGGGGTGAGCATACCAAGGGTGTAGTCACCCTAAGGTCAGTAGCCCATTGGCTACTGACCTCGAGACCCCTAAAACGCCCCCTAAATGCAGTATTTAGGGGGCAGCCCTGAACGAAGAAGACTGATTCCTGCAACCTACTAAGAAGAAGGACGAAAGAAGACGCCCAGCAGAGGAGACTGCAGAGAAGAACTGACTCTTGGCCCCAGCCCTACCGGCCCGTCTGCAGTTTCCAGAGATCCTGTGCCAAAAGTCGCCTTGTCCTGCAGCCAGCCACCTCCAGAACCCCTGGGAGGACTGACTGCCTTCAACAAAGACCGGATCTCCTGTGAACAGCAGCTCTGTTCAAAAGCAACAGCCAAGAAAGACTCAGAGCCTGCTGAGGACAAAGAAACCCAATGCCTGGAACCACCACTGCATCCGTCGCCTACGCAGGGGCGGTGCGTCCATTAGGGCGCTTGGGCGTTGCCCCACTGAGCGTTGCCATCACTCTCTAACTCTGGCAGCAATCCCTGTATCCCAGGCCGCAAGAGCCGGAGGCAGTCGGCTTAGAAGGGGGTGGGGCAGCACTACAGGAGAGGAGTTCAGCTGCAAGACAGTGTCTGATTGACATCCACCATAACGTATCACAGCAGGTGGTAGTCGGCGGAGCGCACAGCAAGAGTGCGCATGTTCTGTTTAGGGCTTAAACATTTTGCGACCAGCCCTGAACATGCGTACACTAGGCTGCTCATTAGAAGAGCGAGGGTTGTTCCATGCCGCTCTTCTAATGAGCAGCCTAGTGCGCATGTTCGGGCTGGTCACAAAAAATGTTAAGCCCTAAACAGAACATGCGCATTACTGCTCAAGCCAATCCAGACGCTGCTGCTGGAGCAGCATCTGGATTGGCTAAGAGCAGGCGGTACTTGCCAAGGCGCCAACGCGGGAGTCGGACCCCGGCCCAGGAGGACTCGCAGAGGCGGCGCGGATCCGGTAAGTTTAGTTTGCTTAATATTAATGCTTTATTTTAACCTCCCCCGCGCCGCGGGCAACCCCCGCCCCCCCCGCGCGAGTATTGGAGCGGGAGCCGCGACTGGTGTTGGTTATTGATTACAATGAAGAGGTGGGTCTTGTGGGAGTAGGAGAACCAGAATGTCGACGTTATGGACGGTTGGACATGTCTATTCATTAAGCAAAAGGAGACCTGTAGGTCAGGTGTAGGTTACGGGTGGTCAGATGAATGGATTTATGAAGTGCAGAAAGACATAAAGTTCCAGGCTACGAAAGAGGACTTATGGGTCTAGATTTTGGAGGAATGGATTGACAGGTTCATCAATTAAAGGGTCACTGGTGGGTCCAGCATATGAAAGGCTGAATCAGCAGGCGCATGGTTACAAAGTACGACTGGTAGGTCTGGGAAGTTTGAACTGTAGGACAGAAAGAGACTGGAGGGAGGCAAAAAAGTTTGTAGGTAACGTTGAGAGGGTTTGTGAAGGGAAAGCTTTAGGCTCAGGAGAGTGAAGCACTTGAAGAATGTGAGTGAAGCAGTCTGCTATTTAGACTGGTTTAGATGGGCAATACAGTCTGATGTATCTTTGTAAGAGCAGACTTCACACATGTAAGCAACTTTTACAGACTACACTTGTGCCTGTCTTCTATTGTACTGTCTGACCCACGTCCATTCTTTCTACCTTATTCTTTCTGGTGGCAGGGAACTGAGATGTTGTGCAGGTGATCAGAGGAGATAATGTAGTGGCGCAAGCACGTGCACATACACACACACACAGAGTAACACACAAAAACCGCTATGGTGAAATGTGATTCACTGAAGCTGTTTCACGTCCAGCCACTAGATATCAGAGCTAGTAATAGGAGAAAGGACGAAGAGAACTGGAGTCGCCGTTGAGGAAATTTTGACTTTATTAATAATATTTACATATAAATGTATAATAGTGTAATAGGGAAGCGGAAGGTACAAATAAAGGAAAAACAAATCAGGTTACACTATAAAAGCATCAATGGGTTAAATGGTTGTTACCCGTAGAGATGTTTTTTCTGAGTCACATTCTTTGGCTGTGCTTGGTCTGTAGTTCAAAAAGGAATACTGTGGTTTTGGATAATAGCGAGATATGATATTTATAGCGCCCGAACCTGCAAGGTTGATGCAGCAAGTGATATATAAAAGAAATGTAAATATGTATATCTTGGTGGACAAATTGAATGAATTCCACTGCCATGCAGGTGCCTGCTTCCCTGCGTGATCTTTGTATAAGTTTAAACAAGTATTCTGCTCTCATTTTCTTTTGCTTACATTTGTTTGCTGAGATTTTAAGCGCCAATAATACCCGGGAGCGAAAATAACGCAAAGATGCTGACTTCTCTCATATTAATTCCCTCCTCACCAAAACCCCTACTAAATCAGCACTAAATGCTTCTCAGCGAGGAGATCAGGGTTTGAATAGGAGCGTAAGATGATCTCCCGTCTCGACTGCCAAACATGTTTAACTAAAAATTCTAAATATATTTAAAAGATGTGTTTCGGTATAGCACTTGAGGTCGTTGTCTTCTTGGCGCTGCAAATGACGGGCTGACTTTATCATTTCTACCCCTTCATTTTGTCGCCTGGGGAAGGGTTAAAGAAAGAGCTGTTCCACCTCCTACTCCTGGGAGTAAGATCTGTGCGAAGCGCCAGTATTTGGCAGAGCAGGCGATCATTTCACTGGGGCGTGCTGAAGGCTTTCTGCCAGTTACAGATTTGAAGAGCTGGACACTGCTTCTTGGCTCTAAGTGGGCATATCTCTGCGGCAGGGCGCGGCCACAATCAGTTGCAACTACTTTCCAGCCAGACGCTCTTGGATCTGCACGTTTTTGGCTGAAAATAAATGTTTGGGATCTGCTTGTAAAGTCACTCATTGGTGTTTGAGATAGCTCAGTGGGTTAACAAGTCTGCTGCAGACATTTGAGTGTCATTTCACGATGTCCTGGACCTGGTGTTTTATCCTTCCAAGTTGGATGAAACAAGGACCAAGGTGAGCTGTGTTCATTCAACTGTCTATGATGTCAGGGAAGTCTAGTCAGTCTCGAATCTCTGCATAAGCTGAATCAAACCTCATTTCAGCCACATTTTAGCTTAAATCAGACAGACAGGTTAATGCAGGAAGCAGGGCGCAATGGGCTCCGAAGAGTAGTTCATGCAGATTTCGAATTCTTTTCTCGCTGTTAATAGTGCAGCCCGAGGCTTTCCTAGTAACACAGAGAATGAACCAGCAGCTACCTAAAATATTAAAAGCTAGTCATTAATGTATTCTAATGCCCATCAATCAAACTTTTTATCCTACGTTTGTCTGCCCCTTCATTGTCAGGGACAGTTTACCACAGAAAGTATTCCGTCTGTGCGCATTCAGAACAGCATGTCGCTCGCACCGGTCCCTTAGGACTACAAATGACATTTGTTGAACAGAAGAAATAGGTTATGCAATGGCTCCCTTGAATAATGCTGATGCTACCCCTCATATTTTGGTGAAACAACGCCCAAGGTATTAGGGTCTGGTAGGGAGCAACAACATTGAGGGAAGACGGACAGGTTGGAAATGTTGGGTGGTTGTAGAATAAACTTTTTAGTTTGATCTCAAAGTAGACTTCCAAATTGTTTATGTAATTTTTTCAGCTGACAAAAAATTGTTAAATCCAGTCTTGACATTAGAGATGAAGTGATACATTTTCGCTCTGCCATCACAGTACACTGTTACATAACTTTCTGACATCACAATGCTCTTCCTGTTTCTATTACCGTGATGTCACCGTACTCTCCTTGTTTATACCACCCAGTTGTGCTCAGTTTGTTTATAGCACCTTGTGACACCACAGTGCTACTTGTTTACATCGCCCTGCGACATCACAGTGCTCTGCTTGATTACATCACCCTGTGACATCACAGTGCTCTGCTTGTTTACCTCACTCTGACATCACAGTGCTCTGCTTGTTTACCTCACTCTGACATCACAGTGCTCTGCTTGTTTACCTCACTCTGACATTACAGTGTTCTGCTCTTTTATGTCACCCAGTGCTCTACTTGCTATTACTGTCACTATTTCAGAATTTAAACATTTTCAATGTTAATTATTTATAAGAAATCATTGTTGTTACTTATTTATCTTAAACAGCTAACACCCAGTGACAAAGCCAATCATACTGACAGGCTTTAGGCGTATGTCAGTTGCTGTGCCATTTATCTGGATAAAATTACATCTCAGAGAGAAACCAAAATACCGGTCTGATGGCACACTATGGGAATCACAGAAATGTATTTGGCATGTTCCTTTATAGGGAGCACCCACTTTTTTCATCTCACTTAAAGACCTGTCTGCACATATTTCTGTATGACTGGTTACAGCCAGCAGCTGTGGGTGCTTCCGAAGTCTGGTTAGAGCATATTTTTCCAAAGTTAATGCTGCATGCAGTGCAAGACACTGGGCAAGCTAAGTATACATTTTAAAGGGCTAAAGTTGTCATGCAGAACAATTTACATATTACAGTAATTGTTGAACAAATTAATGCAAGAAGATACGGGGCAGTTTTTAATGTGTTTAATATTTCAAGACTATACATTCCCACTGCTTAATAAGCCTTGCTTTATCGCTGCATTCATTTGCTTTAAAATGCACCATTTGCCAATCTTTTTTACATTTCTTTCTCAGGAGAGGGACTCTCCCTAGACCCCAGGTTTGTCCATTGAACTTGTACACATCACTAACTAGTGTTTTCTATTGGAAAGGGTAGAGCCAAAGCAGTCTTGCTTAGTACCCTAACCCTCTTCAGAAGTCAGACTTGCTTGGCAACCCAGAAATTCTCTGAAATAATGTTTGAGTTTTCTTTTATGAATGCCTAGAACTACTGAATTTTTAGTCCATTTATCACAGATATAGTGCTGAAAATCGCACCAAAAAGATCCCAATTTTTTTAAAATTTCTTCACAGGGGGAGAACCCCCCCGAACCCCCCTTATTGCCGTCGGGCTCGCTCGCTGTGCTCGCATGCGTTCATTCGCTCTGCATACGCCTCACCAGTTTCAAATTCCACCAGCCGCCACTGCACCTACGGCCAGAGTTCGAGTGGCCCACCAGTCCCAGCGAGGTACCCCAGCGCTCCAGAGTCAGAGTCCACCATGGGTTGACCCTTCCAGGACTCCCAAGACATCGTCTGCAGCCTCTGCACGGAGACCCCCCAACTGCAAGTGGCCCGGTAAGGTGAAATCCGACCTCAAAAGACACCCCTGCATCCAGTCGTCCTGCGCCCTGGAGAAAAGAACCTGAGGTGCACCTACGTCCGGGAGCCCTCCAACTTACCTGCCCAGCTGTTGGCTCCTCCCGGACGTTTTCCTGGACCGAGCCTGCAGCTAAAATCCCAAAACGAAAATCCCCATTGAAAACAACAGGGCCCGACGCCAAAACAGCACCCTGCACCCAGCCACCCCTGCGCCGCTGCTGGTGCACTTTGTGTGCTAAACCGGATCCCCCTTTGCCCTGAGCCTAACACAAGGAGCTTTGCTCCCACAACCGAGTGGCCTGCTCGTAAGCAGCCACCAACCGGAGGCCCCTTTTCCCCCATTGGATAACATTGGGCCTCAGCACTCTGCACCCGGCCGATCTAGTGCCGCTGAGGGTTTTTTGAGAGTGCATCCTCGACCCTGGGGAAACCCTTGTTCTAACCCCAGAAACTCAACCCCAAAGACCGAGTACTTACCTGGTAACCGATAACTTCATTTCTCTCCATAGGAATCCATTGACTGTTTTTCTCTGAAATTTATTTTTAAGTGTGGAGTTGATTTGTATGGAAACCTGAAAAATTACAATTGTGCACAACTGATTTTACTTACCTTTTCTCTAGGAAATGTCCCAGTGTGATATCTAGGCATATCACACTGAGTAGAAAAAGTAACTTAAAAAGTAATCTAAAACGTAATTAACAAGTAATCTGTACAGTCATTTGAATACCTTGACTTACCTGTATTTAAAAAAAACTGCATTTGAACTTGCATTCACTTGCAAACACTGCATAATATTTTGCAAAGCATTTATTTCACTTACCTGTGCCAGGCTTGGCTTGGTTCTAGAAATATAATAACGTCATATTTTTATACAAACAAAATTGGTCTGAGTTCAGTCTTTGAGTGTGTGACATCATTTGCTGATTGAGTGTGTACAACAAATGCTTAACACTACCCTCTGATAAAACCTTATTGCTCGCCCACACTACCACAAATAGAGTGTAAGGTGCTATCTACTTTTACCTCTGCCTACCTTTGGGGTTCCTCTGGACTCTGTGCACACTGTACCTCATTTTGGTATGGTATATACAGAGCCAGCTTCCTACAATAAGAGAACCTCTTCTATCTTTTTTTGAGGATGGGGTGGTGCTTCGGTTGGGTCCTTCTTTTGTGCCTAACGTCGCTTCTTCTTTCCACCAGACTCAGGAGGTGGTGTTGCCAGCTCTGTTGGAAGTTTCAGAGACTTCTCAAGAGTAGGGGTGGCATCTTTATGATGTGAAGAGCATATTGCATGTCTAACAGGATAGGACTTCTTCCTTTCATAAATCTGATTCTCTCTTTGTCTCCTTTGGGTCTTCTAATTGAGGAGGCTTCTCTGGTTTCCATTAGCAGATGGATCAAGCAGGCCATATTTCTGGCTTACTCTGTTTCAGGGCCACCACCCCCCCTTCCATTCTCCCCTTGGATGGTGTGCAGAGGCGGTTTCCTCTTTTTGGGTAGAGACAAAGGGTGCGTCCATTGCTGAAATTTGTCGAGCAGCTACCTGGGCTGGTCTAAATACTTTTGTTTGCCATTATTGCTTGCAGAATGTTATGCATGGCCATAGGAATTTTGGGATAAGTGTGCTGGATTCCGCCTTGTCCTGATTTATTCTTCTGTATTTATGGTTTCTCTTGATTAAACCTTTTTGTTTCGATTGTGTCCCTTTTGTTTGGGCGTCTACGGTCTGAATGGGATGCTTTGGTATTCCTCATAAGTAATGAATGGGACGGGGACTGGAGGACGTAGAGGTAATGCCTGGATTACTTACCGGGAATCTTCATTACTCCTAGTCCGGAAGTTCCCTTTCCATTCATTACTACCCTGCCGATTACTGAGACCTTCAGACGCTGAGGGTTGCTTGGTATTTCAGGAGGAATGCTGGGTAGGGTATAACATTTTAGGATAAGAGTCTCCGGGGGAGGGTTTACCTACAGCATTTCCTGTTTTTTTCTGTCTCTAGAGGTGTAACACCTCATAAGTAATTAATGGGATGGGGACTTCTGGACGAGGAGTAATGAAGATTACTGGTAAGTAATCCAGGCATTCTGTACAGTCTGGGTATTACTAAAAATCTATATTTTGGAAGCACCATTTTTTCTTAAACCTTTTTGCTCATTTTGTAGCAGTCTATCTTATACTGTGTGTAATGCAAGTTTAAAATAATGACATATATTCATAGTACTTTCTGCCACAGCCTGTGACCTCATTTCACTAAAATTACATTAGCCACTATTTTCCAAGGACCATCCAAGATTCAATTTTGTGGTTCTCTGGTTACACACAGGCCCCTGCACTGCTTTAACTAAAAGAAGTTTCATAATGTACTATAGTACATTTCCCACCGAGTAACAATTTATTTATTTTTCATTTAAGCTGTGCATTATTTTATATGTAGCTACCGGACAACGAAAGACCAAAAAAACATACAGAATATTTGGTGTTTTTTAGCCACAGCTTTGACCCTGCCCCCATTGCATTCAACATCACAGTTCCCATACTTTTTTTTTATGCACTACGACCACTGGTTGCACCACCTGGTTGAGTAACTGATCGCTTTGCTCACAGCCCTGTAATTTTAAACACCTACGTTTTTAATATCTCCATAACTTCTTGCTCCTTTTTAAACGATTTTAAAACTTTCTATTGCTCATTTTGCACATTATTCTGTTGTATCCGCCTAAAGCTCTTACCTCTTCGGCCTTTGCTTTCCGCCATCAGCCCCGGTCCACCACGGGTTTTCCCGTTTGCTGTGGAGGGCGAACGGCGCACAGTTCCTTCAGTTCCGGTTGGGCAGAGGGGTGGAGACAGGGGTCAAAGGTCTTGCCCTGATTATTTAGTCAGGATGGCTTCCTCGTCGCGAAGCGGACGCGCGCAGCGGGCGCGCCGCTGGCGTGCCGAAGGCGCGCCTAAGGCAAGCCCGTCTGCGCTCGTCCGCGCCAAGTCCGCGCCTAGCGCCAGAGATGCTGCTCTTTTACTCTCTGACCAAGGAGCTCAGATTTCCTACACTAGAGGAGCTCTCCTCGATATCCGGGTAAAGAGGGTTCCATGTCACCACACTATGGACCCTCAATCCATGGATAACACCATTTTGGATCTCCTTTGCACCTCGTGTAATGTGTGTGTGAAACCGGGAGGTGGCATTAACTCACCTGACCCCGATGAGTCAGCCAGACTCCCCCTGAATAAGCAGCTAGGACAGGGCTACCTCATCAATGCGAGATCGCTCATTAAAAACAAGATAGCCTTTAGAGACTTTGTCTCAGCGAGGAAACCCATTTGGGTGTTTGTTACTGAAACCTGGGCCTCTGACTCGTCGGGTCCAGATCTTGTCGATGCCATTCCATCAGGATATACATTTACTAGGCTGGACAGGACTGGACGAAGGGGGGGTGGCTTGGGTATTCTCCATAGAGATAATATGATCTGCCGTATTCAACAGTTGAATACTCCCACAGATTCATTTGAGGCACTGTAATTTTCTATTAATGTTCACCCCTCGAAAAGTTTTTCTGGCGTCCTGTGTTATAGGCAGCCGGGCCCCAGGGCAGCCTTTAGTCATGAGTTTAGCAACCGGTTAGAACCCTACTTAGACAGATCCAACTTTACTATCTTGGGTGATTTTAACTTCCACCTAGAGTTGTCTGATTGTAAAGACAAGAAACTAAGCCAGTCCCTAATGTAGTTGTCCGGATCATGTGTTGCACAAAAAACTATAACAGTGTAACAAATTTCATATATACACATTAAAACAATCGCAAAAAAACACAGATAAAGATATTAAAATTCAAAATGTTAAATTTATTCAAGATCATTATTTTAAAAAAGGTATTGTTAAAAACTGGGCATGAATTAAATATACAAAGAATAAAAACAATACATTAGATACATAAATCAGTATTAAAATACAAAATCAAAAGAAAACTACAACAAAGAGTCGACGCAACGCTTCGGTGTAACTTGATACAAACACCTTCTTCAGGACAGAGTTTTCTGAAACAATTTTAACAATATATTAATATTTTACATATAACATCGTATATATTGTTATATTGGCATGTATTAAAAAGATTTTACGGTCTTGTACTAACAAACAAAGAAAAGTTACACTGTATTTTAGCAATCATAAACATCCAAAACACACATATTTATTCTTTCCTAGAGTTTTCTTCCAATGTGTGCAAAAGTATTTATGACAACTTAATATCTCTAACTGTATTTTGTTACAACACATAATCCGAACACTAGTTAAAACATACCTAACCACTGTTAGGCTGAATCCTTGGTGAGTTACCAGACATGGAACCTTCTTCGTAATATGAAACAAAGGAAGGATACCTATAATTAAAACACAGTGTCATTCAAAATGATACTTAATTAAAGACACACAAGTGGCCAAATTCACTCAATATCACTGTTTTTTTTAACGTACGCATACCTTTTGATATGGTATTCATAAATGATAATTGCGTTGTGTGGAGCCACCGATGAAAGAAAGGAATTATGTTTTCTTACACCTTTATTGAAACAAATAAAAGAACCATATAGCATATCTCTTTCAAGTAAGGGTTTAAATTATACTTCATGATAGTCAGTCTAGACTTACCACCAAAGGTTATTTAACAGCAGCCTAAAATATAAGTGCCACTGATTATCTTTCTGCCGAATTTTTCAGAATTAGACGGCGAAAAACTGGAAGAGAAATGGTTTCAAAGAAAGAAATGTTAGAGTCAACACGGAGCTCCTATGACATCTATATTTAACTCCAAGTCCTCTATAAGAACCATAGTATACCTGATATTGTTGCCTTAGTACTTTTGCAACTTGGCGGGTGAAAATCTGTAAACAACGACAAACAATAATGTTTGGGTTATGTTGTATATGCAGAGTTTTATCTTTATCGATTTTATATTAAAAATTCTTAGAGGTATTACTAGTTTCCCACGTTATATGTAGGACCCAGCTAGCTACGCACATAAATAACTTAATCTAATAACTGGATATTATTTCTTAAAAACAAGAAAGCTGCACTCATAAATAACTTGTTATAGTTACTGGTTGTTTATAAGGTGTGGGACTACTAGCTCATATAGTTCCCCACACCGAAATTCAACAAGGGACTAAGTTTGTCAATAGTCACGTATTTCTAAACGGAACCAGACAACGAACATAGTATATAAATTATTAACTTTTTATAAATTTAGTTCGTCGCTGAATTTTACCGTGGCGCGCGATTAGTAACAACCAGTAACTGTAATCATTTGTTTATGCGCGTAAACAAATATACTTTTATATTTGTACCTGCATGCTCCGACAAATAATGCGGGGTCTCGTCAGGTTCTGCCTCGATTTATAAATTAGTTGAAATCTAATCTATATAGAAATGAGCAACTCTGTTTTGACTGATGAACGCGTAAATAATTTATATACTATGTTCGTCGTCTGGTTCCGTTTAGAAATACGTGACTATTGACAAACTTAGTCCCTTGTTGAATTTCGGTGTAGGGAACTATATGAGCTAGTAGTCCCACACCTTATAAACAACCAGTAACTATAACAAGTTATTTATGAGTGCAGCTTTCTTGTTTTTAAGAAATAATATCCAGTTATTAGATTAAGTTATTTATGTGCGTAGCTAGCTGGGTCCTACATATAATGTGGGAAACTAGTAATACCTCTAAGAATTTTTAATATAAAATCGATAAAGATAAAACTCCGCATATACAACATAACCCAAACATTATTGTTTGTCGTTGTTTACAGATTTTCACCCGCCAAGTTGCAAAAAGTACTAAGGCAACAATATCAGGTATACTATGGTTCTTATAGAGGACTTGGGTTAAATATAGATGTCATAGGAGCTCCGTGTTGACTCTAACATTTCTTTCTTTGAAACCATTTCTCTTCCAGTTTTTTCGCCGTCTAATTCTGAAAAAATTCGGCAGAAAGATAATCAGTGGCACTTATATTTTAGGCTCCTGTTAAATAACCTTTGGTGGTAAGTCTAGACTGACTATCATGAAGTATAATTTAAACCCTTACTTGAAAGAGATATGCTATATGGTTCTTTTATTTGTTTCAATAAAGGTGTAAGAAAACATAATTCCTTTCTTTCATCGGTGGCTCCACACAACGCAATTATCATTTATGAATACCATATCAAAAGGTATGCGTACGTTAAAAAAAAACAGTGATATTGAGTGAATTTGGCCACTCTGTGTGTCTTTAATTAAGTATCATTTTGAATGACACTGTGTTTTAATTATAGGTATCCTTCCTTTGTTTCATATTACGAAGAAGGTTCCATGTCTGGTAACTCACCAAGGATTCGCCTAACAGTGGTTAGGTATGTTTTAACTAGTGTTCGGATTATGTGTTGTAACAAAATACAGTTAGGATATTAAGTTGTCATAAATACTTTTTGACACACATTGGAAGAAAAACTCTAGGAAAGAATAAATATGTGTGTTTTGGATGTTTATGATTGCTAAAATACAGTGTAACTTTTCTTTGTTTGTTAGTACAAGACCGTAAAAATCTTTTTTAATACATGCCAATATAATAATATATACGATGTTATATGTAAAATATTAATGTATTGTTAAAATTGTTTCAGAAAACTCTGTCCTGAAGAAGGTGTTTGTATCAAGTTACACCGAAACGCCGCGTCGACCCTTTTGTTGTAGTTTTCTTTTTGATTTTGTATTTTAATACTGATTTATGTATCTAATGTATTGTTTTTATTCTTTGTATATTTAATTCATGCCCAGTTTTTTTAACAATACCTTTTTTTAAAATAATGATCTTGAATAAATTTAACATTTTGAATTTTAATATCTTTATCTGTGTTTTTTTGCGATTGTTTTAATGTGTATATATGAAATTTGTTACACTGTTATAGGTTTTTGTGCAACACATGATCCGGACAACTACATTAGGGACTGTCTTAGTTTCTTGTAGTTACCCCGTCCCGATTATTACAAATATAGGGTTCTTCCCTCTTTTTTTGTTCTGATTGTAAAGACACGCAGGTATTTCTGGATACCATGAGCAGCTGTGGTTTTTCTCAATTGGTTAAGGGACCCACCCACATAGCAGGCCATTCCCTGAATGGTGTATTTTCTAGTGACCATCGGGTAATAGTTAGAGCCCCCATACCACTTTCCTGGTCGGATCACTTTGCGGTCCCTTTTGATCTCAGCATTTCAACTCCAGTAAATGACTCAGTTGGAATTGGGAATATGGAGGAAAAAAGAAATCTTAGCAGGATCAGTAAGGAATCACTGTCTCTGCTCCTTAGTAAAATCCATCTGTCAAGGTCCCATGATGCCAATTTGGCCGCAGCTGAATTGGCACACGAACTCTCAAAAATTATTGATGAACTGGCACCTTTGTGGAAACACTATTCAGCAAGAAAAAAGCCGTCTGCACCCTGGTTTACAGAAAGACTAAGAAAGATGCGGCAAAATTGCCGTAAACAGGAGAGGCAATGGCGGTCTTAATTAGAACATTCGGGCAGAACTCTACATAAGAACTGTCTGAAAGAATATAAGGCTGCTATTATTGAGGAAAAGAGGCTTTACTACCTGAACCTAACAGATGGAATGAATTCCTCCAGGGAACTCTTTAAGGTTATTAAATTCCTCTCATCTCCCCACGTCACAGACTCCACTGATTTTTCTCAAGAATTTTGTAACACACTATCTGATTTTTTTCAAGACCAAAATATCAGATATTTACTCCCAGCTGGAAGCTTCTAATACGAGTCTGAGCCTTTCTAGTTGGTCGATCCAGTCTCCAGGGAAAATAACTTACTCAAAGGAGACCCCTAAACTGCTCGCCTTCCCCCTGTTGTCACCAGATGTGACCGATCGACTCCTAGAAGGAGTCAAATCTGGATCACCCTTAGATCCCTGTCCCCTTAAGGTTTTAAAAGCTGGCAGGGAGGCATTTATCCCCCATCTTACCGCCGTCCTTAATATAGCCATTTCAGAGGGGCAGTACCCGACTCTATGGAAGACTGCAGTTGTTAAACCACTCATGAAGAAGCCTTCACTGGATCCTACAGAACCTAAGAACTATAGGCCCATCTCCCTTTTGCCTGTTCCAGCCAAGATCCTGGAAAAACATCTAAATCTGCAATTGAGTGCTTACCTTCAGGACCACCATCTATTAGATGGCTCTCAACATGGGTTCAGAAGCCAACATAGTACGGAAACAGCCCTTACTGCTGTCTTCAATAATATTCGGACCCAGGTTGATGCAGGACACACCACTCTACTGGTTTTACTTGATCTAACCGCGGCTTTCGATACCCTTTCTCCTCAAAGGTTGGTTGCCCGCCTTATGGAAATCGGGATCGGGGGTTCAGCTCTGGATCTCATGGCCTCTTTTCTCAGTGAGCGTGCACAGACTGTCAAATTGGGTCATTTTTACTCAGCCGCTAAACCTGTATCTTGTGGGGTACCCCAGGGCTCGTCCCTGAGCCCTACACTTTTTAATATTTATGTTGCCCCTTTGGCCGAGTTGGCGAGATCTTTTGGCTTGGAGGTGTTGTCCTATGCCGACGACACCCAAATAATGGTGTCTATCTCCCATGATGTCAGGGACTCTGCTCTTAATTTCAGAAATTGTATGCAGGCAGTCTCCACTTGGATGACGGAAAACTTCCTGAAATTAAATGGGGAAAAGACGGAGGTCATTATCTTTGGCAACCACTCAGATATCTGGTCCAAAGAATGGTGGCCAGTTTCACTTGGTGTTTGTCCCTGCCCAGTCTCCTATGGTAAAAACCTAGGTGTCATAGTGGATAACTCTCTGTCACTAAATCGACAGGTTAGTAGAACAGTCGCCACTTGTTTTGGGATTATCAGAATCCTAAGAAAAATCACTCCCTACCTCTCCTTTGAATCTCGCAAGCAGGCGGTCATCGCCTTGGTAACGTCCAGATTGGACTATTGTAATGCCCTTTACTTGGGCATTAACAAAGGACTGATTAATCGTCTGCAGTTGGTGCAGAACGCGGCTGCAAGGCTGGTGACCGCCCTGCCTAAATACCATTCGGTCTCCACAACAATTAGATCCCTACACTGGCTTCCCTTGGACCGAAGGATTCTGTTCAAAACATTAAGCCTAACCCATAACGCCTACTACGATGCTGGCCCCGAGGGTATCAAAGCTCTCTTTCATCGTTATGTCCCTACCAGACAGCTTCGATCCTCGGAAAAAAACTTGCTTAGAATTCCGAGATTCAAGAAGGCCAGATGGGGAGGTAGGGCGTTCTCCACCGCTGCCGCCAAATTGTGGAATTCACTGCCGCAAGAGCTCTCTAGTCAGGGGTCACACTCTCAATTCCGAAAAGCATTGAAGACCTGCCTTTTTAAACAGATCTTCCCCTGAGCATTACTACCCGGTCTACCATCTGTTGTCTCGCCCTGTTATCAGCGCCTTGACGCCCTTGGGCTAAGTTAGCGCTATACAAGATCATATTCATTCATTCACATGAGGGAATACAGGTGTTTGTATAGCTGTTAACATACCCTCTTTTCCCCTTAGCTTAATATAATATTAAATGCTTCAGCTGCAGCAGCCTTTTTCTTCTGGAAGTCATTCCTCGCAGATCTGACAATCAAGGGGCAACATTAGTCACCAAATGAGACAGCCAGACATCCTCATAGTCATGGGGAGTGGAAGTTCACAGCTCTCAAGATGTCCTGAGCCAGCGGTGAGTAGTTCATCCATTCCAGCTGCTTTCTTTGCATTGTGGTCTCTGTATTCCTGCATTTGTAATCCAGAAACATGCAACCAGAAGTTCAAACATGCAATGAAAATCACAACCGGGCTAGGTGAACTATTACCACCTAGAATGAGTTAACTTGAGACCTCTGGAGAAGCTATGCATCACTTCAATGTGAAGGTATAGATCTTCTAGCATGGTGCATACTGCAAACTATATTGCTTCTAGGCTTTCTTTAATTGTTTTCATGGACATCGATTCACCAAAATGCCAGGGGTAGCAGATGTAACATCACACACTCTTTGACCTTAATGACATCCAAGAAAGTGTCATACTAAGACTTTTGAACCTGAATCTTCCCAGGGACTGATGTCACTTGCCCTTAACCCAGAGGGCATCAAATTAATTGACATAGCTGAAGTTCCATAATAACTGTGTGATTAATATATCACCACAATACAGGTGTCTATTTTAGATACTCCTACATTAGGCTGCTAACATGATCTTTGAAAGCAGTGGGGTATAATACAATACTTGCCCTAAATTGCGTCGAGCAAAGCGAGTGACCCAAACTTCTTTGGGGAAGATGGGGACGGGGTGGGGGTCAGTATAAAGGGTGGGTTAAAAAAATGTAAACAAAATGGGCCAACTGCATGCATTCAAAAACAAAATGTTCACATAAATTTGCTAAAAAGCCAGGGGGTTCATTTTGCCACACTTTTCATGGTGTGCCAAGTCAATGAAACTTGATGCTTCCCAGGAATGTACCTCTTTTTTTTCTCCAAAATGTGCTGTGTGCCTCTATATTTAAAAATTACCTCCACCGTGTCAGTGCCAGCATTGTGTCAGGGATGCCCCACATATGCAACGGGTTCCCCTTGTGCCAAAAATGACATACAATATGCCAGTTACAGAAATCTGCTTTTACCACTGAAGCCGCAGCGTTCGGCTTAGACACAAGGGCTTTTGATTCCTTAGAATAGCCTTAATAAAAATACATAAATTAGCTCTAAATATTTATCCATACTTGTACATTATAGGACTTTATAAATATGTGCTATCTCTTTATTATTTTCCATATACATGTATACCTTTCTATGTGATTATGTATCTATATATTTATTACTTTATTCCCACTGTGGGAAAAAAATCCCTTCAACTTTCTCCAATTCACTACTCTATTACTCACCCTATACCACTTTCAAGATATCCTCTACCTCCACTCTCCGACTAATCCCAAACCTCATTTTACTACTATGATCTCCCTAATAACCCTTTCTAGACTCTTCCCTCCTCTATACCTAATTTGACTCATCCCAAACCATAATTTACTACTACGATCTCCCAAATAACACTTTTTTAGACTCTTCCCTCCTTTGACTCATCCCACACCTCATTTTACTACTGATTTCCATAATAAACCTTTCTAGACTATTTCCCTATCCCTCTTTTGGCTCATCCTAAACCTCTTTTTACCACTATGATCTCCCAAATAACACTTTCTAGATTCTTCCCTCCTCTATCCCCCCTTTATCCTTTTTTTTAAATTATTTTATTTTATTGATTTTCTGAGAGCAAACAACTTTGAGACACAGCAATGCAATGTTACATACACTTAGTACACTTTGTGAGCAGGCGACCCATCGCTTCTATTGCAAACGTTACAGGCATCCGAGACATACACTTAGAACTCCTCCCCTACCTCCAGTCGTGTTACGTATTTGTTGGACCTGCAGTCAGTCTTACCCTCTAGGACTACTTCACATGCCTGAGATTACATACAATTCAAAGTATAAATATTGGGAACATCGTCTCAATGTCACGTTCTGCTGGGTATCAATCAGGTGTGTCGTTGCTGTTGGCAGAGGAAATATGCCGGTAAGTGTTATATAGTTCCCAGACGTTTTTGGGCCTATTGCGTGGGGGGAGAAGGTCGCTGAAAAGTTCCGTCTGCGTGCTACAATATGTCATGTCTCCTTTCCACTGCGAAATTGTGGGTAATGGACCTCTAGACCAATTTATCGCCACACTGCGCTTAGCCAGCAGCAGTCCCATGTCAATTAAACGCCGAACCCCTTTGGGTATTGGCTTAGAATATCCCAATATTGCCAGGGTTGGGTCAGGTTCTAGGGTTAGCTTAGTGATGTGGCTTAACTCTTTGAATACAGTTACCCAGAATGCTGCAATGCCAGGACAAACCCAGGAAAGGTGGAGGAAGTCAGCTGATTGTTCGTGACAACGCTCGCAAGCTCCGGTGTCCCTTAACCCGTATCTATGCAGTCTGTCGGGGGTGTAATATACCCGATTGAGATACTTAAAGTGTACCAGCCGGTGTCTCCCGTTAAGTGAGACATGCTTGGTGCTAGTGCAGCAGTAGGTCCACATAGCATCATCTATTTCTATGGTCAGATCACGCTGCCATGCTAAGCGAGCCTTTGTATAATGATTCGCTCTATATGACATGGATATGTTGTAAAGGTTAGTTATTATGCGCTTTGGTGAGGTTGCTCGTATAATGTATGTTAATGCTAGAAGCTCCGGCGGTTCAAGGTAATCATCCCCAAGTAATTCTCTCAATGCTGTGCGTGTTCTATGAAATTGGAATTGTGTCAGGGTGGAAGGCACAGTTTCAGCAGTGCTAAAGTCGTCCCATCTTTTGGAAACCCCGCCATCGAACAGATCCCCGACCATGTGTACACCCATAGTGTTGAGCGCGTGTGTGACTCCTCTTTCTTTACATGGTGTTAGCCACGTGCACCATTCTAGTGGGGCTTTTGGCTAGTACAGTATCGCTCCAGCTTATTGCTGCAATAGATAATGCCATGCATGTGTTGTGGAATTGATAGAGTCAAGAATATATGTTCTCCGATCTGCGGCCTGAAACAGCATAGCTGGCAGTGGGAGCGGTGCTGCTACCTCCGATTCTATTCTAAGGTGCGGTATGTCTGGGGAACCATGTATCCAATAGTGAGCATGTGCGCATTGTGCAGTTCTATAATAGAGATCAAAATCTGGTGCTCCCAGTCCTCCCATAGAATATGGTAAAACCAGTATTTTCCACTTGACGCGCTGCTGTTTACCAGCCCATGCTAATCTAACCATCAATGTCGTGAGGCGGTTAAAGAAAACTCGGGGGATCACCATGGGGATATTGACAAATAAAAAGTAGACGTTGCAATACCACCATTTTCATAATGGATATTCTACCTAGCAGGGATAGAGGGAGTTTAATCCATCTTTCAACATCGTCTTCTAGTTTGCTGAAGGTCACCGCGGAATTTTCCCTGAATACTATGTCGGAGTCCGTGTGTATTTTGATACCCAAATAGCGTACTGCTTCTGTGGACCACAAGAGTGGGTAGTCTAGGTCGAACTGAGGAGTGCACGGTGTAAGTGGGAAGATTATGGATTTCGGCCAGTTAACGTGGAGGCCTGACAGTGTTCCAAAGCGCACCACCTCACGGAGTACCGCTGAGAGGTTGGTCTCAGGGTGCCTAACGTAAAGGAGTGTATCATCCGCGTATGTGGAAACTATAATTTTATAGTGCGGAAAGCATATTCCCCTGTGTTGGTGATACTCCCGTAGCGCACAAGCCAGAGGTTCTGCCACTCAGGCATAAAGCAGTGGCGATAAGGGGCAGCCCTGACGCGTACCTCTGGAAATGTGTATTGGGTCTGTTACTATATTGCCTATTTTGATCCTGGCCGTGGGCTTACTATAAAGAATGCCTAATAGCTGGAGGAAGACAGGTCCCACTCCCATCCTAGTTAGCACCTGAGACATGAACAGCCATTCGACGGAGTCAAATGCCTTCTCTATGTCTAGGAAGACCGCCGCTGCCGGAGTTTCCGGTTTAGTGTGTTGCAGGACTCCGAAAACAGTACGTATGTTATAAGTTAAATTCCTACCGTGGACAAACCCCGCCTGCTCCGGTGCCACCAGAGTCGGTACCAGGGGAACCAGTCGGTTAGAGAGTATTTTTGCGAACAACTTTGTGTCCACATTAAGCAGGGACAATGGACGATACAAGGCACATTCCTCCGCGGTCTTACCAGGCTTAAGTAGAGCTACTATCACGGCTTCTGACATAGTGGGTGGCATTGTCCCGGTGATGCACATATCGTCAAAGAGCGTAGCTAGTTGTGGTAGCAATAAGTCAATAAATGTCCTATAGAATGTAACAGTAAGGCCATCTGATCCAGGTGCACTCCCAGCCCGCATGCTGGATAAGGTAAGCAGTATTTCGTCTCTCTCTATGGGTCTCATAAGGAATTCCCTGTGCGTGTGAGATAGCCACGGTAGTCGGATATGCGCCAAATAATCAATTATATCTTCTTCTGGGGCTGCGTCACGGGAGGAATATAATACCGAATAATATTGCCGGAATCTGCCCGCTACCTCTTTTTCATCAGACAAGATCATGCCCTCAGCCGACCTAATCCCCACCATACGCGTCGCTTCCCTTATTTTCTTGAGTAGCTGTGCTAATACCGCTCCTGGTCTCTCACTCTCACCGTATGTCCTAGCTGTGGCAAATTTGCCCAGGTGCTTAATTTCGTCATCCGCCGCTGAATTATATTCTCCCAGTAAGTCTGCTAGCTCCCCCTCCGCCATACTATCCATATCCGACAATAGGCGGCGTTCAGTGATCTTAATCTTCCCCTCTAAGTCAGTTAGTCGGTTGCGTATGGATCGAAGAACCCCCAAATGCTTTGATATGGTGACCCCTCTGATGTAGACTTTAAAAGTTTCCCAAATAATTTGATAGTCATCGACAGAGCCTACGTTCTTGTCAAAAAATACCTCTATAGCCTCGGCCAGTTCTTCTTTGAAAACTGCGTCTAGTAGAGAATAGGGAGGGAACCGCCAGGTGAATGGGGGAATGCGCCTGCGAGGCGTGTCTAGCACCAGGAGAACCGGTGAGTGATCGGAGAGTGCACGTGGCAACACTTGACATGTACGGACCTTATCACAGAGCGAACTGGTTGCGAGCAGATAATCTATACGAGTGTGTATATTATGATATGCAGAGAAATAGGTATAGCCCTCCACGTGCGGATGCGTCCATCGCCACATATCATTTAAATCAAACCTAACCAGCATACTTTCGAGCTCCCTGGCAGCCGCAGTGGTGCGTCTCACAGGGCCTCCAGATCTGTCTAAGCTGGGATCCCGGATCAGGTTGAAATCCCCCCCCCCATAGTTGTGGATCCCCCACAGTGACAGCTCACCTTGTGGGCTAACGCGGCAAAAAATTCCGGGTTGTCAAAATTCGGGCCATATATATATTAACCAGAAGTAGATCCATGCCCTACCCACTGTACTTAGTAAGAACATACCTGCCTTCAGTGTCAGTAGCTAACGGAGTGATGGTGAGAGCTGACTTGGGGTTGACCCATGTAAGGTAGGTGTGTAGGGGGGGGGGGGGGGGGGTGTGTGTGTGTGTGTGTGTGTGTGTGTGTGTGTGTGTGTGTGTGTGTGTGTGTGTGTGTGTTACTATCCTTGTGGGGACTTGGGCATGATAACACACTCACGCTGTGGGGACTTGATTGCACTGAAACCCAGGTCCCCACAAGGCAATGTCTTCTAAATTATTAAAAATGACTTCAGGAACATCTGTGTCAATTTTTATAACTTTTAAAAAAATTGCCTTGTGGGGACCTGTGTTTCATCAAGTGTGTTTATATTTTTGCTCGCTCTGCCCCTGTAGGCAGGAGGTGGTACTGCAGTCCTAAACACACTTTGCATTTAAACACACATTGCTCACCAGAAACATATCCTAGCAGCTGAAAGGATGCACATTTCAAAGAGAAAGCTCCCTCATCCTATATTTATCCAAATATTTTTAATGTAAATTAACCTTTTCTCTACATAAAACGTTATTTATATGATGCTGCTATTGAATTTAGCCGTTCTGTGTCTGAAAATTGTTAGTGGTTTTATAAGCATTTCTAAAATCTATTTGAGTCGGAATACTTCACTATTGCCATGTGATCCTTATCTTCAATTAAAGAATGATGGTGCAGTGCACTGTGATACGATTTAAACAGTTCTGATCATGTTTAGCAATAACTTAGAGGGCTAATCAGGCCCAATGTTCAGAGCCCTTGTCCTTTTTTGCCATGACAAAGTCAATTCACTCCAAGACTCTGACCCTCCTCTGGTGGACTAGCTAGCCAGAGTCGACTTCAGTGCTGGTGGTACTGATGCAACAGCCTTTTTTGGTGCCACCCCATGGCCTCCTTCTGCATGGATGACCTCACTACAACCCTTCAAATGTGCCCCTCATCTGTCCATAGCCCCTCTCTCACATGCATTTGTTTTATAGTGCTACTCATACCAGTGTAGGTTGTCAGAGCACCATACGTCACACACATTATACAGGGACAATGAATCTAAATTAGTCTATAGGTAATGCTACATAAGACACCGAGGATTAAGAGGTGTAGGAATCGCATGTCATCCATTGAGCGTTTGGTCTGGATTTAACACATACCACAGTGGTTGGGATTGGCTTTTCTAATCTGAATGTACTACTACTACTATCCAAAGTGTTTTTAGCAACAATAAGATAATGAAAGTCTGGGGGAAAAACATTACGTTCTAACGTATACCATGCAGTCTGCATGCAGCTCTTTGATGACAGTTCATAGGTCACTGTGTTATTTTAGGATTGTAATTTATGAACTCCAAGAAAGATAAAGATCTCTGCAACAAGAGCAGTTACCCACTGAGCAAGTGTCTTTGCAGTAGGCTTATTAACTAGGCCTGGGCATAATTTTAATCACGCTAATCAGAGTAATTTTGGTAATTCCTTTTCAGTAGTTACTCTTTGACATAGAAATACTGATAAGAACGCAATTACACCATCTCACGTACCAAAGAGTAATTTGGGGAAAAACAGTCCTACCGGGTGAAAACATTTAGTGACTGCAAATGATGGCTTGAGCTATTTCTTAATGTAAAATGCATCCTCACGTCTAAAATGGAAATTAGAGCTAGAAGTGGGAGTTCGTTGGAGGGAAATTCTGCTGCAACAGCACATTTAGCACTATTTCCTAGTGCAAAATGCCTTCTTGCGCCCATTTCGGATGTGAGGGGGGTATTTTGTAATAAGAAAATAGTGCTAAATACCAGGGGGTAAATTTGGTGAAAAACCTACCCCAAGAGCACATTTAGAAAGCACAGTCAGCTCCTTGCTGTTCGTGTTCTGTTGCATTTAGTACTATTTCTTAGCATAAAAAGCATTCTCGTGTCTATTTTTTGACGCAAGGGTGTATTTTTGCATTAAGAAATAGCACTAAACCTAGAATTACTCTTTTTGCATAATTATACATATCACAGAATTTTTAGATAATTCCACTTGGTTACACTATACTGAATTACGCAAGTTTCACCCACCCCCAATATTAACCCTCTGCGCTACTTTATGATGAATCAAACCTACCACTAGCCAAAACTCGAAACTCTCTCCAGCAGGAACATTAATCACCAGAGTTATCTTGGGACTTTTATTGTTGTCTGAAAACTGATGTACACACAAG
This sequence comes from Calotriton arnoldi, assembly GCA_963921515.1. Lineage (NCBI taxonomy): Eukaryota > Metazoa > Chordata > Amphibia > Caudata > Salamandridae > Calotriton > Calotriton arnoldi. Next base: position 718,829 of record CAWUFW010001824.1, on the reverse strand, counting down.
GAACTCTGCAGCAGATGCTTTTAAGCTCATACGTTATTTCTAATCATAGCCCACTCCCTGAGCTCAGCGCCAGATGCGACTTCACCAGCAGCCCCGCTCTGAAGCTGGCCTGTAGGTAGCACCCCACCCTCAGGCTTTTCATCCCAGGGTGGGGCTTCTTTCATGTTCAAGTGGTCTTATCCAGTGTTCCCCAATATCCTTGTGTTCAATAGACTGTATGTATATGGCCAACTGTGCCGTGTCTCTATCACGTCCTTACATCACTTCAGACCATTCTTTTATCTGCATTGCAAGCCACTCTTGCAATTCAGGAATCTCCAAGGCACACCACTGCATTTTCTAGCCAGGTGTCTTATTGCATCCGATAGTGTTGAAGGCATCAACAATGGAATATCACCTAAGAGTTCTGTTCCTATTGCCTTCTTTGACTGAAAACACATTAATCACTGGGTATTTAAGCGTGTTACTGGTGGCCTTCTGTGGAGCACTCACTCCTGACATCTCATCAGAGAGCACTACTTCCCCACATGATGGGATTCACAATCTACAAACCTTCTGGTTTTTTGTAACCAATCCTAGATCATTACGTAGCGCTCCCACCCTTGTTGAAAGCTCAATTGCTCTGGGGTTGCGCTCTACATTGCCACATGGATACTTGGTGGTGCATCGTAAGACACAGCAGACACCATGGAGCTGCGGTGCTGGCTGTCAGGCTGGAAATCTATTGCATCCTTTGTAGCCCGTTGTCCCCTCATACCTGCACATTACATATATACACCCTTCACAGTTTGGACAATCCGAAACACATATCATTTAGGGAGAAAGAGAATATTCTATTCTTGAAGTGCACAGCACTCATTTTAAAATCATATGAATTTAACCAATGGTTAAACCTATTGCTCTTATTTTAATGTGAGGGCTAATCTAAGAGCAAATACTGTTGCTTTGTCTTGTTGTTTGCAAAGTGCACAAACATGCCACTTCAATAAGAGGCATGCTGCATAGAAAAAGTTAGAAATAAATCAAGCGAGGAGTACGGTAATTACTGATGAGTAATGTGCTCACTGTTCTCAGTTTTGCACTTAGAACTGGGGGATGAGGTAATGTGCAAAATGTATGTTTCCCCCATTCTTTCCTGATGAAAATTCTGCCAGTAAAAATGCTTGGGATGAGAAATGTGCGCCCTGTTTGCGTTTAAATGGGATTAGAGTTTACATTGGTATGAAGGAAGGGTGTTTCCAAGAAAAGGACAGAACTTGTTATAATTTATCATTTGCACATACAATTAATGGATTCTTTTAACTTGCATTTTTATCTTGAATGGAGTAATACTGTCCTAAAAATGACCTTTTTAACTTTCACCTTGAAGCACTTCGTGTGGGGCACAGAAAACAATTGTCCATGTACACACTGGTGATAAAAGGTGTTTCGTTTTTTATTAAGCACATATCAGCTACCCTTCAAAACTTGTACTAGTGCTGAGTTTAAATTGCAGTGGTATTATTAGGCGTTTTGAAGCATCCCCGACTCCTACGAGGGAGAAATCAGGAACAGTAATGTACGATTTATTAGATATTTGCCTTGCATAATGTCCGTGAAATGAATGGTTTGAAAAACATGCCTGTGAACTTTAATGCCAAGGATTTAAGCAAAACAACTTTGCAAGTCTGCTCAAAGAGAAATCACTTTACCCGATTTAAATAGCCTTTCCTCTGCTCCTTGGAATGATAATACTGGCCGCCTTAAGAAAAAAAAAAAACCTGTAAGGTTTCAGGATGGTCAGGCGCAGGTATGCAAATGCACCTTCGCGCATAACAAAAGGGACATTAGGTCGTCAAGAGACCAGTGCGCTGGAATCTCCTGAACAGGAAACTCTCCCAGACTGGGGGATGGGCCCTGCTGAAAAGACGACACCTTTGCAGGGAAAGGCAACATGAGATGTGACTGACTGGGACACTGAGGGCAGAACGAGGTTTAAGCATCCGGAGACTGAACCCAGCCTACCTCTTTTAGCGAGTTTGTAAACATTAATAAAGCAATATGTGTAGTTTAGAAATGCAAGCATAAAGTCATACAGAGGTTTATTTGTCATTAAAATTAATTGGGAGCCTATGTGGCATGTCGGCTCAACATTCTGTGATTCTGGGCAATTCACATACTCTCCCAGTGCCTACAAAAATAAGCATTGTCATAGCCAATAGGTCTCGCCTTTGGCACCTTATAAGTGTTTAGCGATGCAGTACGTTATCCTGGGTGTTACAACATCTACTATGATTTCATGTGCCAATTATGATGTAAGGAGGCTATGTACAACAAGAATGTGTGTATACTGACTGATAGATGCTAGGAACGAAGGGAACAATTAACACCAATCTGTCCTTTATTAAATAAAGCTGCCTAGAATGTTGTGAGGCCAGTGTTGTGCACTGTTAATAGAGATTACATAGAAAGCAGGTTTTCTTATTAGAGGTCTGTTCTATAGTTAACTGTCACCTCACGGCCACTTCTACACATCTTACTGGAAAGAATGCATATTGGTGTAGCTACCTCTTTTGACCATACATGGAGTCAAGGGGAGGATCAGTGTGCGTACGGTATGACTGCCAGTTTAGTCAGTCCAGCTTCCATCTTGTTTGAGGATTACATCGCTTTTCTGTGGACAGGAGTACATAGTGCTGGGACCTGGGCAAATGAGTAGTGGCAACTAAACCCCAGCACTCTGGTGTTACAAATCTCTGTGTCTCAAGGATGCACAAAATGCGATTTTTGATAAAACTTCAAAGTCAACAGGTGGGGTGCGTGAATGCCATCTTAAAAACTTTTGGATTTATTAAGTCATCAGAACCGATCTATGTTGCCCTTCATAATAGAAGTTTAACAACAACAACTATTGCATCACATCCAATTCCTAAACCGTGCACACAATTAAAAAACACCCATAATAAGCAGTAACAGCAGCCAATCACAAAGGCATTTGTGGTGTAAACACAATTTACTTTTCTTCTAGTTGTCTTATTAAGTAATTTAGTGGACACGTCTTTACTTTGGTAAGTTTACTGCGGCACTTAAAATTATGTTGCTCTTCCATGCGCGGTTTAAAGGTCTAACACGCAAAACCTGTGGATCAGGGGAATAGAGTATTGAGAGTGAAGCAATAAAGCCTTAGCTGCTATTAAACTGATTGCCCCATTGAAAACTGGTTCACACAAATCCAGGCAAACCCAGGCAGCGTGGTTCTCTCCGGAACTTCACAAGGAAAAAAGCTGCTGCAAAAACCTTGAAAGATGATGGCGCCGTACCCATCTTAAAGATGATAAAGAAAAGTACAGGTCTGTCTCCCTCTACCACAAAAGCATAAAGCGTACTCGGAAAACTCATATAGCCCAACAACTTAGCCAAGCTGAAAACACCCCTAAAGCCCTGTACCAAATTCTGAAAACTTTCACCTGTCCCAAAGCCTGCAAATTGGAAGAAAGCTTTTCTCAATCTCTTTGTGACAAAATAAGTGCTTTCTTCATACAGAAAATAGACACCATCTATAATAAGATCGCCACGACCAGCTGTCTTCCATCGGCAGACATCATAATGGTACCTCCTCCTAGTCCTAGGCTAAAAACGTTGCTGAATTTCCCCCTTCTAACGCGGGAAGAGACTGAAATACAAGGTAAAATCTGACTCTCCTCTTGATGTCCTACCTGCAAGAATGTCTGCGTCTCTTGCAAAATCACTATCAGATCCCATTTGTTCTCTACTAAACCAATCTCTGAAGGAAGGCCACCTACCCTCAACATGGAAGGCGACTCAGATCATCCCTATCCGGAAAAACACTAAGGCGTCCATGGAAGATCTCTCTAACCTAAGCCCTATCTCCCTCTTACCATATCTGAGCAAAGTTCTGGAAAAACATGTTAACATACCTATCTGACCATATAGAATCGGCCGGCTACCTGGATCCATCTCAATCGGGCTTCCGGCCCAAACATAGCACGGAAACTGCACTGGTGGCCGTAACCGATAACATCAGGCTTGCACTAGATCAGAGCCAACCCACTCTCCTGGTGTTATTAGATCTTTCCGCCGCATGCAATACGGTCGATCACCAGACTTTGCTCATGAGACTGAGGGAAGCCGGGATAGGGGGAGTGGCGCTGCAATGGATGACTAGTTTCCTCTCCAATCGTACCCAGACAATCAACTTGGGCCCATATCGGTCCAATTCGAAAGAACTGACCAAGGGAGTACCTCAAGGCTCATGTTTAAGTCCAACCATGTTCAACATCTATATAGCCCCCTTGGCGGCTCTATTGAGGAACTATGGACTCGTCCCAATATCCTATGCAGATGACACCCAACTTACCTTCTCCTTCAATAAGACAGCCCAATCCACCTTCTCTTCCGGCATGCTGGCCATCTCGCAATGGATGAGAAACAACTTCTTATAGCTGAATGCCGGAAAGACTGAAGTCATGCTCTTCAGATAAGCCCCACTACTATGGGCTCCAGATTGGTGGCCTAAAGAATTGGGAACCGCCCCGTCTCCAAAAACAACGGCAAAGAACTTAGGGGTGCGTCTTGAACAGACCCTAACCATGAAAGAGCATGTAACGCATACTGTAGGTTCATGCTTCCATGTGCTGGGCCTGTTGAGAAGAGTTTTTCCCTATCTTCCCGATCCCTTGCGTAAGACCCTGATCCAAACCCTGGTGCTGAGTAAATTAGATTATTGTAATGGCTTACTGATCGCGGCCAACGAGTCCTCTCTAAAATGCCTTCAGATGGTACAAAACACTGCAGCACGTTTAGTTTTAAACGCCCCCCACAGATCAGCTTCACTCCCTCTTCTACACCAGCTACACTGGTTACCTGTGCGGAAACGTGTGAAGTTTAAGATCTGTTGCCTGACACACAAGGCAATATGGGGAAATGGACCCTCATACTTGGCGGAGAGGCTCCATCAGTATACTCCCCAAAGGGACCTGCGATCAAGCTCGAAATCCTTGCTCCAAATCCCCAGGATCAAAAAGCACGAACAGGTGGAAAAGCTTTTAAATATCAAGCACCAATCTTATGGAACCAACTTCCAATTGTCTTAAGACAATGTCCAGACCATTTGAAATTCAGAAAGGCATTAAAAACAGACCTCTTTTAGACCAGCCCACTGCAACTACTTCTGCAAATCCACGAGCGCCGAGATACCCTTAGGGGGTGATTCATGCGCTGTATAAGCCTATAAACTAAACTAAACTAAATAACAAGGGGAGTATGACGAATATCAATCAATAAGGCATTTATTAAGCGCAACTACTCACCCGTAAGGGTCTCAAGGCTCTGCTAAAAGGAGAGAGAGTGTCAGACAGAGAGGGAAGAAACTGTGAAATAGAGAAAGTGAAATGCAACAGAACGAGAGAGAGTAAAATGAAAAGAGGAGGAGAAAGGAAACATCAAAAAAGAAAAGGACAACAAACACGAGTGAAGAAAGAAATATAGGGATCAAAATAAATAGAAAATGTGAGACAGGGAGAGGGGAGAATGGGAGAATGGGAGAAATAGAGGAAGTGGAATATAAAGGGAAGAGGGTGGAGTAATATCCAAAAAGAGAAACGAGGAGGAGAAAGATGCAAAGACAAAGAAGGAGAAATAAATGGGAGGTCTCGAGAGAGGGTAGGAGCGAGCGAGGAAGAAAATGCGACTGAGATTTACAGTTAAAGAGACTGACAGAAGGAGCGGACAAGAAAAAGAGCAAGAGAATGAGAGGAATGGGAGTGTGCCTTACAATTGGGACAGTTGCAGAAGTCTGACTATAGGGCTAACTAGTAATGTGTGACAACGTCAGCCTGGCTTTTAGCCAGCAGCAAGTTGTGTTCTGTGACTTGTAGTTTCACTTTTAACATAACAAGTTCGCTAAAATATTAAAGGTCTGACTGAAAGTGCCATATACAACTTTTCGGCTATCAGCAGACCAACCGCATTCCTGAATTAAAGGGTGCACTCCTTTAATTCTAAACACATCTTTAGCTCCTGGATACCCTCGAGGTTGATTAGCCGCTGTACAAGTCCCGATTGATTAATTGTAAATATATTCTCTTTAATCTCTCCTCCAGAAGCTATGGTTATGACTTGATGGGTAGAGTAAACAATATCTGTTCTCTAAGTATAAATGGTCAGCTGGTCCGTTCTGGAGTCCTTATTGTCTGCTTTTTATTTGTATAGCACTTACGACCCCCTGTTGAGGCGATACATCTGGAAACTAAATGCTGTATCCCATAGATGTGAATTATGTCTCCATATTTCCACAGCATATGGCCTAGGCAGCGCAAACCTCACAGGGGGAAGCATGCATGGCTTAGAACTGCATTAAAAATGCTAATGCTCACAAACTAGAAAGATAGCTTAGTGGGAGAATGTGCCAGTGGCGTAGAGCTGCATATCACCTGCAGCCACGCTTAAAACCAGGTGAGGCATTCAGCAGATCAAGAACTAACGGACTAGCATGGTTGCAGAGGCTATCCAAGCTTACCGACTGGACCACTTCCTTCCCCGCGCTCTCACGGGACCAACCAGATCCCTACTATACAGAAGCCTTAAAAACAAGCATTTGCAATCCTGCTCCAATTTTGTTTTCTGTAACTCAAGCGGAAAGAAGCCACTTCCTCCAAATGCAATAGTTGCTATCCTTCGTCTTCTTCACAAATCCATATAAGTATCGCAAGGCCATATCGTACCAAGGGGCATAATAAATTTGTATACTTTTGAAAACTGGTCTGGCCTCCAAGTTGAACAGCACAAAAAGTGATACATGGGATGCTTGAGTGAATCTCATTCAGTGGTAATTACAATGGGCCACATTCCAATGCACCCTTTTTTAACTTACCTCTTCTTTTACAGTCAGGGAATAATCATATAAGTAGTTTTTCACATTGAGAAAACGTCCCAGCATACATCCCTATATGGCAGTAGGAATAAATTGCTTTCCGCTTGTGGGGCTCCGACCTTTCGTCATTCAAAAATGCAGTCTAGCAAGGCAGCGTCAAAAACGGTGTTCCATGGATGCTGACGCCTTGCTGACATCAGGCTTTTCATCGATGGATTGATGAATGAGAGGCAGTTGGAGTATCGGGGAGGGTGAAATATGGCACGCCGTTTGCCCCTGTTGAGTGACGGTGCAGGTTAGAGTGAGCCCCACAGACCTGAAGATGGCCCATAGCTCTAGACTGCTGGTGATTTGCTGCAAAGGCCCTGTCCTGCTTCAATCCATCACATTTTACCTGTGACTGCTGAGGTGGTCCCAACAGGACTGCTGACAACAGTTCTTATCTTGGTATCATTGAGGCGGTATCCCCCTTATCTGGGAATCGCGGTTCTCATTATGTAACCAAGTAAACACTGACAGCATCTAATGGGACCCGGCCTCCATCAGCCCGTGCATTTAGCAGCCACTGGAGGGCAGAGGGGAAGAAAAACCCAGAGCGCAAGTGTTTATTTACACTTGACAGAGTCCCAGGCACACAAAGCACATCTGCGAAAAAGCCCAAAGTGTGGGTGCGTAATTTCGTCAGACTTTAAACGTGTGTCCTCCTCACCAGGACAACCTGGTGGGAAACGCCAAAGCTCGGCTAAATATTTACCTAAGACTTTAACGAGCGAGGCACACACGTGCGCAGTTGCTGATCTTATTTCAGGCATGCAGGCAGGGGCGCTGAGTGCAGGCAAAAAACAGATATAAATAAATCAGACGGGAGGGAGGAGAGGCCGTCACACTCTTTACAGTGTGATGGCCAAACAAAATGATCTCTTAGTGAAAACGCCAGTGAGGCAGCTAAGCCCACAAAGGAGGGACCTTTAAGCAAATGCAACAATAACAAGCCAGCATCTGTAAATGACCCAGATAGCAGCCAATGGTGGGTGTGCCAAACCCCACAGAAGAGATATAACGGGTCAATTGAAGCTCGACCTAAAAAGGGATGTGACCTTGTGTAATGTAACTGGTAATCATGTAAAGCGCTCCAATACCTTCAGGTCAAGTTTGCACTGTATAAAATAGTAACAAAAGTAATTCCAGACTGCAATGCTGTTGTGAGTTTCCATACATTGAAAAGGATATAGCTCTTGTCAGTGCCCTACAAAGACCTAGCACTTTCAGCTATTTATTGCTCATTCAAACCTCACAGTCAAGGCAGGTAAGCAAAGCTCGTCAGCGCAGCTCCTCTGCACGAAGAGGAACCCACCACTGTTTCCTTTCCTTGTAGACAGTTTCGGCTGCCATCTTCTGGGAGGTGCCTGGCTTCCAGTACATCATGGGCATCATACTCAAAGGGTTTATCCCTTTTTATTCATTTTATGTTTTCATTTTCCACTAGCCACGCCTCTTGCCAAGCCCCCTGACTATGGCAGGCTACTTACAGGGAAGCAAAGCGTGTCCGTGCTGCTGGCCAAAGGAGCGCCTAAGGCAAGCCCTTCTGCTCCTGTCTGCGCCCGTCCGCGCCTGACCGCACCCCGATTGCGCCGAGCGCCAGTCCCCTGTTTTTCAGGCCAGAACTGCAGCCAAAATTGATCTACAGGTGCAATGCACTGCTCACGCTTAATCCCTCAGGTAGGTGCACTGTTGGCTGCCAGTTGGATCCCCTCTCTTGTATAACTAAAGGCTATCACATTTGTCACACTTGCGATTCACATTTGGGCTCGCCAGTAGCCGAGCCTTGTTCACCATCTTTGACCTCCGTCAGCCATCAGTTAAGATGCAATAAGCCCTGTAAAAATCTGTGTTGCATCCTCATGAATGCTAGGTCATTGGTTTAACACAGTACTGAATTTCTACTTTTCATGGAAACATATAAACCCTCTCTTGCCTTTAGCACCAAAACCTGGGCCGACTCCTCAACTGACCTAGAACTTTTAGCAGCCATTCCTGATGGTTTTGCCATCTACCGTCTGGACAAACCAGTCGGGGGGGGCATCTTAGCGATTATGTATAGAACCAATTTACTGGTTTCCTGTAATTTCTTACTGTCACCTCACTGCGAGGCTGTCTCCTTTAGCGTTCACATATCTAACTCTGAGTTTTTCATTGGGTCCATTGTTTAATCGCCCACCTGGCCCTTGATTTATTTTCTCTCCAGAATTCAGTTGCCTGCTGGAAGCCAACATTCTCTCTAGTGACTATACAGTTTTGGGTGATTTTAAATTTTCACCTCGATGCCCTGTCAGATACCGACATAGCAGCACTTTTCCAAACTATGTCATCCCTTGGCCTGTCTCAACCGGTGGAAGACCCTACTCATCTGGCATGACATACTTTAGATGGTATCCTGACCAACAACCACTCTTGGGGCAATGTCAATACTCTTCCCTTAGCCTGGACCGGCTACTGTGCACTCCTATTTGAATTTAAACTCAGATTCCCTGAGCACACCCCCAGAACCACTCCAAACATGATATCCTCTCGTGCTTGGTGCAAAATTCAATCAGACCTATTCATTAATATGCTAGAGGAATCACTATCAGCCCACTCAGATGACTTGGACGCAGCTGTCTCATAGGACACACACTGGTTAGACATAGTTGCTTGCTCCCTGACATCAGTTAAGATATCTAAATCTAAGAGAAACAATATTTCTGTCCCCTAGTTCTAAGAAGACCTGAGGGCACTCAAACAGAGCTGTAGGAGACAGAAGAAAAGGTGGAGATCAGATCACAAGGAGAAAAGAAGGGTCAAATACAAGAAATGCCTGAGTGACTATAAGGCTATGATTTTAAAAGAAAAAGCTTCTTATTACACAAATAGGATCAGAGCAGCTAAAAATTCCACTAAGGAACTATTTAAAACAGTCATTAAACTCACAACAGATACAGCAAGTAAGCTCACTAACACTAGTCAATACTTCTGCAATATTTTGGCCAACCTTTTCTTACAGAAAATTAAAGATGTTTTCAATAGAGTCTCAACCTTGCCCACTGTTTCCCACTGTGACATGACCAGCCCAACCTCCACTGGCGCGGGTACTACCTTTAATGCGTTTACTCCACCGTCTAGATATGAGGTCACAAGATTGGTCAAATCAACCAGAACCGGATCCCCTTGTCCGCCTAGGATTGCCATGCTAGCAGCCAAGACTATTGTGCTGAAATTAATGGACATCTTCCATTTAATGTTCCAATCTGGCTCTTTTCCCACTAGTTGGAAGAAAGCGACAGTTCTTCCATTAATAAAAAAAAAACCTTCCCTCTACCCTCTTGATCCAAACAGTTATCACTCCATCTCATGTCTACCTATGCCAGTGAAGGTCATTGAGAAAGTGATAAATACTCAACTAGTTGAGTTTATTCAATCCCACAACCTATTGGACATCACTGAGTTTGACTTCTGTAGAGGCCACAGTACAGAGACAGCCCAAATAAAGCCACTGAAGAGATCAGGCTGTACCTAGACAATGGGGAAGTGCGCCTTGATTCTAATCGATCTGTCAGTGGCTTTCGATACTGTTAACCACGGGCTGCTGATGGATCTCCTAGCCAACATCCGAATCAATGGAACAGTCTGGGAACTGCCTAACTCATTTCTCCATGGTCGAGAACAGTCTGTTCGTCTGGTTGAATTTGTCTTACTGCCTTACTGTCTTCCTTGCAGGGTTCCACAGAGGTCCTCACTCAGCCCCACACTTTTTAATGTCTATGTTACCCTTTGGCCAACCTAATACAATCTTTTGGTTTCTCTCTTACATCCTACGCCAGCGACACACAAATTGTCATCTCTCTGGCTAACGAGGACTCCTGCACTTGGGCCAGATTCTGTGACTGTGTGCAGATAGTCAGCCTTTGGATGTCTGAGAATTGTTTAAAATTCAATTCTGGAATGACAGAAGTACTGCTCTTCGGAGCCATTCCTCTTTCTGGACTCCCGCCTGCTGGCTACAAGACTTGGGTTCTCTCCCCATTCATGTTAGTAAAACTGCAACTTGGGAGTCCTAATCAATGACAAATTGACTTACATTGATCAAGTCAATGCTGTAACTTCTGGAGCTTTCCATACCCTTAGGATGCTAAAGAGGATACTATTTTTATCCCATCTAATCTTCAGAAAACACTAGTTACATCCCTGTGCTATCAAAGCGAAACTATTGCAACAGTCTCTATAACAATGCTCATCAACATGTACTTAACAAACTTCAAATCCTGCACAATGTGGCCGCCCGTCTCCTGTTGAAAATCCCAAAACACCATTCGGTGGCTAAATCTATTAGGAAACTTAACTGGTTGCCCATCAGACAAAGAGTTAACTTTAAAGCACTTTGCATGGCTTATAAAGCACTTCACGGCTTAGGCCCTGACTTTTTAATAAACAGCTTCAAGCGGTATACTCCAACTCGGACCTCAAGGTCCACTTCAGCAAAATTTGCTCTTATGCCTAGATTTAAACGCTCAGCCTGGGGCGTCTGCAACAAAAGCTTGGAACATGCTTCCTTTGCATATCAAAACCATGCCTAATTTACTGATAATCAGGAAAATCCTCAAAACGTAGCTTTTTAGCAATGCCTAGAGTCTCTACTATCTCAGAGTTTTTCTTTCACTGCATTTAGAGCTAGCGCCAAGACACCCTTGATTATTCAAGTGCTTTAGATAATTAATTAACATAACACAACAAGGTACAGAGTTGATTGATAGGCAACCGGTATTTATAAATTTGATGGGTGGTAGTCCTTCAGGATGGTGGAGGTACTGTCCTCTGCCACATTGATGAACAAAGCATTGTCTATCAAACCTGAAATCATACCCTAATTGGGCTTGGGGAGCCCAAATGGTGGACAACGGGTTTAATTATATGACGGAAAGGAAGAAAGCATGCCACTGTCTCAAGAGAAAAGCTCTCAATCCATTCAACCCCAGGAAACTCCTGTAACTATCCAAAAGGATCTAAAAAACTGATTGGAAATGTACAAGAACAGGGACAGAACCTTGAATCCATATCAACTTCTATGCAGTGTGTTTTATGCCTGAAGAAGTCCATGATTGAGGAGGAAAGAGCTAACCCTCTGACCCAAGAGCCATACATCTGTGGGAAATATGGACATTTATTGCAGAAACACTAAGAGCACCCACCTGCTGGAAAAGGTGTATAGAGGTAATAAACCAACTTTTGCTCAAGATCCTATATGAAATGCCGGATATCTAAGACCTTCAACCATATCAACCCCATCTTTTGTTCTACATCATGGTGACTTAAATGGTAGTGTAATGCAGCATGTTCTTCTGGCACTCCTCAGATAAGAGCTCTCGACCTAAAGCCTTTTCTAGTGCATGACCACACTCTTCTATAGATCACAATGTGATACCTCATTCTACACTCTTACCCTACATCATGATCATCTTGGGGGCAGTGGTAGACTAGCCAATATATCATCTTTATTGGCATTGAATTCAGTCACCACTAAAGCACAAGTTAGAAGTCTTGACCTAAGTCTTGAATTTCTCCTAATCACCAATGCTTCTGGCTAAGACCAATGCATGCTGCCTGTGTGATAGCCCTGGAGTGAGCACTGGCGGAGGAACCTGTTAGTGTGTGACTTAGGGTGGTTGTGCCCGGAGGCAGAGGAGCTGATTCCTGGATTAGATCAGTGATGGAGAAATTCTGAGAGACTCAAGTGGATCACAGCATATGTAGCACACGTTTTTAGATGAGGTAGAAACACCGCTAATTTATTCACATATCCCTGCAGGAGATGGCAAGTGGAAAACATGGTGTGGGGTTTGCTAAGTACAGCTGAACAGTTGTGATCGCATCTCCACCACAACGGAGCTGCCTATGCAGGTTTCTATGCGAGTCACTGTTGAGCGTCCCTGCCTGGTATGACTCCGATTGATAAACCAAAATATGCAGTTTGCGTTGAAAAGAGTTTCATTTCCCCAAAGGAGACAACTCTGCACACCATGCTTTGCCACATAACTCACTTCATGCTGCTTTTTTTATTACCTGGCACAGATGATCTGAGGAAGAACCAACAATTGCACAAGGTTGTTGGGCTTAACCGTTTGGCCCCAATTTGGCACAGTACTGGCAGTTTTACGGAGGCCTTTGAAATTTAACTCTTTGTTATGTTGTCTGTTCATGGCCTCACAGCGCATATCCACAGCTGTGGCACTAGTCTCTAATGAGTCCACAATTGAGCCCAAGATGAAATCAGCAGAATATTATAAAACATATCCACTGTTGAATGTGTAGTAAAAATGTGTGCCTTCATTTTTCTGCACATCCCAATTACGTTTAAAAAATTGCCTTCAGTATAGGGATAAACCTGTGTTCACGCTTTTGGGCTTCGGTATGTTCCATCTTTTTTAAAACAACCGAACATTTATATGCATTAGCTACTTGTTCATGAAGGAATGCCTCAAGATTCAAGTCACCAGGCTTTTGAAAGAGATGCAACACGTTTGGGACTATTCTTAACTTTGTACTCTCTTGCAAAAACTGCTCCTGTGCGTGTTTTTAAAATAACGAATACATGGAAAATAGCACCTGTAAAACTACATCCGGTTTGCGGATTGTGGATGCGATGTAAAAATGAATGTACACGGCTAAAAAACAAAACAAAAATGAATCAAAGAAGGAATCATTTTTTCTACTCATTTTGTTCATCACCTCGAACATTTAGGTTTTTGTTGAGCTTAGTAAAGGCTTTTGGAGACAAGTTGGACTATCTGCACCAGCTGAAGGCAGATTCAGGATGCCCAGCTGCAGAAGTACAAATGTACATTAGCATATAACAAAAGGATCATTATCATTACAAAAGGCCAAATCCCTGAAGTTGACTTCCCCTTACCAGACTGGGGGATGGGCTCTGCTGCTAAGATACACCTTTACACAAAAAAGCAGCTTGGGGTGTGACTGACCCAACACCCTGATCCCACCAGATCTGAGCTACATTCAAACAGTGGATCCTTCAGCTCGGAATTATTTTATGCTGCAACAATAAAGCAAAATGTACATTTAAGAAATGCAAATTGTAAAAATTTACAAAAAAACATAATTGTTCTAACAAAGTTTGTTCTATAATTTCCTCTGTTCGGGTCACCACCGTAAATTGTGGTCAGTGAGAATGGAACAATTTTCTACGAGCCCTTCACACACACACACAGCACTTGAATTTATTTTTGGTGTCTGTACCATGCTCAGATGGTGGAAAACACAGTCCGAAACTGGACTCCCATCACAGCAGCCTACAGCTATTTTCTAAGCCACATTTGTTGGTACAATTGCCATAGCCTTTTATACAAAAATATATATAATTGCTAGGAGTTAGATATTAAAGTCACAGGGCCTGATTTCACAATGCCAACTTCGACATGGATTCGAGCATTATTTTTTCTAAAGGGGCTTTTGGTTATTTACATTTACATTGAAGTTAAGTTTTCTTGCAAGTCTTATCCCAGCTCAGTTTATGTTAAACTACAAGGTAATATATGGAATTTTGAGGCCCAGATTCACAAAACTGTCACACAACGCAGTACAGCAGCCACATTTCTTGCCTTTCATGGCATGAGAGGGAGAAAGCAAGAAAGTGCCACACACTACAGTGCAAAGGTGTCTGCGTGAGTCTAGCATAGGTTTTTTACTGGAAGGGTTGCCATTCAGTATAAAATACTATGCCTAGAGAAAGTTTAAAATGTGTTTTACTTTGGATGTGTGCTGTACACTGCAGCACCCAAGCAATGTGGGAATAGTTAGTAGAAATGAAAGCATTTCTCCTTTTTAATGACTGCTTTAAAGTGGAATTATTTTTGGGTGGAAAACCTTGCCTTCTGTTGTTAACAGGTAAGATTTTGCACCATGTACCACCCATGCAATGCCCCTATGATGCAGATGCAGAGTAATGCAAAGCAGTGCTTTCAGGAGCTTTTAAGCAAATTCTATTTTTCGCTGGAAAGGAAATCCACAAAAATATTTTGCAGAGGTTTGTGTCACTTTTGTGACTCAACACCTGAGTAAACTGCTTATAAATCTGGGCCTGTGTATTTTCCTTCTGTTTTAAGCCCGCAAAGTATCACAACAACTTAAGTAACATGTTCATGCCAGAAATAGCAAGCAATGATGTAGGACACTCTTTATCTTTATAAAATAATGTCACATGATTCTTTATCTAGTTTCTGAGGACCCAGTAATGCCGTTTTGACTTATCCAATAACCTGCACTAATATTAATTAACGTAATGACACTCAATTTCCTCAGAACATGAATTGTAGACTAGCATGTGTTAAGCTTGTGACCTACAAGAGATTCCCTATGGCCCTGAACTACTTTACTAACCAAGATATAATGCACTTGTAATAAGGTGCACAGGATAACCCTCACATTTGTGATGATGTAAACTGGCAGCCAAACTTTAAAGTAGGCCCTCAGTTTTATTTGTGGCCCTAAATGCCACAAATCTTAACATTCACAGCACTTTAAGTATAGGGTGCTGCTGTAGTACAGTATTATGGTACATATTTTATCTGTCTCAGAAAGACGAAAGGCAATCCAGACACTAGTAGATTAAAGCAATTTCTCTGCACCAAATGACTTGCCCAATTGAGAAACCCTACCAGCCCTATCAAAGTTCATCCATCTTCTTTCTACTCTGCTGAGTCTGGTGGACCACATGAGTTTTTAGTTGGCCCATGTTCCAGCAGTTTCAAGTGTTTGCCTTCTATAGGCTACAGATGAATAGGAAGGTGACAGACCTGCTGTTCCAGGAATAGAAAAATCCTAGCCTGATGTTACTAACTGGCTAAATACAATATGTATCTTCATCAAAGTCTGATTTTAAATGCTATGGTGTCTAACCTGAGGGGGCATTCCTTGACTGAATATGTGTCAGTGGATGACAAGGTGGACATGGATCATGGACTTAACATAAATTGGTCACAGAGAAAGTTTCTCAAGTGCAGGGCCCTTTTTTGGATGAGAAGAAAATGTGTAAATGTGGTCTTAATATGAAAGGTGATTTATTGAAAATTTTACTAGATTGCCTGTGGTTTCTACGCAAATAAAAAAGTTTGCTGAAACCAATTTTACAAAAATACAAGATTAGAGAAAGGTGGCAAGTGGTCAATTTACTAGGGCACATGTGATTTTTAGATGTATCCTGTGCTCTGGGACAATTTTTATTGTCTGTGAATAATGTTTGAGCATTTTATTGGTGTACATATCTAATGGAATTTTAAGTTAAGAGTTGTGGTTCTAGACATGATTTTAGCTGGAAAGGTTTTATACTTTTTAAGTAATAGTTCATTTTATGCAAATGTTTTGTATTGTGTAAATGTTTTAAAGACTAATGTCTAAATAAACACATGGTACTGACTGACTGACAAGGTGGACATGAAGCCAGTGCAACCCTGAAGAAATCCTACCCGAATCTTAATTATCCACCAGCACATGTCCCCCTTCTGTGTAGTCTTCACAGTCTTTGCTCAATGATTTTTAGGCCCTTTTATTATCAATTTCAGAACAAAAGGATTGTGCGGATGTTCTAGCTGGAATTGGGAAATTGTCCAAGTTTGTTTTAGTGGTAACATGATCTACAGACAGTGATGACAGCCATGTCGTTTCTGCTCTGAGGCAAAAGGGCATATTCATCTTCAGGACTGGCTGGAAGTAAAGGCACGTTATACTAAGATTTGATTTGAAAAAATCCCCTGGACAGCTGCTAATTCCCCCTGAGGCTGTCATCCCGATTCTCAAGAGAACCCCCACAACCCCCCTGAAATTCAGAGTAGGTAAACTGATCAATGGTTAGCAACTGGAACTGTAGTAGTAAACCGTTGATAGATATCAAACTGACTTGCAATTTGGAAGGAACGCCTCTTCATGCCCCTTCCAAATTGCATTTCCGTATGGGTAGCTAACCCATTTTTTGGTTCGAGCCTAGACAGCACTTGCGCTGTCTGCAAGACATGTTGTATTGTATTCTATGTGTATTAAAAAATTAACTGTTTTCTATTGGCTGTTGGCTGTGCCATTCAAAAATGTAGCCTTTGTATTGGTGTTGGGTTGTAAAAGTCCCTCCCTTCTCTCCTTCTGGCGATTTCACTTAGTGAGTATTTAGTTTGGCCATCACACTGTGTAGCGTGTAATGGCCCCTGTTTACAGAGACGTGCATCTGTTAGCAATTATCCTTATCGTAACTGCAGTCTGACTTCCATTCTGACCTAAAGAAGCTCTGTGGCTTTTTTTCTGTTTCAGCGTGCATCTGTTAGCAATTATCCTTATCTTAACTGTAGTTTCACTTCAATTCCGACCTAAAAAAGCCCTGTGCCTTTGTTTATGTTTTAACGTGCATCGGTTATGAATTATCCTGATGGTAACTGCAGTATGACTTTTATTCCAACAGTCAAACTTAAAAATGATATTAAAAAACCACGGAGCATTTTATTTTACTAATATTAAACATTGCGTGTTATTAATTAAATAATACGGTAGAGCGTTTTTAGTTTCCATTTCTGTTGAACTTGTTGGGGTTTGTTTTCCGTTTTGCCAGCGGACATGGGCAGAGATGCTGGAGTCATGTAAGTTGTGGCTATAAGTAAATCGCAGTGCATATGCACTTTTTAGAGCTAACGATGGTGAGCACCGGCAGGACCCGGGCCAATGAAAGCTGGTGTTATTAAAAAATATGTTGGAGCATTTTTAGTTTCCTTTTCTGTTGATGTTGTCGGGGTTTGTTTTCCGTTTTGCCAGCGGACATAGGCAGAGAAGCTGGAGTCATGTAAGGTGTGGCTGGAAGTAAATCGCAGTGCATATGCACTTGTTTCGGCACCAGCTTTTTAGAGCTAACAATGGTGAGCACCGGCAGGACCCGGGCCAATTAAAGCTGGTGTTATTAAAAAATAAGTTGGAGCATTTTTAGTTTCTTTTTCTGTTGACGTTGTGGGGGTTTGTTTTCCGTTTTGTCAGCGGACATGGGCAGAGATGCTGGAGTCATGTAAGGTGTGGCTTGAAGTAAATCGCAGTGCATATGCACTTTTTAGAGCAAATGATGGTGAGCACCGGCAGGACCCGGGCCAATTAAAGCTGGTGTTATTAAAAAATAAGTTAGAGCATTTTTAGTTTCCTTTTCTGTTGACGTTGTCGGGGTTTGTTTTCCGTTTTGCCAGCGGACATGGGCAGAGATGCTGGAGTCATGTAAGATGTGGCTGGAAGTAAATCGCAGTGCATATGCACTTGTTTCGGCACCAGCTTTTTAGAGCTAACGATGGTGAGCACCGGCAGGACCCGGGTCAATTAAAGCTGGTTCTCTTGGGCTCATTAAGACAACTATATCAAATAGTCAAACTTAAAAATGATATTAAAAAACCACGGAGCATTTTATTTTAGTAATATTAAGCATTGCGTGTTATTAAAAAATACTGTAGATTATTTTTTTTTCCTTTTCTGTTCACGTTGTTGGGGTTTGTTTTCCGTTTTGCCAGCGGACATGGGCAGAGATGCCGGAGTCATGTGAGGTGTGGCTGGAAGTAAATCGCAGTGCATATGCAGTTGTTTCGGCACCAGCTTTTTAGAGCTACCAATGGTGAGCACCGGTAGGACCCAGCCCAATTAAAGCTGGGTCTGTTGGTGTGATTAATACAACAATACTAAACAGTCAAACTTAAAAATAATATTAAAAAAACACAGAACATTTTATTTTACTAATAATAAGCATTGCATGTTATTACAAAATACGGTAGGTGATTTATTTTTTCCTTTTCTGTTGACGTTGTCGGGGTTTGTTTTCCGTTTTACTACCACTGCTCTTTAATACTTTCACTACTCTGTAATACTTTTTATATACTAAACTCCAATATAGGGCGAGACCTATTGGCACTGCCAATGCTTGTTATGATTTGGAAACAATTTTCTGAATGGCAAAATGGGGTTAGTACATATTAGAAATGTATTTTACTATCACAAGCCCTTTCATTTTGTGAATCAGTGTTTGAGACTGAAAAATACTTTAGTACACCCAAATTTCTACTATTTGTCAACACGTTGGAGCAACTGTTACAGTAACTGTTACAGTAGTTGTTCAAGAATCGCAAACATAAAAGCATCGCAAAAAGTCTTTAAGATTAACTCTAGGATGTTTTTATGTTTCAAAAGGGCAGTAAGTAATTAAATATATGTCTAAATGTAAATAGTGTGAAAATGATGTTTTCAGCTTCATTCTGTTTAACATTGTACATGTTACTTCTGCACCAGATGCCATAGTAAACTGCTATTTGCAAAGCTGGCGGCTCTGAGCATTAGTATCAATAGTATAAAAAAAGTGGTTTCCAACTTCTTACATCAAAACATCAAATGTGAGTAAGGAAATTATTGATGCGCCATGAGCAGCATGACCACAGAAGGAGAGACATATGACGCTTATAAGAACTCTGTGGTCATGGAGTCCGATTCACCTTTTTCTCTTTGGAGATTTTTTGGCCGTCCATAGATAGTCCTACATAGATAACAATGTCCTTCTTGCATTTTTTTAAAGCATTCGTAAGCCCTGAAAAGCAAGAATATACCCCAGAATAGCTTCTAAGGGCCCAATTGCGACTTTTGGCAAAGCAGGAGCGGGCGGTACACCACTGCCACGCGGCCACTGCACCAAAGCCGTGGTCGGGCCACCTGCTAGATTAGGAGTTTCCTCCTGGCTGGCGGGATGGGTTTTGGCGTTCCCGCGGTGGTGCCTCTAAAAATGGGCCCTGCAATAGGAATGCTCAAAACAGTTCCTTCACGGCATTGACTGTAAATTCCATGCTGTGCAGGTTCTGGTGTACATGCACACGGGGGGGGGGCACATGATGTGCACCCCTGTCTGCATCCACATGGCGTGAGGCACCAGAGGGCCCTGTAGGGCCCCCTTTGTTTTCTCTCTTCCACGGTTTTCATGGGGGTGGAACTACCATGAAAACCGTGGCAGAGCTGAAACGCTACCAACGCACCACCACTGCACCACCAGCAATCTGGCAGTCCGCGGACCACCAAACTCGTAATATGGCCCTAAGTATTCACTACAGTTATCTCCTTGAGCCAAGCGAAGAGATGATCTTGTTTTGGCGTTGACTTTATACAATCGCTGGTGAGTCCTTGTCATGTGTAGGAAAACTTCCATTCCTCATCTTTACATTAATTCTTGTTTATCACTAACTTGTTTCTGTTCTTATAATCAGCTTTATTTAAAATATTCATAATTTTACAGGTACTGTTTATGAAGTTTTTAAACAAAGGCCACACATGTGCCTGTCATGTTTGATTACTATGGTTGCCCATTTGGCCTGGTAAAGCCTTTCATAACCCTTTGCCAAAATGTGTCCACTGGACCTTTACTTCGTTGGTGTGGATCACCCTGCTAAATCAGACCAAGTAACTTAGTCCAACAACTGTGACTCTTCCTAAGAGAGTTTTCTGTGACTTCACCTTCAATAAGCATATGACATTCAACTTGTTTTTGTGTGTGCTAGAAAATTGGATAGATGCAAACAGAAGCTATGTGTCTATCATGTCATTTAAAACTATGGACCTTACCTCTGGGTTTTAAACATAGCATGAAAAATGTAAAATAAAAAACTTAGGGGCATATTAGCAAGGGCTTTATCGCCGCTTTAGCGGCACTTTTTGCCGCTAAAGCAGCGATTTTTTTTTTTTTTGATTTTTTTTTTTTTATCGCCCTATCAGCAAGCTGTCGCTAACAGGCGTTAGCAACAGCTTTCTGGCAAAAGTGGCCCGTTTTCCCATCGCCTTGCATGCCAGCGATAATTATCGCTAATGACATGCAAGGTAGGCGTTCCCAACTAAAAGCGACTGGAAACAGTTGCTAACACAACTTCCCCCTATTAGCAACGCAAACGAAGTCCACCATGGCGTTAATGCGTGAATATCGCTGGATTTCCAGCGATATTCACGCATTTCGCCGCTATCGCTGGATATTTTATCGCATTGGAGATGAATGTTGCTAATAGCGTGTTATCCGCGATAATATCCAGCGATAGGTGGCGATAAAAAAAAACGCGCTAGGCGCGGTTTGCGATAATTATCGCAAGTTGTTGCTAATATCCTCCTGAGTTTGTTACAAAAAAACAGAGCAAATTTCAATCATCTGTGTGGTGCATGAGTAACATTAGATTTTGAATTATTTTTTGTTATGAATAACCCTTTTGAGACACGTTTTTCTGTGCTCTTTTTTCTATGCAAAGTCAATGAATGAAATACCCTAATTAATACCCTGATTCATGTCATGGAATTAGATTTAAAAAAAGGTAAGGTATATCATTGTAAAGTTGAACACTAAATTAAACTAGATGCAATATTTCCTCTACACTGCATAAGAAAATGGCCCTGATTACCAGTTTCCAACATTTTCTGTGACATGTTACGTTTTATGATCCCTCAAGTGTTTCTTGACATACATATATTTTGCAACCTTTTGACTCGCCACACTGGGGTGAAAGTTTGTGATTTTGATGGAGAACTGTCAATCATAGCCCCTCTAAAAATCTTAAAATAATATATTGGGATCAGTGGCACAGTTCATATATGATTTAATTCATATTTTGCCAACCGACCACAGCAAGTTTAACTTTACAATTCTGTCTCCAGCCCCCTTCCTTATTAGAGAGTGAAGTGTGAGGAAGACAAGCCTGCAACATACTATGGACACTCTTTAAATTCAGGCATTTTATGTAGAACATTCAAATTAGGTAAAAAGCATAAGCACACAGAAACAAGGTGACAGTGTGTAATATATATATTTTATATGCCTCTAATGCATGTGTAGAGATGGTAGCATTTTTAAGTATTTTTGAAATAAGATATTTTTCATAATTATATTTTTTTTACCTAAAAGTCACTTACTGGTGCTAGGCAAATTCTAGACTGAGTTTGAAAGTCAGCATAAGTGGGTGAGAAATGCCCCTTTTCATAGGTGTAAGAGAAATGTCCTCCCTGTTGTCACTGCTAGCATGAGCAACATGTAGGGAATTTGTGTCTGACAGCTCCTTCTTTTCAAGTATCATTGCAGAAATGTTTCTTCTTCTAAAGAGAAGAGCTCTTTCCATTTCCTCCGTCCTGTGTCTTAACCTGGGCAGCTTCAGCCTCCACCATATATACAGTTGTTTAGCTGCGCTGAAGATGGTGCCTCAGTGACAGCCTCATACTAAGGGGCATATTTACAAGCCCCTTTGCTTCACTCATGCAAGAGCGATGCAAATTAAAAATGAGATTCATGAAGTCATGCCAGGACATCTTGTGTGGTCCTGAGTGGCTTCTTAAATCTTGAGTAATGCAATGCAGCGCAAATCACTGCATTGTATTACTATGCACCATGGAGCCCTTTCCATGGGTGTTGCATGAGTGTTCCCACGCAACATGCATTGATTTTGATGTATTTCCAGATTTACCAGAAGTGGTAGAGCCGGGAATGCACCAAAAACCTACACCTTCCCAGGTGAGGCGTAACAAGGAGAAATATGTTTATTTCTCCTATTTATCTCCTCTTTCTACGTGTGCTGCATTATGTAGTACACATAGAAAGAGGAAAAAGCCTCAGGGGATTGTTTTAGTGAAGGAAGATGCCTGCACACAAACAATCCGCAACGCAGACAAGGGTGCCAGCGTTGGCGCTAGGCAGCCAAAAGAGTGCCAGTGCAGGGGAAAAGACAGGAATGCACCTATTGCTATAAAAAAGGTGCATTCCTGCCCATTCCTTGTCACGCAGTGCAGCACAGCAAGGTGACTTGCTGCGCTGCAGTGCAGGACTTGGTCATAAATATGGCCCTAATATTTTGCAGTTCATTGACAGGCTGAAGTGCATAAAAAAATATGGGAACTGTATAAAAGTGATTGTTGGGAATAACTGTCTAATGCTAAGAAAGCTCAGTTCGCTAATGCAATCATTGCAGATTTCTGTTTGTGTAACTACCCACAGAACAGAATTCTGGTTGGTGCACTGGTGAATAGTGACATTTATAGTGCTACGAGGTCCCATCCTGTGACTGAAAACACTGAGAATATGCAAGTCATAATTTAAAAATAGTATTACAGATTAAGGTAGGCGGTCTCAAAATGTGATTTAGACCCAAAGTGATGCAAACCCAGTGCAAACTGTTGTGGTGGGATTTACTTTTCAACGCAAATCATGATTTGCATTGGAAAGCTCCCTAAAGTAACAGAAAGTAGTGTTCGGACAAAATATTGAGTTGGAAATATTGGATGTAGAAATATCAAGAAAAAAATATTGTGACAATATCGTGATGCAGAAATATAGTTGTCAAGAATATTGTTGTTTTTTTTTTAGATTAGTTATATAGTTTTCAAGAATATCATTGTTGTAAATATTGTTTTCAATAATATAGTTGTAAAAATATTGTTTTTTAAATATCGTTGTTATATATATATATATATATATATATATATATATATATATATATATATATAATATTTTTAAATATAGATTGTAAAGTTAAGTGATTTCTAATTTTTAATTTAATTATAAGAGTAATTTAAACTTTTGTAGTGGGTTGCTAGGTTTGTAGAGCTGTAAGGTAGGAAGTTATTTAAGTATAATTAAGTAATTAATAATAATAAATGTATTATCGATATTTAATTGATTAATAATTATCTAAATCATTTACCAAGTTATTTATCAGGTGTAGGTTGCTGGGTTTGTAGGGGTGCAGGGTGGGAAGTTAATTAAGTAATAATTAATTAACAATTTATGAACACTTTATTATACAATAGAATATTATTTTGTAATTATATTTTGTAAGTTATTTGTGCGGGTTGGTGAGTTTGTAGGGATATAGGGTGGAAAGTTAATTGGTAATTAACAAAGTAATGAATAATAATTATTAATTAAGAACAGATTGATTAATGATTACATATTAATGGATTAATTAATATTTAATTAGCAATTGATTATGGCATTAAGTGAGGGCTGCTAGGTTTGTGGGGTATAGTGTGGTAAGTTATTTAAGTAATAAATAATGGCCAGTTTGTTTTTATTGAAAATTGATTATTAAATTGGTTAATAATTATGCTAATTGTTTAATTGTTTTTTTTATATTTTTTTGTTTAGGTAATAAAGTTTATATTAAGATCTTTATTAAATTATTAGTGATGTTTCATGTATGTTATGTGTTTGAAGTAAACTACTAACCCTACTGTTGCATAGACTGGAGTGGGAATAGTACATGTTACCTCTCTGTAGCCCAATGCTTTCCCTACTGTTGCACAGACTGGAGTGGGAATAGTGAATTTTACCCCTTGTGAGCCCAACACTTTCTACTGTTGCAAAGACTGGAGTGGGAATAGTAAATGTTACCCCTCTGACATCCAATGCTTTCCCTACTGTTGCACAGATATTCAATCGAAAAATTATATAATGATTTAAAAATTAAACATTTAAATAACAAAAATTAATAAAGAAAACGAAATAATTTCTCACCCTATTCCCATACAAACTGAACATGTTGCTAAATTAGCAATAGCTAATTATACTATACAAAAATATAAATTAGAAATTAAACCCAAATAAATGAAAGAACAATTAATCAATTAAAACATTACATAATAACCATTTCAAGGTCCAGGTTCAAGATGGTTGTCATTGGGTCATTTGAGTGCATGGTCAGTCGGAGAGTGTTCTTGTGGATGATGGCGATGCCTCCTCCTGGTCGGTCGGTGCAGTCCTTGCAGGTGATTTTGTAGCCGTCAGGGATGGTGATGGTGATGGCGTTGTCCGGTCCGGATCAGGGGTTGATCAAGGTTTCCGTGAAGAAGGTGATGTCGGGGAGGTCCCAGATTTCTGTGGCATGTTTGTAGAGGGATCGCACATTGAAGAGGATGCAGTTGAGTCGGTCGAGTGTGCTATTGGTCGGTTGGGCGGCAAGAGGATCTGGCATGCTGGCATGGGTGAGGATGTGGCTGCAGTTCTGGCAGGAGAAGGGTCCTTGGGTCTTCTTCGGTGATGCAAGGTGACAGGCAGTATGGCGTCCTGAGTTGTGGGCGAGGAGGGTGCTGGCGTCATAGCGGTGGAAGGTCCGAGAACCAGGATACCAGGCGCTGGGCATGGTCCAGGCACGGACCGGTGCAGACAGGCCTATCTTTGGCACGCCAGCGGCTGCCATTCAGTTGTGCTGGGGGGCTGGACAGCTGGGTGGCAGGAAATGCGGGAGCGGGAAGGGTCACTGGAGGGGGTGGGCCATGGGGATTACCGCAACAGGGACGAGGGTGGCAAACAATCGGAAGAAAAAGGTAAAAAAGGAGAAAGCTGAATAAAGGCTCTAAGGCAGAAATCAGAAAAAAGAGGCAGAGGGACAGCCCAGCAGCAGAGCAGTGACGCTCTATCACTAGACAACCAGATATGAGGCGCAGGCAGGGGCCTGCGGGTAGACGTGGGCCTCAACCAAGGGTCAGCAGCAGCAACAGGGGCAGCAACAGATACCAGGCAGAGCTTCGCTGTGAAGGGAGCAAGTCCTCTAGAAAGTCGGTGTTTGCTACTTCCACTCCAATCTAAGTAACAGTAGGGAAAGTGTTGGACTTCAGAGGGGTTCAAATGGCCATTTCCACTCCAGTCTAAACAACAGTAGGGAAGGTGTTGGACTTCAGAGGGTTCAAATGGCCATTTCCACTCCAGTCTAAACAACAGTAGGGAAGGTGTTGAACCTCTGAGGGGTTAAATTTACTATTCCCATTCCATACTAAGCAAAAGCAGGGAAAGTGCTGAATTTCGGAGAGGTTAGATTTACTATTCCCACTGCAATGTAAGCAACAGCTGGAAAAGTGTTGGACTTCAGAGGATTAGATTTGCTATTCACACCCCAATATATACAAAACAGAAGGAAAAGTATTGGACTTAAAAGGGGTTATATTTTCTAGTCTCACTCCATCCTAAGCAACAGTAGGGAAAATGTTGGACTTTGTAAGGGTTATATTAACTATCCCCACCCCAATTAAGCAATATTAAGGAAAGCATAGGAATTGGATGAACTAGATTTACTGTTCCCACTCCAATATAAGCAACAGTAGGGAAAGTGTTGGACTTCAGAAAGGTTACATATACCATTCCAATACAGTCATTTAAAAAAATATATTTAAATACCTAAAAAACATAAAATGATTAACAATAGTTAAATAAAATGCACAATTTATTATAAATATACTAAATAAACGTATCATTAAATGAAATATTTAAATAAACATACGTAAAATTCACTTGTCTCGCTACTACTGAAAAAAACCACAAACACCAAGAAGATAAATTAAAATAGAAATAAAATAATAAAATTTAAATAAATGAAACATATAAAAATAATAAATATAATATACACTTGCTAATATATATTACTAATTTTTTCTTGCATAGTCTAAATAAAACTATTTTTTCATTTTAAATATTCACTGAAAAAATTATGATTTATAAATTAAGTATTTAAATATCAAAAAATTAATAAAGAAAACTATTTTCATTTAAATAATTTCTCACCCTATACCCCTACAAACTGAACATGCTGCTAAATTAGGTATAACTAATTATACAATACAAAATATAAATTAAAAATCTGAAATTAAACCCAAATAAATGAAAGAACAATTAAACAATTAAAACATTACATACTAATCATTTATATATTGATTTTACATTATTTAACATTAAAAAACAATTAGTTAAAATGTAATTAACCTCCCACCATATTCCCCCAAAAACCCAATATCCCACTACTAAATTATAAACTACTTAAAATAGGTATTTGTAGATCGCACATTAACTCTTAGGCATCTTAGCACTAATAGATGTTTATTGTTACCCAACGGTACTCATTTTATCGACCTCAGATGGTTGAAAGGCTGAGTGGACCCGCCGGGATTTGAACCGATGACCATTATATTGAACACAGGGTTCTGCAGTGGACACATAGGGGTCGATTCCGATTCGGGCCGGAAAAAGCACCGACCGACTCGGATCCGGAAAAAATACCGACCGACACGTACCCGTGGCGCCCGACACGCCAAGTACGATGCAAGGCGCGAAAAATCCGACCGACACGTAACGAAACCAAGTCGACCGACCGAGCCGCACGGAAAATTGCAATCCGGCCGGAAAAACACGCGAATCCAACCGACCGACACGCACCCGGAACAAATCCGACCGAAACGTACACGCTAACTCCAAACCGCAAAGTACGATGCAAGGCGCGAAAACCACGACCGAGTCGGACGGAGGACAAGCCGTACGACCGACATGCATACAAAACCGAGCCGAAGCAACACAATACACCGCGACCGACGCGTACGCAGCATAGAAAACTGCACAAACACAGCGTGAGCGAAACGGAAAACACCGTACGAGACCAATGCAGGGTCCGACTCGGTCACAAGAACGTTTCAACATACACAAACAGCACAAAGGAAAAATCAACCAAAAAAGGCCAAACATGCAATTACCAAGCCAATAAATACTGGGGGGGTGGGGACAGAGAACAAGGACACACCCACAACTCCACCTATATAAAGGACACAAATCACTACCATGAGCCTTTGCAAATGCCATTCCACTGCCAGCACCCAAGAGAAAGCAACCACACACCCACAGCTCATCCCTCACACAAGCCACACACCATCAGCACACCAACAAATACCTACCTCACATACACCCAGCACAACACACACCCACACACCCTCACCTGCACACCAACACACACATCACCCACCATCACCATGCCCCCCAAGAAGAATCCCAAGTTCCTAGATAGTGAATTGGAAGTCATGGTAGACGAGATCCTCAGGGTGGAGCCACAGCTGTTTGGCACTCTGGTCCAACAGACCCCCATGTCGCAGAAAACCAAGATGTGGGAGAGGATCTTCAACAGGGTGAACGCCCAATCACCATGTCGGCGCACAAAGACGGACATCCAGAACAGGTGGTATGACGTGCGCAGGAGGGTACGGGACATGCTGAAGAAAGACTACATCAACAGCCAACACACCGGCAGTGGCCCTCCTGCCAAGCCAATATACCTCAGGCCCTGGGAGGAGAAGGTGCGGGCCATCCTTCCGCCAGTGAGCGTATATGGACTAGAGGACATCCCAGAGCCTGGTGAGTACACAACAAATGTACACAATAAACTGCCACAAAACACACACATCACTGTCAAGGGGAGAGTCAAACCATGCACTCATAGCAATTACACAGCAACTAGAACAGAATCATCCCAAAATGTGTATGTCAGTCAGATAAACACAACACATGCCATCAAAAAAGTCACATCCAACTGTGCCAACACATGTACAAACACAACCACAACTACAGCTAGGCAGTGGCACAAATAGAACTAACACACACATCCACACATGTAGCCACCACAACAACACCAACACACAGTGAAGACCACTCAAAGGAAGGAATTCTGTGTATGCTGGCCAAGTCAGTGTAGCCAATAGCATCATGGGAGTCGCAGTCACACATATTGCCCGCCCCAAAACTGTCCCATCAACACCACCATGAACCATGCGCACATCACAGGGAGTGGAGAAGGACTCACAAGATGGCTGACACTGGCTACTGCTGTGGGGAGCACAAGGCCCTGCTGCCAACTGTGCACCAACAAACAGCAGGACACCACTGACTGACATCCTGAGAGACAACTTACACTCCCTGCAATGCAGGCACGTTCCATGGTGGGATATCTGGCTGGCTGGGTGGGAAGGGGGACTTGCAGCACTGACTATAGTCACCAGCACCTCCCCTCACACCCTCCCCAACACAAACTCCACAGTACCCACCTGGTAGAATGCAATGCCCTCCATCCTAACACAAGATCCCACAAAGCACCACCACCCTGGGTTATGTTGTGTGAAGCACAGGGACACTCTTGGGACTCTTAGCCAAACAACTGCCAGGACAACACTCCCAGCCATCCTGTCAGCACAGCCAGCCCAACCCACAGGGAAGCAGAGTCAAAAGGAAGGAAGCATGGGCATGCTGGGAAGGGGGTGGAGGCAATAGCATGATGGGAGTCGTAGTCACAGACATTGCTCAGCCTCACAACTGGCCCATCAACACCACCCTGAACCATGCTCACATCACAGGGAGTGGAGAAGGACTCACAAGATGGCTGACACTGGCTACTGCTGTGGGGAGCACAAGGCCCTGCTGCCAACTGTGCACCAACAAACAGCAGGACACCACTGACTGACATCCTGAGAGACAACTTACACTCCCTGCAATGCAAGCACGTTCCATGGTGGGATATCTGGCTGGCTGGGTGGGAAGGGGGACTTGCAGCACTGACTATAGTCACCAGCACCTCCCCTCACACCCTCCCCAACACAAATTCCACAGTACCCACCTGGTAGAATGCAATGCCCTCCATCCTAACACAAGATCCCACAAAGCACCACCACCCTGGGTTATGTTGTGTGAAGCACAGGGACACTCCTGGGACTCTTAGCCAAACAACTGCCAGGACAACACTCCCAGCCATCCTGTCAGCACAGCCAGCCCAACCCACAGGGAAGCAGAGTCAAAAGGAAGGAAGCATGGGCATGTTGGGAAGGGGGGAGGAGGCAATAGCATGATGGGAGTCGTACTCACAGCCCTACATCCCCCACCACATGGCCCAGCAACGCATGCACATCCCACAGAGAGTGGAAAGGCCCATCAAAGATGTCTGACACTGTTGCTGTGTCGTGGGGAGCACAAGGGCATGCTGGGTACTGCACACCAACCAACAGCAGGACACCACTGTCAGCCATCTTGCCATTGCCCTCACACCCACACCCACTGAACTCCACACAAAAGCAAGTAAGTATGGGAATGCTGGCAAGTGGGGTGGAGGCAATGGCATGATGGGAGTCGTAGTCACAGACATAGCTCACCCCCACAACTGTCCCATCAACACCACCCTGAACCATGCTCACATCACAGGGAGTGGAGAAGGACTCACAAGATGGCTGACACTGGCTACTGCTGTGGGGAGCACAAGGCCCTGCTGCCAACTGTGCACCAACAAACAGCAGGACACCACTGACTGACATCCTGAGAGACAACTTACACTCCCTGCAACGCAAGCACGTTCCATGGTGGGATAACTGACTGGCTGGCTGGGTGGGAAGGAGGTCTGGCTGTCAACCAAACACAAGCAATGCAGACCATGTTCACACCCCAGAAAATACATAGAAATGCCCAAATAATGCAGGACAATGTGCCACACCAATATCAACCCCTGACTGTGACGACTTAGGACAATGCAATGTACAGGCCCGCACCCAGAGGCACAGTCACAACTGTCATGTGTGTCAACCACTGATGCCTGCAGAAACATGACATACATTGTTTGTGTCTCCCAAAAACAGGTGATGATGGGGACACAGCAGCAGACGCTGAGGAGTCCCAGTCCCAGGCTCAAGAGGATGCCGAGCTCACTGGCGTCGTACAGCCTCTGTCCTCCTCGGACGATGATGAACAACCTGGCACATCCGGTGCAAGTCAACATGCAGCACCAGCAGGACCACCAGCTGCAGCACCAGCAGGACCACCAGCTGCACTCCCTGCACCCACCCCTACAACGACTGTCACCACGAATACCATCCCTGCCGACATGGACAGAATAAGGAGCAACACCAGCACAGTGACCCTGGACCAACCTGGGGCCATGGACACCACCACCACCACCAACCCCCAAGGTGGACCAGGGTTATCTGTGCGTGCCACTGCACACACTGCACATGTCAGCAGGGGTGGTGGGAGGGGTGGGAGACAGAGGTCGCTGCTTGCAGACGTTGCTGGTGTGCATGACGACCCACAACTGGTACGCATAGCTGATGCGTACCAGTCCAGCACCGGAGAGCTCAGCCAGGTAGTGGGGCTTCTCAGAGACATCAAACAGCAGCAGGCTGCCCATCATGCCCGCTTGGACTCCCACATATCCCACGTGGAGTCACACATGTCCCGTGTGGACTCACACATGTCCCGCGTGGAGTCCAAGTGGGATGCACTGCATGAGATGACGGCGGTGCACAGGGACATTTTACAATGCCTCCGCCAGATGAACAGCAACCAGTCCACACCTCCCTGTGTGCCAACAACATCTGGTGCCGAACAAACTGCAACTGCCACAGGGAGGGAGGAGGACTCTGGCGGAGAGTCCCCTGCACCGCAGCAGCCTGCACTTGAGGGCCCCCCAAGAAGAGGGGTCGTCCGAGGAGGGAAAAGTGAGAGGCCGATGGCCAAGCGCAACTCCCAGGAAGCCTGAACCTGTTCTGGATGTTCGCCTTTGTGCACAGACTGTTCACCCTGTTGACGGCAACACTACTCCCACACATTGCATGGGGAGTACAAGTTGGACCAATGTGTCAGACAACTGTGGCCCCGATACTGGGGATCCTGTCTACCCGGACTTTCAATTCACCTAGGAACTTGGGATTGCAAGATTCATGTACAGCACAACCCATCCTATGCACTATTAACACAAATGTATCACAATAAACACACTAATACACCATACTTGCCTCTGTCGTGATTCCAACGTGGGTGCTGTTATGGGGATGATGAACTGCAAAATTACACTGTGTATGCGAACTGCAACAGCAAGGACAACACAGGTATGTGAGTACAGGCAACGTGACACACATGAGGGAGACACACCACCAGGGCTACACGACACATACACACCTAGGCCATCTGACTCATTGCCTACACTGATGTTGCCAGGGAAGACGGTGCAATGCACAGACACCACACCCATTCCCAGTTGTAGTCAAGTAGCCCACAGGTGCAGTAAGCAAATGGCAGTCAAATGTGTGACCACAGACAACGCACATCACTAAGTGAAGCACAGGTTTATTACACAGTAGCAACATGCCGTAACCACTACAGATGCAAGGTAACCCCACCTGGTAGCGGGCACACAGTCAACAACTGTAGACGGAAGGAAGTCCATGGGTGTGGCGCACATCACCTGTAGGGACACAACAGCTACCAGCCTGGATGTGCAATCACGTCGTCGGTGGACACAGTTGACCAAACGAATCTGAAAGTACCCTGTGAAGGACAGAAATGACACACAGTCAAAAGCAATGCAGTACAGGACAGAACAGCAAAACTCATGCACAATACATGTTACAAGATACCCACCCAGAACCAAGTTAGCATGTCAACACTGTTGGGGAGTACAGCCCACCTGGTAACCACACATCGCAACACACATCCAGTCAAGTAGCCCATGGACACACTCCAACAGCGCCAGAGCCCCACCCACACATCATGCCAACTCACATCATTGACATGACACCTCAGGATACTCACATTCAGCTAAAGAAGTTGGTGATGAGCTGTGTGCGGACATCACCATCACCATCATCATCATCATCGTCACTGGCATCGTGGTCCAGGCCAGGATCCTCCACAGGTGGCGGATGTTGGTCATCGTCATCCTGGATGAGAGGCAACTCCTTCCGCACTGCCAGGTTGTGTAGCATGCAGCAGACGATGATAATCTTGCACACTTTCGCAGGGGCATATGGGAGGGACCCTCCGGTCTTGTCCAGGCAGCGGAAGCGGCTCTTCAGGAGACCAAAGGTCCGCTCAATCACTCTCCTGGTCCGACCATGTGCCTCATTGTAGCGCATCTGGGCAGGTGTCACAGGGTTCCTGAGGGGTGTCAGCAACCACGGCATGTTGGGGTATCCCGAGTCACCTACGGACAGACAAGTGCACATCAGCTGACTTGGAAAAGTGGGCGGAATACTACAGATCAGATCACACACAATGGCACAAAGTCAGTACACACCGACAAGCCAGGCACGCTGGTTCTGCATCTGTGCCATCATCCTGGGGATGCGACTACTCCTCATCACAAAGGCATCGTGTGCTGAACCAGGGAAACGGGCACACACGTGTGTGATGGTCATGTCTGCAAGACACACCACCAGTGCATTGACCGAGTGGTAGTGCTTGCGGTTCCTGTAGGCCTGCTCCTGGGCCTGTGGTGGTACCAAAGCCACATGTGTCCCATCAATGGAGCCAATGACATGCGGCATCCTCCCCAGGGCATAAAAGTCACTCTTCACGTCAGTGAGTCGTCGCAGTCTAGGGAAATAGATGTACCGGTTCAGGAAGAGCAACATTGCCGCCAAAACATCGCGGAGCACACGGCTGAACATGGTCTGTGACATCCCACCAGCAGACGCCACAGTATGTTGGAAGGTACCGGTGGCAAAGAAGTGTAGGGCTGCCATCACCTTCACCTTGGGGGTCAGCGCTGTAGGATACGGCCGGCCAGGCTGCAAATGTGGGGACAACTGCACTGCCAAATCCTCAATCAGCTGCCTGGTGAAGCGGTACCGTCGGATGCTGTCCCGTTCCACCATCGTTGCCAGGTCTGGGAATGGCCGATGGACAGTAGGAGCCCTGCAGTGCAGAGGAGAAGTAAGCAAGATCGTCAGTCACCCCACATATGCGGCATTGAACACACTCAAGATCCCAACATACATCATCATGAGGCACAACTACATGAAGTGTGCAGTACCGGAAGGACATGTATGGTACATACATGGCCAACATCTGTCAACACGGTCCTACAGGTGGCATCAATTTGTCCCAGGTTGGCCCATTGGATATCATGATGCCGTGTCACAGTCACCCCCCACAGTGACATGTGAGGACAGATGTGCCCCAGGCACCACAGCTCAACGACAGGTACATTCCTAGGGACCCTGTAATGCCACATGGACACTGGCATCACCTGGAGTATCATGTGTACACCACAGCAAAACAAACATGACCCCCACAGGTAGTGGCCACACTTGCCATGGCAGGACAGACATGGACGTCTGTGACACACACGCACAACATCAGAGTCCATGCACACACAACGTGGATGTGGAGACTGTCTCCCATTGTGCACATGAAATCAGAGACATTGTAAACACTACATGCACAAAGACTGTGGAGGGCCATCACTATTGTGCCACTGGGACACCCTGGCTCAAACATACCGTCCCACATGGGACTCACGGGGTATGTGACATGACATACACAAACACCACTGTGAAATGTGACCATGACACATGCACAGATATGAACAGTTGCACATCACAGTGGTCACGTACACGTAACACCCATGATCCTGTCCCCATGAACACGTGCACAGCCTGGGGGTGGCTGCCCACAGGTGACACCCACAGGACAACATGTACACCAACATACACACAATAGGAAATGCAGCCTTACATGCCTTATGATAAGGTTTGGACAGGCTGTCGTGATGTAGGTGTGCCCCTCACTCCCTGGGAGCTATCTGTGTCTGGCATATGTCCATCTGAGACAGGCATGCTGACCTATGCCAGTCACATGTACAGTGATGCGTTGTACCGCAATGGACCGATCGGTGCCTCCGGCCGGCCCATTGCCTTCAATGTGTGCGGGTACGCGTTGTACCCCTGTGCGCGTTGTACCACAATGGACCGATCGGTGCCTCCGGCCGGCCCATTGCCTTCAATGTGTGCGGGTACGCGTTGTACCCCTGTGCGCGTTGAACTGCAATGGACCGATCGGTGCCTCCGGCCGGCCCATTGCCTTCAATGTGTGCGGGTACGCGTTGTACCCCTGTGCAGCGTTGTACCGCAATGGACCGATCGGTGCCTCCGGCCGGCCCATTGCCTTCAATGTGTGCGGGTACGCGTTGTACCCCTGTGCGCGTTGTACCGCAATGGACCGATCGGTGCCTCCGGCCGGCCCATTGCCTTCAATGTGTGCGGGTACGCGTTGTACCCCTGTGCGCGTTGATACCGCAATGGACCGATCGGTGCCTCCGGCCGGCCCATTGCCTTCAATGTGTGCGGGTACGCGTTGTACCCCTGTGCGCGTTGTACCGCAATGGACCGATCGGTGCCTCCGGCCGGCCCATTGCCTTCAATGTGTGCGGGTACGCGTTGTACCCCTGTGCGCGTTGAACTGCAATGGACCGATCGGTGCCTCCGGCCGGCCCATTGCCTTCAATGTGTGCGGGTACGCGTTGTACCCCTGTACACGTTGTACCGCAATGGACCGATCGGTGCCTCCGGCCGGCCCATTGCCTTCAATGTGTGCGGGTACGCGTTGTACCCCTGTGCGCGTTGTACCGCAATGGACCGATCGGTGCGCACCCATTGACAATGGGCTTGCCTGGCAACGGACGCGTTTTCGAATTTTGAACGAGTCGGTTGCTGGAAATTCAGTTGGTCACCCACAACAATGTTGCAAAATCATGTATGTCATGAAGTTGAAGATTTGAAGGATGCTGTGGGCGTGTTTTGGTGCTGCTATTCCATGGATTGGCCAGATTCAGAAGATGCAAACGACTTGGACCTATCACTTTGGACACAAGGGACAGGATCTGCCTCTCCAGCACATATATATTGCTGGTTGTTCCCCTGAGAGCCCACTTGCCTGCACTACATGCTCCAAGACGACATCTGCCACTGCACTGCTGCTGTCTCTGCCCCTCTGGACCCTGCAATGGCACGTACTGTGGAGAGAGCCCCAGCCTTCAGCCTTGAGGAGAACCAGGCCCTGCTGGACAGCCTACTTCCACAGTACAGCAAGCTGTATGGGACACCAGGGGAGCAGGTGAGTGTCCTGTGCACTGCCTTTCTGAATGTGCATTTTGTCTGACTAGCAAGGCTGAGAGTCTGCACGCCACTGGCTAGCAGGCTCACTGAGTAGTTGTCACCCCCCATAGTGTGTAGTGACTTGCACTGGACAGGTATGGTGCAGTGACAGTGCTTCTGAACAGGGTTTTACTCCCCATGCAATGATACCATGTAGTGACTTCTGGAAAACTGTCCATGGGCAGCCGTGCACTGCCTGTGTACACCATGTGCCCCTGTGATTGCGACATGTATATGCAACTGTGTCATGCACGGATATGTTGCATGTGTAGTAATGGCCTTATCACTTTGTCATCCTGACAGGCTTCTGCCCATCGGAAGCAGGAGATATGGAAGGACATCGTCCGGGCTGTCCTGTCCGTGGGGGTCTACAAGCGCCGGATCCGCAACTGACAAAAGAGGTGGCAGGACCTTCGGGGCTGGACCCGGAGGATTGCACGGGTCCAGCTGAAGCTGTCGCCTCCTCGCAGGAGGGGCGGAACACGGACCCTGACCCCCACATGCTCAGGATCCTGGCGGTGGTCTTTCCAGACCTGGATGGGCAGCTGAAGGCCAGAGAGCAGCAAGGAGGGGGTGAGTCAAAGACTGCACTGTGAACTCTGTCTAACATGCTATGTGCCCTCCTCGGGCCTGGTTAAACTGCCACAGTACAGCAGTCATGTTGTCCAGGAGCCATGTCCCTCTATTGTGCACTGCCCACTCCTCATCTGATACCCAGGTGTGGCCCTTACATGCAGGGAATTCTGTCACTTAGGACTGTGTCCTTGCAGTTTGCTTGACTCAAGGTGGGAGACAGCATCTGTTTCCCTGACTCTGTGGTGGGCATCATGGGTGGGTCCATTGCTTACACAATGCCTGTATTCTGACATGTATTCAGCGTGTTACTTTGATCTGTGGTCCAATTGCTGAGCTGATCCACCACATGTGGCTGGGGTATCTGGCACACACCCATGCTGCGGGTGGGAACAATGTTTGGGCCCCAGGAGTATGTATATGACGTGTGTCACACATACTTAGCCAGCTGCCTACAGTCCAGGGCTCATCCCTCATTCATGTGGGGCTGGACAGTCATGCCTACTCCAGGCCATACAATACACTCTGTACTCCCACTCCCGTGTATCAGCTGACACATTGTGCGCAGTGATTTGACCCCTCAGGTGTCTGCCTCTGTGTCAGTGTGCTGTGGATTAGTCGCCAGGACTGCTGTGGAGTTTCTTGGTAGGGGCTCAGCATGCCACTGGAGATGTGACCATAGGAGACGATACTTGTGTGACACATAGGTGTCTGATCAGCTGCCCATGCAGACTGGGGCATGTGAATGTGAAGTTCAGGCAGCTGTTCCCCATGCACAGCAGAGTGTGAGGGGCTCAGGTTCAGAGGGTAGTGTCACAGGTCTACCATATGTCCAATAGGTATGACCTGGACAGATGAGGGTTAAGAGGATGTGTTGTGGGGGGATGTACATGTGCACTTGTGCAGCTCCAGGACTTGCATTCCCCATGACCTACTATTGTGACACAGTGCAGAGAGTTGTTGTCTGGCTGCCAAGTCATACATCACTGAGACAGTGATGTATGACTTTGCAGTCATGCCTCCGCCATGGCATGTGTCTACTGATTGGTGAGCCTGCAGGGGAGTGACATGTGCTACATGCACACCATAGTGGCGCTGGCTATCAGGACATGGGTGCATCATGGTGTCTGTCGCTGGTATGCATCACATGCATTTCCTATTTGACTCTGGGCATCCCTTTCATCCGGAAACCTGTACTGACTCAGTGGCAAGAGCTGTGATGTGTGCATGTCCACATGCCACACCGTGTCCTCTGCACTGTCCAACTACTGTGTACTTGGTGCATGTGTCAACACTGGGGTGTTGCAATCCAACAGACACCAGACAGATGGGTGCAAGGCCATGTGGGATGTGAGTGCCATGCTTGGCATCAGACTGACAATTGACTTCTCCTGTTCAGTTAGGGCACTTTTAGCAATGTACAACTAATGATGCCAGGGCTTGCTCTGTGATGTGCTGTGCTCACAGTGGTGTGTGCGTTATGTGCAGGTGACTGATGTCTGTCTGTTTCCCCATTGTTTGCAGATACATCCACGGCCACGGAAGGGGACAGCTCCACGGACCAGGAGGAGCCAGAGAGCCAGACTGGGTCAGCAGCCGAGGAGTGGTCGGAGGGACCCAGTGGCACGGAGGGCGAGGGGAGCCACACCGAGGAGTCCTCAGCACCATCCACCTCAGCTGAGGACCAGAGCAACTCGGAGGATGACTCCCTTGTGGAGGCGGGTGTCAGCAGCCACCACACCCCAGCTAGTGTTGCTGTCCCCGCCACCACCAGCACCACCACCGCCCTCCCATCGGCTCCCATTCCCCAGGTCCGTGGAGGCTCCCATGTCCGGGAGCGTGTCTCCTTTGGGCCAGGCACCGCACCCCTGCCCCTGTGTCCCCTGCTGCCCTGAGTGAGGAGTCTGTGTACCTCCTTCGCCAGCTCCATGTAGGGCAGACAGCCATGCTGAGTGTCCTCCATGCGCACACCGCGCTGTTGACTCAGCTGGTGTCGTTCATGGAGGGCATCTCATCGGGCATGTCTGACCTACAGAGGGGCAATAGGTCCATGGACTCCTCCCTGACGGCAGCAGTGTCCCTCCTCAAACGGTCCCTCACCCCTCCTGCCTCTGCTCCATCCACACTCCCCAGCACCTTACCCATCCCAAGCACACACACACCGGCACAGGCACACACCGGCACAGGCACACACCAGCACACACACATCCAGCACACTGACACACACGCCAATGACAAAACGCACACGCACGCACATTCAGGGGACTGAAGCCAGACTCACAGGGGATGGGGCCCTGGAACACACACACGCATCCACATGCACTGCGCAGTCCTCAGTTCCCTCTCCCTCCAAAGCACCCTCCCTTGCCTCACCTGCAACCCCAAAGTCACAGCAGCTCGTCCTCTGTGACCTCGGCCTCTTCCCCACCGATGAAGCTGCTCCAGCATCCCGGGGGAAGAGGAAGCCCACCCACATGGAGCAGAGTGCCCCTCGCACCCGGACACCCTCCCCAGGCGCAGACGGACTGAGGCCCCCACCCGCAAGTCCCCCGGAGTCCTAAGAGCAAGACCCCGCCACCGCCCTGCAGCTCAGGCACAAGGTCTCTGTCCATCCCTCAGGCCCCCACTGCACAGGTGCCCCCACCACACCCTGCCCCAGGTTCCCCCACCCACAGATATACCATCCCCAAGAGGATCAGGCCTTCTCCCCCTGCCACTTGCTCTCCCAGCACCACACCCCCCGCGCCGCTTGTCTGTGCCACTGATGTGGTGAGGGTGTCCTCCCCCTCTGTCCAACCCACCTTGCCTGTTCCCCATTCTCCTCCCCTGGAGGTAGGCACTGCAGTGGAGTCCACTACCGCCCTGTCTGACTTGGGCACTGCAGTGGCGGACCTGTCCACTCCATCTGCAGGGTCAACTGCAGTTGTGCCGGCACCCACGACATCTGAGTCATGCCCCCCAGTTGTGCCGGCACACACCATGTCAGACACCTCCACTGCAGTTGTCAGTGGCTCTCCAGCACCAACCACCCCTTCCCTGACTCCCCCTGGTGAGCCCTGATCCTGTCCCTGCGGTGCCTGGCCTGCCCCCCGGTTGCCCCTCCTAGTGGATTGTCCCTGGTTTTGTGCAGGCATGCGTAGGGTGACATCTGCCAGTGTCACCCTGTTTGAACTTTGACAATGGACTGGCCATTGGCCTTTGCTCTATTTTTTCTGGACGTCGTTTTCAATCAACACATATGCTGAATAAAGCAACTTTCTTTTCTCTAGTGCTCTTGCTTCAGATGTACATGTTGTTGGTGCTGCTAACCATGCCCTTGCTGCAGTGATGGTGATATCTGGTCTCATGATTATGAAGTGTTACTGTGCAGGAACCCATGTGGTCCAGGGGGAATGTGTCCTATCATGTGGTATATCCATGTCATCAATAGCAGCATCTGAGGGTGTCATGTGTTCAGTATTTGGCAATGGGTTTCCTACTTACATTAGCAATTTCATATCTGTGGCTTCCACCCCTGCACATCTGTTGTGCCTGCCATCGTTGCATTTGTCTACTTCCCTGACCGTGTTGCCATCTCCACTGGACATGCAGGTTTGGGCATCAATGGGGAAGGACTCATCCGTGTAATCAGTGCAACATTGCTATACAAGTGTGTTGGATCTGTGCTGATGATTCCGTTGGCACATCCATGACCAGTTTGATGTGATGGGAGCCCTCATTTGGTGCTAATTGTTGATTGTGTGACCAAGTGCTCAGCTGACATGATGGGGCCCTACTGAGGCAACATATGGCACAGCTTTCCTCACACAGGAGTGGAGTCCCCTCATGGCAGTGTGTACACGTGTGACATTGCCTGCGCCCAAGGTGTGTGTTGTATGTGCATGTCTGTGTGTTCACTTCCATTTATCTGCGCATGCTGTGATCCCTAGTGTTGTACCTGTTTGTGATGCTTGCTGACTTGAGCTATGTTCCCCCAAAGTCTTCTCCCTGTGTTCTCTGTGATGTGGGTGCATGGCACATTACTGGTCATCAGGGTGTCACCCATAGGTGTGTTTGCTGTCAGGGCTGAGTTTGTGTGCAGACGCAGATGGGTCACAGTCAGGTTTCCCCTTGGCACTTGTTGTTTGCCCCTGTCATGTGATTTTCAGTTCGTGTTATCTTTCAGTGATTGTGACACGTTGTGTGTGTGACTGCTGGCACTCCTCAGGGTCCGGGCTGCAATGTTGGTTGTTGTCTATGTGTGTTCTTTGTGGGTGACCTTGGCTTCTTCATTGGTGTGTGACTGTGGCTGGGATCCCATTGGTTGGTGTGGTATCGCCGTCATGTCCATGTACAGCGTAGTGTGCAGTGTGTCAGACATTCAGGAGTCTTGTTGAGTGGCCATGTGTGATGTGTTTCTGCACCTTGGTTCCCACCCACCACCCTGGAATAGTCATGGGTGCATGTGCAATGTCACCAGTGCATGTGTACTTCACTGCTGCACATTGTTAGAGGTCGAGGGGTGTGGTCTTGAGTGTGTGCAGATGGGAGTTGTTGCCCAGCTAGTCCCCTGCCTCCATGTTGGCCTTGGCTTACTGGCCATGCTGATTGATTTGTGCTTGTGTAGGTGTGATGGTAGTTTGTTGCTCAGGACACCTGACTGTGGTTCACAGTGTGAACGACATTTAGCTTTGTCATCACAGTGGGATTTTTATTCAGCCCAGGGTCACTGGGGGTGGTGCTGTGGTGTGTCTGTGTCTTGCTGTGTCAGTTGTTGTTCCTACGTGCCTGTGTGACATGTGTGTTTTGTGCTCCCTCTCATCTGACAATGCTTGCTTGCCCACATAGGGGATTTGGATCCATGAGTTACCTTAGTGTGGCAGTGTATGCACATCTGTATGATTGGTATTCAGCTCTCCTCATGTGTTGTGTGGTTGCCTGGGGACACTGGCACCCCCACCCCTCACCTGCTGTGTATGATGACAGTGTTGGTCTGCCTGTTTGTGTTTGTGCATCTGCACCACTGCATTGGCATATCTTGGGTGTGCCATTGGCTGTATGTTGTTTGGTGTGTTTCCCCTGCTGTCCCTGGGACTCCTAGGTCATCGGTCAGCACAGTGATCATGGTTTGTGTGTCCCATTGCTGCCATGGTATGGTATCTGTTCACCTCACATCTGCTGTCTCCACAGGATATCTGCATTTGTGTGCCCATTGGTGCAAATATGTGGTTCTGCATTCTGATGGTCACTTCTGTCATTGTGTCATTGATGAATGTTGACGGTCTCAGCCCCCATGGGTGTTGTTTGTCTGCACATGGCCAAAGGAATGTCTCATTTGCACTGCAGTATTTGGCTCCCCCAATTTATGTCGCAATGGGACACATACACTACTTTGCCACAGATGAGTTTTTGGTTCTGTGACCAGGAATGATCCATGCAGTTTGGCAGTTGCAGCTCTTTCTTTGTCAACACTAACCTTTTGGTCACTGTGATGATGGGGGTGTAGACCCCATTGCCACAATGGTCAAAATGTGCTTCAGCTATGGACCCCACACTTGCCTTTTGGTCACTGTGATGATGGGGGTTTAGACCCCATTGCCACAATGGTCAAAATGTGCTTCAGCTATGGACCCCACACTTGCCTTTTGGTCACTGTGATGATGGGGGTTTAGACCCCATTGCCACAATGGTCAAAATGTGCTTCGACTATGGACCCCACACTTGCCTTTTGGTCACTGTGATGATGGGGGTTTAGACCCCATTGCCACAATGGTCAAAATGTGCTTCAGCTATGGACCCCACACTTGCCTTTTGGTCACTGTGATGATGGGGTTTAGACCCCATTGCCACAATGGTCAAAATGTGCTTCAGCTATGGACCCCACACTTGCCTTTTGGTCACTGTGATGATGGGGGTTTAGACCCCATTGCCACAATGGTCAAAATGTGCTTCAGCTATGGACCCCACACTTGCCTTTTGGTCACTGTGATGATGGGGGTTTAGACCCCATTGCCACAATGGTCAAAATGTGCTTCAGCTATGGACCCCACACTTGCCTTTTGGTCACTGTGATGATGGGGGTTTAGACCCCATTGCCACAATGGTCAAAATGTGCTTCGGCTATGGACCCCACACTTACCTTTTGGTCACTGTGATGATGGGGGTTTAGGCCCCATTGCCACAATGGTCATGGGCTGCTTGCATTGTGGGTGCCACACACATATATGTGTGGCACATGTGCTAGGGGGTCACATTGTATGTTCAAAGTCATGTTCGGTGTTGTAGGCATTTGACACAGCCTACACACGCTTGTCATGGTGGTGGGGGGATGTCTTTATCTTGCATTCCCTAGGTTGTGGTGTGCTTGTTGTGTCATGCATTGTCCATCCTATGAGTGGGGGTGGTAGTAGTGGTAGGCATCCAGCCCCCCTGGGTGTGGGTGGTAGTAGTGGTAGGCATCCAGCCCCCCTGGCTAAGGGTGGTAGTAGTGGTAGGCATCCTGCCCCCCTGGCTAAGGGTGGTAGTAGTGGTAGGCATCCAGCCCCCCTGGCTAAGGGTGGTAGTAGTGGTAGGCATCCAGCCCCCCTGGGTGAGGGTGGTAGTAGTGGTAGGCATCCAGCCCCCCTGGCTAAGGGTGGTAGTAGTGGTAGGCATCCTGCCCCCCTGGCTAAGGGTGGTAGTAGTGGTAGGCATCCAGCCCCCCTGGGTAAGGGTGGTAGTAGTGGTAGGCATCCAGCCCCCCTGGCTAAGGGTGGTAGTAGTGGTAGGCATCCAGCCCCCTGGCTAAGGGTGGTAGTAGTGGTAGGCATCCTGCCCCCTGGCTAAGGGTGGTAGTAGTGGTAGGCATCCAGCCCCCCTGGGTAAGGGTGGTAGTAGTGGTAGGCATCCAGCCCCCTGGCTAAGGGTGGTAGTAGTGGTAGGCATCCTGCCCCCCTGGCTAAGGGTGGTAGTAGTGGTAGGCATCCAGCCCCCTGGCTCAGGGTGGTAGTAGTGGTAGGCATCCAGCCCCCTGGCTAAGGGTGGTAGTAGTGGTAGGCATCCTGCCCCCTGGCT
The DNA here is from genome assembly GCA_963921515.1 of Calotriton arnoldi. Lineage (NCBI taxonomy): Eukaryota > Metazoa > Chordata > Amphibia > Caudata > Salamandridae > Calotriton > Calotriton arnoldi. The sequence goes on along the minus strand of CAWUFW010001824.1, from coordinate 675,583 downwards.
CAGGGTGGTAGTAGTGGTAGGCATCCAGCCCCCCTGGGTAAGGGTGGTAGTAGTGGTAGGCATCCAGCCCCCTGGGTGAGGGTGGTGGTGCGCATTTAGGCCCCTGTGTGCATATGTGGCATTGGTGATGGGCATCCCGCCCCTATGGTGCTGCTGTTGCTGGTGTAAGTATATTCAGCATCCCCGTGTGTGTGTGTGATGTGTCGTGTACGTGTTGTATGTGTTTTGTGGTTGGTGTCTGGCTTACCTTCTGCGCCGTACGCGTCCGTGCCTGTTCCGGTAGTAGATGTAGAATATTGGTATGATCGGGACGAAGGGATTCATGGTTGGTTCGTGTCGTTCGTCCTTCTCGTTGCTTCGCGTCGTCCTCGTCGCTTCGCCTCGTCCTCGTCGCTCGCGTCGTCCTCGTCGGTGCCGTGTTCGTCTCGTAGCCGTGGATCGTGTTGTGGCGCGAATCGGAGCTTATGTGCGCCTCTCCCGGATGCTTTGACGTGCCGTGCGTAGCGACGGGTTCGGCGCGTACGGGAAGCGCATCGTACTTGTCCGGCCGGACGGGGCTGCATTTTCCCTTCCGTGCGACTCGATTCGGCGTTTCCGGATTCGCCTCGGTCGGAGAACAGGACCTGGTTTGGGTGAGTACGGCTCGGCCGGATTTTTTGCTGTTGTGCGCATCGTACTTGCTCGTTCGGTGTGCTGTACGGATCGGTCGGGAAACAGGCTTTCGCATGGCTTTTTTCCCGACCGAATGGTATTGGGTGCGCCTCCGACCGAGATCGGAATCGGCCCCATAGTCCACTGAGCCACCAGACCCATCTAATTGCCTTTTAAAAATTCAATTACACATTTAAAATTGCAAACTATATTTAAAACAAGACAATTTTACTAATATTATAAGTGTATATATATATATATATTCAAGCTCACAGGTTGCCCTCCAGGTTCGGGGAGCACTCTAGGAGAGAGGCACGCATTCTTTCGTCAAAACCTCTGATGAAGAAGAAATTCGAAACGCGTAAGGCGAGACGAACTAACTGCTTTCCTGCATGTTACACATCGCCCGAACCATGAATTAAAGGTTTAGAGGTGAACCTGCACAGCTGTTCGAGTGATTCCTAAGTGTGTGGTAAACCTCAGAGCAATATGTATTTGCGGCAGCCCAGCCGCAAGGAATGCACCACCCCAAGATCACTGGGGGCCGCGAGGTACGTGATATACTCACCTCACTGCGGGGCATCTGTGATGGATTGAGGACGGCGTTGCATGTGGGGGCTCATACAGAGTTTTAAATTATAATTGCAGTAAAGACAGTGCACCATCCATGGTATAAATGAACTCTAACTCCCATAATGCCACAGACATCGTGACCATCGAGGGCGTGTCATTGCCAGTAACAGCGGTATGGGAGAGAGGCACGCATTCTTTCGTCAAAACCTCTGATGAAGAAGAAATTCGAAACGCGTAAGGCGAGACGAGACTAACTGCTTTCCTGCATGTTACACATCGCCCGAACCATGAATTAAAGGTTTAGAGGTGAACCTGCACAGCTGTTCGAGTGATTCCTAAGTGTGTGGTAAACCTCAGAGCAATATGTATTTGCGGCAGCCCAGCCGCAAGGAATGCACCACCCCAAGATCACTGGGGGCCGCGAGGTACGTGATATACTCACCTCACTGCGGGGCATCTGTGATGGATTGAGGACGGCGTTGCATGTGGGGGCTCATACAGAGTTTTAAATTATAATTGCAGTAAAGACAGTGCACCATCCATGGTATAAATGAACTCTAACTCCCATAATGCCACAGACATCGTGACCATCGAGGGCGTGTCATTGCCAGTAACAGCGGTATGGGAGAGAGGCACGCATTCTTTCGTCAAAACCTCTGATGAAGAAGAAATTCGAAACGCGTAAGGCGAGACAGAACTAACTGCTTTCCTGCATGTTACACATCGCCCGAACCATGAATTAAAGGTTTAGAGGTGAACCTGCACAGCTGTTCGAGTGATTCCTAAGTGTGTGGTAAACCTCAGAGCAATATGTATTTGCGGCAGCCCAGCCGCAAGGAATGCACCACCCCAAGATCACTGGGGGCCGCGAGGTACGTGATATACTCACCTCACTGCGGGGCATCTGTGATGGATTGAGGACGGCGTTGCATGTGGGGGCTCATACAGAGTTTTAAATTATAATTGCAGTAAAGACAGTGCACCATCCATGGTATAAATGAACTCTAACTCCCATAATGCCACAGACATCGTGACCATCGAGGGCGTGTCATTGCCAGTAACAGCGGTATGGGAGAGAGGCACGCATTCTTTCGTCAAAACCTCTGATGAAGAAGAAATTCGAAACGCGTAAGGCGAGACGAGACTAACTGCTTTCCTGCATGTTACACATCGCCCGAACCATGAATTAAAGGTTTAGAGGTGAACCTGCACAGCTGTTCGAGTGATTCCTAAGTGTGTGGTAAACCTCAGAGCAATATGTATTTGCGGCAGCCCAGCCGCAAGGAATGCACCACCCCAAGATCACTGGGGGCCGCGAGGTACGTGATATACTCACCTCACTGCGGGGCATCTGTGATGGATTGAGGACGGCGTTGCATGTGGGGGCTCATACAGAGTTTTAAATTATAATTGCAGTAAAGACAGTGCACCATCCATGGTATAAATGAACTCTAACTCCCATAATGCCACAGACATCGTGACCATCGAGGGGCGTGTCATTGCCAGTAACAGCGGTATGGGAGAGAGGCACGCATTCTTTCGTCAAAACCTCTGATGAAGAAGAAATTCGAAACGCGTAAGGCGAGACGAACTAACTGCTTTCCTGCATGTTACACATCGCCCGAACCATGAATTAAAGGTTTAGAGGTGAACCTGCACAGCTGTTCGAGTGATTCCTAAGTGTGTGGTAAACCTCAGAGCAATATATATATATATATATATATATATATATATATATATATTTAATAAAAAACAATGTTTATTACAAGTATACTAAAGTACACAATATTAATTACAACAATTTTCTTCATTACCATATTGTATACAATAAAACTTGCATTCTTAATTTTGATATTCTGTTCCACTATATTTTTGTCAACATATTTATGTCACATGATTTTTTGGAATCAATATTTGTTTCATTCACCATATTTGAAAATGTCCCTTTTCTCATGTAAAGTGTAGTTACGCAACTATTAGTCATTTTCTCTACTCCGGCACAAAGGGAACACAAACCTAATTGCAAAATGAGGAGCTTATTTATGAGCCCCTTGTTACACTTTTGCGTCACTTTTTGTGAGGCTGCAGCAGCATAAAATATGTGCAATGTTGCACCATATTTACAAAGTGACTCATCTAAGCAGATGCGTCACTTTATAAAGCCCTGCGCCACATTATACCTGCGTCGGGTATAATGTATGTAGGGTGGTTGTTCCCCCGCAAAAAGCCTTGTAGAAGTGGCACAGTGAAATATATCAGATTTCACTGTGCCACTTCTAGGACGCTACTGCCTTATAGCAGGCATAAGGGTGACGCAGTGCAATGGGAATAGGCTTCCCCCATGCATTGCTGTAGTTGCATCATGCTTACGACACAACTCCAGCAATGCGTGGATTTCACGCCGACAGATACGTCAGGATTCCTGACATATCTGTCATTCCATGCGACATGGTGCGCCGTACAATAAATGCGGCACATCCATCATGTCGCAAGGAGGGGGCACTGAAAAGTGTTGCATCCCTACTTTCACGCAGCGATGCAACACTTTTCATAAATGAGGCCCTTAGTGTTTAAGACTGGATGTATAAAATTCCCACTGCCAAAAACAAGTTTTTTCAACTTTGTGGAGGACTCGTATCTTTAACATTGGCACATTTTAAGGTTTCTTTTCTCACAAAAACAGCTAGTGCATGACTATCAAATTGTCCTTCTCTATTCCTGAACAAAGGATTCACCGGCTCCTTTTAGGAAGCCTAGTTTTATACCCCACACACACCAAAGTACAACATTTGGGCTCACTCCTCAAAAATAAATTGGTAACCGTGTGAAAGATTCCTGTAATTAAAGAAGGCACATTCTGAGGTTTTTATTTCCATGAAAAAGACTTTCTCTACTCTTACATTATGAGCATACCAGCTCAGTTCAGGAATACAATTTGTAAGACTCTTCTATATGATTTGCCCTTCAAATAACACAACCATCAAAGCTGAGAAAGTCTCTTGTAGCTGACATGGGCACTTTTGAGAATGTTTAAGCCTTGTTTAAGAATTTCTATTTTACACTCCAAATATAAAGGGCTGAACAAATAGATGTTTCAACTTTGTGAAAGTTTCCCATGTTTCACCTGGGCACATTTTGAGAATGTGTCTTCCCATAAAAAGGCGGCTGTACCACTGCCAACTTGATTTTTTTCTACTCTTGCACAAAGGACTGCTAGATCCATTCTGGAAATCCACTTACAGAATTTGTGTTCCTAAACACAGTAAACATTTGAAGTTTGTTAAACAAGGTAAATGTGCATATGTGTATATATATATATATATATATATATATATATATATATATATATATATATATATAGCTGCATACTTCGCCACAACGATCCAATAGCTCTGGAATAGACAAATGCGTACCCAATATTCGGTGCAAATAGTTTTATTCAACGCCCTGCACCACCGCCATGATGCGTTTCGGCCTTCAGGAGGCCTTGATTACATGTCGCGCATGCGGAGTGCCTTCATCTTTTTAAAGTGAAAGTGCTTACACTTGTGACCTCAACATTACAAAGCATAGACATAGAAGAGTGTTTTCCTTTACATCAACGCATTTGCACATACATGGTGAGTCAATAACATTCATAATGATTTTTTTTAATTCATCATAAAAAGCAAGAGATACAATAAATATTTATATGTTAATAAATACTTATAAAAATGGCGATGCATGTTGCAGTATAAAATGCATAAAAAGAGTACAAAAATATTACATTGAGATAAGACTGGTAAAATTCATGCCTAGTGCGCATTGTAAAACCATATCCTTCATCAATAATACAAACTCTTATGCAATTGATAAATCCCTATGCTGTATGCATATTATTCGAGATTTGCTTGCAAAACAAAGCACCTGTGCAAATGTAAACAATCCTGCCCACAGTGAGCCTTAAATCTCTCCTATCACTATAAATTAAAGTGCATGTGCTCTTAGAGAAGTGTCACCAACCAAAACCTGATGGTTTTTAAATGTGCAAAAAGTGCAGACAATACAATACATGAAGACTAAAAACTATGTAGGGCAGAACCATAAACAAGTTGTTACATAATTACATCAGAGCTATCATAGGCAGGTAAAAAAGTCCTCACTAGATTTAACACCTTGTGGTGTTTTACTATCTAACTCCAGTATAAACCTAGTTTCAAGTTTACGTAGTAGGGCCTCCCGGTTGCCTCCACGTCTTAATGGGGGGACTGCATCCACAACAAAATATTTCAACATATCCAGGTTGTTGTCGTGGGAGTCCTTAAAATGTCTCGCAACCAGGTAAGTTGCATCGCAGTTTGTTATTGCTCTCATGTGCTGGAGTATTCTTTTGTGTACCTGCAATTTTATGCTTCCTACTTACTGAAGGCCACAAGAACACTCCAGCACATATACAGCATATTCAGTTTTGCAGTTGAGCATTTTGGTAATGGGCACCGGCTCTGACTTAAATGGAGTCATATATGTTGTTTTACTAACCCCATATTTGCAAGCTTTGCATGATGTACACTTGAAAAACCCCTTCCTTGAGTTTAACCAGGTTTGGGTGGTTCGTACTTCAGGACTACTGCTCACCAAAGAGTCCCTCATTGAACGTGCTTTTCTAAAGGTGATATTTGGTGTCTGTCAACTGCTCCCCCAAAACTGGATAATTTCTCACTAGCACCCAGTTTTTATTCACAATCCTGCGTAAGGCTTTGTGTTGCCTATTGAATGTCAGAATTAGTCTAGTGGGCTGTTCTGGCTGTTCTATTGTACGGGTTCGGGTGCTCGCTCTGCTAATCAATGCAGCTGCTCTACCAATCTTCTGGGTTTTGTTGATTGCCTAATCAATAATGACATGCGAGTATCCCCTAGCCAAGAACCTATCACGACTCTTTTTGTGCTACGGCACAATCCTCATCTGTGCTACAGATCCGCCTCATTCGCAGCATTTCTCCGAAGGGAAGGCTGTGAATCAGGTGCTTAGGATGGTGACTGGTCGTGTGCAGGATAGTATTTCCTGCAGTGAGTTTTCTGTGCAGCCTAGTCTCCAACTTATCTTGCATGACAAAAACTTCCACATCCAGGAAGCATATGGAGTTTCTACTCATTTGGGCAGTGAACTGAAGATTGAGAGTATTCTGATTTTTCTGTTCAATAAAATGAAGAGCACCCTCTTCCGTGCCTCTCCAGATTAAAAACAGATCATCAATGTACCTGTACCAACTTACTACATGATTCGATAAAATGTTGCCATAATCAGTTTTTAGGACCTGTTCTTCCCACAACCCCATGTGTAGACAGGCATAACTGGGTGAAAAACAAGCCCCCATGGCAACCCCTCTGATTTGATGGAACACCTGATTTTGGAATAAAAAGAAATTGTTTTCCAAACAAGTTAAAATCATGGTTATTAACATTCTGTTGTGCATATAGCGGGACATAGGTCTCGTGTTCAAATAATGTTCTACTGCCTTAACTCCATCTTGGTGATGGATACTGGTCTATAGTGACGTGACATCAAGGGAAATCAAAATACAATCAGGATCCCACTTCACATCACTTATCTTTCTCAAAAAGTCACCAGTGTCCTGGACATAAGATGGTAGTTTCTTAACATGCTCCTGTAGGAAAGAGTCTACAAATCGAGAGGTATTCTCCATAAGGCTATTTTGCGCTGAAATAATAGGCCTACCAGGCGGATTCGTTGAATTCTTATGGATCTTGGGGATGAAATATATCACCGGAATTACTGGATGGTCATTCTTAAGGAAGCTGAATTCATCATTATTAAGAAGCCCAGCGCTTTTCCAGGCTAGTAATTATGTGTAGAAACTGTTCTGCCCGCTTTTGACCGCTTGAATATTGGCCCTCCTATAGCAATCCCTGTCATTGAGTTGTTTAAGGGCCTCTTCCATATAGAGATCACGCGGCCATAACACCACATTAACACCTTTGTCAGATTGTCGGATGATGACATTTTCATTCATCTGTAATTTTTTCATCAATTGAAAATAAAGGTTGTTCTGTTTGGTGTAGTTTGTACGAGCCTGTGCAGTTGAAAAATGGAGTTTCTTAAGCTCAAATGTTACTTTTTCATTGAAAATGTCCAAGTTGTCACGTAACATTGTAGGACAAAATGTAGACTTGGGTTTGAATTTGGTAAATATTGTCCCACCACATTCCGGCATATTGTGACTTAATTCTGATTGTGCAATATTGTTCTCATTGTGTAATTCCTGTAAATTTTGGAACAACTCAACATCTCCTGCTGTTAAAATAGATGGACTCAAAGGCTCTGCTGTAGTCACCGCAGGTGGTTTCTTGTTTTGTGTTCCCTGTAACAGATGAAATTTGCGCAGTTTCAATTTCCAAATGAATCTATAGATATCAATGCGCGTTTGTGCATAATCAAAGCTGCTTTCCAGGCTGTAAGATAGTCCTAGTGCAAGTATTTGGCGTTCAGCCTCACTCAATGTAACACTAGATAAATTAATAACTGTATGACAATCAATGTTGGCACTTTGCTCTTTCACTTGCCATTCCATCTGTTGTTTGTAGCTTTCCTGTTGGATTGATTGCCGGTGGCGGCTACGTTGGCGCCTCTCCTGGCGCTTTTGGTTGCGTCTTTGTTGGTGCTTGCATTTTGTGCATGGGGCGCAACGTATATCGCCAATCTTGACTGAGACAATCCAATTCTTGGGCTAAGGAGAGCTTTTGAAACCCCAATCTTTTACCAGCTCTGGCCTGTTCACTGTCAGATTCACTTTCAGGCACCGAGCTCAGGTCTGAAGCTGAAGTGGATATGTTCGTATTGCTGCTTGTGCTGGCTTGTGCACTCGTGAGGGGTCCAGTCATTTTAGATGCTTTGACCCGGTCATATCTTTTGGCAAACATGAACCTGTCCATGCTCATAGTCCAACTTATCGCGTTGGAACTTGAATGCTTTGCGTTTTTTATGGCCTCCTCCTCTCTTTGTAATCGTGTTAACATATCCTCACGATATTTTTTAATTACTGCTGTGACCTCCAATTTCTCAATTTCTCCATTCAGCTCATCAATTTTGATCTGTAATGCTGCGCGATCACTTTCAGCATATCTCACCAAAATTTCAACCAGTTTCCGTGATGATTCTAAGTTGCAATCAGCCCATTCGGCAAGCATCCTGGGGTCAGGGTTCTCGTAGCTATGCGCCAGCGTTATGCGCAACCCTCTGGGAACTCTCCCCACTTCCAGATATCTCGACAGGGAATTATGTTCCCACCATTTCGATTGCTCTGATTTCATGAGCTTTTCAAGCCGTTTAAAGAGATCCCTAGCATTGGGGTTTCCGATCTGTGTAGCGCTAACTTGCGTACTCGTTGTAATTTCCCCACTCGGGGAGTCATCAAACATCTTGTTGGCTGCTGCCTCACGACTCCGCAGTGCGTTGGCGGACATGGTGCATGTGTTGGGGCACTTAGTACTTTACAAAACAAACAATCGGGTGAATGCCGATGCCTGTCCGTACACACTCCTTCACTAGACTCTCAGAGTCCCTACCTTCATGAGTTACCAGGCGTCACTCGGGTCCTCCGACACGGGCTCCGTCCTCTTCTCAGATGGTGGGAACGTTGCTCTGTCCAGGGGCTGGCGGCTAATCCTTACGGAAAAAACAAATGATGATTTCCGGTCCGAGCCGGAAAACTGCTTCCTGCGCGCTACCCAATTGAAGGAGGGGTTCCGCAACTACCGAGGATGCCGCTCGGTATATTTACTGCTGCATACTTCGCCACAACGATCCAATAGCTCTGGAATAGACGAATGCGGACCCAATATTCGGTGCAAATAGTTTTATTATATATATATATTGCAACCTGGGTTTTGTGGATTCCGGAGTGCTTCCCAATCGCCAGTGGTGCTGGTTTGAGGCGATGCCACCTCACGCCTCTAACAATCGAAAAATCCCACTTCTCACATGAAGAATATACTTTGAGAGAAAGAAGAGCTTTGTGAGGAGAGGATCATTTCATTCTTGAATTATAGAGACAAAAATTATAAAGATGTGCCGGTTCTTAAATCGATTTCTCTATTGTAATAATCCTAAAGTGTCAGAACAAATTAGTATGGGGAGTTTATTGCAATCATAAATACAGTTTAACTTCTTAATGGAGACTAGAGTTGATAAGATGGGGGCTAGAAAACAAATTGAGAACTCAGATACTTGGATTTTTAAGGAAGTGTGAACCTTCCTGGATGAACACAGTTTAAATCAGTTAATGCTGCATTTGAAGTGGGATTCGTAGATATGGGATAATTCCAGTCTATCATAGTGGTGGCTTGAGTACCACTATTATCACATCATATCATCTCATGTGCATATATAAAGTGCATATTCACACCTGAGGGTATCTTGTTGCTGAATACCATATGTTTTTTGTTATTCAAGTAAATAGTACTTATTCTATAGACCTTGGAAGGAATAAAGGCTGAGCGGTAGCAGCAGGATTCAAACATGTGAGAGAGTGGTCAACACATATCCCTCAAGTGGATTCATTAATTTAATAAGCCACTAGACTAATACGATCTGTAGGGGTTCTTCAACATACCTATCATTACACATATCACTGTGGAGACTTGAATATGACTGTAATCACACATTATCACTGTAGGGACTTAAACATCACTGTAATCGCACAATATCTCTGTGAGGACTTGTACATGACTATAATCATGCACTATCTCTGTGTGCTATCCCTGTACATCCTATTAATCACAGACTATCTCTGTGGGACCTGGGCATGTCTGTAATCACACACATTCTCTTTGGCAACCATTGTTATACTATAGTCACACACCATCTCTGTGGGGACCTCGACATCTCTATAGTCACGCACTACCTCTGTGGGGACCTGGGCATTTCTATAATCACACACACTATCTCTGTGAGGACTTCGACATCTCTATAATCACACACTATCTCTGTGGGGACCTCAACATCTCTATAATCACACACTATCTCTGTGGGGACCTGGGCATGTTTATAATCACACACTATCTCTGTGGGGACCTGAGCATGTCTATAATGACACACATTCTCTTTGGCGACCCTGGTAATACTATAGTCACACACCATCTCTGTGGGGACTTGAGCATTCCTGTAATTACACGCAAGCTCTGTTTTGGCTTGAACATCATCCGCTTCGCATTCTCTGTATGGGGCTTTGTGAATACTGAAAAGTAATAAAGTTAGACTTTTGGTTTAAGTTTACATTGTTAAAACTGAAAAGTAGAAAAGTTAGATTTTTTATCTAAGTTTACCATTGTGAATAGGGCCCTATTTTAATGAGGACTTAAACACATTCATCTTCATGCACTATCTCTGTGGGGACTTAAACATGGCTATAATAACACACTATCTTTGTGGGGGCTTGAAAAAAACTATAATAAAACACTATCTTTGTGGGGACTTGAACATCACTATAAAAACATACCATCTCTGTGGGGACTTGAGCATTCCTGTAATTAAACACAAGCTCTGTTTCCACTTTAAGCACCAGGGGTGCCTTGAGGCATAGGGTCATGACTTATGTGCATATAGCTGGGTCTGAACTGGGGTGGCAAAGTGAGCTAAAGAACGATGATGGATTCAACCCAGATCTGTGACTGGGGGTGAGTGACTGAAAAGTTTCAGCACTCAGTCCATTATCTCCTTGCAAACGCTTTGTTCGCCCTAAGTTGGCAGGGTAGGCCCAGACGTTGGTCCCTTGCTCACTTTGCCACTGGATTCAAGCTAGCCTGGCTGATGAGGGGGTGTTACCCCGAAACCAGTCCCAGGATGCTTGTTTCCGGTCCAGGGAAGACCTCGTTTGGCAGTTCGGGCTGGACTGTTCCCATGAGGCACAGGGTCAAGACTGATTTGAATATAGCTGGGTCTGAACTGGGGTGGTGAAGTGAGCTAAAGAGCGATGGTGGATTCAACCCAGATCTGTGACTGGGGGTGAGTGACTGAAAGGTTTCAGCACTCCGTCCATCATCTCCTTGTGTTTGCTTTGACTTGAACATCATCAGCCTCACATTCTCTGTATTGGGTTTTGTGAATATTGAAAAGTAGTAAAGTTGGACTTTTTGTCTAAGTTTACCTTTGTGAATCGGGCCCTATTTTAATGAGGACTTAAACACAATCACCTTCATGCACTATCTCTGTGGGGACTTAAACATCGCTATATTAACACACTATCTTTGTGGGGACTTGAACAACACTGTAATAACGCACTATCTTTGTGGGGACTTGAACACGACTATAATAACACACCATCTCTGTGGGGACTTGAACATCTCTATGATAACACACTATCTCTGTGGGGACTTAAACATTGCTATAATAACATACCATCTCTGTGGGGACTTGAGCATTCCTATAACTATACACAACCTCTGTGTGGACTTGAACATCATTAGCTTCACACTCTTTATAATGTGATTTAAGCTTTGTATATACACACTATTTCTATGGAGACTTAAACACAATGATCTTCACCCACTATCTCTGTGGGGACTTGAACATCTATTTTGGCAAAAATCTAAGCAGCTAATCAAGCTCCGGGTTCCACTTAACCATATTCCTTGGTTCCATATGTTAATTTCTTTATGTGTTAGTTCCCTTATCTCCTAAGATGATTTTAAGCACTAATAAATAGGTTAAATACAGCTTTAAGTGTCTTTCTTTAAGCATGATATGATATTTTCTGACACATTAACATAATCTGTCTGTAATGTACACACCTAGTATATATGCAGCAATTCATATATGAATAGATTATAATGTTGTTTGTGTATATTGTTGATAAAATAAACATTTAGCCATGTGCCTTCGACTGTATTCAATCACAAATAGTGTTACGGACTAGGTCCCCACAAGGATGGTAGCACGTGTTCAAGTCCCCATAAGGAAGGTGCTGTGCGCACGCTTAAATAACAATATATTTGCAAATTTGAAGCAGGATCCTGTATCATGAATTTTTTCTTAACATTATTCTGTTATTAGTGTGTTTTAAAAACATTGGGAAAGGTTAGTCCCCAGGGGGTGGGGGGGGGGGGGGTGGTGGTGGTGGTGGTGGTGGGTGTGTCCGTGCCCATGTAGGCCTCTATAACATAGGGGAGTCGAGTGGTAGGTGCGTTTCTTGCAATAACGCCACATCTATGGAGTGCCTCGTCAGTTACGATAGGACTTTGCAGATAAGTGTTCTAAGTGTGTCTATACCGGAGACCTGCCCTTCGTCCGTTAGTCTAGTCTTTGGGTCATTCAGTGTAGCCATAGCTCAGCGTTGTATAGTACAATAGAACCTTGTGAGGAGCAAAAGTGCCCATAGTTTGCGCACTGCATTGTCTGTGTCCCAACTCCCTCCCGCCCCCACCCACATCGAGGCCCTCCCAACCAGGACCTGACGGAAATTTACCCAGCATGCCCCACTAAACCAAACCTTCATACTACTAATCCAAACCAAAGTAAACCCACCTCCCGCAATCCCTCCCACCAAATTGTGTCAGTGACAATTTCCCCAGTGTGTGATTCACTCGCAGGCGGAGGTTGCCAACAGTGTGTTATCAATCTAACCATTAGTAATGTACGTTCCACTCCGCACAACAACCTAACCATTTTAAGCATTAGCGTGAACAATGCTCATCATGCAGTCAGCGTGGCTATATTACCAATCAGGCGGCCGTTCCCGCCTATCAATCATACTCTAGTATATCCAACCTCTTCAAAAAATAAGTCTACTCCTAGAGCTGTGCCATGTCACAAACATATAGGGACACTGAGTAGCCCCTCAGAATACACCAATATCCGGGGTAGTTCGTAGTCTATTTTTGCAAACATCAGCCCCCACATGCACACGTGACCTATCTGAATCATGGTCGATCTGGCGTTCAGTCTTGCTCCTCCAATGGTCCTCCTTCCGCTCCGAACCGGGCATCCTTATCCGGGCTGTGCCGCTGCTCTCTAGACCAGTCCTTTATTGCTGTTTGCAAAATTTTTGGGTCCGTGAAAATTAACGACCTTCCTTGACGAATGACTCGGACGCGAGCCGGGTACAGCATTGCATAGTCAATGTTCTTGTCCTTTAGCTGTTTCTTTAGAGGGGCAAACTGACGACGTGCCTCTTGAACCCTCGCAGTAAAATCTGGAAACAGAGCATGCGTAGATCCCTCGTAGTGCAAAGTCTACCTCTCCCTGGCGACTCTCAACGCCGCGTCCCTGTCGCGGTAGTTAAGTAATTTAGCCATTATTGGCCGTGGAGGAGCACCTGGAGCCGGCCGTGGGCCCAAGGATCGATGCGCCCTCTCGACCACAAACATAGACGAGAAGGTATCGCTGCCTAACAGCGTGGTCAGCAATTTCTCTCCAAACTGTTCCATGTTGCCAGTAGGTGTTGACTCCGGCAGGCCCGTAATCCGCAGGTTGCTTCTACGAGACCTCGCCTCTAAATCTTCAGCCTTGTCCTGCAGCAACTGAAGCGACTTTTCCATACTTTTGCGGCCTGTGTCCATGTCCGTCTGCGCTTCTTCCACCTCTGTGATACGACGTTCAGCCATATCGATGCGTTCCGCATGTTTGTCTATTCTTTCAGACATCCTATCCATGCAGTAGGAAAGGGAATCGATCTTCGTGCCCAAGACCGTTAGCGAATTTTGAAGGCCCTTCTCCATCAAGGCCAGCATGGCCTTGATGTCGCCATCTTGTTGACCCTGCTCCCTGTCCCAGCCTGGGTCTCTATCATCAGCTGAAAGCGCACGGTCCCTGGGCTTGCGCTGTCTGAATGACAATTTCTGCTGAGTTTTTTCAGTTCTACCCATAGTGGCTGATCGCAGTTGCACTCACCAGAACCCTGTGGGCCGACGCAGATCCAACCAAGATCAATGTGGCACGTGGCGGATATGGGCTTTGTAATGGGTGAAGTTCAAGCACAATTCGTCGCGCTTCCTACAGGTTCAGTTGCTCAGCTTGGGTTTCCACCCCCAGAGGTCCAGAGCCACTAGCAGAGGTATCGAAGTGACAGTGGGCACCCCAGTCCTCGCCGCTCAAGCCCTCATGCCGGATAGTGTGCACCAAGTGTGGTGAAGCGATCTCCCAGTAGGGAACACAGCAGAAACTGGGCAGTTAGGGAAACGAGGAGCGTTGTGGCTGCCAGGTGCTGTGAGTGCGCCTGTCGCAGCCGGGGCAGACGTCGAGAAGCACCCCACCAAGCCGGTCTGTACTAGGATATCGGTGCACTCAGGACTCGAGGGCAGCTCAGGAGCCAGCCAGACCCCATTGTACTGGACGTGATGGGAGTTATACAGCCAATATAGGGGATGGATCGCTCCTCTCACTCCCTCTCCCCCACCGGTTCCAGCCACGTTATCACAAGGGAGAGGTCTCTCGGTAGGGTCTTCTGTGCCCGGTGCGCTGGCCGGCCGGCCGGCAGATTGCGCTTCTTGCTTTCCCCGCTTCACAGCCGCTATCCCAGGCGGGCCGCCACAGCAATTTACATGTAACTCACGCTGTCTATCCAGCCCCCGTGCCGCCTAGCTGCGCCTCACACCCGCTCAGGGGGTCGTTAGGTGCGTCTCTCCCTCCGCTACCAGCAGCGATTGCCAGGGCGCGTCCGTGCCGCTCCGGTGTTTCGGCTGACCCGCACGGGCCCGCGCACCCAGCCAGGCCCCACTTCCGGCCGGCTATGGATGTGCCCGGGGCCGGGGATGCACGGCCTAGTCGGCGCGCCACCTCCACTCGATCGTCACGCCGCCCACACACCTCTCAGGCGGGAGCCGGAGGTCTTCTCTGATAGCGGATCCGTTCCGCAGCACAGGAATGTGTCCAGCGAAGCCTGCGTTTCGCGCTAATGCCGGATAATTACAGGATATTGTGTTGTTAGTGCGGAGCTCTTCCTCTAAGCGGCCATCTCTGGCTCCGGCCATCTCCGGCGCCGGCAAGCTCCGCCCCCATCCCCCTTTATCCTATTAAATCTAACTAACATGTCCACCGTTCAAATTAAAAACGTATTTTTCCTATACTAATCCACCACCAATCCAGTTTGAGTTCCGGAGTAGTATGCTACTCGCTGAAAAGCAATTCAATGCCTCATCAGGGGTTGTTAGCGCTATATAAATACAATTACACTCATTTACTGACCACACTATGCAGCTATAGCTTTAGGGAATTATTCCTAAAAATGATTTTCCTGCTTTATACCAAGCCGGAACACAGAATGTGCACTGAAGAACTGATATGTGGCACCGTCCATCTGCAGAGGCAAGGCTGCCCCCCACCCCTTCTCGCCTTTGCTTTTTATCCTTGCCATGGACCCATTGGCCAGTTGCCTGAAAGATCGCCAATCCCAGAGTGGCCTGTATTCCAGGGCATGGAGACTACTTATGTCCGCAGACAACATCTTAATATTCACGCGCAACCATTGATAAGGCAGATTATATGATTCAGTGGTTACTCAGGCATCATGATTAATTGGAACAAAACTGAACAGAATGTACAACTCAGGTGGCATTGGATTTCTTGATTACCATGGTGGAGGAGTCTATTAAATACCTTGGCATATACTTGCATCACGATATAAAGACTATGATCCGACTGAATTATAGCCCAGTCGTGGAGTAGTTGTCCCAGTGTATTAAAGTATGGCTGACGTTGCCTCTCTCTATAGCGGGATGGATACCAATCAATAAAATGATTATTTTTCCCAGATTCATATATTTAATCTCAAGTATCACAAACCCACTGAAGACATCATTTTTTCGAAATCTCAGAACTTTATTGTCATAGCTCATTTGGGCAACTAAAACACAGCACATACTGTGGGATGACCATTTACTCCCTTATGACGGAAGGATTTGAAGTGCCCGGCCTGGAGCTCAGGCCCATTATCCTAGATGTCAGTGTATCCAGATAGAAGACTTCCATATTGGACACATGAGAGAGAGCGAGCAGAGGGAATGGGATTCCACTTGAATCCCTTACCACGAGGCCTATCTATGCCCAAGGGTGGAATAAATACAGTTACATCCACATGTCTGTCATGTAAAAAAACTTCGAGTATGCGAACAGACTTCTTTGCCTATACGCACCTTGGGGCTCAAAGCACATAACTGCCACCTCACTTACATTGGAAACTAGGGTAGTCCACACTTTGGCCAAAACTGGGATAACGACTAAGGTCATTTATACTCTGAGGGGACATTCCTTACACAGGAGCAATTTAAGGGAAGATGCAACTCCGCTCCTTTAGACATATTCACATGCTATCAAGTTAGGACTACAGCGGGTGAACGAACGTATGGATTTCCAGAGGAACCTCTTAGCTTTGAGACATTACATTAGCCTGTCTAATCGACTCTGCTGATTCCACGAGGTGGGTTTCTAAACTGCAGAATATGGGTCAAGTTGCTAGGCAGTGGGGCCTATATGGGCAAAAGAGACTGGGAATTGCAGCCAGGGTGCATGCTTTTGGGGAAGGTGCTGCCCGAACCATACCCAAAATGATAAGAGCTCGCATCGACATAGATCCAATGATCACTGTACTGGGCTACATTACAATGCTTCCATGTAACACTAGACGACATG
Organism: Calotriton arnoldi; assembly: GCA_963921515.1. Lineage (NCBI taxonomy): Eukaryota > Metazoa > Chordata > Amphibia > Caudata > Salamandridae > Calotriton > Calotriton arnoldi. Next base: position 658,740 of record CAWUFW010001824.1, on the reverse strand, counting down.
CATATGCATATATATACATATATATATATATATATATATATATATCTCTCTCTCTCTCTCTCTCTCTCTCTCTCTCTCTCTCTCTCTCTGACGCGAAGGGCACTGCATGGTCTGGTAGGAGGTGACATGTAAATATGACTTGGAGATGATTTCAGTTATCGCTAAAGACTGCGTTTGATAGAACTAATAGAACATTACTGTACTGCCTGAATTTCTGGAAACAGCGTAACGCATGTATGTATTTATCCACAACATTGTTACGTCCGCTTGTAACTGCCTGTTTGCATTGTTTTTCCCCTATGATAAAGAACAAAATATGCAGCTTTTACTTACGTCAGACATCACCAACTGCACCCGCAACCACTTACTTCGACCATGCACATCAAGCACATACAACCTCATTCACACGCAATTTACTATCTCAGAACAGACTACGAAAAAATTGTTTGCCTCAGTGCGCCACGAAGCCGACATCACCAACACTCACAACATTTCACAGAAACCTGGCTCACCTCTCCGTCAGCAAATATCCTTAATGTGCTTTGCTCCTCAAGACTACAACGTCGAGCACATCCACCAACATAAGAAAGGAAGAAGCATCAGTCATCCATTGATTACGAGGCCCCTGCACACTTCCCTACATCCATCATTCCAGTCCTTTAAACTCCTCTCCTGTCACTTTCTGTTATCAACTAACAAGACTATGACCAGGGCAACTGGAACCAAGCGGAAGGGGAGCACCCAAGTATGAGGCAAATAAAGGCAAATGAAATGGCATAATGCAGCACATTTTGTTTTTATATTATTACTTCATTAGTTTGTTATTTATATACATGGTAATATTGTCTGGGCAAAGATTTCACCTCATTACTCTCAGTTTAACAACCACATACAGAAATAACCAACTGAAAGATAACCAGTTAAAAACATGTTGAAACTGCTTTTAAATCGACTCGGACAAGACAGAGGTACTCATCTTCGGAAACAACCTCTTCCCCTTGGAACGGCCCACCACACTCGGCCCTGCATCTGTTTCCTCCAACCACACACGAAACCTTCGAATCATTCTAGATAGGCAACTAACCATGAAAAACCAAGTCAACGCAATCTCCTCCTCCTGCTTAAACCCCCTCGCATGCTCCTTAAGGACTTCCAATAGATCCCCATCTCCACCACAGAAATGGTCACCTAAGCCCTCAACGCCAGCCGCCTCGACTAAAGCAACACACTCTACGCTGGAACCACCAAACAACTAATCAACCGCCTCCAGACCATCCAGAACATGCAGCAAGACTCATCCTGAACCTCCCCAGGAGAACTAGCACCACCCCCCACCTCAGAGCCCTCCACTGGCTCCCCGTACAGAAAAGATGCCTCTTCAAGCTTCTTACTCACGCCTACAAGGCCCGCCACACCCTCGCGCCCTCCGACATCAACCACTGCCTGACTTTCCATTGTCCCACCAGGGATCTCCACTCCTCCTCCCTTGCCCTGGCCCACACCCCCCCACATCCGCTGGAGCTGCTGTGGGGGTCGTTACATCTCCTTCCTCGCTGCCAAGTCCTGGAATGACCTCCCCCTTCACCTGCGCACCTGCCCTTCGCTCCTGGAATTCAGGAAAAAGCTCAAGACATGGCTCTTCGACCAAGGACACGAGGACCCAGAGCATGGAGACACCCCCGGGGTGACAAGCAGCGCTTTATAAGAACTCTCTGATTGATTGACATTCCGTTTGGGCTACCAACATCATTTCTTTTGGTTTCAAAGGTGCAGATTATGCAGCAATGGTTGTACGACGGTACAATGCAGGTAAATACATTGTATGCCTTTGCCACGCTTTTTTTAGCACCCATGTTTTTACCGTGAATATGCATTTACAAGGCATGCCAATACCACGCACGCATTGTTTTTAGATTTAAAAACAATGTATTTGTGGGGGGTAGACCCTCCCAACTTACCCTAAATGCGTGGTATTGGCATGCGCTGTAATGGTAACTTCTCGCCTCAACTGTATGTATGCACTATATCTCTATGATTCCACAACACCAGTATCAAAGCCCAAATTTCAATGGATATAAAAGCTGGCAACAGCGATTCCTGTTCTGTGGAGTGAAACCTTCCTAGCAGAACATGATTCGTCCAACTCTTCAAGCGCTCCAACCACTGCCTGTCCCCATTTGCTAATTCTGTTGCTTTGAAATCAGGTTCTTTTTTTTTTTTCTTTTTTTTTTGATAATCAACTTTATTGCCTTTTAGAAAGCAAAGAAAAGTTAGCACTGACAACACGTTATACAGGTTTGCATATTGGACATAATGGGGGCATCTGATTGTGTAATCTTACATTAGGCACAATGATCAAGCACATTATATAGCGAAAAGAAAACATTTTGTCGAAGGCAAAAGTCCATCCATGTGGACCCTGTTAACCCATTTGATCAGTCCACTTGCCCCATACCCTTTGCTATTTGGGTGGGCAACGCCTGGCTTCAAATAAAGGCTTCTCTTGGGCAGCGCACCAGTCCACCCCTCGGCGCCATCTGGCTATTATGGGGGGGTCCGATTGCAACCAGGCCATGGCGTTATCTCGTTTGGCCACCATGATGGCTGTCCCCAGGAATAATTTGTCTGCACGGAACCCATCTAGACCGACCATAACGCCCAGGAGGAGGCGCATAGGATCATGGGGTACATGCCAACCCAAGATGTGTGTGAGTTCGTATTCTATTTTGTGCCAATATTTTATGAGGCGGGGGCAAGACCAGACCACATGGTAGAAGTCTGCTGGTTGGTGCCTGCAGCGCGCGCATTCGGGCGAGGTGCGCAACCCTGCTCTGTGTAGTCTCTCTGGGGTAAGATATGCAGTGTGGAGATAATAGATTTGGACGAGTCGGAGTCTGGCAGAGGTAGTGATCATCTTGGGAGCCATAAGGGCATCCCGCCAGCCCCCCTCTTCAAGGGGGCCCAGCCAACCCTCCCAGCGAATTCTGAGCGGGTCTAGAGATGTGGGGCTGTTGTTCGTGAGGGTGCGGTATATACGTGATACGCCTCCCTTCCCGAGATTTCCCATCATGACCTGTGCTTCCGGTGGACTGAATTCAGGGAGTGTGGTGCCCGTCGAGATGTGTGTGCCGAGGGCGTGCCATAACTGTAAGTATCTGTAGAATTGTGAGGTGTGTAAGGAGAAGCGGGTCTGTAGGTCCTGAAAAGTCTGTATGTGGTCTCCTGCCCACACGTCGCCCAATTGGGAGATACCAATAGTCCCAGTGTTTAAACCCTCGTAACGCTGCCACTTCGCGGAGCCACAAGCCTTGCCAGAGTGGCGTTTGTTTGGTCAGTTTGGATTCCCACCTTTTAAGACGCAAGGCCGAGCGCCAGGCCAGGAAAACTGTTCGGGTCACCGTTGGGAGCGTCCTAGGAATAGGGGAGCTGTACACGAGAGCTTGGATTCGAGGGAAGTCCATGTCTCGGAGTTCAGTTTTGTAAGCTGGATCGGACCATCCCCCGGTGAACCAGTCATGGAGGACAAGTAACCTCGTAGCCAGATAGTATAGGTAGAGGTCCGTCATGCCCATGCCACCGTCAAAGGACGGATTGCGACAGCGGTCAAGAGACATCCACGGCCTTCCCGTTCCCCACAGGAACCGTATGATCATGGCGTCGATCTCTCGGAACCAACTTCGGGGGTAGTGGAAGGGAGTATTTTGAATAGTAAATAGGAAGCGGGGGAGGATCATCATTTTAAATAGTGCCACCTTTCCAAGCGGGTTAAGTGGTAGGACTTGCCACCGATTAAGGTCCTCTCTGGTCTTTTTAAGAAGTGGAGTAACATTCAGTGCCTACTCTAATTCAGGGAGCAGAGCAACCCATATGCCCAGGTATTTAAAGGACTGTCGCCTGATGGGTATGTTGGCTTGCCAGTAGAAACATTCCCTAGAGGGATGGAGAGGCACGAGGGTCGATTTGGCTGGGTTCAGTCGAAGGCCCGAGACCTTTTCGAAGGCTTGAAGGGACTGGAGACATCTGGGGCCGGAGTGGGCCGGGTCAGCGAGGAAAAGCAGGACGTCGTCCGCATATAGTGCGATTTTATCCATGTGGTGGTTTCCCCAAGCCCAGCCCTGGATCAAGTCATCCGCGTGGATGAGACACGCTAGGGGTTCCATCGCCAGAGCGAAAAGGAGCGGGGAGAGGGGGCAGTCTTGCCGAATACACCTTTGGATTAGGAATATCTCAGTGAGGGTTCCGTTAATCAACACTCTGGCTCTAATGTTAGAGTATAGGACTCGAATGAAGCGCCGGAAATTTCGACCCATACCCATCAGTGTAAGCACCTCGTCAAGGTAAAACCAGTCCACCGTATCAAAGGCCTTCTCGAAGTCTACGAGGAGAAGCGTTAGATAGGGGTGAGTGCCCGACGATTAGCAAGCTCCAGAGGGAGGCGTCGTAGGCAGTGTCTGGTGGCTCGAGCTGGCATGAAGCCACATTGATCCGGATGGATCAGTTTGGTAAGGAGCAGGCGCTGGGCCAAAACCGTGGCGTAGACTTTGATTTCGGTGTTAATTAGAGAGATCGGTCTATAGTCCGCACAGGAGGACGAAGGCGGTTGGGTTTTAGGGATGACCACAATGGTGGTCGTGTCCGTCTCTGGGAGAAAGGCTCTAACTTCCGCCACCTGTTGGAACAGAGCCGAGAGATGGGGGACCAACAGCTCACGATAGGAGGCGTAATATTCCTGATGGAATCCATCAAGACCTGGAGTCCTCCGGGACGCCAGCTGGGAGATCGCCGCACTTCTTTCCTCTGGAGTGAAGGGAAGGTCCAGACTAGCTGCCTCTGAGTGCGACAAGCAGGTGAGACTGACCTGCCGAGGATTAAGGAAGTCTGCGAGAGTACCTTCCAGCCTGCGTGCCGAGTATAAGCAAGAGTAATAATCCGCAAAAGCCTGGGCGATCTCAGGGGAGGTGCGGCAAATGGTTCCTGAAGATTTGCGGATCTCAGGTATTATCCGATTAGCCAAGGGGTATGAGGCCAGTCTGTGCAAGAGTCTCCCATTCTTATCCCCCCAGCCGTACACACGGGCGACAGATGAGCGCCACAACAGTTTGGCCGATTCCAACGAGGCTTGTTTGATCTCCTCACGTATGGCTGTTAGCTGCCTCCCGTGAGCCCTGTCCGGGGTTTTGGCCAAGTCAGCCTCCAGCCAGAGTGCCTGTGCTTCGAGAAGGGCCAAGTGACTGTCCTGGGTCTGTTGCTGCGCTCGAAGGCAGCTTTTGGCCACTCCTCGGATGGTAGCCTTACTAGCTTCCCAGAGGGTGCCTGGTGAAGCTACTGAACCCAGATTTGCAAGGAAATATTGCTGAAGTTCTTCCCCTATAGTCTTGCGGAACTCCTCATTTTGGAGGAACCAGGCATTCAATCGCCACATAGGGCACAGCCCGTCCGGGGTGCTGCCTAGGTGTAGGAGCATTGCTGAGTGGTCCGAGACTCCCCAGGGAAGGATGGAGCTAGTGGTCACACGATGACAGTCAGGGGCAGGCATAAAGATCATGTCGATACGTGCGTGGGAGTGGTGCTCCGCCGAAGTATGTGTGTATTGGGGGGTCCGAGGGTTCCAGATCCTCCATATGTCGCACAGGCCCAGGGTGGTCGCCCAGTCAGCCAGCTTCTTAGCATGGATCAATCTGGTAGGGGAAGGGGTGCCTGTAGTGTCAAGGGTGGGTTGCATGACCGTGTTGAAGTCCCCTCCCAGGATCATTTGTCCTTCGGGCAACGTGGAGATAGTGTCAGTGAGGTGCTGGAGCGTTAAGGTCAGTGTCACGGGGGGGATGTATATGGATAATAGATTAAGGACATTCCCACCCAGCGTCCCTGAGAGAGTCAGAAATCGCCCTTGCGGGTCTTTGGTAACGTGAGAGAGAACAAATGGGAAGGTCTTTTTGAGTAGGATGGCCACTCCCCGGGAGCCCCTGCTGAAGCCCGAGTGCCACACTCTATCAAAACCATAACGTGCTAGAAAGGCGCATTGGGATCCCATATGGTGGTTCTCCTGGAGTAGGAGGACATCAGGGCAGTGTCGTTGGGCATACTTCAGAACTGCCGTGCGTTTGATGCGGTCAAGCAGGCCATTTACATTCCAGGACATGACCCGGAGGGAGTTAACTCTTTGAGTTGTGTGTGTCATATGGAGCAAGAGATGTGAGGGGTGTGACGGGTCGCGCCCTGTGACGAGTTCAGGGTGAGAGGCGAGTGCGACCCTCCCAAGTTATGTCCATTGTGCCAGGTCATCATGTGCATATGACGTTCTCTTATTAAAGTGCTTTGTGCGGTCAGAGATAGAGAGTGTAGTATAAAACATGAAACTAAACATCGGACAATGGTCCTGAACCCTCCCCCCCCGCCCTATACTTCTGGAACTGAAGCATCTGTCGCCCTACAACTGAAGAGAAACAAGCTAAACGATAGTGTTTAGCGCAGAAGATGCGTGGTGGACCCCTCCGCTCGTGTCGGATGTGAATGTAGCAGCGTCAAGGTTCTACAGTACGACACCGCAGATTAGGTAGCTCTAAACTACAGATGGTGGTGATTTTCGTGTCTTCATTATTGTCCTTCAGAGGAATTTCAGATTACTGGACTGCGGGAGAGGTCAGAGTCTGTGGCCGCTCGGTCCAAAGTGATCGCGGGATTGCGTTCCCTGGAGGAGTCCTCTGCAGATCTGTTCCTTTGTCGAGGCCAGGAGCCAGAGGGGTTGGCCGCGGCCGCGGGCGGTCGGGCTCAATGATCTGGGGATGTCGGTGCGACCCTCGCGTCGTCTGCGAGATTGTGTGCGTCTCCTGCGCTGTTTGGGAGACGAAGGTCGCGAGGCCTGTGGACCAGAGTGGGTAGGTGAGGGGCCTCGCCGGACCCCAACGGGGCGCTCCTCGGTCAGCCAAGTCCAAGCGGCAGAGGGGAATCAAAGAATTGCGTTTTGCCCTGGAAGATAACACGGAGATGGGCTGGGAAGAGGAGTCTATATTGGAGGCCAAGATTACGCAGTTTCTGCTTGACCTCTGTGTAAGAGCGTCGCTGGGTCTGCACTTCCCTGGTATAGTCCGGGAACACCATGATGGTGTGGTTCTTGAACCTCAAGGTGCCCAGGATCCGTGCCTCATGCAGGATCGCATCACGATCTTTGAAGTTGAGGATCCGAGCGATGATAGGACGATGTGGGGCCCCGGGTGGAGGCTTGGGTGCAAGGGAACGGTGGGCCTGCTCAATCGCGAACCAGGGAGAAAGTGTGTCCTTAAGCATCCAGGATGATATCCACGTTTCAATGAAAGTGGCCATCTGACCATGCTGGCTCGCTCCCTTCCGGAAATCCCACCAAGCGTAGATTGTTGCGACGCGAATGATTTTCGGCATCTTCAGCTCTTTAGTGTAACTCCTTAGCTTGGGACTGTAGGTGGGTCATTTGTTCTTTCAATTGGTGGACATCGTCTTCCACCGTGGAGAGGCGGGACTCGGTCTCCAAAATGCAGGCCGTAGCGTTGCGCAAGTCCTGCCGGATGAGGGACATGTCAACTCCGACTTCTCCAATCTTCTCTTCCACCGATGTTCGAGATGCGTTGATGGCTTGCCGGATTGCGGCCAGGTCAACACCTTGAAGAGACAGGCCCCCAGCGGCCCCCTCCGGGGGTACGTGTTCAGCGGTAGTGAACTGGTCCATCTTGGTTTGTGTTTGGGTAGTAGAGGACTTGGGGCCTCGATCCCTCCCCATGTTTGGTAGTGGAAGAGTCTAGTAGGGTCGGAGCCGGTGCGTCCCCGAATCGGCCCCCCGAAGTCCAGGGTCACCAGGGCGTCAGATCTCGTTGTTTTGTGCCCGGATGAGAGTGTACCAGGACTCAAATTGAAGGAGATACGGGCCGTAGGGCTCCTGGCGCTCGGGGCGAGCGGCCACCTCGGAGGGCCAGATGAGTAGACCTCGCCGCTAGGGCGACCCCCTCGGGGGGAGGCGAGTGCGACCAGAGGTTTGAGGAGAAATGGAGTCCCACTGTCCAGAGATATTCGGTCTAGGGACCGGTGTCAAGCCCGGACAGAGCCCCGGCGCGGGAGGAGCGGAAGTCGCCGGGCTGGGTCCGCCCCAGCTGCGAGGTGGGACAGCCACAAGGCCTCGATGAGAGAAGCGAGGTACAGCAGGGCTTTCTTGTGTGGAATGCCGGCCGGGAGGAATCCCCCTGGAAAGATGGAGCGGCCCAGGGTATGTGGGTTGCAGGAGGTGTGCCCAAGTTTCTTAATCTCGGCCCAATTGTCTCTGGGGTGCCAGTCACCCCTCTGTCCGCTCGGGCGGACGCCGTACCGGGCTCAGCCAATCCCCGCCCGACTCCAGCAGCCCCCAAAGGGCTCAGTCAGCGTGGCTCCCCAGGCCCAGGAAAAGGGAAGTCTCTGAGGGTTCGGTGCGGCAAGGGGCTCAGACAAGACCACACCTCAATCACCCAGGCCGGATCACGCCGTCAATGGCCCAGATCAGAACATACCTTCAAGGGCCCGGAGCAGGCCACACCTCCAACGGCCACTGCAGCAGGCCTCATCAGGTACGTGGCGCCCGGGGACCCCCAGGGCAGGCCCAATTTATGAATCACCAGAAATGGGGCCCTCTCTGTCCGCTCTGGGGCCGGTCAAGGGTGCTCTCCTCCTTCACCGCCCAGTGGGTCTCGGTACTGGCAGGGCACTGCCGGTGGGGATCGAGGAGGCGGGGTCTGGAGAATCCGCAGCCGGCCCCCGATCGCGAGGGCTCCCAGAGAAGGGTGGGGGAGAAGGCCTCCGATGGGTGTGGGGGCCAGCCGGACTCCGTGGCCCCCCCGGTGTGCACCGCCGGATGAAGGGGTCCACCCCAGGCCACACACCACCAGGACGTCAGGGGCAGAAGACACTCATCGCCGTCACTCAGGGATCCGAGGCCGCCCCGCGACTCCCTCCCGTGGCAGCAGTCAGGTCCGGCGGGACCTCCCCATGAGGTTCAGGGTCGGATCGTCGTTTTCTCCCACGGCAGTCCAGGCACGGCTCGCTCAACCGAGTCGAAGCTCACAGGAGATCAGGCCGGGTCCCCACGGAGCCGCAGATCGTCCGGCCGCCTCAAAGAGAAGTCAGCGTGGGCACTCGGTGGTCGGGCCTGCAGCCCCAGCATGTAGGCGGCATCCAGCACCCCCGGGAAGGCAGCAGGTAGGCCCGTCTCACAGCCCAGTAGGCCACAGGGTTCCGCAGGTCTAAGCCGTAGTCTCAACCCGCCAAAGGGATGGCGATCGGGGCAAATCGGGATGGCTCAAGGGTAAGGGACGGCTCAGTGTTCCCAGAGGCAAGGCAGCGGGCTCAAGGCATTCAGCGGTCACCGGTGGCGGCGGAGGGTCGCAGACTGCCGGCAGCGCACCTCGGGCGTTCAGGAGATTTCAGGCATCCCACTCGAACTGTGCCCTATCAAGAGAGCGGTAGCAGCCTGAAGGGCAGAAATATAGCTGGCGATGGCTATGGATTAGGGAGCGGATGATGGAGGGGTCCGGAGCACTCAGAGTGCGACCGTCATCTTGACGCTCCAAGCCACGCCCCCTGAAATCAGGTTCTTTTTAATAGTAAACTTACATATTAATGAACATTGTGTGTCATCTGTAAACTATAAATGTAATCACTCATGACATACAGTCAACTCAAGGCAATAGAATTATGACCATTGATTATGCACATATCGATCTGATCAAATGTTAGCACTTAAAGGACCAAGAAGGCAAGAGACCACTTAAAGAGGTTGGTGGGCATAGTAAACATCTCCAAAGAAGGTGATGTGGGTTTTCTCTTTGCTTCCATCAAGAAGCAGGAGGCAGATAGCACGTTATTGCAACAGTTGTATGGGGTGCAGCACTGATAAGTGTGAAAACGGAGAAGGTTGTGGACAAACCAATGCGATATGGCAGTGGTATATGGGTGAGTAACTGGGTATGTGAAAGGCAGTATAGGTGAGTGCTGGGGTATACATGTGACTGTATGGGTGTGAGAGTGGCTGTATGGGTGAGTGTGTGCTTGTGTCAGTAACTGTATAGGTGAGGGAGTACGTGTTAGTATGAGTAAGTAAGTTGGTGAGTGTGTAACTGTATGGGTGAGTAAGTGGCTGTGGGATTGACTGTATGGGTGAGTGAGTAGGTGTATGAGTAGCTCTATGGGTGACTGTGTGAGTGGGTGTATGAGTTTATATGTCAGTGGCTGTATTAGTGAGTGGATGTGTTGATCTATGAATCAGTGAGTGGGTGTGCAAGTACTGGTATTGGTTTGTGAATGGTTGTGTGGGAGTGGGTGTATGAAAGGTTCTAGGGGGGTGTGAGTGGGTGCATTAGTCATTTTGTGGATGATGTCATCAGTGATGTAATTAGTGATGCGACTGATCATGTCATGAGTGATGTAATATGTGAGGTCATAAGCAGTGCATTGCAGGGGCACGAGTTATAGTTAGCTCAGCTAACTAGAACTGCTGAATGTCACTGGTTTTGTACAAGAGAAACCTGAGCCCAACTATAACGTTTCTGTAACCATTGTTTTTTTCTGTGAATTTCTCCGTTTTTTTAAATTCCAATTCCTAACTATAACGTCCCTGTAACCTTTGGTTTTTTTCAGGGAATTTATATGGTTTTTTTTAATTGGTAATTCCTAACTGTATCGTACCTGTAACCTTTGTTTGATTCTGTGAATTTCTATGGTTCTTTTAAGTAGTAGTCATGTTTGCAGAGTGGTGGAGAAAGGTGGCTGGGCCTCCAACCAGCTCTCAGGAATCCCGCTGTGTAGGACTTATAGGAGGTACCAGGAGGGCTTCTTGGCCCCCAAGATCGCTCCGGAGTAAAGTGGACTTCATCCCCCAACCAGTAGTGCGCCAGGAGGAGCATTTGCAGAGTGGTGGAGAAAAGGGTCGTGGCTTTTAAAGACCTCTGAGCAATCCTGCTGTGTGGGACTTACTGGAGGTAACAGGAGGGGTAGTTGGCCCCCAAAGACGTCTCCATGAAAAAAGTTAGTTAGGAACACTTTATTTATTCTTTGCTTACAAACCATACTTAAACTACACAATTTGAATTCCTAAAGTTATAGTTAAAACTTTAATTTAGAATTTACACACCACCTTCACATTACTATAAGTCACGCACCTATATACACAGTGTTACTTATACCTTACATTTTAACTTAACACAACACCGTCAAATTACTATAAGTCAGGCACCTCCGTACACAATGTTTTAACCTCATTAGCCACACTACATAAACTACAGCCTGCGCTTTCTCAATGCACTACTTATACCCTTACATATGACATCACTTATACCATGTGAAATCTTAGCTTTCATAACAACACTTATGACATCTCAATTGAGATGATTTTTCAGAACACTGTGCATGGTAAAGTCGCGAGTTATAGTTAATGTAGTGTAGCGAGTGAGGTGAGAACACTGAATATGGAGATGCGTGACTTATAGTAATAGGATATTGTATTTTTCTTAGGGCCAACAAGAAAAAGTATTATGTTTTGTTTAGCCCCATCAGCTCCATGGTTTGATTAATTAACCAACATCAATGCGATTCACTATTCGTTGTAGAGTAATGTTATGCCAAATGTTTGGAACGTTTGTGAAGGGTTCTTATAGAATTCTGGGGAGGTAATGTGATGGTGCAGTGGTGGTCAGGGCAGCAGCTGGATGCTGTACCACCACGGCTGAGTAAGTTGTGTGTTGCGCTCTTCACTCGTGGGTTTGCTATCTATGTATGTTGAATAAACTACTTCATTGAACTATTACGCATGCAGAAACATCATTTTAACAATTGTCGACGATTGGAAAAGCAACGTTATCTATCGCCCACAAGTCTGAAAAACTGCAGGTTGAAGAATTTTGTAAATACATATATTTTTCGAGTGGTTGCTTTGACCGGTATTGATACTGGGACTTCCAGTAGCCAACAACTGAGGTACTGTACATTTTTATTTATTATTAAAGAAGTGAGAGCTTACAGTTATCCAACAGTTTCAGGAGCGCAATAACTTGGCTGGGAGCACGAGAGTACAGAGAACCTGGAGCATGCTTCACGTGTCATACTCTTCTCCACGTATGGTGTGACATACTTGTATCTGCATTTTCAAGGCCTATCAGCTTTAAAGAGAAACATGCTCGTGATGTTAGTACGGCGGCCACCTTTGTAGATTACAGCTTCTGTGTAACACTGATACGGACACTGTTTAGTGACATTTTCCAACACCTAAGTTCTATAAATAACATTGTATCAGTGATACGCACACTTTTGAGCTATTTCTTCAGGAAAAACAGCAGGTCAGTGATACGCGCACTTTGGAATCGCACAGATATTGGTTTATTTATCCTGCAATTTGCTATTTTGTTTAAAAGAGAAAAAAAAGAGGTATGTTAATAACAACTTTTCACCTGTGATACACACACAAACACTACAAGGAACTGTATCACTATAAGACTGTCTTATTATATATATATATATATATATATATATATATATATATATATATATATATATATATATATATAAGAATCTTCCTTCTGCTTCTGAGATATATATATATATATATATATACGTATTATACAGTGAAGTGTTTCTATTTGAGAAATGTTATCTAACGTTGGGGGCAACGGAGAACTAGTCATGGCTACCAGTGATCTGCATAACTGACCCAGTCAATTTTCACCAGTACCTGGCAACCAGTTTTAATTTGGAAAAAATGGTCCAAACATTTGAAAATAATTTAGTAGCTATTGACGGCAAAACAATTTCTGCTGAAAGGAAGTTAGCATTATTGATTAGTTTTAGGTAATGCAGCACCAGAAATTTTTGAAAATTTACAGCCTATAACTGCACCATCTGGAGATGCGTTGGGGGATGTTTTTATGGAAGCAGTTTGCAGATTGCAAAAAGAGTTCATTCAAGAGTCAATGTCATGGCAAAGACAGTTTGTACAAAAGAAAACAATATGGTGAAGAGTCAGTTGAAGAATATATTGCTGCTTTGAGGGGGTTAGCAGCTAACTGAATTTGGGGCGATTGCCGATACATACATTTAAGACCAATTTGTGTTCAATTGTGAATCTAAAAATACAGGAGCGTTTGTTGGCATGTCGTAATCCCAAACTATGCGAAGTTTTAGATCTAGCTAAGGGGTTAGAAAGATCTATGTTGTCAACTAAAGCTTTAGCCTCCAATGAAACACATTTAAGTTTGCCTGTATTTGTAATTCAAAACAAAAAGAAACAAAAGGGTGTTTATAGACAAAATGCAATTTTTTTTAAATGTGGATCTAAGACGCATCTTGCTAATAACTGGCTACAAAAATGCAGTGGAAAATGGGATATTTTCAGAGTGTTTGTCACTCAAGCAAATTCAGCAACAATACTACTGTCAACATTAGAGAATTTAGTTTTAACATTGTATGATGCTGAGCCTAATATAAATACAAACAGGATTTGTGCAGGGTTTGAAACACCATTAGGAATTGTACATACTGGGGAAGTGGCAATTGATGTTATGGCATACTCAGGTTCACTAATTACCTTTTTGTCTGAAATCACGTTCAAATCAAAATGGGAAAATATTAATTTGAACAAAACAGATCTTATTCCAAAAGTATTTGGCAATTTCAACATAAGTATATTAGGATATTGTGAAGATTGGTTGGAATTTAAGGGCCGCACGGTTCTCAAGAAAATATATGTGGTCATTGATGGTAAAGATATTGTTGGATGGTATGATTTGGGTAGGTTAGGTGTTGTTAGGTCCTGGCACAGATTTCCCATTATATTGAGAGACATTTCAGTAAATAATGTGGAACTGCTACAATCAACAGATCAGGATAAACATGCTAATGTATGTTCTCCTATTGTTGGTCAGGTGAATGAATTTGAGCACAAAATCAAACTCAAAAGGGGTGCATCACCTGTACAACACAAAGTATGCATGGTACCACTTGGTGTTTGTGAGGAATTAAAAACACACAGACAAATTGTGTAGGGAAGGCATAATAAAACCTAAACAGTTCTGAATGGGTTTCAGCTGTGGTATTTGCAAAAAAAAAAAAAAAGGAAGAAGAAACTGGAGAACACCTCGGTGATGATTTGAGATCCTTGAATAAGTGTATTGTAGTAGATTTTCATCCGTTACCTAGGACTTTCATCACATCATTTCGATCTTTTTGGTATTTGAGGTTGCCATTTGGTCTGGCCTCTACTACCAGTTTATTTCAAAAGATAATTAATGTTTTTTTCAAAGGACTGGAAGGTGTTCAAGCTTCCCAAGACAACATCTTAATATTTGCAAAAGCTATCAATGAACATATTAAGTTGTTAGACGAAGTGTTGGAAATCCTTGAAAATAAAGGTATGACAGTAGGCATAGACAAATGCAAATTTTTAGTAAAGGAAATTGATTATTTAGGGCACAAAATTACAAGGGAAAGTATCAAACCCAAAACAGATTTAGTGGATACTATTGTCAAAGGAGGCAAACCATATGACAAAATATCTTTGAAATCTTTTTTAGGATTAAGAGAGTACTATGCTAGGTTTGTTCTGGTGTATGCTAGATTTACTGAACCACTGCGCAAGTTACTTAAGAAAGGAGAACAATTTGTATGGACGGAATTACAAGAGGAGGCTATTGAAAAGATTAAATCTCTGATAGTCAAAGCTTTAGCCCTCAAACCGTTCGATATTTCTGCCAATTGCTATGTCATTGTGGATGCTAGTTCATTAGAATTGGGTACAGTTTTTAGGCAAATTGTAGATAGCAAAGAAAACCCAGTATCCTTTATAGCTAGAGCTTTGCGAGGAGCTTGATTGCAGAATAGTACAATTGAAAGGGAAGCTCTTGCTTGTGTATGGGTGGTACAAAAATTAAAGAACTTTTTGTGGGGTAAAGAATGTTTTCTTTTGACGGATCATAAACCATTTATGTATGTGATGGACGGACGAAAATCTAACAATGCTTCATCAAGACTAGTTAGATTGACATCTAGACTGCAGTTTAACTTTTTAATGAAACATAGCTGGTGGAAAGAATTTGACAGCAGATTGTTTGTCTAGATTACCCCAGAAGGATGTGGGGGGGAAAAGAGGAGCTGGATAAGCATGAATGTGTGGTTGCAGCTGTTGATGCCACTGACATGTGTGATGGTGCTATATCGGAATCAGAATGGCTTAAATGGAGAGCAGAGGATAGTCAATTTCCACTTATTAAGCAGTATAATGTGAAGGGATGGCCACCATGCAGAAACTTGTGTACGATATTGCAAAGCTTTCCTCAAGTTGCTGGAGAAGTATAGAAAATGTTATTCTTTTGAGACCGGATTGGTTTGTTCCTCCGGAAGGTATTACGCAGAGACTGATTAGGTTGGCATACTAGAGACAACTTGGAGTTACTGCCAAATAGAAAACAATCAGACAACATTATTGCTGGCCAGGTATGGACTCTGCAATTGAAAGGGGAGAGGATGTATCCTTACGGCTAGAGCGGTCGACCTCGAAGCTGGGGAACCAGATTCAAGTCTCGGCATCGACGCTCAACATCCTGTGATTATGGGCAAATCACTTAATGTCGTCGTGCCTAACAAAAATGAATGTGTCCATCTGTAACGAAACTGGTGCTCATGTAAAGCGCTCTGATACCGGATATCTTCGTGTCTAGTTCGCGCTATATAAAACTCTAAATAAAAAAAAAAAGGGTTGTGGATGCATGTGCTATATGTGTAGGTTTTGATAAACATTAGAAGATAACTTGTGAACCATCCAATCCATCTGAAGTTCCCAGTGTACCTTGGGAAAAACTGTCGATTTTTCTGGACCACATAACATTCTGGGATAAGAAAGATTTTTAGTTGTTCTTATTGGCAATTTTTCAAAATGGATATATCATACATTTGATAGCAATCCTAGTAAGGAAGAAGTGATAAATGTCTTAAAGTATGTTTTCCAAATTGAAGGTTTTCCAAAAACCCTAATGTCAGACAATGGAGTACAATTTGTATCTAATAGAATGACGATTCTTTTGAAGTCATGTGGTATTATTATTGAGATGTCACCACTCTATTGCCCAAAAGCTAATGGTCAAGTTGAAAGGGCTATTAGATTTGGCACCAGTCACAAGAGGGAAAGGGAATAAGGCAGCAAGGGGGCCTAAAACTCATGGGAAACAACCAAAGAGGATCAATGACCCTTCACTGGGTCTGCACTCACTCAAGAAGTGTAGGTTCAACATTTCACCATAATCTCTTCCTTGGCCTGAGTGTGTAGGAAACACGACATCCTGCTCTAAGAAAAAGAAGAGCTTCTTCTCCCAGAACGTCTGCATAGCATCTGGAAGTAGAAGTGCCTATTACCTCTGCTATATTGGGCACACTGCAAAAACAGTAGAGGACACAGTCTGCCAAGGCGTTGATCAGTTTTAGCAAGCGAAAGGAAGGCAAGAGACTTTCATCCAACCTTTATTAGGCAGAATGGTTATAAACAAAAAGAAAACTGCTATGCCTCCCTGAAAACTAAGAACACCAACACTAGGCCTCCAGGCAGCTGTATCAATGTGATCCATGGCAGTATTTAGCTGAAAAAGGCACAACATAGGTGCCTCACCTATTTTGTCCAGAAAGGCATGGTAGGAACAATAATAGTTTCTACAGCAGACAAGGCCCTGACTATGGCAGTATCCAGAAAGATGTACACATTACCCAGTCTCAGCGGAAGACAGGAAATCTCAGAGATCATTAAGTTGTTTTTATTTCAAAAAGGAATTTGGAAGGAGGGCACAGTCGGCCACCCAGGGGGTTCCACCAGGAGGAGTCTGCGCAAGACCAGCATGGACTCAATGCCGCCCCATAAAGAAACTATTTACAGGTTGGGTTTTCCAAGTAACAGTGACTCTCAGGCCTTTGACACCCCACAGAGGCCTAACCTCAAGAGGGTTGGCGGAACAGTCCAATTCAATTGCTAGAACAAATGGGAAATAGGTGTCTGCTTCAGGCTACCCATGTAGTAGTACAAAATGACATTAAGACGCCCTAATCGCATAGCTTTCCAAGGGATGCATGCCTTCCACAGTGGACATCTTGGGAGAAGGCATGACCTCCAGTTGCAAAGCTACTTGGTTCATTCACGCTCTGCTAAAGAGTAGAATGGTGGTGGGAGAAGACGAGCCAATGTATCCTGAGGAAGTATCTCTCTCTACAGGAGTGGAGTGCCTGCCTTGTAAAAAATACTTCCTGATAGCCCTGGTGAGGGACAGCTGAAGAACTGACTGAGGCCCCTTGACCCAACATTTTACCTTCTGTGATAGGCCACAGGGATTATCAGATTTCATGTCAAGACCGGAGGCTAGCATTATGCATATAACTTTTATTGCCAGCTCCTTGCAGCACTTTAAAGTAAAACAACATTAACAAAAAACTCTAGAACTTAGAATGTCCATCTAGCCTATATAAACTTCACTGCAGCAGCCATCTTCCTCTTTTATTAGCTGCTCCTTGCCAGATAAGTATCGCTATTTTCAACCGGTTTAAAGTTTATAGTATAGATGAGTATAGATAAGTCTTTGCCAGACTGTTGTTTTGTGTTTGAATGATTGGTTTTGGATACATTTTTTAAACAAAATGTACTTGAGTGTATTTAAGGTAGGTATTCGTTTGTCTTTGTGAGATAGTTTACCCAATTTATGGGTTATATGTTTGAGGAATATCAGGGTTTTTTTAAATTAGGTATTAGGATGTACGTATTTTAGTGGGGGAAAAAAGGGCAAAAAAGATTTGCGCAGTGTTTTACCGCTGGGGCACGAGCGTATGCTGATGCTCGAGACCCGCAACGGTAACGGTAGAGCGAGACCGACCTGAGTCGCGCGTGCTGTTTCTCTTCGAATGCGTGTCAAGGTTCGGCTTCTCGGCTCCTGGTTGCGGGCGCATCGGGAACAATTTGTTCCTCCAAGGCATCCGTAGGGGGAGCAGAAGTCGTCATGCATACGTGCGTGAGGACGCGACATACGGAATGTGACGGCCATTTTGAATACGTTTTAGCCTCATAATAGAAAATGCATATTGAGGGCAGAACAGACATCTTACTAAAGGGATGAGCATACGTTGTTCAGATTAACTGTCAACAGCCTATTTTGACAGATGAGGGTGTACGGCGAGTGTCAATTTGAGGAGATTGAAGTGTATAGTTTAGATAAGTGAAAGATAGGTTAGAAGTTAATATTTGAAGTGACTAGAGGAAATTGAAAATTAGGTAAATATGTAAGAGGAAGAAAAAAAAATTATTATTGAAGAAATGGAGTTGAATGAGGGAGGTGAATCTTCAGGCATGGGGGTTGCAAATTTAAGGAAATTGTGCAGGAGGAAGTTAGGAGTTCAGTAAAGGACGTGCTAGGGAGAACAAGCATTGAAAATGCAATAGGTCTCGCCTTTGATTAAGTTAAAGCCATTTGCTTTGCTAATGGTATTGTATAGTAAAGCAAATGGCTTTAACTTAATAATAGGCGAGACCTATTGCATTTTTTTTTTTTTTTTTTTTCCTGGAATGCGTTTGTTTTACCAACTTGGGCTTCTGTTTTCTTGTCCGCTAAAAATTGTGCGCACCTGCCCACAACGTAGCCTTGTGCTAACTGTGATATGCCCTGCATGTATTTATTTATGTGTTTTTGTGCAATTGTATATAGAGTGGACATTTCCCAAAGGTGCCAGAGCGCTTTACAATAAAACAATGATGGTTCCATTGTTGAGTATCTGTTCACATTGAACGAACTGCGCTTTGCATGCTGGGTTTTGTAGTTCTAGGTTTTTGTTGTAACCTCTAGGGGTGTGAGAAGTTGTGTTGAAGGGGTAAGCGGTTGAGGTAGGTGAAACCTGTCAGTGCTGAAGCCTGTTAAACATTTTGGACCTGCCAATCGTGAGGATGTGACTTAACGGCTAGAGCGGCCGACTTTGAAGTTGGCGAATTGGGTTCGAGATTGGTGTCGGCGCAAACATCCTGTGATTCTGGGTAAATCAATTAATCTCCCTGTGCCTAAAAAAAAGAATGTGTCCTGCAACTGGTGCTCATGTAAAGCGCCCTGATACCTTCAGGTCGAGTTCACACGATATAATAAGAAAACTGCAAAAAAAAAAACTCGCAAAAAATTTTCCGCGAGAAGTTGTCTTCCTTCAGAACTTGCCGTGGTTTACTCCAGGGTAGACTTTCTATAAAAGCGTTTATTTCGCATAATGGAGACTCTGACGGCATTCCCTAAAAAGGCATGAGTAAAGTCATGGGCTGGTGGTCCACGGTATTTAGGGGGGAAATCCCCCGATAAAATGGTAGCACCGATTGGGTTGGCCATGGTGCCGTTTTGCTCAGCAGGCGAGTGGGGCAGCTTAGGTTACTCACTGCTGCCTGCTCTTGGATCACCCGTAAATTAACCCACCACGTTGGCATATTTCATGTATGAACTAAACCTGCAGCAATCTGTTTTTCCAACAAACTTTGTGTGGTGTGATTATTTCATGCAGTGTGTACCAAGTACCTTAATATGCTGCGGGGGACGGTTGCAGATATTGGCACTAAGGCAATGGGAGGCTTAGGCTGTGCCGTGTGCTTCACATTCATGTTATTCATCCATTATGAGGCTTTATATGCTGCCAAAGAGGCCTGCCACAACATTTACTAAAAGGCCAGATTTACATATATCAAGATGGATCCATCATGCGCACAGAAACCAGAAAAGATGTGCACTCCTACGTGAGTGCAGCAGACTTGGATAGACTGAACTGCTACCTGCTGAAAAGTCCATTTCCATATCTATACCAATATGTTGGCTTTGTGGTACTGGCACACCACTAAGAAAAACATAGCAAGGTCTGTTCTGCTGGTTGAACAAAATCCCAATGGACATCCTTAGCCACCAACACCCAGTTGCAAGTTGCAGATGTCACCAGCTAATATTTATTTCATTGCCAAGTATTGCATGCCCAAACCCTCGTGTACTAGCTGCCTGACCCATGACTAACCGTTTGCAGCTGCTCAAAAGGAACTTACACCACAGTGTTGTCCTAAATTGGGCCTTGATCTGTAATAAAATTGGAATTGGGGGAAAAACAATTGTCTATTATAGAAACAGGCATGCTGTGGTGTGCATGCTGTGCCTTCCTAAACAAATCCATGACTTGCTGATATCGATATTAAGAGATCAGAATAAAGGGGCAGCAAGCTTTGTTCATCTGCCTTATTAAATAATTCTACACCAATAATGAAAATCGTGGGAATTTCGAAAATACTTTTTTACTTGACAAGTATTGCCTCCACCTCCCAATGCGATTCTAGCGAGTTAAGTTGAAGTTATTCATTCATTCTACGCTCGGGACTTCATTGCAAAGGCCGGATTCCTGAGCATGAGAATGAATTTGCATTTGAATGGAGGTCTTGAAAGCCTCTTTGTCGACCGCACTTCACAACACAAGCAGCTGGTTAAAAAAGCACGGACGTCAATTAGGTAGTTAAGGGGGGCAGCTGCTGCGTCTGGTGTGCCCTTTAGTATCCCTGGCACTGCCCTTGCTACCCAAGGTCTCAGGGGTCATGAAGGCACCAGCAGCCGAGTAAACAATGCTGACCAGCCCTGTTCACGTTCTACAGTTTGTACCCCTCGCCTATTCTTCATCTCTTCGTCAACCAATAGGAGGCTGTTGAGGGGCAGAAGAGCAAGGCAAGCAGCCGAGTGTCATCGGCAGGCAGGGGTTGTGTGACGCACTGCTGCTAGCCCAAGCATTCTGGTGAATCAGCGTCCATGTAGAAAGGAACGATGCCCCCTCTATTTTGTAAATGAAACTGTTTCGAAAACTTGACTGTTAGTCTTTAGTTTCATGTTTTATGGTGTCTTCCCCTCACATCTGCGTATTTCACAATCACGACTTCTGTTTATGTAATTGTGAAAGAAATGTAATTTGTTCAGACGCCAGATTGGTGAAAACGTAATAGTACCCAAATTAAATTGTCAAATAAATGTCAGCAACGGATTTGGTTCTAGTTTGCTCTTGCATGCGTCATCCTGGCCTACACTTTGAAAACATTCAAATAACGGTGTGAAAAGAATAAAATGACAACACGAGTTGACGGACTGAATTTCATTTCAAATAAAAATAGCTGAGCAATTCCTCGTATGCAGAATTGTGTTTAAGGCTGATGTGAAGCAGTTACATTTCTTTCAACTCTTTGACCCCGTGCGCCTCTGAGCTCCGTGCCTGCTTCACAGCTGTTGTGAAGACTTTTCTTATCTACTTGTTAAATAAACAAGCAGATAAGAAAAGTCTTCACGACAGCCGTGAAAGCAGGCGATCCAGTCCGGGTGGGCCGGCCCAAAAAGCCAAAGGGAGGCAACCCAGAAAGCTCATTTCCAATGGCAGGCCACCGTTTAGCATAAACGGTGACGCCAGCCAATGGAAATGAGGGGCGGGGCTTAAAGCCCTCTTCTGAAAGTCCTTGTAAGCAATAAATCTCGCCAACCGAGCTGCGCATGTGTGCAGCAACGCTAGGCGAGACCTAAAAAAAGGAAAGCAATGGAGTATTGAGAGGATGAATACTGGTCAGTAGAGGAAGATGAGGGAGATAAGGAGAAAGGTTTTGGCAAAAGAAGAATAAGAATACAGAGGTTGGAGTCAAGTTTTTGGCTAAAAGTAGGGGTGTGCCAAGCGCCACACATGAGGAGGGTGTCCGTCGCGGCACAAATGAAGGTGTCCCTAGCGGCAATAATGAGAGTGAAAATGCACATGGAAATGAATACATTCAGGAGTTTGAAGATAATAAGGATGAACTCATTTTGGATGATTACTTTGATGATGGTTGGGATATGGATTTGGACAAGTTGGATGAGGAAAGGAGAGAAATAATAATAATAATAATAATAATAATAAAAATAATAATAAAAGGGGATCGTTAAAGATCCACAAGGAGAGGATATGTTCAGTCCAGAGATAAGGCACCCCAGGAGTGCAGACTGGTGGCTGCTACCTCATTTGGTGGAGTTTCTAAAGCTTTGGGTATGAAGACCTTTAGAGAAGGAGGCCAGGGCAGGGATGAAGGCTGAGTGCTCTAGGCCAGTGGTAGAAAACAAAACATGTTTGACATCAGATTTGGATCCTGATTTGATCAGCTTTCTGTTTAAGATGGGTCGTGACCCTAGAAAGGGGTTAGAGAGGGCACTAAAGCAGTGTAAGGATCGATTGTTAGATATTTTGGGGCCATTAGCCAGGATACTGGACATGGCAGAAGAGGCGAAGATACAGGGTGTCCGAGTAGACAATGAGTTACTGCGAGGTTGCTCGCAGAGAGCGATTTGCTTTCTCGGAAACGCGAATGCTGTGTTAACCGCTGAGACGCAAAGCGGTGTTGATGAGGATAAGTCCCAGATTGGGAGATTTTGCAAAGAAGGAGCCTTCCAAAGACCCAAAGGGTTATTTGTTCAGGGAAGGATTGGTGAAGGGAGTTGGCAAATATGTTTCAACCTTCACGAGTCTAGATAAGGCCCAATCGTCTTCGAGAAGGGTGTTTGGAAAAGGTGTTTTTGATTGGGCCGGGGCAAGAGCCTGTTTCCCTGGTCGATCATACACTAGGGCGCAGTATCAGTCCCAGGGACGAGGGCCATTCAGGGGATTTCAATCAGCGACAGGGTTCTATCCCCAGAGAGGAAGAGAGGGCAGGATTCGCCATGCAAGAGGAAGAGCTCAGTTTGCACAAGGAACTCAAGGTAGGTATGAGGATTGTTTTTGGTTTTATCCCAGAAAAGGTAGGGGGAAGGTTACGGTGGTTTGTAGGAAATTGGGAAGTGTTGACAAAGGATCAGTGGGTCCTACAAACAGTTCAAGGAATTGTGTTGGATTTTGAAAAAGAGCCAATACAACTGAGAGAACCAAGGCAATTGGTATTTCAAAGGGATTTACAGGTTTTAGTAGAAAAGGAAGTGAAGGAGATGATACAGAAAGGAGCTGTAAAGAGGGTGCCCGAGGTCCATCTGGGTTTTGTAAGTACAATCTTCTTGGTCAGCAAGAAGGAGAAGGGTTGGAGACCCGTGAACAATTTAAGGAGGTTAAATCAGTTTCTCATTTACAGGAATTTCAAGATGGAAGGAATCCATCTTGCAAGAGAGCGATTGGTTGGTGAAATTGGACCTGAAGGATGCTTATTTTACAATTCCAATAGCGGAACAGAGTTGCCTTCAATTCAGATGGTCAGGAGTTTTATACCAGTTTTCGTGTCTACCATTTGGCCTAGTGTCGACTCCATGGTGTTTTACAAAGGTTCTGAGGCCAGTAGCCAAATTCCTCAGGGAGAGAGGTATAAGAATGATTATGTATCTGGACGATTTTTTTAAAATGTCACAGAGTCAGAGGGAGTTAGAGGAACAGTTACAGGTGACTATAGAGCTTTTTGAAGGACTGGGGTTTGTGATAAACAGGGAAAAGTCGGTACTAGTTCCGAGTCAATGTCTGGAATTCTTGGGTTTTTTGGTGAATACAACAGAGAAGACTCGGAGTCTGCCAGAGAAAAAAGTGATGAAGATAAAAGTGGAAGTAAAAGGAATGTTAAAGAAGGAAGAGTTGTCCTTGAGGGCGTTGGCAAGGGTGAATGGATTGTTTTCTTCGTCAATTCAGGTGGTTTTCCCGGGACCGCTTCATTACAGAGTTTTACAGATATTGAAGACGGAAACTTTGAGGAAGGGCTTGTGGTATGGAGATCAGATTGCTCTATCAGGGGAGCTTGAGAGGAGTTGATATGATGGTTAGAGAATTTAGAGGCTTGGAATGGACAGGCAATTTCTGGTGTATCCGTATTATGTGATAGAAACAGATGCGAGCCTTTTTGGTTGGGGGGCGTGTTTGGAAAGTCAAGAAACTGGTGGGAGTTGGTCGCTGGAGGAGAATTTGGAGCACATAACTGGTTTGGAGAGGAGAGCAGGAATGTATGCTCTGCAGAGTTTCAGAAGAAAGATAAGGAACATGAATGTCCTATTGAAGATGGATAAAGTTTCAGCGGTTCGTTATATAAACCGCTTGAGAGGAAGCAGGTAAAGAATTGGACTCTGGTAGCAAAGAAAATTTAGAGTTTTTGTCTAGAGCAGAAAGGAAAATGCTACTTACCCAGTATGCATCTGTTCTTGGCATGTAGAGCTGTAGATTCACATGCTTTGCATAGCCTGCCATCTAGTGTTGGGTCCGGATGTTTGCACTTTGTTTTTCTTCAAAGAAGTCTTTTCCAGTCACGAGGTAGGTGACTCCTCCTTTCGGTGATAGTGCGCATGGGCATCGACTCCATTGTTAGATTGTTTTCCCATAGAGGGTGGTAATGGAGTTAGTAAGAGTAGTAGAAAGAGATGTCCATGTATATATGTATCTAAGTAAGATGTCACTGCAACAGGTATAGGTACCCGGGGAGGCAGGTGGGCGCATGTGAATGTACAGCTCTACATGCCAAGAACAGATGCATACTGGGTAAGTAGCATTTTCCGTTTGAGGCATGTGAGCTGTAGATCACATGCTTTGCATAGACTATACAGCAGTGATCTCCCAAAGCAGTGGCTAACCTATAGCTGTTGCAGTCGTTTGAAATAGTGTACGTAAAACTGCTTGACCCACACTAGCTTGCTGTCTTGTTAACACATCTACACAATAGCGTTTTGTGAATGTGTGTGGTGTAGACCATGTTGCAACTTTGCAAATGTCATCTATGGGTATATTTCCTAAAAATGCCATAGAAGCCCCTAGTTTGCGTGTGGAGTGCGCTCTAGGGAATTGTCAATGTTCGTTTTGCTTTTGCATAGCATGTTTGAATGCGCTTGACTATCCACCGTGCAATACCTGATTTTGATATGGGATTGCCTTTATGTGGTGGAGCAAAAGCCACAAATAGTTGTTTCGTATTACAGAAATGTTTTGTCCATTCTATGTAGTAGAGTAATGCTCTTTTCACATCTAAGGTGTGTAGAGCACGCTCTGCCACAGAATCTGGTTGAGGGAAGAACACAGGCAACTCAACAGATTGGTTAATATGAAAGGCAGAAATGACCTCTGGTAGAAATTTAGGGTTGGTCCGAAGAACCACTTTGTTTTGGTGTACTTGTAAAAATGGTTCTTCTATGGTTAGTGCCCGAATCTCACCCACTCTTCTCAGTGATGTGATAGCTATGAGGAAAGCTACCTTCCAAATGAGAAATTGCAACTCACATCTGTGCAATGGCTCAAAAGGTGGACCCATCAGTCTGGTGAGGACAATGTTGAGATTCCACACTGGAGCAGGTGGAAGTCTTGGGGGAATGACTCTTTTAAGTCCCTCCATTAATGCTTTAATGACAGGCACTCTGAAGAGAGACAAATGTTGTCTATTCTGAAGGTATGCAGCTATTGCAGCAAGATGTACGCGTATGGATGTGTACGCTAAGTTTGAACACTGTAGATGTAATAAATAACATATAATGTTTTGAACTGAAGCATCAAGCAGGTTGATTTGATTGTTATTACAGTATATGACAAACCACTTCCACTTTGCTGCATAGCAAGCTCTTGTGGTAAGACGTCTAGCCTCTTTGATAAGGTTCATGCAGTCTGGCGTGAGATTGAGGTAGCCAAACTCAGACTTCAGGTGCCAGATCGCAAGGTTGAGATGACTGGGATCTGGATGCCTTATCTCTCCATGGCTCGGCGTGACGAGATTGGGTGTAAGATGTAGTTTTTGGTGAGGAACTACTGAGAGCTCCAACAGGGTGGTGAACCAGGGTTGACGGGCCCATGTGGGAGCAACTAGGATTAGTGTCAGGGACGCCTGTCTGAGTTTCCGAACCACTAATGGAATGAGTGGGAAAGGCGGAAATGCGTAGGCAAATATCGCTGACCAATTCATCCATAGTGCATTGCCTCTGGACAATGGGTGTGGATACCTGGATGCGAAGCTTGGGCATTTTGCGTTTAGGTGTGTAGCGAACAGATCTATGTCTGGGAACCCCACATCTGAAAGAATGGGAGGAGAACTCGAGGGTGGAGTTCCCACTCGTGGATCTGTTGTCTTTGACGACTGAGCAGATCTGAAATTGGATTGTTTACTCCTGGAAGGTGTTCTGCGAAGAGATACATTTTGTGACGTACAGCCCACCTCCAGATCGTCTGTGCTAGTTGTGACAGCTGGAGAGTGTGTGTCCCCCCCCTGTTTCTGTATGTAGTACATTGCTGTCATGTTGTCTGTACGTATCAGGACAGATTTGCCTACTAAATGAACTTGAAATGCTTTGAGCGCTAGAAAAATCGCTAGCAGCTCTAGATGATTTATGTGAAGCTGCTTTTGCTGCGAGCTCCACATGCCCTGAATTGTGTGCGTTTGTGGATGAGCTCCCGAACCAGTGAGTGATGCGTCTGCTGTTAGCACCATCTGTGGCACAGGGTCGATGAAGTGCCGCCCTTTTGAAAGGTTTTGTGGATTCCACCACTGCAGAGAGCGATGGGTGCGGCTGTCCACCAACACTAGATCTGATAACAGACCCTGAGCCTGGCTCCACTGACGTGCTAAGCATTCCTGAAGGGGACGCATTTGAAGTCTTGCGTAGGGGACTATTAGGATGCAAGACGCCATCATCCCTAGTAACTGCATGAACACTCGAGCTGGCAATGAGTGTTGAGGCTAAAACTGAGAGAGTAGAGTCTGCATGTTGCGGATTCTGCCCGGATTGGGGTAGGCCAGAGCCTTTTGTGTATTTATAGTGGCTCCCAAATAAGCTTGTGTGTTGGATGGTTGGAGGTGGGACTTGGACAGATTTACTGTGAATCCAAGATCGTGGAGCAACTGCACTGTTTTGTGAGTGTGACGGAGGCAGCTTTGTTGCGAGCTGGCTTTTCTGAGCCAGTCGTCTAAGTATGGGAAGACGTGAATGTGTTGTCTTCGTAGATGAGCTGCGACTACTGCCAGGCATTTGGTGAAAACCCTGGGTGCGGTGGTTACTCCGAATGGGAGTACCTTGAATTGATAATGCTGGCCCGCTACCACGAACCTGAGGTATTTGCGGTGAGCGGGGTGTATTGGGATATGGGAATAGGCGTCCTTTAAGTCCAGAGTGGACAGAAAGTCGCCTTGCTGAAGGAGCGGGAGCACTTGTTGGAGTGTCACCATATGAAAGTGGTCCGACTGAATGTATAGATTTAGTTCTGAGGTCTAGTATAGGCCTGAGAGAGCCGTCCTTCTTGGGAATTAAGAAGTACAGGGAGTATACACCGGCCCCTTGATATTGTAATGGGACTGGTTCTATAGCTCCTTTTCCTAACAGAGAGAGAACTTCTTGCTTGAGGAGGTTGAGAAGTTCTTGTGACATTGCGTGTGATCTTAGAAGAATGTTTGGGGGAGTGTCTAAGTTCCAGGCAGTAACCATATTGGATTTATTATTTATTTATTTGAAGAGTTTTATATAGCGCTGGCTAGATCCGGAGGTATCAGAGCGCTTTACATAAGTATTAGCGTGTTACATGAATACATCATATAATTTGTAGAACCCATTTGTCTGAGGTGATTGTATTCCAGACAGGTAGAAATTGGGAGAGACGTTCCCTGACAGGAGTGGAATGATCGGGGGGGGGGGGTAGCGGAAGGAAGTCACTGTTTGTTGTTTGCGGGGGAAGTGCATGTTGAGTTGCCTCTGCATCTTCCCCTACCGTTGTTACCTCTAAATCCACCTCTAAAATAGCCTCTTGATGGGGGCGATTGGTTGTTGCCCTTGTAAGAGGAGGGATTCTGTGTAAATATTTTTGGAGCCACCCCTGTAAAAGGAGCGATGAAAGGATCCCCTATCTGAAGGCAATTGTAAAGCCCCCATGGACTTGGCGACCTCAGTGTCCTTCTTTATTTTTTCTAGCAAAGTGTCCACTGTTGGACTGAAGAGGTGTTCTTTGTCAAATGGTTGGCTGAGAATAGAGACTTGAACCTCCGGTTTGAATCCTGAAATTCCCAACCAAGCATGTCTGCGTAGCAGTACGCTGGTGTTCACTGTGCGGGCTGCTGTGTCTGCTGCATCTAAGGCGCACCTGATGGAGATATTGGTGATTAATTTACCCTCCTGAATAAGGTTATTAGCCTTTGATTTGTGTTCATCAGGCAGGAACTGCATTGTTTCTCTAGCTCATCGTAATGAGCCCCGTCATAGCGAGCTAACAAAGCTTGCGCATTAGCAATGCGCCAATGATTGGCCGCTTGTGACGCTACCCTTTTGCCAATACTAAAGAGAAACAAGGGTACCCCGATATGTGAACCTCGGGTGGTATAATGTTTTAGGGAAACAATGGTTCTGGTGTGGCCAAAAAGGTCCAAAAGAAAGTGACCTCGTGGAGGACACTCTGGTAGGATTGAAGATAATTAGTTAATATTTTTTAGGGAGCGGTAAGTAATATACAGAGGGACAAGTAGGTCATTTTTGTTTTAAAATCACCCTCACTTTTTCACGTCACGCTTATTGTCACTTACCTGTGTGAGCACCTGAATACTATTGTTTTGAAAATAAATGACAGTCATAAATTGACCTACTTGTCCCTCTGTATATTACTTACCGCTCCCTAAAAAATTAAAAATATTAACTAATTATCTTCAATCCTACCAGAGTGTCCTCCACGAGGTCACTTTCTTTTGGACCTTTTTGGCCACACCAGAACCATTGTTTCCCTAAAACACCCTTTTGCCCGAGGCATCAATTAATTTTGACTCCTTACCAGGAGGAGGGGCCTCACCTGTAGTCTGCGAGTTAGCTCTCTTGCGAGAGTTGGAAACTACAAGAGAGTCTAAAGGCAGCTGACCTTTGATATAAGCGGGGTCAGTAGGTGCGGGCTTATACTTTTTCTCCACCCTGGGTGTAATAATTCTTGCCCTCAAAGGATCTTTAAAGATCTCATCTGTATGCTTAAGCATCCCTTTGAGCATTGGTAGTGCGTGAGTAGCTCTCTGAGAGGAACTTAGGGTTTCAAATAAGAAATCCTCTTCTAGAGCCTCTTTATGTAACTCCACCCCATGATAATGAGCAGCCCTGTTAAGTAGCTCAATGTATCCCATGTTGTCGTCATGTAGTGAGGGTTTGGAATGATATAGATCCGGATCAGTGTTCGGATCAGTGTCA
The DNA here is from genome assembly GCA_963921515.1 of Calotriton arnoldi. Taxonomy (NCBI): domain Eukaryota; kingdom Metazoa; phylum Chordata; class Amphibia; order Caudata; family Salamandridae; genus Calotriton; species Calotriton arnoldi. The sequence goes on along the minus strand of CAWUFW010001824.1, from coordinate 629,590 downwards.
TAGTTTTCCCATGGTTCAGTATCCTGTGGCCTATCCTCATCCCCTTCATCCTGTGGGTCAGGTGATAGTGGTGGTGGTGAATTTGTGGGTGTGATGAGCAAATTCGGATCAGTGGGCGAAGGAGGTGGAATGTAAGGTGGCGAAGGGTTAGTACCCATATTTTTTCTCTTTAGACGAATGTGGTAATCCTCCAGCAGGCCCATCTTCCTCTTCTCTGGTAATTTGGCATGAATATGTCCAGTGTCTGGATTTATTAACAGTTCTTTTTGTTTCGGATCCGAAGGCGGAACGTCGGACCGAGGCTCTTTTGGTGGAGTCTTTTTCTCTTTGGTCGCCGTTTGGCATCGAAAGTTTCGGCTCCGAACCTGTCGGCTCCGAAGATTTACTCTTCTGTAACAATGGAATGATTACCACGACATGCTTCCGCTTCGAAGTCGAAGGTTTCGGCTCGGCATCGGCATGGGGCCGACTCGAGCCTGAGCCGGAAGGCTTTTCCTTGTGTTTCGGCGCCGGCCGAGGGCGGGGCGTCCGAAACTTTTTCTCGGTGCCGACCTTGGCCCGAAGGTAGAGGAGGGACCGGAGCCTCTTTCTTCTTGTGTTGCTGGGGCAAGGGGGTTTCTGTACTCACGGTACGCCGACCCGGTGTAACTTGCTCCTCTTCTTCCATGTCGAAGCTGGCCTCGGACACGGAGATATGCTCTGGTTCTTCTTCTTCGGCTGCTTGAGCGTGGAATTCTTCTCTGTCGGAATCTTTGCCGAAGATGTCCGGTGTGGAGCTGCTCTGATGTTGCATTTCGTGACGTCGAGCCTGACGGTCACGGACCGTCTTTTTCGATCGAAACGATCAGCACGCGTCGCAGTCTTTTTCGTCGTGTTCCGGGGATAGGCAGAGTTTGCACACTACGTGCAAGTCATTGTGCGGAAACTTAGCATGACACCCGGGACAGAGCTTGAATGGAGTCCGTTCCATCGACTGTTAGCGAGCTCGACGCGGTTAGGCCCAACGGCCCGCCACGAGTTTTCCAATCGAAAACCTTGGAGTCGAAACGATACGCAGAGAATGGGAAAACGCGATCGAGAAAGTACCGTCGAGGGTAGTGGATTGCGCGACCAAGGGAACACGATAAACGGTGCCGAACCGGAGCGCAGCAATTCACATCCAAACCAGATGGCGGGAAAAAAAAAAAAATCTGACAATGCAATCGATGTCCATGCGCACTATCACCGAAAGGAGGAGTCATCTACCTCGTGACTGGAAAAGACTTCTTCGAAGAAAAGCAAAGTACAAACATCCGGACCCAACACTACATGGCAGGCTAAGCAAAGCATGTGATCTACAGCTCACATGCCTCGAACATAGGATTACAGGCAGAATATTTTACAGGGCAGGAGAATTTAATAGCAGATTGGAATTCGAGATATCTCAGGGATTTCAGCAACTGGAAGCTGAATGTTCTAATTTTCAGATTTGGAGTCCTCTGGAGGTGGATTTGTTTGCTTCGAGACTGACGTTTCAGATGGATCGTTATTACAGTTGGAGACCAGATCCGTTGGTGGAGGAGGTGGATGCATTTCAACAGGATTGGAGAAAGATTCGGGGGTATGCATTTCCTCCGTTTGCAATGATACAGAGGGTATTATTGATGGTGAGTAGACAGAGGTGACAAGTAGTTTTGGTGACGCCTTTCTGGGCGGGACAGGCTTGGGTCCCAGAACTGCTGTAGTTAGCAGCAGAGGAACCGTTCTTAGTTCCAGAATCAGAGGACGTTCTATTAGGGGCAGAAGCAGAATTTCATCCTTTGGTCATGGAAGGGGCATTGAGCCTTCGTGTTTGGAGGATTTCAGGGGAGGAGTGCAGTTTGAAGGTCTTTCGCAGCAGGCTCAGGAGTTACTCAGAGAATCCTGGGCACCAGGTACAAGAAAGAGATATGTTGGTGCATGGAAGAAGTGGGTTTGTTGGTGCTTGGAAAGGGGGTTGGATCCCGTGGAAGCATCTGCCATACAGTGAACACATTTTTTTTTTTTAACAGATTTGTGGTGGTCGAGTTACAGAACTATAAATTGTTATAGGTCTGCGGTTGCAGCGGGTCATGGTTTGGTTGGAGGTTGTTCTATAGGTAGGGAACCACTAATTTGCAGAGTAATGAAGGGTATTAAGATGCAGAGACCTCCTAGACCGAGATATGATTCACTGTGGAACGTGAGTTTGCTTCTTCGTTTATTTGAGAATTGGCCCATGAATACGTTTTTAAGTTTGAAGCAGTTGTCAATGAAGTTAGCATCTTTATTGTGTTTGATCTCGTTCAGAAGAGTATCTGATGTTAAGGCATTGGATAGGGGAAATAGATTGTTCAACCCCGAATGAGTAATTTTTAGAATAGCTAAAAGGACGAAGAGTATGTCCTCATCGATTTTTTACCCTAAGTTTGATGAACATCCTAAGTTGTGTGTGGTGAGATGCTTGAGGGAGTATGAGAATAGGATGGAGGAATTCAGAAGGGATGGAGATAACCAGTTGTTGATTTCTTATATTAGGACATATAGGTCAGTTTCAGCGGCGACAACTGCACGATGGATGAGGACTTGCATGTTTGGAGCAGGTATTGATTTGCAGGAGTACGGGGCACATTCAGTGAGAGGGGCCATGGCGAGTAAAAGTTTCAGGTCAGGTGGACGCTTGGAGGAGATTTTGCATGCGGCTGACTGGTCGAATGCTGATGTGTTTGCAAGATATTATTTGAAACCTACAAAATATGTGTCGATTTGGGATTATCACAGCTTTGAACATGCATAATGCTAGCCTCCGGTCTTGACATGAAATGTAGATTCTCCAAGTAACTTGAAGAGAGAATCTGGATTTCATTAAAAGACACGGAGGCTAGCATTATCCCTCCCAGGTATTGGGAGAGGGAGAGGATGATGGAGAGTTAACTTAGAGATGTATCATAAGGTTCTAATGTGTCATTAGAGGATCTTTTATAGTTAAGACTGTTTGTTTGTTTCAGATACACACTAAAAGAGGAGATGAGGACTTCAGTTTCATTTTGGACGAGATTAAAGTTTCGAGTTTTGGGACCGGAGCAGCTTAAAAGAGGAAGATGGCAGCTGCAGTGGAGTTTATTTCGACGAGATAGACAGTCTCAGCTCTAGAGTTTTTTGTTAATGTTGTTTTATTTTAAAGTGCTGCAAGGAGCTGACAATAAAAGTTATATGCATAATGCTAGCCTCCGTGTCTTCAATGAAGTCCAGATTCTCTCTTCAAGTTACTAGAAAATCTACATTCTCCCCCTCCCCAGCCCACCTCTCTGGCAAAGTAGATTGAGTCAAAATCCGATCTCTACCACCTGGGTCAAAATCCATTTTAGTACCTCAGCCAGGCCCACCTCCTTCAAGACCACAGAATATGTTCAAACACAGAATGCTACAGTGGTTTAGAGTGGTCTTCCATTTCATAAGGGACGCCACCCAAATTCTAAAAGCTTGTCGCTCCTATCTGGTCACGCTGGGGCTGCACCTAGAGGCAGCCGGTGCAGCAGAATCATAGTAAAAATGCCCCTACCAGTCCTTTGAGGAATGCAACAGGAGAGCCCAGAAGAATATTCAACAGAATACATCTCAGGAAAACCATATCCAATGTATGGAAGCGAGAGGGGGCCCACCCCCTTGTGGCCATACAACAGGAGACAATATAAAAAGACGAGGGAATGGGATGTTTTTTGGAGTTCTTCCTGAGACTAATTCTAGATTCAGACAAATATGAGAGATACCTCCAAAGTAAATCAGCCCCCCCATTTTTTGTTTTTTCAGTCCAAACAGGGAAGCATCCCTTATTTTTTTTTTACTTCATTCTAGAGTTCAGGTCTGGTCATATAGTACCTAGACATGCTCAACCCTTAACTTTTCACAGATGGGAAGGGAAGCTCTTTCATATATATTTTGTGGGATCCGTTTTTAAAATATTAGAACAGTCTTCAGGTCCACTAATACTACCTTAATTTACTCGTGGGAGTGGTATCACTCAAGGCTCAGAGTCAGGCCCTCTAAGTGGGCACCATGAGTTAACAACATATGGTGATTGTGTGGTTCAGATTTCTAAGTAAAAAAACAAGGGATGCTTCCCAGTTTGGACTGAAAAACACAAAACAGGAGGGCTGATGTACTTTGGAGGTACCTCTTGTTTTCTGAGCATACAATAGTGAACATACAATAGGAGACCCCTAGTGAGAGCAGCATGCCAAATGGCCCACAAGGCCAGAGGGAGTAATCCTCACAAAGTGAAGACAGTGCAAAGTGGTCGCCTTCAACCTTGTAAACCCTACAGCCTAAAAGTAAAGAGGTTCTTCATGATTCAGGAGAAAGGAGGAAATCATTGTCTCAGAGCTGAAAAAACAGCTACCAGATAAGCAAAGGCAGTCTGAGTCCAAGGGTGAGGAAGGCCAACTAATGGAACTCCATCTCCAGATTGGGAGTTTGAACCGCAAATCAAAGAGCAACCCCAGACTAAAAGAGCTGCATCAGGCCAGATGACGGAAGCCTTGTATTGAGGATGCCTTGAGCATGAGCTGTCCAGTGGCAATTAGGACAGCCAGCTAACCCCAGATGACCTTGCTTTGGGTTCACTGCATTGACCACCTTGTCCACCTGTATTAAACAACTGGGCACTTGTGCTCCTCTCTCCATCTTTTCAGTGAATGTCCAATGCGTCAGACTCTTTGCCCAGTGGATCCATTTTAACACTGTTAAATTTAACACCGAGACTAATGAACTTTCTTTTGTCATCCACAACAACTTTTTGGACTTACAGAGGACCCTAGTCCAGTTTGGATTTTGGGATTTTACATTTTGTGGTGAGAACCTCAGCCAGACAGGCTCAAATACGCTAATTTGCCCCACTTTACACACAACTACCAAGAAACTAGAGTGGAAGAAATACAGAACGAGTTCAACTTAATACAATGTATTTTATTAACTGGTAGGTTAGTAAACCTCTCAGCCCATATTTTCCATTGGCTTGTGTCATTGTCTTTTGTAAATGCTGGCTTCTGATTCGTTAATAGGCTTGTTAGTCCCTCCTTAGTACCACCTCGTCTTCATTTGTAACTTCCCATGAGGACTGGCCCTTTTACTTCTGTTGTTACACTGTATGTCTGTAAGCACTATTTCTTTAATGTGTTTCTCTTACTGTAGGTACGACATGCTTTCCTGCAACATTCAGCGCACCATGCGTGCTTTCAGTTTCCAAACAGCCCGGGACAATGGCGGCCACATCTTTAAAATGAAATAGGTCTCGCATTTACAAGAGTTTCAGCTATTGGCATTGTATATGACAATGCCTTTCATTTATGTGTTAATTATGAAAACAGATACATAAAAGGCATTGTCATTTACAATGCCAATAGCTTAAACTCTCACAAATGCGAGACCTATTGCATTTGAAATGCTTGTTTCAATCTGTTCTTATAAGAGGGGCCCATCAGTGGCCACAGAAAAATATACACTGTCAAGAAAAGAAAGCCCTTTTACTGATCATAAAAATGAATACATGGACACCAAGCGATGGGCTTCGTTAAAAAAACGCGAACATATAGTTTGACATAGGAGTCTCTGACTGACAGATACAACGTGATCCCTTCTAGATTGTCTAGATTACACTGTCACACTCAAACAAATTGTGCATTCTATTCTTTAGTGGTGCCTGTACGTGAACACCACATAAAAGTAACAATACAACTTCTTCTCGGTTGTCATTCTGGGCACAAAGAGGACCTGAAGGAATATAGAGCCCTGGCTATGTTCCAACTTCCCCTTCCAAAAGCTGGTTTGGGGCACACCAGAGGACAGTGTAAGGAGGTGGCATTAAGGGCAGCTTTAGAAACCCACACTAGTGGGAAGCACAACAAGCTTTCACTATTGGGCTTTTGGTAGTTTGTGAAGTTAGCAACTGATGAGAATTGGGAGACACTGGCACAGGTGCAGGGTCAGAGTACCCGACACTGGTGTACAAAAATGCCTAATGTGGGCATTGTGAGGAAATAGTGCTTGAGGATGGTGTGAGGTGGCATAATCTGGCAGTGTGAAATTAGTACTCCCTGGAAAAGTGAGTAGCTCCAAATAAGTCAGAAATCACAAAGTCAGACAGAATTTCTTCCGTTATGCTAACTGCAATGCAAGTGTTTGATGTTAAACTAAGCAATCAATGGCCCAATAGGCCATCCCTCATTGTTTTCAAACTAGCTCAGGCTTCTGCTGTGGTTCTCTTTTTGAGCATGTTCATACTCAGGGCAATGAGGCCCCATGTATGTTCTTCATAGATGTTTTCATCCAATATTTGCTTGTAAGGAGAGGTTCACTACGAGCTCATGCAGCTGTCAGTTATGTTTGCTGAGATGTCAGTAACAACTGCAAAAGGCTCCAGGGATTAGAGGTTATCTGAGTGATGTGAGACAAAACAACCCTTGGTGCGTTGCGTGAGGCAGTCGGAGAGCAGATAAATAAAACATTATTACAATGCAAAGCTCTTGTTTATATACACAGCACTTAAGACAGCCATCAAAGCATGATTTACAAACCTGAAACTGGATAGGGGCAAATGATTTGAAAGAGAAACCATTAACGTTGTGCTTGGCATCTGCTCATCAGCACGTGGAAAACAAATCATAAATTGTCAAATTTATCAGGCTAACATCAGGCTGTGGTGCAGAGAACTCAGTTCAAACGTTTCACAAGGGGGACTATGCTTGAGAAATACAGAGACAGCCTGCGGGGTATGAAGCAAGTGGGGAGAATTGCCTTCTTAAAGAAAAAATCCAAAGTAGGGGTGACCAAACCCAGTAGCACTGCACAAATGCTGCCTCTCTTTCAAAGGCTGACTGTTCATTGGCTACAAGGGAAAATCCTGTGGTGGAATGGAATCCACAATGCTGGACAGCTAACTTTTTGAGGGGCCAATCCTGTTACAAAACAGAATCACTGGAAGATCCTTCCGGGTTGGGGGGAGGTCAGAGTTCATCTCACTTTCGGATGCACGTAAGGGAAGTGGGAAGCACACACTGAAGTATTAGGTCACGTTGTCTTCATTGCCGCTGTCGTCATTGTCAATAGTAGCACTGGTGTCCTCTTCTTCCGGGTTACGCATGGCATGGTAGTTGAGGATTCGCCGGTTGCTCTGGATGTTGTACTGCTGCTGCTTATAGTAAACCTTAAGGGATCCTTTGATTGCAATGAAGGCAATGCCACCCTGTAAAATGGGAAAAATATACGAGAAAGGTGAAACAAGCGAGCCATCAAATGAAACTGCCCTCGTCTACAATATCATCCACTCAGCCCTTGTAGTGTAGCATACAGGTGCTATGTGAAGCTAACAAAACAGCAAGTGTGAACCTCACCCTTAGGATAACAGGCAGATGGCAGGTGAAGCAAAAAAAAAAAAAAACGACACACTGAATGAAAAGAACTTTCCTTAGGGGCTAAATAAATGAAGATAACACACCAAATAACGTATTTTCAAAATAAATGTATTGCTCTATAAATGCTTAACAGTCACGCTGAGCCAACATCTGACAGACAATTTACGTCAAAAGAACGAGAGCCCACGTGTCATCCCTTTACATGGGTTCCAGGGACAACTGTAAACAAAATAAAGTTTAATCTTAGGCCTTGCACGTGGGGGCATTTGGTAAATAGAAATTGTAGTCACTAATAAAAGTGGTAAGTATGAGAATCCTAACCAAAAACTGTTGATGTCATCAAGTTAAATAACACTAGCAGTCATGTCAGCTTGGCTAGCGTCTGTAAAGTTGCAGGGAGCACGACTGTCCAAATAGTTAAAGATTTCAACGGGCATGTACCTTCAGGTGAAGTAAGTAAGAGAACAGAACAACTCATGATTGTCTGGAGCACACCGGTAGATTCAATCTCCTATATAGTTTCAATATGTCTTGCAAAGATTCACCGTAGTTATGAATACAGAGCACAATTTTAAAATACAAAGAAAAATATTTTCCCTTCAATGCACTGTAAGAATGGCTTTGATGAATATGCCAATCTAATAGACACAAATTTGATATCCAAAATAAACAGATTTTATGAAAGTATATATATAATGGATTAAACAAATTAGACATTAAATACCAAACAAAAAGGTTGTTTGATGTCCGATCAGAATAAACAGCCAACACATGTTTCGTCTACTAGACTTCCTCAGGGCTTTTCAGGTATGAAGTAAGGAAACCATCCAAAAGCTGGAACAGGAACAACTGGAATATGTATAGTTGCTCTTTGTTCACTGTAACAACATGGCACACGAAAGGACCACTTTCAATTTTTAAATTCCACACGACCAGCCGACTAACGTTATTTTAGTCGTAAAAACAAAGTGGGTAATGACGTCCCGGATATCAGAATCCACATCCGAAACACTCCATGTGAATACAAAAATACAAAGAGAAATATTTTCCCTTCAATACATTGTAAGAATGGCACTGACCAATGTGCCAATCTACTAGATACAAACTAGATATCAAAAATACAGAGTTTATGAAAGTCTACAATGTATATGTGTGTGTGTGTGTATATATATATATATATATATATATATATATATATATATATATATATATATATATATATATATCTCTTAGCAATTCTCCCAGCAGGGAGAAAAAATGGAGCGCACTCAATGGAGCATTTTCAAAGTAGTTCTTATTTAATCCACAGGTAAATAGGCAGCATTACAGCATTAACACCAACGCGTTTCGAGCTCCCGGAGCTCTTGTTCACGGTTCAGGAAACAGCAGACAAGGTGAATGAAAATAGCAGAAAAGGAGGTCAAAATAGCAGAAAGTCAAAAACAATGGTCAGACAAATAAGGCAGAAAGAAAGGCACAAATAAGAAGCAGGTGACAATGAAATTACGAGGACATAGAGAAGGGCAAAATAGCATAAAGAACATTTGTGAAAAATAAGTGACAAAGACAGGCAATTGAGTAGCAGAACAGACTATGGCAGAGTGAACAAAAACATGAAAAGTGGTAGAGACAAACAGTGAAATGGCGAAAACAGACAAACCTGAGAGAGACACACAGAGGAAGGAAAGGAGCGATGGCGAACACAGGAGCCAGGTCCGAAAGGGGCTTGCTTGGACAGAGGTCCAAGTACAGGTAAGTCCTAGGTTGTTAGGACAGTAATTTACTTAAGGGCTGGAATGTCATCCATGACATAACAGAAAGGCTGGCAGGATGTCATCCATGACATACAAAGAAGGCAGTGTAATTCTTGAGAGAACAAAGTATGCAGAAGAAGCCCCCAGATCAGCAAACTTTCAAGGAGGGAATAAGTGATGCAACGCCACTGAAAACCTTACTGAAAGGCTGGCCTGGAACAGTTTGGCTGGGAAATGTACACTGTCATCATCTCCACTAGTAAAAAATCCTCAGGAGGGACAGGATTACTATTCCGTTCATTTCCTAGAATCCAGGCTGACTGCACAAGGAACCCTGGAAACATGTCTTAGATACCTTGCATCCGGCTCTCCCTCCATCCCAACTCTAACAGTCATTTAGATTCCACCTATAAATTTAAATCCTGAAGTGCAGTACCATTACGATAATCGAGTGGAGCTGTTTTACCCCCCGATTCTAGGGGCTTCCACATAAATGGGGAATAACTACAAGAAATGCAAGTTTCTACAAGATTTTTCAAATGTGTGCACCTGATCTGGCAAATTCTTCAAATCCACAGGATACATACTTTCTTAATCCTATAAATATAGATCACAGTTTTCACAGGTTTGTCAGAAGAGGAGTCAATTACCAGTAAAAGAGTGTTTAATGACAATCCATTATCAACTACAGCACAGAGTAAAATACACTGAGATCCGATCACTAAGAGTCCATTTGTTCGAAGCAGCCCTAACTATATACTGTAAGTGACAATGATGGCAATACAGATCCACCTTTATACCATATTAAAATCCATCAAAAGATAGTTAGAAGGCATGAGTGGCTCATCTCTTTCATACCATGGTTTTTTGAGCCAAGAAGGATATACTCCTTCTATATGATCTTTCACAAAGTCCATCCCTAAATCAGCTCTGACCAACAACCCTTCAAAGGTTGGTTAGGCTGTGTGTTTTCAACTATGGTCCAAAAAGTTCACACAAATCTTCTGGCGCTTAAATCCATTTTCCTCGATCTTCAATTCTTTCTGCAGGTTCTCCATGAGCCGATTGCACAGGTTTTGCACATACAACCCCGGTGCAATGTTGTACCCATGCAAAAGGGGTGTGTGTCCATTCACCCTCCCTTTTCAAGTTGGTAATGTAATTGTAGGATTGCAACAGAAGAAACTACAATGTTCAGGCAAACCCAGTGAGGCATCTATACTTCGGTCCTCACATAAGGGAACTCTCCATTCGAGTCTCCCTGTGGTTGATGTACAACGGAACCTTTCCTGTTTTATCTCTCTGAAACCAGAAAACACTCCAAAATGTGCCCATTTCTGTTCTTTCTACCTGAACTGGAATACCAAGTATGAATTTTTAACACTTCACCTCCGAAATTCGCCAATTCAGGATACATAATTGATCGCAGTAGTCTCTCTCCGCTCAGATACCAATTTTCAGATCTCTTTCACCTAACCAGGACTCATTTCTGGATTTTCTAAAAGGCCCCCCTCTTTCTTTGCCTGCAAAGGAGAGCAGTTCTGTTACCCTACCTATAACTGCAAAACCTGAACTAACTTGAGACCTGAGAAGTTAGTCTTCCACCACATAGACATCTTGCTGAATAATTTGAAGATGTGCGCTGGCAGTAAATAATCCATGCAACTGACTACCAATAGATCTAAAGCACCCAGCTACCTCGTTAAGTATAGTTCGTACTGCATAAAATTGCTAAAAAAATAATTTTAAACAAACATTCACTGTAGAAGAAGGTTAAGATACGGTCTTAGAGAAAATAAATTTTCATTTACTTGCGTCTAAGGCAAAATTCTTTTATTTCTTACCCTTCAAATAACAGCACTACAACTGTCCTATAGAACACGACAGTGAGGCTGGGGAGCTGAAACTGAATGTACTCACTCCAACCACACATAACTGCACTGTTGCCCTTGTCAGACAATACTTTGTCATTTACTAACTCCAAACTAATCAGACTCAGATCTCAGCCCAGGAAGGGCGAGGTGTGCAAGGTCCTGGTTTTCTTCTCCACACACTTTAGAGTGTGCTAGTTTTAGTGTGTAATTAAATAGCCACTTCTTCAAAGGGAATGTTTCAGTTTGAACAATGACGATTTTACTTGACTTATTTGCTAACAAGCATCTCAAGCCTTTGATCCGATCTGGGAAGACTGGGTGTTCTGGGGAGCATTAATGTTTGGTAGTGTTGGTACGCTTCACTGCCTCAAAGTCCTGGATACATGTGCTTGCAAAGTTTAGCAAACATCATACGTTTCTTTGGCTCTCCAGCGGTAGCTGTGTCTGGGCAGTGTAGGCTTACTTTAAGAATTGGTGGGAGATTTGGACTCGGACACAAAACAATAGTTATCACAGTTGTTTCTTTGAAAAGGTATACATCATTAAAATAATTGAAGAAGTAAAACAATAGCATTAGAAAGCTTGTTGAGAAATCCCAGTGTTTCTGTATGGGGATAAAACAATTTCCAGTGTAAATCCAGAGGGCCAATATGTAAGCACTTTTAGAATGCTCTGGAAGCCCCATCCTGTTGGTTAACAGAGGCACAGTCAATTGATTAAAGAAAGACTCACTACATGCCAAAGTGTGGCAGCGATCAGGGTAGCTCAGAGGATTTGGCTCCTGCTGTGGTGTTCTGCCAAAAGATTCTACAAGGGAGAGCGAAACACCGTGACCGGGGACCTGTTAAAATGTAAAACCTGACCTTTTCTCGTTGCTGTGTTGACCTATGCGTCATCCATTTTATCTCTGTCCTCTTTGCCAGCCCCTGGTCTGTCCTTGGCACTCCCCTTGCACAATCGTGCGTAAAGAAACTAGATTGGGGTATTGCAAAATATGTATACAAGCAGAGGCAGCACAAAAGAACAGCTGGCGTCTGCTCGGAGTTTCCTGACAATGGTTAATCCATGAATAAAGTGTACATAGATAGCGTATCTTGTTATGCAGCCCCAAGACTCAAAATTGCTTAAACACCAAGGCTGTTGGTATTTATATTACCTCATTGTGTGCGTCTTTCTCAAGCTCTATTTACACCATTGGGAGTCCCATGTTTGTGATCTTTTCCTATAAAAGCCCATGTAATCATTGCTCAGTGTGCTTCCTCCTTGAGTATCCCTTGGTGCTTGTTGGACGAGGCCCTCGCTCATGAGTGTTAATAAATGATCTGATCTTTACTTCACTCCAGTGTCGATTCTCCTTACTTGTTTGAACCCGTGGACCAAGGGTGACCCTGCACCAGTGTGTCTGGCAGAAGGCACACTTCCACAAATTGACGCCCGAATGTGGGGCCCCATCGAAGGCCTGCAGTTGGACCGGGGAAGGAGATCGTGTCGGTGAGAAGAACTTCACTAAGGGGCGCACCACCTGAGGAGACTAGTTCTCGTGGCTAAGGTGATTTTTCGGCTTCCCGACTCTGATCTTCCCGGCAGCTGCTGACCTCGACTGGGGCTTCCGGACGGCTATTTGGAATTGATCATTTGATCACGGAGTATCGACAGGTGGGAGTTGAAGACTACGAATAGGTAGGATTGTATTGAACCGGTTCTTGTTTGTTTGGTATTTGTTTAACATTTGCAAATGTTAATACCACAGGTAATGTGAGAGACTTCTCTCGTAATTTCTGTCTGAAGAGTTATTATTTATATATTATAACCATGCCTGTGTTTAGTAAACTATGGAAGTTTTGTTGTTGCTGCTGCGATAAGCAGCGCATTTTGGAAGAAAGTCAGCCGGCGCCCCCAGAAGGTATGCCGAATTTTAAAACGTATGTTAAACATGGTATTTATTTGTCCCATCATGTATAGTGCATTGTGGAACAAATATACAAATGGGGATCCCCAATTTCAGTGGCCATTAGAGGGGACGATGGACCCTCATAAACTTGAGTACTTAGAGAAAGAATTGTTTGCTAGGAAAGTTAGACCAGCTATGTTTGACAGTTTGCGTATGTGGAGGAAGGAAGTGAAGGAGCGGCAGCTCAAGGCAGAGAAAGTGAGAAAGAAACAGGAAAGGAAGACAGTTTATCAAAAGTTTAAGGAATTGAAGGATAAGGAAGTTCAGGAAAATATAGAATGTTTAGACCCAGAACATAGATAACATATTCTTTAGATGTTGTCTGTTAGGCCAACGGCGACAGCCCAGGTCCACCATGATGATGCGGACTCAGAAACCGACGGATTATTTATTGAACGACCCCCACCCCCATACGTACCTTTGCACCCCCTCCTCCCCCTGGACCACCAAATCCTGTACTTTTTGCACCGCCGGCCCCACCTCCTCCACCGATGATTGTCCAACCCCCTACTTTTCAACCTGTGCAGATCCATCCCTTATCCCCCCAATCCCAAGCCAACGCGCATGAATTGGCAGATGGTCCTGTACCAATCCCAGCTCCCCGAATTCTCCGCTCTGCCATACCTCAGACACGCCAAGATCTAATACAACAGATAGTATTGAGTTGCATTGATATGCTTTTCGGCATGATCTTACCGCCGGATATGTGGCGACTCACCCGGAAACAGGATCATGTTGTTGAGTTAGGAGGAGATTGGACTGCAATAATAGCAGCTGAAGCCGATAGGAAGCCTGGTAAAAAACCCAATCAGCTCATACTGGACCTCTCTGGCAACATACTAACTTATATAAAGACGATAATTCTGGCACGGAAAATAGAATAGAATAAAATAGAAAATAGCAGCTCCTTACTGCTTGTAAGTAAAGACAGGGCGAGTCCGTCCCTGATTTCTTTACTCGCTTTGAGGAAGTTTCCTCTAATGTATGTAATAGCCCTATTCTTCCTGTCCTTAAAAGAGGGGATGGAATACAGGATAAAAGTTTATCGATTTGTGATTGATTTGAGAGAAAGTAACAAGATAGTAGTCCCTCAATATCCTGTTGTTTCTCAGGTAAAGTTAATACACCTGTGGGATTTTCTGGAATCCCCGTTCAAAGCCCTATTTCACAACAACTGAATGTTAGTACAAGGGTTTTCAACATTTTCTGTAACAAAAGTCACCAGTGAAGAAAAACTGACCACCCCATCCAAGAGTGTCAATAGTAATCACATTGGTGCATTAGCCAGGTGTGAAATCTTAAGAAAAGACGCAAACCCAGTTGTAGCTGTATCCAGGATGTAGATTTATTTACAGGATGAAGTTACAGGATTTGCAGCATTGTAATCCAAAGTAATCAGGTAAAGGATGGAAAGCCCCACCGGGAGCAGCAGCCCTGCTGCTCAGCCTCCAAGGTTAAACTGACAAATACACTTAAACATACACAGAGGGAACATTCCATGACATCACAGAGACTGGCTGGGCAGCAGAGAACAGGACACAGAGAAAGGACAGAGTAAAGCAGAAGGCAAGATACCACACACCTCCCTCCCTAACAGAGACAATGAAAACTAAGGAGGCGTGAGGTAGGAAAGAAAGAACAAAAATAGAAGCGAAATGAATTAGGAAACACGGAACACACACATAACACACACTTCCCTCCATTGAACAGCAGTGAGAAGTGTTTAAAGACACAAAAAATACTAAGTGTACAGCAATAAATGCAATGTAAAAGTGAAAACCTCACTTAACATGGTTTAGGTCCACCACCGGACAAGAACAAAAGTAAGGGTGGAGCGTAAGGTGCCCCCCAAAATTAGTAAGGTGAGCTTAAAACATGCCCTACACAAACCAACACAAGTAAGAGTGGAACGTAAGGTGCCCCCCAAAATTAGTAAGGTGAGCTTAAAACATGCTCTACATAATCCAACACAAGTAAGGGTGGAGCGTAAGGTGCCCCCCAAAATTAGTAAGGTGAGCTTAGAACATGCTCTACACAAACCAACACAAGTAAGGATGGAGCGTAAGGTGCCCCCAAATTAGTAAAGTGAGCTTAGGAATAAAGCCCTACACAAACCAACACAAGAAAGGGTGGAGAGTAAACGGTCTCCCAAAATTAGTAAAATGGGCTTAAGAATATTGCTCTACACAAACCAACACAAGTAACGGTTAACAACACAAGCATGTGTAATCTAAAATTGAGCACATAAGTGACTCAGCACCAATAAATAGGATTGAGGACAGTAATCGCTCAGCTCCAGCACACAGAATTGAGCACTAAAAGGCTCAGCAAAAATAAATAGGATTGAAGACTGTAATCGCTCAGCTCCAGCACAAAGAATTTTGCACCAAAAGACTCAGAAGCAAAAATGGAAGCGTAAGGTGCCTTCCACAGAATTAAGCAGCAAATAGCCTCAGTACAAGTAAGCAGGATAGAGCATAATCAAGCATAAACAGACGTGATTACTTAGATTGCACAGTGCCAGTAAACTTAAACGACATATAGTACGTAAGAACAAGAAAGCAAACAGAATTGAGTAAAAGCAGATCTCAAATTTAGCGAAACACTGTAAAATGCTTGAAGATCACACGTTAAGGATAAAATAAAGTATACATTATGCAAACCTACAGCATAACTCCAGTATAGTGGAGATAAAAACAAATGCACTTTCGACTTTTCAGATAAAAGAACACAGTAATAACGTGCTGAATTAATATGTAATGAGTACATCAGGTGTGCGTGTCACCGCAGATCAGAGAAAGAGATGACACGCTCGGTTTGTCCCACCGAGTGCGTCGCAAGGAAGGCACAAGGTAGACACAAATTTGACGGAAAGTTAAGTCATAATGGTGTGCACAACGCCGTGTGCATTTGGCGAGAAAGAAAGTAAATACCGTTACAGTCGAGAAGGACAGTGGCAGGCACTCCATAAGCGATCCGGGCGAAATTAACTTGTTGCTAAGCTGCCAGGCAACAACATGTCCAAAAGTGAAATGAAGATGGCTGCTACGCAAGGTCACGCTGCGTGACCTGGCGCGATGACGAGCGCTGGTACTCAGGCTTGTAATTGTATTCCAGAGACTTGGAAGACGTCATGGAGGAGCTCGAGCAGGGGTTTCTCCGAACGTCAGAGCTGCTTGAAAGATGCGGCCGGAGGTAAAGTTTACCAACTGTCACTCGGTTAGGTAAAAGTATTGTTTATGCTATGTACTTTAAACGATGTACTCCCTTCCGCTGGTAGTACTGCCAATTAAAATGATGTCCTTCTGAAGCTATTGATGTATTATGATGCCATGGCACACATTATCCAAATGCAAACGTGTAAGCGTGATTCCTTGCACAAAACAAAGACGTCTAAACACAGCAGTTCACTTCGGGCACATGAAGGCAAGAACACTTTTGAATAGGAAGGCTGTGTTGCAACAAATGACGCAGGCAGGAACAGCACAAGGTGAACTGACTTTAGATAGGACGATGGGTTGTAGAAGTGGTGCAGGCACACTCGTTCACAGGTTAGAAGGATGACTCACCAGCTGAAGACCAGGTCGTCCTTTAAGTGAGAGCCAGGTTGATTCAGCAAGAGATAAACAATGCTTTGTTAGCACAAGTACTTGTTGACGCTAAATTAAACTTCATTAGACTGCGTCAGAACACATGCCCTGGGCTGAGGCTGTCAGATGGTAAATTGACACCGGTGTGGCTGCCAGAGGCATTTAAGTTGAGAAGGCTTAAAGTAGGCGCTTTTTACTTTAAAGTAGCCTTACTGTCTCTTCTTCTTCAGTTGCAAAGATGACTTTTTAAAGTTCAGTATAGTCCTTTTTCTCCAAGAGGGTCCTTTTTCAACTCGTCGCCAGTGTGAAATCTTAAGAAAAGACGCAAACCCAGTTGTAGCTGTATCCAGGATGTAGATTTATTTACAGGATGAAGTTACAGGATATACAGCATTGTAATCCAAAGTAATCAGGTAAAGGATGGAAAGCCCCACTGGGAGCAGCAGCCCTGCTGCTCAGCCTCCAAGGTTAAACTGACAAATGCACTTAAACATACACAGAGGCAACATTCCATGACATCACAGAGACTGGCTGGACAGCAGAGAACAGGACACAGAGAAAGTACAGAGTAAAGCAGAAGGCAAGATACCACACCAGGGTTTTCAGCAGTAATGAAAAAAAATAGGCTTTGACAATGAACTGAAATGTTACATGGGTACTAGATACAAACAATAGCTGCAATACTCCCTTGCGCCAAGATATAATGAGTAATAAATATCTCCAACTGAAATAATAGCTGTAAGTACACTTTCAAATGTCAACTATTTTTCTGTAGACATCAGTTTATGAGTTGTGAAAATACAAAAGAAATGTCTTGAATGCATGAGTTTTATTTTTAAAATACAGGTTGGACTGCACACAGGAGAGCTACTCACAGGTAACTGGTGATCTACTGGTAGCTCACGAGCCACTCATTGGAGACATAGCAATGCAGCAGAAGGTTGCAAACAGACTACAGTGAAATTATTGCATCACTTAGCCTCCTTGGGACAAAGTATCTCTTTTCCAATTACAGTATTGTCAACAGAAGGTTACCTATTTAGGTCTCCTCCTGTCGAAGGGGGGTAAGACGCTACACCAACATAGGATATAATTGGTGCAGAACTTGCAGAAACCACTGACTCAATCTAATATCTGTGCGTTTATTACCAAATTTTTCACTAATTGCAAAACCCCTGCTTGCTTTAACATTAAAGCACGTATGCATGACGCTTCCTTGGACTAATCAGTGTGAAGCTGTCTTTTTGCAATTGAAAAATGCTTTATGTAATGCTCCTGCTTTAGGTAAAACCTGATTATTACAAATTTGTGCATGCAAAAGATGGTTGCAGCTTGGCACAGTCCCATCTAGGAAGGTATAGGTCATGCGCATATTTCTCCTCCACATTGGACCCCACTGCGATAAAGCAATCTGAAATGTATATTTAAGGTCACAATTTGACAGTTATGGTACCACATTTAGTGGATATCTAAAAAAAAAAAAAAAAAAAAAAGTTCAGACCCAGCACCTGACCAGTGCGATATTAACAGGGTATGAGTTGACACTTTTTGCTCCAAACATCACTCTGAAATGCTGTAACATTTTGAATCCAGCCACTGGACTGCCCCTTTCTGAGTCCCAACAAGATGAGATGCATGAGTGCATATTTATTACTGAGAAGGAGACTAAGGGACGGGGAGACCTGACAGATACCCCTATATCTGACCCACTAGGGGAACTGTTCGTGGATGGTTCATGTTACAAACTACCTGATGGCTCTAGTACAGCGGCCTATACAGTTACTCCCTTGAAATCTGTGGTTGAGTTATGTAAAATACAACAAATGTCAGCGCAATCTGTGGAGCTGACAGCTTTGACCAGAGCCTGTGAATTAAGTAAAGATTTGACTGTAAATATCAATATATATGCCTTTGGAGTTGCTCACTCATTCCGTCGACTCTGGGAAAAAAAGGGGCTTTTTTGACTTTGCATGGTGATAAGATACAGTATGGGGAATGAATAGTAAAGTTACTGGATACCTTGATGTTACCAAAAAGAGTTGCTATTGTTAAATGTTTTGTCCACAAGAAAATTATAGTATAGATGAGGTAATACAGGGAAATACTTTTGCCAATGAAACAGCTAAACGAACAGCCTATTTAGAGTATAGTTTAATGTATATTGTAGGGACAGCTAGATGGACACCAGAAGTGCCTATGTTTAATCAGACTCTAGATTGCATTAGGGAAGTACAGGAAGAAGCTACGGAGGAAGAGAAGGAACAGTGTAAAAGATATGGGCGTCAGGATGCGACAGGATGTTGGATAGATCTGTCAGGAAAGCAAAGATGAATGCTTCCAAATTGTTATGTGAATGCTATTGTTACCATGGCCCACAGTTCAGCCCACATCCGTGCTAAAGGAATAGTGGCCACGTCAGATCATGTATGGTTCAATAATCTGATTCCCAGGGTGGCAGAGTTCTATGTCAAGAGGTGCATGATGTGCCATACTTATAGCACAGGAAAAGGTACCCCGTTTCAACAGGATATTTTGCACCCCAGATCTGCCCTTCGAGGTCTTGCAACCAGTTGAGGTGGTTATGGGGAGGCCAGCAAATGTATAGGGTGTACCAAGATCAAGGACAATCTGACATTGAATTTACCTTTCATGTTGATTACTGTGTTGACTAAAGATTTGCATTTGATCCATTCACAGGTGAAGGCCAGTCTCTCTCCCAGTCTTAAAGGTCCAGGTCACAAGCTGAGGCCTAGAGACTGTGTCTTTACCCAACAGTTTCAGAGGAAGTCCAGCCTTGAGCCATGCTAGAAGGGTCCAGTGCAAGTTCTCTTCACCACTCAGACTGCTGTTAAGTGCACAGGGCACCTGCACTGGATCCATGCCAGTGATGTGGAGAAAGCAAGCGCCACTCCCTTTGCCATATGATCAGTGGATAACAAGAGGAATACCTGATTTTGAATAAGATCAGATCTCTCAGCAAGTGCCTTTTGGGGATGGAGATCTTTTTGAAACATGGTGAAGTGGTGTCATTGGAACAATAACTTGCTGTCATCATGCCTGACCCAGATGAACAGATTCTGTTTGAACATCCTGACATTGTTCAGCCCTGATACAAAGTGTGGCCAAGGGCCGAAAAGAACTATAGACTTTGATTGAAGAAACTATCTCTGGAGAGGTAGCAACCCATGCCGGTGGTCAAGACCGCCAACGTCCGGACCGGTACATAAGCTTGCAAGTGAGGCTTTAAAGCAAAAGACACTTGGGACTTAATGCTCTTTGATAGTGTAGTGAGGGAATTTTTGGAGAATTGAGATTACATTGCTCCGTTTCTGGCTGATCGTTATGCTACTCTTTGTTACCTTGGCAATCAAACAACAAATACTACAGTAAGAGGAAGGAATGGTGGTGAAACATATTACCCTGTTCATAGCCTAGTGCCCCCTACTCCTATCGCATCTGAACATTATCACTTCACCTTGTCCTCTCTTAAGGATTCACACTGCCAAATATATAAGCACAATACATTTGTTCAATATTTACATAAAACGCCCTTAATGTTAATTGAGCCACACAAAAGCTTCACCAAATAGCTGCAGAAATACACCAGGAAAAGGAACATGGACTTGGTCAGAATGGTTTTGGGGCATGTTTTCTACTTGGGGCTGGAAAATATTGATGGTAATAGTGATAATAGGAGCCATCTTTCTTACTTGCTGTTGTTACATTCAGTGTGCCCCTATGATATGTACAGTTTGCATGTCCGCCTGTAACAATATCAAGCCTCTCCCAGTTAGCGTCCATGAATTGAATAAACAAATGATGGTACAACAGCACATTGATGAACTTATGATGGTTGATATCCAGGACTGATATATGTACCTTGAAAATGGATTAGCATAGGCTAAAAAGGAGGGACTGTTAAAATGTAAAACCTGACCTCTTCTCGTTGCTGTGTTGACCTATGCGTCATCCATTTTATCTCTGTCCTCTTTGCCAGCCCCTGCTCTGTCCTTGGCACTCCCCTTGCACAATCGTGTGTAAAGAAACTAGATTGGGGTATTGTAAAATATGTATACACGCAGAGGCAGCACAAAAGAACAGCTGGCGTCTGCTCGGAGTTTCCTGACAATGGTTAATCCATGAATAAAGTGTACATAGATAGCGTATCTTGTTATGCAGCCCCAAGACTCAAAATTGCTTAAAACACCAAGGCTGTTGGTGTTTATATTACCTCATTGTGTGCGTCTTTCTCAAGCTCTATTTACACCATTGGGAGTCCCATGTTTGTGATCTTTTCCTATAAAAGCCCATGTAATCATTGCTCAGTGTGCTTCCTCCTTGAGTATCCCTTGGTGCTTGTTGGGCGAGGACCCCGCTCATGAGTGTTAATAAATGATCTGAACTTTACTTCACTCCAGTGTCGATTCTCCTTACTTGTTTGAACCCGTGGACCAAGGGTGACCCTGCATCAGAGTGTCTGGCAGAAGGCACACTTCCACAGACCGGGGGACTGCAAATCCCGGCATCCTTTGGGGCCCCGAGTGCCGCCGCCGCCAACTTCCTGCTGCGCCTGGAGGCGCATAAAAAGGCCCAGGGGACTCCCGCAGCGCGGAAAAGCGAAATACCGTGACCGGGGGACTGCAAATCCCAGCATCCTTAGCGGCCCGAGTGCCGCCAACGACTTCCTGCTGCACCTGGAGGCGCATAAAAAGGCCCAGGGACTCCCGCAGCGAGGGACCCGGGCCGCGACCAGGCCAAGGGCGGGCACGTCTGAGCCTGGAGGAGGTTGGGCCACCTCTCTGAGGCCTGCTTGTGGAGTCTCCTGGACCTGATTTTTAGTCATCGCTGGACCTAAGGTTAGTGCCTCTTCTCCCGGATAGCCTACATATTGCGGTCGAGCCCACGCAGTTGTCTTTTATTCTCCTGTGGCCTGCTCAAACTCTGTTTAATCTTGGCCCCAGCTAACTTTCTCCCGTCTGGGCTGCCACTCATCTGTAGTTAGTGGAATGGTAGAACGTGGCCATTAGACGCTAAGGAGACTTAATTTACCCCAACGTGGTATACAAAAATAGAACAATGGGGAAGCGAACCTGTGTTGGGAAAAAAAAAAATGCCACCCCTGCAAACTACAATAACTTTCCAACCAACCTCGATTGACAGGATGCTTCAGAGGGCCATAGGTGTGGTGGCAACCAAAATTGAACTAACCGAAAGGCATTTATCTTTAACCCCGGACCTAGACTTGCCCTTGATCAATCATGATGCCTCGTGTACCTCACCAGTTTGGGCCATTAACTTTTCTAAGTCCCAGCCAAGGGATCGTGTAATGGTTCGTGAAACATCCAGCGCTGATATTCATTTGGAGGTTGCTCCTCCAGGCCCCGTTAAAAAAGGGAAATCCAAACCGGATGTGAGACTGTGGACCAAATGCAAGAAGTGTGCAGAAGAGTCTTCAGATACTGGTGACTTTGGGGAGGGAGGGTCAGGTGGTTGTTCACCCTTCGTGATAGAGCAGCCAGCCTGGATGACTAACCTGGTGGTCGATCCACAGGTCCAAGTAAGGGCTATTGTGAAGGATGAACTCAGCACTCTGATGGCACGGGCGGATAAACTTGCATCCTTGTTTGAGGCCTGGGTAGGCAAGACAGAAGCAACCCTAAGGGGGGGCGAGTCTGCTAATCACCAGGTAATGCAAGCTACTCCCCCCAATACCAGGTTGGATCCCCCACTCACAAACAATATGACTTCCATTATACCCCCAAACCAGACTAACCAGGAGGCTGCAAATAAAAGTAAGACCAATTCAACAATGCCGATAGCAAATGATGACACACATCGTCAGGGGCCCAGTCATGGGGTGGAGGCTGGAAATAAAAGTAGGGCCAACCCAGCAATGCCAGCAGCATATGACAACATGCCTCGACAAGGGACCAGTTATAGGGTGGGAGAGGGGCTTGTTCCACGAGCAGAAACCAGCGAAGAGAGGTCAGCCTTGCCCTGTATCAATCTTCCACCTGCCTCAACCCCATGTCATTATTTTAACAGGAGTACCAGAGCTGAATAGGGGGCAAAGGGAATCACATTTTGAAATGAAGAATAAATGTATATTTTGGCTGGCCAAGCAGCGGCAATTTTCTTATAAAGATGCTGTCGAAATCCATTTGACACGTAGGGTTGGATGGGTGGGCTGGAGGCAAGGGGATTGCATTGTGATTAATTTCAGAAACCCACTGATTGCACAATCTCTCTTAGACTGGAACCATCATAGGCAGGTTGGGGGCATAAGGTCTTTTTTGCTGGGCCATTTTTATCTCTTAGGGCGTGACCCACAAACCAGAAAGCAGAATGGCCACGAGGTGGGGATGTGGAACCAGAACAATCAACATACTATTTTGGGCCAGGATCAACCCAGTCCGTTATTTTTTAATCTACCTCTATCAAACAGATTTGCGACCTTAGAGTCAGTAGATTGACTGGATCCTGCATGGCTCCTGATCGAGAAATTCCATCGCCAGAAGGAGCCCCTGGGAAGCATTATCCAATGGGGGGAGTTCTTTCAACAGAGTGTGCCTCTTAGGCGGGATGTGGATCAGGGGAAGGTGTGTGCTGGCGAAGAGGGAGGAGCTGAAAGGGACTGCTGGCACAGGGCTACTACAAGCCGACCCTCGCCCAACTCACCTCATGAGACCATGCAGGCACTTAATTCTTCAATGAGGGTGGTTCTAAAATCCCCATCCCCTACATCTGACAGTTGTGCTGCTAGTAATGGTTCAAGGCCAATGGGGGTGGAGAGGACCAGCCCTCTCCAACAAGAACATGGTACACTAACGACTATTGGCCAGTTTCTAAACCTAGATAACTGTTCGGGCCCATCCAGGCTGCAGGTTTTATTGTGTAACGTTGCTGGTCTCACTACTAAACTGGACAACCCGGAGTGGGGGGCGTTTATAGAACAACATGAGGTCTGCATGTTCCAGGAAACCTTGGCTAGGGTGGACACCCACAGATTAGGCTATGCGTAATTTAGTACAGCCGCCACTTTCGGGGGTAAGGGAAGGCCCTCAGGGGGGCTCTGTATCTGGGTTGGTGTGCACTTGGGTTGTGTAGCTAAACAGACATTTTCATGTGATATCCTTTGTATTTTTCTGATCTTTCCCATAAAGGTCAGAATTGCCCTGATAAATGTCTATTCTCGACCGGTTGGCTCTAGTCAAGAGTCAACGACTCTTGATCAATTGACCGCCTTTTTATCCACCATCCCTGACAACTTTTTGGTGATTCTTGGTGGTGATTTTAATTGCCAGTACGAGCCCCTGAATAGCTTGAACGGAGGTAACCTCAGTGATGAGGATTTACACTGGGCCATTCCAGAGCCCAATATTTCGCCAACCAGGGCTTGGACCCCATTGGTGCTCCAGATGAACACCCTTACATTGAATCATCCACTAAGGGCATGTAATGGTTGCACAAAATCTGACACACCGGGGAATCACACCTTCAATAGAATAGGACATGCCTCCATCCTAGATTATATCTTGGTAGACACAAAATCTTGGCATAGGGTGATAGATTTTAAGATTGTGCCCAGTCATGATAGTGACCATAATGCTCTCATTCTAAAGTTGGTCTCGCCTTGTGCCAAGAGCGCATCTGAATTAAAATCTCCACAAGACTCCAGACTAACACCAATTGCAGGAAGAGAGTTCGATGGGGGGGGATATCTGCCAATCTCAGGAAAAGCGGTCCTCTCTATATCAAACCATCATTCCGTTCCTAATGGCCGCGAATCAATCTATTTTGACCAACGGCATTTCTATATCTCTCTCTAAAATCGCAGAGAACCATCAAGTCTTAACATCCACTATGGCTAATATTTTTTATCCCAATAAAAGAATAAGGGAAAACGTAAGATCACGACACCCCTGGTATAGCGATAGTTGCCGTACGGCCAAGTCAGCTCTCATCTCTGCTATCAAGATCAAGGATAGGCTGCTAATCAGAGAAAAAAGGGCAGCCTATAAAAGCACCATTGACAAGGCAAAAAGAAGATGGGAATGTGACAAGTGGGACACCATGAGAAGCGCCCTATGTACCCACGATATGAGGACCTTTTGGAATGTGGCAAATACGGGCTGCTCTGAAGGCAAACAGGCAATAGATCCCAACATAGGGGCGGATGTGTGGAAGGCTCATTTTGAGTCTCTATATTTAAGGGTAGAGGACGAGGACAGGGTAATTGGTAATGAGTTCTCCCCTCGCCAGATAATCTGCTCCGATGCTCCTGTAATCACTCTTAGGGAGATAACTGATGCCGTGAGCAAAGTAGCACCATCTAAAGCTCCAGAGTTAGATAAGATCTCCGGGGACCTCTTTCGCAGTGAACCTACTATCTGGGCCCCCTACCTGTGGACTTTATTTAATGCTATCCTACAAGGAATGTCGATCCCCGCTACCTGGGCAGGGGCGGAAATTTTACCAATTTATAAAAAGGGATCACCACTCCTTCCTTTAAATTATCGACCTATAAGCCTCATTGACGTTAGCCAAAAAATATTTGCCCGCGTGCTGCTGGGGCGACTCCAGAGCTGGATGGAGGAGCACAATGTCCTTAGCCCCTTCCAAGCCGGGTTTAGAGCGAAGATGTCCACAATAGGTAAGATTTTTAGGTTATAACTTTTACAGTGGAAACAGTGTGCATAGAGGGAGGCAGTCTCTATTTAATATTTGTGGACCTAAAATCCGCATTTGACTTGGTGCCGAGGGACAAACTGTGGGCTATTTTATTGGACTTGGGGGCTCCAGCTTATCTTTGCCACCTGCTGAAACGACTGCATGAAGGCAATTTTGCCCAAATCAGGTTTGGCAAATATGGAGAACTTACAGCCCCCATACCTGTAGACAGAGGTGTACGCCAAGGCTGTGTCTTGGCGCCGACCCTTTTCTGTCTTTTCATTAATGGCCTAGTCGAGGCTTTGATTGTAGGGAAGGACATTGATGCCCCTCAGTTGGCGAACCGCAAAGTACCTGCCATGATGTTCGCTGATGACACCCTTTTTCTCTCAAAGTCACCCAAGTGCATTCAGAGGGCCCTAGACAACTTTTATGGTTTTTGTAAGAATAGGGGGCTGGAGATTAATCTACAGAAAACTAAATGCATGGTGTTTAATGCAAGTAATAGTACTCGGCCAAATCCTCTTTTAGAAGGTAGACCTATTGAGAGCGTGTCAGTTTTTGAATATCTTGGAATTACAATAACAGGAAAAAACAAGCATTGGCATAGCCAATAGGTCTCGCCTTTGGGACCTTATAAGTGTTTAGCCATGCAACAGTTGATGTTGTTGCCCCAAGGATATTGTGCTGGATAACTAAACACTTATAGGGTCCCAAAGGCGAGACCTATTGGCTATGCCAATGCTGGTTTTGTTTTGGCAATCTGGTCACCCTAAGAAAGGGTCCAAGTGCGTTTTAAATATCAAACGGTGCAATGACCAGGAGCTCATTCGAAACGCCGTGCACTAAGTCATTAATCAGCTATCTATGTGAAAATTGTACTTACAACTTGTTGGCAAGTGAAAATGTGGACTGGAAAGTAATTGTTTACAGAAGCTGAGATTTAGTTCTTCTTACGGAAGGCTTATGAGCTAAAGTGCCTGATTAATATGGCATGCAATGTCTAAGCAGAGGCATGAGGAGGATTCAGGGTTAAATACATGCTCCCGCATGCTGGCAGATATTATCTTCCCAGAAGCACTTAGCAAGCATGGCGCGAAGGGGACGTGCACAGCTGATTATGCGGCGCGAGGAAACCCGTCTTATTTATAATTGCGTGGAATGGAGTGGAGAGCAGAGGAATGTTCAGCTGCTTGGCGGCCGGGACAATAAACTGCCATCTGCCAAAACGCATCAGCGGAGCCCACCAGCTTCCTATTTAACCTCTTTTCCCAGAACACAGTGAGAAGAAGTAAGACCAGATGGCCCCTGCGCGCGCTGCAAGAATGCGGCCGCGAAAGTGAAAGCAACTAAAACAAAGCTTTCAAGAGAGGAGCGGGGCGAGCGCGGCAGCCTGCTGAGCTGACCAGGCGCTCGTGCGTCATGGCCTTTTGCTTGCGATTACCCGCACGGCCGGCAGGTGTTTCCAATCATCGCGCCCGCGTCTGGGCACGATAGTGGAAACAGATGCCGGCGTCGCGGCTAACCGCACAGAAAGGCCATGACGCATGAGCGTCTGGTCAGCTTTCAGAAGCCCCTACAATAAGTCTCGCGCTGTGCGAGCAGTGCTGAGCACTGCAACGCTAGGCGCGAGACCTAAAAACTGGGGTGCTCAAATTAAGAATGCAAGCCTAGAGGGGCGTGGCCAACCGCCGAACAACATGGCCGCACCTTGAGGCGGCTCCGTCCATGAACACCCGTTCCAGCGTTAATCCGTCAATTTCTCCGTGATTGCTGTCATATAATCGGCGAAATCGTGTTCCGGACCCCAGCGGGACCCTTTTGAGCCGGAGCAGGGCCGGTTTGCACTTGTAGTGACTGAGATCGACCCGAAGTCGCATCCGGCCGGCAAGAGCAGCCTCGGCAGTGGGGAGGTGCGAAGAGGCCCGGCTTGAACTCCACCCTTAGCTGCCCGGCGCAGGTTAGTCCAGGTGGCCTGCGGGGTGTAATTCTACGCTACCAGGCAGCGGAGTGTCGAGGAGTGGCGTCCGGCTCCAAAGCGACCCCGTGAACTCGAAAACGCAGATCGGCGCAGCTCGTGCGAGCGACCCCAGGCAGGATCTGCCCTGGGGTGAAAGGAAGGCGGCGAATACTCCGTGGTTGTGGCCCACTGGCCAGAAGGTGAGGGAAGTGCGCTCCGGCGCTGGGACCGGCCTCTCTCCCCCTGACCGGTGTGTTGTGGAGCTGCGTGCACCGGGAGCCCCCCGCCGCTCTCCCTGGCGGCGGCTGCGGCCCGCACGAACTGAGTGGACTCCAGAACATCTGCCGGGGCACCGGGGACTATAATTGAGGATCTCACCCTGCTAGGGGGCAGTGCAGTAGATAGCGGCGCAAACCGGGGGCAAGTACTGTGAACTCGCAGCAGCCGCAATACAGTGGAGAAGAACGCGGTCGGCGCGACCCCTTGCCGCCAGACTTCAGCTCAGCTGCCCCGGCAAAGTGAAAGATGTTTCATGCCCCCAAGTGATCGCAGCACAGAAAAGCCTTGCTTTCCCCGCCCCGACTGTGGTAAATGAAGGGAATTACATAGAGTTTGAATTAAGGAGATGATCGGTCCGGTGACGGACGTGCTAGCCTGAGTGCCTGAAGCAATCCCAGTCGCCTCACACATACACCCGATCTGGCACAAAACTCACAACGCCGGTTCGTGGCCCATCGTCCGCCACCTAAGCAGGCGCCATTATAATACCTCAGATGCAGGCGCGAAGAAGACAGCCTTGCCCACGCGTCGCAGCGCACGACCCTGTGCCCCACGCAATACCAACGGCACCTCAGACAGGGGGCGCATCCCACCAACGATACCCTACACCCCACGGAGAGATTGCCTGACTGGTTTCCATCAGCTTCACCCCGAGCCGGCGCTGTCCAAATATGGCTGGGGGCCGTAACTCTAAGGCCTCTATGCAGGCCAAGCTGGAAAAGTTCGCTTGGGACAAGGGCCCAGGCCCTACCCAAAAGGGAGGAGAAGACCCCCCCGAAAAACAACAGGCACCAGAGGGGGCAAAGGAGCCGACCTTGCAGGACATCCTGACAGCTATAACGACGGTGAGGACGTCGTTGGAGACCAGGATTGACTCCGTATCCTCTGAAGTCTCTCTTATCAGAGCAGATATGCGCTCCATGAATACCAGACTCAAAGATGTTGAGTCGACCGCAGGCTCCCTCGTCGCTGATACAACCGCCCTTCAGCGGAGGGTTGACGACTTACAGACCCTGAGCGAGAGGATGGAGGCACAATTGGATGAATATGAGGGGCGCTCGTGGCGCAACAATGTTCATATACTGGGGGTCCCGGAGCGCGCGGAGGATCCAGCGACGGACCTGTTCGTTGAAGACCTGGTTACCAACTACTTGAAACCAACTAGACTCAATTTTTTTCACAGTGGAGAGATCGCACAGGGTACCAGGTGGCAGACCGAAACCCGGGGCCCCACTGAGACCTATAGTTGCGAGAATTTTTAACTACAGAGGCAGAGAGATTATTCTCCAGATGGCTCGAGCGGCTCCACCAGTCGAATTCCAGAACAGCAGAGTGACTTTCTTCCCGGATTTCACCCTCAGGGTGCAACGACAGACGCAGTTTCCTGGAAGTCAAGAAAGCACTACGGGACAAGAATGTTAAGTACGCTATGCCCTTCCCGGCCAAATTGAGGGTGGAGTCGGAAGGGAAGGTCTGGTTCTTTACCGCTCCAGAGGCAGCCTGGGACTGGATTGATGGTTGGCGGCGAGGGGAGGGGCAACCGTGGCCCACGACATGGTCGAGGGAATTCGCAGGGGGATCGGGACGCAAGATCGCCGCCAGTGGAGAGCGACGCAACTGCAAGAGACTAAATACGAACTGGTCGGTATAAACTGTTGAAATGTGTGGGCTCTATGGGCATGTTCCTACAGTGCGGTTATCCAGATAGACTCATTGCTTCAATCACCCGCTGGGTCTGACCAGGAACTAGCTATGCAAACAGTAGATGAGGTACTGTCAAGTGTTATACAATGATGTAATTGTAACTTAGTCAGAGTCCTGGCGCCAGCAACGGTTACTATCGCATGGAAAGGGTGTCCGGTTGGACACACGCACCTTATAGTTTTAGGGGTGGGCGATAGGCACTCTGCAGGTTTGGGGAGGCGGGAGGTTCTGATACCGCCATGCAGGGAGGCAGGGAGGGGGGTTAAGTTACTCAAGTTTTTGGGGGTGGGACCCTGGACACCTGGGCTCTCCCTTATTAGACACGACCGGGACATTCGTATGAGAATATTTCACCCTTGTGCCAGGTGGGGGGGGGGACGGGGGGGAAGCTTAGTTCAGTTACAATACAGTGGAGGCGAGATTGACAAAATTAGAGCCATTAACGACGACTTCATGAGCAACTGCGGTAGGACGGTACTGATTCAATATCAGCCGGGCTGGGTAGCGGCCGCAAGACAGACCGGTGGCTCCAATGATGGGCTC
Organism: Calotriton arnoldi; assembly: GCA_963921515.1. NCBI lineage: Eukaryota > Metazoa > Chordata > Amphibia > Caudata > Salamandridae > Calotriton > Calotriton arnoldi. The sequence continues at coordinate 599,859 of CAWUFW010001824.1, read as the reverse complement.
CTCTCAGTACAATATTATTGCACCCTAGGTCACGATGGACTACACTGCTAAGCATCTACATTATTGAACTGCATCCTGTGTACACCAAGATTTGGAAGATAGGAAACACTTTCCGTTTATGTAGTCAGCAGACTTCAGGGGCTCAGACACGAGTTAGAATCTGACGAGGTGCCCTTATTGTTTTTCTTTTCTGTAGCCCTTCACACTCAGACGACTGAGAATTACTATTCTTCACAACTAGTGGATTCACTCTACACTGCTCCCAAGGTAGATTTATTGCCCTTTATATGAAGTTGTCTCAAACAAGATTGGGTCAGTCATTAGATTTATTATTTTTATTTGTTTTTTGTAGTGCTTGTGACCATGTCCGAGTCTTGAGGAGAATCCCAGAACGACTAGGGATTTGAAACGCGTTGACCTTTGAGCACGGGGCATTTCCAATGGGGTTTGCTATGAGGAATGAGCTAAACTGTGTTTCCCTCTTTTAGGCAACACCTTGACACTGTGTAACCCCCTATGCTCAAACCACAGGCAGCACAGCAGGCAGTAGCCTGGTTACGAGTCAGTGTCCGCCTAGTGCTTATTCTGAAACCTAGGACTGGTTTAGCTGTTTTATGCTTGTATATGTACTTTTCAACACAAATGTTTTTTGTAATGTCTTTTTCACAAATATGTTGTTTTCTATGTCATGATGAGCTTTGTGTGACATTGCACTAAATCAGTTTTGTACTGTATTGTGTTCTTTAAACACGTGTGTTTCACCTCAAGACATGTATAAATAAATGGAATTGTCTTTTGTATGAAAATAATCCAAATTAAGCTGAATGAAGCTTGGAACCTTAGAATTTTTGGTCTAGGGTCCCTTTTGAATGTAAATGGAACAGTCTGCCTGGACATTTTGCTCGTTTCCAATAGTATAGTGGTCCAGTCCAGGTGGTTTAGGGCCCAAGCCTTGCTTGTTTACTCAATTTATAAAGCGACATGCCCCCGAAGTAATTCTGTTACAAGAAACGCACTTACTAGGCAATGCCTGTAAAGCAATGTCGAGATGGGGGTTCACGTTGGTGGCGCACTCCGCCTTTGGGTCAGGATCCAGGGGGGTGGGAATCATGACGAGGAAATCTTTCCAAATGACAATTGACCGCACCTGGACGGACAACCTGGGTAGATTTGTAGCGACCTTGGGAACCTGGGAGGGGCGTATTTTAAACCTGGTCTCGGCCTATGTGCCCCCGGGTCTTCAGGTTCAGGCATTTAAAGATTTGGGGAGTCTCCTCCTTGACATGCCTGAGGGAAGATTAGTGATTGGGGGCGACTTCAATTCCATCGTCTCGGACTCCCTGGACGTTGGCCTCAGAGGGCATTGCCTCCGTCACGGATGCAGATCCATAGTTTTCTGGGGGCACTGGGCCTGGTGGATGCTTGGAGAGGGCTACATCCCATTGAACACCAGTATACCCATTACTCTGGGGCCCATCGTAGTATGTCCAGGATTGACTATATTTTGACGCCGGCCAACCAAATGCACAATATTAAGGAGATTCATCACTTAGCCAGAGGAATCTCAGACCACTCGCCCATCTGGTGTCGAATAGAGGTGGGGGAGCCCACGGCAGGTAGAACAGCTCCTACTAATCCGTGGGATCTTAAGATCCCCCATATTAGAGACAAAATCACACAAGACACGGAACTATACTTTCAAGAAAACGAGGGATCAGTAGATTCGGCAATGACACTTTGGGAAGCTTACAAGGTAGTAATTCGTGGGGTGGCTCTGGCCCAAATTGCGGGGTCCAGGAAAGAGAAACGAGCAGGAATGGTTCGCTTGGAAGAAGAAATTGTACGGTTGGAGGTGCGCCTCCGGGACGATGGCTTGGATGAGACAAAACGGGCACTGCAACTGAAAATCAGAGAGTACACTGACTTTGCCACGGACGCAGCCACAGCACAGTATAGAGCTACATTAAGCAGGATTTATGATGTTGGGGTTAAGGCCGGGAGACTGCTTGCCTGGCTGGATCGGAGGGAGTAGGCCTAGCAGGGTCGTGGTCGAGATAGACGCAGATCCGGGGGGCGCACTTACTTCGCCGCAGGAGATCGCGGACGCCTTCAGCCAGTATTATCAAACCGTGTATACCGCACAGACACCACACACGGAAGAGGAGGCGGCCGCCTTCTTGAGAGATATTTCACGTCCGGTACTTACTGACAATGAACGCTCTGACCTTGATCAAGAACTAACTAGCGCAGAAGTGGGAAAAGCTATACAAGACCTGCATGGGGGCAAGGCGTCGGGCCCAAACGGTCTGCCCATTGAATTGTATAAATTTACCTCGACTAAGACCGCCCCCTACTTAACTAACATGTTTCATGAAAGTATGAAAACGGGTCGGCTCCCCACAGACCAAAGATTGGCAACGATAGTAGTAATTCATAAGGAGGGTAAGCCGAAGAACAAGTACTCTTCCTATAGACCAATTTCGCTGCTCAATGGGGAAGCCAAGATTTTGGCTAAGGTCCTAGCCAACCGATTATTGAGGGTAATTATGACTTTGGTTCACCCGGACCACTCGGGCTTCATGCCAGCTAGGAACACCTCCCTTAACCTGCGAAGGCTACATGGGGTGCTGAACCGCACGAAGACAATATGCGAGGACGCGGTAGTGGTGTCTCTCGATGCGGCCATGGCATTTGACACGATCGAATGGCCCTTCATGTTTGCAATGTTTAAAAAGCTAGGACTGGGCCAGAACTTTATCGGTTGGGTCCGGCTACTGTATCAGGAACCGCTGGCCCAAATCGTTGTCAATAGGAAATCTTGTATTTTTTCCCTTAGCAGAGGCACTAGGCAGGGTTGCCCCCCGTCCCCTCTGCTTTTTGCCCTTACACTCGAGCCACTGGCGATGTTGATTCGGAAAGACCCGATTGTCAGAGGGCTCAAGAGGCCGGAAGGCTGGGAGGACCGCATTTCATTATACGCTGATGACATCTTGCTATATCTGGCATCTCCAGCGGCCTCCCTTAATCGGGTACTGCATATCTTTTTAGCTTTTGGCAGGTTTGCCGGATATAACATAAATTGGACCAAATCAGTACTATATGTCCTCAGTGGGGCTGCGCCTTCACTTCCCCCGGGATTCACGATAACGGAAGCGCGTGACGACTTTAAGTACTTGGGGATTTGGGTCTCCAAAGACCCTTCCCGTTTTTATGACCTTAACCCTCCTGCCTCCTCTGGAACGGCTCAGGAGCGATGTCCGACACTAGAAGTCGCTCCCCTTGACCCTCTTGGGGCATGCGGCCCTATTCAAAATGATGTCCCTCCCGAGATTCTTATACGTACTGCAGAATACTCCACATCCGGTCGACTCGGCATACTTTAACAGTAATCTCCGAGACCTGTTATGGGACGGCAAACCACCAAGGATCGCCACCCACAAGCTAACGCTAGGGTGGTTTGACGGGGGAATTGGTCTCCCAGACATTAAAAAATATTACTGGGCGACTCAGCTAGCTGCCATAAACCAATGATCGTACAGGACGGAAGGGGACCCGGGTTTCCGAATGGATAGATGGCTCTTACCGGGGGGTAGCTTCATGGAAGCATTATATTCCAACCCAATGAAGCTGAGAGCGACGGGACCCACGGGCCACGCGATTCAAGTGTGGAAAGCAGCTACGAAGAGCCTGGGTTGGGAGGGCAAGATCACACAGGCCACACCACTGTGGTATAGCGACCAGCTGGGAAAACTGATTCGGACGAAGGGGTTTGACCGCTGGGACCTCATAGGCATTTCGAGAGTGGGAGATCTATGGAAGGCGGGCGAGGTGGTGCCTTTCACCCAACTGCAGACGGAATATGAGCTGGCAAACACCGAATATTTTAGATACCTGCAGATCAGACACGCCTTACTGGCCGTACTGCCAAGAGGTGAGTCGCCGCCTGAATCCTCTCCACTCGAGGATCGAGTCTTGGATGGGAACTTGCCAGAGAAAGCAATTTCGCTCATATATAAAAAACTAATCAATAATATGGCAGACCCACTACTCAGGCTTCGGGTAAAATGGGACTATGACGTCCGGGGGCTGGATGACGAAGAGTGGCTCGCGGCACTGGCCTCTCCTAAAGAGGTGGCAATTTGCTCAAGGTTCCGTTTAGTACAGTTGAAAATATTACACAGAATCTACCTGGCCGGTCCCATGCTAGTGAAAATGGGTTATTGCTCAGAGGGAGGGTGCCCCAGGAACTGTGGGGAGGAGGGCACTTTTATCCACATGCTATGGGAGTGTACCACCATTCAGAGGTACTGGTCAGCGGTAGCGGGCTGCATGGAAAACGTATTGGGGCAAAAGATTGACTGCAATATCAAGCTGGGTCTCTTAAATGCCTAGGGCCCGACGGATCTGAATTCCAAAGAACAGATATGGGTGACTTTGGGGCTTATGGTAGCCAAAAGAAACATAGCTCATAAATGGAGGGCGCACGACCCACCTAGACTTGACGAATGGGGTAAAGATATGGACTGGTGCATGATTACGGAAAAGGCTATTTACGAGTCTAGAGGATGCCCCAACAAGTGGACTCAGATCTGGGAGAAGTGGAATACATACAGGGGATGAATATGCGAACCCCTGTAAACTCGTGGCGACCTGGGGTTGGGGGGATTGGATGCTGGGAAGTTATCAGACAATTAATGTAGTACCTTATGATTCCATGTTTGCTGCCCGCCATGCATCAATGTCCTGCTGTGGTTGCTTGTACACGCTTTCTTTTTGTATTGCCAAATCTTGTCCTCAATAAAAAGAATTATAAAAAAAAAAAAATGCAAGCCTAAAGTTGGCCGAGACAACGGGGGGCCTAACAAAGGTATATAGGAATTGCATCCATAAATCTGTTGGCCTGGTGGTGGAAATATATAAAAGCTCAAGCTAGGGGTGCTGCCCTACATGGGGCTGAAATCTGGGGTCACCGTCCATCTGGTTCTATAGCAAAAATTGAGAACTCCTTTGCCAGGCAGCCTTCCCCCAAGCTCCCTGCTTACACCGCTTCGCCTGGACCTTGGGATTAGACCAATTGTAGACGAAGCCGCACTTAGACCCCTCTTATTTTGGCGACGTCTGTGGGGCACCCCAGAATTGGCTGTATACAGGGAAGAGTTGAGTGAGGTGTTGAGTTTACAGGGTGCGACCAAACTACCTTGGTTGGCTTTCATTAAGGACACTTCTGTGGCCATGGGAAGAGGCAATTTGTGGCACAATGCAGAAGAAACCTGTTCTACAATATCTAGGATGGACCTGATAGGGAGCTACAGGGAGCATAAACTTGCCCGGCTTCAGGGAAGCTCTAGGTCTGGCCCACTGACTACAGTGTTTTTAGAAATAAAAGACCAGTACAGTCTAGAGTCTGTCCTGGATGATATCCAGCCAGCCCTTGCTAAGAAGTTATACCTGCAGTTCAGGCATGGGGTACTCCCGTTGCGTGCTTTTACAGACAAATGGGCGGGTTCACCCAATTTGGGATGTCCGGCCTGTAGCAATGCAGCGGAGACGGAATATCACGTAATATTTCTTTGTCAATGCTACAAGAAGGCAAGACACCGATGGCTAATTCAGCTATGTAGAAACTTGGGAACTAAGCACTGCATTGAGGTTTTTAGGATATTGAAATATGACACCCACGTGCCCATTGTGTTCTCAATATCACGTTTTTTATTCTCCATGTGGTGCGTACGTAGAGCTATCCTAAAGATGAGCCCATAGGTTTTGTTTGATCATCCTATCATATTTTATTAATCGGATCTGGTATATTTTTAACCTGTATAAAAGTATTTTATGATTCTTAAATATGTATTTCTTAATTATAACATGTTGTATACCTGTTTTTTTGTACATTTTATATCTGTGTAAATTTTTTAACGTGATCAGGAAATGACGGCTGTGATGTTAGCAACATGAACCCTGGATCTTGGAAAACTGTTATGGCCTTTTTACTGCACATGTATTGCACACTGACTTTAATGGAACTTGTACTCATAGGTCAATCCCAGGACCTTGGAGGTTGGCATGTTGGATTGTAGAGCATTTCATGTAATACCAATGTAATGCACAAGCACTTTTGTGAGCAATTCTGCCCCTTATTTAGGGCAACGATATTACTTATCTTTTTTAAAAAATTCAATCGAATGAAATGTATTGTATTTTTATTTGTGCTTTTATGGTCATATCGACCGAAATAAAGATTTTTGATGATGACTATGATTTGGCTCTTGCGGTGGTGTTCCTACCAAAAGATTCTGCAAGGTCAACCAACTGGCATTAGCAAAGTTAGAAATAGAACTGGGGTTTTGGGACAGGGTTCATAGTCACAAGTTTAGTATTGTCATAACGACCTTTTGAATAAATCTCTGCACTGGTTAACCCGACACAGGAACTTTCCCCTCATGTTAAGAGATATTTTGCTGCGAAGAAGAGTGGGGTGGATTGGTCCTGGGCCTGTGAGCCGACAAGGTGACTGTGTAATAATTAATTTTAAATCACCTTCCCTGGTTAAACAACTGCTTTTTGGGCAAGAAGGGAGTCACCTGGCTGCTAGCAATATTTTGCCACTCAACTTGGGTTTTGGCTTTTATAAACCAGGTTTGCTTACACCCAAACCCTCCAACGGTTCAGCTGTTCGTTTCCATCGTATTGCCATCTTCATCCTTTGTCATTCCGGTTCATAACCGATTTGAAGCTTTGGCAGATCTGGATTGACTTAGTGAGGACGAGGTAGACCATTGTGCCTCCCCAGCTGCCACAGCTACTATTGCTGCTGCTGTAGATGTGCCTCCTGCTACCTCCCTCAAATTGGTATCCTGGAACGTTGCAGGACTATCTTCTAAACTTGCAACACCCGAGTGGTATAATTTTATTCACTTGTATGACATAGGTTTGTTCCAGGAAACACGGTCTACTACCCCCTTTTACCGGCAGGGGTTTGAATCTTACAATGAGGTGGCAATCTTCTCAGGGAGAGGTAGGCCCTCCGGGGGAGTAACAATCTGGATAAAACTGCATTGTGTGCTGTCATTAAAGAAGTTAAACTGGGCTCACTGGACATTCTTGGTATTAGTCTTGCATTGCCTGGTTTTATCCCTTGTCATGTCTATAATATATACTACAGGCCCAGAGGTGGAAAACCTAAGTCGGATGAGATCACCTTGCTAATTGCACACTTAGCTTCACTCCCAAATGAGATAATGAAAATTGTAGCAGGTGACCTCAACTGCCAGTTTGAGCCCCTAGATGCTCATTTTAGGCTTCACTCTATAGAGGGAGATCGGGTTTGAGCTATACCTCAATTGGCAAATTTACCAGCAGTTAAATGGTCTCCCTTGACAGTCCAACTAAACACGTTTTTGCTAAGCCAGGGCCTTAAGGCTTGTAATGGTAGGTCTATTTCAGATACAATCACCCGCAGGGGTCGAGCCTTTTGGATTATAACCTATTTGATGTTAGGCTATTGGCTGCTTTAATAGACACGACTGTGATCCCTCGCATTGACAGTGACCACAATCCCTTATCATTAGAGCTGAAGATGATAATGCCAACAGCATGTACTAATCCCAATGGCCCCCTTGATGGTAGATTGGTTTTGTAATCCAGCAGGCGTAGGGTGCGTTGGAGTACTATTTTAACATCAGAAGATGGAATTGGTAATATTTACTGATGTGTTACTGGGAGAATTGACGATCTCTTGGTATTGTTAGACCAGTACCAGCAAGAACTGGAAATATGGGCAAGTCTTACAGATTCATATTTGCAATTGTTTGGTAAATTAAGTGAATTTTTCTATGTAGAATCTTGCCATTCGAGCAGGAGACTCAAACCCCCCACCTGGTTCAACCAGCGGCGCAAATTTGCAAGAATAGTGCTGACAGTGGCCATAAAAGAGAAGGACCATACTATGATAAGGGAGACTCGGTTAATCTACAAAGGCTGCATAAGAGAGGCCAAGAGAGAATGGGAACAGATGAAGTGGACCAACCTGTTGGTTGCGGCAAGGAGGGACTCGCGCTCCTTCTGGAGCATAATCGCTACTGGATCTGTGGATAGAAATCCCCCGATTGAAAATCATACACCGATGGCAACCTGGGTTGCCCATTTTGCAAGCTTGCATTCCTTTCAAGATTCTAGCTTGCAATCTGCTGCTGAATCCCTTACTTCCTGCAGTAATGTCACTAGCGACTGGCACTGATATGGCCCCATGCGCCATTATAGGCAATCCCCCTGAATGCTTGTTGTCACAGGCCAAGAAATCATTGTGGCAATTAACAAGAGTGTTCCCCAGAAAGCTCCGGGTTTGGACAGGGCTCCAGGAGATCTTTTTCTTGGCAAACCTGACGTGTGAAGGGCCTACTTTTCTCTGGTCTTCAGTACCATAATGCGAGGAGCTCCCATACCTCCAACATGGCTTGGAGCCGATATAGTTCCCATTTTCAAGAAGGGAGCCCGCAATACTCCAGCTAATAATAGGCCTATTAGCCTAATTCACTGCATCGCAAAACTCTTTGCAAGGGTTCTTTTGAATAGGCTTCTAGAGTGGATGTACGACTCCCAGATCCTTACACCCTTGCAGGCAGGGTTTAGAGAATGGATCAGCACGGTAGACCAGGTGCTCCATTTCCAGTTGCTTTACTGGAAATTTGTTTTTATTAAGGCAAGGACGGCTTTACATAGCATCTGTAGATCTTAGATCTGCTTTTGATTTAGTTCCCCGCCCCAAGCTTTGGCAGGTCCTGGATGAACTGTGGGCACCGGAATACCTGTTGGATATGATTAAGCTCCTACGTGATAATAACTTTACCCAAGTGAGATGTGGTTCGATGGGTGAATTGACGGAGCCTTTTCCTGTCCAAAGGGGGGTGAGGCAGGGCTGTGTCCTATCCCCTACCATCTTTTCCCATAATATAAATGATCTAGCAGCTTTTGTGGACTGTGGCAGTTCAGATGCCCTGTCCCTTGCAAACATCAGAACACCAGCCCTGATGTTGGCAGCTTATATGTTGCTTATATCGAAGTCTCCCATGGGCCTATAGAAGATCTTTTACAGATTTGATACTTTCTGTACCAGTAGAGGCTTAGACATAAATATCACCAAAACTAAATTTATGGTACTCAATACCCGAAGCACTACAAGGCCTAACCGTGTCCTTAGAGGGTCCCATTTGGAGCGTGTTCGCACGTTTGAGTACTTAGGATTAACCCTTAATGAGCACCTGCATATAACTAGGAGCAGGTTAAGGCTTGAGCAAAACATTGGGGGGGGTCATAAAATTGCAAACTTGTTCTCCCTTTCGCCCCATTTTCCCTGCACTACAAGTTTTCAATCACCAAGCACTTGGCTCAGCTCTTTATGGAGCAGAGCTTTGGGGGCACAGGGATGAGTCTTCCCTTGGGCTTGTTGAAAATCGTTTTTTGTGAGAGCTGTCGGGGCTTCCCATTAGTACCCCCATTCATTCCCTTAAGGCTAGATAAGGGGCAAAAAAAAAAAACCTGACTGATGTGGTAGGCTCAAAGCCCCTATTCTATTTGAAGAGGCTCTGGTCTACTCCAGAGCTTGCTACCTATCAGTCAGGCTTGCAGGAGATCTTATGTAGTAAGGGTGTAAAAGATATTCCATGGCTTAAATATGTCAGGGTTACACTCACAAACATTGGGCTTAGGCAACTTTGGGATGCCCCCACGGACTGCAGTGAAATATCGAAGGTCCAAATTAAGAATTCCTATAAGCTAAATCTCTTGCATGCTCAGTCACAAGCAGGAAGTTTAACTCTGGCCTTCCTCCAATGGAAAGATAGTTATAGGCTGGAGCATTTCCTGGATGATATTGAGCCTGTAGCTGCAAGGAAACTTTATGTGCAGTTCAGGTACGGGTCTCTACACCTCCTTTCCTTTTAAAGCCAGATGGGGGGCTGATTCGAGGCCCTCTCCCCACCTGTGTGCCCTCTGCCTCTCAGCAAGTGAAACAGTAGAGCATGTTTTATTCTTTTGTCCTGTATACCAAGGCCCAAGGAATTTGTATATCCAACCATTGTGTCGTAACCTTGGGTGCAGGACATGTAGAGAAGCCCTGAGAATCCTGGAGTGTGATCTCATCCACTATGTCTTGTCCACCGTGATGATGTTCACAGTTTCACAGTTTTTGCTGGCTATGTGGAGAACTAGGCAAAATCATATGAAAAGAATCATTGCCTAGTTTCCTTGTGGTGTAAACAATCAATAAAAATGCTTATTGCCGTTTTATTGTTTTATACTTCTTATATGGATTTTAATGATGTATTTAGGCTTAACTGTATTTATTCATTACCATGATTATAATCGTTTTATCTGTACTGCTGCACTTTGATTGCATACTGCTGAATAAAGCAAAGACTACTAGAGCAAGTAGTGGTGGGAGAAACGCATCAGTATAATGACATCCATTTAGGTTTTCTTGTTTAAAATTGTATTCGCTCAACCTTTGTAGTGCACATTTTTATTTCATCTATCCCAGTGAGTATTCTTGAGCTGCCCATAATAGAAAATAATACAGGTAATCCGGGTGACATAGCGGACTCTTAAAAGAGTCCACTCCTAAGTACTTTTCTGAGGTTTTTGTTCCTTTGGCTTTTGTCTTAGTATTGTGGTAGCTTTTTTACAATCGATGTATTATGATTACAATTGTTTTATATATTTACACTGTTATAAGCTGTGATTTGTATTTATTATGATTCTATGTATATATAAAGCTTTTGCGCTGTGCACTTTTATGTTTCATCGAACCAAAATAAAGTTGATTGATTATATTGTCACTCAGCTGCCCAATTTGACCTACTTCTTCCATATGAGTTTCCTGAGAGACAAAAAGGCCAGTATCCTAAAACTGGCCGGTCATGCGTTACTTTTTTATTTCTACACTTAAACTAGACCTTTCTGTGACTTTAAAAATATAGCTTCGGGGGCGTGGCTTGACTAGCCATCATGGCGGACGCAGCTTAGCTGAGCTCCGTCTACCCACGCCATAATCCGCTAATTATCCTGCCTAATCCTGCCCGGAGAAGACTCACTAAGCTCCGCCGTATACCCTACTTGCTCTGGAGTGTGGCGATCTCCGTGATTTGCAGATCGGCGGAGTGGAGGCTGGGGACGCTGGGGACGCCGCGGATCCGCGGGCCGGACCGCCGAGTGCCGTTCCCGCTGCGGTGGTCGCCCTGGGGACTACTGTATAGAGCTGCGATACACGCACTGAACGGGACGCAGGAATCGGGCCTCGGAGGAAGGGGGCCCGTGCCTCCGGCTAGCTGCTGTGGTGTGGAGCGCAGCGCCGGTGCGCAGAACTCGCTGTTGGCCCATTCCCCTTGGCCTCCCGGCCGCTGTGGAGTGGCGCGGGGAGTGCGACGCCGTCAACACCTGGTCACCACCTTGGCCCTCACTGACTCGTTGGTGCCTGGGACGCACGCTGTGCCCCTGGGCGATACGCAGCAGCGGAGCGCAGTGCCACTGTGCGAGGTTTGCCGCCCGGCCCCTCCCCCCACTGCTCGGCGGTCGCCATCTCTCTGGAGCCGCGCTGGCGTGCGGCGGCTCCATGCTGCGGGAGACCCGAGGACCTAGCTGCCCACGGCGCCGATGGGTTTTCGTCAGCCGCCGATGAATGCAGGCCCGGTCGGGGCGAACTGAGCGTGACGCCGGCTGGGCACAGGGGTCGGGGTGCGACCCAGACGCTGAGTGACCCCGTCATTACTCCTCTTCCCCCCCCCCGGTCCGGGACTGGCGGGCGGCACCGCTGGCGCCCTGGAGGCGGCCTTCCACCATCCGTGAATATACCGCAGCGGCAGCCCTGGATTGGTGCATGGGTGGCCCTGAGGCGGCTCTAATTGCGATACCGGGCTAATCCTCATTGGGCCCCGCAGCCAGGCCTGTATTGCAGATAGTTACTGGCGCACTGCCCTGGGGTGTGGAGACGGGCCGCTAACACAGTAGAGGATCCCAGAACTGTTGTGGCTCACGGTCTCTTCTGGCGACCCTCCCTGGCGGGCTCCCCCTGGGCCTTGCGTGCTGGCCTTGGCGCATTGGACGGCGCGGCCGCCCTCCCGTCGACAGACGCTGTTCCTGGCCTGACCCTCGGCGTAGGCCGGCCGCTTACTCCAAGACTGCGCCCCCCTGGCCTAAGCCATCCCAGTTCCACCCGGGGGGGTGCCGTCGGTCCCGCGGGGGCAGGCTCGTCGCCCCCTTTTGTACAACTCATCCGTATGGGCAAAGGCGGGCCGAGTGGGGCTGGCCCCAAACAGGGCACTATGGACCAATATACCACCGCAGCCGGGGGTGCCGCCGGCGGGGAGGGGGGCGGCTCGGCCCCAGACAACGCGGCCCTCCTGGCGGCAATCAACAGTGCCCGAGAAATGCTGGACGCCAAGATCGGCGCGGTGGGATCCGAAGTCTCATTCCTCCGCCAGGATCTTCGTAAGGCAGTGGACCGTATCACCGAGGCTGAAACTAGAGTCTCAACGGTGGAAGACTCTGTGACCTCCCTTCAAAAGAAAGTCAAAAAGCTAACTGTCGTCACGCAGGAACTTGCCTCTAGGGTGGAGGATGCGGAGGGCCGCGCTCGGAGGAACAACTTGCGCTTTGTGGGCCTGGCTGAAGGATGTGAAGGGGCATCCATGACAAACTTTATCACAAAATGGCTCACAGACATCCTGCCTAACGACCTCTTGTCCTCTGCTTTAGTCGTTGAGAGGGCGCACAGGGCCCTGACGCAGAGGCCCCCCCACGGGCGCGGCCCCAAGGCCGGTCATTGCAAAAATCATGAACTTCGCCGACCGGGACGCCATTCTGCGATTCGCCAGATCACACAAAGATAGCTTTATGCATGACTCACGCTCGATCTTGATATTTCAGGATTACACACGCCTGGTCCAGCAACAACGCCAATCCTTCATGGCCGCGAAGCGCAGACTGAGAGAATTGAACGTTCAATACATGCTGCTCTATCCGGCTCGGATGCGAGTAATATACAACTCCAAGTCCTACTTTTTTGATACTCCTGAGGCGGTCTTCGCGTGGTCGGATGAGCGTCCACAGCTCCGAGCGGGCTCTCCATCTGCCGTGGACTCGGACTCTTCTCGCAGCTCTCGCTCTCAGCGGCCGCGCCGCAACAAGTCCCAGAAGCGGCGGGGGCCGGGCAGAGCGTCACAGAGTCCTGAGCGACCGCCTTGAATGATCCAGACTGCCCCACACTCCAAATGGTGAACTGTAAGACACTGCATCTGTGTTACTGAATATTAGTTCTGTTGGTCTCCGGGTGGGCGTGGGCATTAGACCACGAGCTGCGTGGCCACGGGCTTCTTGCACTCCCGGTGTTCCTGGGGTTAGAGGGTGGGGAGGGATCCCTTGGTGTGATTTCTGGGGGCCCCCCGTTGGGGGTCCGCTGCTCATTACACCGCGACAGATGCTCCTTGTTTTTGGTAGTGTCGGGTGGGGGGAGGGGGGGAATATCCCTTTGGATATGTTGTGTTATAAAGTTTATATGTTTTTGTATTCGCAGGCGGTGGGATGTTTTTCATCTTGTCTTTCAAGCAGATCTCCTAGCTCTACTCAGCTTTTTCTCTGACCCTCATGACGCCAGGTGACGAAAACCCCCTAGGGGACATAACAAAGGTATCTTGGAATGTCCGTGGGCTACTGAATAAGGTAAAACGTGGGGCCGTTCTGCGACAGGCAAAGCGGTATGGGGCGGATATCCTCCTTTTACAGGAAACCCATTTACTGGGAACAAAAGCCCCGTGCCTCGTCCGCTTCGGTTTCTGTCACATCTATCACGCAGGGTTCACGAGGGGCTCTAGAGGAGTGGCGGTCCTTATTCATCGCAGGGCTCAGTTTAAAAATATCGCACACAGGGCGGATCCTGGGGGCCGATTCCTGTTCGTCACGGGTATGATTTGTGGCGAACAGATCACTTTTGGTAGCATTTATGCCCCCCCACCATTAGGCACCACCTTCATTGAACACTTGTTGGGGGCGTGGGGCTCCCTTCCAGCTGGACTGACCCTGATGGGGGGCGACTGGAACGATACCATGGGCCCTTTAGACCGTCAGCGCATTCTCGACTCCCCGCAACCACTGGGTCCTACCAAATTGTTAACCTTGACATCGACAATGGACTGGGCTGACATATGGCGGGAATTTCACCCCACTGAGCGTGAATATACATACCTATCGACGGTCCATGGGTCACAGTCCCGACTAGACTATTTTCTTGTCCCCCGGGTTTTTCTTCACCGATTCTCGAAAATACAACATTGGCCCCGCGGCCTATCTGATCATTCCCCGGTTACAATGCAATTTCACACGTGCTCCCGCAGGCCCCCATTCCGCTGGAGAATGTCCCCTTGGCATCTCCGCAGTCTGGCCTATCGCGATATGCTCAATACAGCGATCACCAACTATTTAGCCGATAACGGTCCCTCTGCTCCTTCGAACGCAGATCTTTGGGAAGCCCTCAAGCCGACTGTCCGGGGCTCCGAAATTAGTTACCGTACACAAGAGAAACGCAAGCATCGCGAACAGCTCGATGCCCTAGAAACGCGCCAGGTGTCCTTCTCTTCCCAACTAAGCGCCAACCCCTGCCCCATCCTCCGTCGCCAATTAGTCCTCGCTCAGCAAGAATTACGTCAATATCTGTTGGGTGAAGCCAAAGAGATCTGGGCGGCATCGCAACACCGGATACATCAGTGGGGGGATAAATCCAGTAAAATGCTCCACAGATTGTGCCAAGCGGACGGAGCCCCGGCCGTCACACCCACTATTCGTGGCTCCGACGGGTCCTTGCACGCGTCGCCAGTAGGGGTCGCGGAAGAATTCGCAAAACACTTTACGTCCCTATACGCCCAGCAGGAGCAGATCTCTGCCAATCTTATAGCAGAGTTCCTTGTCTACACCCCACCCCGCAGACTCTCTGACTCAGTTCGTGAGCGCCTGGAGACTCCAATAACCCTGGAAGAACTGACTGGCGCCCTCAATGCGATCCGGCCGGGTCGCGCCTTGGGCCCCAACGGGTTCCCCATGGAATTTCTCCGCTCCAACATGCCTCTCCTGGGGCCTCATCTACTGGCAACCATTGTCGATGCTGCTGACCAGGCAAGGCTGCCCTGTGACTGGCGTCACGCGGAGATAGTGCTCGTTCTCAAATCTGGCCGACCCCCTGAAGACCCATCCTCCTATCGCCCCATTTCTCTCATAAATTTCGAACCCAAATTATTAGGGAAAGTCTTGGCCGACCGCCTTAGAGGGTGCATTACTGATTTGATCCATCCTGATCAGTCGGGCTTCATGCCACAGAGGGCCACCAGGCATAACATCAGGAGAGTCCATAATGCCATTGCTGCGGCCCCCGCTTTAGGCCGTCCAGCTGCCCTTTTGTTAGCAGACATCGACAAAGCATTCGACTCCCTAAGCTGGGTCTACCTTTTCCAACTGCTCGAGGCCATCAACTTCGGTCCACGTTTCTTGGCATATATACGCCTGCTATACACAGAGCTGTCGGCATCCGTTCGAATTGCGGGACACCGCTCACGCCCCTTCCCGATCCAGAGGGGTACCCGCCAGGGATGCCCACTGTCTCCATTGTTGTTTACCCTGGCTGTTGAGCCTCTGGCGGCCTGGGTCAGAAGTGACCCGGTGCTCCGGGGGTTCGATTGGTCCCGCTCGAGATCGGACCGCATAGCACTGTATGCGGATGATGTCCTTTTTTTTAATGACAGACCCGTGGTATTTAGGACCGCGTATATTACAACTCCTTAGGGTATTCGGGGATACCTCTGGCCTCCACGCAAACCCTGCTAAATCCATCCTCTTCCCTGTATGTGGGCATCAAGGCCGTGAATCGTGGGCCGCGCAGCTGTCCCGGGCCACAGATGGTTTCATATACCTGGGGATCTTCATTTCCCCGTGCCCTAAGATATCATGGACGCACAATATCGCCCCATTGATGACTCGCCTCAAAAACGAAACAACAATATGGTCCGCTCTCCCTCTCTTCCTCTATGGGCGCTCGGCCATCTTTAAGATGGTTTCCTTGCCTCGAGTCATATATCGCCTCCAAAATTTCCCTTACCCAGTCCCTCGCGCATGGTTTGCTCAGGTAAACGCAATACAAAATAAGTTCCTCTGGGGTGGCGGAGCTGTTCGTGTGGCGCTCCGCACCTGCACACAATCCACGTATTGTGGGGGGATCGCAGCTGCTGACATTTACTCATATTACGTGGCGTCCCACATCCTTGTAATTAATGAATTATGGTACAACTCTCCCACCGATCCGGCATACGCTATCGAACATGCCGCGATGGAACAAGTCCCCCTACTACATTTACTATATAGCTACACAAGGCTAGACCATTTACCACCAGCTGGCAGGCAAGTCATACAGTTATGGAGGGCAACGACCAGACAAATGGGATGGAAAGAGCGGCTCACCCAGCAGACCCCCCTGTGGCATGGCACATACCTTGGATCGGTAAACACTCTGAGCGGGTTCCGGGGATGGGACTTGGTGGGGATTTCGACCCTTGGTGATGTGATGAGGGGCGATACCCTAAAATCATTCCAGCAACTACAGACTGACTTCGACCTCCATAAATCTCAATTTTATAAATTTTTACAGCTCCGACATGCACTGTCACCTCAGATCCGACATACGGAGACTCTCCCAGAGTTCCAGCCTTTGGAGGGCCGCCTGTTGATGGGTGACCTAGGACTTCACAAAATTAGGCAGATATACCAAACCCTGACGACACACACTTCCACCACTCTGGACAAGACCCGACTCGCCTGGCAGGCGGATATTCCTGAACTGACCGATGATGATGATTGGGCTGAGGCGATTGCTAGCCCGCG
The DNA here is from genome assembly GCA_963921515.1 of Calotriton arnoldi. NCBI lineage: Eukaryota > Metazoa > Chordata > Amphibia > Caudata > Salamandridae > Calotriton > Calotriton arnoldi. The sequence continues at coordinate 582,948 of CAWUFW010001824.1, read as the reverse complement.
GGGTGCGGCAGTCTCCACCCGTTACAGGCTCATCCAATTCAAATACCTGCATAGGGTCTACTACACGAGAGTACGATTGTGGCGAATGGGGGCCATTCAATCCCCAGTGTGTCTGCGGTGTGGCAGAGAGGAAGGGTCCTTCTTCCATACGATTTGGACCTGCACGGCCTTACAGCCCTTTTGGAATAGAGTTCGGATATGTCTTAATGAGGTGCTGGGGTGGGTGCTCCCACTGGACCCCCGACTGTTTCTGTTGCATTCGACTGACGACATTGGGGGGAATCGTTATAAACAACATCTGTTGTTCCTCGCCCTCACTATCGCCAAACGAGACATAGCACAGGGATAGAAGGCACCCTCTCCCCCAAGCATAGGCAAATGGAAAACCGAATTGGATGGGTGTATGGGAGCCGAGATTGCTGTCTTTAAGGCTAGGGGCTGCGCACGGAAACATCGCAGGATATGGTCGCGGTGGGCGACATACCGCGGTGTTGACTTGCCCCCTCTACCCGAGAAAGATAATGAGTAGCATTCCCCGTTCCCTGCCATGTGTCCCCCAAGTTCTTAATGCTTGACTGTTATATTCTCTCACTGAGTTGTATACCTGCACCTGCTGCACTATGTGCTCTGCCTCGAATTTCGACCACTGTCTGCATTTTGTATTGTTTATTATTTTCCCGGCATGTTTGGCTGGGATTGTATATTTTTATGGAAATGGTTATAGCTGCACATATTGTTCGAAAGATTCAACGTGCCATAGCGGGGCTGTCGCCCGCTGTATTGAACAAGCATTGGCATAGCCAATAGGTCTCGCTTTTGGGACCTTATAAGTATTTAGTTATGCAGCACAATATCCTTGGTGCAACAACATTAACTGTTGCATGGTTAAACACTTTATAAGGTCCCAAAGGCGAGACCTATTGGCTATGCCAATGCTTGTTATCAGCATCTCCTCCTGCCTGCCCTCTGTCAAAATCCGTGGTTTCTTTGTTGCATCACATTCCGCAAGAACTCAGCAATTTGCCTTGCATTTAAGTGTAAAATTGCCAGAGTACACTGTGAGAGGATACTCCTATTTTTCCACGAACTGTGCAGACACGGTTTTACATTTTATCTAAAATGACTTTCCTTTCTATCGTAGCTTATCACAGTTTACATTTTCACTACTGTAAGTGATGTTTAAGACAGATGGTATTGGTTATCGTATTGTCTATTATCACGTGGTTCCTGTTATATTTCAAGAGACATAAGGAACTATCCAACCCCCGCTATAATTTGGAGCTAACAAGTTTATCTAGAATATCGTAGGTTCGAAATCCAAATGAATAACTGAAATTGGTATTTTCTGATCTGAAGCGCTTGCATTTCATTGAATGCGACGCTAGGCTCAACTGATCTGAGCAAAAAAAAAATCTTGGAAACATCTATCAAACAGGGAGGTCTGTTTGGTGACGGCAGATATATCAATGCGAAACGAAACCCATAGGTTGAAAGAGGGCAGTTATCCGAGAGACAGCACGATTCCCTTCCTGCTGGCTGGCCAGTAATGTGACCGGGACGGTACTGGGAAGGTTGGGGTGGTGGGCGGCTCCTCCCAGATCATGGCCACGGTGGGTGGAGTGTGCCGGAGGTGGGTATTATCCTAGGGAGGCGTCTTGCCCTAGTGCGGGCGGATGAATCTGGTTTAACCTTTGGCCACATATTTATTACTTTAAAGATTTCGGCTGTGAAGGGCAGACTCGGAATTCACCCCAAACAAACGCAGCATGGCCGCCTCGGACCTGGCGAAGCTCCGCATGTCTGCAGCTGGACGGGCGATCGCGGTTCTCACTAGTGGGGGAGACGCTCAGGGTAAGCAATGGGATGAGAGGTACGCCAGCAGACATTGTGTATATTTGGGATTAGGCATTCATTTCACAGAAGGAAAATCAATGCACCTTGTCCCTTCCATCCTCCTCAGAGCATCAACCGTTCCCAAAGAATCCGTTATCAGTAGGAAACGCTAAAGTTGGAGACATGAAACGAAATAGCTGGGACAGCTGCTCAATCCATGAGCTGAGGGAGGGCAGCTGGAGTTGGGTGAGTGAGGTCAGGGATGCGTTGCTTGTCTGCTGCTCAGCAACTAACATGGAACAGATGCGAACAGTAGTTTAGGGGAAGTCCTTTTTCTGTTTCATTTCAGCTGTTCTGGCATTACCTTGAAGAACAAGCGGCGGCCATCAAGACAAACCCAGGGTGAAACAAGAGAGGAGCGGGGGCGAGCGAGCGCGGCAGCCTGCAGAGCTGACCAGACGCTTGTGCGTCATGGCCTTTTCCCCGCACGGCCGGCATGTGTTTCCAATTATCGCGCCCGCGTCTGGGCACGATAATGGGAAACAGATGTCGGCCGCACTCGTAACCGCAGGGAAAAGGCCATGACGCACGAGCGTCTGGTCAGCTTTGAAATGCCCCTAACTATAAGTCTCGCCTAGCAGCGCTTGCGCGCTACTCGAGGCTCGACCTAAAAATGACCAAATAAAATTTGTTGTTAAAAAAAAATATATATATATAGCTTCATGCTTCTCTTTATCACTCTGTATCCGTTGTTTGCTCCTCTCTTTTTTCAGATTTCAGAATGATGACTGCTGCACCTCAGCATCATGCAAGTGGGTAACATATGTAAAAGGGAAGCAAGAGGTGGAGCGTTTTTCTATGCAAGACTACTTTCAGGAAGCCTCAAAGGAAGATTTTGGAGTGATAAGCCTTGAATTTCCACCCCGACTGGGAATAGGGAATATGGGGACATAGATATAGAAATTGTGAAGCACAGATATAAAGGGAAAAGGGAGACAGAAGGCAAGGGTTCACTTACAGATGGGGGCAAGTAGACAGGTGGAACACCGAGGAGGAGACATGGAAACAGACAACGAAAATAGGGAAACAGACATGAGAGGCAACATCCAAACCCCATACCTGCTGTGGAGCCCTGTACAGAGAGGACTCACGACCATCCTATATACAGGTTACAAGTCCCAAGACCCGCCCTGTTAATAAGGTCTGCCACAGGTGTAGGAAGGTGGAATCTGACTGCATGGTTGCCCCCACTTTTTTCCTGGTGTTTTGCTGGTTTTCGACTTAGTTTGGCTGGGATCCTGCTATTCAGGACCCCAGCCTATCTGCTATCCCCTTAAATTGATTGCATGTACTTTAGGTACACTCCAGATTGGATTCTGGGGTACCCTTATAAGTCCCTAGTATATGGTATACTATGTACCCAGGGCATAGGTACCCCAGAGGCCTCCCAGGGGCTGCAGCATGTATTATGCCACCCCTGAGAGGCCATCCAAAATGACACAACAGGTCTGCTACAGCAGCCTGTGTAAGGTGGTGTATGCACCCCTTACTGAGATATAGGTTCCCTATATCTCTCCATATCACTGCACATATAAACCTATCAGTCACCCCTATGGCAGGCCTTAACAATCCTGAAGGCAGGGTGCTGGGTTTCATGTGAGGGTGCTCATGCATGAGCAGAGCCCCTCTGCAGCTTTCGGAATCTTCATTCCGGGGTTGTTTGTGATGCAGCCAGACCATATACTCATAAGTGCATTATAACTTCGCGGTAAATGCTAACTTGAGAATGGCTGCATGGAAACATGTCGTGTTTGGTGTCAAACACCTTGGAATCATACCTCCACCCCAGTATCTGGGGTGGGAGGTATGATTCCACCCTACTAGAGGGAGAAACATGGCACCACCGGTACACCCGGTACCAACTTAACAGAACCCTGGCATCACAAAATGGATGCTGCAGCCACAGACACGAATCTGCCCTCCTGCTGCTGGACGAAACTCCGGCAGGGGAGGCCTGGACAATAGGTTTCCTGTCACAGGGAGGTGTGACCACCTCCCAGACAGGCTTTAGTGTATTGGGGCTGGGTGGGTGCACTCCAAGAGTGCTTTGAAGTCTGCACTGGGGGCACATTTGGTGTCCCTGTGCATAGTCTAGCTCAAACCGGTTGCAGGGGCTACCAGCCCCTGCTCTGGCGCGAAACTGGACAAAGGAAATGGGTGTAGCCACCCCTCTTTCCTGACCCTCCCATAGGTGGGTCCCCAGAGTTTGTCCCACCCCTTCCTTGGGTATAAAGTAGGAACCCCTGACTACAGGACTTTAGATTACACCTGGACTAAACTCTGATACCAGAAACCAAGTACTTCGACGATCTGCACAACGATGGATGACTGAAGAATTTCCCTTGGAGTAAAGGAGTTACTCCCCTGCAAGGCAGGCACCTTTAACGCAACTGACCGGTTGGCATCTCCGAAGCTCCAACGGACTCCGAAGAACATTGCCACACAGGAGGTGGGTTTTCCGAGGTCTTAGAGGTTGATCTGTGCCCAGAGCAAGTCTGAGGCCCGTATCCCTCGTGGTGACCGTGCAACCCGAACCCCTGGGCACCGCGTCCATTTGCAGAAGCATCAGCTTTCCAGCGACCCCTGAGGCTGAGCTTTGGGTTACTTGTAGCCCTGACCCCGAGCAGTGATCACACCGAAGATTGCAGGCCTACACTCAACGAGTGTTCCGTGGGCCGCCATTTTGTGATTCCTCTCGAGGTCCCTTCGCGATCCCTGGTCCGTTGACCTGTGGGTCCCCAAGAAGGCAACCCTAACTTTTATTGGGCTTCCCTGGTTGCTCCAGATGTGCCCTGACTCTCCATCGCTTGGGGAGTCCCCAGGACCTTGCTGGTCCGCACAGAAGCATATTTTCTCTTCCTGCGTGGGTCGCTGTTGCCAAGGCTTGTTGTGTTCAATCCGAGCACCGACACCCCAGCACTCGACATCCTTCGTGGGACAGCTCGAATCCGGCTCCTGGTCGTCCTTGACGTCTCCGGGACCCCGTGGCTGCAGAGTCAAGCTTCACCTCTTCGCACCTGAAGCACCCGACATCGGTGGGCATTCGATTGCTCCGCTCCTGGTCACTGGCTAGTGACCCAGACTCTGTCCCCTCTGCTTTCAGGTTCTTCACATCTTCGATCCAGGCTTGGATCACACCGGACACTTTTCTTCTTCACGGCAGCAGCACTTTGCAGCAGATCGCCATTGAAATCAACGACGATTCCCGACACCCTTTGACACCTATGCACCCGGCTTCCCTGGGTGAGGTAACTCGAGTACTACGGTGCTCCTGTGGGTGTTGGCCCTAGAACCCCTTAAGTCTAAAGGGGTTTGCTCAAAGTCCTCTACTAAGTGTCCTTTTGCTTTAAAATTCCAACCGCAACTTTCCTCATAGAATCCTACAGCACTCGCGACTGTGTTCTCACACTGCACACGTCCCCCGTGGGTCTCCTGTGTCACTACCGTGGGTGGTTCCTTGGGGTCCCAGCGATTCTACGCGCTCTAGGCACTGTGTCTAGTCAAGTCGTGGTTCTTATACCACTTTCTTAATATATGGTTTGGTCCCCCCCCCGGGGCACATTGTATATTGTGCTATTTACTGTCGTTTTTATACTGTGATATTGTGTATCTTGGACTCTAATCTCATAAAGAGATTAGTAGCTAGTGTTTAGAAATAAATACATATATTTTATATATATACCTTGTGTGGTTCTCCTTTCATTTGGTCATTCAAGAGGTTATAATCTGGTAAACCAAGCTGCTTTACATTCCTTCAAGACTTAGCCTGAAGGCTGCTCTCCATAGCTACCACTAGGATAGCTTTCAATAAAGGTTGTCTTTAAACCTATCATCAATAAGGGTCTTTTGGACTGGTGCAAGGTGCCCACTATAACTAGTGGACAGCATATGCCAGGCCAACTTCTCACAACAGGTACAAGCCACAGCCCAAAAACTACACTTGTGCAAAAATAGTGACAGATCGAAAGACTTGTCACTCGCCCCTCTGCTGCCCCCTCCCAATTAGAGATCGCCCTTGACTGGGAAGACCCACCACCCAAAGACAATAGTCTGTACTCAAAGAGACTCAACAGTCCCAAGAGACCAAGCAATTGGTGATCAGTTGTTTATACAAACAAGCACTGGCAAAGCCAGTAGGTCTCACGTTTGGGGCCTTTTGGCTATGTCAGCTGCTTCCGACAGTGCTGTAAAAGCGCTGGTACGCTGTGCAGCATAGTCAAAATAATAAAAAGATAACTTTTTAAAAAGTCCAATGGCGATCACTTCATTTCACACGTGCGTGTGTCAGAACCCATGCACGCTCCAAACCTTGCAGACACCCCTTTGATCGGTAAATAAAAAAAAAAAGCACCATTTTTACACCAATTTAAAAAAAAAAAAGAAGAAAAAACAAAGGACCATGGTTGTTGGGGGGAGGATGGAAGAAGTGGGTATTGGAGGAGCACATGTGGCAGGAGAAGGGTACAGCACACAGATGGCGGGGGGAGAAGCACAATCTAAGCACATAGGCAGGAGAGAGCAACATGGAACATGAGTTGTAGTGGAGAGTACACAGACGAAAGAGAGCAGCGCAAGTGGGAATGAAGGACATCGATTTAACATGGAGCTGATGGGGGGGGGGGGGAGTAAAGCACATAAGAAAGTAAGCTCGAAAAAGGCAAACACTTGTGGCATGCTTAAGAAACAAGTGTGCAGCACTGGTGGTGGGAGCAGACAGACAAGAAACCACAACATTGAGAAGGAGGTAGTCGGACAAGCACACGATGTAGACTGCTGGAAAAAGAAAAAAGCTGTTCCTAAAAATGAGCAGTGATAAGAAAGTGGGCTATGCTACAGGGGAGTGGTACATACCAGATGGACAAGGAAAGCCATTGAATAAAGAAGCAAGCAAATGAGAGCGATAATAAAGCCAACTAATAGTAAGCAGGAGGAGGGTTTCAAGTCCCCTGTATGATCTTGGCAAGCTTACAATAGAGCTTTTGCCACCAGACATCTTGCGCTGTCGGGTAAGCTCGACCAGGAAACAAGATATACTACTTGTTAGCTATTTCGGCCAATGTTAATACACCAAATCAAGTTTTTGCCCATATGCAACACTGCCAAAAGACATGTTAGCGGGCTGCCACATCTTAATTATCAAATAATAAAAACAAAACCTTTAGTCAGGTCCTACCCTTGAGTCCTGGAGCACAAAGCATACAAACTAATTAATTCTTGTTATCGGGCCTTCTCTCCTTCAAGACTGTTTTCCTGATGAGATGCCTCCCCAGAAGGACAAATGAACTGAAAGTTCTTTCTTTTAAACAAGCTTAGAATTTTTCAGAGAGGTAAAGTTTTCCTTTATGCGGTCTGAAAGCAATATTAGACTTTCATTCGAACCAGCAGTGGCTGCTGTCAGCTATGCAGAGTGGTGGGACGGGCAAATGGGTGGTGGGTGCATACACGGGCTAAACTACATTAACTAAATTCATGCATTACATTATCATTTTAAAGTTAAAATGTTTAACTTTAAAATGGTAATGTAATGCATGTCGGTGATTTAGGGCATACATTCTCAAATACAATACATAAAAAAAGGAAATAAAAGTCACTTACCTTGCTGCAGGTCCTCGCTCCGGTCCCGGTGTTCTTCTCTCCTTCAGCATGGGCCCAGCCAACTCCCCTAACCAATCCTGGTGCTACTCTCAAGCAGCAGGATTGGACAGAGCATGCTGCCTCAGTGCTTCAAAGGGCACTAGAGGCCTGTGCTTGCTCTCAACCCAGCTTTCCAAGACAGCTGGGTTGAGAGGTTTCAAGTGCACACGTCTGGCTAGCCGTCGTTAAGACAGCCAGCCAAAGAGACATGCGCACTTTAAACTTAAAGTGCCCCGCCCATCCCTCCTCTCTGCTCCTGCCACTAAGCAGCGGCCCGCCCCGTCCTAACACTCTGCTCGGGACGCGGGTGTGCGGAGTTAATGAAAAATAAAATGGCAATAATGTTTATTACCATTTTATTTTTCATCTGGGGGCATTTTAATTAGTGGGGCGAAGCTCCTCCGCCTCAATGGAGGAGCCGCCCCTGCAAACCAGGAAATACTCCTACATCTCACTCTTCTTCTGCTGAGCTACAATTAAAGGTTATGGGCTTGTGTGAAGCGTCTTGTAGATCACACAAATCTTGCAGAACTGAAAGTTCTTCTAAGTTCCAGTAACTTTCAGTGCATTTTTCTGTCCGGGCATGTTAAAGCTTGGTGCCCAAGTTGGGGTCACATTTTATATTAGACTCATTTTTACCTTCCTGTGTCCAACAACACTGCCTGCATTGACAAAGCAGATCACACAATATTTTCTTTATGGCAACTCGCAAGTTATATGCACTGTAACATATCTTATTTCATTAATATACTACCCTCCTTACCTTCATTGTATATAACTATTTTATTTTAGTTTGTAAATATGTCGCAATTTAAATATCAATAGAATAAGGCAGATAGTGTTTACTGGAATCTAAATGTTTTTGCCCTGCTAGACATGACAAAGACCGATGTTAGGTATGACCGAGATGTTTGCACTAGATTTGCTGTTAGATTCTCTGGCATGATTGAGGCAAAGATTCTGTTCCCAATCTTGAAGCAGATCGCTTCAGAGTAGCACAAAGGGAATGCCAGTCACAGACCACAAGAAGGTCAGTGCAGCACCATTCATTTAAACAGACAGGTCAACATAGAACCTGTCAAACACACAGATGTTGAGTAAGCAAAAGTCTTGTACACAAAGTCCAGAACTGTACTGGTTATGGTGTCACAAGTCACAGTGACGAAGACCAGAACGGAGATGATCTTGTGGAAAAATAAGGGACCACTCCTTCAAACATGCAAAATTGATAATGTGGCAATAGACACAGGGGCAAATGTCAACAGACTTCAGTCCTATACAGAAACATGACAGTAACACTACTCAGATACAGAAAGGGCTCTCCATATATGTGACGTGCATTGCATGATCTTTTCTGCGTGACAGGCAACACAGTGTGAAGTACTGCCCACTAAAGATGGCATTCCAAGGCCTCAACACAAAACATAAAACACAGGCCAAAAACAACCTGACGGTGCAGGTCATACGCACAAAGAGAAATGTGCTGCCATTCCAAAAGGTGAAGCAAATGCAGCACACTGCTCATTCTTACAAAGTACACTATTTGTCCTTGGTACAAAAACTTAAGGAATCAACTAAGAAGCCAGCAAATGAGAGCGATAATAAAGCCAGCCACTATTAAGCAGCGGATGAGCTTAAAGTCCTTGCTGTGTCGGGTAGGCTTGACCTAGAAACAAGGAAGGCGGTGGTCCCACAAACACAGAGGCATCACACCAATCATTCCATGTATCAAGGACAGCTCACCACCACACCGTTGCATGAAGGATACAACCCATTCTTCCCCGTAAATGAATGCCACCCTACAAATGCCCTACTTGAACGACTTCTCAAAACAGTATCAGGTAATAATACAACTGCCCCTCTATCACATTGACAGGGAAGCGCACCACTTGTCCCAATTTCAAAGGGCAGCAAACTGCTGGTCCCACGTTTTGGGAAGTAAACCATTCCCCAGACACATGAAAGCAGACCTACAAACAGCAAAACCATCAGGCAACACAACAAGCGGGTCAAACTCACCAGGATAGTTCGCTGCAGGCTGGAGTTCACACCACGAAACATCACTCGGCCCACCAGGTTGGCGATAGATGGGAAGACAAGTGCTCCACAAAGAGTGCGTGAAACTGACAAGTGGTCACTCTGTGGGTAGGACTCCAGAGGCATGTGCGGTAAAGGACGGCCAATGCCTAATGGAGAAAGGCTGAATGTTAATGAAGAAATTAAACCAGTAAGAAGAGAGAAAAGGGAATTTCAAATATATATATTTTGTTTTAAACTTTTCTTTTTATTAAAGACAAGGTAGCACAGGTAAAACATTGTATGAGCATACATGCCAATGATTCATCCATTGGTTTGGCACCCCCAGATACTTAGAGAAATATTGAAGTACATACATTACACCTTTAGTCAGAATGGGATCAACCTTACTCTAGATCTTCCCTTTGTCTGGACAAGGGTGGTTCACAAATCTCTCCCCTATAGCAATTCCATTTGTCCCATATTTGTGTCCATTTGTTGGGGCAGCCTCGAGATTCATACACCGTCTTCTCAGTGAACATACAAAGGTCCATATCATTTTTCCATAGTCTCAGTGACAGCTTTTCTTGCGCCCCCCACAACTTTGCAATATTTCTTTTGGCAATCATCATTCCCAATGTCACCCATATTCTCTCCTTGGTAGTTAAGTCAGTAGGACCCCAAATATTTAAAAGGCACAATTTTATATTACAATCAATCTTGACGCCCATTACCTCCTCCATAGTTCTCGCCACCCCCGCCCAATAGGGAATTTCAATTTTTTTTATTTTATGATATATCAGATATGATTTATGTAGCACAATTCTAAAACAGAGCTCTACAAAGCTGATAGGGTGAAGTGCTGTTTTACAAGTGCAGGTGTCACTGTGACAATCAAACTTGAAAAGCTATGTCGGGTACATCTTATTCTTACCTAACAACAGTGCATTGAGAGCCTGCAATTTACTGGAGTATTTATGCCACATCCGCAGCACATAATCTTCCCAGCGAATCATCTTGCCTAGCACCAGCATGACGGGAATGGTGGGAAGGCCCATGAGCAGAAAGAGGGGGTCAGCACGTTCCATCACATCTAAACCTTTCTTGTGACCAACAACCTGAAGCATAGAGATGAAAAAACAGAGCATTGAGGTACCATACTACTCCTCCCAATCTAAATACTCTTGTCCAAACACACAAGAACAATACAAAGAGAGCCTGCTCTAGCTGCAAAACTTAATGATGGTGTTCATAGAAGAATGCAGCAAACACTTTCACAGTACATGTTAACTTCTCACAAGAGATTTAAACCAGTGCAAGTCTTCTACCGTTCCGCTTACAGGGCAATGAGAAGAAGATTCAGCCAATACAGTGGACAACAAATTGATAAGACTTTTTTTTTGCATCTGTAGTGCAGGACCTGAAATTCGTGGGGGTAAACCTGCAGTTTGAAGGGAAAAAAACAATTACCTATAGAACATGATTTAAAACACTTGTGTTTAACTCTACGGTTCTGGACATTATTTGTTTCATGAAAACAATGTTGTATGTTTCCCCTTTTTCTTCCGCTGCACAACAAGGTAATGAGATTTACCCGCTATTCCAGTTTAGTGGTCAGAAAATCATTTTTGAAAGACAAGCCTCCACTTGATTGTATTTTTTTTTTAAAAGCCAAGGCATTCCCCCAGTTGTACTGTAGTATACTGATATTTGCATAGTGCTTTTCATATCCCTCTAAGAGGCCAAAAATGTGTTTTCAATTGTTGAGTGAGTAGGTGCGCCGCATGTCTAATTTATATAGCGCTTCGTGATCAGGTAGAACACATTTATTCCTGCAAGGCTGAAGAAAAAACTGCTAACTCTGAACATGGATAAAGAGCATTTGCAGGACTACAATCAGGCTTTAAACGTTGTATCCGGTCATCCTGAACCCATAAAAAAGTTTGCTCTTGGACTCACTGGGGAATTCAGACAACTGACCCATGTGCTTCATTGAGCTTATTTGAAAGGGAGGATTTTCACAAATTCAAGTGACAGTTGCAGATGTTTCCCAATGGAGCTTGACAAAGCATTGCCTTTTAGTTCAACGCCAGAAATCAAACCTCTTGACGCCAGTATGCAGAAGAGCTGTCCAAGAAAGGCACAAATGATGAAAAACAAACAATAGCCCTCAAATAAAAACTATGCCAGATCGAATGGCTCTAAATGTGTAGTACTGCAACATTTATGCAGCGCATACTTCCCTCTGTGGGGCGCTAAAGCACTTGTCTACATGGTTAGCACGCCACACTTTGTAGGTGTGTGGTTGGAAGTGGGTTGTCTTTGTTTTGATCCTATGTTGGAAGGGGTTCCACGTCATGCGTGATGGCCACCGAGGTGTGGTGATTGTGTTATGGGATGCAACACTTGACACTGTGAAGGATGAAGAAATGAGAGAGAGGCACGCAGTTTATAGATTTCATTAAGCTGGCAGTTTTGAGCAGCTCCGCAGACCCCTTTATGGTAGTTCTTATGATCACAGTTCACTTAGCTGGTTACCGCACTTGGTTGTCCATTCTAAAATATTTTGTTTAAAGTTTATGGTTCATGGGGAAGGTGACATGGGAAGAGAACTACTGGGATCGACTTTAAAAAAATAAAAAAAACATCCCTTATCGGATTGTCATTGTGAAAAGTCCAGAAGTGGTCATAGTATGTAGCTTGTTGGGACCTGCATGGGTAGACTAAAGTAGAGTCTTCCGATTGGTTAGCAGCTCAAGGCTGATCTCTTCAGTTATTCATTGCCTCTTCAGTTGGTGATGGCCAGTTTATGGGCAGTCACAGTACTGCGTGATAGACAAAACGCACAGCAGATGTCTTATGTCAGTGTAAATGTGTGAAGCAGTAAAAGTGGATTTTGTTGCCTGTATGAACTGCAATCGTCTTACCCGACCGCTTAGCATTGTGGTTGCAACTTTTTTTGTGTGCATTTTATTTTAAGAGAAAGTCACCAATTTTGCTTTCATCCTTACACATATACTGCATATAACCAGGAGGCATTCTGGGAGCATTAAAAATAAGACTCCTTGCTTTCTGTTTTTATTAATTTTTTAAGGTAAATACAGCGATAACACAATGTGTTTTCTGTCTGCATGTATTTTTAAAAATTGAAAAATACAGACAATTGGGCTTCTTTTGAGTAACTTCCATGCTCTCTTTTATCAACTTCAGGCAAACTGCTGTGCAGATAGGCAGCATAGGGAACTAACAAATAGGATGAGATTTCCTTAAATAACTGCATATGTCAATATACATTTGCAGTATAATGCAAATGTTTACCTGTGGATCTACTGTTATGCTATTTGGTTTCTTAATTTTCTAAAATACGGCAGGAATCAAAGTAGGAGTGCATGTTTCTCAGTTGAATAAATGTGGCAATATACAATTTTACAACTTCATTTATTCACAAATCACAAACTAAATATGCATAAATACCGATAAGATGGCCAAAAAATAAATATGGATAAATACAGGCAGAAATGTTTTTAAAAAATAGATGTAACTGAAGCCGTAATTATAAACAGTCTTAAATTGTTACATTTTGAAAACATGTTACTTATTTTTATATTGGAAGAACAGTCAGTAATGCAAACTGAGCCACAGCGTATTGCTTTTCCTTACACTATGTAAGTTTAAACAACTTACAAATACAGATACAAACCTTGACTTAGGGGTGGGCAATTCTTTATCACAGATCTATACTGTGGTATTGCAAACTAGCTGCACTGGGGTTGGATTCAGTAAACAAAGTAAACGTGAAAACTCGATGTCTGACTCCAAATATTATGCCCTTGTCTCCAGGTGTTAGGAATTCCACACCCCTGAGAACTGACAAACTAGAAGGCTTTGTTTTTTGTGGTACATAAATACGGACACAAATCATTTACACACATTGACCGATCACACATACAAAGACAGAGCAACACACTAATAGACAACCATGCATACATGCCACCAGACCTACAGGCCCCTTATCACATAAACCATAAACAGTGTCTTCACAGCACGCAGAGCAACAGATAAATAGGTATGCATGAATATGGACTAGTATAAAGAACAGCACAAAACACTAACACCAGACATCCTTCACAAAGTCTCGCACATGTCAAGCACATGCAATTTCAACACATGACCCACTTTCTACAGACGCTCTGGCAATGTGCTTTCATATCAGATGGATGCAGTGCGCCGAAAATAAAAGCACAGTGTGAACAAACGTGACATTTTTAGGTCTCGCCTCGGCAGGCCTTGCGCTGTCTCTTTAAGACATGCTGTATTCTGGATATGGGCATGAAGCTCCGCCCAATTTCCGCCCATCTTTTTAATTGGCTCCTGTCACTGTCCTTTGTAAATGGTGGCTTTTCATTGGTCAATAGGCTTAGTAGTCCCTCCTTAGTACCACTTTTTCTCGTCTTGTAACCTCCCATGAGGACACCCCCTGCTACATGTGTTGTTACTCTGCACCTTTTAATTACACTTTGTCAGCACTATTTTCGTAATTACTTTCTCCTAGCTGCTGCAGGCATAACATGCTTTCCCCGCTTCCACAAAGCAGAGGCCGTGTGTTTTCCTGGCTCAGCGTGGCGCTCGAGTGTGGACGCCACGCTTTATGTTTTAAAGACGCTCTCTCCCCTGCTCCCTCCCCACAGAGGGTACATGTTTTTTTTTTTATTTTTTTTTTTTTTAAATCAACTTCATCTTTAACAATGGCGGCCGCGTCCCTTTTTTGGTATGCGTGGCTCACCAAACTCCTTTTTTTAAAATATCATATGTCTATTAAGCTGCGGCTGTGCACTTTACTTTGGGTGGCTCAACAAACTTTTGTTTTAACTATTATATTTTTTTTTACCAGTGTGACACACCATTTTCATTTTGCGCACCGGCTATTTGGGTGGTGCTACAGGGAAAGGGTGGGCAGAGGGATCACCACCACAGAGAACAACAATATGGCAGAGCTCTTCAGGGCAACGCAGCTGCCCGTGGACATTCTGCACCAGGTGAGAGCGTGCTACTGGCCACCATGATGCATTCACAGCATTTTAAAAAAATTTGAAGGCTTGCAGCTCCTTAGTCACTGCTACAGAGTGCTCGTCGCCATCTGCACAGTGTTTCATTCCGCACATGCACTGCCTTCAGCCACGATCTCTGTGAATGCCTTTCCATACCACAATGCATGCTCATGCGCGCATATACAGGGGCAGACATCTTTGAATGGATTTCCATCCATTCAAAGGTGTCCGTCTGCCTATGTGTACATAGGCAAGTCACGCGTGGGTACATGCCGCTCCAGAATTATGCGACCCCGCACCTTTAATTGTGCAAAATAAGCGCCTGTATAAAGTGAAAGGCCTGCAGCATCAGGAAAGCTGCAGTGGCTTTAGTGAAGTACCATACACGTTGTAGCATGCTGCCCATGTAGGCACGGGCTTCAGCATCTAACACAGGGATAGATAAAATAAGCGCTATATAAATGTTGCTGCACAATCCAAACAACAAAGCCTCACTTCCCTCCCATACATAAATCTGTCCCACCTCTCCAAAAATGAACAATACTCTCCACCTCTCCTCCAAACATACATACCCCAATTCCCCTGCCTCTCCCTATATGTAAAACTCTCCCTGACATCTATCCATCCATCACAACTCCTCTCCATATACACAATACCCCCCTTCCCTCCATATCCGCCCACCCCCCAAAACTAAGAACTCGCCGCTGCTGCTCTGCAATATACATACACCGATACACTACTCCTCTCCATCAGTAAACCCTAAGCCTCTTTAAGGCTTCCCAGACTGCTGCCCAGTACTGCTGGTTTCACTTCCCCTTGTTTCCAATGGAGCATTTGCAATGCAATAGGTCTTGCAATAGTTAAATGCAGAGCTATTGGCTTTGCAAATGGAAAAGTAATACTGCGGGGGAAATAACGTTGTTTTGTTTTTTGACTTTATGTTTTTTATTTATTGTCTTTTGTAGTAATGGCGGCACAAGCATGGCGTGCCACCATTGTTACAAAAGTGAATAAATCGAAGAAAACAAAATTTGTTTGTCCGCCGTATTATTTTACTGTCGTGTAGTTCCTATAAATCTATATAGGATCTGCGTGCAACATAAACTATGGGATTGGTGTCCAGACTGATTCCAGACACCCCCACAGGATATGTTCGCCTGTAGACCAGCTAGCTCACAGTGCCACTATGGGCCCCTCTTACCAAGGAGCAAATAGTTTCTGGCAACTATCGAAGATGACAACCCTGACCCCCTCCGGGATCGTAGAAACAGTACAGTACTTTTCTCTCAGTCACTCGTGCTCACTTTGTCTCAGAGAGATGCACAGAATAAACGGTGGGGACGTTTTCAGTAAGTATTTATTGAACCAGCGTCATTCTAGATTTAAATCATGTTTATTGGAAGGAGACATTTTGGGAATACACAGCTTACTGCCTACATCCCTTGGCCGGCAGAGCGTTTCTGGGAGGTCGATACACAGCGCTATTGCCACAACCCGGAGGCCGGCCGCGTAGATGAGTGATCTATCTGAAAGGCTGTTTGCCCCCTCCGTTTTCTCCCAAAGAGTCAAAACACCCAACAAATGAGCTATTATAATAACTACCCCCCCTCCCCGTCCCCCCCATCCCTCCCCCCCCGAACCGATGTGCTGACTACTCCCAGTATTGGAGCTTGTAATCGGCAGGACCTCAATGAGTTGTTCCATGGGCTTCTTCCTCAGCTGGCCTATCGGTGAGACGTAGAAGGCGGAGGTACTTCGGGCAAGTCACCTCGTTCAGTTCCTTCGACAACAGTGACAGAAGTGGGCTCCATATGGTGTGGAAGGATTCTGTTGAGTTTGTGAGTGTCGCCTGAATGCGTTCCATTCCCACTGTGTACCATAGTTTGTGCAACCACCCCGTGTGGGAAGGTCTGGTCTGTGTGCCCCATAGAGAAAGTATATGTTGTACCGCCGCTCCCATAGCCACCCCCATTTGCTTCCCCCTTATGGATTTCAACGGGTATGTGAGTCCATTAGGCAGGCCTAGTAACGTATAAGCTGGGAATCTAGGGATTTCTGTGTCAAAACAGCTGTCTAGATCGTCTAAAACCTCCCTCCAGTAATCTAGTACTTCCGTGCATTCCCATAGGATGTGTGTCAGTGTTCCCTCTTCCTCGCAGCCCCTCCAGCACGTCGGGCTGCGCTCTGGGTTCCCTCGGTGCAGTCTGACCGGAGTCAGGTACCAGTATGTGGCTACTTTTACTGCCGCTTCCCGGCTGGCCATGTTCCGAGCTGTATGGGAAGCCCGATAATAGATAT
This sequence comes from Calotriton arnoldi, assembly GCA_963921515.1. NCBI lineage: Eukaryota > Metazoa > Chordata > Amphibia > Caudata > Salamandridae > Calotriton > Calotriton arnoldi. Next base: position 566,059 of record CAWUFW010001824.1, on the reverse strand, counting down.
CTCGCCATTCCGTTTCCGTGCGATCCCTCCCAATTTCTTTAACCCAGCGCCTCTGGCCTGCCGAGGGCGCGAATGGGGCCGAGGGTCGAAGCAGAACATATATTTCTGAGATCTTTTATCGGACGTTTTTTCACGGAGCCACCTTTCGTAGCTAGTGAGCTTCCGACCGACGAGGGGTTTCACTTCCGGCTGAAGGAGCCAGTGCCGGAGTTGAAAGTATTGGAACTGCTGCGGAGCGGTGATATCATAAGAGTGTTGTGCCTCGGCAAGGGACAAAAATCCCTCGAGGTTAAAAAGTTGACCTGCCGATTTGCATCCCGTGTTCCTCCATTGTGAGAAAGCTCTTTCGTTCATCCCTGGGACGAATTCCGGATTATCAAATAACGGCGTCATTGGGGAGGGGAAGGATGTAAGGCCCCGTTTCACTGCCACTGCGTCCCAAATGTTTAAGATTGTGTTTGTAATCGGCGAGCCCTTTAGATTCGGGGGTCTGTCACGTTTTTTTAAAAACGGCACCTTCCATAACGAGAGTTTAGCCAGTGCCCTATCCTGAAACAGCCACTTCTTTTCTGATTCGGGCCTGCTCCATTCCACCAGGTGTCGGAGTTGGGAAGCCCTATAGTAGTCCAGGAAGTTCGGGATACCCAACCCTCCCTGGTCTAGGGGTCGATGGGATATCTCTCTACGCATCCGGGGTCGCGCTCCAGCCCAACTAAAGTGGTTAACTTCTTTCTGAATTTGTTGGAGGGCACCCTTCGGCGGTCTGGCCTGTATGGTTTGAAAGATATACAGCGCTTTGGGCAAGATGCTCATCTTAATCGCCGCGACTCGACCTAGAAGCGAGAGTGGTTGCTTGCGCCATTGCTGGAGACACCTCTGGACCTGGGAAAGGAGCCCTGCGTAATTCCGCGCAACCGTCTGTGCTACCGTGGGGGCTAATTCTATGCCCAGGTAGGTGATTGAGTCCCGTGCTCGTAGGTTTCCATAAGATGGGCGTTCTAGATCTGCGGCGTCTGCGTATCGGCCCAGGTGTAGCAATGTAGACTTTCCCACATTAATTTTAAAACCGGAGACGCGGCCGAAGGAGGCCAGCTCTTCCAAGAAGGCTGGTACCGAACGTTCCGGCTTCTCCAACGTGGCCAGAATATCATCCGCATATAAGCTCACTGTATGGCTCTCCCCCCCAAAGGGAATCCCCCTTATGTCCGGGTTATCTCTAATTTTCTGTGCGAGCGGTTCCACGTATAGTGCGAATAGGAGTGGGGAAAGCGGACACCCTTGTCGTGTGCCCCTCTGAATCACTACCGGCCGTGAGGTTGTAACGTTGACCCGAACCATAGCCCTAGGCTCATCATAACAGCTCGCCACCCAAGCCCTGAGAAGCGTTCCCGAATCCAAAATGAGCCAGGGTGTGGTCCAGGAAGCTCCAGTTGACCCGGTCAAAGGCTTTTCCGCGTCCACTGACAGCAGTAAAGCCTCCATCTTGGTTCGGTGCGCCTTATCAATCAAATGTAGTACCCGTTTGGTGTGATCGCTCCCTTGCCGGTTATGAATAAAACCGGATTGATCCGGGTCTATAATGCCCAGTAATCGCGGTCCCAGTCGTGCCGCTAGTACTCCAGTAAACAGTTTTAGGTCGAGATTAAGAAGAGAAATCGGCCTGTAAGAGCTGCATTTTGTCTTCTCTTTTCCGGTTTGGGGATGACAACAATGTCCGCCGCTAACATGTCTGGGGGAATGGACCCACGCCCCTGGAAAGTATTGAAGAGTCGTGTTAATATGGGGGCGAGCAGTGAGCAGAAGGTCTTATAAAAACCTGCGGAGTACCCGTCTGGGCCCGGTGATTTGTGTGATTTAAGGCGAGCAATGGCCCCTATCACCTCTTCTATCCGAATAGGCGCATCCAGTGCCTCGGCCTCTATCTGATCTAAAGCCGTGGTCGATACTCCCTTGAGATAATCCTCCCCTTCGATGGAGTCGGGTATAGATTCCCTGTAAAGAGAGGAGAAAAACTCTCGGAATGCGTCTGCTATTTCCTCATCCTTGTCCACATTCACTCCCTTCTCATTTATTATTGCGGATACCCTATCTCGTTGGATGCGGGCTCTAAGTTTGCTGGCCAGCAGACGGCCTGTTGAATCACCTCCAATATAATACGAGTGCTTGAGCCTCAGCGCCGCATACTCAGCTCTGTCGGTATCAAGAGCTGCCAGTTGCGTTCTTGCCGCTCTAACCTGACGCCAAATCCTAGGGGCACCTGTGCGACTGTGGATGCGTTCCAGTTCTACTACCTGCTTTGTGAGCTTCTCCCTAACCTCTCTACGCTCCTTAGCCTCCGCCGCTGCAACAGCGATTAATTCGCCGCGTACCACTGCTTTCAATGCCCCCCATAGGGCCGTGATGGGGGTATCTGCGAGGTCATTTCGGGTTAAATAGTCAGTGATGCTTTTGTGTAGTTTTGTTACCACCCCGTGCCTCTGAAGCAGCGTTTCCCTTAATCGCCATCTCCCCGGGGTCTTGTGTATTGTGGGTAAAGAGAGAGTCATTGTCACCGCATCATGGTCGGAAAGCGCCGCAGGAATTATATTTACCGTGTCCACTAATGCTGTCAGGTCCGTAGACCCTAAGAGATGGTCAAGTCTGGCATATGTTCGATGTGCGTGAGAGTAGAAGGAATACTGTATGTTGTGTGGGTGCTTTGTCCTCCAAATGTCCGTCAAACCCCGTTCCCGTAGCCAGTCCTTCCCTGCAGTAGAAAGTGCTCCCTCCTGTCCGTAACGCTGACCGGAGCGATCTATCTCCGTGTCCATGACTAAGTTCAAGTCCCCCCCCTACCACCACCATCCTGTTTTGCGTGGCGAATGCCTCTGAGAGTGCTGTGGTAAGGAACTTCTCCTGTCCCGCGTTAGGGGCGTACAGGGAGCCTACCACCAGTGGGACCCCTCCCACCCAGAATTTGTATGCTAGCAGCTGTCCTTTTATTTCTGCCACCTTCTCGCTCACCAGGCCCTGTAAGGATTTAGACACTAATATTGCTACCCCTGCTTTTTTCACCGCTGTGGAAGAATAGAATTGCTGAGGAAAGGCTCGAGATCTCATTCGATGCCAGTCCTTAGACAGGAGGTGTGTCTCTTGCAGGAGGCAGATAGCCGCCCCCGTGTTCTCCAAATAGGATAAAATGGCCCTTCTTTTAATGGGATTATTTAACCCTTTCACATTAAGGGTGAGAATCTGGATTTTGTGAATCATCCCGGATGTTGAACCCTGGTAGGCGCGGAGTCTGGTAGGGCACACTTATCAGCTTGTTATCTAGTAAGCCTCGTCCAGCTAGGACTAGGACCCAGAACTTCGGGAGTCCACTTGGACCCAACCCCTTGCAGCACATCGGTTCGACCCACCCTTCCCCCCAACCCCACCACCCCCCTTGGCCCCGTCCTCCCCCTCCCCCTTTCCCCTCCCTAACCCCAACCAGAAACCCCAAAAACCCTAACATTGTCCATAGCCCAAGGGCCCCTTGCCCTGGTATGTGGAAAAACAACAATCGGGGCATATGTGAAACAAGTGTTCCCGGCTCCCCGTCCCCGCCTCCCCCCCAGCCTCTTATACTGTAGCGTTACTGACCCCTTCCATGTCTTTCAGTTCACTGTTGCGGGGCAGTATCCTTTAAGACGGCTTCCAGAGCTGCTTGCCTCATGTGCCATAGTGTCAGAGTCTGGTTTTGCTTCCGATGTCGGGGAGCGTCTGCGTCCCACTCTTCGCCATCCATCCCCAGTTGGTCGTTTCGTGGATGGGGGCGAACCTTCTGTGTCGTGGAATTCAAGGCCTAGGAGCTTGCACGTGTCCTCCACTGACCTAAGTTGATGTACCTTGCCGTTCCACTTAAAGATCAGTCTAAATGGATGCCCCCAGGAGTAGGCTATCTCTTGTTCTCTGAGGTGCCTGGTGACGTCTTTGAATGATCTCCTCTTTTGTAGCGTTATGGAAGCAAGGTCTTGATATAAAGCTACGGAGTGGCCCTGATAGATGATGGACTGTTTCAAAGCGTGCCTCGCGTAAGATGCGTTCCTTTAGAGGGTAGTCTGGTAGGAAGGCCAGGATGTCCGGGGGGGGCGCCGGGGCCCGCCGCGGCAAACCCACTCTATGCGCTCGATCTATGCGGATCTCGAACGCTTGGTCCTCTCCTAGGACCTCTCGGAATAGTCCCTGCAGATAGCTTGCCACATTTGTCCCTTCGGATTTCAGTGGGACCCCCCGAACGCGGATGTTATTGCGTCTGGAGCGATTTTCAAGATCCTCCGCATGGGCCTGGAGGTCGATTTGCTGCTCTTTAAGGCGAATGACTTCCTGTTGGAGCTGAGCGAGTTCCTCGCCCGCTGCTTGTTCTCGGTCTTCAAGCTCCGCCACCCTTTCCCCCACTGCGTCTACATCTCTTCGGATGTCCTTTACCTCTCCTGCGACCTCGCTCTTGAGCGCCTGGAAGTCTTCCCGGAGGGTGTTAAATAGCGTTTCGAGGAAGGCCCGGCTTATCGGGATCGCGTCATCTTCTGGGGCGGCACCGATAGTTCTGACCTGGGGGGATTTACTGCCTTTCTCCTCTACCACCGTATGTTTTGTGAGCATCTCTCTCACTGACCTTTCCCCTTTCTTCTTGGCCGTGGCCATCTTGCTTCTGCTTTCCCTGCAGGGCCTTGTATGAGTCGTGGGGGTCTTCTTTGATCACAACACGATCTCCTGGCAAGGCCTAACGTCTCCTGGGCCCACTCCTATAGCTGAAAAAGTCAAGAGGTACCCGTTCCACCAGCCCTCCTGGGTTCCGTTCGGCTTGTGCACGTCGCAGGACTAGAGTCGAGGCCTTTCGCTTGTCCACCCCGCGTGTGAGGTCCGCCACTCTCCTCCCACGTCACCTAGCTATCTGGCCTTCTTACTCTATCTCGAGCCAATATCTCCCGGCTCTCTGGAGGGGGACGCAACTTAGTCCCTTCGTACCCCTTGGCCGACTTCCTGCTCCCGCCTCGAGGTGTGTATCTCCGCCGCTCCTACCTCGCAGAGCGCCCCCTCTCCGGGCCTGGGGGTCTCGTGATCTTCTGGTTAGGGTGGGGGCCCCTCTGACCGTGCCTTGTTCTCACTCCCCCGGTGACTCCCTTAACCTCGTGGGCGCCCACCGAAGGTGTAGGCACAAAGCCTTGCCGCTTCTTGTCCCTCTGCCAGGCGGCAATCCTGGCCGGGTGTCTCCCGCCTTGTCTTTAGCGTTGGGCCCTTTTTCAGCCGTCCACACCGCCTTTCTTATCTGGGCCGCCGCCCCAGGCCTCGCTTCTTCTGTGCCCTTGGGCCTTCTCCAACTGCTCAGCGCTCTACCACCTTCAGGGGTCCCAGCCCAGCCTCACCTCCGGGTCAGCGGGCCCAGCTTCCCGTCTCCTATTCTCCGTTGTGCGAGCTCCCGAGGCTGCTCCCGTCGGGGCTCGTGAGTCACTGTCGCGGGGGCCTCTCTCCCCCTCCGTGCCTTCTTCCGCCGCTCCCACCGATCACCTTCACTAGGGGGAGGAGCGCTCACCACCAACCCGGTGTCCGCCGCTTCCCGCAGCGGCTCGCTCTCCCCAGGATTCGTGTTCTGCCAGGCCGTCTATCTCACCCCACACCGTCCACGGTTTCACTGCCAGGTGTCCGTGAGTCCCTCAGCGGGCCCTGGGCTTCAGAAAGCTGCTCCCCCCCCCAGGGCAGTGCCCCGCCGCCCGCTCTGTCACACTGCGGGGTGCTTTCTCCAGACGCGCTACCCCCGTTTTCTCCTGGCGCCTTCTGGGGTCCCGCATTTGCCCCTCAGGTCCTCCTACCTCTTTCGGTCTCGGCTCAGCCTCGATGCGGCGCCATTTTGTCCGCACTGCCGTTCGCCGGCCGCAGCTCTCTTCGGCAGGAATCAGGAGTCGGAGACCCTCGGCGTTGCAGCGGGCTCGGTCCCTTCGCCTCCGCTCTCTCAATTACCCCTTCCTGCGGGGTTTTGGGGCCTCAGGCACCGTGAGTGGCTGGGTAGGTAGGCAAGGGACGAGGAGCCTCCGGGACCTGCGACTGTTCAAGTCGCCATCTTGGCCACGCCCCTCAACCAGCGTCATTCTAGTATAAAATACGTGTGCTGCAACAACCATTAGACAGAAACAGATATATACGGTCATGAGCACTAACAAATAAAAAGTAGAATTCTACTGTAGTGCTAAAACAATGGATATATGCAGGCACATGACAGTTATAATGCGTACTCCTACTATGCAAACCCTAACTAGATGTACCCAAGTGTACCTAGCATGTATGTAGGTGTATAGCCAAGAATCCCCCTAGGAAAGAGCCAACCCCATTACCTGATGTAGGAGAGCGAAGGACCCCGTCTTGGTCTCAAGTTGGACATCCTAAGAGAGATGTCAGACCACTGTGGGCTGGTGTATCTGCGTGCAGGGACATCAGCGTCTCGTGTCAGCACGGAAGCCTTTCTCCTCTGCTTTGCCTAGCAAAGATGTGATGCTTATATACCAGAAAGGTACCCTCAGGGGTTCTACCTAGATGTGTCATGGTACTGTGGGCATGTCGGCTGAGGATGACGATAGTGGTGACCCTTATACAGAGTTATCATGCAGAAGATGGTAATCCTGCTGTGATACTGAGAATCCTCATGCATAATAAATGAGGCTAGTTTTCGGAGAAAACCACACAACATTTATGCGGCACCTACCTAGGTAAAAGGTCAGCATCAGAATTTTTATGTAGAACAATGGTAGGACAAATGTAGGTAACAGGTCGTGCAACTACCTAGGCCTATATTGGGGTACATTGGGGTTCATAACACCCACTCCTCATCCGACTGGACGACAAAGTAACAAATGCTAAAAATATGCCTGTTTAAAAATCATATAAAGACATTGCTAAAATAGGAGTAAAATAACATCTAAAAACATTGTTTGTGTTTAAAAATGATGTAAAAGTTAAAAAAGCTATATATGTCCTCTAAATAGTCAACTGAGCACGCCAAAAGCCATAGTGTTCAGTGAGAGCAAAAGAGGAAAAATGAAACAAAATGATGTTTTCGAATTCCAATTTAGGTTGTTTTCGAAAAAAGGCCGAATTGTTCCCAGCACACGGAGAGGCAAATGTTTATGTGTCCTGTGTGGGAGATGCAAAATCACTGCTGCTTGCCTTCGCAGACGACGGTCCCTGTAACACCTCTTGTATCAGTTCAATGGAGCAAAGGTGATCTTGTCCGGTTCCCACAGCTGTTGCTGAGGAAGCACTTGATGCCTGTAAGCCTGGTACAGAGCCGGTGTCCATTCCGACAGGATCTGAAGCATCCTGTGGTGGCTCCAAGAATGCCAACATCAGGACTGGAATACGCGGAGGACACTGCATTACATGGGCCTTTAACGGGTCCAGCAGTACATCCACGTCCGGAGGCGCAACCGATGGAAGTGTTAGATAGATGTCCAACACGCATTCGTGTCCGCAGAATAAGCAGCGGAGTACAGAGAAGACGCAGTCGACCCAGACTGATCTGAATGACAGAAACCAATGCTCGCTTAGCTCCTGAAGCCGAGGTGAGCCCAGATGGAGTACCATGCGTTCACAGCAACGTCGCTCCAAGAGCACTTTTTCCATCTCTTTGGAATTTGGGACGTCCGTTGCATAGCAGGAAAATTTAAAACCAGGATACCCACTACCAGTAGTAGGACCAGCAGAAGCCCTCCAAAAACGCTTGCCAATACGGAGTGTATTAATGATGGAATAACTCTGAAGATCGTCTGAAAGGTGCTTAATAGCCCAGAATTTATGTCCTTAAATAAGTGTACTATCCTACTCGTATCAGACTTGTTAAAGATACGCTGTACCATTTCCCTGAAATGGAGCGGGAAGTCAGTTCTGACTAGTGCCTGTATCTCAGCTGAAGACCTTGCAACCTGGAGATCAAAAGTCTCAAGAGCTGAGGTTAGGGCCACCTCCTTCTGTAAAAGTATGGGTTTCAGTCTGGTCTGAGAATCAAACTGTATAAGGGAAACATTCAATGAAGGCCACAGCAGCGCCTCCCTGACTATGTGAGTTGGTGGAAACAATACTTGCATACAACAAGTGACCCTGGAACTTACTGTGACCAGATATTCGATGCCTGGTAGCATCCCGCAACAACCTTGATGGTTCAACATCAAATAACTCCCGTTTGAGAGTAGTTTGAACACTGGATGAATCACTTTCCCTATGGATTACTGTACTCCTAACTCCTTATCTCCTTTTTCTTCCTTTTCCCTTCCTTGAATTGATGTAACGTTATGCAGGATGTATGTCTTTCAGGCATCTATTTGCTTTTGTCCTGATGATGATCCCACTATTCTTTAAAAGGGATCGAAACGTCGTCGACTTGCTAGACACCGTGTACACCAAATTTATTTGTATGTAATGTGTAACGGTGATGCTTGCCATTTCGCTTGTTTTTACCCTCAACAACCACAAACAAGCCCTGTGCCTTGCCGGATTGTTCGTTTGTTTCGTGACCATCTTTGTTGACTTTCATGTTTTGGATGCAGGATTGTGTCCCACTTGATCTGTGTTTCGCTTGATCCATTTAAATGTCACTATTCTTTATTAAATCTGACTGTCTGGACAGTAGCAATATAGAACTGATTCCATTCTATATTTATTGCGCTTTCTTATCTCACCTTAATCAAGGACCACTGTTCTTTAAAAATATCGCTACCCAAGGTTCTTGCGTACTGTATTGGGTTCCCTTGTTTTGTTTAAAATATGTTGAGCGCAATCGCTGGATTGCAAGGGCTGTAAACTCGATTTCCCCTTATATAAGTGGGCCCTTCCTACACCTCCCTTCACTCTTATTTCTCTCTACCTCCCTTGTTGCAAAGTGCTATGTCAGATCATGCTCCTCTATACACGGATGATTAAATCAAAAAGATTCTCGAAGGCCCTTCCCTATTCACGGATTCAGTAGAACCCACTAGTATTGCAAACGTCTCACTAACAGAACAGCTAGAGAAATGCAAGAAAAAATTTGTAAGGTTACAATTAATGATTTGCATGCTGAGTACTTAAAAGCTAATATAATACCAGTGGTCTTACAGGTGCACAACATACCAGGAGTTTACACTGATAACCCAAAATACACGACTAACTTCAGCTACATAGGTACCACATGCTCCAGGCACTGGATGGTGCTAGGCATTGATACGGCCAATGAAACCCTAAAAAATCTTGAACAAGAAATTAATGATATTGAAAAACAAATTAAGGAAACTAGCTCAGTTCCTGATTGCAAAAAGTTACTGGAGCAAGTACAAAAAAACAGTTGACGAGTTTCACAGACCTGAACAAAATAAAAAATCCCTCAAAGTTAAGAAGGATATCATGTCTTATGTAGTGGAAAAGACATACCCATACTTACAAAAAGACTTCTACACTAATCGTGCATACGCAAACCCACAGAACGCTAGGCCTTGGGGCAGATTCAACAGACGGAACAACCTTGTTGGCTTTTCCAACACCTCTGCAGACTCATCCGACAACCCAGATCACGGCAAAACCCCAGGTACCTCTAATCGTCCCCCTAACCATACTTTTTTAGACAGAGGCCAAAACGAGCCACCGAAACGAGGCCGTATGAAACAACAGCAACGATGGTACAACCCCCCAGGCGAACGTCAAACACGCCAGAAGTTTTACCAATGGTAACCAGTACCACTGAGGTCCTTTCCAACTCCCAAACAATCCCAATTTTCAACCTCTCTAAACATATTTTAGCCGATTCAGAGCTATCACTTCTCAGCAAAGGCCTCTCATTTGTTCCCACTATTCATCCCAACTTCCTGGAACTTCAGACGGAATTACTCAGGTTTTTTCGCCATATACGCCTACATGCCTACTTTGCACTCAACCCCTCACCCAGCACCACTACTAACACCCCATTGCGCCCGCCTTCTACCTTCTTTCCCACTTCCAGCATGATCCCAGGTGAAATTTTGACCTTCGAAAAAATGGTCCTCAAAGATCTGTCCTCACTTGAAAACACTAAACGTTTCATCCTCTATAATCTCTCACTGAAAGAGAAAAAGGCCATTGAGACACTGAAGAATAATAACTCCCTTGTCATTAAATCAGCCGACAAGGGCGGCGGCATTGTCCTACAGGAGAGAGATTCATATAAACTGGAAATCTCCCGCCAACTTTCCAACACAGACCATTATTGTAGGTGACCTACTAACCCGACAAAGGAACTCCAAAACTTGATTTTACAGATCACCACCGATGCCAAAGCACAAGGCTTTCTGAGCCAGAAGGAATTTCTGTTCCTTAATGTCAAGTCACCACGCACTCCTGTGATCTACACTCTCCCCAAAATTCCTAAAAACCTTACAGAGCCACCAGGACGCCCCATAGTGTCAGGATGTGGCTCCATTTTAGAGCCCTGGGCCAATACGTCGACTATTTTATAAAAGATTTTGTCCCAAAAACTGAATGCTATGACAGGGACAGTATGGCAATGATAAACTTAGTCGAACATCACCCATTTAACACTGACTCAGACATTCTTTGTACCTTAGATGTAGAATCCCTGTATACGAACATCCCACAGGTCCAAGCATTACTAGTTATTGAACAAACACTCAACCTAAGTCCCTGTCCCCACACTGTTCACACTGTTTTCATATTGCAACTGCTTGAATTCTGTCTCACTAGGACCTTTTTCACTTTTGACAATGAGTATTTCCAACAAATCAAAGGAACGTCTATGGGGGCAGTCTTTGCTCCCAACCTGGCTATACTGTTCATGGACCACCTCGAAATGTCCACAATTCTTACCCCCAACAATCCTTTTCAATCTGGAATAACCCTATGGAAAAGATACATTGACGATATCTTCCTTATCTGGCATGCCAATGAAGACGGCTTGAACCATTTCCTACACTGGCTAAACAACAATTGCTGTGGCCTTAGCTTCACCCTCACACACAGCAGATCATCCATACCATTGCTGGATCTAAATATTCACCATTCTAACGGTGAACTAATCACTAGCCTGTACAGAAAATCTACTGAGCGCAACACCCTGCTGAGGTAAGAAAGTAATCATCCCCGTGCCCTGCGTGACTCTCTCCCTTATTCCCAATTTCTGCGTATCAGGCGCAACAGTTTCCGCAAAGAAGACTACTTTTATGAAGCTTCGGTCTTGTCCTCCAAACTCCTTGCTCGTGGGTATCCCCGCAGACTAATACGCACTGCGCTCAAAAGAGCTTGGTACTGCCCTAGGGAGGTCCTCCTATCCCCCAAACCCAAAACCAGTCAAAACCGCATGGTGTATGTAACAACTTTCTCACACACCTCACACACCATTCGCAAAAGCATCCTTAAGCATTGGACCATACTCAATGCCGGAAATATGAGAATTGAACGACCATTGTTTGCATTCTGCAAAAGTCGGAATATAAAGGACCACCTTGTAAGAGCTGCCCTACCAAATCCAAGACCAGAATCCACATTGACCGAACTATGGGGACTAGACCCCTTGATAGGGCATGCTAAATGTGGCAATTGCATTGTATGTGATTTCACTATTGAAGGCAAGGAGTTCACATTCAACAATGTTAAAATAAAATCGCAATGCTTCACCAATTGTAATTCCTGCAGTGTTATCTATTTAATCCAATGCCCTTGTCAGAAAATCTACATTGGTCAGACCACTCAGAAAGCACGACTCCGGATCTGTCAACACCGCAGAAGGATCCGATGAAAAACTCTGAATGCCCCGCTTGTCGACCACTTTTCCAGCTTGGGACATAACGAAGATGACATCAAATGGACTATAATCAGTGTGGTCAGACCGCCGCAAAGAGGCGCCGATATCAGCAAACTGCTTAACAAGGAAGAACTTAAATGGATTCTACGCACAGAAAGCATAAAAAATGGTCTAAACAGAAATGAGGACTGGACAACCTTAGTATAATGATCCGCATTATACCCTTTTCCGTACTGCTTCCATATCTTTCCATTATGTTGCCACCTCTTGCGTACTGCACACTAAATTATTGACATACTCATAATTGAACCTATGCCAACTGTCCTCTTTCATTTTCCATGTTTTTATTTTTCCATGTGCACTTCCTCTATCCATTTCAGCTCACCCCTTCATTTTCACTTCATTAGTTAATTAATGCGGGCACTTTCACCCTTCTCTACCTTAATAGACTGCCCACTGCATGAAGACTCCATGCACCAGTGGATGCGCGCCCCCACACCCAACATGGCCGCCATGGTTGGCCATCTGCCTTAGGTTATTGTTGCACTTTCTTTCACGCCATTTAAACAGTGACGCGCGCACCGGCTTAACGTCTACACATTGAAGCCATTGAGCACCGCGTAGACCACGTTCCTATGAGCCCGGACCCCCTGCTAATTAGCAAGGTTCACACACCGACTGTCTAAGGTAAGCCCATCACTGCTGCCGCTCCCTCGACTGCCAGTCCCCCTCTCTTGGTTCGTAATCAATCCCATCTCCCTTTCAGCCGCCCGCAACGCGCCATTTGATATTCCCAGTGAAGTTATCCTGCAATTTCGGTCTACCTGACTGCTCGTTTTCCATTGCGCCACTGCTCACCTGTGAAGCAATTCCGCTTCACTTTAAACCTGCGTATACCCAGGTAAGAGACGCTCCTCCCGTGCTCCTTCCCCATGCCCCCCTTCCAATCTCATTTCCTCCACCCTCTTTTCCCAGGCACTGCCGGTCCCAATCCAACCAACGCGTTCCTCGTGATTTCCACCCGCAGTCTTATTTCCGCATCGTCTGATACCAAGGAAATCAGCCGCTTTGCGCCGCGCGTCCCAGTTTCTCCCTATACCCTACCCCACCGGCTCACCCAATCCTGTTCTTCCCCTTCTCCCAGGCTACCACGCCTCTGCTCCTTGCTGAATTTACACATGCAAACACGCTCTACCACAGAGCTGTGGCAAGTTCTCCACCCGGTACAAATAACGGTGCTTTGCCTCTGCTCTAGGCACAATTGATTCTCTTCCGTAATGAACTTACGAGCAGCCAATGTTTTAATCACTGCTTGCCTATTACACTTTGGTTCACCTTTCATTGTTATTCTTATCAGCACTTGTCACTGCGCAGGTTGCACTTTGTTTAGAAGGGAGGCTTTTCCTATGGATTACTGTACTCCTAACTCCTTATCTCCTTTTTTCTTCCTTTTCCCTTCCTTGAATTGATGTAATGTTATGCAGGATGTAGGTCTTTCAGGCATCTATTTGCTTTTGTCCTGATGATGATCCCACTATTCTTTAAAAGGGATCGAAACGTCGTCGACTTGCTAGACACCGTGTACACCAAATTTATTTGTATGTAATGTGTAACGGTGATGCTTGCCATTTCGCTTGTTTTTACCCTTAACAACCACAAACAAGCCCTGTGCCTTGCCCGATTGTTCGTTTGTTTCGTGACCATCTTTGTTGACTTTCATGTTTTGGATGCAGGATTGTGTCCCACTTGATCTGTGTTTCGCTTGAGCCATTTAAATGTCACTATTTTTGATTAAATCGGACTGGCCGGCTGGACAGTAGCAATATAGAACTGATTCCATTCTATATTTATTGCGCTTTCTTATCTCACCTTAATCAAGGACCACTGTTCTTTAAAAAAAAAAAAAACACTGGATGAATCACGGCAGCTGGGGATCCTTACAAGTGACAGATAGCTTTGCAACCGAACCATTGCAAGCTCCGTGAAGCATAATATCCTAATAAATTAGAGACCCACTTAACTTATTCTCACAGTCTGAACCGCTGAGAAAGACTTCAGTGTCCCCATTTTTGCACCTAAATCTGTAAGGTAATACCCAAGATTCATGGATGCATTCCCTACCCAACGCTTCATACTTACCTACTTGGTGGTACTGTAGACAATATTGAAATTGGAATGTTTTCACTGGCAATGTTATATGGCCATGGATTAACCATTCTGTGGAAGGTGACTCAGCCACGGTGAAAGGTAATTGGTCTAATTTTTCAATGCGCAACATTGTAGATTTTGCATCTCTTAGTGCCATTGTTGTCTGCCTTTCTGTTAAATTATAAACAGTGTTGCAGGGATTCTGCACCTACACAGAACTATGCGCAGGAAAACAGGACCTCGGTATATAGGGGTGTACCAACCTACCACCTTAGTGCCCAAAATCCCAAAAACGACTAGCTATAGTGTCTCATTCGTTCTCCTCCAAAATCACGATGCCACAAACGATTAGACAACCCAGAACACAACACTCCCGACTCTCTCAGGAATCGCGGTGGCAAGACATACCCTTTCGCTCGCTCACTCGTACTTGTCCACAGATAAGAGTCACTGTAATAGTTCAAAATATTTATTTTAACTATTGTGCTCTATAATACAGTATACGAGCCACTACCAGCAGCAAAATGCATAAACTCAGAACAATTAGCATAGTTACAATTCCATAGAGTACAAAGGGGGATGTCATTATATAAAGACAGTGGAAAAAGGACTACAAGGCCCAACCACCCTCCCCTTGACTGGAAAAAGTCTATTATATAAAAGAAGATCTCTGGGCTTTGTCAGCAGACCCCATACCTTAAAGCCTAGATGTAAGGTTTACATCATAGGAACAGTATAGCTCTTCTCCATGGAAAGGGCTCTCTCCAAGTGTGTGTTAAAACAACATGCATCCCCGTAGTATCAAAGCACGAGTCTCCAGCAGTGCAGCTGTGTTTAGCATGTTATGTCTAGGTGCTAGGGACTGACCAGAACAGAATAACAAGGGGCATTGTTTATTGCACATCGTGTTCAGACTAAACTCCAGGAACTTAGCAGAGAACGTGAAAAGCAGACAGTTCTCATGTGAAAGGCATAAATAGAGTCTTGCAAAATAAAGTCATGTAGTAACATGCGCAAAAGCAGCATCATGCTAACTTAGCAATGTCGAGAATGACCCTAATGGCCATATAACACCCTCACCCTGGTAAGGTCATAGGACATAGACAAAGGACAAAAACAGAGTTCACAAGCCAAGCAGGGTTCAAAGGCGTCTGGAAAAAAACAATTTGGAAAAATTCCCACCCCCCAAAAAAAATTATCTTTTTCTTTTTTTATCGTTGACAAGTAAAAGGTGTGGCGTCTCCGGGAAAATGTTTTGTTGTGTAACAAAGACACAACACGCGCAGCGAATGCCCCGGGGCTGTTCTTATACCCCATAGGCAAGCGTGTAAATTTTTTCTGATTTCCGACGGCGGTGAATGCTGTCAAGTCACGGCTCTCAAGAGCCAGATTGTGACTGTAGAAACCATTGGATATGTCCAGTGTAGTTTTGTATTTTTTACGAACAAGGTTGTTCACCAGCACAGAGCGGTGTGTGTTTTGCACCGCAAATGTGCGACAATGACTATTCAAATTTCGATGTACATGATTCAATCACTCCCTGATATTCTAACGGTTTTAGAATGTCACAAACGTGCGCCTTAGCTTCGCGTTTGATTGGATATTGCGGTTGTGGCTGTGGCGTACACCGTAAAAGTATCTCATGTGCCGGTGAATCAATATCCCAGCCTACCTAATTACGGTACACTGCTGGGGCAAGGGCCAAAGCCCACTCAGCTGCTAAAGCCTCTGCATGCTCCTCGGGGACGTAACGTGAAAAACTCTGAAGTATCACGTCCTCCCTTCTAGAAGCGGCTAACACAAATGGTGGAGGCCAATCTGCCTCCGCCAACAAAATGTGGTACGAGGAGTTAGATTTTCCCAGAAAACCGCTTTGATTAGACGCTGCACATCACCTTCAGTTTGGAAAATAATCTCATAGAGTCTATCCGGGGGCGGCAACCCGGGTATCTGCTGTTTCTACTGTTATGAATGTATCAGTTGCTGTCGCCTCCAGACAGGGACGCAGTGCCTCCCGCATTATGGTAACCTCCGCTGCGCTGTCGAGCAGAGTCACTGCCCATGTCCAGTCCAGGAGTCGCGTTCTCACCGTCTGAGGCATACCTTGCTGTTAAAGCGGCAACTTTCTTCTTCTGATACGGGGGTCGAAAACGAGGCAGGTCCTCTTGTTTGGCTTGAACGTCAAACTGTTGAGGTTGATCTCGTCCCTGTAGATTAGTCGGACCTTTGCCACGATCCTGGCGCTCCCCTCCACCGACTTGAGAGACCGATGTGTCCTGTAAAGAACGAGGAGAGCGCCGATTAGGGACTTGAAATTTACTCAGGAAACTTAATTTTCACGCAAATCATAAGTACGCTCAGAAGACTCCGGTGTCGGTGAACCAGCACGCGAGCCTTGCTTCTGCTGTTGCTGGCCTTGTTTTTTATTTTTCCAGTTCTTTTTAAGGAAAGAACGGGCGCCCGTCTTTATCAGGTTGGGCCTTGTGTTTGATATTGCGTCTGCGTAAAAGGCTCGACTCCCAGACTATTGGGGCCAATGGTTTTATAAGCCTTTGCAATAATCTTCGGTAATTCGCGTGGCTTGGCTTTGGTGTTGCCAAGTCGTGAGCGGAACCTCAAGAGTTCTATATGGTCTATATTCCCGTAGAATCGCGGTGGCAGTATACTCGTGAAACAAATTGTCTGTTCCATCCACTGCCGGGAAGGTGACCCAGGAATAAAATACTTCAAAGCGGAAAGCTGGATCCGCCTCTACAACAAAGATAACGTCAACACCTGCATCAGGTACTCCGTATTGATTTAAATAAGCCCTGAGCGGTGCGCGGTTAGGAGCCAGTATGGCAACCGCCATAATAAATAAGAGAGAATAACAACCTAAGTGTGGCAGCGCAACAAAGGGTTAATAGAAAAGATAGACCTTTTAAAATTCAAGCTTGAAAAACCTATAATATAACACAATATAGGAGGCTACACCGTCACAGCTGTCTCAGGAAACAGAAGTGAGGGGATTGTGGACAAGCACAAGCACTACTCAGGAGTCTCGCAGATAAGAACCAGACCAAACGTTGGCGGCGCCATGTTGCGGGGATTCTGCACCTACACAGAACTACGCGGAGAAAAACAGGACCTCGGTGTATAGGGGTGTACCAACCTACCACCTTAGTGCCCAAAATCCCAAAACCGACTAGCTATAGTGTCTCATTCGTTCTCCAACAAAATCACGAAGCCACAAATGATTAGACAACCCAGAACACAACACTCCCAACTCTCTCAGGAATCGCGGTGGCAAGACATACCCTTTCGCTCGCTCGTTCTTGTCCACAGATAAGAATTGGCAGAGTCACTATAATAGTTTAAAAAAAAATTTAACTATCATGCTCTATAATACAGTATACGAGACACTACCAGCAGCAAAATGCATAAACTCAGAACAATTAGCATTGTTAAAATGCCATAGAGTACAAAGGGGGATGTCATTATATAAAGACAGTGGAAAAAGTACTACAAGGCCCAACCACCCTCCCCTTGACTGGAAAAAGTTTATTATATAAAAGAAGATCTCTGGGCTGTCAGCACACCCCATACCTTAAAGCCTAGATGTAAGGTTTACATCATAAGAACAGCATAGCTCTTCTCCATGGAAAGGGCTCTCTCCAAGTGTGTGTTAAAACAACATGCATCCCCGTAATATCAAAGCACGAGTCTCCAGCTGTGTTTAGCATGTTATGTCTAGGTGCTAGGGACTGACCAGAACAGAATAACAAGGGGCATTGTTTATCGACCTTGCACATCGTGGTCAGACTAAACTCCAGGAACTTAGCAGAGAACGTGAAAAGCAGACAGCTCTCATGTGAAAGGCATAAATAGAGTATTGTAGTAACGTGCGCAAAAGCAGCATCATGGCAGCAAAGCTCATGCTAACTTAGCAATGTCGAGAATGACCCTAATGGCCATATAACAGCAGAGAACAGAGACGTGCTGTTGATATATCGCCAAGGCACATGACCAGAGCACAATGATTGTAGCGTCCAACTTAATAATAGAATGGATCATCACTGATTGCCCATGTTGAAGAATGGACAGGTCCTGTTCCATTATATCTATTGCAGAAGACACAATGTTGCCCAGTGAATAAATCCTGGATGATAGTGTGGTCATGCCATTGTCGACCACTGCCAAAGCCTTCTCTAGATTAACCCTATCAATTTCACGCAATCTCTCCGCAGCTTCCTGTTGAGAGATCTTCCATACTTCATTGTAAATAGCGTATAAGAAGCGTTTACGACATGGCTTCCGGGGACCAAGCAAAAAATTGCTTAAATCCATGTCATCTAAAAGTAAGGACAAGTGTTGTTTCACCTGGGACAGTGTTGAGGTTCTCAGCCACTCTAGGCACAACTTCCCAACACTGTAGGATGTCACCACCCCCGGATATTCTCGTTGTACATAGCGTTGGTCAGGCCTATGGATACGAAACCCTTCGGTGATACCCTTGAATCTTGACTGACACCCATTTGTGTCGATAGGCCAAACTAAACATCCATTCCAATTGGGGTCTGAAGAATTGTATGAACCTTCATGTATAATGTCATCTAGCATATCCTCACTATGTTCTGTATAGTATTGCCATCCCTCAAAGTATGAAAGCGAGGGAATTGGGTGTGTTCAAGTCCTTGATCTTGGCTAGTCCAAGACAGGAAGTCTGTTGGACTGTGTTGTTCAGGAAGATAATCTGCTGTGGTATGAGACATGCTCTAAATAATGCCTCAGTTCCCTGAACTTGCCAATCTTTAGTCCCCCAGACAGATTTTGTGTCTATGGTGTCCCTCCAAAAGTCGAAACCTTGTAAAAACAGCTGGGAAATAAAGGAAGCATCGTTTTAGTGAGCATATTTTTCTTTCCAGGTGTAGGTGCAACCTTATAATAATAGGAGGTCGGGTCTGAAGTGCTAAACCCAGAGAAATAAGCAAACTTTAGTGCAAACGTTTGTGTACTTCCTTTCGATAGTGTTGGGCAATGTTCCCATTGATGGGAAGTAAAAACATTACGTGGAATACTTGTTTTGTGCAGAAAATGAAGACCATAATGTTGGTAACGGTACATGGTATCAAAATCAGATGTATCATCATACAACTCATCTTTAGAGAGTGCAGCAGATTTTTCTAAATCAGACAGCATACTATTCACAGTTTCAAAGTCCCATTCATCAGAGAGTGTACTGGAGGTGATGATATCATTCAGAGAGATTTTAAATACACCATAAGCAACCCTGTCCCAAACTATTGCTTCAGGAACTGGAACTGCTGTAATATTCACAAAGGACAGGTCTCTTCGTTCACGATGAGATGATGTACGTGGCTTGAGGACCAAGTTCACATGTTGTACTGCGGAGCGTTCGGGGAGAAAATGTCCATTCAGGTGCAGGAAAAAGACAGGTCAATACATCTATCCAGAGGACAAGGAACAGTAGACCAATTGCAATACAGAGCAGTAGCCAGGGAGAAACAAAGTAAGCCATTTTTTAGCCAGAGGTAGAGTTTAAATATTTTTTGTTTAAGAGGAACAGAAGCTGGTGGTGACTCATGTTCACTCGGATCCAATGAGAAGGTATCAAAATCAATGAAGTAGCCAGAAGCTGTTCGATCTATCTTTGGTAGCTCAGCAGATTTTGCTGAACTGGCAGATGACTCGTTGTGAGACATTCACATAGATGTCGGTATTAGGCCGAATTGAGATCTGTGTTTCATTTGTATTTTGTTGCTGTTCAATTTCAATATGCACAAGTTCCATTCCATTGTTGGCAACTCAGTTACTTCGAATAGTAGAATCTTCAAATGTTATTAATCTTTCTGTCTGAACCTCCTGTATGGTAGCGAGAGGAGATCGGCGGCTACCCAGGAGCCCACGCGGCCTGCTATTCAGTATCGGCCACATAGTGTGGTTTTAATTAGATCAATGGAGACAAATCTTTTCTTTGTTGCCGGCAAGAGGTGGAAGAAGTACTGTCCTTGTTCCTTCGACAGCCAGGACAGGTACAGATGGGCCCAAATTCTCTCTTGTCCACTATCTTTTCCCTGACCAGGTCCCCAATACTCGGGACCCAGGCAGGTCTTGCCGAAACTGCTTTTACTTCCCCAGTGACAGAGCGTTTTACTTGGGCATTGCTTTGTAGTGCCCGGAATTCACGGAGTTCTTGTAAAACAGCCAAACGATCATTGATGTCAAATGCTTTTTCATTCGCCACTGTGCTGCCCCCATCGAGGACGGGTACCCACATTCTCGTCCCAAACAGGACCTCATATGGAGTACGGCCTCCTAGGGAACTTCTTGGCATGTTATTAAGTGCCCTCTGGAGACCATATAGGTGATTGACCCAACTGCTGCCCGAGTGTAATACCCTTGCTGTTAAGGATTGCTTTAAGTCACGGTTTTTCCTCTCCACAATCGAATTTCCCTCGGGATGATACGGAGAGGAGTACCACAATGCAACATCCAAACTTCCCATGGCTTCTTTGTAAGCCTGAGAGCTAAACGCAGGGTCACGGTCAGAATGTAATGTGCCAATTGCGTATGTCCCTATGAAGTCTCGCAAATCCTTTATAACAGTTCGAGCGTCAGCCAAGCGCGGAGGCCAAACCCACAGGAATCTAGAGCATGAATTCACTGCCACCAAGTTATACTTGTAAGCCCCGTCAGATTGTAGGGGGCCGCAGTGGTCCAAAAAGACACATGCAAGAGGTCTTTCTGATATCAATAAAGGTGTTTGAGGTGGACGTGCCAGGGTGGAACCCTTCATCTGCTGGCAGATGTTGCACTTAAGGACGACCCTTGGTCTGTTTTGTAAGACCCGGCCACCAATAACGTTGCTTCAATAATAAAACTGGCGCAGTAATGCCTGCGTGTGTGGAACCCAGACCCTCGTGTGCAGCTAGTATTAAACCTAATCTGCGATCCATGTTTGGTATTACCCTATCCCCCACTCCTGGAATTTGAGCATACGGAATATTTTGTGCATCAAACTTGTAGGAGTACTTGAGTGGAAAACCTTTTGGCACAGCTGAGCTGTTTTTACGCGACGCGAGGACAGCTACCATTATCTGTTCGCCTATCCTCGTGCTAGAACGAGTGATTGCAGCAACGGCAGCAGTTCGCACTGTTGCCTTGGCGGCTTAATCAGCCAATGAATTCCCTTCAGCGTGCACGCCAACACGTTGATGATTCAGCGTATGAATCACGTGAGCCTGCGGCAAGCCTTTTTTCAGCTCTGCCACTTGTTCCCAAAGTAATTTATGCTTTATTGTGCAACCTTTTGAATCTTTAAATCCATTCTGGCCCCAGTAGTAAAGATATTCAGTGTAAGACTGGACACAATAAAATGAATCGCACACAATTAGTGTGGGGAATTCCCAATCCGTATTTTTGAGCGCCAATATCAGGGCTTTGAGTTCTGTCAGGTGTGTAATCTCCTAGAGACTGCATCTGTGTATTGCTAGGACAAAACTTACTGTCCCCCATACGTCCCTTCACAAATCGCACATGCAGTGCTGTATTGCTGTTTACTTCCTACGGCAGGCTGAGCAGAACCGTCAGTGTAAATAACTTATTCATACTGATATAGAGGGATTATTTCATTCAGGAGAGGATATTCTTGTTCGTACTGCAAGAATGCTTGTGTTTTTAAATGTAGAATCAAATTTGTAGTCTACATATGTTGCAGTGAGAGAATTAGCACATTGTATCCATCGCGGATGCAGTGCTTTAGCGTTTGGAACGCTTGCTTTAGTAACCGCCTTTAAGGTTGGTACCGGAGTTACAACAATTATTCATTTCCCCTGAGCCAATGTTCTTTCTCTCACTACAGCAGACTGTACTGCTATCAGAATCTTTTCAGTGGATGCAAAACGCATTTCAACGTTTGTGTACAAATATGATTTGTATGCAATGGGTACAGTTTAGCCTTCATTGAAGGTTAGGTAAGTGTACCCGAATTGACCCGCGATTACACGGATCACCAAGTTCGTGGAGTTTACACGTGTGTGTAAGTGTTTGGAAGCTATCATGTCAGCTTGTAGGGAACTGAGAATTTCTGTATGTTCCTGTGTCCAATGTCGAACTGAAAAATCAGGTCTTATTAAGTCATAGAAAGGTTTTACTTTTTCTGCGTAATCTAAAATGTATGTTCTGCCAAAATTTAGGAATCCTAAAATGGATTGTAAGTTTTTCAGAGTTGGAGCAGTGCACACTTTTCTAAAAAATTAGCTGCTAGGCTTTTCCCTTCACTTGAGAGCTCAAATCCTAAGACTAGGACATTGAGGTGGGCAATTTTTGATTTTTTAAAGTTAAATTTATAGCCCTCAGAGGCGAACCCCAAAACGATGTTGTTCACCCTGGTCAAATGATCCAATAGTTCATCATCTGTCAGATAAATACCGTCTACATAGGACAATGCCTCCTCATAAAAAGTTTGAAGTAACTCTGATACTCGACTGAAAACAACCCCAAGCTATTTTTATACCCTTGGGGTAGTCTACAGAATTGACGCTGAAAGCCTAGGGCCGAAAATGCTGTTAAATATCTGCTTTCAGGCGCTATATTTTGGCAGAAAAAAACATTTGATATATCTAATGTTGTTTTGTATTCCACACAATGTTATTCATTAATGCAGCACTGTGTGAATTTTGTACTGCAAATGTTTTTGTGCATTTGTTCAAATGCCTGTAGTCCAAAACTAGACAATATGAATTGTCCAGTTTCATTATGGGAAACAAAGAATTGTTCATGGAAGAGGTGCAATTCTCTATTACACCTTGGTATTCAAGTTGATCTAAGATCTCCCTGACTTGCTTTTTTGCGTCATGTTTTATTGGGTACCGTCTCTGTGGAGTTGGAATAGTTTTTACTGGGATTACATGGTGAGGTGACTCAGCATCCCACCCTACATGATTCCGGTATAATGCAGGAGCTAGTGCTACCGCCCAACCCTGCGCGTTTGAATGTTTTAAGGATTCTGGAATGAGGTCAAAGAAGGCTGGTAAAGCTACAGTTTCTCCCTTCCGGCAGTTCCTTACAAACTCAGGAGGCCAATCCTTTTCAGCCAAAAGGATATCGTATTCAAAAGTCAAAAGAGACCCTTCACTTTCCTGGGTATGTCCCCCTCCATATGGAGTGCTATTTCATATAACTGGTGTGGGACACTTACCCTAGTATCAGGTGTTTCCACCGTGATCTGCTCATTCAATGCCGCTGTCACCACAAAGTCCATCAGGTTCTGGCGAGCGATTGTTACTTCTGCTGCGCTGTCTAGCATCGTCGGAGCCCATTCCCTGTTCAGAGGTTGAGTCCTCGGTAGCCAGGGCATTTCTTATTTTAAGGCCAGCTACTTTTTTTCTTTTTAAATTGAGGTTTGGATTTTGGTTTATCTTCTTTTTTGATATCATAGTCTGAAGTTCGATGTGCATCTCTTGACTTTGCTCGCTCTTGTGATCTGTGTTCTGACCATCCTTCCCTCTCGGAGTGTTTTGATGAACCCTGAAAGGAACGAGAGGAACGTGTATCAGTATCCTGATACCCGTCAGGTTTTTTAATATGGTCACGATTTCTAAGGTTATACCTCCTGTCAGAGGGCTCCGGTTGAGAAGACCCACCACGTGACTGATCTATTCTCTCTATTTTCTGGATGTTTATTATCCCATTTCTTTTTAGAAGAATCAGGTGCTTCCTTGGAGTTATCCTTTTCAGGACTACCCATTACTTGTGGTTTCGCAGGTCTAGCTCCCAAACTATCTCTACCCAATGAAGCATACGTTTCTTCGATAAGTTTTGGTAATTCTCGCTTCTGTTGTGCAGGAGTGCATTCCCTCAAGCGTTGGCATATAGCCACTGCTGCTGCCTCCCCTTTTATGTTTCCCAACATAATTGTAGATTCCTGTGGAAAATTGCCTATTCATTTCATCCCTAAGTTCAGAGCAGGTTCTGCCCCGTACTCATTCTGTATTTGCCTGAATACCTTTGGCATCACCGCTATTGAAGGCGTGCCATGTGTCCTGGTATAGATGGCAGCAAAAACTGTGCCCCAAGTGGTACAGTCCTCTATCTGGGGAGCTATTCCCATTGGCAAGCAGATTGTTAATATTATGTGTTTACTTGTGGGCCTGTGTGGAAACACAGCCTCTATCTGTGCTATTTTCTGTGCTATCCAGAATAGTATTTGCTCACCTTTAGTGGGCATTCTGCCCATAACTGCGTTCAGTGTTTGTGGGGTGATTTTAGTTGTGGTCCCTTGTAAGTGACCTGCTGGAGTAACCCTTGTAGGTTGAAGTGTGAGTGTTCTCATAACGAACTGTGTCAGATTTCTGTAAAGTTGTATTATTTCTTTGTGGAGTGGACGTAAGTTTGCTATTGGCAATGTGTCAATTTCTGAATGCGGTGAGTAGGCAGCTAGGACCGGCCAAGACGCTCCGTCTCTGCTGAGCGGACTGAGTCTCACTTTTTCTGTGGTGTGTGGGAGGGCACCTTTAAACAAGTTTATATGTTCCTGGTACGTTAACGGGACTTCTATGTCCTCATGTGGATTGTATTCTTCTGGTATGTCATCCGCTATCTAAGAATTAAATGTATGTGTGCGTGCATCTGCAGGTGAGAATTTGACCCAAGAATAGAATACCTCTGTCCTGTATGCCTCTTGTGCCTCAGTTACGAAGGCAACAGTTCCACCGAATGCTGGGACTCCAAAATCTGCTAGTTTTAAAGTAAGTGCATTTCTGACACTTTCTGAAATGTTTATTGCACCTTCCTGTTCAGCTTCCCTTGCATTCGCATTTAATGCAGGCGCAGCCTCATCTTGGACAGACATTGTTCAAGGATGTTTTTATTATGGAAAAGAGAGAAGAAAAAAAAGTTTTGCACAATGTTGGGAACTATAATCCTTCAAGCTTGAATATACCTACAGCCAATACATAGGGTATGCCTACTCAGCTGTGGCGGATTTTTCCCTTCCCACTCCAGACTGCTCTGGAGAAATGTGAGTAGGGGTCTCTGAGAAAAGCACGACTGAACTATTCAGATTTGACCGTTAAATTGGAACCAAACCAGCATTGGCGGCGCCTTGTTATGTAGTTCCTATAAATCTATACAGGATCTGCGCGTTTAGACAACATAAACTAAGGGATTGGTGTCCAGACTGATTCCAGACACCCTCAGAGGATATGTAAGTCTGTAGACCAGTTAGCTCACAGTGCCACTATGATCCCCTCTTACCAAGGAGCGAATAGTTTCTGGCAACTATCGAACAGGACAACCCTGAACCCTCAGGGATCGTGGAAACAGTACAGTACTTTTCACTTAGTCACTCGTGCTCAAGTTGTCTCAGAGAGATACACAGAATAAACGGTGGGGACGTTTTCAATAAGCATTTATTGAACCAGCGTCATTATAGTATAAAATACGTGTGCTGCAACAACCATTAGACAGAAACAGATGTATAAGGTTATAAGCACTAATAAAGTAAATAGAAGGTAGAATCCTACCATAGTGCTAAAACAGTGAATATATGCAGATATACATGACAGTAATAATGCGTACTCCTATTATGCAAACCCTAACTAGATGTACCCAAGTGTACCTAGCATGTATGTAGGTGTATAGCCAAGAATCCCCCTAGGAAAGAGCCAACCCCATTACCTGATGTGAGAGAGCGAAGGACCCCATCTTGGTCTCGAGTTGGACACCCTGCGAGGGATGTCCGACCACTGCGTGCTGGAGTACCTGCGTGCAGGGACCTCAGCATGGAAGTCTTTCTCCTCTGATTTGCCTAGCAAAGATGTGATGCTTATATACCCGAAAGGTGCCCTCAGGGGTTCTACCTAGATGTGTCATGGTACTGTGGGCATGTCGGCCGAGGATGACGATAGTGGTGACCCTTATACAGAGTTAATATGCAGAAGATGGTAATCCTGCTGTGATACTGAGAATCCTCATGCATAATAAATTAGGCTAGTTTTCGGAGAAAACCACACGACATTTATGCAGCGCCTAACTAGGTAAAAGGTCAGCACCAGAACCATTATGTAGAACAATGGTAGGACAAATTTAGGTAAAAGGTCATGCAACTACCTAGGCCTATATTGGGGTTCATAACATAAGGTTATGGGTTTGGAGGTGAGGGGTTAGGGCTTAAGAAGTTAAAAGGTTAGGGTTTAATAGTATAGGGCGTTCGGGGTAACAAGTTTGAGGAGCAAGAGTATACAGTATATGTTTGAGGAGCAAGAGTGTACAGTATATGTTTAAAGGTATAAGAATTAAGGGTAGGAAATTAGATGTTAGGGGTATGGGGTAAGGGTTTTGGCTCTGTGCATAAAGGTTTAGTATGTTGGGTGTAGGGTTAAGGGCTTTGGCTTTAGGGTTTAAGAGGGTAAATGATGTATGGTTACCGCTACGATTACATTTTTTTTGTGTCATAGTTGGAAATGTGTTTAGTTTGCGTTGTTTTAACGACAGTTTCAGTTAATTTAGCGATTTCTGTATAAAATAAAATGTCAAGTGCTGCTTTTCACAGTAGCATTGCACTTAATTTCAATGGTGTCTTCGCTTGTCACAGGTGCTCGCCTCCATTCCCATCCACCTCTGGTTCTGGGCATTATTGGCTACCCCTTCCACTCCTTGCTCAGGGCACCGCCAGTTAGGATGTCGTCCACACTGGAGGCATGGACCCCAAGAATGTGGCTGTCATGTGGGTTGCCCCGTTGTTACCACCAACCCCCAATCACTAGCACAGTCAAACCTGTCCTCTTGCCAGCTCCTCAAAAGAGCTGTCAGCTTATGTCCCATCTGAGTGGCAGGGTACACATGGATTTGAGGATCTACCACAGGATTAGAGGATCCCACAGTCTATCAAATTCACACCCAGGACATGCCCAGGTGCTTGGCTTTCCTCCCTGCAGATGAGAGAAGGTGTCTGCTTGGGCTCAGCTCTTCACATGTGTTACGGGTTCTTTATCTGCAATCGAGAACTTGAGAACATGTTCTCAAAAAAGTTCTGCTTGTGGCACTTCTTGAGATTCCTTCTGCATGGCCACCCGTTGCCCCCTGCCCCCAAGACAACACTTCTGGGCATAAAGGACAGGTAAGAGAGGCATACTGGCACCAAACCTCTGGTGAGACTCAGGTTCCTGGTGGCCAAATGGGACATAGCATGTAAATGGAACACCAATGATTCCCCTCAAGTGACTGACTGGCAGAAAGTAAAGGATAGATGCTTGTCTGCAGAGAAAACAGTTTACAAAATGCACAGATGTGCAAGAAAAGAACATTTAAAATTTGACGTATGTGTTACCCCTTAACAGGTAAGCCCTATACCCACAACTCTGAACCCTACATCACCAAACCCTTAACACTGTACCCCAAATATTTAATCCTACAGCCTTAACCCTTAGCCCATGCCCTCATCTCGAACCATTAAACGCTATAACAATAACCATTAGCCCCTTAGCGCCCAACCCTCCTATCATTACCCCTATACCCAAACTCTTACACTCTCTCCTCCTACTCTTAAACCCTAAACGTTTAACTCCAAACCACTTCATGTCTTTCACCCTGGTGTTACTTCAAAATATTTTTTAACAACCACTTCATGTAGTTTTCTTTTCTGAAGCATTTATTTTTAAAATAATAAAAAGGACAGTGCTATTTTTCATACGTGTTTCTTTTGAAGTTTTGAGGCAATGCCAAATACACAGGACACTTGAGCAGTGACAAGAGTACATAAACCACAGACTTTTTCTCCGAGTTATTGTCTCTCATGCAGCCAACCTACAACACCGTAGAAAGCAAAAATTCAATCATCCAAAACACCCCATCAAGCAGCCTGCAGTTTGTGCAACCGTACAAGAAGCAGATCAAGTTACTTCAGTAAACAACCCCAAATCCAACAGAATACTAAGCACAGTCTTTGACTTACCTGCATCACAGTGACAGCACCGTAGGTGACTGCGGACCAGTACACCGTTCCAACCACAATCCCTGCTGCAGCAAATGGGCTTATTTTGGAGAGAACTCTGTCAACCTGCTGCAGGAAGTAAACCAGTGGACCTGCCAGGGAAGAGACTTGTCAGTACAGAGAAGGTTGAAAGACATGAAGCTACAGGCCAGAAAGAGGATGTGTAAAGAGAGAGGGAGAAAAATATCAACAACAGAAGGGGCTAGATATCCAAAGACAGCTGTTCATATAAAATGGGACGGGCACAGGATAAACAGGATGATCCCAAAGAGAAGTGGACTGGCACAGCAACGGAATTTCGAGAAAAAGAAGAGCACCAAAGAGTCCGCACAAGAGGAAGATGGGAATAATACAACAGACAAAGAACGGGGCAAACACAGGAAGCACTAAACCTATGAGGACACGAAACACAGCTGGACACAGGGAGAAAAGGGTTCAGAAGGAACACGATGGACACAGTTCTATAATCAAAATGCATAAAGGAACACAGTTTCACCAGACCCACTGTTTCCCTTCCCCAAAATCAATCAAGAATGATGGCCAGAGAAAAAGAGATCAAAAACTAAGCATCTGCTATCTTCCAAATTACAAACCTTGTCTGCACACTCCCAAGAAAGGAGAAGGTGGTTAATAACTGAGAGGAATGCTTTAAATTAGGTTGCCTGGTAACTAACAAACCACTTCAAAATCCAAACAATTTATTCCCTATCCCAGGGACATAGATAGCCTCGCTCACCAACTCTTCGTGGGTGAACATGTAAAATGTTCTGATCCAGGGAGAACCTCATCCAGCATTCTAAAGTAGGTGAGATATCTTCGTGGGACATCCTAACCTACCAGCAATTCACCAGTACTCACCAAACAGAGAACTGGACCAGCCTCGCCATCCAACTCACAAGTCGGAAGAGGTCTTAAGGTGTTGCCTTGGATAATTTCAAATCACCACCCCCCAAAGCTTGTCAGCAAATACTCCAGCGCTAAGGGGAATGTCTCACCCAATAGGCAAACATATGTCAGATGGCAGCAAGTAATGCCTGGGACATTGACAAAGCAAGTCACAACATGTCAAATGCCGGGCCTAGAGCAACAGTACCCATCAACTCAAACTAAATCAGATTCCACCAATGCCAAACACAGAACAATATCACCAAAGCAAGTCAGATGCCCCCAAGGCCTGGGCAACCTTACCCACCTTCCAAAGACAGGGCGATCAGGCCTAGACCACCTAACCAATCAGCCCCAAGCTTGTAATATGTCACTAATGCCACGTCTAGCATAATCTAACCCACTAGCCGAAAGATGTTCTCACTAATCATGTTTGGTATGGTTGTGATAACGTCACATTAGCAGATAGCAAATTTTCTTACAAACACTGACGACTGAGGACAGAGGACCATGCATCTGGCTCCATTGGTTTTTTCTTTTATATCAACTGTCATTCTGTCTCAAGAAGCCAGCACACCATGCTAATAACAGTCATCCTAGCAAGCAATCAATTTCTTGATAGAAAGCCTACCACGGCTGGCTGGTATTTTTTGAGACTTTCACTCCATGTGCTATCATGCAGATCAGACCCCTATGTAGGCTTGTAGTGTGGGAATCCTTACCGAGCTTGGGGAATACTATATGATACTCTGTGCCACACTGCGGGCAGTTCACACTGCCGGTGCTGCTGCCCTTCTGCTTCTCATCGAGCCAACGCTGCAGGCAAGACTGGTGGATCCATTTGGTGGAGCCACTGCAGCGGCACGGGCTCACCCACTCGGCTGTGCGATCTTCGCTCTCCATGGCAAAGCATACCCAACAGTGCCTAGAAGATAAGAGCAGGGCTTAAATGTGGTTATCAACAAGACAGTGGTGGCTCGCATAGGGCATGCTGCGGAGCGGTGGGGCGGGGAGGGGCCGGGTGGGGGTAGTAAACTCGGACATACGACGGAACGGAGGAACATAATAATTACTTTCCTCCGTTCTGTCATATGTCCGAGTTTACTCCCCCCACTCTGCCCCTCCCCCGCCCCACCGCCCCGCAGCACGCCCTATGCGAGCCGCCACTGCAACAAGAGATCAATCATATGTATTAAAAAGTTAACAGCAGCAACTATTTAAGGGCAAGGTAAATGAAGAAATGTTTACATCAAAATTAATTCAACAGTGACAGCTACAAATCATCAACCAGCAGGAAGGAGCCATGTTACTCACTATTTGGAGCAATAATTCTTCCAATAGTCAGTGAGCTCCCAAGCACCAAGCTTAACCCCTGCCCACACACAATGTTGTCCATGTCTCACATCCTGCCATACTAATCTTAACTACTAAGCTCAGTCTCTCATTTGTTCCTCAACAACCAGTTTCACATTAGCTCATCACACTGGTACTGAGCTCCACCCTGTTCACAGATGGCCCAACAGTCTCTGAGCTCTTCTCTCCCATTGTTCTTCTGCTCTGCATGCTATATTTTAGGCATTCTCACCGACTCTACTCTTCCGATATACCCTCCTCTGCTCTATATATTTGCCTTTCCTTGCAAAATAATAATTAAGTACATTTTATTGGGTGTTTATAAAATAAGTGAATTATTCTACCTCACATAATCTTCAGTTAGCTCAGTTCAGACCTCAGGTTAAGAACCACAGTTCTATTAATCGTGTTCCTCCTTACACCCCCCCTAATACACATTCCAGGGATGAATCACACCAGTGCAGATAGGAGGACCTACAACAGTTCTAAACAAATCCCTTTCCCCCCCTCAAGGCCCCAACTCTAGATCCTTCATCCTCATCTGTTCTTCTGAACCTCGGACTATCATGCACATCTTTCCCTCATCTTCATTACCCAACACATCCTGCCCTTTCAATCCTATCATATAAAGCTCTCACCTTCTACACTGTCATCCTCATTCACCACACGTTCATTTCCATTCTACGTCCAGTGGTTTCACCTTCACTGCCTGCTCACAATACAAGCATAGGTAAACGCATTAGGTTTCGCCTATGGGATTAATATAATAAGTTAAGAGGTGTGGGAGCAGTGTATGAGTGAAGGGAGAATGGTGTGAGGGCTCTCTGTGCAGGGCGAGTGGTGCATGAATGATGGTTGATAAGTGTCTGAGTGCAGGGTGAAAGTGCCTCAATACATGGTGATTGATGTGTGTTTAGTGTGGAATGAGAATTGTGTGAGTGTACAGGGTGAGAGATGTTACACTGTACAAGGTAAGAGGTGTGAGAGTATAGGGTGAGCAGTAGGTCAATAGTATGTACAGAAAGATATAAATAGAGATTCTGAAAAGAGCTCAGCCTGTGCTTCTGAGGC
This sequence comes from Calotriton arnoldi, assembly GCA_963921515.1. Classification (NCBI taxonomy): domain Eukaryota; kingdom Metazoa; phylum Chordata; class Amphibia; order Caudata; family Salamandridae; genus Calotriton; species Calotriton arnoldi. The sequence continues at coordinate 534,839 of CAWUFW010001824.1, read as the reverse complement.
AGAGCCAAGACTCCAGCCGGAGACAGCTGCCTGGGCACCGCTCACCTCACCTGGCAAGGCACGGCTTAGAGCTTCAGGGAACATAGATCTGGACAATTTCTCTACAAGTCTGAATAAGAAGACGTCATTTTGCAGTATCTATTTCATGACAAGTGTATAGATTGTTACGAAAAGCTTAAAGACACAAAAGTTTAAAAAAGCACTCTTGCAGAGGGGTCTGCGCACAAGCTAAACACAGTTCGATCATGATTTCAAAGGGGTGCTTAAAATATTTTGACCGCAAGACCAAATTATATTACCGGGGGTGGGATGTAAGCCCCTTTTAAGATTTATATTGAGTACAATAGATTTCTCAAGCACAGCAAAAGCGCTGTGCAGGCAAAACCTAAAAAGGTAAAGGACATCTGAACTCTGAGGAAACAAGGTGCACATTAAAATTAAAGCTACCAGAGGTACGTGCATGCTGTTAAGGCATATTCAAAATTGGACAGATTTATTAGTGTCTAAAATGGCAGATCCACGGAAACTGCGTTGAATTTTTCTTGCTTGTGCAACTTCACAATCCACATATGATTTTTAATAGCCCTCGCTATTCCAAAAGCCTGGAGACAGGCCTTCACATAGGCACGCTGGAGCGAAGGGGGTTGGGGGGGAAACTGGCACACATGGCTGACTGGCACTTGTGTTGCCAGATACTTCACTTCCCCAGAGGCTGCATATTCCAAGTTCTGACTACTGTAATGCATTGCGGGAGTTTAGTCTTTGGGTCACATAATGAAATCAAGATATTTCAAAAAATTATTCATAAACTGAAAGCAATATGTTATTTTGTACTCTGTGGCGACAGGTACCATCTAATAGTAGTAACCCTGACAGACACAGAGAGCTAAAGTTGCAAATGGCGCACAGGGTCAGTCACAGAACTGCATATGTTGTCAAAAGTGACAAGGGGGGAGGGGGGGTGGCTTGTGCCAGTATACTGAGTAGCACACAAAATAATAACGGTGTGACACAAACTGAGGTCACATGATTGTGAGTGGCAAGAGATGTGTAGCAGCTTTCGGGCTTGAGTCATGACACTCGCCGGTAACATTCCCTGCTGCGGTGCAGAAAGAGCAGGCTGCAGACAAAAGTGCAGACAGTAGCCACAGACCCCCAGGGGTGATCGTGCAACCCTCATGTTTCCTGTAGAGCTAATACGTACAAGCAAATATGTCTGTACACAGGAATGAACGGCAAATTCAATAGTTTTCACCTACGTGATTAATAATATGTTTTTAATTTGTACGTTTTAACCTGGTGAGCAGTTGTGCAATACAAAGTTAACAGAGATACTTTGACGGCGGACTATTGATTTCTGCACCTCACATTAGTTTCATATATATTAAATGTCCTTGCGCAACAAGCCCTGGCATCAGCTGTCAATTGATGCCTCTGTCGGTCAGATCATAAGCAGTAAAGGGGTTGGACGTGCGCCAAGTGAAGTAGTCCAAGGAATCAGTACTTAGTTTTCAGTTAAATCTTCATTTGCAATCAGTTAATTCATTTGTAATTGGTGATTTTACGGTCAGCCAACGCGTTTCGTTCTCAGCTGAGAACTTAGTCAGGGCTCAGTGGATGTATGTCCTTAAGGTGAAAATGAGATTTAATGAGAATTATTTCAACTCCTAAGATACAGGGAAAGCAGTGCAGCCTAGCTCCAACTAGACCTCTCGCTCAGACACGAATAAGTGATCCATCAATCCAGTTGGTGTTCCAGGCAGTAACTCTGGAAACACTAAGTGATCAAATCGTGTGCTCAGTTTTACCATGGTGCAAAAAATGTTTTTGTGATATGGAGTTGGGAAACTAGTGTACCAGTTGTGAAAGCAGTGTATGTAATGCAACCTGGATTTACACCTTTTTCGACTGAAGCAAACTGTAATATGTCCCGATGTCTTGCACATACAGAGTTCAAGGCAGTTCATCGATAAAAGCTAGGACACTCATGGCACTGCCGCTTCAGGGGCTGTTTAGAAGCACACCGCCACTGCAGAGAGCAAAGCGGAAAAGAGAGCAGACCAGTTCTACGGTATTTACTTCCGGGTCACGGCTCAAGCACCTGACTCAGCTGTGATATGGAGCAGTGGAAAGATGGAACACATGCACTCGTATGATTGGTGTGCATGCACAAATAGAAATTAATCTAATGTTTTGGTCAATGGGAGGAACTCAGCATATAAAACGGTGTTGCGATGGAGTATCCGTCTTGTGAGCACCAGAAATGTGCGCGTGTCAAGAAAACATTGCTGAGACCATTAACCCCTTGTCTGCTTATGACGGAACCACGCCGTCATGAGCCACGGGCGGCGTGTGCTCATGATGGCGTGGTTCCGTCATGCGGCTGCCGCTCCGCGGCATTAATTCCCCGCCTGTGCGGGCGAATTAATGAGCGGGCGGGGCCGTGACGGAACGACGCCGTCATGAGCACACGCCGCCCGTGACTCATGACGGCGTGGTTCCGTCACGAGCATGGCAGCGCCGCGCTCACCCCTCACCACCCCCGCGCCGCGGCAAAGTACGCGCCGCGGCCAAGGGGGTAACGTTTGCTTTTTCAAAGCTTGGCAACCTACTTACGGTCTTTTGAAGTATCTGACTTGTGGCCAGTGGTCAAAGTGGGGGGAAAAAAGTAGGGGAACCGTAAGCAGACAATCAGAGGGCGTGAATAAGCCAAGGATTGGGTCAGTGGGCGGAGTCAGAGGCATGGCCAGAAAGAGTAAAACATCCCAATTTTTTGTATTTGGCATTTCACTGACCAGTTACAGCTTAATACGTTATTTAATTCAACCAATGGATACACATGTTTATTTACGGTTTAATATGAGTTATTCACATTAAAATACACTCACAAAGTGGGATACGTTTCCAATCACAGAATGTCCAAAATACACTTAAAAGTGGAATCACAAGCCATTTGTCTCCGAGCCATGAAGTTTCTGTCATCAGCACTTCTCCTTCCTTTTTCAACAAGAGCAGTTCAAATATGAATTGCAAAACATCCTAGTTCGTAATTGTTTTCCACATAATTATGGCTCTGCCATATTTGCCACATAATACATCATCTGCTGCATAAACTGATGATTTTAACAAAAAAATTGTTTGTAGCTCAAACGGATCAAAAGCTACTAAACATTGTGACTGGTCACCTTTCTCACTGCTGCATTTGTATGTTACACTGGTACTAATGAGGCAAAATCTTTGCAGAGACTGATAGTATGTGTAAAAATAAAAAAATAATAAATAATCAGAAAAATGTACCGCAGTACGCTGCAGCCTTTTTTTTGCTGCATAATTTAGTCAACACTGCAACATAATTTTGTCCTTCATTGCTGCATAATTCCAGTGGCCGCAAAGCAGGCAGCACATGTTAAAAGTGCTTGTGCATGAAGCAGAGAACCTGTGAACTTTGCGAACTTCGTTTGTTGTGCGTGCAAATCCTGCATTGCTGATCCCTGGCGATTTGCACTACTACTGTTGAAACAAGGCCAATGTAGGTACCAATGGGTGAGGCGGACTGGCCTCAAGGGTCCTGTGACCTCAGTGACAGAGTCACTGTCGCTCTAGGGTGTGCTGCTTCGTAGGCCTGCCTGCAAGACTGGAAGTGAACTTCAGTATGGAGTGTGATGGACAGGCCATCAAGGTTAACTCACACTTGCCACCACTAGGGTCCACCTACCTGCTGGTGCAAAGACCAGGGTTTCTAAGGTCTAGCGGGGCATTCTAAAGTATAGCATGGGAATGTGCTCCCTCAGGAGAGTGATTTGTTGGACTGGTCATGAAGGCTGAGCCTGGTTCCCCAGTTCCAAATTCAGCAGCTCTGGCTATAGTGCTACATCCCCTCCCCCACTGAACACCATACGCCCCACTGAGAGAAACTTACACTGCCTTCAGCTACAACCCAATTGTGCCCGGCTATAAACATCTGGATGCGACTCCGATCAATTTATCCACTAGGCATGAGTAATATGCTACCTGAAAAAAAATAGGAACAACATCCTGGAAAAAGCAAACACTCATAGGGAATGCAAGATTAAGTAAAGCACATGAAATGTGAGCAGGAACAACATGGTTACCTTAATGCTTTTACACTCATTCTGAATGGAGTGTTTTTTCATGAAATATTACATGACTATAGGGCCCGGAAGGGACGCGTTTCAATGTTGATTGCTCATATCTTTACAAAAACATAAGCAGTACGGTTTAAAAAGACCACATTCCTGGACACACAGAAGCGGTACACATTTTATAAACTAAAATAAGGAAAACAGTTGATAACAATCATACTAAACGTTTTCCACTCCACACATCAACCAGGTATTGCAGTGCCTCCAGGAATGGTGCACTTCCCCACCCGGGGAAAGCAATGCTGTTTAACCCGTTGACCGCGGCGCGAATTCCGCCGCGGTGCGGGTGATTTATGACTGGGCGTGGTTCGGACGGCCCCCGGCCGTCCTCCGCACACGCCCACTGTGACGTCGGTCGGCCGGGGGCCGTCCGACGCACGCAAAGAGTTAAAGAAAGGCGAAAAACGAAAGCAGCGCTTCACTGGAAAACTCTGTAAAGTAGAGCTAATGTGTTTGGGTGTGAAATAAAACCAATTCGCCCACTTTGCAACCTCTCTGCCTTGCTTTATTTAGTTGTTTATTTATTTTCCGTATTTTGAACCTTTTTTTCTCTCCATCCCAAAGCTGCACTTTGGAATAGAAAAATTCCAGAAAAAGACAACATTTCCAGCAAAAGTGTTTCCTTTTTTGGATCCATTTCACAGGGGAACGAATGAAGGAAACAAGAGGACAGAGAGTATAAAAGCCATTTCTTGAAGTCACGATTTTCAGCAAGTGAGGAGGAGCGAGACAGAGACAGAAAGAGAGGGAATATGAGGAAGAAAGAGGGGCGAGAATGTGAGGGGGGCAGCTGCCAGCAGCAGAGCAGGAGAAGGGGACACGGTCCTGGTCTTCACTGGGCAAGAAGGAAAAGACGAGTACTTTTCCTTCTCTGCCCACCCTGCCTGTCCCGGACTGGCCAAGCCTTATCTATAGGCCATGGCTATTTCTGCGCTCCTGGGACACATTTTTTAAATAAAAAAGTTGGGGAACGGATTCTATTAAATTTAAAAAGTAGGGGTACGCCGTCCCCTTGCGATCCCGCCCACTTCGACCACTGCTTCTGGCACATTAATTTGAATGTATGTGATATTGAATATAACCAAACATGTTACATATTTTGGTATATGCATTAGGTTTCACCTATGTGATTAACGATAAGCTGTTTTTTGCTGTAAGTTGCAGCTTGATGAGCAGGTGTGCAATATAAGTTACTGAAACTCCGTGAAAGTGTTATGACTTGTTTATTGAGAAAGGCAATATATTGTGCTGGTACTATAAACTGGGGAGATAGGGTAAAGGGCGGAGGACAAAGAAAAACATCCTCCCAGACAAGTACGCTTGAAATGGGTGCACCTATGGGAGAGTAGTTAAAGGACAGAGGAAAAACCAAGCAAGAGCTGTGCAGGCAAAACCTAAATAATGCGTGCTGACACACGGACATTAAATAGAAGAATTTGGACGACCCCCCCAAAAAAATGAGCCAACAAAAGTATTCTGTTTTTAAAACATTAGCCCGTATGTTGGCTTCTCATGCTAGCCTGAAATCAGCAACAAATTTAAATCCAGTGCACTTTCTGTTATGTCTAGACAAGGTGCAGCAATGCACTTCTGGAATCACTATATTAAGAATGCATGACATAGGCGACAGATAAAATGTTGCGATGTGTTTCTGCTGACCCATGTGGCTGAAGGAAAACATGCATTAACAGGGAAAAAGGTGACACTGGCAGTATTAGGATCCCAGCCGGTGAAGTGCTGCACTATTGACCAATATACAACAACAAGTTCTGTCGAGAAATGTGCAATTTCTTATGGAAAATTAAATTTAGCCCGATAGACAAGGAAGAGCAAATCAATGGTGCACAATCTATGATGAAATAATGAAGCGGACACAAAAAAATATACAACACCATGCATAGTATATTAGTATTCATATATCGTGAAGGAACACACAAGTCATATACCAAAGAAACAACTGTTATACAACATACATAATTACATATATAAGTGCTATACAAAGGGTGCATTACACAAGACATAATCCAATAAACAGGACACCTGACATAGCACAAAAAAACAAAGAAAATAACTCAGTTGGGCATCACTAGAAGAAATGTTCAAATATATTCTTTTTCCTTAGGTGTACGTATGTAAGACATTAAGACGGAACACCTATTCTTACTGTCGACCCTCAACAGAAAGTGTGTACATATACAAACACATATATATATATATATATATGTGTGTGTTGTATAACTGTCCTGTGTCTTTGGTATAGGACTTGATTGGCTCTTCCTAGTATATCAGGATAAATTTCATTTTCCAAAATAAATTGTGCATTTCTCGACAGAACCTATTGTTGTTGTATACTGTTAATTCCCCAGGTTCTGTGAGATACTGGGACACCCAATTATTATTAATGGCACTATTAACCAAAGCACTGACGCCTGTGTCAAATACCAGTTAGCAAAGCAAGATTTCTTCACATTAATACAATTGCTGATTCTATCAAGAATCGATTGGAGAATAGTTTTGACCATGTGACTTGCTAAAGCCATCCTACCTCCACTGAAAGATATGCCTAAGCACTGTCACGTGGCCCATAGGGACATTGTCGTTTCTCACTAACTTAGCATGAGCACGTTGCAGCTTGCCTGCTGCTTTGCACACGTTACTACGCGTCTTTATTTTTAGCAATATTTTCAAAGACTGCTTTCACATGAGAACTCATCGCTGTGTTCGCTCTCTGCATGTTCCTGGAATTTTGACTGAACATTATGTGCAAGGTCGAACAATAATGCCCCTTGTTATTCTTTTCTGGCCAGTCCTTAGCCCTTAGACAAAACATACAGATGCAGCTGTTGTTTGGACAGTGTACTTGGGTTTTTAGTGAGGTGCACGAATAGGTGACACACACTTGGAGAGGGGCCTTTCCAGGGAGAAGAGCACCCATGACGTAGAGCTACCATCTATAGGCTAAGGTATGGGGTCTGCTTACAAAGCCCAGAGATCTTCTTTTTTATAATAATACTTCTTCTAAGCAAGGGGAGGGAGTTTAGGCACTATAGTCCTTTCTCCATTGTCTTTCTATGATGACCTCTCCCTTCATGATATATGGACTGACTGCTATGCTGACAATATTTGTATTATGCATTTTCCTGCTTGTTGTGGCACGTATACTGCATGTTAGGGCACGTTAGTTAAAATAAATATTTTAAACTTTTTTGTGTCTCTGTCAGATCTTATTGTGGACGAGTACAAGAGAGTGAGCGAAAAGGTGTGTCTTGTTACCGCGATTCCTGAGAGATCTGGGAGTGTTGTGTTCTGGGGTGCCTAATCATTTGTTTGTCTGAGTGAGTAGGAGAGCAGGTGAGTCACAATAGCTAGTCGGTCCTGGGTACTACGGTGGTAGGAGAACTCAGTCCCTATACACCAAGGTCCCATTTCCTGCGCATAGTTCTGTATTTGTGCAGAATCCCTGCAACAGCACCAATTCATTCACTAGCATCTAAAGGTTTGACCATATCACAGTGGTGCTCGAATTCTTTGGCTGGCTGCTGATTTAAAGCAACAGCATTCTGAGACCAAAACAGGCTAAAACACAGAGCCATATACCAAGCTAGTATCGAAAAGTTCACACTTGAAATCCCTAAGTTCAAACACACACAAAATAATATGCTAGTTTACCCAAGATCAGCTCCCAAAATATGGAACGACATGACTACAGAGTGTCCGAATTTATCACAAACTTCCAAACAAATTGACAAAATAACTGCTATTCAATACATGCTATGGGACATTATCGATATTATTCGACAGTTGAGTGGACAATACAAAAAACAACTAGACTCTAATCACTAAATCATTGAGGGCATAGGAAAATTACCAATCCCACGACCATACCTCTCCAAAAAAGAATTCCCTCAAATCTAAATCTACCTATTCCTAGGAACAAGACAAGACCAGTCACAAGAGGAAATGTACATATTTGTAAAATATACAGAGCGTTTATTAAACACAAGAAATGTATCTTTTATATTTCCCCAAACTGAAGAAAAATAATTATTTCCAAAGATGTAAAATATGTAATGTAAATGATATATGAAATTTTACGCCAATTCAACGTGTCTTTTGGCACTTCATCTTTATCTAACCATACCGATCAACTACTAATTGAACATAAATAACTCCTATAAGCACTAACTATGGGTATTCCTCTATATATGTCTGTTACGTCATAAACGCACATCTGGAAGTTAGCCTAAAGAGTTACAGCTGCATCTGGTTGGAAACAAAAGCTTTTTCTGCGTTCCAAAAGGCTGACCTTGTTGTCAAGAGACGCTTAAAGTCAGAGCATTTGGTAGACAAAATGCACTTTTAATTTTCGGCATAACTTAAAAACAGTACCACTGTTTGTAATGAAATCGGAGAACGGTTAAATAAAAGAACAAATAAGACAAAAAAATGGAACATGTGGTTAATGCCAGTCAAACACTGGGAACATTTTGTTTGTGTCATAAAAGGTGTAGATTGCTTTTGTTGATACTTGAAGTTGATTCCCACGAAGGGACAAGGAAGTGAATCCTAACCCGTGCCTGCTGCTCTGGGCGGAGAGTAGCTGTTGCCCCGGTAAACTAATGAGGCCCCAGGCTCCTTCTGTGGGGTGAGGTTGGGAGCACAAACACATCGGCGCATGGGCGAGGATCACACATTGGACTTGCCATTCCTACTTCTCCTCAATGGCCTGTTTATGGAGCTGCCATGGTAGCTCTAGAGGGCGGCAAGAGGAATAGGATTCACTGGGCGCTTCCCGCAGATCTTTTCCTTCCGTGTTTGAAAGAAACTGGTTGGGTCACGGGGATTTAACAGAGACACAATAGAGAGCAAAACATAACACATGCCATTTCTAGTGGCAAACACCAGTCCTGCCCCAGCTGAAGACAGACCGGACACAATGGACCTTTCGCTCCCATCATTTGTGACTTCATCATTCTAATATACTTAACATTTTGTTTGTGTCATAGAAGGTGCAGATTGCTTTCGTTGATACTTGAAGTTGATTCCCATGACAGAGTGGGAAGAAGGGAAAACAAGAAGAAAGCGCACAGTGACACAGTCAAACCACTCACCGTTAAAAGGGAAGATTATGCGCTGTGCAAGCAAAACATTAAACAAGTATCACAGGAAAGGAGAGGATGTAGCGCAGCGGCCAGAGCTGCTGACTCAAGAGCTGGGGATCCTGGTTTGAGTCTGGACGGCGCAACATCCTGTGATTCTGGGCAAATCACTTAATCTCTCCGGGTGATAAATTGGTCTATGTAAATCTGTAAGTATCATGCAAGCCGAAAAAGCAGAAAAAGGCAAACCTTCATGAAAAAATAGTTCCACCAAAGAGGATGTTAAGAGTATTTCGGCTACGGGAAACTGATAAGAGAAGCATACGAGGAAAAAGCATTGGAAAATGCAGGAAAATATGCTACAGCCAATAGAAATACAGGAAAAGTAAGTGACAAGAACCAATGAAAGGCCAGGAAAGCGAGGGGGCGGGATGTAAGCCCATTTTAAGATTTATATTGAATACAATAGATTTCACAAGCACTGCACAAGCGCTGTGCAGGTGAAACCTAAAATGACTTTCTACATTAGTATCTCAGGAGAAAAGCACAGAGATGCCCCATCATCAAAGCGAACAATCTCCCTAAATAGAGGGAATTTCCACTGCCTAATCATTGACAGCATAATCAGAAACATTACTTGGAAATGACGACTGCTTAGTACTAAATGAAGCCATTCCACCAGGATACAAGACTGTTCACAGGAATTGCACCAACAAGAAAGCAAGCAGCTTCTTTATTGTATATAAGGGCTCCATCAATCAAACTCATTACTCAACAGATGCAGCCTAACTCTGCATGTATCAGATCTTGTTACTAATGTATATAGAAAACATTTTATATGGAATACTTAGTATATTTCATCAGTCTTATCCTACAGGAATAATCCAACCCAACATAAAGATTTGTGCAAACGTCAGTACTTCGATTGACAGGACTGACCTTCGTATCACCAAATCATTCATCACTAACTCAAGAGGTCTAAAACGTCACCTATGCGTTTTTGGACCCACACATACCTCGGAGCATCGGTTTATGCCATATTTAAAATACAGTGGCTAATATACAGCTTTAAACTATGCAGATTTCCTTGGAGTAACCACCCCGCAATCCCATTAGACATCAAACTACTATCCAAAGACAAATCTCTCACCAGGAACAAAATTTGTGTCTTCACGTACAGCCTGCACCTTTGCTGCCTGTACCAAATATATTCAGTGACAAAAACACAGCTAAAGTGGAGATATGATTTCGAATTAAAAACAAAAACAACTTAAATTTGCATGCTATGGGTAGAACTGCAGTTCATTACCGCACAACAGCTAAGCAAACCATAACTTGCACACTAGATGCAATCCTCATGACCTCACTCTTAATGTGACCAATGTAATTACAAAGGTCATAAATAATCTTACAAATAAGATTATCTGTCTCTAGTAAGCACTTCAAGAAGCAGTTTGCATCTTAATGTAATAGTGTATTTAGTGTTGTAAAGCAGCTTTCATCCAATGTTTTTGATTTTATCTGCATCATGCATCTGTGATCATGTCAAGAAGTACTTGGTCTGTGCTGTATAAAACAACAAAAATAGATTAGTGACAAAGTTGGTTGTGTGTGAGCACGGAATCAATATTGTGATCTTCACAGTCCTGGGTCAACAATTGTCTCACTTCTGCCAACTCTTTAGATTAGGAAGTAGACAGGAACAATGATCCCTTACAACATAAGTCAAAAACAATAAACAACACAGAGATGCAATGATATCTATGTCATATAAAGAAGTTGTAATTTTATTTACATCAAAAAGAAACCCTAAGAAGTGGGACACTGTATCTCTGTGTTTATTATGGTTTTTGACTTATGTTGTAAGGGACCATAGTTCCTGTATAATTACTTGTTCCCACGGTCCCTTCCAGACTACTTGGGTTCCCTTGTGTTTTGAAAATATACATAACTCTTTAGATTAGGGCTTCCGGTTTTATGGTATTTAGTTTTTGGTATTTCTAGCTGTATTTATCAACATTTATTTTTTTCACATTTTGCCTGTGCTTATCCACATTTATGTTGGACTTTGTGAAAAAAATGAAGCTGAAATTAGTGTTTTCACGCATTTATTATTCGATAAATGTACATTCATACTTGAATGGTTTCAATTACATGAATACCCATAGGTTTATAAATCAATACACATGAAAATGTGCACATTTTAGTATCAACTTTACGCACTTCTTAAGCTCTTTAGCCCCTATTAGTAAACTCTGCCTATTTTAACTCATTTACCTGTAAATCCACATAGCTATTGGCCTGGCTGACATGACTCACAACATTAAGAATTGCCCCCAAAATTTTTTTCGTTTTAATCCATATTTAAAAACAAATAAAGGCAGGAAATAGAAGTTTTGTCATCTTTTTTTACCTGCAAAAATCATTAACAGCAGAAAACAGCAAGCCTTGCGTTTAATCTTGCTTCTGTAGCTCCCTATACCATCCTTTCTTTCACATTCCGATCCACTACATCTCACCCATCAAACCCTATTCTCTTTCCACATAGCTACCTCTTGCTCCAAGGAAGAACTGAACTAAATTAGATCTTTTAGGGCTAAATTCATCACAATCCTACCAATTTACCATGTAACACTAGGGGGTCTTTTACATTCCACATACTCTTCCCTCACAATCTTACATGTAAACAAATGCACGCCACTCACAAGCACTTCTACACAGCTCGAGTTCACAATATATAGGACGGCACAATAGCATCCTGCCTGGGTCGCCCAAGGTATACTAGTCAGCTGCTCTAAATCTCTATGAATCTTAACCCCACTACCTGCACCTCACTGCCACACTTTTCTCTCGCTCAACAATTTTGCTTCTTCTATTCCTGCCTTCATACTTCTTCTTATACTTCCACTTTTCCAGCACAGTTCCTCTCTGGACCAAAAAAGTATTTTCCTAGTCCACTTTTGTGTACCTCCTCCAATTTATGGTTTTCTGTCATTTTGCTACTTATAGGACTATAAGTACATTTTAAAAAACTGAACTGAATGAGCTAATAATGCACAAACGCCTGCAAAATTGTAAACTCTGAAAAAAGCGGTCAAAATGAACAGCTGTCAGGGATGAGAATTATTTTGATCCTTACTGATGTAGCAATAGTGCCAGCTGTGAAGGGTAATTCATTTTGGACTGTTTAAAAAAATCCAGAAGTTATAACTACAATGCAAATCCTGTGCAGCACTTTGTTTTTTTATGCCGTCAGTGAACAACCACCAATTCATCCCTTAAGAGCGCTCATGTTTTTCAGTTCCACGTGTTAACTTATTTATATTTTCATTTATTTATTTTGCAATTGTATACAGCACGAATAAGGCCCAAGGGCATCAGAGCGATTTACAAGAGAACAGAAGCTCGACACTAGTCACGAACAAACAAGAAAATCAACAAAAATTAGGCAAATTATATTTGGGCGGGAATGAGCTGAAGAAATCACAGTCTCAACTAAAGTGACTTTCATATAGAAGAACCTGCCTTAGCCATAGTGTCTTTCTAATAGGATTTTTTGTTCCTTTTTAAAGGTGGTGAGACATGAGGTAATACAAAGAGCTGATGGAAAAGAATTCCAAACCGTTCTTTTACTTCCTGAGAAGGCCCGTTTCATAAAGATTTCTTGTAAAAGAGAGTGACCTTCAAGCTCCTCACTCACACCTACAAATCCCTCAACATCGGACCCCAATACCTCAACGAAAAAATCTCCTTCTACGCACCCAAGAAAAGCCTCCAATCCGCCGATCTTGCCCTAACCGAAATCCTGTGCATCCGCAGAGCCAGAGCGGGGTGGGGGCGATCCTTCTCCTACATCGCAGCCAAGACCTGGAACGAACTCCCACTCAGCATCAGACAAACACCCACACTGCAAGCTATCAGGAAGAACCTCAAGACCTGGCTCTTCAGATGAGACGAAGCTGCGCGAAACCCCCCCCCCTTCCCCCCACACCTCCCCAGCGCCTTGAGACCCTCGCAAGTGAGTAGTGCGCTTCACAAATCCCTGATTGATTGATTGTTTAAAGGCTTTCCTTGAGAAGGGATTGTGTTTTTGTTCCCTGTTGAGCGTCAGAGATTTTCATGTTCTTCAGTCAGGTATGAGGAAGAGAAATTGTATACTGCTTTGTGAGTAATCCAAGCAGCCTTAAATTGAGCTGAGCTCAAGCATCAAAGGACAGCTACTGAAGAGCTATTAGAATAGAAGTGATGCGGTCAAATTTCTTTTTGCTTGTAACAATGTGTGCTGCAGCATGCAGCACTGCTCTTGTGGTGGTGGGAGCGGGGCAGGGAGCAAATGAACTTTTTGAAGTCTAGAAAAGAGCAAGTTCACACAGTCCAGTCTGGAGAGAACCAGTGCCTGGACTATAGACTTCAAGTCCTGTTCTGAAATGAACTGTCTGCTGTCCCAGTGAAGCCTTAATTAGTGACGAGTCCTCTTGGCTATAACGGAGATTTGCCTTTTATGGTTAAGCAGGTTATAAAGGATAATACCTAGGGATATGGTGCTCTCCATAATGGACTGTTTGTAATCCAGGGAGAAGAAGGATTACATCCACTCTTGTACAAGAAGGTTGGATTTTTTTCTGTGAGATTAGTAGGAATTCTGTTTTAGATGGTTAATTTAAAATGGTGGTTTAACATCCACTTCTGAATTCTTGCCAATGTGTTAGAGTAGAAGGATGACATTATAGGATGTGATCTTCAGATAAATCTGAATATCTTCGGTAAAACAGGTGCCAAGGAATCCTGGATTTGCTGAGAATCTCTCAAAGTGGTTCTAGATCTAGAATGAACAGGGTCAGTGAGAGGATTGAACCCTGCAGAACCCCCTCTTGGAGGCTGACAAATAGGAGGTGGACTGGTCTATGACTAGCCCATCAATGCTGAGGTTAGCCAATACAGGTTTCTGGGGTTTGTAGTACATGGGATCACATGAGAAATTCGTAAGTATGTGCAAGAAGATAAATTAAAAATATGCATGAGCTATCCATGTAGTAGGGTGACAAGGAATCCTGAATTAGCCATGGTAGTCTAGGTTTTTTTCATCTCTCCCTGGCAAATTTCACAAAATTTAGTACAGGTGACGGTTGTATACTGTGGCATTGAGTGTTCTTACTTTATTTCAGAAGATCAACCAAGGGGAGGTCTGTAATGTTGGAAAGGATCAGGAGAAGGTTAGTAATGGTGTGTCTGCGGGGTGTTGCTGCGCAGGCAGCTCCTGTTGTATGAACAAAGACTTATTTTACGTACCTATTTTTCGCAGCTTCAGTCTCCAACACTGACGTTCCGGTTTTCAGAGCAGATCAACTGAAACCAGAGAGGATGGCTATTTCTACTTATATATTTGTGGAACGTCCCGGGTCTTGGTCTCAAAACTTGGTCAGCTTAGTGGCCATATGATTGTGTGGATCTGGAAACTTCAGAGATCAAGTTGTTACTCGAATTGGAGATAGAGGTTGTTTAAGTCAATGAATCCATACAAACAACCATTGTTGCAACACACGTAAAGATATGTCGAGTCAGATGGAAGTTACTATTATTTTTGGGGAAAGTTGGGTATTCAACTTTCCCCTTTACATGATGTACCCCAGAGGCCAAGTCACAGGTACGTCCACCTGCCTACAGATGTTTTTTTTTATTTTATGCAGTTTTATATGGCGTGAACTTTACCCAAAGGTGTCAGAGCGCTTAACAAAAGAACCAGGTAAGTTACAAAAGGTACACAAGATAGATTAAACACGCTACCAAATTACATATATACAGTTACAAAGGTACACAAGATAGGCTGAGCACGCTAACAAGTTACATATGTGCAGTTACAACACTAACAAGTTGCATATTTATATTGTAAAAAATAAAAGGTGTTAGCGTTAGGTTAAAACAGGAGTAAAATACATATTTACACAGCTGTCCTCATTCGAGTGCTAGATGGCCGTAAGGGTGAAGAAATGGGTTGAATCTGTTCATTTCTCGCCGCCCTGTCCCTCTAATAGATCACCCTTCCTGTCTCCTTATCATGTCAATATCCGTCACTGGCTATTTCTCCAACCCCAGTTTAAGTTCTCAAGTGCAGCCCACGTTTACCACCTCACCTGGTTACGAATCTAATACCCCTTGATTGTCATTCCTCCGGACTTGTATTTTCTCCCACTCTCCACCCTATCTTTTCCTACCCCTTACACTGCGATCTCACACGTATAACCCTACACCTCACCTGTCCGTAGCCTCCATGGTTCCGAAACTGAGGACAGCTTGTTTGAAATCGAAAGCATTTGCTTTTAGTCCGAGGACGAGGTTATTCTTCCTGCAGGACCAATTCGCCACGCCCACTATTCGTGGCTGTATACAACTCGAGGCTATCGCCATGCACAGCAGTCTTTCTTCTATGGAGGTGTCAGGAACTACTTTGCTAATGACAACAAGAAAATTGGTGACGTAATATAAAGCTTTTCGTTCTAACACCCGACCAGCCAGTTTTACTGTGCTTCACGACAGCGACCATTCTGCGCATCAGGCACCTGCATCTTTAATATAACATAGGATTAAGTCCCATTTATTCTTTCATTTCCCCGTAAGAATAGCCGCTTGTGATTTTCCACCAGTTATTGTAATTCCAGGACTACAAACCATCTCCGCTCCAAGATGGCCCCCATCTCTTCATTAGTCTTTCTTCTCTTTCCAAACCCAACATAGTTAAACCAGAGAGTGATCGTCTCTATACCTCGACTTCCTCAATTCTGTTTTCTATGTTCCATCTCGTTTAGTTGGCAGGGAATTTAAAAGCACAGTGCAATCCAAGCTAGTTCTTAAATGACTGCGAACTTCGACGCGCTTTTAAATGGATCTAACAGTTTGGTGGCTGCCAGGTGACCATTTTTAAAATGGAATTAATAGTTGCATAATCTCGCTGTCTTCTGTTCGACTGCCTTCGAAAATGCATCAAGATTCAACTAATTTGAAGGTGATCTAGTAAGCTCTATCTGATTAGCAGCTTTTTCTTAAACTCAAATGGGATAAAGTTTTTGTCAAGATCGGAACCTCAAGTTATGTCTCTCTCATGTATATTATTTTAAACCATAGTCACAACAATAAAGCATAAACTGCCCACCATGCCTGGTAGATAAAACTACACATGAAAAACCAATAAGTAAAAGTGTGTGGATGTATAGGTATTTATTTATTTATTTTGCATAGTACGGACATGGCCTGGAAGCATCAGAGCGCTTCACAATAAAGCCAGAAATTGCCAATAACAAATAGAAAATATACATACTCAATGAAAGGGTAAGTGATCGCCGGGTTAGCCTCTCTCGACAGTTAGAGCACTCCACTTATATCCATAGCAAAACAGAGCAATGCAAAGCAGGTGGTACAGTACCACATGACCCTCATCAATTGATTATGCAGGTTGGTATGCGATTGGAGGGAACATGAGGATGTAGAAGTGGTTTAGGCCAGGTGCCGTTCAAAAAAAGAGAAGAGCTTTGAGGTCTTTTTAGGTCTCGCCATGCGCGCGGCATAGGAGGGGACCTCTTGGAATCGATCAGCTTTTTTGCCCAAAAACGGGCACACTTTGCATTGCTTTCAATTGCAACGCGTGCACGTTTGGCGTTTCCCTTGCGGGAGCGAGCTTTGGCGACATTGTTTGTAATTATAGCGCTCGCTCCCGCAAGGTAAACGCTGCGTGTCCCTGCTCTCGGCCGCACTCCCACCACCCCTCCCACTTGTTTCATTTGCATCGTGGGCTTGCAGGGGATCAGGTCCCAGAATGCAAAGAATAAAAAACGGAACTGTCGCATGGAGCTGGGACATGGCAGCTGTTATTTTAATATTGTGTAACAAATAGTTAAATAAAGTGCTGCTCTGTAATGGGACACAGTACGTAACCTCATTCTTTACAAAACGTCGCTTTTACTGCAAAAAATGACCCTGTCTTGTGGGCCTACTTTCACCGCTCGCAGGAATGAGCTACTTAGTCTATCGCCAAACGCAGCGAGTGGGATATTAAACCTGGTAACATAAAGTGTTACATGCGTTGACAGTATTTTTCTTTAAATCTGTTTTTTTCTTTCGGTTTGCAGAGCGAAAACACTGGAAACGGCCACTTTCACTTTCTGTGTCCCCAAACTGCTTACAAGCCGATTCCTGGCACCTGCAAACACAAATGCAAGCCAAACGTGCGAAAGGGACAGTATTTGTAGTGTCAGGAATTTGCCTGTCCTGTTTTCAACAACTGTGAGGTTAATGAACTTCAAATATTGATCCCAAACACTGAGAGATTTCCCAAATACTGCCCTTTCCGCCCCACCCCCTGTAGCCTAGCAGCACCCATTTAAAACAGCCGTTTGGATCGTCGAAGTACTATTGTTACACCTCCCCCCCCGCCCTTCTTCGGGTTTACCTCAATATATGGTGCAGTGTCAGTCAGCCTCTCATGCAAAGCCGAGTCTGCACCAAGAGCCCGGGTGTGGAGATTGACTCCTGACAACCCAGTGTACGCGGCCTACCCGGGACAGCTTTCAGTGGAATGGAGTGATCCTTCTGGGAAGAAAAACAGCGTTATTTTCGGACCTTATTTTTCGTTTGTGTTTTCTTCATCTGAGCAGCAATGGCGCCGATAGTAGTAGGCAAGACCAGTGAGGCTGTTGTGACTGACATGGGCGGGCAGCTTGGGTAAGTAATGGGTGCTAAGTATGTATTAGAGCATTGGCCTGTATTGGATTGTTTCAAATGGATTTATTTATCAATATTCCCTTTGTAAAATGTATTCTTGTAAAAAAAAAAGTAACTGGCCTGCTCAGGCGTTGGAAGTGAAAAATAGATCATGTTGAAAATTTGTAGGCTCAGAGTTACAAGTGCTTGTATCGGCCTTAAACTGCTTGTGTTCTTGGGCAATTCACTTTATCTCTCCGTGACTGAGGGATTCCTTTTAAACACATCTTGCAGTGACCTCTTGGAAACCTACAGGTCATAGGGCCAGCTCTGCATTTCGCCCTACTGAAATAAGTACTATTGAAACGGGCATTAATACAACTAGTTTTGTACCAAGATAAAATGCAGTTTGGAGTATACATTATAACCATGCTATAATTGGTATTTGCTATGGGTGAGTGAGTGGGTGCGTGAGTGGTGTATAGGTGAGTGTCTGTGAGAGTGGCTTTATGGGTGGGTGAGTGGCTGTGTGATTGGCTCTATGGGTGGGTGGGGGACTGTGTGAGTGGCTCTATGGGCGAGTGACTCGGTGTATAAGTGGGTGAATGGGTGAGTAAGTGGCTGTTTGAGAGGGTGTATGGGTAAGTGAGTGGGTGTGTGAGTGGCTGTATTGCAGAGTAAGTGTCTGTGTGAGTGGTTGTATAGGTGAGTGAGTGGGCGTGTGAGTGCTTGTATGGATGTGTGAATGGGTATGTAAGTGGTTGTTTGGGCGAGTGAATGGGTGTGTGAGTGAGTGAGTGTATTGGTGAGTGAGTGGGTGTGTTAGTGTCTATGGATGAGTGAATGGGTGTGTGAGTGGTTGTATGGGTCCGTGAATGGGTATGTGAGTGTGTGAGTTGGTGTATGAAAGGTTCTACAGAAGTGTGAGTGGGTGTGTGAGTGGTTCTGTGGATGATGTCATCAGTGATGTCATCTGAGATTTAATTAGTGATGTCACTAACCATGTCATGAGTGATGTAATATGTGAGGTCATAAGTAGTGTATTGCGGGGCGTAAGTTATAGTTAGTTCAGGTAACTATAACTGCTGGATTGCTATAGTTTTGTATGGGTGAAAGCTGAGCCTAACTATAATGTCTCTGTAACCTTTGGTTTTTTCAGTGAATTTCTAAGGTTTTTTAAAGTTGTTTCCTAACTGTAATGTCCCTGTAACCTTTGGTTTTTTTAAGTGAATTTCTGAGGTTTTTAAAATTTTATTTCCTAACTGTAACCTGTAATCCTTGAGAGTGAGTGTGTGCATGAGTTTCTGAGTGGTTCTGTGAGTGGGAGCATGAGTGCCTGAGTGGGTTGTGAGTGGGTGTGAGTGTCTGAGTGCATCTGTGAGTGGGTGCAGGAGTGTCTGAGTGGGTCTGAGTAGGTATGTGATAGGGTGTGTGAATGGATCTGTGAGTGGGTGTGTGAGTGTCTAAGTGGGTCTGTCAGTGGGTGTGTGAATGCCTGGGTGTGTGAGTGGGTGTCTAAGTGTCTGTGTGGGTATGTAAGTTACTGTGTGAGTGACTGAGCCACAAAAGTACCACACCTGACCCTTTATCTAACAAAAATCAACAGTTTTGCACAAAATATATACTTAAGTGGACACTTTCTTCTGGTTAATTAGAAACTGCTACCTTGTCGGGTAAATGTCCAGTGCGTATTCTACACTACATCTGTTTAATGACCCACAAGGAAAGGTCTCCAGTGACCTTGTGTGCATTTCGCCAATGTGATTGTTCGTTTTTATCTGGAAATCTGTGATAACATTGATCCTCCTTTAGAGAGGACAACAAGACTACAAGAGGTAAATCTCCACCAAACAAGGGTACTTCCTCTTAGCTATATGAAGTAAGTGCTTCTTTGTTTGGTGAAGATGTTCTCCTATTCCTCGGCATGAAAAAAGTGCTTGCTCGTTTCCCTTGCTCGCTCCCGCAAGGGAAACGCCAGACATGCCTTCAGCGTCTACAGGCGCGCAGGGGCCATATGTTTTTTTAATTATCGTGTCCTTAGCGCGATCGGTTTCGTTTATTGTTTTATTTTTATTTTGAACATATTGCCCTAGTCTGCAGACTTCTTATAACAACATATATACTGGGCGTATATTTTTCAGCGCTTGTTTAACTTGTTTTTCAGCGCTTGTTTAACTTGCCGGAATGAATGACTTTACAAAACGAAATGAATGACTTTACAAAAAAATCGTGGAACGCACTGGGGAACCATGTACCGAGGACGCTGCCACCACCAAAAGGGGGTGGAGAGGCCGTCACCAGAGCCACACCCAGGGACACCCCGAATATCCTGTCGGCTCCAGCCCAGGCGAAGGCTGCGCCCCGTACACTAACCAGGGCAACCGCTCCTATCCCCGCTACACCCATGAAGGATGAACCCCTCTCCACTCAATTCACTCCTGGACGGAGACTTCCCGCACTACTCAAGAGGGGAGGGGGGGGTGACGCCCCTCTGACGCCCCTATCGCTACTCTTGCACCATGTAACGCACACAGCCCGGCATTCACCCAACTCAACCAGGTAAAGTGAGGGCCCCCACCCACAGGCAGCGACATGTGCCCGACATGCAAAGCAAAGGCAACCGGTGCCCCGTCCGGAGCCAGGGAGCGCTGCCCCGACCCCCCCGTGCAGCTGGCAACGAGAACCAATGAAAGGCAGCATCCCCCGCCTGGACAACGACTGCCCCCATCCGAAGCCAGGAAGAGAGCCCCTTCCCAGCAAGTACAGCTGCCAACGAGAAGCAATGAAAGGCAACACCCTCCAGCCCTGGCAACTACAACCCCCCTTCAGAACCAGTGACCAGTAACAACCCGCTCATGGGGGCCACCCAGAAGCAGTGACAGTAACAAGCCCTCCGCATTCCCCTCACACAGGACTACGCCCCCCCTCATCCCCCCCAGCAAGTACTGCTACCAATAGCAAGCACCACTGAAAGACAACACCCCACAGCCTGGCAACTACTGCCCCCACCCAGAACCAGTGAACAGTGACACCCCCACCCCTCCCAGACAACCGCCGCCACCACCACTCAGAGCCCGGAAACAGTACCCCACCACTCACAGGCAGCCCCAGTAAACCGTGACACCCCCCCGAAACTACTGCCTCCGCCGCGAACCAGAGACCTGTGACAACCCCCCCAACCGAGATCCAGTGAACTGTGACAACCCCCCCAACCGAGATCCAGTGAACTGTGACAACCGCCCCCCGAGAACGAGCGAACTGTGACAACACCCAGCAGCCGCCAGCGCACCGGAGCAGTGCAAGGCGACCCCCGCCTGCACCCCGTCCAGACATAGGAGCTCCAGGGCAACTGGTGCCCACAACCAGACACCGTACGTGACTAAACTGCCACCAGCCCCCCCCCTCTCCCGGCAGCCCCCACTCTCCACCCTGCCCGAACCGGATGCTAACAACGAGACTCCACATATTATACCCCTCTCTACCAGGGGCGGACAGACAAAATATTGGCCCAGGCACCAAAATAAGCATGCCCCCTCCCCCAACTCCTTAGTGAATTAGACAACTAAAAAATGGCGCATGTTTGCAAAGCGGGGCAGTGTTTACTTAAAGACATTCACACACACTCTGTAGAAGTGTTTTGAGAGCTATGCAAGGTTGCATGGATTGGAGCTTGCTTCACGAAATAATTGTTTTAAGATCAGGGCTATTCACTGTAAAAACCGACCCACGAGATAATAAAACCGCCCCACAAACATAAACAAGCATTGGCATAGCCAATAGGTCTCGCTTTTGGGACCTTATAAGTATTTTGTTATGCAGCACAATATCCTTGGTGCAACAACATTAACTGTTGCATGGTTAAACACTTATAAGGTCCCAAAGGCGAGACCTATTGGCTATGCCAATGCTTGTTTGAATGTGCGTGGTCAGACTGAGGCAAGAGGGAGTTCCAGATTCTTATGGCACTTCCAGAGAACGATTGGTTTGTGTATCGCTCCTGCTTGAATGTGGGGGGTTTGAGGAGGAGCAATCGAGCATTTCTTGAATCACTGTGGGTGCCTGGGATTTTAAGTTTCTTGGAGAGGTACAAGGGTAATGAGTGAAGAGCTTTATGAGCGCTGCCAGCAGTTTTAAATTGAGCTTTTGTCTCTGTGCTTGGGAAGCCATTGCAGGGAGCTTAGAATGGAGGAGATGTGATTTAATTTCTTGCGACCTGTTGCGAATCAGGCTGCCGCATGAAGGACTGCTCTGAGTGGGCCTAGGTGAACTCTGGGAATGCTGGAAAGGAGTGCAATTCCGTAGTCCAGTCTAGAGAGGAAGAGCGCCTGAAGAACAGATTTACAGTCTTATGCTGGGATGAGGTTCCTGATTCCCCAAAGTAGCCTTAGCTGAAACCCGGCATTCTTAGCCATGGAGGAAATATGGCTCTGGAGGTTAAGATGTCTGTCGAATGTGAATCCAAGAGATTTGGCATTCTGAATGGGTGGAGAGTAGGCTGTTAGTGTCCAGGAGGAGATCCATGTAGTCATGGATCAAAGAGTTAAATTTCTTTGGAGAGAAGAAATTCTGTTTTTATTGGGTTTAGTTTGAGGTGGTTGTTTGTCGTCCAAGCTTGAATTCTATACAGGGAGTTGGATAGGCGGGTAAAGTGTTCCGGGCATGAGACCTTCAAGTAGATTTGGGTGTTGTCCGCACATAGGAGGAAGAGAACTCCTGAGTTCCAGCGGATCGTGCAGAGGGATTTGAGGTAGACAAAAAGGGTCAGAGAGAGGATTGAACCTTGGGGAACTCCTTGTTGCAGGATGGCTGGATCTGAGACGCTATTCCCAATTTTTATTGTTTGGGAGCAGTTTGTTAGGTATGAGGTGAACTATTTAAGGACAGCGCCATCAATACCCATTCATGTCGAAGAATGCCTGGTGTTTGTGTGAAATGCAGCGGAGAGGTTGAGAAGCACAAGTAGACAGAAGTTACGTGCCTAGGATCCAGAGGGCATCGTCCACAATATTCAGAATTTCTGTCTCAGTGCTGTGGCCTGACGGAATCCGGATTGAAGGGAGTCAAGGAGGTTGTTGTCCTTCTTGTGGGATGATGGAAGGCTACGCAGCTTTAAATCACATTGCCTAGGAGAGGCAGGGTGGATACTGGGTGAAAGTTGTTAAAGTTGTCAGGGTCCAGTGATTGTTTTTTTTTGGACAGCTTGGGAACGAGCCTTGCTCCAGGGATCAGTTAATCATGGTTGTCTTAACGGGGAGAGGCAGTTTAGTTAGGGATTTGCTGATGGAGTCTCGAATGGCTTCGCAAATATGGTTTCACCTTGGATAGAGTTAGTAGTAGATCTGCCTCTGAGATTGGGGAGAAAGAAGACCACGGCTGCAGTGCCAACTACAACTATGTTGTCGAGTTTGCCCGCAAGGGAGATGTTTGTCTTTGACTTTTTTGTCGAAGAACTTTGCAGAGTTATAAGATAGGATCTCAGATGCCTTAAATGGGGGGTTAGCGGGAGGGTTTTTGGCTTGATTAATTACCCAAAATTGTTCTTGCCCATATTCAGGAGGGATCTGTTATACGATGCCTTGACTTTACAGATGTGACCTTTGTAGTTTTGTTTCGCTGCACAAAGCTGTGTTAGGCTTAATGGACATGGTGCATGTTGGCAGTTTTTATTCCACCTTTCTGATATTTTTCCTTTCTTCTTAGAGGGCTTTGGAGTACCAGGGGCAATAAGGTTTGGGTCTGCTGTATTTGCTCTTGATGGGTGTGAATTCCCTGATTAAGGAGTCCATTCATTGGTCGAAATTGTTTGTGGCCTTATTGATGTTGCATTGTGAAACAATCAAGGTGAGGTTTGGTAGGGCTAGGTTAGCCATGGTTTCAGTATCGGTTACTTGTGTCTCTGAACCAGATTATTTCTTTCTTCAGGTGTCCAATGGTTTTCTTGTTTGAGAAATACACTGCAAAGGGAACCTGCAGGTGATCAGACCAATCAACCAGGATAGGATCGCTGGTTGATCAGTGAGGTGTTCTAGAGATGATCCGGTTGAGAGTGGTGTCTGTGCAGTGTTCAGTTTTTTGGCAGTATTGGTGGTGGTGATTGTCTTCTAGAAAAGCAGCATAGTTGTCCAGTGGTTTATTTAATTCAGAACCCCCCATGGAGGTTTAAGTCACAGAGAAAGATAATGTTGTCAGAGCTGATTAATTGTGCTGTGAAGAATTCAATGCACTTTTCGATGAAGGTGTTGGTTTCTCTGGAGGAGTGGTAGATCATGTTCAACCTGAAGTTAGAGTTAGCTTGTGAGATGATTTCCAGTGATAAGCACTTGAAGGATTGAAAGCGGGTGTTTGGGAGTAGCCTGCAACTCGGAGAGTTTCTGTTTATGGCGGCTAGGCCCCAACCTTGTTTGCATTCCCGGTCACTTCTCAGAATGGAGTAGAGGGGACGAGCCGGAGCGGAAGAACACTGTAGTATCATTCAACCAGGTGTTGATGTTGTGGTCGATGATAGTGTCTGAGATCTCGAGGCAGCGTTTGACTGCAGAGCAGCAGTTGTGCAGCATGCAAGTAAGGGGGAAACTGGCGGAGTTGTGCTTGTTTGACTGAGAGGAAGGGTGGTAATCTGAATCAGGTTAGAGTATAAATTGCATTTTAGGGTGGTCATGAGGCATGGACCTCACGTACGGTTCAAGAGATAAGATAGTGGTGGGGATAGGAATGCTGTTTTGCATTTGGCTGGGGATCTGAGTGTCAGGGGGCAGTGGTGTTTTCATAACTTTTTACAAGGTTGCGTATTTCGTTCTCTTTGAGTGGGGAAGTATGCCTGTTTGGGTCTTGGTGAACAATTATACATAGGGACCACATTTGAAGAGGAGCTCTTGAACTGTACCGGATGTGGTGGGTAGCATTTGTGAGAGGTAAGTTAGTTGCTGACATGAGAGAAGGCATGGGTAAGGATGTTGATTTTCTTCTTGAGATAAGATATAGAGGACAGGAGTGCAGAGAAAGGGAGCCAGTCAGTAGCATAGCTAGGTGGGGGCGAACCAGCACATGCAGCACATGTTTTGGGGGCGGCGGCGGCCTGCCCCACCCTCCCCCGCTCTTACTTGCAGCTATCGCGGGCGCAAGAATCGGCAGCACCCACCCTCCTCCCGTCGCAGATAACCTGCGGCCGTCCGCTCTTACCTGCTGCCGTCCCATGACTCGCGTCCCCGTCCAACTCCCCCGCTCTTCGATCAAAGTTAACGCAGGGGCCACCACGGGCGGCATAAGGCCTAGCTACGCCACAGGAGCCAGTGGTGTACGGGGGGGGATGGGTTGAGGCTTATATTTGTTCTTTTGTGGCAGGTGTTGGGATGGGCTCTTTGTTCCGAGGAATCGGATGTGGGTGGGGTATGCAGAAGTGGAGCGTTATGGTGAGATTTTTTGGGAAGGTGATTGCTCCTCTTGGATGTGATAGTGAGGGGGGGAATGAATAAATGGCCTGGGGAGATGTCGGGGAGCAAATTGTGGGAGGTGTGGAAAAAGAGTTCAAGGAAGGAGGGTGGTTTTTGCACAACAGGTGGGAAGGTGTTCGTACTCTTGTTGAACATCCTGGATGTAGGGGTAGGAATCTGGGTCCTGCTGGGGAATTTGGCAGGTGGATGAGTGAGGGCAAGAAGAATTGTGGGAAGTGTTGACGTTGGATGAATGTGTGTTGAGTGGAGGATAAGTCAGAGGTGCTAAGTGTTGAATGTTTGGGGGAGTTGAGGAAGGGGAAGAAGTGTAAGAGGGTGAGAGACCAGATGAGTTGAGATGTTAGTTAGCTAGGAGGGGTTTGAGAGTGAGAAAGATATTGTCAACCAAGCCCAGGATGTTTTAATTCGCTTGGAACATGATTTTCCCATTATTGAAGATGGATATTGCAAGGTTTACCTGGTTAGCCAAGGGGAGGTAATTTAACTTTTTTGTCCACAGGGAATGTTTGACAGTTGTGGGGGTTCAAAACGTATCTTTTATTGAGATGTACCATAAGTCGATGTTGTGTATGAAGAGGAGGAGATCAGTTTTTAGGTTTCTTTTCGCATACAGTGGTATTGGTTTGAAAATAGGGTTTCAGGGAAGATTTTGTGTTTCAAATTTTTTTTAAGTATAACAAGAGATTAGGAGGATATATACTCCTGAAAGCGTTGACATCTGATTTAAAAAAAAAAAAAGGGGGTGGGGGTTTAAGGGTGATGGGTTGTCGGGTAGTGTCATTGCCATGATTATGCAGAGTGTGGATCGGGAAGGAGGAGAAAATGATCAAATCCGAAAACTCTTCAAAATGTGATCTACGGCTTCCTTGAGTGATAGGTAAAGTAAACAGAAATGGAAAGGTCATGTTAAAAATGAATACAATTTCATATAAAGTTCTATTTAAGAATCATGCCCAAGCCTTGGCAGAATGTTAAAACGAGAAAAGAAGGCTGATATTTTCTTAGGGATAATGGCAACCGTATGTTGGAGGGATGCAGAGGGGTTAGGATTGTGTGAATAAGTAGATGACCAACCCTAATTGCTTCTATTAATCGTCTTGCTGTGAAAGTTATTGTGGTGACTTTTGGTAAACTAGAAATAGGTATTTTTCAATCTGCTGACTTGTAGGTTCAAACTAAAAAGGGTGCATAGGGACTTGTCAGGGGCATAGAGTGATGATTTTATACAGTTACTCGGGCTTTTAGTCCTCTTTGAAAGTTCCTTGTCGAGAATTTCTTCTGTGTTTGTAGCCAGCTCGATTTATAGGACTTTCTCTATAACCAGCTCCCTCTTTGTGATTCAAGCCCTTCATCTGTATTTACAATGCACACTGTTTATAGTCCTTCGTTTATTTCCAGCTCCCTGGTTGTGTTTGCAGTCCTTCGTCTCCGTCAGTTTTTCTGTTTGGTCCCTTTCCTAGTTCTCTTTCTGTGGAGCCGGGTTTCTAATGCTACTCTCCAACTCCCCAAAACTGTAACATTTTTGGTACAGTAATGCACATTCGTATTCCCAAGCTCGCTGTTTATCCAAGTGAGAGTAATGAAAGCAAGTTCAAAGCAAGTATTAAGAAATACATACACATGCATTAGTGTTCTTACATTCAACAAAGGAGCGACTCTCGAAAAACATTACTTAAACAACAAGCACCTTGTTGGACTTTGCCCTTTCTGCAGAGTCATTCTCAAACCTTTTGCCTTCACCCCGCCTGTTTTCTGAACCTGTTTTTGTTGGATTTTAGGACTCTATGTACTTTACCACTGCTAAAGTGCTTGTGCTCTCTCCTTTAAACATGATAAAATTGTCATGCACCCAATTGGCACGGATAATTTACTTGGAAGTCACTAGTAAAGTGGTACTACAGGTACCCAGGGCCTGTAAATTAAATGCTACCAGTGGGCCTGCAGCACATATTGTGCCATCCCCTTATGTAGCCTTAAGTAGCCTTTTTAAACATGTCTCAGGCCTGGCATTGCAGCCTGTGTGTATTGTATTGCATTTGCATTTATATAGTGCTTACTACCCCTGATGAGGCGTCAAAGCGCTTTTTCTGCGAATAGCACGCTACTCCGGAACCCAAAAGGATTAGTGGTGAATTAGTATAGTGAAATATGAAATAAATTTGAGCGGTGGATATGTTAGCCTGTTATTTGGATTGAGAAGGATAGTGGAGGGATAGAAGAGGGAAATGTCCACTTGGGCATTCATTGATAGCTTGGAATCCATGGTAATTCCGAGGTTTCTTACTTCGTTTGATACTTTAGGCGGTGTTCCCAGATCATCAGGCCATGCAGTGAATGGGTCATAATTTTATCTATCACCACACATGAGTATTTCTGTTTTGGAAGCATTCAGTTTGAGATAGCTCCATGTCATCCATTGATCTACGGCTCTGAGACAGCTGAAAATTGGTGAGTTTCCAATGTCTTTGGGGCATTTCAGTTGAAGGAGTATTTGTGTGTCATCTGCATAATTATAGCATGTGAGGTGAAATTGATTGATTAGTGCTGGTAATGACTTCATGTAGATGTTGAAAAGCATGGGTGAGATGATAGTCTTGAGGGACCCCTGCTTTTGTGAAGTACGGTTTAGAAGAGAAAGGGGGATATGGATGTCATTAGCTCTGTTGTGAAGATAGCATGTGATCGCTCGAGCCTAGAGCAGTTCCCTCGATGCCAGCTTCGTAGAGTCTTTGTATTAGAGTGTCATGGTCAACCGTGTCAAAGGCAGCAGAGAGGTCCAAGAGAAGTAGTGCAGCAACCCCGTTCTGGTCAACTATGTTTTGAAGGTCATCCCAGATGGCAACGAGGGCAGATTCTGTGCCTCTTCCTGGACAGAATCCCTTTTGGAAGTTTGAAAGTATGGCATTATCTTCAATGAATTGTGACATCTGGGCGAATGCTGCTCTTTCTATCAGTTTGCCCAGTAAAGGTCTATTTGTAATTGGTCTGTAGTTGTCGGGGTTCAGCGGGTCCAGGTTTGTTTTATTCAGTAATGAGCGTATGTATGACTTTTTTTCGTTCTTCAGGAAATATTCCGGTAGTTAAGGAATTGTTGATGATTCTTCTTACTGGTGTGACAGCATAGGTTGTTAGAAGAATTGTCTTGAAGGTTTGTGGTGGACACGGGTCAGAAGGGCTGCCAGCAGGCCTTCTTGCTTTGACCAGGTCCATAAATTCATTGTGTGAAATTTGTTGGAAGAAATGGAGAGGCTGGGTTAGTGTATTCTTGGATTGTTGTTTTGGAAAAGGGTCGGTGCTAGTGGTTTTTCTTTGTTTTAAATACGAGTCCAATGTGTCTGCTTTGGCCGTGTTAATGATTTGCCAGTTTGTCTGTGAAATCTTGAGTAACGGGATGAGCTCCTTCTAGGCAATTTGGTTTACGAAATTCAGTGAGAATTTTATAGAATTCTTTATTTGCACATTTAACGTGAATCCTGTCTAAATAGTATCTTTTTTTAGCTTTTTTGATAGTTGAGTTGTATAATCTGTTAAGTTTCTGTAGGCAAAGTTTGTCTTGACCGGTGTTTGTTTTGAACCAGGCACGTTGCAGCTTTCTAATTTGTTGTTTTATCTCTTTTAGCTATGTATTTCTCCAAGGTGCCTGTTTTTTTTTGTTCTGTTGTGTTGTTTTTAGTGGTATTAGGATATCAAAAGCTTCCTGTAGCCGCTCGTATAGTTTTTGAACGGAATTTGTGTCTAGATGTACTGGATGTTAGCTGTGTTTCTAAGTGTTCAAAATTGAGTTTGTTCCACGGTTGATGGTAGATGCATGCAAGGTGGTTTTAGGTGTGTTGCTTTGTGTTGTTTTATGTTGGAAAGCATGCAAATGTTGGTCTGACGATGTGAGTGGAGTTATTGTTTGAAAGGTAACTAGTTCTGTATTTGCAAAAATGACATCTAGGATGTGTCCTTCAATGTGTGTGGGTTTGTGGGTTTGTGGACGATCTGATGTAGGTTCAGTGCTTCTAGACCAGTGATGATTGTTTTCGGATGGGGCATATTGGGTTTGTCAAACCAAATGTTGAGGTCACCCAGAATGCATAGGTTGGAGTGTAGTGTTATCAGGTTTGAAACCATGCCTAGAAGTGTTTCTGGGAATATTGCATTGCTAAGTGGAGGTCTGTAAAGGAGCAGGAAGGTACAGAAGGAAGATGGTGTAGGGTTGAATCTGGTGAAGAGGGCCTCACAACCTTGTATAGAGATGTCAGCTTTTGTGATATTTAATGTTTGCCTGAACACAACAGCTAGGCCACCTCCTATTATGCCTATACGATTTTGCGTAATAGTTTGATAGCTTAGAGGAATGGCTTCATGCAACACTGGAGCCGTATCCTCTCCCAACCATGATTCAGAGTATGTCAGGTTTTGTGTCAGTGAGAAGGCCATAGATGTGATGCTTGTTGTTAGAGAGCAATCTAGCATTTATTAGTAGGCATTTTAGAGAATGTCCTTTGGTGATAATGTGACTTTGTTTTGTAGAAGAGTGAGCAGTATTTTGTGGGTTTGTAACAGGTGTGTTGTTAGTGATGGTATTAGCTGTATGAGGATAGCAATACTTTTGCTGTTCTGTATCGTGTTCCTCGTCCAGCAGGCTAAGAAGGCATTTTGATGGGTCTGCAGGTGTAGGTGGTGGAGATAGCTGTTGAGGGTGAGTTGGTGAGCTGTGTTGTTTTCGTGTGGTTTTGTAGAGTAGCCTTGTTATGCAGTAGACACGGAAAAGCAAAGTAGGGCGCCTTTACAACGCAGTCAGTACTTTACAACGCAGTCAGTACCACGACTGCGACGTTACCACCAGTTCCATTACAACACAAGTCATTACAACTACTTGCTTTAGGGAATGTGATGTTGGACTGGTGTTGGATTTTAAGTCCAACACCTTCTCTACTGATACACCGACTGGAGTTGGAATAGTAATGTAAACTATTCCAAAGTCCAGCACTTCCCTAAACAAGTTGTTGTAATGACTTGCATTGTAATGGAACTCATGGTAACGACACAGTCGTGGTATTGACTGTGTTGTTAGCCACGCGTTGATTTTAGCATGCATGGTAACAGATGCTATTCGTCTTTGTCAATGTTTTTTGTACTTGTTGCAGATGCCTCTAATAAAATGTGAAATAACAGAAAGAGCTGCCGACTTTGGGAACCGAGTTCGAGTCTTGGTGTTCGCTCAACATCCTGTCATGTTGGCCAAATAATGTAATCTCCCCAGTGCCATAAAAAGTGTCTTTGTGCAGTATAACTGGTGCTCTTATAAAGCACTGAAATACTTTATGGAACTTTTAAGTGCTTTTTATAAAAGGTGATCCGTACACTTTTAAAGTGTGCCAGTGTCCTAGGTAAGGAGAAGAGGAAGCCTGCGAGGGAGGAACCCCGTGAGGGAATAGAGACAGGGTCAGGAAGCACGGCGGTAGAGGAGGCGGCACTCACACTCAGACAGTCGGTAGGGAGAGGGGCGATATCGGCTAGAGCTGGTTCCGAGTTGGGGATAGTAGGAAAATATAGCAGTAATCTGTGATCAGTGGATTTCCTAGAGCTTTTGACCGCTGTGCCACTGCACCTGGTGCACCATTCAAATCATGACTCCAGCGCCTGCAAAGTAATTGCACCTGTGACTGCTTGTTTAGTAGTGAAATATAGCAATAATCGGTGTTCAGTAGGTTTACTAGAGCTTTTAGCCCATGTGCCACTGCACCTGCAGCACCATTCAAATTGTGATCCTAATACCTGCAAGGTAAAAGCACTTGATTGCTTGTTTAGTAATAAAACATAGCAATAATCAGTGTTCAGTGGGTTTCCCAGAGCTTTTTGCCCCCGTACCACTGCATCTGCTGCACTATTCAAATCATGGCCCTGGTGCCTGCAAGGTAATTGCACTTTTGGCTGCTTGTTTAGTAGTAAAATATAGCAATAATCGGTGTTCGGTGGGTTTGCTAGACCTTTTGGCCCATGTGCCACTGCACCTGCTGCACCATTCAAATCATGACCCTAGTGCCTGCAAGGTTACTGCTATTGTGACAGCTTGTTTAGTAGTAAAATATAGCAATAATCGGTGTTCAGTGGGATTCTTAGACATTTTGGCCCCTGTGCCACTGCACCTGCTGCACAATTCAAATCATGACCCTAGTCTCTTCAAGGGAACTGCCCTTGTGAATACTTGTTTAGTGTTAAAATATAGCAATAATCCGTATTCAGTGGGTTTCCTAGACCTTATGGCCCCTGTGCCACTGCACCTGGTGCACCATTCAAATCATGACCCTAGTACCTGCAAGGTTATTGCACTTGACTTCTTTTTTAGCAGTAGAATATAGCAATAATCGGCGTTCAGTGGCTTTGCTAGACCTTTTTGCCCCTGTGCCACTTCACCTGCTGCACCATTCAAATCATGGCGCTAGTGCCTGCAAGGGTATTGCACTTGCGACTGCTTGTTTAGTAGTAAAATATAGTAATAATCGGGGTTCAGTGGGTTTCCTAGACCTTTTGGCCCATGTGCCACTGCACCTGCTGCACCATTCAAATCATGACTCGGGTGCCTGTAAGGTAATTGCACCTGTGACTGCTTGTTTAGTAGTAAAATATAGCAATAATCAGTGTTCTGTGGGCTTCCTAGACCTTTTGGCCTCTGTGCCACTACACCTGCTGCACCATTCAAATCATGACCCTGGTGCCTGCACGAGAACTGCACTTGTGACTGCTTGTTTAGTAGTAAAATATAGCAATAATCTGTGTTTAGTGGGTTTCCTAGACCTTTTGGCCCATGTGCCACTGCACCTGCTGCACAATTCAAATCATGACCCTAGTGCCTGCAAGATAATTGCAGTTTTAACTGCTTGTTTAGTAGTAAAACATAGCAATAATCAGTGCTCAGTGGGTTTCCTAAACCTTTTGGCCCCTGTGCCACTGCACCTGCTGCACGATTCAAATCATGACCTAGCCTGCAAAGACAAATGAGGAAATCTTTTTTATCCAGTAATACGTGTTCCTAAAAAAGCACAGTTGAAGACGGAATACATAATTATTGTGTAGCTAAACATAAACACAAAAGCTTTCATAATAAGTGCCTTTAAAGTTCTCCAACTCTCCATAACGAGTTGCCATAGATGTCATAAATTAAGATTATGCTTTTCACATCAAAGTGAAAACCAAGCGTTATTAAATTGTGTTACAATGTGGCTGGCTCTTTCCTGTGAAAATATCTTATCCTGTGCTTGACAGTGAATGGGCCATAAACAGTGTAAATTGCCCAAGATCACTGTATGTTAGGCTGATGCTGAGGTTGAAATGCGGTTTTGTTCTTTATTCCTAAAAAGGCAGTTTCACTAATTAAATGGACTCACCAAAGAAGAGAAATTTTGCAAAAAGCTTATTCAATATGAAAAAGTCTCTGGAACAATTCCAAAAATGTATTTCATTCACACGCAGAGCTGTTTCATCGTAGCAGTACTAATACATCAGACTAAATCGGTGCGGTCCATAAGCGCCCTTCTGAGCTTTGCATGCGGCCCCCCGTTGAAAACGAGCAATCATTTATTTACAAGTTAATCGATGTGAAAGAAAGCAAGTAACTAGTACATCGGACTAAATCAGCGTAAGGGTTTTTTTTTTAAGTAATAGTTTTCAAACATGATTTTAGA
Source organism: Calotriton arnoldi (assembly GCA_963921515.1). NCBI lineage: Eukaryota > Metazoa > Chordata > Amphibia > Caudata > Salamandridae > Calotriton > Calotriton arnoldi. The sequence goes on along the minus strand of CAWUFW010001824.1, from coordinate 501,762 downwards.
AACATTCATGCTTCCACCCACCCTGACAATGCCAATAGTGAACTTCACCAGGGCTCTAAAAATTTTACTAGACCCGCAGGTTTAGTAACTTGAAAAATCTACTCGATCTAACTGTAATGTACTTGACCCGTGAACTAGTCTCAACGTGATTGTCACACAGTTCACTTTACAAAATCCTCTAACTTCAGTCACAGAAAGAAAAGTAAATGTAAGAAGACAAACTGACTTTTGACCTCTGTCTCTGAAAGCCGAGGAAATGTGACAAGATAACAAGATTTAAAAGCATCTTTATTGCTCATTCACTTTGTGAGCAATAAAGATGCCTTTAAACCATACATGTGTATGTGAAGTATGTGTGTAGCACATGAAGTATGTGTATAGCACATGTGCAGTAGTTGAACTTTGTGTGTGTATAAGTTTGATTACTGAAACTAATGGGATCCATTTTAAATGCTCTTGTCCTGTCATGGCACTAGATCGAGTATGACAGTAGCAGTAAATGGCCTGCAATCCCGTGGCTGGAGTTCTAAACACTAAAGTGAGGAGAATGGAGAGAGCAGTACATTTAGACATTCTGTGAAGAATATGTTAGCAAGGTGCTGCTGATTAGTTTTTGCTGAGCAGTGCTGTTTGGTAAATGATCGGAGTGAAGGGTGTGAATGGAGTTTTGGTTGTTCAAGGTGAGGAAGTTTCTTGGTCAGGCCAGCCCTTTTGCCTATCCCTGATTACCCATTTAGAGACCCTGATCACAACCAGGTGCAGAAACCTCTCACTCCATTGTGCCCATGCCATGTTGTTGCCCCAGTGCTACCTGCTGGAAGAAGCATCACTGCACAAAGGCTATGTCTAAAGAGCAGCCTCAGAAGGACACTTGAAAGAGAACCACCCAACCCCAGTTCTGAAGTTTGAGACCTTTAATCCACATTCCCCTATCTACAAAATGTGTATAAAAGTGGGACCCAAACAATCCAGTTCCAAGTGCTTCATGACCAAGGAAGGGATTGCTCCACAGAGTACTCAAAGGACTAATTTGTGACCAGGGTTGGTGGCTGAGGATCACCCAGAGAAAGCAGACCATCTTGGAGAACAAAGCAAGGAACGACCATTAATGAGGAGAGTCTCCTGGTGTCTCTGCCATTCCCAGCGAGAACTGCAAAGGTCTACATACATCTGCTCATTGGCCCAAGGCAACTAGCATCTACCTTGCCATGTGTATCAGCCCAGGTTGGGGTTTCATTAGCCTTGTTGTATATATCTTTCCTGGTCAGGGCTGCATCTAGCTTACCGTATGGGCTGCGTTGACCTTTCCATGTGTATCGGCCCAGGTTGGGGCTGCATCTGCTGTGTCGTGTACTTGTGGAGTTCAGGCTGCAACTGACTGACTGTGTGCATACTGCCAAACGGAGGGCTGCAACTGCTTCGACGTTCACATCGGCCCAGGTCAGTTCGTAACTACTGCGATGAGCATATGTGTCGTCCAAGATAGCTGGCTACAACTTCCAGGAGCGCCTGCTCAGTAGCCCAATGAGCAACTCCAAACCATCTAGGGTTATCACACTCAGAGAAGATGCAAGTAGCATTCAACTCCCTCAGAACCGACCACAGAAGCTGCATGCGATCACTGAGGGGCTTCTTGCTGCACTGCGACTGAGCAGCTGAGCTCACACTGAAGGAAGTATCCCCTTGTGTGGGGTGGGAATGCGGACTGGGACCTAGGAATGTGGGAAGATATGATTGCTGTATTTGCAGATCCCCCAGATATCAAAACTTTATATTAGATTCCCATAGTGAAAGCCCATCAGCCAAGGGGAATACTAAATGATAAAGAGGAGGAACTGGGATTTTTAAAAAAAGGGAAGCCCACTGGGGTGGCAGTGGTGGATTATTTTGGCTCCATTGTCGGGAACAGAGTGTGAAAATTGTGCGTAAACTTTTCTGAGATTGTGGATTGATTCTTGAGGCTCGAAACCTGAGCCTTTTAGATATATGCCCCTTCCGCCTAATATGATGTACTGTTAAATACATGGGAACAATGATGTGCCCTGATTGAAGTGCAATGAGGATACCAAAACTGTGCTCCACTGCAAGTTATGTTTTTGTTTTTTGTTGTTAGATAACTAACAAAATGCTAAATGAAGATTTTGTGCTGGATGGTATTGTGTAGTCTTGCATACTGCTGTGTAATTGAAAAAGCTGTTTCTTTTTCTAGATAGACAAGCACTGGTCTGGGCGTTAGACTTATTGTGTCTGTTGAGTTCTGCGCTTGCACCCCTTTTATTCCCCCCCCCCTGCACTATCTCCCTGTGAAGCTTGTGATGGCGCACCCTGGCTACCGTGAGAGTCAAGTGTGGAATGGGTTGTACTTAGCACAATGTGCAGACGGACACCGGTGGCAAACGCACACAACCACCATGGTTGGAGCCACATCTCCCCTGTCTGCCCTGTACCCTCACTCCCCCAAGGAGAGCTGACAGTGGAAAGTTCTCCACAACAGGAAGAGGACTGTGAATGTGGTCAAAGTTGCACACCAGCTGTTCAGAACAACTTGCAGGTTCTTTATTCATTCAGACTTTTGCCTAAAGCAAAACCCGTAGTTCAGCACTACTCAGGATAGACAGTATCACAACAGTTCACTAAATAAATCATTCAGGGAGCACAACATTAAAAACACTAGCAGAGACAGATTATCCCAGACCCCAAAATGGCTATTCTGGGACTTATGGATGAGTGGGAGGACATGGTGACACCAGATTATTCATGGCACTGGGATATACTGGTAGCAAAAAGAGACATGGCACAACAGTGGTGCACTGAAAGGGTGTCTTTCAATGATGAACTGAGCCAAGGTATGGATCATTACACCAAAGTAGAAGAAAACGTTTACAGATTATGGGATTGTATTCAGAAATATCACAATGTTTTAGATATGTGGTGGAAATACTAATAAGTTTGCTTATTATGTACTGTAATTAATTAGGTTATTGTAACTTTTTCCATGATCCGATTCGGAAGTTGGCAGGGGCTGCTTGCTATATGGCATTAAACTGCTGTAAACTAATAAACAGAGTTGTAAAAAAGACTTTGTCAAACAGTTCAGATTATTTTATCTCCTTCACTGAATATCAGTGTGAGCAGAATATCTTGTGGTTGTTCACAATGTAGTAGCGGATTGGCATTCTCACCATCCTTTAGACTATACCAACGGGCAGCCCCATATTCTAGTTTGTCAGGTAGTTCAGAGCTTCTGGGATCATTTCCATGGTGACCTCTTTGCTTCCTACCTCACTGGCCAACTTCCCTTGTTTACAGCTGAAAAACAGATCTTTTGTCTCTCTAAAATGCTTTTTTCCAGCATTTGAGTCTGGTTTCAATTACGCGTTTCCTCCATTCATTATGATGGCTATGTGCCTCTTTTACATAAGGCAGCCTTAGACATCTTTCATCATAATTGCTCCCTTTTGGCATTCCTGTGTGTTGTTTTCAGATTGTCACAAAATGACAGTAGATTACACCATGCGTCTGACCATTTACCCTATCTACTTCCAGAATCCTCAGGTCATCATCACATTGTGATTCTGCCAAGTACCTTATGATTCACATCTTGGAAGGTTACAGGTGACAATGGGCAGTTGTAGGAATTTTGTTCGATGCTTTCTCCTTCGGAGTGACCTGGGCTCCTGAACCTACTAAGATTTAGAGATCGGGATAGTCTTCCTGGTATCTCTGATGTCTCCTAACATTGTCAGTTAATTGACCGTGCTCGCTTCTCAGGGAAAATCTTACTTGGCAGTCAGCCATAGATCAGAAAGATCTCTTACTCATAATCTAATAAATGTTTGTCTGAATTGGGGAAAACACAATCTGTCGTATTGTGGAAGTGATCAGACTCTCTAACCTTTTCTACTAAAATATTCTACTTCATGGAATGTCAATTTAGTCTTACAACTGTTCAATAATTGAGGTGACAATGACTGCCCATTCATGAAGTTGCTGTCTGCAAAGCTGACTACCTTACCTATTGTAAGAGAGTTTCTGAGTTTGAAGCTCTCACCGAAACAGGTAGATATTTTTCTCCTTCACGGTGTGTGTTTTCAAATACATTCTCTACTCAGATTCACATTATTACTTGAAAAGTCATGCTCTAGTTTAATCTCTCGCCTTAGTGAGATGGGTTAAATCTGTTATGTAATTGGGTGATATATCATGTTTTGGTACACATTTGATCTGAGGAGTTATCGCATATTGGTTTGATGCCTGACTGGAAGACCTTCTTAATCCTTCCACTGTGAGGGTGTTTGCACATCTTTGCGATGGAGCTATTTTCATAAGAATCAGTGTTAGGTTGTTTAAACACATGTAAACTCTTTAGTTTCTTTGTGCACCTGAACACAATGTATATTTGTTTTACACATTCAGGGCAATGTATTGATACAAACACCACATCAATATCTCATTGCAACCCGAGGATATGGTGACACATCTGGAGATATTTCTACGTTTTCGCATTTGTGCTCAATATTTTTTTGCATTTCTCAAATGAGCAAATATAAATATCAGAACACGAATCAAGGAAATGTTGCCCTGAATAGCTGAAGCCTAGTAATACTAAATATGTGTGAGTTTTCCTAGGAAATGTAGTCTACGCAATGAATTTTGTAAGATTAGCACAGATCACTAAATTGTGGAAAAATCACTGAGTATGGTGCACAGATCATTTGATAGCAAACTCAGGATTATAAGGAAAGTATAAAAAAATACATATTTTCTAATTCTGTATGACCCACAAATCTACTGGTGTTCGCCAGACCTCCTTTGCCCTGACTGGCTAGCTAGTAGAACACACCCAACATGACCTTTGTCAGAATCCTAGCCTTTTTTGCCCCCTAAGAATGGTATTTCCCCTCGCTCTCCCTCACGCAGGAAAGTATCCCTCCCAAAGCTTGTCCACCCTGATCTGTGTTCTTCTAATGTTTTCTTTGGGTTCAGGGTGGCCACAGGCGATAAGCTCTTTGCAGTACATTTGGGAAATCTGAAAGCAACTGAAAGACCAGTTTAGGTTACCTGCCCTTTGGTCGAAAGTATTACCCAAGGCTGTTTGAAAACATATCACAATCATATTTTAACATCTACACATCTGTGGCAGATCTCCATTCACCTGATTGGCTCCCTGGTAGAACAGACTGAGCAAGACATTTGTCAGATCTTTAGCATTTGTTTTCAAAACATGATAATTCCTTCCAATCTCCCATGTTCAGCAACATTTGTTTAATTTGTATGCTACACCGCTGGCAATCTTGATCAAGTCCTTTGGCTTGTCGTTAGTTTCTTATGCTGACGATACACAGATTGTGGTATCGCTTTCTAAAAAGGGCCCAGATATGAGTAACACCTATCGTAACTGTATGAGCGAAGCCAGCTCATGGATGGACAAAAACTGTCTTACATTGAACTCTTCTAAGACAGAAGTCATCATATTCGGCAACAACACCTCCTTCTGGACCCCTTCGTGGTGGCCAGAGCAGTATGGCTGTCTTCCAATAACAGCCAAGAAGGTCAAAAACCTTGGTGTTTTGATCGATGACAGATTAACATTCAAAGAACAAGTAAAAAGTGTCATTTCGGCATCCTTTTATACCCCATGCATTATAAAACAAAATGCACAATATTGCCATTTGACCTGTAAAAGACAGTTTTCAGTGCTTTAGTCTTGTCCAGAGTAGACTACTGCAATGGCCTATATCTCAATCTTCAGAAAAAGGCATTGAATAAACTGCAAATTCTTAAAAATTCGGATGTCAATGAAGGTCCCTAGATTCCATTCGGCCTCACAAGCCGTCAGACGGCTACAATGGCTTCCTGTAAAGAAGCCGGCAATTTTCAAGGACCTTTGTATTGCTTTCAAGGCTCTTCATGGTCTAGGGACAACATATTTGAAGGAAAGATTTAGATGGTACCGGCCTGGCAGAACTCTTCGCTCAAGCTTAGCAAGAAATCTGGTAGTGCCCCCCTCACCGCCACCTCCCTCTTGCACTACTTATAACTGGATCCGTCTCCCGCAGGACCTGAAAGCAGCCACCTCTCTATAAAGTTCCCGGAAATCTGTGAAAACCTGGTTGTTTAGTCATGATTAGTTTATTGGTTGTTTAGTCACTGGTCTCTGGTAAGCGCCAAGACGCCTCTGGGTATAAGTTGCGCTCTATAAATTCTTAATCAAATCACATATCCTTACCAGAGTTTGACCCAATCTATGTTCCTCTGACCTCCTGAGTTTGGAGGTACCAGACATGTATGGTTTTTTATGGACTTGGAGTGCCCATAGGTGATAAACTGGGTGCAGGGCATTTGGGAATTTAAAAACCAACTGGAATTGAAAGGCTGGTTGGGGCGACCTGACATTTGGTTGCAAATATGACCCCTGGGTGTACGGATGCATAGAAGAGCAATATATTTGTAACATTACCACATTTTATGGTTTCTAGTGCTGTGTGCGAGATCTTTCCCCACCTTGATTGGCTGGCCAGGAGATCAAGCTGAACATGACATTCGTAAGATTTGTAGCATTTGTTTAAAAAAATCGTAATTGCCTCCAGTTTCCATTACACAGGACCATAACTCCCAAGGCTTGGCCCACTTCTTTTTTTCCCACTGGGTCTGCAGACCAGACGTAAAGATTTTTTATGGAATCAGGATGCCCACAAGTGGGTGCAGTGCATTTGGAAGATTTACAACTCACATTTAAATTCTCATTTAGGATACTTTAATTTTGGTCAAAGATATGACCCCTGGGCTGCATGGCAAAATACCACAACCATGTTTTTTAACATCTACGCACGCTAAGGTTTTTATTGCAGGGCGCCTGACCTCTATCGCCCTGATTGGCTAGGCAATAGAACATGCTGAACCTAAAGTTTGTACAATTAATTTTTTTTCCCCACAACATAATTTTATTGTTGACATTGAATACAATACAGGGGCCTCATAGAGCACCCCATACTGATATACATGGTGACAAATAAATGAAGCAACATTTTCAACAATAATAAAGGATTGTGTCCACAAAGAATATAATTGCAAGAAAAATGTATGCCCACAAAGAAGAGGAAACAAAAAGGAAAGAAACAAAAAGAAAGAATAAGCAAAAGAACATCTGTGCCACATAATCTCCTTTTAAGAAACATAATGATCCCAGATAGAGAGAAAATTTCTGCCACCCATATTCAAAGTGAATACAAACACTACGTATATGTCCGTCAAGTAGTAACATAGTAATGGTCCTTCAGCATCAGACGGGGGGGAGGAGGCTCCAGATATAGCCCTCTATAATCGGCCCACCTTTTCCAAATTTTGTAGTGTTTATGGGGCATCCCCTTGCCTCAAAGACCGGAAGTTCCAGGCCCATACAAAAATCTAGACCTTTCTTCCACACCCCAAGTGACGGCGAGGATTCACCTTTCCAGACCCGGGCAATATCTCGTTTGGCCAGTGTAAGGCCCAGGAATAGGAGGTGGCGCTTATATCTATTCCCCCCTATGTCCTCCGTGATATGTAGTAGAGCACGTCTCGGTGAGGAGGCAACGGTCCATCCCAAGACCTCCCGACATGCATAGTGAACACCCCTTCCAGAACTTTAATAATATTGGGCATGACCCAAACAGTATGGAGGAACGTACCCTCTATAGATGTACAGCGCAGGCAATGTGGGGATACAATGAGTCCAGCATGCCATAATCTGTGTCTAGTATAATAGGCTCTGTGCAAGTATTTAAACTGGATGAGACGCAGACGAGCCGCAATCGCTGCACTGCGTGAGGACTCCAAAGCCTCCACCCAGTCATCCTCCTCTAGGGGACCCAGGTCTTTCTGCCATGCCTCTCTGGTTTTAGACAGTGTGGTAGGGGTGTTGTTAATAAGTGTGCAATATATTTTAGGAATTTTATGGTCGCCTAGGTCGCCCATAAAAACTTTTGCTTCAATGGGGTTAAATTCGGGAATTTCCGTCAGGTGAGACGGGTACGGGGTAAAGGCATGCCGGAATTGGAGATATCGATAAAATTGCGTACGCGGCATAGCATATTCTGTTTGTATATCTAGAAAAGACTTAAGGGTGCATCCACGCACTACCGCCCCCACCGTGTCAATCCCAATGGCCTCCCAACCCCGAAACCCAGACAGGTGCATTAGCTGTAGTAATTGGCCATTGTTCCACAGTGGGTTTTCCCTAGTAAGTCTCCCCCACCAGCCCATCTGGCGGAGCGCCAAGTCTCCCCCACCAGCCCATCTGGCGGAGCGCCGCCTTCCAAATCTTAAAGATCGTGGCTGTGGCAGGCGGTAGCTCACGAAGCAATGGCGCTGAATAGAGAACCATATGGAGGGCATTATCCCCCAACAGCCAACGCTCAACCGCATACGCCGGGTCCCGACGGTCACCATACCACCAATCATTGAGGACAAGCAGATGGGAGGCCATGTAATATGCCTGAATATCTGGGGTGGCCACTCCACCGGTGTAAGTAGATTGAAAACAAGTGCTCAGAGCCACCCGTGCCGTACCACCCCCCCAGAGGAAGCGGGCTAGAATCGCATTCAATTGGCGAAACCATGTAGGTTTAATCAGATAAGGATGATTCTGTAACTGGTACAGGAGACGAGGGAGGGAAATCATTTTAAAGATAGCGGACCTACCAAACAGAGACAGAGGCAGGTGGGACCACACTCGTGTTTGATCCCCCACCTGTGCCCATAGGGGGGCGAGATTCTTAGTCCACGCCAGGGCCTGAGACGAAGAAAGATAAACTCCCAAATATTTAAAGCCGTCTGGGGTCCCTACCACCTCCTGCGACCAGTCGCCCAGCCGATCTCCGCCCCGCAGCGGCCACAAAAAGGATTTACCCCGGTTCATATAGAGGCCAGAGGTTTCGCCAAAGATCTGCATAATGCGGAGAAGACGCGGACCGGTCCGGTCCAGATCCGTGAGAAAGAATAAAACATCATCCGCATAAAGCGATATGCGATCAGAGATGCCTGGTGCCCACTCCGAAACCACGCTCAGCTGCGCGTCTATCCGTATCCAAGCCGCGAGCGGCTCCATAGCTAGAGCAAAAAGATAAGAGGAGATAGCGGACAGCCCTGGCGCGTTCCCGCCAATAGGAAAGCCTCTGGAGACCGAATCAGCCACTCGGACCGAGGCAGTTATGTCCGTGTAGAGCAAGCGAATGAAGGGGAGCAGCCGGGGACCGATGTTGAGGTGATCTAGCAAGGCAAAAAGGTATGTCCAGCTAAGGGAATCAAAAGCCTTGTTCATGTCCGCCAAAAGAAGCGCGGCAGGAGTGTCAAGCTTATCAACCGCAGCGATGGCGTTATTGGCACGTCTGATGTTATGTCGTGTAGCGCGGTGTGGCATAAATCCTGCCTGATCCGGATGGATCAGTTCCGTAATGTACGGGACTAGACGATTTGCAACTACCTTAGCTAGAAGCTTAGCTTCCACATTAAGTAATGAAATCGGGCGCTAGGACGAGAAGTGTTCCGGTGGACGGCCCGGCTTCAAGAACACAACAATCTCAGCATGTCGCCAAACGGACGGAAGGATTCCACATTCCCAGGAAGTCTCCAAGGCCGCAAGATAAGGTTTTAAGAGTAGGGTGTGATATTTTTGAAAGAACTCACAAGGGTAGCCGTTTGGACCCGGTGCCTTTCCCACACGCATAGCCAATAGTGCAGACAGGAGTTCATCTGCCGACAGGGGAGCGTCCAACGCGTCTCGTGCTGTATCAGACAAAGCGCGGGGGGAAAGTCATCAATAAATTTCTGTACCGTGGCAGCAGGCAATACTTCCTGGGGGGCATAGAGGTCCGCGAAGTAAGTGGCAAAACTGTCGGCAATGGCGGACGGATCCGTAGGCGCAGTCCCATCTGGACCACGTATATTGGGGAGCGTCTGGGGACGCAGCGTCTGCTGGCACAGGCGATGTAGCAGTGCACTTGATTTGTCTCCACACTGATAAATCCGGCTACGGGTGGCAAGCCAATAAAGGCGGGCCTCATTAAGGAGCTCACTAGCGTACGTCTGCTGCACTGCCAGCAATTGTCTACGTGCAGCCTGTTCCGCTACATCTCTACCAGCGCGCTCCAAATTGAGTAGCTGGGCTTCAATCTGATCAGCTTGTCACGTCGCAGCCTACACTGGGCAGTACAGAAGGCAATGTCTGCTCCCCGGAGAGTGGGTTTCATAGCCTCCCACAGTGTACAATTCATTTTTATCTAGTAATTTTCTCTAGTCTGTCTCATTCAGAAACATACCTGCCATGGCTTCAACCCGGTTTGTGATCCTCTTGGTCTCCTGAGTGTGGATGTACCATGCATGCATTGGGTTTCAATTAGTTTGAGCAGGGATCCAAATACTCAAAACCAGGGAATATTTTTGATGTGGGAGCTCCTTTAGGTGATGTCTGCAGTCCGGTGCCCCAGGGTGACCTGGCACTCAGGAAAACCTAGACATTTCTATAATGAGTGATGTGGCTTGTATGGATACCAACACATTTGATTGGCCAGAATGTCCCAATATTGTAAAAGAATGAGTAAAAACAAATTACAATTTGTTCACTTTTCAGCAGCAGAAAACTCAAGAACATTTGGCAACCTCCATACACCTTCACCCCACTTCTGATAGAAACAGTACCCCACATGTGTTGCTGGGCTGTTTGCATGGGACAGGAATAGGCGTAAACTTTAAAAAGTGTGAAAACCACATTGACAGTATATTGATCACATGAAGTCATAGTTTTGGCCTGCTGCTGTCCTTTAGGTAGGCCCGCCCACACATGTGAGATACTATTGTTATTGATAGAAGTGTGAAAACACTTTGTGGTGGGGTTTTTTGCCGTTCACCACAAATTCCAGAACATTCTGTCATAGGAACATGATAGAATTCTGTTTATGAACCAGAGTTCGATGTTTGCATGATATTCTGTGAAAGAAACCTGGAGGTATCCACAATAGCCAGCCCATAGTGAACTCCCCTGGGGTTTATTTTTCAGAAAATTCTTGGGGTTGGTAGTTGTCAGTAGGGGGCAGTTGACAGCTGGACCCAAATACTGGAGCAACCCCTCAATCTAATTACAAACTTCTTTCTTGCGATTTTTACGGTTGTGTTCTTTGACCTTTCCTGTATCAAACTTGTGGGTACTGGTTTAATCAGGAAAAGTGTGGAAATGCAAAATGACATGACATTTGCTACTACATATTTAGTTTCCTTATATTTTTGGTCTCTTAATGTAAGCTATTGTAAGCAAAAACGTATTCAGAATAACTTGGCATTATGGGTAATCCTTAAAATGGAGTGTTTCAAATGACATTCTGTCTTTACATTGTTGGGGACATTTAAAAATACATGGTTTTCATTCACTCCAAATTTGTATAAATGTTGTCATTATAAATAATACATGGCCAGAACACAGTGAAAATACATTGTGAACCACAGCTCAATTGTGGGCTTTTGAGCAAACTTAATGGTCTTGCTCAAAGTGGGCATATCTGCAGCACAGAATTCCATGTCCAGCAAGGAGCCAGATGGTCTTTGAAATTTATTTCACCCTAAGATAAAATCCAAACAGCATCTGGATACTTGCTGGGGCACAGCCTTGTATTCCTGTGCAACAAAAAGGAGCTGGGCAGTGTTTAGATTTTTTCATAAACTAAGAAATAATCCAGAAACGGTCTTGCTCCTTGCAGGGTTACAGATATTCATGTCTGTGCCCTAGCAATGAGCCAGATGCTGTTTTGTTTGGTTGATGGTAAATGGTGCAGGTAATTGACATCACAGAGATGTTGCGGTAGTCATTTTTGGCCTTGAGGACTCAGCTCCTCACCGTGGCCTAAAATGTATATTTTTTAAACAGCACCACAGTAGTAATGTGGATTTGCGGTACTGTTTTAAATAAAAAAGGCAAGGCACCTGCCATTTTCATTTTGAAGCCTGTCTGCGTGAGCCAAGGCCCAAGGGGTTGTGCAGTAAAAAAAAATAGGGTGAAGTGGAGTGTGCCTCCCCTTTCCTGGCCCATTTAACGGCTCTGGGGCCGTATTCCCTGGGACCAATGTCAATATTTTGGGGATAGGGTTGTGGAGCCCACCTCCCCGAAGCATGCTATGGTCCTAGGGACCCTATCCCTGAGGCCTGATGTAGAACAATGTCCCAGGGACGCCATCCCCCGAGACACTGTAGATTGCTCTCGCCTGGCGAGTGCAGAAAGAAAAGCTTATCCCAGCCGAGCTGGAGCAAAACATTATATTGATCTAGCCCGATAGGCGCATAAAGAAAGCTGTTCCCAACGGGGGGGAGCAAACTATTGAAGTCGGCTCCAGCCGGCCCGGCAGCCTGGATGGGTGCTGGCTGGTGAGCCGGCGAGGCCGCGGGAGCCATGGGCTTCCACCCGCGGCCCCAAGCACAGTAAAGGTTGTGTGTGCTCCTGGTGAGAACACTGTAAAAAAAAAAATTGCCGGCTCCCACCACACCCATGATGGGTGCTGCCAGGGGAGCCGGAAGGGCCATAGTCCGCCACCCGCAGCTCCCAAAATTGTCTATAGTTGGTGGGTGCCCGAGTCCTGAATGGGACCCGGGCACCCAAGCAAAAAAAATAAAAATACGGGATGATTACGAAATGAGAAGGGTAGCTGCTTATTACATATTCACTGAGTGCCCCATAATGCCCTGCAAGGGCAGTTTGTTTGCCTTTTAGATCCCGATGGTGTCCCTAGAAGGGTTAGGGGCACCACCCAGCATTTTCTAAAATGTTTAAATGTTGTGGGGAGCTGCAGGGTGCACATCTGCTCTAAGAACATTTACAAAAACTGGCAGTCATTCTCCTGGTTCATTGAATACTTGAATGCTGAGCTGGAGCTGTATGCTCTTCAGCTGGAGTGCGGGGTTCCTTGTAGTTCGTTCAATGGTTGTAGTTTGGGTCCTGGATAGCATGAAGTAACCTGGCTCTATATGCTTATAGTTGCTGTGAATATAAATGCCTAATTTGTTGTTAATCATAGCCATGTACATGAGACTACATTGGATTATAGATACTAATGTGGTGATTTATTGACAAAGCCTAGGTCTGCTTTTAATATTTTGATGTGCTGACCCCTGAGAAAGCCAAAGGGTCCGCTTTCCTTAAATTACTTTACATTGATGCTTTATGTTAAAAAAAACCTTAAACATTCACTGAAAAAAACAAAGGTTAAAGTTATGTCATAGGTGAAAATGTCAGTTAACACCTTCGCCGTGATCGGAATTCCGCTCAGGTGCTGGATATTCCGATCGCGGGCGTGGTCGTGACGAGCTGAGCTCGTCATGCGCACACGCCCACCGCGCAGCATGACGAGCTGAGCTCGTCATGAGCATCAAAGGGGTTAAAACATAATGTTTTACATTTTATTTAAAATAATTAAATTCACAAGTTATGGTTAACTGAAGTAACTATAACTCGCGCCTGTGACATGCACTGCTTATATCCCCATATATTATATCACTCATGACCTATTCTATGACGTCATTGATAACATCATTGCGACATCTGAAATAACATAATTGATAAGTACACAGTACATGACAGGAGCGCAAGTTATAGTTAATTGCGTATAAGTCGCAAATTTGAATGTTTTTTTTTTTTTAGTTTAAACTGGTAAATTTTAACTTACATTTTCACCTAGCTATAACCATAATGTAACCTTAACCTTTGTTTTTCTTCAGTAAGTTTCTATGGTTTTGTTTTTTGATGTAAAGTAAGATGTTATTACCATACCTAACCATAACATCACCTTTACCATATATATATATGTGTGTATATATATATGTGTGTGTATATATATATATGTGTGTGTGTATATATGTATGTGTGTATATATATGTATATATATGTACGTACATACACACACACATAATCATAAGGATCTTCTGGAGACACCCTTTCATGACTGATATGAAAGTTGGTAGGGGCAGCCAAGGGGTTAAAGCTGCTGACTGGACCAATGAAACTACATTTAAGACAATTTGCTGCACACTGGTTGCTCAATTTACAATTGTAGCGAATACGCATTAAACAAGTATAATAGGAGCCTGCAATGTGGACATAAAGTGTGAATTTTCTCACTTAAGTGATGAAAATTCCTGATTATAAGCCATACACAATCCAGTCCATGCTTGGTCTGGATGTCTCATTTTTCTATGGTTATGTCAAATGCACCATGCAGTGAACATTTGACATGTTATTACTGTAAATGGCAACACTTGGGAACCGATAAGAGAGCAATTTAAACAAGCATTTGCAATGCAATAGGTCTCGCATTATTAAAGTGTGAGCTATTGGCATTGGTAAATAATGCAACACCAATAGCTCAAACTTTAATAATGCGAGACCTATTGCATTGCAAATGCTTGTTAAACTTTTTAACACTGTCTGACCATTATTTGCAACTCATTAGTACCAGTTTAACATCAAAACAGGAATGAACTATAGAAAGGTGACCAGTCAACCTTTGCAAAGGGCCTTCCACTGCGTTGCAACACGTGCAGCTGTGTTTTTAGTAACTTTTGAACCATTTGAGCTAGAAACAAAATTGTTTCTTTGTTAAAATCTGCAGATTATGCAGCAGATGATGGATTGTATGGCAAAGCGGCAAATCTATAATTATGCACAATTTGCTGCTGCCTCAGAATTGCATAATTCCAGTGGCCCTGAGTATAGGTAAACCATTGGACGATGGCTGCACTGTGAAGCAGTGCGAGCGTGGAATGCAGTGTACTGCAAGCTGCAGTGGGAGAAGTGAGAAACCCGGTAGCAGTGTGTGGGCAGCCTCCAGGCCCTTGCCAATAAACAAAAATATTTGCACAGGCAAAAAAGCATTGCCCAGGCCCATATAAAATGAATAAATAAACTAAAGTAGCACTGCCATCGGCAGTAGGGGAAGCAAGTTGCCCAATAGAGTGTGTGGGGAGTTGCAGGGTCCTCGCCAAAACAAAAACACTGGCAAAGCCAACATAAAGAAACATTGGCAAAGCCAATGAGTCTAGTTTGCATTCTGAGGTAATCTTTAAAAATCCTGCTGAAGTGAATAAACAAATCAAAAACAATTATTTGCTATTGCAGCTATGATATATAGAATTTAATATATGCTTGCATTTGAGAAGTAAAATAGTTCCTCAAGCTTTTCAATAAAAGCAATCCATAGAAGTAAAATGATACACAAAACACTTACTAGCATGAAGTGAGAGGAAATACTCCCCTGGGAAAAGCCAATGTTCATTCTATGTACATTGTAAAGAATTTGTAACAATGGGTATTGCAGACAGATGCACTGGCAGGCCAGACTTAAAAAGCATTGCCAAAGTCAACATTAAAAAAAATGATATAGGAGATATTGGCCCACAAGTCTAGGCATTGAAATTGCACTATTTTGTTGGTAAAGTGCAGTGACTCACAGTGAGGACAGCCAGTGTCTTAAGTGGGCTAACACATTGCCCCTTGCTGTATTGTGTGGTGAATGGAACCAAAACGAAACTAACAATTCAAGAGAGATGAATGGTTGAAGACTGCTTACCAAAAGCCCTGTATGTTCTCTGATTGACATACGTACCACCCAAAAATTCTGCATACGCTTAACCATGTTGGCCTTCATGGACTTACTTCTGCCAGTCACTGGACTGGTCAGATCGCAGAATGCCGAGGATACCGAATTTTGAATCCACCTCATGCCTCTTTTATCCACTACCACACACTCACTGCCCCTTTATGTCACTCTCGCAGGTTCCTGCTTTCTCCCTTAGTGACCCTTTTTTCCGTCTTTCTTGCCCTCCTTATTTTCCAGTGTGCGTGTTTCCCTCTCTTACTCTCTGGAAATGTCTGAAGAGGTCAAATATGTGCTGGTCCCCAAAAATGTGTACTGGTGGCCCCATTTGACTTTGTTTCTTTTGCTCCTTGTACAATACTTGGGCACATTTTGGCGACGATGTGGCTTAACAACCAGCGCTGCCGACTTTGGAACTGGGGAACCAGTTTCGAGTCTCGTCGTCAGCTCAATATCCTATTTGAGTCTGGGCAAATCACTTAATATCCCTGTGCCTACAAAAAAGTGTATGTGTCCTTGTGTAATGTAACTGGTGCCGAAATAAAGCGCTCCAAAATATATAAATATATACTGCGTAGAACTACCATTTACATTCATACATACATACCAGAAAATGCTTCTATTTTAGCACCGTCTATGTGAAGCGCCCAGTGATGCTCTTAGATTTGGTACAAAAAAAAGTCAAATAAATAAAAGAATTACAAGAAAATGAGAGCTGTTCTATTAACAATTGGCTCGGCTGAAAAATGAATGCGGTGCCTCTTATCGGTCATTTTGCAGACTAAAGATGCTGAATTAAAGTGACATGTCCCGGGTGCAAGTGTGGTAGATAGCAAGCCTGTGCTTGAGGGACGGTGTGCCGGCTGGACGCCGAGGGAGCGGACTGGCGTCATGTGATTCTGCCGCTGTGGTGCTACGGCCCCTTTCAAGCTGGAGGCGAGGTAGAGCCGTCCACACGTCCGGCTCTGGAGAGACTGCAGGAGTCACCGCAGCAGTGTGGTGTCGGCTCTGGGGGAATTCTGCCTTCATCACACTCCGGATTGTTTTCAAGCAGTGTGTGGCGATTGTAAGGGTCAACAATGGCTGGAGCAATCATAGAAAACATGAGCACCAAGAAGCTCTGCATCGTCGAGGTGATTTTGCTCATTTTTCAAGTGCTGGCGTTTCTGGTAGGAGGCTTAATTGGTGAGTGAAAAGTTTTCTTTCGCTGTCCAATTTGGGTTTCTTTCATTTTTTTGACTTGTTGCAGTATCTGTGGCCGGCTGCTGTGATACTATTATCTAATTAGTGCGACTTTTGTTTGCACAAGGCGGTCACCCGGGCTATTTGAGGGGACTGGAGATTTGGTCGAGTGGGTGGAAGTAAAAGTTCTGGCCTGGATTTTATCTACTTGAAGAAGGAGCGGAGGGGAAAAACCTTAAGCATGGCGACTGATCTTGCAAGTGTACTTTTCACAGTCTGCGTGCTCCTTCGCCAGTATGGACTGAAGCAGCACTACTGATTCTGCCTCTCGAGGCTGCAACTTCGGCACTTTAAAATTTTTGATTTTGTTTATTTTTAAGAGTGGAGCCTGGACGCCTTGTATTTGCTGCGCTGTCGAGTACCCGCTGTGGTTTTTGTTTAGGGAGGCGCGATTGAACGGTTTAAAAAAATTAAAGAACAGCGTCCCGCGAGTGGTGTGCGGACGCTGGGAAGAGAAACCAGTGGTGCGCGCGCACCACACAGGAGCGGGGGCTAGAGAGCGCGGCAGCAAAAGCGAGACGAACGCGCGCTGCTGCGCGTTCTGGCCACCGTCGGGAATGGGCGCGGCAAAGGCGGGACATGCGCCCGCCTTTGTCCAATAGCGTGCCGTCCCCGTACAAAAAACGGACGCACCAGCCAATGTGGGCTTCTGAAAACAAAACCACACGCACGAGCGTGTAGGTCGTTTTCAGAAGCCCTTTCTTAAGGTCTCTCGCTAGGCGCGAGACCTAAAAATGGAATTTGGGGAATGTAGTTTTCCCATTAATTTGCGTAGAAGTGGATTCTGTGCTAAGTTGTGTGGCTGAAATAAAGCTATCTTCCGCCAACATCGGGTGTTGACATGTATGTATGACATTCTGTATGTCATATCACGTGTCAAACTCGGATTTTACCCCGTCTCTGTCACTGATGGCAAATGAATGCAGCACATGTGCATATAAGCAACGTCGTAAAAGAAGATCCGAAGTGTGATCTAAAGAAACCTTTTATATATACTGTGCAGGCTTACTTGACAGTAGAATTGGGACATGTATTGGCTCGTTGAAAACTGTCAGGGCACTGACACAGACTACCAAAAAGGGGACGGTCCCAGCAAATCAGGGAACTCTAAGCATAACCAATATTATAAAATTGCTCTGCTTATATCTCACCATCCTTGCTTCGAGTCAGAAAGTGCAATTTGTTTTTTGTCCCATAATTAAACATTAATTTTAAGCATGGTTGTGACTGCCACAATCTTCCTAAGTAGGCTATAAAACATGAGTATTTTTTAAAGAACACATACAATATAACAAGTGTAAGACAAAGACAAAAATCAGGGAAGGATAAGGAAACAACATTTCAGGGCGGGGCACTAGTCTGGGCAATTCCAATTGGTGTAAAGACATAAAAAGAGCTCATGTAACCACTTGGCTAGTAGGTGTTCCCACCTGGAACTGAGCCAATTTTTTTTACATTTGTGGCAGTTCACGTTTAAGCCTTCATAACCTTTTTCTTCAAAAGTCAATAAAGAAAGTGGTTTTTTTTATAAAAAATGTTATCAACAAAATATTTTTTGCACCAAGATCACCCTCTTCCCAGCTTTCAGAAACAGGGAAAGTTGTAAAAAAAAGGCACTTTTGGAATCTTTTGAAGTGTTGATCAATATTTCCTGTTTTTTGCTGTTTCTACCTACTTGCAGTTTGTGGTGGAAAGAGGTGTGACACCCATGAAACCCCCAGAAAGATGTACATTTCTGAAAAGTATACAAAATCTGTATTTAGCAATAGCATGGGGGTGAATTGTGTAGATTGCACATGTATTTCCCAAAGAAACTAATCATTGAAATAAAAGAAATAATGGAAGTAGAAAAAATAGAAATCAGTAACAATGTTTTCCTCTGTGTGTTTATGCAATAAAGGCCAAACTAAAGTGATATACCATTACATCTGTGAACCTCTTTTGATCACAGAGCTATATAAGGTTGGTTTGTTGTATAAAAACTTGCGCTTTCCAAAGCCAGCAGTCGAACTGCATCCTATAACGATTTTCCATTGTTTTTTAACAATGTGTCAATCCATAAGGAAAAATCAAATGAATGACAAGTGGGTATGCAGAAAAACTATTCTTTTTTTTTTAAATGTCCCCATTAAAGTGACTTTAGGAATTGTGGCTATTAGTACCACTGTGAATTTGTGGTTAGCTACAGTAGCTAGTGATTTTGAGGACATATCACAAAATGTGCTTGTTGTGCACACTGATGTTTGGAAGCCAAAAATGTAGAGGAATTTAGTAGATAATTTTCAAAAGTTGAAATATTTTGCATTTCCACACTTCTCCTGATAAAAATAATGCCCCTTTTGTGTGAGTGGGCCTATCCCACTGGATCTGAATTAAATTGATTCTTGAGATGGGGTAACTGCAGTATTAGGACCCGGGATTAGCCGGTATTTTAGGTAATCTACCAACCGAGGACATTTTTGATTGCTAGGCACCCATAGGATCTCAGGGTGACATGGATCCTACAACTTTTTCTTACAAAAAAAGCCCAGCAAACGTCAAAATTCAGCTGAAATCCTAAATTTTCCTCACATTTTTGTCCTACTACCCAACACTCCCAGATTTCTGATAAAAACAATACCACACTTATGCGAGTGGGCCTGTCACCCGGAAGAGGAAAGGCCCCATATTGCAATATGGGAACATCAAAATTTACTGTATTTGGGGTCAGTATCAGCCAACACCTTTGGAAATTTACCACCCCCCCAGACATTTCTGAAAGCTAGATTCCCAGGGGGAGTTTGGGATGGTATGGCTTCCAGGATTTTTACTTTTTTTTTTTTTACACACAAAATACCCTGCAAATGTCAAACTTCAAACTTGCTTAAAAGCAAAGATTTTGTACATTTGTGTGAGGGAAAGTTCAGGAACTTGGGGGGGAGCAACAAAGTTCCTACTATCCACGGTTCTCACTTTTCTCCTGATTAAAATGGTACCCACTTGCGCAGGGTGGCTTATTGTCCACAATTAGAAAGAACCCAAAACACAACATAGAAGCATGAAGATTGTACCTTTGAATTTCAATCATTCTGGCAGTGTGGTTAGCTGCTGTAATTGGACCCGGGGGTTGTCCACCACCCTGGGAAACCTACCAACCCTAGCCATTTCTGATAACTAGACACCAAGGAGAATCAAAGTGTAAAGAAACTTTGCTTTTATTTAGGCATACTTTGACTATGAAGGGCAAGCTGGGTAAGAAAAAGTGTTATCCACACACACCACATCTCCCATGGTCCTACAGGGCTCTCCAGTTCACAGAAATACCTGGGGCAGTAGGGTTTCTTGTGTGTCGCTAATCCTAGTTCCAAAATGTATAATCTAACCAACATTTCAATAAGTGTCTGTTTTTTACAACAGATAATGATGCCTTTTCCACCGTCTTGTTTTTGGCCCTTTCCTATCCATGGCTGTAGACCTACCCACGCATGTCGGGATCATTTTTATGGGGATGCGTCTGCAAATGAAGTGGGAAGACAATTTGCAAGTCCTCCAAAAAGAACACGTATCAGCACTGATTGAAAAAATGCCCCTTCTGGAGGGGGGCAGGGCCGGACTGGGAACCGAAACCGGCCCTGGCAAACTGCTCAGGCGGCCCCTCTGGGAGGGGGAAGGGGGTGCGGCCGAGCTGTTTGCTTAGGCCGGTTTCGGCCGATTTTGTTACAGTGGGCCGATATTGCCGGCCCCCAATAACAAAAACGGCCCCCAGGGGCTCAAAACTGTCCCCCACCGGGGAAACGCCCGGTGCCCGTTATGGCCAGTCCGGCCCCGGAGGGGGGCATGGCTAGCCTGGCCAAGATGACGGACGCTCCCTAGAGAGCTCTCGCGTCCAACCCATCACATCATAACCATCCTGTTGCTGGCGATTGTATTTCCACCCCAGACCAGAGCCCTGGGGACCCCTTCAGATGGGGGCGATTACTTGCATCCTTTTTTGGCCAAAGTGAGGCCTCTCTTCTACCGCATTGAGGGGTGCTACTCGTGGCGCCAACTGTCATGGCTGCAGCCACCGAGGGTAGCGGCTTATATCCTGGCTTCCTGGCACCAGCGGGCTACACCTGGCGTGGTTGGGCACAGGGGAGCCCTCCATTGACCCACCGGAGTGTATTCTTGGGAGTGTCGGGGTCCGACAAGACCGGCCCCTATATGGCGTGCTTCTCGCGCCAAGAACAGCCACACCGCATAGGCCACGGGGCCTGGGGATGTCCGACTGCTTTGTGGCCCAGGCCACGCTTTGCCTGTATATGAGGGGCCAGTCGGAGCCCCGTGGCTGAACTAAATTCTGCAGAGGGCCGCAGTATGACAAACCCCATACTGAGGAGCCTGGTGGTGGAAGCTTTGATCCACCGGGACGGCGCTTGGTGAGTGAGACGTGCAGCTGCATCATCTGCTTGGGAGGCCGCCCCTGGAGGAAATAGTAGACCCTCGAAGGCATGCCGGGACTCCATCCACACACCCCTACTCCAGCAATAAAAGCACACTGGAGACCAGACCCTCCTGCACATTGATCCCCCTGGGATCGCCTTCTTCCACAATGGGCTTTAAGCCACAGAGAATCCTCCCTGCTTGACAACCACCCGTATCCTTCACCTGTACCATTGGGGATCAGCTGCTCATGCTGCCCCTATAAGCTGTGATCCTGTGGTGCAAGCGGGCTAACTTATTTGACATTTTCGGGGCGGGTGAACCTGAGGACCCCTGGCAGCGCTCACAATGGGCAAGGACCATCTGCCGGCCTCACAGCCATGGGTCAAAATTGACAGGTACACCACTCCCCCGGCGATGTATCCAAGCCTGCTTATGGCCCCCCGCAACCCGTGCCTCCCAGGAGGTCTTCAGCACCGACTCCATACCCCAGGCCATACAATCTTGCTGATCAGCCCTTGAGACCAAAATAAGGTAGGTAGGGGTCGATGTGGTCCTCCTACGCCAAGACCTACGCAATGTTGTTTAAAGAGTGTCCAAAGCCAAGGGCCGCATCTCCGAACTAGAGGACACTGCTACTGAAATGTACCCTTGCATGCCTCCCCAGATTTTGTGACTGAAAAAGCTAACATTGCGGCACAAAACCTCAAAATTCGTGTTTGTTTTTTTGCAGTGGCCAGAAAATGTGGCTGCCACCAAAATACTGCAAGGCCTGTGGTCTGTCACTGCTGGAGACTGTTGTCAGATCTCTCAGAACATGAGATGGAAACTCCTCAGAATCCGGGTGATGCACAAAGATGTCCACCTCTTGACATCCCCAACTCTGATTGAAAAGCCACAGAGTATTAGGGCGATCAAGTGAGGGAAGTGTATTAGGAAAGGATCAACTGGGTATAGGATACCTGTAACACAAAGAGAGAGCACTATAAGATATATGAGAAAACGTTTCTACTCTCATATATCTCATTAATAAATGAGTTGTACCTTAACAAGCATTCCTCTTCTGTAATCCTGCCCAATGAATCAAAAGTACTATCATGTCTCTTGGAAAACACATCTACAACGATAAACACAATGTTAATATAGCCTCTTCTCCCTTTAGACAATAAGCACTGATTGGGTTATGCAACAGACATACCTACCCCAAAAATCATACGTAGAGAAAAATAAAAAGGGGTGTCCCAACTGAGATTGCAGAAAAATAGGCAAAATACTGATTAACTATTCAAAAGCATTGCCTTAAGAAAAGGTCCAGAGTGTTTTCTCCAAGAGACTTAGGAATACTCCAAATGTCACGCTTTCCACAGCTGTAGAGAAACCCAAAATGAATATACTGCCGGTGTCTCAGTAATGAGCGAACTGCTTGAGAAATAACTGTTAGATGCACAAGAACCACTCATAGCCTGCCGGAAACTCATTATTGAAACAGTCTTGCATGTTTTAGTTAGATAAGACTTCCTTCCTGGAAGTCGTAACGCCCAACCAGGCCAAGGAAAAGAAAGCAGCCGGTAATGAATCTCCTTACCGCTGCCAAAGAACAAGGTATTCCTGGTATCCCCCACTCACTGTAGAACAGCCGGCCTGGCTGCGTTGGGGACGATAATCCTTCCGGGAGAATGCGGTCAGACGGCGTGTCCACCGCGACCTGGAATCCGGAAGAAACCTGGAGTTTGCAGAGAACAGCCGTACTCTGCCAAAAGAGGAGTTACAGCGAACCCATTCCGAAAAAGCTTCAGCAGCTTGGAGAGCAGCTGCGAAGCAAACCGCAGAAAGGCGGTTTCAGTGTGCCGAAAAAGGAGCAACATCCTCAGCTCCTCCACTAAAACCAAAACTGACACGCTCAGCCGAGCGAGTTCAAGAGGTGAATCAAAGAATTACGCACGCCGGCTGGCATGCGGAAGTGGGATTTATACCTACCCCTTCATTCCCATCAGCAAGGCCTCTTGGGAGTTGTAGTTTTTTGGGGTGGCCATGAACTGCTGACTGTCAGGAAGGCACTACCGGAACTGACCCCTGACAACTGTGCTATGTCACAGTCTACAACCGTGCAGTCTCCAGCAGCACAGCACATCAAATTGGAGGATTTCTGATGCCAAAGAGAGCAGATTCCAATATGAAACCTGCTCTTTCTGTCATCAGACAACCTGCGTTCCTTGCTGCGTGCAAGGCAGCATCGGCTGGGGGCAGGGAGATATAAAGAATGCTAAAAAAAAATGAGACAAGGGGTAGGTTAGGGGTTAACTGGAGACAAGAGGGTGCCCCAGGGAGAGGAGTGCATTGGAGTGTGGGGGGCAGGAGAGCCTTTCAATGGCCTGCAGAGTTCGCAGGGGGCACACAAATGTGTGAGGCGGACTGCAGACTATTTCCACTGGAGGGGGCTCTGTGCATTTGAAAGGCAGGCCACAGAGGAAGTTAACACCTCTGCTGGCTGCTTGCCTGTTGCTCACCCACCCTTTTACTGGCTCAACAGCAGTGCAGAGCCAGTAAATTTGGCAGGAAAATTTGTAAAATTTGTGGGATTTTTACAAACGTGCCAATTTCGCATATTTTTTGCAAATCACAATATCAGGGGGTTTGTTCATTGACTTTCCAGAAGGAACTGAAGGCTCTTCACCAGAGCAATTCCTGGAAGTCTGGATAAAGTTCTGGCTACCCACCAACTAAATTATCCAAGTGCTTTGTGATGGAATGGGCGCACAGGTCCTTGGCGTAGCGACCCCCCCCCCCAGCCTCTTCTCAACCCATCATAGCTAAAAATTCTTAATTATAAAGACATTCACAATCCTCAAAGAGGCAAGAGTGAGCGGCCCATTGCTTTCCAGTCCACCTGAGTCCATCTTCTTGGACTACACCCTACTAGTCCAGAAACAACGGAAGGCCTTTGACTCGGTTAAGCAAAAACTCAGGCCAATGGACATGTCCTATATGTTGCTATAACCCGCCAAGTTAAAGGTCATACATGAGTCTCGCTCCTTCTTCTTTGACTCACTAGAGGCAGCATGGGACTGGACGGCAGAGCACAGGGAGCTCAAATGGCACACGCCACCCCGTTCCAATCCTCAGACGCCCCCTACCTCACAGATCCCCAGCGAAGCGCAGTTGGCAAAGGCACATGCGGACAACAGAGGTCAAGGCATTGGAAGTGCGGCTGGAACACCACCGTCTTCTGAGGCTGGCTGGAAGGGGTCCCTACCCTTTCCCAAGACTCCTACCTGATGGTGACCCAGTCCCGGTCACAGGTTGATGTGCCAGCAATTGGACACCTTAATGCAACAGTCATTGGCCACATGATGGCAGTCGGCCCTCAATCCCTATTTACACACACAAAGACTTATACCGTAAGCCTGCAGAACTATATCATTTTCTGATGTACGGTGTGCGTGGAACGGGTGCGGTCCTAGAGAACAACACCTCTCAGTTCTTTCAGATACCAACTGTTTTTAAGAGACCAGTAGTACTGAGAAAACCCTCTTAGACTGCAAAATAAGATTGGGGTACTAGCCCTATATCACATCCAGGGCCTATGCATGCCATCTGTATCACGCCCAGCGGTCCAAGCGGTGAGACCTCAACCCTGTATCACACCTAGGGATAGGCATACCATCTGTATCAAGCGCAGCGGTCCAAGCAAGTTCACCTCTCCTAGCGTGCTATTATAAAAAGGTGACCTCCGCAGGAACGCATCCAAGGCCTCCTTGTGACTACTCAGTTCGGACACATAAAATAGGTAACATGCCAGATTTCTGTCAGTGGCAGGGTGCTCAGGTTAAAATTTTGCGCTTCTTCTTAATTTGCTATACGCCAGATGCTGGTGACTAAGGATCAGATGTGGTCTCTTACCCTCTGACTGCAGCTTCAGGACGGACCTCCGCCCAGCGGGTTCAGCAGAACTTCCAATCAATTGCAACATCTGCTCACCTTCCTTGCTGCACAGATGTGAATCTGGCCGCGTGGGGTCTGTTTCCTTCGGCTGCAGTCGGGTCCGAGGTACCAATCTCTCCTATCTTGCTCACCAAAATGTTGCTTGAATATGAATTTACCTTGAAAAAACAAAAGACAAGAGGCGTTTGGCAAAACACTTCAGCCTGGAGTACAGTTACAGAAGCGGGTCTGAGGACTGTCTCAAAGTACAATCAATCTAAACGAGTTTTATACAGGTTTTGGATATCATAAAAATACTTCTGCTGATCCTTGTTTGGTAAAAGAATGCGGGAATTGTCTGTGGAGTCGTAAATAAAGCCCCTGATAACAAATGCAGGTGGGCCTCGACCTTGAAGGGACACATGGTGGGCCAGTGGGTGACGTGTCCAGATGTCCAGCATGACGGGCGCATGATCACTGCATGTACTGGGTGTGCTGTGTCCTGATTGGCTGTGTGTTTCTAAATTCGTGTGACATCTGACTTAATGGTGTTTTGGGAATGCGCACACCCCTCCGGCCATGTGTGCTTTATTGGGGCCAAATTTCCCTGGACCATTGTGGTGTTGCTGCGCTTATCCTGGTCGCGTGTTTGTCTGATGGCTACGTGCCACCAACCTGTCAATCAGTAACCTCGGGCCTAGGATGCAGAGCCTGCCTGACCACATATTTCTGAGTTGGGGTTGATGGAGAGCTCATGACGGGTGAATCTGATAATAGTGATGTGATTTCATTCATATATGCAAGTGTATCATTATAAGCATTAGCATCGATTTTATCAATTTCAACACAACCCCCTCCCAAATGAAAGGGGATAAGACTAACCTTTCCCAAGACAGCCATCATCACCTCAGTGGAAGAACCGGGAAAGGCCATCTGCATTGGCATGGACAGTCCCAGGTCGGTGTTTCACTGTAAAGTCCATACCCCATAGGGAGATGGACCGTCTCAACAGTTTGGGGGTTTCATTTGCGTCAGCCTTCTGAGAGGCCTGTGGTCAGTTTGAACAAGGAAGTGAGAGGCAAACAAGTATGGCCTCAACTTCTTCAGGGACCAGACCACAGCAAAGGCTTCCCTCTCAATGGCACTCCAACACTGCTCTCAGGGGAGTAACCTCCTGCTAATGAAAGCAACAGGTTGGCCATGCCCATCATCATTTGTTTGGATAGGACCGTTCCTGTCCCACGTTCAGAGGCATCGGTCTGCACTATGAACTGCTTTGAATAATCTGGCGCTTTTAGAATGGGCGCTGAGCACATTGCTTCCTTCAGAGTGTCAAAAGCCTTTTGACAGCTCACTGTTGAGTTCACTTTTTTCTGCATTTTGTTGGAGGTCAGTTCTGTGAGGGGAGCACAATGGACCCATACCTCTTCACAAACCTCCGGTAGTACCCAGTCAAGCCAAGGAATGCCCTGACTTGAGTCTGGGTGGTTGGAGCTACCCAATTCACAATTGTCTGGATCTTTGGTTGTAAGGGTTGAACTTGGCCTCTACCTTCTGGGTGGCCCAAGTATACAACAGAGTCCTGCCCTATCTGGCACTTGCTTGCCTTGATAGTGAGGCCTGCATTTTGCAGAGCCTCAAGGACCTTACCATGGTGGATCAGTTGGTCCTGCCAAGCGGAACTAAAGACCGCAATATCGTTGAGATATGCTGCACTAAAAAACTCCAGCCCAGCAGAGACTCTGTTCACCAACCTTTGGAAGGTGGCAGGGGCATTCTTTAGTTCAAAGGGCATAACAGTGAACTGATAATGCCCATCGGGGTTGAGAATGCAGATTCCTCCTTTGCTCCTGGGGTCAGGTCATTCTGCCAGTACCAATGTCAAATCAAAAGTACTGAGATATTTGGCTGCCCCTAATCGGTCAATCAGTTTATCAGCCCTAGGAATTGGGTGTGCATCTGTCTTGGTTACTGCACTGTGACCCCCTATAGTGCACACAAAACCTCAGCTCTGTTTTACCACACTTGATATGAGGTTTGGGTACTAAGACAACTGGGGTGGCTTAGGGGCTCTCAGAGGGTTCACCTACTCCCAATTCCAGCATCTTGTTTACTTCAGCTTTGATGCTCTCTTTGATTTGAGCAGACTGCCTGTAGATTTTATTTTTGACAGGTAGGCTGTCCCCAGTGTCCTTGTCATGGGTACATCAGCTTGTCTGACCAGGGTTCGTAGAGAAGAGCTCAGCATACTGGCACAGGATTCGCCTGCAGTCAGTCTGCTGTTGGGCAGAGAGGATGTCTAAAAAGACAACTCCCACCACTGACTCATCTTTAGGGTTGTGAGAGAGGAGGTCTGGGACAGGTCCGCTCTCTTCCTCCTGATCCTCATCAGTGACCATTAGCAAGGCCACATCACCCCTGTCATGATAGGGTTTAAGGCGGTTTACATGGATGACCCTTTTGGGGTTTCTGCAAGTGTCAAAGTCCATCAGATAGGAGACCTCCCCTTTTCTTTCAAGGATAGGGTAGGGTCCACTCCATTTGTCACGGAAGGCCGAGGAGCCACAGGTTCCAACACCCACACCTTCTGCCCTGGTTGGAACTCCACCAGTGCAGCCTTTTGGTCGTACCAGAGCTTCTGGAGCTCTTGGCTGGCCTTGCGGTTTTTGGATGCTTTTTCTATGGACATTGCCATCCTTGAACGTAGGCCAAGTACATAGTCCAGTGTGTCTTGCTTAGGCTCCTTGAGAGGTCTCTCCCAGCCTTCCTTTACTAGACACAATGGTCCCCTAACACAATGACCAAACAGAAGTTCAAAGGGGGGAAACCTTACTCCCTTCTGTGGTACTTCTCTGTAGGTGAATAGCAGGCATGGCAGTAAGTCATCCTATCTCCTTCAGGCAGTCCACCAATCATACAATTCATGCTTTTGTGAAATCTCTCAACTAAACCATTTGTTTGTGGGTGATATTGGGTGGTAAACTTGTATATAACCCCACATTAATTCCACATGTGTTTTAGGTATCCAGACATAAAGTTCGTACCTCTGTTTGACACCACCTCCTTAGGGAAACCCACTGTGGTAAAGATATCAATGAGGGCCCTAGCCACTGCAGGAGCGGTAATAGTCCTAAGGGTTATTGGTTCAGGGAATCTGATGGCGTGATCCACCAGGATAAATTTGTTCCCTGATGCGGTCGGGATCTAGGGGACCAACAACGTCAACCCCTGCCCTTTCAAAGGGAACCCCAACCACTGGGAGTGGAATTAAGGGAAGCTTTGGGTGGCTCCATGCTTTGCCACTGGCTTGGCAGGTAACACAGGAGTTGCAAAACTCCACCTTCTGAGACATACCTGGCCTGTAGAAGTGGGTAACGAACTTACCCCAAGTTTTGGCCTGGCCAAGATGCTCAGCTAAGGGGAGGTCATGAGCCAAAGTGAGTAAGAACTCTGTATACATCTGAGGCACTACCACTCTCCTAGTGGTACCAGGCTTGGGGCCTCTGGCCTCAGTGTAAAGGAGTCCCTTCTCCCAATAGGTTCTGTGTGAGCAACTGATATCTCCTGCTTCCTGAACATCAGCTTGCTGTCTCAGGCTTTCAAGAGTGAGACAGGTCCTCTGTCCCTGGCACAGATTTTCCCTAGAGGGTCCCCCCTGGGCCTAGGAGCTCTGCAGTGTAAGGCCCAAGTTCCTGTGGCTCAGTTCCCTCTCGGTCTGACAGGTCTTCTCCCTGAGAGGGGACCTGAGCTTGCATCTGTTCAGAAGCTGGTTTCCCACCTTCTCTTGACTTTTCTATTGGCGGGTTGGGCCATTATTCCAGACTCCAACTCCTCTTTTTCATCCTGGGCGTTTCACTATGCACCTGATTACCTCAGGGCTATCCCTCTGGTCCCATTTATATGAGGCTGTTATCTGTATTTTTCCTTATTAATGGACCAGACAGCCAGGGCAGCTACATCTATCCCACCCTCAGAGACTAAAGTTGCTTCAGTGAGCTCTCTTACATGGTCAGGGCTCACTTGGGATCCCATCTAGAGACTTACCACTGCATTTACTGCATGTGCAATAGGGGGACTCTTTTTGTTTGGACAGCTAGGGTCCTTAGTGTGGTGCCCATTGGCCTTGCAATTAAAGCACCACACCTTTTTGGGATCCCAGTTCTTACCCTGGTACCCACCCTTTCACTGTGTATTGGCTCGGGCCCACCCTTGTGAACAGTTTTTAGGGGTCTTGAAGATTCTTTGTTTTTGTCTTTGTATTGGTCACCACTGTTTCCTTGGGGTCTTAGCGACCCCTTTCTTTTGGTCACCTCCACCATGAGTTGTTTTGGTTACCCTTGTCTTGACCCAGTGGTCTGCCTTCTTCTCCAACTTGTTAGGAGAAAGTGGACCTAGGTCTACCAGGTACTGATGTAATTTCTCAGGAACACAATTACTCAACAGATGTTCTTTCATAATAAGATTATAAAGCCCATCATAGTCTTGCACATCGTTACCTTTCAACCAGCCACCTAGTGTTCTAACTGAAAAGTCGACAAAATTGATGCAGGTTTGACTCTGAGTTGTTCGAGTCTCCCTGAATCTGATCCTTTATTCCTCAGTGGTGAGTCCAAAGCCCTCAATCAGGGTATCCTTCATGAGGTCGTAGGAATCAGCATCTGCCTCATTCAGTGTCAGGAGCCTATCCCTACACTTTCCTGAGAACAGCTCCCAAAGTATGTTATGTTAGGTTTGCTTATAAAGCACACGCGTCACCCCAGCTGGGGTCTCTCAGAGCTATAGCAGCTCCAAAGATTGGCCAAACCCAGAGTGGAAGGTGTCAGACAACCAGCTAAAAGAGCTGAGTAAAGAGCTCCAATGGTTTTGACTGAGTTGCCTCATTTTTCAAGTCCTCTCAAAGGCTGTAAACCATTTGGTGATATCATCACCTTCTGTATATTTGGGGGCAATCCCTTTGGGGATCTTAGGGTCAAAAGCTTAATCTTTCTCCCTATGTATTATTTTGCTGCCACCAGAGATGGGTTTTAGGCCCATCTCAGCTCTTTCCTTTTCTATAGCCAGGATTTTGGCCTCTAAAGACGCCCTCCTGGCTAGTCTCTCTAAAATGAGTTCCTCCTCTGGGAGGTCCTTTCCCTCTAGGAGAGTAGGCTCTAAGCTCTCCACATTTTCGCTGACTCCAATCTAACCCTAAGGGAGATCAGTGTCATCCTCTGGATATTTTTTCTCCTACTCCGCCAAGAGCTCCTGGAGCTTTGCGTTGGTAGGAGTTGAGACTGTTTTTATTTGAAAGGTTTTACAGAGGATCCATAACTGCTGCATTGTAAGCTGCAGGTAAGGGGTCAGGCCGAGCTCCTGAACCAGATCTTCTGTAGAAGACATTGTTACTAAGCTTGGACCTTTTTAGAAACAAACAAAAAATCCAAAATAAAGTTTTGGGCCTAGCTAGTAATACTTTTTAAATTCTAAACAGTTTGGACTGGGGGACTTAACACAAGGCCCTAACAGTTAGTTTAAACAATTGAGAAAAAATATCGAAATAGAAAAAAAAAAGCTTTTTAACAAAAACCCAATTTTGGATTCCTTAGTGGAATCCAGTGGTGGCTGGCACAGATCGGGGGTGGCAAGGCGGGCAGGGGGTCGGGGGGAGATAAAACAAAAACACTTACCTCCTCGTGTCTCTCTGTGCCCACCCTGTTGTTGTCCCTCCGCTCCAGCCAGAAGAGGAAGCAGACAGGCTCCCCTGACCAATCACAACGCTGCAATGCAGCATTGTGATTGGTCTGAGCGCCATGGTGCGGCGCTCTGATGGGGAATGGGGGCCTGGGCATGGGAGCCTGGGCATGTTCTCGGTTGGACTTGGCCCTTTTTGCAGGGTCATCCCTGAACTTTTTTGCCTTCCTCCTGTACTTTTTCTGACCTGTTTTTGTTGGTTTTATGACTCTGGGCACTTTACCACTGCTGATCAGTGCTAAAGTGCATATGCTCTCTATTATAAATTGATGTATGGATTAGTGACTCCATGATTGGATTATTTGATTTACTTGTCAGACCCTAGTATAGTGCACCATGGGTGCCCAGGGCCTGTAAATCAAATGCTGCTGGTGGGCTTGCGGCACTGGTTGCGCCACCCACAGAAGCAGCTTGTAAAGTATAGCTCAGGCCTGCCATTGCAGAGCCTGTGTGCAGTCTGGGACTGCCATGTCGACTTGGCAAGTGCACCCACTTACCAGTCCCTAAACCTTCCCTTTTCTACTTGTTAGCCACCCCTAAGGTAGGCCCAAGGGCAGGGCGCATTGTAAGTAAAAGGTAGGACATGCCCTGGTGTGTGTCGCATGTCCAGATAGTGAATTACAGCCAATTTCGTTTTTCACTATTGCAAGGCTACCTGTCCCCATAGGCCAGAATGGGCAGTTTGATTATAACATCTTATAATCCTAACTGACCCAGGGAACATGGTAGAAAAACGAATTTAGTATGCCTGAACTCAGAATGATAAAATACATCTTTTAGTGAAGTTGGTTTTAACATTCTGTGTTTGAAAATACTACTTTTAGAAAGTAGGTATTTTCTTGCCTAACCATCCAGCTGCCTCTGCTAGGTTGTGTATTGCTTGTCTGCTTTGTGAGTGACAGGGGGGTCTTGGCTCCAGCAGTCTGATGAGTCAGGGCTGGGCTGAATAGGACCCACATAGAATAGAGAGTAGGGGGGAGGAGACTTCCTTTCACTGACCTGAGCCCTCATAGAATAGAGAGTAGGGGGCGGGGATTTCCTTTCACTCCCCTGAGACCTCATAGAATAGAGAGTAGGGGGAGGAGATTTCCTTTCAGCTACCTGGGCCAGGTCTGCTCTCACACAATGCTGTCTCCACCTCCTGCCAGGAAGCTGCACAGAACTGGTTTTGGTCAGGCACAGACACTCTCTGCCTTCAGAGAACAAAGACTTTTTGGGTATAAATATTGGGGCCCAGACCCCAAGACTTTAGATCACTTCTGGAACAACAAGACAAACCTTTGCCAAGGAGAAGAACCAAGGAAGCTGCAGGAGTTTGGACTGCCCCTCTGCCAGTGTGCTGTTTGCTGGGTTGGCCTGCAGTGGTCTTCATTGCCAAGGAAAGGAGAAGGAACTTTCAAAGGAACTTCATCATCTTGCAGATTATTACTCCAAGGGCTTGAACTAGAGCTTGCCTCCTGCTGAAGTCTCAGGGCTACAAGACTTCACCACCAGCTCCCTCCTGAATTCCCTTGCTGGGGATTCTGTCTGCAGAAGCCTGCGTGTCGCCGGGAGCTGGAAGCGCGACTCAACGAGAAGAAGCATGTCGCTGTCGCAGCTGTTGCCGTCGCATCGCCGGAGAAGCGTGTCGCCGCCGAAAAGGCCGCCGCCGCATCACCAGAGAAGCGTGTCTTCGTCGCAGCTGCCTGCCGTCGCATCACCGGTGAAGCGTGTCTTCGTCGCAGCCGCCTGCCGTCGCATCACCGGAGAAGCGCGTCGCCACCGCAAGGGTCGCCGTCGCATCACCAGAGAAGCGTGTCGCCGTCGCAGCTGCCTGCCATCGCATCACCGGAGAGGCGTGTCGCAGGGACTGTCGCGGCTCCAAAGTACAGAGTTCGCCGCATGGCCGTCGGGCGTGCACGCATCATCTTCACGTCGTCGCATCGCATCAAGGGCGCACTCTCATCGCAACGCACCGGATCGTCGCATTGCATCGAGACGCCTGCTCAACGCATCGCCCTCCCTGCGGACCCTTTGTTTGTTTTGCGTTACGCATCCAAGGTACTTTTGTGAGAAACGTGTCGCATTGATCGTCAACTTGAACTAAGTTACTTCTACCATCTTTAAGTCTATTTTAAGTACAGTATTGTGGATTTTTGTCGTTTGTGGTCTTGTGTTAAGTCTATGTAAAGAATACTTAATTTTATAAAACCTGTGTGGTGTCCATCTGTAGTGTTTTCACTGTATTACTGTATGTGTTCACAAATGCTTAACACACTGCCTCGGAGATAAGCCTGTCTGCTCGTGCCAAGCTACCAAGGGGGTGAGCAGGGGTTATCCAGTAGTGTAATCCCCTTTCCCTGACTAGAAGCAAGGGTCCCTATTTGGTCAAAGGTGTATACCATTGCCAACTAGAGACCCCTAGTTCTAACATTGGTGGTCAGCGGTGAGGATTCTGGACTTGCATTTGTGACTCATATACAGTGATTGGTGTACACTACTAGTGAGTGCAGACCAAACGCAACCACATACGTTTTTGGTAGAATGTTTCTCCTTGGACTGTTATCTTTTCTGAGAACTGCCAATTCTTACTACCATGAGCCGACCAGCATCTGTTGCATCTATGGATCTAGATTTTGAGGAAGAGAGGTTGGAAACCTACAATGTGAAACCGCTAAAGCGCTTTTGCAAAAAATTTAAAGTTGCTACCCAAGGCATTGCCAAAAAGGATGAATACCAAAAGGCGCTGAGGGCCTGGGTGGAAGCAAGAAATACCCCTGAACTGGTGGTGGAGCCAGTTGGGGATGCAGAGGGGCAGCTGAATATACCATTGATTCCAGCCAGGGAAGGGGTACCGTCCCCGCCTGGCAGTAGCGTCTCTTCCAAAGGCCCATCCCCAGGAGAGCTGGAAGACAGGGAAAGAGACAGGGTGCACAAGCTGGAGATGGCCAGGCTCAAAATGGAGGGTCAGAGGGACCTAGAGAATAGCAGGTTGTCCTTGGAGAGAGAGAGGATGAGATTGGAACATGAGTTGAGAATGAGGGAGCTTGATTTGGAGCTCGAGAGGCTTGAGGCCATGAGTGTCTCAGCCCAGCAACAAGAAATGTGTGTAGCTCAGAAAGAGAGCTTGGCTGAGTTGGAGGTGGAATCCGACTCAGATGGTGGCAGCAAAATTATGTTACCTAGTGCTAAGGGAGTAGTGCACACACCCAGAGATGTGGCGCCCGACTTGGAGGGGGTTAACATACACCAGGAGGTTCTAGGATGTGAGGTAGCTCCAGTGGTGCGCAGTGTCCCTGAGGTGAATTGGGAAACTGACGCAGGGGTTCATGGTCCTAGTGGTGGGCGGGACACTCTACTGACTCTAGATGAGAGGTGCAGGAAGAGGGGTTCCCCCATGGTTGAAATCCAATGGTGTGTGAGTGTGAAGACCGCCCAGAAGAGTGTGGGTTGAATGACAGAGACAGTCAGATACTGTCTTGCCAGTCTCAGGAGAGTGGTGTGGGGTACATGTGCGAGGCACTGGATGGTGAGGTGAAGGATAGTTCGGTTAACCCTTGTAGGGGGCTGTGTGATCCAATTGTGGGAGAGCATATTGTAAGTCCGTGTTTTCCAGAGCTATGCCAACACCTGTTGGAGAGTGAGTTCTCTGACCCCAGGGGGCTCACCAGGGAGGCAGACCTTTTGGTGGATTCCAGAGGGTCTGAAGAGGCATTGGGGAGTGACCCTAAGGGGAGTGGCTCAGGTATCTTCCAACCCAGAGTGGTGGAGGTGGTTCAGAGTAGCCGAGCTAGGTCCCGTTGTAGTGGGAGGGGTGTAGGGCCTCACGTCCTGTCTTCAAGAAGGAGTGAGACTGGGATGCGTCCCGATAGTGCCCAACCTCAGTTTCCGGGCCTGGATGGTTCTTTAAGGGAACACCAGGTAGGGAGCCTAGTCTGTCCTGATGGGCCACCCATTGAGGGGGATCCCCTAGTGTCTGGTGAACTGGGAGTGTCTGTAAGCAAGCCTCCATCAGTTCTGGTGTCTGGCAGTACCACTCCTAAGTGGAGGGTGCAGAAGTCCAGATTGAGAGGTGAGAGGGGGAAAGAGTCCCCAGTGGAAGAACCAGTGGGTCAGGGGCCAGCCAGAAGGGCTGAGTCACCAATGAATGACCATGGTGACACCACTTCTGTCCTGGGGGATCTTCACGCAGTGTCAGATGGACAAGGGTCGGAAGATCTGCGCCAGGCAGACTGTCACACGACACATGAGTGGTGTGTCACCCTCGGGGGGGCATATGTCCTCCCAATTAAGTCCTGGTGCGCCGGGCA
The DNA here is from genome assembly GCA_963921515.1 of Calotriton arnoldi. NCBI lineage: Eukaryota > Metazoa > Chordata > Amphibia > Caudata > Salamandridae > Calotriton > Calotriton arnoldi. The sequence goes on along the minus strand of CAWUFW010001824.1, from coordinate 466,568 downwards.
AGTGTTCAACCGCAGGGGTTGGTTCCTGGGTTGGGAAGCCAGGTTCAGGTGTTGTCTGACCTGGATGGAGGGACAACTGTAAACAGTGTCCTGACCGGTTGGTCTTCTACGGGTACCACTCCAGGTGGGAGGGTACAGCACTCTGGAAGGGGGTGCAGAGGGAGGGAGTCCTCGCCTCTGACCCTGGTTCAACTGGAGGGTCTAGACCCTAGGATGGAGGGCCAGGTTCCGGGTGTCCCCCCTGACCTGGACGCCCAGTTGCAGGATAGAACCCCTGAACTGGTGGGCGAATTGTGCAGGACACCTGCCACAGGTGCCCTGGCAATTCTGGAAGGGGGTACCACTCCAGGTGGGAGGGTACAGAGCCCCAACGAGGAGAAGGAGGACCGGGTGTGGGAAAGCCCACCCCAGTCTCCTGTCCAGCCGCCAGGTACAGGCCCGGGGCTGGTGGGTCAGTGCCAGGATGTCATACCTGACCTGACAGAAGGGAGAGTGGACAAAGGGTGCCAAGCACCTGGGGCTACTGCCCCCCGCTCTCTGACGCCACAGAGGTTTGAGAGCCCTGCGAGGCATAAGGCCTGGGTCTCATCACTGACCACTGTCAGTGGCCACTGTGGCTTGCTGTCTGTCTGTTGAGACACACCTGTGAGCAAGCTACGGTTAGGTGCTGCACAGATGGTGTTCACAGGTGCGGAGAAGGGTTCCCCATGGGTTAGCTTGGTGGGCCCTGAGAGTATGGACAGAGGGACCCAAATAGGCTCAGATTGGCGTAGAACTGGAGTATGCCCCTGCTGTTGCAGGCCAGGGTCCATGTTCTATCGCCTAAAGCAGGGAATCCCATCAAGGTAGTGATTGGTCTACCCTGCGTTTTGGCTGGAAGGGGGTTGTGTTGGACTTGGCCCTTTTTGCAGGGTCATCCCTGAACTTTTTGCCTTCCTCCTGTACTTTTTCTGACCTGTTTTTGTTGGTTTTATGACTCTGGGCACTTTACCACTGCTGATCAGTGCTAAAGTGCATATGCTCTCTGTTATAAATTGATGTATGGATTAGTGACTCCATGATTGGATTATTTGATTTACTTGCCAGACCCTAGTATAGTGCACCATGGGTGCCCAGGGCCTGTAAATCAAATGCTGCTGGTGGGTGGGCTTGCAGCACTGGTTGTGCCTCCCACAGAAGCAGCTTGTAAAGTGTAGCTCAGGCCTGCCATTGCAGAGCCTGTGTGCAGTCTGGGACTGCCATGTCGACTTGGCAAGTGCACCCACTTACCAGTCCCTAAACCTTCCCTTTTCTACATGTTAGCCACCCCTAATGTAGCCCCAAGGGCAGGGTGCATTGTAAGTAAAAGGTAGGACATGCCCTGATGTGTGTGTGGCATGTCCTGATAGTGAATTACAGCCAATTTCGTATTGCAAGGCTACCTGTCCCCATAGGCCAGAATGGGCAGTTTGATTATAACATCTTATAGTCCTAACTGACCCAGGGAACATGGTAGACAAGCATTGGCATAGCCAATAGGTCTCCCTTTTGGGACCTTATAAGTAATTAGTTATGCAGCAGAATATCCTTGGTGCAACAACACCAACTGTTGCATGGTTAAACACTTATAAGTGTACACTTATAACACTGGAAGGGGAATAATGCTGGGGAAGGCGGAGGTGGTTTGTGGGGGTGGGGCGGATGGTCAGCGCGGAGCGGCATAATGGTGCTCCACCCCCGGATGCCACCTTGCATTTGATTACGACAAATGCATTCGTAAACGGTGATTGGAACAGACACGGTGTCTTGCTGAACAATGGTGCGGCTGAGCACAATACACAAATAGCGTCCTCATTCCATTAGCGGTTGGTAGCGGCTTTTGCAAGATTTGGGATTACCAATGAATAATGAACGAATACACGGCTCCTAGCGACAATGTGGTTTACTCTCTGATGGGTTGCATCCGCGGCCGCCTCTGCCGGTCGGAGGAGTCTGGTGTGGAGTGTGCGCATCTGGTTGCGGGGGTCCGTGGGTGTGGGTGGTCGTGGTGCTTGGATGTGGCGTATGAATGCAATCGTTCAGGGATGAAGTGCGACAGAGGGATGAGGAGGACCACAGTGAGGTTGGGGGTGAAGTTTTGGATGGGTGGGCTCCGGGGTGCACACAGGAATGTTTGGGTGCAGGAAAGGGCGCTTGAGAAAGGGGGTGGGTCTCGGGCTGTGGGATGCTCAGTTGAGGGCTGCGGAGGCGTAGATGGTGGGGCTCGGAAGCACAGGGTGGCGTAACAAGACAGTGGGGATGGCGGGGTTTCCGGGCGGGTGGGGGCTTATGCTCGGAGCTGCCGATCTTGGAGGGGGGGTGGGGGCTGGGTTTGGGTCTTGGCGTGGTTCAACGTCCTGGGTAGGGTGATTGGTCTCGTCGGCGGGCTCAGCTGGAAGGGGGCAAGGAGGGGACACCGTGATTGGGCAGCCTGGGGAAGGGGCAGCGAGGGGATTCATTGCGAAGTTAAGGAGAGCGCTGGGAATGCCGGGTGGGAAAGCGGCGGAGCGCAGGAGCAACAGGGGGGGGGGGCTTGCAGGAGGGGACGTATGCATGAGTTGGGTAGTCTTCATGCCATAGCCTTTTATACTTCTGAGCCAGGTGTGGTTGGTTACAGTTTCTGCGGGTGCTCGGGAGACATGGCGGGGGTCGGGCACGGTCATGGGAGGGGTGTATTGCAAGGGAGGATGCGGGGAGGGTGATGGGTGCAGGGGTGCCGGGCAGACTGTCACCCTGAAAGGTGGGAGGTAATAGAGCCTGACTGGGGGGAACTTGGGGGCAGTGGGGCAGAGGGTGTGCGGTTTCCAAGGGGAGGTTGGGTGCGGCTGCACCCGAGGCTGGGCCCAGGGCCACCTGACAGACCTTGCAGCGGCGCGCATGAAGGATGGTGGTACGGTTTGGTTGCTATTCAGGAGGATGGAGGTGTTGCCGGGCTCGATCTGCTAGCGGGGGGCTAGTTGTGGAGAGTTGGGAAGGAAGCAGAGGTTTCAGTGAGCGGGGGCTTGGGGGCAAATTAGGGATGGGTGACTCGCATGGCTCGGGAGGTGGCGGAAGGGGGATGGGTACAGTGGGCGCCCAATAGGGGGGATTGTGTCCCGGACTGCGGGAGGTTTCAATGGAGGGAAGGAATGCTGGGAGGGGGGGTCGGGAGCAAGAGGTGGTGGAAGCAGGTAACAGTGGGCGGGGTCGCTGTCTCAGGGGAGGAGACGAGCTTGTGGGCAAGGCTGGGTAATCCAAAAATCAAAAACACATACACGCTGACTAGGGTTATAAAGCAACAAAAGCGCGCCTGGGCACCGATTTAAGTGGCTAGGGAAGAGGCGGCAACGGGTCGGAATACAGGGTAAAGGAGGGAGGGACCGGATTGGGGGATGAGGCCGTCCAAGAGGAGGAATTTCTCGATTAAGGAGATCAGGGCGGGCGGGGGATGACCAGTTGGGCGGTCCGTTAAAGCTGGGCAGTAACGAACGCTATGCTTTCCTTCCATGGGGAGGCGGACGGTCTTGCATTTTAACAATTGTGGCGGAGCATGGCGGCTTTTATAACAACTTCAAGCTCGATTTGTGTTTAATGCTAGACTTGTATTTGTATACTACGGTACGGCTGCATTAAAAATACATGCAGTTACGGTTGGAAGGCAAAGTTGTGGGCCTCGAGCACGGCATGGGGGAAGGCTATGTAGGGGAGTTAGGAAGCCACACCCGTCCGCGTCTGGAATAGTTGGATCCAGCGCCTGAATGGTTGCAATGAATGAGCTTGTCCTCTTAGGCGGGGCCAGGCTTTGTCAGGACAGTGCTGCCGAGTGTTAATGCTGCCGTGTTTGGAAGCCCCTCTAGCAATCCCTCTTATGAGAAAAATTAAGGATGTTGCACATGTGTAGCAAGGGGGTCATGTCCGGTCAGCGGCTGTGTTGAAGCGCGCGCTTGGGAGAGCAAGCCCGCGAGCGATGCGAGGAATGCGCGTGCGGCCGTGAAAGTAAAAGACAAGACAAGCCCGGCCTCAAAAGTGGTGCACGCACGAGCGCCCACTGCGGCGAAAGTGAGAGCACCGCGTTTTAATGACCCGTGACGGAGTAAAGACAGATGGCGGCTGCGCGAGTGCACGCGCGTAACCGCAAGCTTGAGGCCACCAAAAGCCCCGGAGACAAGCATACAAACTGTAACCGTTATTGGAAGCCGCTTTTAAAAATGGATGATTAATATACTGAACACATCGCCATGGCTGATATATACCGAACAGTTTAAAAGCCAAATCCTGAGACGGCAAAGAAGATCACTAAAAAGCCAAATTTGTGTTCTCTTTGAAGACACTTTTCATATCAAACTCGCATGATGAGAATTCCTTTTACTATTAATGTATTGCATTGATATGTTTTATAATAAAACCAGTATACTTCAAGAAAAGAAACAATAGAATAAACTAAGAGGAACGCCAGCATTAAAACTCACATACCAAAGTGAATAGACCGACTTAAAGATTACATTTCGATACATACAAAACATAGTGTAAGAGCAAACTATCGCTATCGACCTAGTGTAGGTGCGAGGATTGTAGTCGGACAAAAATATGTCCCTATTCTATTAAACGTATCCTGGAAGCCTTTAATCACGTAATGAAGGCTGTCAGGTGTCGCCAACCAATACATTTCTTAAACCCATTAGAATATATGAATCTGATTTATATTTCCAGATGTGGTTAACTTGCATTCATGGACTCTGGTGCTTGACTTTGCCATCAGTTGAGATGGAATATTGTTGTAGAGATGTTTTTTTCCCTCACTATAAACCTGGTTCCCATTACCACTTTGATCCTGTGACTTGCTAAATCCCGAAAGGATTTTACAGTGAGCACGTAGCAAAGATGAGATATGGCTTAGAGGACACTGAATCATAAGAATGTCCAAATCGATGGGATAAAATGAAGAAAGATTGTAGAGTGGGCACATACATTGTTTAGTTAAGCACTGAGCAATGCTAGCAAATCTGGACAATTTTCTAACGTTCCAGGCCATGTCATGTGTTTAACTACAAGGAATGTTCTCACGGTGCAAACCTTTGCTAGTAACTAATGAATGGCACACAGTGATAGAGAAACATGAGTTTGTAGTCAATATTGTGACTAACATGACTAACTGAACCAGTTTCTTGGTATCAGGTAAAAGCTGGTATGAGTACTACTCCAAACATATTCTTGAAAGAACATTTTGAGACCAGAGAGGAAAGACCATGGAGAGACCTGGGAAAGATGTTAACAGTGAATCTGCTTTTCACTAACCACGCCATTTTCAATGCAGAGCAGATTTCAACTCCGCTTTAAGTTTGCCGTTTTCTAATTTGAAGAGACACCTTAATATGGTCTTGAGTGCTACTTTTAGTACTTACTTCGGTCACAAAATAAGTCTCACAGTACTTTGTACCACCTAATTCTCCATTTCTTGTTAGCCCACAGTGCGAAGGCACTTTAATTTTTGACATGTGAAGCAGAAAACGGTTGTGTGAACACGAGTGTGTCTAATATAGAACGAATCGCATATCATGCCTAATCTTCACGGTTACATTGTATTACTTTCTCATCAGCAGTGGAAGGCAATCTGTGGTGTGCATGCACTACTTAAGTTGATAGCTTTACAAGAGAAATTGTGAAAATAAATTCTGTATGCGGAATGATCTTACTAAAAATATGATACTGAATAAAAATTCTGCTTTGTGTGGAACCTGTTAAATTTCAACACAGCTGTCTTCCTGTGAACCTGCAACACGTTTTCAAGGCACCAACCACACTGCCACTCATCAACTCACGTTTGACCCCAGTCGAGAAACTGCAAGGTAATACAGGAAACGCACAAAACAGCAACTACTGAAATACCCCACGTCTTCACCGAGCACCTTCAAAAGTACCATGATAATTTAGCAAGTACTGCGGCCACCTGTTAATGTCAGACCCAGCTGGCCTGTGCTTCAATCGAATGCCTGACCTCAAGATGAAAAAGCTAGACCATACTCTGCAAAACCTCTGACCCATCCAGCTCCTTGATCTGTGAGCAGCAAGCAGCTAAGGGTGCCGAAGATGAACTACAAGCCTTTAAACCCGCCCTCTCCCTGAGGTGAGTTTCGGAGACGTTTCAGTAACGATTTTAAAATTAAAAGAACCCCCAAAACAGTAATTACGAGTCTTACTCACCCCAACAGCTTACAGCACTATCACCAGCGCCGCCATAAGCAGCACGGCACATTACGTAGGAATAAAAAAACAAGCACGCGAGTGGTGCGCGCGCGCTTGCAAGCAGCAGGCGTGACCACACGCTCGTGCACCATGGCCTTTTGCTTGCGCGTAACCACAGGGAAAAGGCCATGACGCACGAGCGTGTGGTCAGCTTTTCAAACCCCCTAACATAAAGTCTTGCCAGAGCAGCGCTTGCGCGCTACTCGAGGCTCGACCCAAAAAATGAATTTAGTATGCCTGAACTCAGAATGATAAAATAAATCTTTTAGTGAAGTTGGTTTTAACATTCTGTGTTTGAAAATACTACTTTTAGAAAGTAGGTATTTTCTTGCCTAACCATCCAGCTGCCTCTGCTAGGTTGTGTATTGCTTGTCTGCTTTGTGAGTGACAGGGGGGTCAGGCACAGACACTTTCTGCCTTCAGAGAACAAAGACTTTTTGGGTATAAATATTGGAGCCCAGACCCCAAGACTTTAGATCACTTCTGGAACAACAAGACGAACCTTTGCCAAGGAGAAGAACCAAGGAAGCTGCAGGAGTTTGGACTGCCCCTCTGCCAGTGTGCTGTTTGCTGGGTTGGCCTGCAGTGGTCTTCATTGCCAAGGAAAGGAGAAGGAACTTTCAAAGGAACTTCATCATCTTGCAGAATATTACTCCAAGGGCTTGAACTAGAGCTTGCCTCCTGCTGAAGTCTCAGGGCTACAAGACTTCACCACCAGCTCCCTCCTGAATTCCCTTGCTGGGGATTCTGTCTGCAGAAGCCTGTGTGTCGCTGGGAGCTGGAAGCGCGACTCAACGAGAAGAAGCGTGTCGCTGTTGCCGTCGCATCGCCGGAGAAGCGTGTCGCCGCCGTCGCATCGCCAGAGAAGCGTGTCTTCGTCGCAGCTGCCTGCCGTCGCATCACCGGAGAAGCGTGTCTTCGTCTCAGCTGTCTGCCGTCGCATCACCGGAGAAGCGTGTCGCCACCGCAAGGGTCGCCGTCGCATCACCGGAGAAGCGTGTCGCCGTCGCAGCTGCCTGCCATCGCATCACCGGAGAGGCGTGTCGCAGGGCCTGTCGCGGCTCCAAAGTACAGAGTTCGCCGCATGGCCGTCGGGCGTGCACGCATCATCTTCACGTCGTCGCATCGCATCAAGGGCGCACTCTCATCGCATCACACCGGATCGTCGCATCGCATCGAGACGCCTGCTCAACGCATCGCCCTCCCTGCGGACCCTTTTGTTTGTTTTGCGTTACGCATCCAAGGTACTTTTGTGAGAAACGTGTCGCATTTATCATCAACTTGAACTAAGTTACTTCTACCATCTTTAAGTCTATTTTAAGTACAGTATTGTGGATTTTTGTCGTTTGTGGTCTTGTGTTAAGTCTATATAAAGAATACTTATTTTTATAAAACCTGTGTGGTGTCCATCTGTAGTGTTTTCACTGTATTACTGTATGTGTTCACAAATGCTTAACACACCACTGCCTCTGAGATAAGCCTGTCTGCTCGTGCCAAGCTACCAAGAGGGTGAGTAGGGGTTATCCAGTAGTGTAATCCCCTTTCCCTGACTAGAAGCAAGGGTCCCTATTTGGTCAAAGGTGTATACCATTGCCAACTAGAGACCCGCAGTTCTAACATTCTCCATGCAGGCTGTATTGGAGAACATGCAAAGTGTGTATGACTGTTTGGCCAGCCCAAGAGGACCGGTCAAACATTCATGCGCACTTTACAGAGTGCCACCACTCCTTACCCTGCTCCGAGAGCAGAGCAGCCACGCCCGCCCCGCTAAGACGCAGGAAAAAAAATTATAATAACGTCCAGTTATTCTCATTTTATTTTTTATTCATTTCCATTGCTAAAAGCATTGGGGCGACGCGCCTCAGCGGAGAAGACGCCACTGCTGGAATCACTCATTAACCAAGTAGTACAGCAGATGTCAAGTCTTGTACACCACCGCTGACCACCAATGTAGGAAGCTGACTCTTTATATGGTATACCAAAAAGAGGTATACTGTGCAAAGAATCCAAGTATTCCCTTACCAGTGGACAGGGCCTTGCTCTAGCAATCCCAAGGTGCTCTTCTAGGGGGTAGTGTGGTCAAGCAGCCTTAGGTTTATCAGAGAGGAGTGTTAGACATCTGCAAATACACATAATAGTCAATAAATTATGCACATGACTCACTGAGGAGATCCACACCAATTTATAAAAATAACACATATCTTTATATATGTTTAGGCTCCAGAATCAATACAATCAAGTAAGAACGTTTTTCAAGAGGAATACTTTTGCATTCAGGTACAGTACACTGACTTATGAGACCAATCTCCTGGACTTAAGGTGAGTATGGGGCAAGGTCCAAGGCAGCACCAACAGGTCCCCTCGGACAGCACTGGAGTGGCCTGTGCAAAGGTGCTTTTCAGCATCGGGTGCCCAATGTTATCCTATGGGGATCGGTCTGCTTGAAAAGAGGCTGCAGGCTTGCACTGGGAAGCCAGTTGGTCTGAACCATAAAGAGGGCTCAAGTCTCACGATGCTTGGGGACGTGAGGACACCTTTGGTCCTCTTCTCCATGGGCCACGGGCCAGGGGTGCAGAGGTGTCTTCAGGCATCATCGGACTTTTATCACTGGGAGCACTCAAGGTAGAGGGGGCCTGCAAACAGAAGCTGCAGGTGGCATCAGGAAGTCCACAGTGGGCAAGTCCAGGGTGGGCTTTGTCAATGGAGGGCCGGGGGACTACGCTGGCACCATTGGCCTACTTCTGCTCGGACTAGGCTGCACCGGTGCAGTGGTGCTTTCGGGTATTGGTGGTCCTGAGTCCTCACAGGTCTCTTTGGGTGCCTGCAGGATGCAGGGAAGCAGCGCCAGTGCTCCATGGGAGTTTCTGAGTCTTGGCAGAAGTGCTGGCAGTCCTCCCGGGCTTTTGGAGGCACAGCAATTTGCAGGATGAGTCAACTTTGGCGCAAATGTTGGGAACTGCAGACCGGCCTGCAGGGTTGGCGCCAAGTCAGCTGCTTCTTCCACAGTTCTTGCTTTTTGTGGCTCTCCCAGCCCTTCTTCTTTTGGTCGGCAGGATCTGATTCTCTGGTGCCAGGGTTCCTGTAAATACTGAATTTAGGGGCGTTAGGGGAGGGGAGGGTAGTAGCCAATGTGCTATCTACACTTGGGGTCACTACGCACCCTTTATGACCACTTCCTTGGGGAGGTGGCCATAACCTTGTCCCAGAATTCCTGATTTTACCATCACCAATATGGCTAACTTTGAAAAGTTGCCTCCACTTCAGGTAGCCCACCTTAGGGGTGGCACTAGCCTGAGGGTGGACATGCCTATCTGACTAGATAAATCTGCCGGCTGTCCAGGTGCCAAATGGCTCTGGACAAAGGGGGTCAGCTTCTTCTCCTGTGAAAGAAACCAGATGTGCTTACCAAGGTAGGCGCTTTGAAGCTCCCCTGCCTTGGAATGTTAATCTGCAGGTCGTCCTGTGGGTGGAGGTGAAAACACCCCCTCCCCGGGCAGGCCTGGTTTCTAGCCTCGCCAAAGCAAAGGCCCTCACCCTTGGGGGGGGGGGGGAGGGGAGGGGGGTGTCAGAAGCTAGTCTCTGAGGGCGGGCTGATGAAAGTCAGTCAGTAAGCAACATGGGCGGGTAGGTTTTCAGGTAGCACCTCTAAGGTGCCCTCTGGGTGCATGTATGCATGTATTACTAAATCCGACACTGGCATTGGTGTGGGTCTATTAATACGAGATGTGTGATACCAAACTTCCCTCTTTTCAGTGAAGCCATCATGTACCTGGGGAACTCGTTTTTACCGGTGTCCAGCACATGTTTTAAAATGGCTTCCCTGTTCACTTGGTACAGCTGTATTGGAACTGACCAGCATAGGGGCATATCTGCTCATGCAGATATTCCCTCACATGTAATATGAGGCACCCTGCCTTAGGGCTGTAAGGGTGACTTACAAATATTAAATGCAGTGTTAGGGGACATGGCACACAGGGATGTGTGTTATGTCGGGTTTTCACTTTTGTCTGCACCAAGACGCGCAGTCTACAGTGGCACTTTGCATGAGCTTGGTGAGGGGTCCTTTAGGGTAGCACAATTTGTGCTGCAGCCCATTGGGAACCTCTTTAGTGCCTCAGGCCCTATGTACCATTTACTAGGGACTTACAGAGGGTACTAAAGATATAGCAAATTGGGGAAAACAATTGCACAGTTTTTTTAAAGAGATCTGGCACTGGGGACCTGGATAGCAGGAACCCAGCGCACTTACAGTCGGAATCACATCAATTACCAGGCAAAAAGTGGGGGTTGACCATGTCAAAAAGGGCACTTTCCTACAGATAGGTGCATCCTATCTCCAGTTCCTATAGGAGGCTGCCGGGACAGGAGGCAGTTAGCCTTTATTGTAATGATTTATTTCGGCAGCTAGCCTGGTGAGACGAGAATTGGTGACCTTGCTATTTCCTTGAACACACAACTTCATTGTCAAACAAGTATGTTGGTGTGTACCATCTCTGAAACTCATAATAAGTTTTACATTCTGCTTTGCTAGAATTGGAGAATTAGACTAGCACTTAGAAGTAGCAAAGAGAGAGTGTAGGTGGTATATAATATTTACTCTTTCAGCAACCTTTGCTGCTGCCATATTATCTGTCTTCATTGTGGCTATAATTTATATTGTGTGCACTAGACTAGAATTTTAGTTTTAAAAATGTATCCTTTGTGTTCTAACTTTTTTTAGTGCATTTTCTTTAATGCATATGGGTTTGGGGTTCCACTGATCCCTGTAACATCCCATGTATTTGATTGTTACCTAGAGCCCATCTCACTCAGATATTGGTCAGTGGGTTGTGCATCATCTTTTGTTGAGAGGATAAGCTTCACCAGATCAGGTCATTGGAGGACACCTGCCGCCTTCAGGCCATTCCCAACAACATCCCAGAAAAATCGTCCTAGCAGCCCAAAACACCAGCCAACGGAGATGAACACAGATGGTGTTGGATGGTGAGCGCCCAAGCAGATTTATGCCTGTACCCCGCAATTATAGCCCAGGAGTGACAAGCCGTCATTGATAGCCTCATGGGAGATACAGATTGCGCAGAAATTGAATGAGCTGGGACCACCCGCAATTGAGCTGGATGGCTCTCTGCTTTTGGTGCATGTCCCTTGTATCTCCAGGGATGGTAGTGGGTGGCAGAGGGGAGGGCAGCACCGCTTGCTACATGAACTGCGGATGGCCTCGCCCATACCACCGGGCTTGGCTCTCAGAAATTACACACTTTGACCAATGTTGATTGGACTTCTTGGTTGTTTCCATGGTTGTATGGTTTGCATGGGTAAGGGAGGGACCACAATCACACCTAGCATTGATACATATAAGCCACTGCTAATGACTTTTGAATTAGAACACTGATCAGCTCATCATAGCAGGATAAGCAGAACCCCACTGCATATCCTTGGGCTGGGCCGGGAGCTTATGGTCTTACAACCCCATACTCAGATGATTCAAATTCATCAGCCTCAATGTGCTAGTTCTTAATAACACCAAGAAGAGGAGGACAGTGCTCTCTATGCTGGAGCAGGTGGGGGGTGAGATCTGCCTTATCCAGGATACTCATTTTGTTGCACATGATGAGAAAACCATGCTTCCCATATCAATATTTTTCCTCTGGTCCAACCAAGAAGGTGGAGTAGCCATTTTGTTCTCAAGCTTTTTTGCCAGGACGATCGAGAACAAGGTGGCGGAGATCAGGGGCCAGCTACTGGCTCTGCTTATCAGGGTTAGCGGGTTTCCACTCATGACAGCGACTATCTATGCCCCGAATGACCACTAGGAAAAGTTCCTGAAACAGGCGGTTCTGGATATAATGGAGACTCCTGACCACAAAATCCTTATAGGTGGGGACCTCAATCTAGTAATTAAAAATGAGCTAGACAGATCCGGGCAATGCTTTGGTCAAACTGGGCTCTATCCAGGGAGGGTAAAGAATGGTTACAAGAGGTAGAGTTAGGTGACTTGTGGTGGAAGGAAGGGAATTTTGCTGTATGCCAATGTTGTAGAGTCTGTCGATGAAAGTGTGGTGGGAGACAGTGTCGAACGTAGCAGAGAGGTTGAGGACGATCAGGGCCACAGTTTCTCCGCAGTCGAGGAGAGTTCTGATGTCATCTGTGGCAGCAATCAGCGCGGTCTCAGTGCTGTGGTTGGCACAGATTCCTAATTGTGAGGCGTCGAGTAGGTGATTTTGTTCCAGGTGTTCAGTGAGCTGTTGGTTGATGGCTTTCTCGAGTACTTTAGCTGGGTAGGGGAGCAGGGAGATCGGTCAGTAAATTTTGAGGTCGCTGGGGTCGGCAGAGGGTTTCTTTAAGAGGTGTCTGACCTCTGCGTGTTTCCATCTGTCCGGGAAGGTTGCTGTGGAGATGGAGGTGTTGAGGATGCTGGTGAGTTCCGTGCCGATAGGGTTGGTTCCGAGGTTGAAGAGATGGTGGGGGCAGGGATCGGTGGGCGCCCTTGAGTGGATGGACGACATGATAGCTGTGGTGGTCTGAGTGGTGAGCGGAGACCAGGTGGTGATCGTTCAGTTGGTGTTCGCTGGTTGGTTGAGGTTGTTGAGGCTGAGAGTGGTCGGTTGGGGGTCGAAGTTGTTGTAGATGGTGGCAATCTTGCTGTGGAAGTAGTCCGAGACTGTGTCGCAGAGTTTTTGGAAGGGGTGGATAGTGTTCTCTGTGGCTTTCAGGTTGGAGAATTCCTTGACTATTTTGAAGAGTTCCTTCGTGTGGTTGTCTGTGGTATCAATGCGGGCAGTGATGGCTGCTCCTTTGGCTTCCTTGATGCGCAGGTGGTAGTCGCTGAGGGCTGCTTTGTGAGCGTCTCTGTCGGAGGGGTTCTTAATGATGTGCCATCGCTTCTGGAGTCGGTAGCAGATGAGCTTGATGGTTCTGAGCTCTGGGGTGTACCAGTTGTTTTTTTTTAGGTTTTGTTGGCTTTTGCTGGTTTCAGCAGGGCGGCTCTGTCAGTGCATTTGGTGATCCAGGTGGAGAGGTTTAGGACGGCCTGGTCAAGGTCTGCTTAAGCTTCGGGTTGGATGGTGCTGAGGACCTGTGTCCACTGAGTCCCGGTTACCTTGCCCCAGGTGCGGTGAGTGGAACTGTGGTGCTTGGCGATGGTATGCTGGGATTCGGCGATGATGAAGTGGACAATGACGTAGTCAGTCCAGGTGAGTTCTGTGACATTGCTGAATTTGATTCCGTCGCTGGAGGTGAAAATGGAGTCAAGTGTGACCAGTTGGGTGAGGCCAATGTTGTTCAGGTTCTCCAGCAGGATGATGGAGTTGGCATCTTTGGGGTCGTTGACATGGAAATTGAGATTGCTGAGGACGTAGTGGTGGGAGTCGATGGCTCGGGGGGCGATGAGGTTGGATATTGCGTTGCAGAAAGCTGGTAAGGGTCCCGGGGTTCTGTAAGCGAGAGTACCTCTTTTTGTGGTCTTAGTTAGTCTTTAGCCGGAAGTTGAGATGTTCCATGAGAGGCAATGGATTGGCGTTGGTGATGGTGCATTGAATGGTTTCCCTGAAGATGATGGCGATGCCCCCACCTTGTTTGTTATTAAGGTCTTGGTGTTTCATCTTGTAGTGGTGGCAATGTCGGGGTTGGAGGAGGGGTTGAGCCACGTTTCGGTGATGAAGGCAACGTCAGGGTAGAGGGTGGAATGGTGCCCAGATTTCCGTGGTGTGTTTGCAGAGGGAGCGGGCGTTGAGCAGGATGTATTGGAGCGGTCCCGAGTTCTTCATAATTTTCTGAAAGGGCTGGTGGTCCTGTGTTGCATGAGAAATGGCAGTGGTGCAGGTGAAGGGTCCTTTGGTTGGTTGGTCGCAGGGAGGATGTGCAGCAGTTGTTGTTCTGGTGTCCAGGGTATAGGGCAGGAGCTCCTTGGTGGCGTAGCGGTGGATGGTGGGAGGGCCCGGGGTCCTGGCGCTGGGCGTGGTCCACGGGCACAGAAAAGCTTGTCTTTGGCACACCAGCAGCGTGTCTTTTGCGAAGCCACGCAGCGGCCTCCATTAGTAGTCCTGGGAGGTGGGAGGGACTGGCATGGAGGCAGGAGCAGCAGTAGTTGGAAAATGGCAGGGGGGGGGGGCAGTGAGCCGAGCACTGAGAACACAAAAACACAGAAAATGCCAAAGAAACTAACAGAAACAACAGAGCTAAGTCCAACTAAGCAAAAGATACAAAGTGGCAAATGTTACTCGCACAGCCTAACATTCCAGCAATGAGAATATGTGACCAGCAATGAGTGAGATACCATGCCGGGCAGCGGGACCAAACCTGGGGCCTCGAGGGTGGAAAACACAGCAGAGTCTAGCTGAGCTAGGTAGCGGCAGCAGGGGAGCGCCACACGAGACCAGGGGTCAAGGGCTACTCACTGGGCCCGCGTTGCGGCCTCCATTAGTAGTCCTGGGAGGGGCTGGCAGGGAGCGGGGAAAGCAGTGGGAGCGGGAAAATGGCAGGAGTGGGGGGAGGGGACAGTGAGCCGAGCACTGAGAACAGTTCATAAGTTATTATGCAAATATTTAGTTTTAGCCTATGTGCCTAGAGTTGTAGAGTTGCATTCTGAAGTGAGTTGGGCACCACCACAATCCAGCATGGCCTTGGATGTGTATAGTACATAGACATTGCTTGCTGGAGCTCAGTTCTTTCCTTTATTTGTTTGCTAACAAGACATATAAAGCTTTCTCTGAAACCTGATTTGAAATCTACTTCTAATTGCAGGTCTTCACCTTGTAGAAGTCTTCTAAAATCTATGATGTCCACACAAAGCAACATTTCCACTAGTGGGTCAGAGATTCCCCTGCTTAGGAATCCACTAAAGACACCCAGGCTTCTGACGTTTGAGAGTCAGTCATATGCATCTGAGAATACAACTGAGAGTCCCTTCAGTGTTTCTGACTCGCCAACGTATGACCATCCATGGAATGAGTCTCCAGTATCTAAGAGTCCTTCGCACGTATCTGAGTCTACAACTGTGAATCAATTCTATGTAACTACATTGCTAACATATGAGCATCCATCATACGTATCGGAAACTCCAACCTCTGAGAGTCTTTATGTATCTAAGTCTCCAACATCTGAGTTTACACTTGAGAGTCCATTCCAAACTTCTGAATCATCAAACCATGAGCATCCATCGCATCTATATCAGTCACCACCATCTGAGAGTCTCTCTCATGCATCTGAGTCTACAATATCTGCATGTCTATCATATGAATGTGAATCTACAATTGAAATTCCATCTTATGCATCCCAGTTTTCAGCATCGGAGCATCCATCCCATGCATCTCGGTTTCTATCATCTATGAGTCCTTTTCATGCACCTGAGTCTACATCTGTGTGTCCATCACATGAGTTTGAATCTACAATTAAGATGCTATCTTATGTACCCCAGTCTCCAACATCAGAACATTCATCACATGTATCTCAGTCTCCCTTATCTCATGTCTCTGAGTCTACAACATCGGAGAGGCCATCACATGGGTTTGAGTTTACAATTAAAAGTCCACCTTATGTATCACTATCTCCAACATCTGAGCATCCATCACATGGATCCCATTCTCCATTATCTGTGAGTCTATCTCATGTATCGGAGTCTATAATATCAGAGAGTTCATCACAAGCATTTGAGCATACCGTTGAGATTCCAACTGATGTATCCCAGTCTCCAACATGGGAGTATCTATCTCATGGATCTTGTTCTCCATTATCTGTGAATCTTTCTCATGTATCTGAGTCTACAATATCAGCGAGTCCATCACAAGCCTCTGAGTCTACAGTTGAGATTCAATCTTATGTATCCCAGTCTCCAACATGGGAGCATCCATTGCATGGATCTCATTCTACATTATCTGTGAGTCTACACCACCTGAGAAACAATCACATCTATTTGAGTTTACAGCTGAAAGTCATTCTTATGTCTCCAAATCTCCAATATCTGAGCATCCATCACATGCATCTGAGTCTCCATCATCTGTGAGTCCTTCTCATGCATCTGAGTCTACAGTTGAGATGCCTTCTTATGTAACCCAGCCTCCAACGTCGGACCATCCATTGCTTGTATCTCAGTCTACTTTATCTCATGAGTCTGCAACATCTGAGAGACCATCACATGGTTTTGAATTTACAATTAATAGTCCTTCTTATGTATCCCTATATCCAACATCTGAGTATCCTTCACATGGATCTCATTTTCCATTATCTGTGAGTCTTTCTCATGTATCTGAGTCTACAATATCAGCAAGTCAATCACAAGCCTCTGAGTCTACAGTTGGGATTCCATATAACGTATCCCAGTCTACAACATGGGAGCATCCACCACATGGATCTCATTCTACGTTATCTCTGAACCTTTCTCATCTATCTGAGTCTACCACATCTGAGAAACAATCACGTGCATTTGAGTTTACAACTGAAAGACATTCTTATCTCTCCAAATCTCCAACATCTGAGCATCCATTGCATATATCTCAGTCTCCATCATCTGTGAGTCCTTCTCATGCATCTGAGTCTACAGTTGACATGCCTTCTTATGTAGCCCAGTCTCCAACATCAGACCATCCATTGCATGCATCTCACTCTCTATTATCTCATGCATCTGAGCCTGAAACTTCTGAGAGACCACCACATGAATTTGGGTTTTCAATTGAAAGTCCATCTTATGCATCCCGATCTGCAACATCGAAGTGTTCATCACATGTATCTCTGTTTATATTGTCTCATGTGTCTGACTCTATGGTGTCTGAGAGTCCATCATGTGCATTTGAGGGGCTGGGGCTGGGTGCTAAAATCATAGCATATGCTGACGATACCCAGCTTCTATTCACATGGAAGAAAAATGATGTATCCCCGGATTCAGCTAAAAACTGCCTGACGGAAGTTTTCAAATGGTTAGCGCGGGCCCAACTCAAATGCAATGAGGATAAGTCTGAGGTTCTCCTCTACGGGTCCTTCCCGCAGAATTTTAGGGAGGACCTGTGGCCCGAGGGTTACCCCATGCCAAAATCTAGGGGCAGTCCAGTAAAAAACTTGGGGGTCTGGTTTAGTGAGGACCTTAGATTTTTATCGCAGATCAATAAACTGGCGGGAGTGTGCTTCGGCACACTGAAACTTCTCAAGAAATTTCTGCCGCTACTCCCTAAAGCGGCAAAAGAAATGGTGACCCGAGCTCTCATTCTTTCGCGGCTGGACTATGCCAATGTCCTTTACATCAGTCTCCCTGGCTACCAGCTAAAAAAGTTACAGATTGTTCAGAATGGGGCCGCTAGAACGCTACTGGGTATTCCGGGTAGATCCAGCACTAAGCATCTTCTTCGTGATTTGCACTGGCTTCCGGTTGACCAGCGTGTTCTGTTTAAGGCGCTTACCATTGCTCACGGTGCCCTCTATAAATCAGGACCCCTGTATCTCAGGAGGCGCTTTGACTTCTATGTGCCACCTAGACACCTTCGCTCTACGGGATAATGTCTCACTGTTATTCCGCGCCACCGCCTCGTGAGAATGGGAGGCAGCTCCCTCTCTGTCAGGGCGGCCAAGGCCTGGAACAGTCTGCTCTTCGAGCTTAGCAACAACTATGAAATCAGGCTGTTTAAGAAGCAGCTAAAAACCTTGCTTTTTAATTAATTCTCCTGCCGTGGCATACTCCACCTGTCTCCCCAGAATGGGCTTTCGCGCCGGGACACTTCCGGGTATCCGTGCGCGCTACAAATGGCGGATAACATAACATAACATTTGTCTTTACAATTGACAGTTTGTCTTATGTATCTAAATCTCCAACATCTGCGCAACAATCACATATATTTCAGTTGCCATTATGTGTGAGTCAATTTCATACACCTGTGTCTGCATCATTTGAAAGTCCATGAAATGCATTTGCGTCTACAATCATGAGTCCTACTTATGTACCTCAGTCCAACAAGTGAGCGCCCATTACGTGTATCTGAGTCTACACTGGTGAATTTCTCATATACATCTGAATTACTAACAGCTGAGACCTCTTATCATTTATCTGCATCTTCAACCCCACAGAGCCCATCACATGTATTCTTATTCCTAAAGTCTGAGTGTCCATTGCATGTATCTCAGTCCGCAAGATCAGAGAGTGCATTGCAAGTCTATGTCTTCAACATCTGTGTTGTGCCCTGCATATAGAGACACTGGAAACCATGTTGTATATTCTGAAGTCGTCTTTATTAGTTGCAGTTCAGGGTTGTATCAAACATAGTCCAGCCAGCTCTAGTCAGGTACTAGCCATGTACCAGCTCCTACATCACCTGCACCAGCCCCACCAGGAGCAGCCTGCCTAGCTGCTCAGCCCATCTTCAACTGTCACCACACAGGCACCCAGGCATTCCATTCATCACAGTCACACCAACATTCCGTTACCATCTCTCACTCTGGCTGAGCAGCTAGGAAGACCTAGGCTGATTACAAATGAATGCAATACTTAGGATATAACAATCTGTGAATCCATCGCATGTATGCAAGTCTTCAAAGTCAGACGTGAAATAAATATGTCATTTCCATCTGAGTGCCCATTGCATGTAGATGTTACCAAGCACCAGAAAACTGGTCACTACCAAACACGTATGAGGCATGGAAGAATCCATCTCATGTTTCTGGGACCATTTTATGTATGTTCAACATGTGACAGTCAAAAGGAAGTATCTGAGTATCCAACATGTAATACTTCTGTGCATGTACTGTGAGCGAAATGATGACTTACCAGGTTAAATCTAAAATTAGCTCCTGAATATTGAGCATTTCAAGTGACTAAGAACTATTCTTAATGATAAAGGAGCTATTTAGTGAACATGCACTGCTATTAAAGAATAACATTTCTACAAAAACAGCATATGCAATTTCTATGTAATTATTGTTTATAAACAAATCCTTCGAATTAGTTTCTGAATTCCTTACAGACAACTCTTAAAGTAGTCCTGTATATGAACTATGCACAATGGGAAAACATTTATTTAGTGTATGTATTTTTTTTTAATATGTTTATTTTGTTTATAAGTACAAAAATAATTAGGTGCGGACATGCACCTGTACCAGTAAAAAAAAACATCAGAGGGAGGTTAACATTACAGCAGGGCATCATGCACACATAATGTAGGGCTTCCGGCTATACATTAACTACAATGAGAGACTTGTGATTTGCACAACAGCATCATCGCATCGGCATAAAGATGGTCATGTTGGAGGCCTAGTCTCACAATCAATAAGGTCCAAATCATAATATTGTATCCAGTGTCCCCATACTTTGTAGAATTGTGGGGCCATCCCCTAATCTTGTAGGTGACTTTCTCTACGGCCATATACATGTCCATCCCCTTCCTCTACTCTTGTAAAGTAGGGACCTCCGGCACTCCCCAGTGCTGGGCAACATCCCTCTTCGTCACCACCAAACCCAGGTTACTGAAGAGGAGTTTGGCCCGTGGAACATCTACATCATTTGGAATACCTAGGAGAATGTACTTTGGCTCAAGTGGGATATCAACTCCCAGTATGTGGCGTAATTCTCGTACTATCTTGATCCAATAGACCTGAATGGCTGGGCAGCCCTACAACGTGTGCAGGAAAAGTCCCTGAGTTGTACTTTTTTCACCTCAGTTTGGTGTATGCTAAATGAAAAAAAGTCAGAATGTCTGAAATACTTCTTTAATCCATTAATCATTTTTACATAACTTTTACATGTAATTAAAGACAGCTTAATGGTAGTACAAAATATAGACTTATGGTGTATTGAAAGAGCATCTGCTGGTAGTAGTCTTCCCTAAGGTCACCACACTGTTTTACATTATCAGTGAATTTAAATAACTCCCTTCTTGTTTCTATTTCGATTCATGTATGTTCAGTTCAGTTCATAATCTTTATTTCGATCGCCAAGATCACAAAAGACATTCACAACAATACACACTGCATTCCAATTGGGGGTGCATACACCCTATGGTCATAGTTATTAGCATATATACATAGTTAATTTACAATTAGAATTTAAGGGCTTCGAGGCCATATATAAATTGAAAAATTCAGAGCTAGTCATAAAACCATTACATCTCATATATAAAACATTAATATAAGAACTTTAAAATTCTTATTTCATAAAAATGTCATAAAAAGACCAGTTAAAAAAATAAAAAGAAAGAGAAAAAATATGCAACAGCGAGTGGCCATAAAAAGTGTGCATGGAAACTGTCGAATCTACAGCAGTATATACAGCACTAGAATAAAAGTGGAATTCTATAGCTATGACCATGATTGTGCCAGACAGAAGTTTACATTAGATATTACTAGCCAGGCAACCAATATGACATTTGCCTAACCATGTTATACGTCAACTTACTCTTTTTGTTAATCACTAGGTTCAATGGGCACGGGGGTCTTTAACATTTTTTCACGAATTGACCACATCCAACTTAGGAATTTGGCAGTTGCTATTACACACGATTCATTTGTGTTGGTCAACAATATTCTCATTGCAGTGGTGCTGCACCTAGTACCCATATTTCTGCATAAAGGTTTCAACCATTTATTCCGGAGGGCCTTATAGGCCAGGCAAACAAATAAAATATGTGAATAGGTCTCCTCAAATTCTACACACAAATGGCACTTGCTATCATTTAAATTATGCCATTTGCACGTAAAGGAGTTCACTGGTAATGAACCCACCCGGAACTGAAAATAAAGTTGTCTGTCTCTGGGCTTGGCTATAACATCCCAGAAGGGCTCGTACAGAGGACGAGGCTTAAACTCTATGAATTTATCTGTCAACGTAACACTACCAGAAGTTTGGGTACTATTCATTACAACCATAGACCAGTAGATCTCTTTCATTTCTTTTTTTGAGGGGAACTGTTGACCCTCTGGATCATCCCATAAATGTCGCACTCCCATGTTGACCAATATGTTTTTCACCTTTTGCAACCATGTAAATTTTACAAGAGGTGTCGGCTTTCCAGACATCTTTAAGGGTGGCGGCATAATGTGATAGCTCAGGAGTGGTCCATAATCTTCGCCAAAAAGCTATCGGGCGAAAGCTTGCTATCTCATCCAATCTATTGCAGCCCTGTTCGTAATTTAAAGGCTTGAGTGGAGTGCTCTGAGGTAAACCGGTGACGCCTCTCAGAAATTTGTGTTGGGCTAGAACTAGTGGTGTCAAATTTTCATAACCCCAGAGTTCAGCACCATATAGTACAGAAGCTAAAACTTTGGTATTATAGATCTTCAGAATTGGGTTTATAGGCTTGGTTAATGAGGACTTATGTTCCTTCAGCAATGCACCTGCTAGTTGGCGATGTTTTAAGGCCACGGTATCAATCTGGGGTTTCCAATTAAGCTTGAAAGCGTTTCCAAGCGTGAGTCCTAAATAGTTAAAAACATCCGTTTGGTCAAGATATTCATTATTTAGGGATACCCTCCCCTTGATGGCCTGATTTTTATGAAGAACCATAAATTTAGTTTTGCTTGTGTTAATCACAAGACCACGGGCGTCAAAATTCTTCAAACCTTGCTAACGCCCGTTGCAGGCCGCTCTGTGTTTTCGAGATGACAAGTGTGTCATCTGCAAACATGAGTATAGGCGTTTTTATGCCTGCAAGGGTGGGTGCATCAGTCGGGAAAGTGTTAAAATGATTGACGACCCCATTAATGAATAGTGAAAACAATGTTGGATCCATAACACACCCTTGGCGGACCCCTTTGGATACAGGGAATCGATTAGTAATGTTGCCCTGTGTACCCCACCGGACCTGTGCAAAGTTTTCCTCGTGTAGCCTCACCACGACAGATAAAAGTTCTAGTGGCATCCCAAGATCCTTGAGGACCCACCAAAGTTGTTTACGGGAGACCAGGTCAAATGCGGATTTTAAATCCACAAAGGTGGCGTAAATGGTACCTCCCGCCAGCACTACAGCACGCCAGTATATTAATACAAAACGAAAGACCTGGTCCACCGTGCTCGCATGGGTGCGAAATCCTGCCTGTAACGATGACAATATATCATTGTCTGTGATCCATTCCTGGATTCTGTTTAGCACCATTCTTGCCATTATTTTTTTAATAGCATCAATGAGGCTTATTGGCCTATAGTTACTGGGGCTTGAATGATCACCTTTCTTGTAAATTGGTAAGATCTATGCGCCCCTCCAAGAGACGGGTATAGAAGTTCCACTGGCTATTGCATTTGTTAACTGTAATATGTACTCATGCCAGATGACCCTATCATATAAAAACAAATCTGCTGGGATGCTATCCGGGCCCGGGGCTCTTCCACTAGTAACAGCACTCAACGCTATTTCAACCTCCCCTATATCAAAGTGCAATGCAACGTCATACCACAGAATGTGGAATAGGTCTACGGTTTCTCCCTCTTCCTCTACAGCAGCAAATTGCTTGGCAAAATGTGAAACCCACATTTCAGGAGCTACATGATTTTGCAGTTGTGGTGCTTGCCCACCTCTCCCCCATTTGACCAACTGCCAGAAGTGTTGAAGATTTTTCCCTAGGCTGGCCTGATAAAGATCGTACCATCTCAGTTCGTCCCAGTCTTTTTTCGCTTTGTGCTTTATAGCTTTATACTTCTGGCGGGTTGCTTTGACGGTGGCCAAATCTGTCTGTTTAATGGCTACCACCAATGACTTGTAAGCTTCTCTACAGGCCTTATTATACTAAGTTGCTTGTTTCTCCTCCCATTTGTTGGGGTGGCTGACGGGCTTTATAAAATATTTTGGTTTAATTGTGTCTGGGTGGTGCTGGTTTGTAGCTCTGTCAAGGTGTTGATAACATCTGCCCTTATTGCTGTGAGTGTTTCTTCACTTTCCACTATTTTGTACCATTTTACCGTCCTCAGGTCATTACAAAGCACAGCATTGTTGGTGGTACAGTGTATTATTGGGGTTGGGAACAAATTATATCCTTGTGCTTTCATTTTTAATAATAGGGGATTGTGATTGCTTTCTACTCTCTCCTGGACCTCCATGTCAATGAGGGAGGCCCAGTATTCCAGATGTATGAGTATATAGTCAATACGACTCGTACTCATGCCATTGTTGAAAGTATTGGAACCCAGCTTATCTGATGGTGTTCGCCCATTTACTGCCCTGAGACCCCTCCCCATACATAATGCTTTAAGTTGTAAAGCTGCCTCCGTCCATCTCTTGATCGGAGGCGCCTCTAAAGAAGGGATGCTCCATTCCGCATCTTCTTCGGTGAGTTTGCTATCGTTTTGATCAAGGGGCTCAAAGGTGGTGCCTTTGAGCCCCTTACAAAGTTTGGGGTACCAGTGGTCCTTTCCAGGAAGTCCTCTAAAATGGCTACTGTATTAGACAGTCTTCCACCAGTAAGACCTCTAGCATAAACATTAAGGGCTATTATCTTGGCGTTGGGGTTAATCTTTAAACAGATGGCCATAATGTCAGGGCTGTCGATGTGGACCTCCCGAATTTTATAGCATAGAACCTGTTTTACCCAAATTGTCAGCCCACCTGATGGTCTACCTCTCTGCCCTTGGGATGCCGGTTTGTAAAAATTAAGATAGCCTGAACGATGTAATGGGTTTAGGGACCATGTTTCTTGGAACACGCAGATGTCATGAATCTCAATTAATTCAAGCCAGTCCTGAGACTCTAATTTTGACTGCAATCCCGCAATGTTCCAAGAAATGTATGTTATCTGAGCTGATTTTGGGGAAGATGCTAAATCTATGCTGCCTATTGGCTTGCAGGGGGTAGCATCCTTACTTACTTTGTCTATATGTGGAGTTAAGTGATTGACTAGCCCATTTTTGCTTGGATAAGGCCAGTGGACTGAAGAATATAGTCAATCGCACTGCTCCAGATAACTTAGAGGGGCATATCTATTCTCGAGGGTTACCCCTGCATTGACTATATTGCATGGTTCTTCGTCCATCCTCCCCCCTCCCCCCATAGGTGCATTTGTTTCATTAACTAGTGCTTTGGGGTGCCTATAGAAGAATGCATACACTAGTGCTCTGATTTGTGTGCCTTTAGGTGGGTCCCAACATAGATGATCTAATAGGGCATTTGATGCATAATGGTTGTTGAAGTTTATAATCACGCAATCACCCTCCATTGTTTGCTTAGTCGGTCCCAGCCACTCCACCCTTCTAGCCATTATAATTTGGTTGGCCAGTGGAACCCCCCTATTTCCCCTACTAGATGTTTGGTGATACTAGAAATGAACGACAGCAGTGGTTATCTCAACAGAATAGTCTGCACCTCTGTTATAGTTTGCACAGCAGTCGGTTATAACATGTCTTGGTGTGCTCTATGTCAACACTGTGCCGTCTCCAGTGCTACTCAGTGCAGTAAGGAAGAAATCCCTCAATGCACTTCACATTAAACCAAAACGAAGACAGAGCACACACCAATAGTAAGGACTGACCACAGAAAGTCAGTAGTGTTTTTTAATAGACAAAAATGTAGTATACACAAAAACAATCAAATTGGCAAGAGCATTGAAGTGCTTAATCATATTTCACAATGTTGACACGTAGTTGTCGTAAGATAACAGCCGACACGTGTTTCGTCGCAGATCGACTTTCTCAAGGCTTAAAATTTTCGATCATAAAATCCTGAAGTCCAACAGGGTTAAAGGCTCAAACAACGTACATCAAAAAATAATCGATTGGCTGCATGTCCATAAATATCGAGACCTCTACAAAGTATCGGGTAGATCAAAAGGTCGCAAAAGGCCGTCTTTATTTCTTCAGAATCGACGCATCAGTCGCACACAAATCTGTAACTATTTTCAGTGCTTCCCCTTGATTCGTTAAAACTGGACGTGGTCAATGTAGTGGGATCTCCGTTGTGGTAGACGGAATATCCAACCCCCGTTCAGCATTCCACTATTTGTTCTCCGACCCACCCCGACATCTGCATGCGTGTAAGGTCCGTCTCCCGTAGTAAGGTAGTACAAATCCAGAATCCGTACTAGAGGGGATGAGGCCCGTGGGAGGTGTAAAAACTGATGTGCGTTAGGAGGACTCCCCAAGTTCGGTCTACGCTGCCTAGGGCGGAGCTCCCTCCCTCCAGCCCCCTGTAAAGTTAATCATGCATTGGAAGCTGGCCCATCTGAGTGATACCATTGCATGTATCTGGGAGTCAAATATTTCAGAGTTCATTAGATGCCTCTCAATTTCTCACTCCTGAAGTCTATTGCATGTACGTTGATATCCAGCATAAGGGAGAGCATCACATGTATTTCAGTCTCCAGGATATAACAGTTCATGAGACACAGCTCAGAACCATTGCCTAAATCAGAGTCTCTCAACATCTGAGGGCGCATTGCATGTTTTTGAGGCTACAATATCTGACAGTTATAAGCATGCATTTAATTCTCTAGCATTTGAGAACTCTATCACATGTATTTGAGTCTTTGATATTTAGGAGTCCATAACTTGGATTCTGAGTCCCATAGTAAAAGATCTAATCACATGTGTGGGTACCTAAGAAATCTGGAACCCAAGACTATTTTATGTATCTGGGCGCCCAAAATCTGACATGCTGTGTCTGAAGGCCCATGCCCATTATTTGAGTCTACGAAACATGCCTGGGTCTCAATGAGTGGAAAGTCCACTGCATGTATCCCTTTGCTTTATGTCTACGAGAAAACTGCAAGTATCAGATTGTCTCAAAACTACAAGTACATCTTTTATCCAAGACTCTACAACATGCGCTCCCTTCAGTCCTTTATTGACCTTTGGACATGTATGTACATCCACCTGGACAGGCACACTGTTCCCTAGCATATGTACATAGAGCTTGAGGGCAGGATGACTTTACTTCTCTGATTTGATCCTAAATTATGGGTGACCTCAGCTCACATAAAAAAAAGCCTCAATGCTGTGGTGTACTCGCACCCCAAAAGGCAAAGATTTATGGTACCAATCAGTTCTGTGTGCCTGAGCCCTGATAGATTCCTGGGCTAAAAAAATAACATATTCTGCCAAGTTGATGTGTTTAAAGGCTAATATTGAAAGTGAGAAAGCTATGAATGAGTTAAGTGTCACTATTTAGATAGTATCATGACAAAATGCATATTTTCTGGGGTGAGTAGAACCATTTCAGTGATGGGTGGTAATGATTACCCCAATAAAAGATGAAAGCCATAATGCTCAGAAAAACTGGGTTCCTAGCATAGTTCCCTCCTGAGTGTACCAAAGCATCTACCCTTTCACACTGTTTCAAATTGGTCCCTAATAAATCAGCAAGGACCTCTTTGTCCTTGCTCCTGGGAACCCTCCACCCTGTCTCTGCATAGATCTTTCATCTGATCTACAGACATATTGCTGAGGTCTATTCCTAACCTAGTGTTCTCCGTTATCTACGTGTGCAGACTTTGTGTGTAAAAACTGGATTAATTGTACTACTGGCGTAAATTAAAAATAGTCAATGCCACACCTGCACATAAATTTAGGTGTCCCACTACTTGCCACCAATTGTCAGAACCCCTTTCAGAGGACCACAGAGCAAGCAGGCGCTACTGGGCCCAACAGCGGGGATTGGGGCCTTTTACTCCCGATGTCCCGGGGCCCGACCTACTGTGGATCCTGAGCATCTGGGCCAAGTACCCCTTCAGCACTTCACTCAGTAATAAGCTTGGTCGAGGTAAGGTGGGGGTTTAGGCCTTTTACTCCCAATGTCCTGGGGCCTGACCTACTATGGGTCCTGAGCAACTCGGCCAAGTACCCCTTCAGCACTAGACTCTTAGTAATAAGCTTGGTCGAGGTAAAGTGGGGGTTTAGGCCTTTTTCTTCCAATGTCCTGGGGCCTGACCTACTATGGGTCCTGAGCAACTCGGCCAAGTACCCTTTCAGCACTTGGCTCCTAGTAGTAGAGTAGGTCGAGCAGTCCACGGGGAGAGGTAGATTCAGGGGGTGAACACAGGCTCGCCAAAGGGTGAGTTAAGCACACAGCAGTGGAACATTACATGAGTGGCCCTGTAGGCTTCACTCCAGTGACACAGGTCCCGTTCACTCCTACTGATCACTACGCAGTATGCTACCACCACCACGCTCGTGCTACTTAACTCCTGGTAAAGGTAGTAGCCTTTCACCACCATGAAGGTAGTGCTTTGGGCACCCCTCCTTGTCCAATAAGACTGCAATCCATGAGACAGGCCTATGTCATGCACGCATGATCTGTGTTCACCCTTGACTAAAACAACCAGCACCAGGGATACAGATATTGTTGCAGCTGTGGCACTCCGGGCAGGGCTGCATGTTGGTCGCCATGCAAGGGACCTTTCCGTCCCAACTTGCGGCCTTACATCAAACGCAGTGGACTGGCCTTCCCTGTTTGTCGTGATAACTGGAGTTTGAGGCCTAGCTGCAGCAGTGAAACAGTCAGTGCCGGGGGCTTCCAAGTGGCCTACTAAACAGTTTTGAGAGGCAGAGCAGATCAGAGTATTTTAGACTATAGCCTACTGCAGAGAACACTATCAGGTTGGACAATAAGGCTCACCTCAGATAATAGTAAAACTGCAATTCTGCAGCTAGGAGACCTTATTGCCACACACCAGAGTGAGCTGCCTACATTTGGAAGGATACAGTGATGACTTTGGGAAGAAACTTCATCCCCTGCAGAGTAGCTACAAGATCATGTGACATGAGCACTCTGGCATTCGTTGTTGACCCACTATCTTGCACAAAAATGGTGTTCATTAAAGGGGAAGCAAGAAAGGAATCCCCTATTGAGGATGTGCTGCAGTATTGAGGCACAGTGAAAAAGGAAGTTGAAGGATGATCTGGGAAGAGGTCCGAAGACGACATGCAGCAATCAGGAAACACCTCCCAGGGATGATGATGCAAGGATCACAGGAGCTTTATGTGAGAATGTTTGAGAGACATTAAGACTGAAACCTGCTCTGCTCAAGATGATCTGAAGAAAGCCTGAAGGAGACTAACACAAAAATCACATCTAATGAGTCCACTCTCTAGAAGAGACACTAGATGAGAGATATTACTAGAGAAACAGGAGGATTTCGAGAACTACTCACAGCAGAACAATGTCTGGATTAGGGGTGTTTCTCAAGAGGAGCGGGAGGCAAGGACATTAAGCAATTTCTTCAGAACTTTTTTGATGCCCTACTGGAGAGGTCAGATGATACCCGATAGAGTAAGGAGGATGGCTATTTGACAGGCTATACAGTCCATAGCCCCAGATATCTTGGCTTGCTTCTGCCGATGAGTCACGGATTATGCAATCTATCTGCTCAAAAGCTCATTCTTCTTCACTGGGATGACCATACAGATATTCCAAAGATGTATCCATTCTTGCACTGCAGAAAAGATATGACTTTCATACCTGCTTTCTAACCAGGCATGAAGTGTGATGCAGATTGGTTCATCCCTTTTGCATCTCCTGGAAATGGAAAGACAGACTGTGGTCTACAAAGCCCTACACTGAGCCTTGAGAGATTCTAGGAGGGATGTTTGGAATCAGGCCATGCTGGGGACCTCCCCATCAGGCATCCTGAATGGGAGACAGTGGCCCGTGGACATCGCACTACACCACCCAATGAGGAGATACAAGTGGGCTGCTGGGGAGTTCCTGATGAGCTACAGAAAGCTTTGGCAGCTGAAACGGCAACATCTTAAGACTTGAGAGCAGCGACTAAAGGTAAATTGTGTAACAAAGAAATGAAGTGAGACATGTTTGCCTCGGTTGAGTGTACGAGGACCAGCTTGGTCACCCAGGGTATGGCAGTATAGCCTGATTTCCTTGTTATGGGACAGAGGGTGAAAGAAGCATGGGCTAGACCATATGTCTTTTTACATCAACTTAGTATTCTGGTCTTAAGACTCTGGTTTGTTAACTTTGTTCACTTGTGAATTCAATTATGGAAGGGATGAAGGCGTGGCTACGACACCGATCCAAGATGCCCCCCCGGGTCAAAATAGCACAGCCATTAGAGGAGGAAAAGCAGACAAGTCTGGGAACGTCATGGTACCCGGGAGAGTCGTAGAGATCCGTCCCTGAGCCCAAAGGCCACTCCAAATGCCAGCCCCCAAGATAGCATCTTCAGCTAGTTGCTGCAGCTGGTGGCGGCCCTAAGCGTTTGAAACGCTGGCCTGGACAAGACCAGAGCACTACATCTGACCCTGCCACCCTGTTGCAAAGGATTGACGGAGAGGTGTTGTGGGGGACTGCTTATCTTCTGGGGGCAAGCTAGCGAGGAGTGATGCCCCGGACCCGCTGGCTCTGACATCAGCAGATCGTGGTGATACTTGGAGAGCCTCCCAGAGAGATGGGGACCCCGGCGAGGGATAGCAAAGGTATACCTGCACCTTGGGGAATGCACTTCACAGTCTGGGATTGCACCACAAGAGGCGCACCCGCAACCCTCGGCAAAACACAATGGGGGCGCCGTTCACCAGTGCAGTGGGGTCCAGACAAAAGCGGACCAAGAGGACCGAGCTGCAGGCAACCGCCTGGGTACCGGTGAGTGGCGTCTTTGTCCTGCATACTCCTGACCACAAATGAGATGGGGAAGGACCGGTGGGGGCCTGCCGCCAACATCTGGGGCCCACCTTTTGGCAACACAGCATTCTTGGAGGTGGGTAGACTTACCTCTAGGCCCGACCCGGCCCCATACAAAACAACTGTCAAACTAACATCCCCTCTAGGGCTCTCTCGCATTTGAGACACTAGAAAGGGAAGGTCACGACCTGGCTCAGTGCAACAGGGAGAGAAGAAACGTGCGAATAATGGAGGGAATGACATGTACCCTCTAACCCACAAACATACATACGAGAGGCGCCATGGGTCGCAAGAAGGGGCAGAAGTGCATGCAAGCCAATAGACTGGACTGCTATGCGGTCAAAATCCTGCCGCCCAGGAGAACCAATGACCCTCTACAGATCACTGAACTAGAGCTAGCAGGCAGACAGGAGCCCTCCCTCAGAGAAGTGCTGGCTGCAAAGAAAGACTCCAGAGAAACATTAACTAATAAAATAGACACAGTGGCCATAGATATTACTCTCCTCAGAGCAGGTATATGCAAAAAAAAAGAAATCTCCACACGGGTACAGGTTGTGACGACAACCCTGGGCAAATATGCCTAAACCATTAAAACCTTACAGGCTGGGGTACACCAACTCAGAGACACGACGAGCAGACAACCTCTCCAAGCGGAAGATGCAGAGGGGAGATCGTGGTGAAACAATATTCGGCTAGTGGGATTTCCAGAAAGGACAGAAGGGAGAAATGTGGAAAGTTTGTGTTAAAAAAGTTATCCTGCACATGGTGAGTCCCAGCGACCTCTCTGCGCACTTCATGGTGGAAATGGCGCACCGCATGCCGGGGCTCCTCTGAAACCGGGCGATAGGCCCTGACCAATCATAGCACAAATTCTCAGCTTTAGAGACAAAGAGACCATCCTGAGAGCAGCATGACAAGAAGGCCCTCTGCGCTATGAAAACCAGAAGATAATGGTCTTCCCGGATCTCACCCAAGAGATGCAGGCACAACAACACTCTTTTGACAAGGTGAAAGGTGAATTGCGTAAACGAGAACTGCAATACCCCATGCTCTTCCTGGCCAAATTATGGATCTTAGCAGAGAGGAGATTGTGGTTCTTCACCAACCCGACCGAGGCATGGGACTGGCTAGAGGGCTGGAGAGCCCCTTGAGCACCACAGGGACGAGACCTCCGGAGCCTCCTCCGGACAATCAGCCAGGGAGACGCCATCCATGGAGGAGTTGGGGGAGTTGGAGGATGCACCAACAAGAGGGGCCGAGGGAGACGGCAGATTACCACATTCATCTCAAGGGCCTGGCTAGAGTCCAAGGCATGAAGTGGACATGCATCAGAACAACTTTTGCCGTTTGATGCCATCTAACAGAGACAAGTAACAGTACCATACAAGTTGGAGTTGGAGATTTGGCGGGGAGACAGACAACTCAGAAGTTGGGGAAGCAAGCTGCTCTATGCTGGTTGAGGTTGTGGTGAGGGGAGGAGCAGGGTTTGGAAAACACCGTTACACAACACCAACCGCACCAGACTTGACAACCATTCCAAGGACAGGACAGACATTCAGGGATCCCCGGGAGGGTCTGGATCTTGCGAAAATATGGGAGACGGTGACACACAGAAACAAGGTATTTCCTTCCTGTCATGGAACGTGAATGCTCTGGGGCACAAAGTCAAACGGGGAGTGGTCAGCAAATTCCTAGCACAGCAGAACCCAGACATAATTATGATACAAGAGGCGCACTTAGAGGGCACTCAATGCATGTTTCTGGGTCGGGGCCAATATAAACGTAGTCCATTCTGGCTTCGCATCTGGGTCTAGGGGAGTGGGAATTCTGGCTCAGACAATTCTCTCCTTGGTGTTTACCAAGAGGGCAGCAATAACTGGATTAGAACGGGCAATTACTATTAGGGGCATTGTGGTATTTCCCACCCGGTCTCCAAGCCATGGTAATAGCTGCCATGGGGAAGTGGATTGCGGAGTCCCCAAATGCCTTCATGATTATTGGAGAGGATCTCAACTTAACAATGGATGCCTTCCTGGACAGGATTGCCGAGGGCATGGGGGCTACCAGGGATGACCTCCACCTCGCCAATTTCATTCACGCACTGGGACTCCTAGATTTGCAGAGAGGAGAACTCCCCATGGCTAGACAATACTTATATGCAGTCCCGACCAGACAGGCCATATCCTGCCTTTATTATGTCCTAGTCCCAACTGCACAGTGGGTTCATTACAAAAACACAAGATATCTAGCACAAGGTATCGTGGGCAATTCCCCCATGGTGATGAGGCTAGAGGTCCCACAGCCCCAGAGACTGGGGTTCTGGATTTTAGACCCATGGGAACTCCAAGACTGGGAAACGAGACGACTGCTCACAGACTCCAGAGAACGATACTTCCAAGAGAACCTGGACTCTGTTGACACCCCAGTGATGGTTTGGGAGGCTTTCAAACCCACCATTAGAGGGATCCTAATCTCTCACACTGTGGAGAGTGAAGGGAAAGGGAGAAAGAGGTGTTTGACGTAGAAAACCTCCTCCTACAGACAGAGGAAAAATACATAGCCTTCCAAAGCCAAGACCTAGACCACAAACTGTTACTGAATACGGAGAAATATAGATCTGTAACCAGGGCCGGACTGGCCGTAGCGGGCATCAGGCATTTCCCCGGGAGGCTGGAAGGGTGGGGGCTGGTTTTGCAGTTAAGGGGGCCAGTTTTGTTACGGGGGCTGGTTTTGCAGTGGTGCTGCAGTATCAACCCCACAACAACAAAAAAGCAGCAGTGCTTCACACTTGCACGCTCCCCTGTGGGGCTGGTCCTACAAAATTGTCAGGGCTGCTTTGGGTTCCCAGTCCAGCCCTTGCTGTAAAAAACAGAAACTGAGGGCACACTACAGGGGCAAACAACATGGATTATATGAACTGGGGAATAAGGCTGTTAGAATGCTGGTGTGGCTGGCCCGGCGAGACGAGTGACGAGGGCCAAAGATGGGTCCATAAGATCCACACTGCCACCGGGGGGATGGCGGAAAGAAGACATAGCGACGGCTTTTAAAAAATATTTGGGGAACCTATACAGCTCCCATATCTGAATAGACACGGAGAACATACAGACTTTTATCGCGAGTATCACTGAGAAATAACGGACAGCCATAGGGTCACACTTGAAGCCCCAATTGAGACCAGGGAAATCCTCAATGCGATAGGCCAGATAGCTAGTGGGAAAACCCTGGGCCCCAAGGGCCTCCCACCAGAATCCTTCAAGGTGATGTGGGGGAAAGGGGGTGACCAGATGCGTATGATGTTTAGCAGGGCATGAGAGGACGGTAGCCTCCCTGCCGATCTCTGGACCACAACCATGGTACTGATACTGTAAACCAGCGACCGACTAGAGGTCTGATAGACCAATATCCTTGATAAACTTTGATACCAAATTGCTAGCAAAAGTGCTGGCATCCCACCTGAGTAGTGTTATCATAGATTAAATCACCCCCGATCAATCTGGCTTTATGCCACACAGGGCCACATGCCAAAACCTTGGGAGACTATTCGCTGTCTGACGTGGCGAAATCAAATGGCTGAATCTGTGGTGGTTCTCTCGCTAGACACCGAGAAACCATTTGACTCCCTTGATTGGCCCTACATGCATGCCATATTTAAAAAGAAGGGCTTCGCCCTGAGTTCCGGGCCTGGGTCCACCTCCTTTACACTGACCCGAAGGCAAGTGTCAGAGTCAATGGGGTCCACTCTGGGGACTTCATCATACATCGAGGAATGAGACAGAGGGGCCTACTGTCCCCCCTCCTGTTCACTCTAGCCATAGAGCCCCTGTCTTGTTGGTTCAGAGGAGATGCGCAGGCTCGGGGCATACGGTGGGATCTGAAATGGGAGGACAGAATCTCCCTCTATGCGGATGACCTCCTCCTATACCTAACCGACCCGGAAAATTCTAGCCCTGAGTCTTAAAAATAATGTCCATATTTGGGGACTACACCGGGATAAAAATGAATCAGCACAAATCAATCCTTTTTCCCATCTCATGATGGGAGCCACCAAGAGATTGGAAGCTCCCCATGCAGTGAGCCCCGAGGGTTTTAAATATCTGGGATTATATGTCACCATGAACCAGACAGGGTTCCACGAAGCAAATCTGGGAAAGATACTTGAGGAATTTAAAAGAGACGCCGCTGGTTGATGATGCCTTCCCCTATCACTACTGGGAAGAGAGACTCTATTTAAAATGATAAACTTACCGAAATGTCTATACATGCTACAAAATATGCCATATGAGGCTCCTGACAACTTCTTTCGAGCAGTCGATGGAGTGACTGGACAGCTGCTTTGGGATGTGGAACTACAAAGAGTGGTGCTGCAGCTGCTCATCAGGGAGCCCAATGAGGGTGGCATTGCATTTCCAAGCTTAAAATTCTTTTACTGGGCAGTCCAACTGCTCACAATAAAATAGTGGGCCTTTTCCGCTCAGCAGGAACCAGCCCTGCTCTCAGATCGGCGGACGATGGGGGATGAAGGATATGTTGCCTGGCCCTATGGTGGCCGGAGACGTTGCCCCTCCCAACCCCCACCAAGACAACACTAGAGATGTGGAGGAAGGCCACCTGAAAATTAGGCTGGGGCAAAAGCTAACGCTGGAAACCCTCCTATGGGATTCAAAGCTCCTGGAGGACCTGGGTCGCTTGGAATGCTGTAGGCAGTGAGAGCTCATAGGTATATCCAAATTAGGAGATATTTGGGGAAAAGATGGTATAATCTCCTTTGTCACTCTCTAGGCAGAGTACAACCTGACCGAAACCAAGTCCTTTAGGTATCTGCAGATGAGACATACTTTCACCGGCTACAAGGACCTGCTCGAGGAAGTTGAAGATGAGACCCCATTAGAATTCAGAATCCTTGCCGCCCCGTTGCAGACTCACGCCATATCACAAATCAATAAAACTCTTTTGGCATACGGACGACCCGAGTCACAGCCCTATGAGAGCGTTAGAAACGGGGCCCAGGAGTCCTAGATGACTCAGACTGGGGAGAAGCACGTGGACACCCAAGGAAAGTCACGATATGGGCGGAATTACAGGTAGCACAGTTTAAAATTCTTCACCATGTATACTTCACTAGGCTTCATGAGGCTGTTCCGCATGGGCAGGATACATTTGGCCTCCTGCCTGAGGGGCTGCGGTCTCCCAGGGGCGGCTCCCCCATGTGGGCGGAGGAGCGTCGCCCCACTGCTTTCTCGCAGTGCGAGAAGCAGAAACATAAAATGGGGCGGGCGGGTGGGCGGTCCTGCTCCAGGGTAGGGGAGGAGTGGCTTGCCCACTGTCGTGGGCGCTGACTGGTCGGCCCCAGGGCCGACCAAACTAGTCATACGTGTAGGAAGGTGGAATCTGACTACATGGTTGCCCCCACTTTTTTCCTGGTGTTTTGTTGGTTTTTGACTTAGTTTGGCTGGGAACCTGCTATTCAGGTCCCCAGCCTATCTGCTTTCTCTTTAAACGACTTGGAGTGCACTCTAGGTGCACTAGTGATTGGATACTGTGGTACCTTATGAGTCCCTAGTATATGGTACCTTAGGTACTAAGGGCATAGGTACTTCACAGGCCTACCAGGGGCTGAAGCATGTATTATGCCACCCCTGGGAAGCAGACTAAATCTGACACCACAGGCCTGCTACTGCAGCCTGGGTGAGAGGGTGCTAGCACCCCTCACTGAGATATAGGTTTCCTATATCTCTCCTGCACACACATTTAAACCTATCAGTCACCCCTAAGGCAGGCCCTATCAATCCTGAGGGCAGGGTGCTTGGTTCCTATGTGAGAGGGTGCCTCTGCCTGAGCAGGGCCCCTCTGCAGCTCTCAGAGTCCATTCTCTGGGGCTGTTTGTGGATGCGGTTAAACCATATACTCTTAAGTGCATTATATCCTCGCGGTAAAATGCTAACTTTGGAATGGCTGCATCAAAACATGTCGTGTTTGGTGTCAAACATCTTGGAATACTAACGCCCCGCCAGTTCTGGCGGCGGGGGTAGCATTCCACCCTTCTAGAGGGATCAGACATGTACCTACTGTGGAAACGCAGTAGAATCCTGCAGAGCCCTGGCATCACAAAATGGATGCCACCAGTCACAGACACTGGGATGCCCTCCTGCTGATGACCGAAACTCGCAGTGGAGGAAGCCCAACAATAGGCATCCTGTCACAGGGAGGTGTAACCACCTCCCAGGCAGGGTTTAGTGTATTGGGGCTGGGTGGGTGCACTCCTAGAGTGCTTTGAAATCCTGCACTGGGGGAGCAGAAGGCTCCTCTGTGCATATGCCAGTTCAAACCGGCTCAGGGGCTACCTGCCCCTGCTCTGGCGCGAAACTGGACAAAGGGAAGTGGGTGTAGCCACCCACTCAACTGACCCTCCCATAGGTGGGGTCATAGAGCTAGTCCCTCCCTTCTTTACAGTATAAGATAGGGAACCCTTGCCATTGCAAGCTAGATCTCCCTGGACGACGCTCTCAAGAAGAATCCTGGACCTTCGACGTTCCACTACCTCTGGAAGACTGAAGAATCTCCCTTGGAGTCAAGGAGTGACTCCCCTGCTTGGCAGGCACCAAAAACTACAAACGACGGTCGCAAACTATGCCGCTCCCGCCGGAGTCCGAAGTCCCTGCAGCCCAAGAAGTGGATTTCCTGACTTCTCAAAGGCCATCGTGAGTCCCCAGCGAAGCTGAGGCCAGTGGACCCCAAGAGTGACGAGGAACCGCGACCCCTGGGTACCATGCACTATTGTCGAGTGCAACCCCTTCACAACGTTCTACGAACTTGTGCTTTGGACCACGTGTGGTCCTAGCCTCCAGCAGGAATCCCTCCGAAGATCAGAGGCCTACCACGTACCGAGTGACCGTGGGCCCCTGTTGAGTGAATCCTCCCGAGGCGTCTTCGCGATCCCTTGCCAGCCGGCTTGTGGGTCCCCTGAAGGCTTTCCTACAGAACCAAAGGGCTCCCCTGGTTGCTCCAGGCCTGCCCTGACTTACCCTCGCTGGGTGAGTCCCTCAGACCTTGCTGGTCTGCGCCATTGACTTTTTACACTTTCCCCGAGACTTGCTGTTACCAAGGCTTGTTGGCTCCAATCGAGTCGCCGACCCCGCAGTAAGCTGCAGACATTGTGGGACACGCCGAATCCAGCTCCTGGTCGTCGTCGACGCTTCCTGGACCTCGTGGCTGAAGAGTCAAGGCACCCGTGAAC
Source organism: Calotriton arnoldi (assembly GCA_963921515.1). Classification (NCBI taxonomy): domain Eukaryota; kingdom Metazoa; phylum Chordata; class Amphibia; order Caudata; family Salamandridae; genus Calotriton; species Calotriton arnoldi. The sequence goes on along the minus strand of CAWUFW010001824.1, from coordinate 429,566 downwards.
GACCTGAATCTTGCGACGACGGTGGACATCCATCTTCCTTGCCCCGAGTCACTGCCAAGTGACTTTGAACACTGTCCCCTCTGCTTTCAGGTCTTCCATCTTCTGAATCCAGGCTTGGATTCCTCCGGACACTTCTCCTGTCGCCGCAAGCAGCAAGTCTTCACTGGCTCCCATTGAAAACGACGCTGCGACCCGACACCAAAGAACACCTATGCACCCGGCTCCCCTGGGTGAGGTAACTTCAGCACTACGGTGCTCCTGTGGGTGTGGGCCCTAGAACTACTTACCCTGTAAGTGACTTGCTTGTAGCTACCCTAGAAGTGCCCTAAAACTCTTACTTTCCAAGTGCGACTATCGCGCTGACTCGTACATGGTTCGCGTCTGTGTTAGACACACCGCGTCCAACTCCCTTGCAACTCTATCTGTAACCGTGTCCTTCGACTCGTACAAGGACCGATCGGTGTGTTCGCCTCGAACACGCAAGGGACCTTTAACATTGAAATCTCAATCGCGTCTGTTCGCATAGACTCGTACAGGACTCGCACCGGTGCCAGGACACCGCGTCCGTCCCCTGTGGGTCTCCTACAACTACCTGGGGTGGTTCTTGGGGGTCCCTCGATTCTAGATGCCCTAGACCTAGGTCTAGCCAAACTAAGATTGTGATATTTGATTGTGCTAAACTTATTTTGATAACATTTGATTTGTACATATGTTCCTGACTTCTAATCTCATAAAGAGATTAGTAGAGAGTTGTTTATTAATAAATACATATATATTTGATATATATACCTGTGTGGTGTCTTTTCATTTGGTGATTCAAGAGATTGTGTGGTAAAACAAGCTGCTTTACATTCCTTCAAGACTTAGCCTGAAGGCTGCTCTCCACAGCTACCACTAGGATAGCTTTCTTTAAAGGTTGTCTTAAACCTATCTACCATAAGAGTCGAATTGTACTGGTGCAAGGTGTCCACTTTAATTAGTGAACAGCATATACCAGGCCAACTTCTCACAATACGCACTCTCCGTTTTCTCCATGTAGGCTGCATGCAGCCTACATGGAGAAAATAGCCTCCCCATAGGCGCCTTTGCGGTCGGCGTCCCAGCCAATCACAACGCTGCTATTGCAGCGTTGTGATTGGCTTAGGGGAGGGAGAGGGAGGCTGCCTGCTTCCTGTATGGAGCAGAGAGAGGCGACGCAATGCCGGACCGGGCTGACGAAGGTAAGTTAACTTTATTTTTTAAAATTTAAAATTACACCCCCCCACCTCCCGCGTGATCCCCTGCCCCCCCCCACCTGCAAGTCATGTCGGTCGCGACTGCCAGAGACACTTGTACACACACTTTGGGGGTGTCCCTCCCTTAAAACATTCTGGACAAGTGTATGACGAATACTGTGGGATGTCACCAGGGAAGACATCGAGCTCACACCAGCCGTGGTGACATTGGGATTTGGGGAGAACAAACATTACTGAAATATACACTCCTGTGGTGCAATACTGCTTAGATTGTAGCTAGAAGGGACATAATCCAACTTTGGGGACCCAGCCCATTCCCTCGGTGATGACCTGGGCCAGGAATTGAGACTGGTGTCAACCGGCAGAGCAGGTGGTCTACAGGGGGAGGGGATGCCTGCGGAAATTTCATAAAATATGGGACACTTGGACCGAATACAGAGAAGGAGCAAAGTGAACTAAAACTGGGCTGGAACCTTGAGGGCCGACAGAGATCTGGGCCTGCCTGAGACTAAATCGAATGGGTGTAGGAGTGAGCATGGGGGTTGGGAATGGGGGGGGGCTGTGTCAAATTGTTGTATCATGTCATGGATGCTACCCCCACGTGGGTGATAAACTGTCAGGACCTTAATAAAATGTTGTTTAAAAAAATATGTAAGGGAGGTTTGAAAATCCTGTGGTATTGTTTTATGTTTTTGGGGATTGTTGGAGAAGTGTATGGAGTGTATCATTTTAGAATTGGAATTAAGAGGGCAGAGGGGTAACACCAACTAGTGATGTTTTTAGACACATTGTATGATGGAGCGAGAGGGTGTGAACGGCTGTGGGCTCCCTTGGCGGTTTTAGTAACCATAAAACCAGAAGTTCACAGTGAAAGTTAGGATAACCTCATACAATGTCCGAGCCCCAATGCCCCCACCAAGTGCTCTGCATCTTACATTAGATCTTACACTCTGGAACAGAACTGTTCTGCCTTCCGGAGCCCCACCTCCTGGAGCAAAACTATAGACAATAGTGAAAAATACTTTCTTCCCCGTGGTGCTGGCAACCATATGCCAATGCACTAGGGACTATTTTAAAACAAATGACATGGGCGAGGTCCACACAGAGGTGGTGTGGGATGTACTATAGGTGGTCATATGGGCCCAGTTTCTAGTGGAAGGAGCAAAGCTTAACAAAATGCAACAGTCATTTATGGACTAGCTTCTAGAGGAATTGGCCAAACCAGAAACGCAGCATAAAACACACACAATCCCAAAAGGTGCGGAGACAGGTGGTGGCATTTAGAGCACAGATTAAAACATTGGAAATAGACAGGGCACACCACGTATTGGCTCTGCTGGATAGGCGATACTTTGAGGGTGGCAATAAGACAGGTAAGCTCATGACCCGCTGCTTTGAGCAAAACAAAGGAAGAGTTTCAACACAGAGATAAAAGATGAGGATGGGAAGATGTATAGAGAGGAATGTGAGAACAATGATAAAATACCAGTTGTACTAGAGTGTCCTCTTTAAAAGGGAACCCGCTGACAACAAAGATATGCAGGATTACCTTTGGGGGAGTTGACTCTTACGCAGTTAAGCAGGGAAGTTCGAGATAGCCTAGATGCCCCCATAATGAAGGAAGAAGACCTGAGGGTGATCCAACGGCTTAAATCTACCAAAACTCCAGGCCCAGATGGGTATGGAGCAGAATTCAGTAATGACCATGGCCCACAACTTGTACAGATTCGGTTGTCAGTCTACAGTGACTACCAATGGCAGTTTGACAGGAACACTCTATTTGGAACTAGGTGGACAATGCCTTACTCAATAGAGCTAGATTATGCAAGTGCTAAAGAAAGCAATTCTCTAATGGTCCTGTAAAGAAGCTCTAGCCTACCTAAACAAGAGAGCTTCATACTAAGCCTATTGAATTCCTTAATGCACCACGGCATCATGTCGATGGAACCTGAGCTGAAGAGGTTGTACATGTTTGTATCAATAGAACCAGCTCACAGGCAGATGGAGCAGATTATCTTTGGATCAGTGCTGGTACAGGCTATGCTTGAGACAACTAGAGCCTGCTGCAAATGTGCTATCAGAGTGTGTTAAATTGGTGGAGGAAAAACAGCCATACATAATTTCATTGTTAAACAACTCGAAAATAGGTTTAGTTCTCTCTACTACATGCACACCACCAGCAAAATAAGTCACTTTTTGTGAATGCAGCAATGTTTTTAAGCGCTGCACCAAGGGAAATAATTGTGTGACGTTTTTGTTATAGGCAATTGAGATATCAATATAATACATCTCTTTTATTAGTATGCATTACAGTATGTTGTTAAAGGTTTTCTAAAAATTATTCAAACTATTTCTTAAAGTTAATTGAAAATGTTGGTTGTTGTTTGCCTTCATGGTAAAAAGATATCAGGGCTACTGCAGCAATGTTACTTTTTTATGAAATAGGGAAGTTTGAGGTACAGATGGAGTAGGCATTTGGTCTTGTCTACTGACTGCTTGTATAAGAGCTACAACATAAACCCTGGTGTCAGCGGTGCTTTATTGCGTGTGCACATGCATGGACTCATTCTCACTCAGCCGCACTTTCCTGCTCCACTGCTCAGCCATAAGACAACAAATGGCAATTGAGCTGGTGACAGGGTGTGCGTGTGTGGGGGAATGCACAAAGAGTTGAAAACAATATAGGGATAGCAATGAAGGACAGGCAAACGGGGGTGAAAGGATAAATAACAAATGATGAGGGTGTTTGTGCTCTCTCACCAAACACTCTTCTGGAATTTCTCAGACCACTCAATCTGCTGACCTCCAACACAGATCTAATCACCATCAATTCTGTACAAACACTCTATGGATGGCTCCGTAGAACTTTTGATCTCTTAATTCCTCTGAAGACATCTAAACATAAAAGAAAACACAGCACTTGGATGAATGCAGAATTAAAAAAGATCAAACAACAAAATGCTAAGTTTCAACGCATCTGATTCAAAACAAACAACCCTGAAGACAAGATATTCCTACACAGACACAACAGAATATATGTCAACAATCAAAAAAGCAAAACAATTATACTATTCAAACCGAATCCACAATGCAAAGTGTGCCAATAAAGAATTCTATAAAATACTAACCAAATTCCGTAATAGAAAATGCACAGAAGCTACCAATCCCATTTCTCAAGATTTGTATGACAAACTGGCTAACCATTACACATCTAAATCAAATATGTTGGATACCTGCTTAAACAATCCAAAAAAACAACAGCCCTAACCCTTTTCCGACAATACCCTCCAGCCACTGAATTTCTGGATCTTGTCAAACCAAGCAAGCCAGCCTGCTGCCCCTCTGACCCTTGTCCACTTCAAATCTTCAAAAACATCCTTATATCAACTTCAGCAGCCATCCCAGTAAGATCACTCGTTGACAACCCCTTAACAACAGGAGTTTTCCCCGAAGACCTTAAAAAGGTATACATATGCCCCCATTTAAAAAACCTAACCTGGACAATTAAGACCCAGACAAATGGACCATTCCTAGTTAAACTTATAGAAAGAGCAGCTTTCCCCCATATGCATTCAATGAATTGTGACAATTCCATACTTTCCAACTTCCAAATTGGATTCCGTCCAGGAAGAGGTACAGAATCAGCTGTAATCTCTATCTGGGGTGACCTTAAAAACACAGTGGACCAGAATTAAGTTGCTGCCATTCTTCTCTTGGACCTTTCAGCAGCCTTTGACACAGTGGATAATTATACACTCATCCATAGATTTAAAGAAGCCAGAATAACATAACATAACGTGTATTTGTAAAGTGCACGTTCACCCATGGGCATCTTGGCGCTGAATAACAGATGTTTATTGTTACTCAACTCAGTGTTAGAGAACACAGCTCTTATTTAGATCACATCCTACCTATACAGCAGAACAAATATTATACACCTCCCCCCGCATTCTCTTCTAAACTATTCAACATTAAAACATGAGTCCCTCAAGGCTGGACTATCTCACCCATGTTTTTCAATTTACACATGAAATCTTTAGCAGACCTGAGCAATGGGTTTAACATCACCTGCTTTATCTACGCAGATGACGCACAGATACTTCTGAAACTGGAAAGCCCAATGGACATTAAAACATCAAAACTCTTCAATTGCCTCCAGGCCATGACCAATGGATGACATGCAGCCATCTCAAATTGAATGCTCAAAACCTGATATACTCACCTATGGTGACTGAAAAACCTATGACCCTCTCTGCACCTGGTCTGGTGATCTAGGACTTCTTCCTAAAATATTTAAGGAGGTTAAAAACCTTGGAATTACAATGGACGCCAAACTGTCAATGAATCCACAAGTGGATAAGATAGCCAAATCAACCTTTCTCAAAATGAAAATACTGCGAAGCATCTTCCTGCACCTAGGATTTCCACACAGAGAACAAGCTACCATCTCTATTGTCCTGTCAAAACTGGAATATGATAATGGGCTATATCAGGGCTCAACTTTGTCGACTATGAGAAGACTACAAAGAATTCAGAATGCTGCCACTAGGCTCCTCCTATATGTAAAGCCACAAGCACAGATCTCCCCGGCTTTGAGGGTGCTACACTGGTTACCAGTTACAATACGATCCTCCTTCAAGCTGCTTTGTACCTCACACAAAGCAATACATGACAAAGGATCACTCTTCATCAGGAAGAAAATCAACAAATGCACACAGCAAATGAACATGCGCTAAATAATGGCTCTCTCTTCATAATTCCTACATACAAGAAACAAGCATTGGCATAGCCAATAGGTCTCGCCTTTGGGACCATATAAGTATTTAGCCATGCAGCACATTAACCTGGGTGCTACAATATCTACTGTTCTTTAACGTGGAAGCTTTGACACCTATGGGCACATTATAGCACTGCATTGAGAAGTACTTATTTAAAGTGATATTTTTGTACAACTGGTAGTCTGAACTCACAGGCCACTTCTAATGACAACACGAGAGTTGGTTCTTCTGCAGATAAGCAAATAAGCCACTACATATGAATGGATGGATGTGTGTGTAAAGAGCACCAAGCAGAATGGTCCAAGGACAGCTGGAAATTGCTCATCACAACATTGTCCTATTGACATGTTGCGATATCGCACACAAACTTGTACTTAGAGCTAGTGAACCATAGTGGCTCTCACTAGGTTCTCTTACCCAGAACACCTTGCAAACCTCAAACTTTGTAAAATAAAACACATTTTCCTCACATTATTGTGATGCAAAGTTCTGGAATCTGTGCAGATCCACAAACTTCCACCCACCCAGCATTCCCCAAAGTCTCCCGATGAAAATGGTACCTCACTTATTCGGGCAGACCTACTACCCGCGACAGGAAATGGCCCAAAACGCAACGTGGACACACCACATTTTTACAGTGAAAACTGACCCTTTCTTGGCAAAGTGCCTAGCTGTAGATTTTGAACCCTAGCTCTGCCGGCACCTAGTGAAACCTAGCAAGCCTATACATTTTTGAAAACTAGACACCCAGGGGAATCCAGGATGGGGTGACTTGTGTGGCTCTCACCAGGTTCTGTTACCCAGAATCCCTTGCAATCCTCAAACTTTGTAAAAAAAAAAACACATTTTCCCCTTATTTCTGTGATGGAAAGTTCTGGAATCTGCGTTGGTCCACAAACTTCCACCCAAGCCGCTTTCTCCAAAGGCTCCCGATAAAAATGGTACCTCACTTGTGTGGCTGGGTCAAGTACCCCCGACAGGCAAGGGCCCAAAACGTATTGTGGAGACATCAAAATTACCTATCACAAAACTACCTAGATTTGCAAGGGTGTGGGCACCTGGGTTTTTGGCCCCGGGCTCAGCGGCCATCTAGGGAAATGTACCAAACCCACACATTTCTGAAAACTATACACCCTGGGTAGTCAGGTGAGGTATGGCTTGCTTGGATCCCCCAACGTTTCCCTACCCAGAATCCCCTGCAAACCTCAAATTTAGCTGAAAAAAAATCACATTTTCCTCACTTTTCTGTGTGGGAAAGTTGTGGGATCACCGGGCTGACTCAAATTTCCTACCACCTAGTGTTCCCCCAGGTCTCCCAATAAAAATGGTACCTCACTTGTGTGGGTAGGCATAGTGGCTGCAACAGGAAATGGCCCAAATCAAACTGTGGTGACTTCAAAATTACCTATCATAAAACTACCTGGTTTTGCAGGGGGGGCACCTGTTTTTTTGGCCCCAGAATCGCGGCCATCTAGGGGAACTTAACAAACCTACACATTTCCGAAAACTAGACACCCTGGGGAGTCCAGTGAGGTATGGCTTGCGTGGATCCCCCAACGTTTTCCTACCCAGAATCCCCTGCAAACCTCAAATTTAGCTGAAAAAATCCCTTTTTCCACACATTTTTGTGTGGGATCACTGTGCTGGCACAAATGTCCTACCACCCAGCATTCCCCTTTGTCTCCCGAATTAAATGATACCTCACTTGTTTGGCTGTCCAATGCAGAATCAGCTAAAAACGTTTTTTTTTTTTTTAAATGTAGTGCTTAGAATTCTCGGGGCTATACCCTTAATCCTTTGTTTTTTTTTGTCCCTTCCCAGTCACAGGCCTTTGGCCCACCCACACAAGTGAGGTATCATTTTACTCGGGAAACTGAGGGGAATGCTGAGTGGTAGGACATTTTTGCCAACGCGGTGATTCCAGCCAGAAATGTGAGGAAAATGTGATTTTTGTTTTAGCTAAATTTAAGGTTTGCAGGGGATTCTGGGTAGGAAAACATTTGGGTTTCCACGCAAGCCATACTTCCCTGAACTCCCCCGGGTGTCTAGTTTTCAGAAATGTCTGGGTTTGGTTGGTTCCCCCCCGAAGGCCGCCGAGTGCGGGACCAAAAAAGCAGATGCCCCCCTTGCAAAACCAGGACGTTTTCTGATAGATAGGGGGCATCTACATTTTTGGTCCCAGGGTCGGCAGCCATCTAGGGAAACCTACCAAACCCACACATTTCTGAAAACTAGACACCCAGGGGAGTCCAGGGAGGTGTGACTTGCGTGCACCCCCCAAAGTTTTCCTACCCAGAATCCCCTGCAAACCTCAACTTTTGCTGAAAAAATCACATTTTTCTCAAATTTCTGTGTGGAAATGTTATAGGATCACCGGGCTGATACTAATTTCCTTCCACCCAGTGTTCCCCTAGGTCTCCCGATAAAAATGGTACCTCACTCATGTGGGTGGGCCAAGTACCCGCGACAGGCAAGGGCCCAAAACGTATTGTGGAGACATCAAAATTACCTATCACAAAACGATCTGGTTTTGCAAGGGGGGGTTACATGAGTTATTGGTCCCGGGCTTGGTGGCCATCTAGGGAAACCTACTGTAGGAAGCGGCTCTGTATATACTATACCAAAGTGAGGTATAGTGTGCACAGAGTCCAGTGGAACCCCAAAGGTAGGCAGAGGTAAAGTTAGATGGCACCTCACTCTCTATTTGTGGTAGTGTGGTCGAGCAGTAAGGCAGTATCAGAGGACAGTGTTAAGCATTTGTTGTACACACTCAGTCAGCAAATGAATTCACACACTCAAAGACTGAACTTCAGACCAATTGTTTTTGTATCAAAAATATTCTTTTAGGTATTTTATTTCCTAGAACCAAGCAAGCCTTGCACAGGTAAGTGATAAGTACTTTGCAGTAAATATACAGATTGTAACACAGTTTGGATTGCAATTGTAAATGTACTTTGATTTGATTACAGTAGTGTTACTGATAATGCAATGCTTTTCAGAATACAGTACATATACTTTGAATGGGATTTTCAGTAAGATTTCAGGTAAGTTACTTTTGGATTACTTTTCTTACTCAGAGTAGTATACCTCGATACTACTCTGGGACATTTCCTGTAAACAGGTAAGTAAAATTCGTTTTTGCTCAAACAGTATAATTTTAAAGAATTTCTTTAGGTTTTCAAACTCCACACTTAGAAACTTTTCACAGAAAAACAGTCAATGTTATCCTATGGAGGAAAATAGTGTTATTGGTTTTGAGGTAAGTATTTGGTAGTGGGAGTTGAGGTTCTGGGGGTAGATTCAGGGGTCCCCCAGGGTCAAGGATGCACTCTAGTTACACCCTCAGCGGCACTAGGGCGGATGGGTGCAGAGTGCTGAGGCCCAATGTTATCCAATGGGGGATAGGAGGCACCGGTTGGTGGCTGCTGGCAAGCAGGCCACTTGGTTGTGGGAGCAAAGCTCCTGGACTTTAGCTCAGGGCAAATGGGGAAACAAAGTAGCACCAAAGGTGCACCCTTAGCGGCACTAGGGTGGCCGGGTGCAGGGTGCTGTTTCAACGTCGGGCGCCCTGTTGTTTTCAATGGGGAACCTCCGGTTTGCAAAGGCACTGCAGGCTTGGGGACGAAGGTCTTCTGGGTGCGACCACCACTTTGAGAGGTAAGTTGGGAAGTTAGGGATTGGTTAGGCACCGTCGGTTTGGCCACCCAAGGCCGTGGGGCGTCGGGTGCAGGGGTGCCTTTTGGGGTCGGATCTTCTTACCAGCTCCTGGTCGCGATTGGGGGGACCTTCCGGATGCAGGCGTCGGGTGGAGGCTTGAGGCAAGTCAGGAGTCACTGAATCTCGGGTCAGGATCGCCGGGTGACCTCCTCGTGGTGTTTGCTCACTCGAGCTTGGGCCGTGGACGGCGGGTGTAGAGTGGGGCGGATTCGCAGTGTCCGGCCGGAGTCAGAGGTTGCAGATGAACAAATCCGGTGTTCACGAGAGACAAAGTCTTTGTCCTTGAAGGCAGGCAGGTCCTCCGGGGTTTTCAAGGTTGCTGGCTGCAGGACACACCGGGATTTTGCAGGAGCAGGTTCGAGGGGGAGACAGGCCGGTAGGGCTGGGGCCAAGTCAGTGGGCGTATTCCTCTTGTTAGCTGCTGCATGGCTGTTTGGTCCTTCTTCTTCTTGTAGTTTCTTCTTGTCTGAGGAAGCAAGGTTCAGGGGTGCCCTTAAATACTAGATTTAGGGGCGTTACAGATAGGTAAAAGGCAGGGACCAATGGGTCCCTTCCTTGCCACCCTCCAGTGGGAGGGGGGCATAAGCCTGTACCTGGTTGGCTGAGTCCCCCCATCTGCAAGATGGCGGGGACTGGGAGTTGTGCTTCACCTCCCCCCCCCCCCCACCTGAGGGGTGGAGTTGGCAGAGGTGGGCACACCTCTCTTTCTCACTTGTTTGTCCCACCGGTTCTCCCGCCCAAAGTGGGGGTCAGAACCAGTGGAGACCACTTGCTGAAAGCAGCAAGTGGCCTTGGGAAGCTCACAAAGGCGGCAAGCCTTTGAAGCTTCCCCTTCGTGAACCCTGCCCATCCTGGGGGAGGAGGCTTGGCACCTCGTCCCAGGATGTGCATTGTTTCAGGCCCCAGAGAGCAGCAGGCTCTCGACCCAGGGGTCCAGAAACATGTCTGGTGGTGGCAGCTGAAAGCAGCCACTCAGCCTGGACACTAGTGGTGGGTTAGTTTTCAGGGGGCATCTCTAAGATGCCCTCTGTGTGCATTTTTCATTTAATCCCACACTGGCATCAGTGTGGGTTTAATGTGCTGAGAAGTTTGATACCAAACTTCTCAGTTTTCAGTGTAGCCATTATGGTGCTGTGGAGTTCGTAATGACAAACTCCCAGCACCATATACTCTTAATGGTAGCACTGCACTTACAATGTCTAAGAATGGACTTAGACACTGTAGAGGTACAGGGCTCATGCACCTGTACCCTCACCACTGGTATAGTGCACCCAGCTAGAGGGGTGACTGATCTATGCCAGGGCAGTGGGTTGTAGGCATGGCACACAGAGATGTGTGCCATGTCGACTCTTCACTTTGTTCTGCACCAAAACATGCAGCCTGCAAAGGCAGTGTGTGAGTGTAGTGGTACAGGACCTCTAAGGGTGGCACAATAAGTGCTGCAGCCCTTAGAGGCCTTCTCAGGTCACAGTGCCCTGGGTACCTCTGGTACCATTTACCAGGGGCTGGCCTATGGCCAGATATGACAATTGGGTTTAGGCTTCAATGCAGTTTTAGGGAAAGAACATAGGCCCTGGGTACCTGATTAGCAGGAGCCCAGGGCACACTCAGTCAAAGCACATCAGCAATTCAGCAAAAAGTGGGGGCAACCATGCAGAAAGAGGGCACTTTCTCACACCTACCAAACCCACACATTTCTGAAAACTAGAGACCCGGGGGAGTCCAGGGAGGTATGGCTTGCATGGATACCTCAACGTTTCCCTACCCAGAATCCCCTGCAAACCTCAAATTTTGCTGAAAAAATCAAATTTTTCTCAAGTTTTTGTGTGGGAAAGGTGAGGATCACTGGGCTGACACTAATTTCCTTCCACCCAGTGTTCCCCCAGGTATCCCGATAAAAATGGTACCTCACTCTTGTGGGTGGGTCAAGTACCCGCGACAGGCAAGGGCCCTAAACATATTGTGGAGACTTCAAAATTACCTATCATAAAACGACCTGGTTTTGCAGGCGGGGGGTACCTGGGTTTTTGGCCCCGGGTTCAGCGGCCATCTAGGGAAACCTACCAAACCCACACATTTCTGAAAACTAGACACCTTGAGGAGTCCAGTGAGGTATGGCTTGCGTGGATCCCCCAATGTTTCCCTACCCAGAATCCCCTTCAAACCTCAAATTTAGCTGGAATAAATCACTTTTTCCACACATTTTTGTGTGGTATCACCATGCCGGCACAAATGTCCTACCACCCAGCGTTCCCCTTGTTCTCTTGAGTAAAATTATACCTATCTTGTGTGGGTGGGTCAAAGGCCTGTGACTGGGAAGGGCCAAAAACATAGGGATTAAGGGTACAGCACCGCAAATTCTAAGCACTATATATTTAAAATAATATGTTTTTAGCTGATTCTGCATTGGACAGCCACACAAGTGAGGTATCATTTTACTCGGGAGACCAAGGGGAATGCTGGGTGGTAGGACACTGGGATCCCACACACAATAAATGTGGAAAAAGTGATTTTTCCAGCTAAATTTGAGCTTTGCAGGGGATTCTGGGTAGGAAAACGTTTGGGGATCCACGCAAGTCATACCTCACTGGAGTCCCCAGGGTGTCTAGTTTTCAGAAATGTGTGTGTTTGGTAGGTTTCCCTAGATGGCCGCGAGCCCGGGCCAAAAAACCAGGTGCCACCCCTGCAAAACCAGGTAGTTTTATGATAGGTAATTTTGAAGTCACCACAGTACGATTTGGGCCATTTCCTGTTGCAGCCACTATGCCTACCCACACAAGTGAGGTACCATTTTTATTAGAAGACCTGGGGGAACTCTAGGTAGTAGGAAATTTGTGTCAGCCCGTTGATCCCAAAACTTTCCCACACAGAACAGTGAGGAAAATGTGATTTTCTTTCAGCTAAATTTGAGGTTTGCAGGGGATTCTGGGTAGGGTAACATTGGGGGATCCACGCATGCCATACCTCACTGGACTCCCCAGGGTGTCTAGTTTTCAGAAATGTGTGGGTTTGGTAGGTTTCCCTAGATGGCCACTGAGCCCGGGGCCAAAAACCCAGGTGCCCCCCCTTGCAAAACCAGGTCATTTTGTGATAGGTAATTTTGATGTCTCCACAATACGTTTTTGGCCCTTGCCTGTCGCGGGTACTTGACCCACCCACACGAGTGAGGTACCATTTTTATCTGAAGAATTTGGAGAATGCGGGTTGGGTGGAAGTTTGTGGACCAACGCAGATTCCAGAAATTTCCACCACAGAAATGTGAGGAAAATGTGTTTTGTTTTTTTAACAAAGTTTGAGGTTTGCAAGGGATTCTGGATAACAGAACCTGGTGAGAGCCACATAAGTTACCCCATCCTGGATTCCCAAGGGTGTCTAGTTTTAAAAGATGTATAGGTTTACTAGGTTTCCCTAGGTGCTGGCAGGGCTAGGGTTCAAAATCTACAGCTAGGCACTTTGCAAAAAGGGGTCAATTTTCACTGTAAAAATGTGGTGTGTCCAAGTTGCGTTTTGGGCCGTTTCCTGTCGAGGGCACTATGCCTACCCACTCAAGTAAGGTACCATTTTTAATGGAAGACTTTGGGGAATGCGGGGTGGGTGGAATTTTGTGGATACACACAGATTCCAGAACTTTCCATCACAGTAATGTGAGGAAAATGTGTTTTTTTAACAAAGTTTGAGGTTTGCAAGGGATTCTGGGTAACAGACCCTGGTGAGAACCAGACAAGCAACCCCATCCTGAATTCCTCTGGGTGTCTAGTTTTCAAAAATGTATAGGTTTGCTAGGTTTCCCTAGGTGCCGGCAGAGCTGGGGTTCAAAATCTACAGCTAGGCACTTTGCAAAAAAAGGGTCAGTTTTCACAGTAAAAATGTGGTGTGTTCACGTTGTGTTTTGGGCCGTTTCCTGTCGCGGGCACTGGGCCTACCCACACAAGTGAGTTATCATTTTTATCGGAAGACTTTAGGGAATGCGGGGTAGGTGGAATTTTGTGGGTCCCCTGGTTGTCTAGTTTTTTTAAATGTATAGGTTTGCTAGGTTTCCCTAGGTGCCGGCAGAGCTAGGGTTCAAAATCCACAGCTAGGCACTTTGAAAAAAAGGGTCTGTTTTCACCGTAAAAAATGTGTCCACATTGCGTTTTGGGCCGTTTCCTGTCGCGGGCTCTAGGCCTACCCTCACAAGAGATGTACCATTTTTATCGGGAGACGTAGGGGAACACACAATTGTAGAGCAACTGTTATTACCTATTGACTTTTGATGCATTTCTGCCTTCCAAATGTAAGACAATGTGTAAAAAGAAGTCACTTTGAAAAATGTCCTATTATTCACATGCTAGTATGGGTACCCACAATTTCGGAGATGTGCAAATAGCTACTGTTTCTAAACTCTATATTTTGTTCCCATTTCGGAAATACATAAGTGTCTTTCATACCGATTTTTCACTGTTTTTATTTTCCCAAAAGAATTGCTATATACCCGGTACACAATAAAAAACCATTGCAAGACACTGCTCAGTTATTGCCTCTGGGTTCCTCGGTTCTTGGTAAACCTACAAGTCCTATATATCCCCACAACCAGAAGGGTCCAGCGGATGTAACGGTATATTGCTTTCAAATATCTGTCCTACTTGGAAGAAGTTACAGGTGAAAACGTTGGCACAAAGGGCTGTTTTTTTCAACTCATTTTCAATTTTTCCTATTTTCAGCTGTTAGTTTCTATAGAAAAAACCTTGAAGGATCTACACAAATGACCCCCTGCTGAATTTAGAATTTTGTCTACTTTTCTGAAATGTATAGCTTTCCAGGATCCATTATTGCTTTCATACCCATTTCTACCATTAACTGGAAGGAGGTTGAAAGCACAAAAAATAGCAAAAATAGGCTATGTCCCAGTAAAATGCCAAAACTGTGTAAATTTTTTTGGTTCTCTGACAAAAGTCTGTCAGTCCCTGAAAGCTGGGAAGATGGTAATTTCAGCACCACAAACCCTTTGTTGATGCCATTTGCAGGGGAAAAAACTGACGCTTTCTTCTGCAGCACTTTTTGCCCATTTCCCCCCCCCCCCCCAAAAAAAATTAGCTGTATTTTGGCTAATTTCTGGGTCTCCTCCAGGGGAATCAACAAACCCTGGGTATATTTAAAATCCCCATGAAGTTGGAAGAAAAGGACGCAAATTTGGCGTGGATACCTTATGTGGTCAAAAGGTTACAGGGGCCTAAGCGCAAACTACCCCAAATAGCCAAAATAAGGCTTAGCACAGGGGGGAAAGGCCTAGCAGCGAAGGGGTTAACAAAGTTTGTATGCAGACAACTAAAACCGCAATACATGCAGCAGTAATGTAAAGCTCCCCATGGACCTTAATCTGAGCGCGTTTGAAACTGAAAAGGCTGGTAGGGCTGGGACTAAATCAGCTCCTTATCAAATAGTTAAGCACATGTAAATTAGAAAGCAAACACATTTTTGAAAAAGCAAATAATATTGGGAGAGAGTTCACAATGTGCAGAAACCACAGGGGGGAAAGATTGCAGTGTGGCTCGGGGACATATGCTAACAGGTGAGATAGCAAACTAGAGCGCTAGAGTGAGAGTTTACAACAAAGAAAATAAAATGGCAACATATGAGCTTGAATGCTGTGTGTTCAAAGCGTGCTGCAACATGGCATTGGCATCTTGTGAATGTGAGCAAATGACTTAATCTTCCTGTGCCCAAAATTAAAAATAAATATAAAAGCCTACCATGAGTAATGTAACCATTGGAATTCCACTATATAAAACAGCAAAACATCGAGAAAACAAGCCCAGGTGCGCCCAACCCCACACACATTTTTTTTTAATGTGTTGTGTCCTTGCATAATGCTCATGTAAAGCGCTCCATAACCTTAGGGTCGAGTTTGGCTATATAAAATCTGCAGAAAAAAAAGCAAAAAGATGTAAAAAACAAAGTGTCAACATAAGGAAAGACAAATATATATATATATATATATATATATATATATATATATATATATATTCACTGAAAAAACCATAGGTTTCAGGCACGTTATAGTTAGAAATTAGCATTTAAAAAACCTTAGAAATTCACTGAAAAAACCATAGGTTTCAGGCACGTTATAGTTAGTTGGACATTTCACTCGTACAAAACCATAGAAATTCCCCCGTTATAGTTAGTTCAGCTAACTATAACTCGCGCGTCCGCAATGCACTGCTGATGACGTCACATATTACATCACTCATGACATGGTCAGTGACATCACTCATGACATCACTCATGACATCACTCATGACATCTCAAATGACATCACTGATGACATCACTGATGACATCATCCTTGTGATAGAGTGGCAGACCTCCTCTCACCCTAATATAACCTTTGATACACACACTCAAAAATACAAACTAACATTTTCAAAACAATGGACATACCAATACCAGTTACAACACACCTATTCAGTAATTCCAAGATCTACACACACATCCACTCATTCACCAACAGTCCCTATACAGTCACTCATACATGTACTCACTCATCATATGTACTCATACACCTATACATCCTGTTACACACCGCCACTCATCCATAGAGTTACTCACACACATAGTCACACATGCAAACAAAGTATCAAACATCCATTTACTTGCATATACAGTTATACACACACTACCACACTTACTTCTACAGAAACTTACACATACTTTCTCTCTTAAACAATCACTTATAGAAACACCTACTTATTTGTACAGGAACTCTTCCAATCTCTCACTCTCACATATACTCACTTATATACACCAATACTCACATATACTAGTTTAAAACATATGTAGTTACTCATAAAGACACTATTGAGACAGTCATTCACTCACTAACACACCCATACACATACTCATCCACCTATACAGTCCTGCACACATGCTGTCTTCAACACATACAAACAGTGAGTCACTCATTCATGTATCTATGCACTAAGTAATACCCCCACTGAACCATACAGACACTCAGACACTCATACTGATACTCAAAAAACCAACTAATAACCCATAGAGACACTCATGTAGCTACTCACCAACCCATGCAGCCACTTATACACAAAGTGAGAGACTGATACAGATATTTTCATATTTAAACATTACTCACTAACCCATGTATTCACTAAGATACACTTAGTCAGTTATACAATCAATTTTACAAAACAAAATCATCCATTTAGACACTTATATACCCATTTATTCTTCCATCGACCTTGAGATATACATATATAAAACATATTTAATTTTCAGAAAAACACACATTCACTGGATGATGTCATCAGTGATGTCATCAGTGATGTCATTTGAGATGTCATCAGTGATGTCATGAGTGATGTCACTGACCATGTCATGAGTGATGTAATATGTGACGTCATCAGCAGTGCATTGCGGGCGCGCGAGTTATAGTTAGCTGAACTAACTATAACGGGGAATTTCTATGGTTTTGTACGAGTGAAATGTCCAACTAACTATAACGTGCCTGAAACCTATGGTTTTTTCAGTGAATTTCTAAGGTTTTTTAAATGCTAATTTCTAACTATAACGTGCCTGAAACCTATGGTTTTTTCAGTGAATTTCTAAGGTTTTTTAAATGCTAATTTCTAACTATAACGTGCCTGAAACCTATGGTTTTTTCAGTGAATATATATATATTTATTATACTATGTATACATGTGAAAATGTCTCGGTCCCCTGTTTGCCTCGGTGGCACGGAAAAAATGGGTGGAACTGACGTCAGCACGCCGACGAGGTTCTCTTATGGCTCCGATGATGTCATACGGTGTCGCGAGCGGAGCCGTGCTATTATGACGTCCTTGTTGACGTGGGAGAGCTAGGAAAGAATTTCCGTGGAATGCTGGTGCAGGGGATATTCACCTAAGTGTTCAGGCTAGTCCTTTGGGAGCAACTGTTTATGTTGCCACTCCAGAAACCGAAACCAGTGATCCGAGGGCAGAGGCCCTGCAGATGGCACACGAGGTGGGGTGCCCAGTCGTGTGCACCGGCGGGTCAGCGAAGTGACAAGCACCACAACCCACAAAAAGGTAACGAGGGCACTGAATAACACAGGATCTTCTCTTTGTATCTGGCAGGAACAACGAAGTTAAAATGCCCTAGTACCAAAATGTAGAATTAGTGCTACAACGGTCTTCAAGAGGACCTGCGATGCCGCTTCTGCCTCCCGTACCCTGGAGGTGGCACATGGGTCACGCGGTACGGTCATACTGCAGTGGGACGCATACTCGTTGACCTCTCATGGCACTGCTCCACACTTCAGGGAGGACGCTTTCCATTAGCTATGTTTTCTGATGACATGTCGCGCCGGCCCCGTCCAACAACAGAACTCCTTTAGATCCAAACAGACTCTTCCACTCTCTCACCGGAAGTGAAACCAGGCCACGCGGACACTTTCACAATACAACAGCCGGGAATGCACTTTTCGGTAAAAAAACACATTCCTTCCTCCTAATTAATCAAATAAACGTCTCACTGAAGAACAGGGGCCAGCTTCGATCGGTAAACAGCCGTTACAACGACTTTTTACTTTGCGATACCATTACAACGCATGCATTACCACGCATGCGTTGTACATCACAAAGTCATTACTACGCATTTTTAGAACGCATGGTCATTTACCACGCATGCCTTTACAACGAATTTTGTTGTAAAGGTATGTATGGTAAATGACCATGCGTTCTAAAAATGTAGACGATCCACGTCGTTGTAAGGAAACAGAGGCTGTTCCGTTTCCTCACAACGACGTGCACCGCCCCTCAGAGACGACGTGAAGCAGGAACCACGAGGAGAGAGGAACCACGAGGAGTGAGAGGTAAGGGGGATTGGGCATGGGGTGGGGGTTTCTTTTCTAGGGTTTAGGGTAGTGCAGTGGTGTTTGGGTGGTGTAGGGGGTCGTGCTAGGGGTAGTGTTTTAGGGTTTAGGGTAGTGCAGTAGTGTAGGGGGTCGTGCTGGGGGTAGTGTTTTAGGGTTTAGGGTAGTGCAGTGGTGTTTGAGTAGTGTAGGGGGTCATGCTGGTGGTAGTGTTTTAGGGTTTAGGGTAGTGCAGTGGTGTTTGTGTAGTGTAGGGGGTCATGCTGGGGGTAGTGTTTTATGGTTTAGGGTAGTGCAGTGGTGTTTGGGTAGTGTAGGGGGTCGTGCTGGGGGTAGATTTAGGGTTTAGGGTAGTGCAGTGGTGTTTGGGTAGTGTAGGGAGTCGTGCTGGGGGTAGTGTTTTAGGGTTTAGGGTAGTGCAGTGGTGTTTGTGTAGTGTAGGGGGTTGTGCTGGGGGTAGTGTTTTAGGGTTTATGTTAGTGCAGTGGTGTTTGGGTAGTGTAGGGGGTAGTGCTGGGGTAGTGTTTTAGGGTTTAGGGTAGTGCAGTGGTGTTTGTGTAGTGTAGGGGGTAGTGCTGGGGGTAGTGTTTTAAGGTTTAGGGTAGTGCAGTGGTGTTTGGGTAGTGTAGGGGTTCATGCTGGGGGTAGTGTTTTAGGGTTTAGGGTATGGCAGTGGTGTTTGGGTAGTGTAGGGGTCGTGCTGGGGGTCGATTTAGGGTTTAGGGTAGTGCAGTGGTGTTTGTGTTGTGAGGGGGTCGTGCTGGGGGTAGTGTTTTAGGGTTTAGAGTAATGCAGTGGTGTTTGTATAGTGTAGGGGGTTTAGGGTAGTGCAGTGGTGTTTGTGTAGTGTAGGGGGTCATGCTGGGGGTTGTGTTTTAGGGTTTAGGGTAGGGCAGTGGTGTTTGTGTAGTGTAGGGGGTAGTGTTTTAGGGTTTAGGGTAGTGCAGTGGTGTTTGTGTAGTGTAGGGGGTCATGCTGTGGGTAGTGTTTTAGGGTTTAGGGTAGTGCAGTTGTGTTTGTGTAGTGTACGGGGTCGTGTTTTAGGGTATAGGGTAGTGCAGTGGTGTTTGGGTAGTGTAGGGGGTCATGCTGGTGTTAGTGTTTTAGGGTTTAGGGTAGTGCAGTGGTGTTTGGGTAGTGTAGGGGGTCGTGCTGGGGGTAGTGTTTTAGGGTTTAGGGTAGTGCAGTGGTGTTTGTGTAGTGTGGGAGGTCATGCTGGGGGTAGATTTAGGGTTTAGTGTAGTGCAGTGGTGTTTAGGTAGTGTAGGGAGTCGTGCTGGGGGTAGTGTTTTAGGGTTTAGGGTAGTCCAGTGGTGTTTGTGTAGTGTAGGGAGTCGTGCTGGGGGTAGTGGTTTAGGGTTTAGGGTAGTGCAGTGGTGTTTGGGTAGTGTAGGGGGTCGTGCTGGGGTAGTGTTTTAGGGTTTAGGGTAGTGCAGTGGTGTTTGTGTAGTGTAGGGGGTCATGCTGGGGGTAGTGTTTTAGGGTTTAGGGTAGTGCAATGGTGTTTGTGTAGTGTAGGGGGTAGTGTTTTAGGGTTTAGGGTAGTGCAGTGGTGTTTGTGTACTGTAGGGGGTCGTGCTGGGTTCTAGTGTTTTAGGGTTTAGGGTAGTGCAGTGGTATTTGTGTAGTGTAGGGGTAGATTTAGGGTTTAGGGTAGTGCAGTGGTGTTTGGGTAGTGTAGGGGGTCGTGCTGGGGGTAGTGTTTTTGAGTTTAGGGTAGTGCAGTTGTGTTTGGGTAGTGAAGGGGTCGTGCTGGGGGTAGTGTTTTAGGGTTTAGGGTAGTGCAGTGGTGTTTGGGTAGTGTAGGGGTTCATGCTGGGGGTAGTGTTTTAGGGTTTAGGGTATGGCAGTGGTGTTTGGGTAGTGTAGGGGTCGTGCTGGGGGTCGATTTAGGGTTTAGGGTAGTGCAGTGGTGTTTGTGTTGTGAGGGGGTCGTGCTGGGGGTAGTGTTTTAGGGTTTAGAGTAATGCAGTGGTGTTTGTATAGTGTAGGGGGATTTAGGGTAGTGCAGTGGTGTTTGTGTAGTGTAGGGGGTCATGCTGGGGGTTGTGTTTTAGGGTTTAGGGTAGGGCAGTGGTGTTTGTGTAGTGTAGGGGGTAGTGTTTTAGGGTTTAGGGTAGTGCAGTGGTGTTTGTGTAGTGTAGGGGGTCATGCTGTGGGTAGTGTTTTAGAGTTTAGGGTAGTGCAGTTGTGTTTGTGTAGTGTACGGGGTCGTGTTTTAGGGTATAGGGTAGTGCAGTGGTGTTTGGGTAGTGTAGGGGGTCATGCTGGGGTTAGTGTTTTAGGGTTTAGGGTAGTGCAGTGGTGTTTGGGTAGTGTAGGGGGTCGTGCTGGGGGTAGTGTTTTAGGGTTTAGGGTAGTGCAGTGGTGTTTGTGTAGTGTGGGAGGTCATGCTGGGGGTAGATTTAGGGTTTAGTGTAGTGCAGTGGTGTTTAGGTAGTGTAGGGAGTCGTGCTGGGGGTAGTGTTTTAGGGTTTAGGGTAGTCCAGTGGTGGTTGTGTAGTGTAGGGAGTCGTGCTGGGGGTAGTGTTTTAGAGTTTAGGGTAGTGCAGTGGTGTTTGGGTAGTGTAGGGTGTCGTGCTGGGGTAGTGTTTTAGGGTTTAGGGTAGTGCAGTGGTGTTTGTGTAGTGTAGGGGGTCATGCTGGGCGTAGTGTTTTAGGGTTTAGGGTAGTGCAATGCTGTTTGTGTAGTGTAGGGGGTAGTGTTTTAGGGTTTAGGGTAGTGCAGTGGTGTTTGTGTACTGTAGGGGGTCGTGCTGGGTTCTAGTGTTTTAGGGTTTAGGGTAGTGCAGTGGTATTTGTGTAGTGTAGGGGGTAGATTTAGGGTTTAGGGTAGTGCAGTGGTGTTTGGGTAGTGTAGGGGGTCGTGCTGGGGGTAGTGTTTTTGAGTTTAGGGTAGTGCAGTTGTGTTTGGGTAGTGAAGGGGGTCGTGCTGGGGGTAGTGTTTTAGGGTTTAGGGTAGTGCAGTGGTGTTTGGGTAGTGTAGGGGTCAACCAACATGAATTTGTCCTTGTGTGATGTAACCAATGCTCATGTAAAGCACTCCATTACCTGACCAGTCTGCACTATATAAAACTGCAAAAAACAAAAAATAAAAAGTGTTTTGCACACTTCTGTCATTGGGCTATACGTGGGCTACCTCTGGGTGATATTTGTGCTACATTTAGGCTCTTTTTTCTCTGGTGGCCATCTTGGGAGACTTATTTGTTATGAAGTTTCCTAATTTCCTCATTTACTACAGTCTCCTCAGTAGGAAATGCTTTCAGTTTTTTACTTTGATTCCATCAAGAAGGCATTCAGATGTGTCACACATTTGCCATAAATTCAGAATGTTAGCACTCTAGTTGTTCATTAGATCACTGTAGTAAAGCTACTGCTCACCAAGGAATTAACTGGAAGTCTACTGCTGGTATTGAAAGTGATTGTTTCAGTCTGCATGTCAGAATTTTCTAATGAAATAGAGGAGGATTTGAGATCTCACTTAAAACATACCCTAAATTTTCTTTTTGCAGCACTAACCATAATTTCTATGGCAAAATGAACCCCCTCATTTTGTTCCTTTTTAAATTAAATGTTTTAAGTGTTACCAGTTTATTCCAATCAAAATGGCTTCAGGTGTGCCATACTTTTGTCATAAGTAAGGCTGTTAGCACTCTAGTTGTTCTTTAGAACACTCTGGGAAGCTGCAGTAGAACACAAAGGCATCAACTGACAGGCTGCTCCTGTTGAAATATAACAGGAAGATATTTGAGATCTCACTTAAAACATGTCCTAATTTTTCTTTCTACAGCACTAACCATAATTTCTATGGCAAAATGAACCCCCTCATTTTGTTCCTTTTTAAATTAAATGTTTTAAGTGTTACCAGTTTATTCCAATCAAGATGGCTTCAGGTGTGCCATACTTTTGTCATAAGTAAGACTGTTAGCGCTCTAGTTGTTCTTTAGAACACTCTGGGAAGCTGCAGTAGAACACAAAGGCATCAACTGACAGGCTGCTCCTGTTGAAATATAACAGGAAGATATTTGAGATCACACTTGAAACATGTCCTAATTTTTCTTTCTACAGCACTAACCATAATTTCTATGACAAAATGAACCCCATCATTTTGTTCCTTTTTAAATTAAATGTTTTAAGTGTTACCAGTTTATTCCAATCAAGATGGCTTCAGGTGTGCCATACTTTTGTCATAAGTAAGGCTGTTAGCACTCTAGTTGTTCTTTAGAACACTCTGGGAAGCTGCAGTAGAACACAAAGGAATCAACTGACAGTCTCTGCCATTGTTGGATGTACATGTTTTACTGAGAATGTCAGACTTCATTCTCACATGACTGAGAAAGATAATGTGAATTTACAGAAAATATGCTCTCATTTTAGCTTCTGGAGCACCTTCCAAAACTGTATGGGACAAGCATGTGAAAATAGTTTTCTCTCAAACATGATTCATGATATCCCAGCAGAAGGTTTTTCACAGGGTAAAATCACCTTAGAACACACCACAATTCCTGAAATTAGTATGGTACCATCAACAAATGAATTCTAATGTAACTAAAGTCTGTTATCACCCTTTATAGTTCTCCTTTTGGTAACCCTCAAAATCTTCGATTCACTACAATGCATTTCAATGGGGTACTATCATTTATATTGGTCCCAAGATGGCTGCCAGCAATTCCAGGATGAAGTGCTGACAGCCAATCAGATCTCACGATGACATGTGTGGTTAGGCTCCGCCCAGATATATATGTGTTTTTACTTTTGATTTTCTCAGCAACTACTGAACGGATTTACACCATTTAACAAAAAGGGTTCTTTCTGAACCAAGAACTACCTCTTTGCCAAATTTTGTGTAATTCCGTTCAGCAGTTCGGGCTGTAGCCGTGGCTAAAGTTTCCTATGGGAAAATGAATGGGGAAAACACGTTTTGGGACCCCTTTTTCTCGGCCCCCGCTTGACGAATCACCCCGAAACTTTCAGGGTAGGAGCGGACCGGAGCGGGCCATAAAGTTTGAAAATTTCGCGAAGATTCCTCAATTGACGCAAGAGTTATTTCAAATAGAATGTTGCGGATTTCCTATGGAAAATAGGTCCTAACTATAACTATCTACTGGCGACCGCCAGTAGATAATATATATATATATATATTTACAGGCTGATTTGTACAAAGTGAAACCAGAAAACCTGGATAACCTGTGGCTTCCCCTTAAATTGAGTGATCTTAGGCAAATACTTTATTTCACCTTTACTCCTTCGTCTTCATTATCACCAACGAAAGTACTTTGAAGTAGGTAATTTCAGAATACCAGTGGTACAAAAACGTATTGTGTTTGATTTTTTCTATAATGTTGCTTTATAACAGGGGTCTCCAACAGATAGCTCTGGAGCTACTGGCAGCTCGCCTGTACCCTGGAAGTAGCTCCTTTAAGTTCCCAGTGAAGTACTTCATTCTGAGGGTCTGCTCTAGCCATATTAAAGAAGGTCACTTTGTAAGAAAATACAAGAATTTCTTTGAATGGGTTATCCCAAAATGGAAAGTATATATTTGAAACCAAGTATTTTAAGAAATTGATATACTGAGGTTTGTAAACAAAAAGATTGAAAATCCAAAACATATTTAAACTACTGTTTGAATGCTGGTTTATACCAAGTTCTGTAGATTTATAGGGCCACTTACTTCTGTGGCTGCTATGTTATTAGTCAGGTGGAGGCATTTTATTATGATAAAGCTTTCCTGACAATGCTGTTAGCAACCCCGTCTTATGCTTCGGGTGGATGGTGCTCAACTACAATATCGAATTCTAAATATCGTCGAGCCTAAATACTGTTTGCAGCATTTAGACTTATCACAATATCCTGATGAATAGTAAATAACGGCAAGTATAGTTTTATTGCATTCTTAGCTCCACATCTATTTAATTTAAAGTTATATATCTTTGAGATATGTAGATGTGGAGTTTAGAAATGAAAATCTATGCTTACATTTTATATGTACATTTGTGATATTGAATTTATTAGTCAATATTCTGGATATGATTTTTTATCACCACTCAATACTGTGACATACATATTAACCCCTTGCATGCGTCAGGCGGCCTGGAGCCAACCGACGCCACAGTGGGCGTGTGCGTCGGATGGCCCTCGGCCGTCCTAGCACCCACCCACTGGGGAAGCGCTGGGGCTCCCCCCGTGGGCCGCCCTTCAGGTCGCCCCCACCAGGGAAGGCAGCGGAAGCCCTTCCGCTGCCCCCGCACCCCCTTCGACGTCCTCTAATGACGTCAGCATGCACTGCGCGCCAACGTCATTAGATGCAACCAGATGCACTGGAAGCCATTTGCTTCCAGCGCGTCGATGGAAGAAGGTGAGTTTCTCCCTGTGGAGGGGAGAGTTTCAAACAAAGAAGCATCGAGGGAAAGGATAGGGTTTTCCTTTCCTCCGATTTCTCTTTGGAGCATTCCTGCTACACAATAGCGCATGAGGCGCGATCGTGCAGCAGGAATGCCCACTAGACACCAGGGATTTTTTTTTAAAATTAATTTCGTCTTTGCGGGGAGCGGCCCCTTGGGGAAGGGTCACTCCCCTTGGGGGAGCAATCATGTTGGCCGTTACTGCCCCCCTTGGCTGCAGATTGGTGTTTTTTTTAATGTAATCCCCACTAGGCCACCAGGGATTTCCCTTTCTAATTCTTGATGTTGGGGAGCGCCCCTTGGACAACGGTCGCTCCCCTTTATGGGGGTGAATATTTTGGCTGTTTCTGCCCCCCCCCCCCCTTGGGGGCAGATCGGCCTTACATTTTTAGGCCCATTGGGGGCAGAAGCCACTAGACACCAGAGATTTCTCAACTGCAGCAATGTGGGGAGTGGCTCCTTGGGGAAGGGTCGCTCCCCTTTGGTGAGCAATTATGTTGGCTGTTTCTGCCCCCTTTGGGGGTAGTTCAGCCTTATGTTTTTAGGCCCGGGCAGAAGCCACTAGACACCAGGGATTTATGTATGATCCATTTCTGCGATGTGGGGGAGCGGTACCTTGGGGAAGGGTCGCTCCCCTTTGGGGGAGCAATTACTTTTGCTGTTTCTGCCCAGCCATATGTTTTTAGGCCCATCTGCCCCCAAGGGGGGCAGAAGCCACTAGACACCAGGGTATTGTTCACTGTTGTTGGGTAGTGGCCCCATGGACAAGCATCGCTCCCCTTTTTGGGGCAATTATTTTGGCCATTTTTGCCTCCCTTGGGGACAGATCGGCCTTATGTTTTTAGGCCTATCTCAGAAGCCACTAGACACCAGGGTTTTTATTCAATGTTGTTGTTGGGGAGCGGCCCCTTCGGCAAGGGTCGCTCGTCTTTTAGGAGGTGATTATTTTGGCTGTTTCTGCCCCCCTTAGGGGCAGATCAGCCTTAAGCTTTTAGGCCTACCTGCCCCCCAGCTTGGCTGGTGGATGGTGTGTGGACTGGTGCATTATTTGCATATGTGATTGTAATGTTTTATTTCTCCTTTTTATTCTAGTGCAAAGCTTTTGATTCCTGTTTGCAGTTTTGGCAGTTTGCGTAGTTGCAGGTGTTTGGTAAGAAAAGCATTTTTGTTGTGTTTACTCCAAATGAGTATTATTATCATGCATGAATAATTTTTTTGTAAATGGTGTCATAATAGCAGCATATTTAGTTTATGTTTTGAGTGTGAAATTCTTTTTGGATTTGTGCACGATGTGTATTGCGTTGTCTCATGTGTAATTTTCTTTTCTTTTTCTTTTTTAGTGGGATATTGTTGGTCCTTGCTGTGTCTGTGCAGAGTAGTTGGTGGTGAGTCTAGCTGTTTCTGGCAAGTGAGTGGTATAGTTTTGGAGTATATAGGACTTTGTGATAAAGCCACATTTTGTTTATTACTTATTTTACAAAGTGTTTCTTGTTGACTTATTTGTCAAGTTACCTTTAGTAAAGATTATGGCTTGCCGCAGGATTACTGCTCAGCAGGTGGTTGGTATGTTTTTTGAATCTTCCTCAGACCATGATTATGAGACTGACAGTGCATCTGAGGCAGAGGAGGAAATGCAAGATTTTGGCAGTGAGTTTTCTGTCCACGAGGAATCATATGATGATGAACCTACTCTCAGTGCAGATAAAGTGCCTGTTTTAGAGGATTACACTGATGTGTCGATGGTGCAGCAAGAGGCATCTGGATTGCGGCATGGGGCTGCAAGGCTTCCCATTGGAAGTGCTGGACTCTGGGTTGATCCAAACATGGTGAAGCCGGTGTTGCCTGCCTTTAGTGGTGATGCAGGGTGTAGAGTGAATTGTGAACATTTTTTGGCTATACAGTTTATTCAGTTGTTTTTTGGATGATGTATGTTTGGCTTAGATTGTTGAGCAGACTAATTTGTATGCTGAACAGTATTTGAGGGACAACAGTGCCAGACTTAGGCCCCGCTCTAGACCTACCCAGTGGACTCCCACAAATCTGGATGCGATGAAGATGTTTTTGGGTTTAACTTTTTTGATGGGCTTGATACGGAAGCCATCCCTGTCTTCATATTGGTCCACCAGTCCCTTGATGGCAGCGGCCATATTTCCTGAAATTATGAGTCATGATTGGTATTTACTTTTGCTTCGGACCCTGACTGTGACCATCTTTTTAAGATTCAGCCTGTCCTTGATCACTTTTTAGATCGATTTTCAGAGATCTATACTCCAGGGAAAGAAATAGCTGTTGATGAGTCTTTGGTCCTGTTCAAGGGCCGTCTGGTTTTTAGGCAGTACGTTCCTAGCAAGAGGGCACAATATGGAATTAAGATGTATATGTTGTCTGAGAGTAGGACAGGATATGTCTATAATTTCCGGGTTTACACTGGTAGGGATTCCACTATTGACCCCCCTGGTTGTCCATCCACTTTAGGAGTTTCAGAGAAAAAAAATTGTGTGGGATCTTGGTAGAGGACTTTTTAACAAAGGTCACCATTTGTACCTAGATGACTTCTACACTGCTGTGCAATTATTTAAGGAATTGTTCAAAGTGGACACTCTTGCTTGTGGCACAATCCGCTCTAACAGTAAAGGTTACCCAAAGGAGCTTGTTTGCAAAAAGCTTGAGAGGGGACAGTGCAGTGCCTTGCGTAGTGATGAACTGCTAGCTGAGAAATTTGTGGACAGGAGGGATGCCTACATGCCGACTACCATCCATGATGAAAGTACTTCACCTGTGACTATTTGGGGTCAGGTTGCTGAAGTGTGCAAACCTGTGTGCGTTGTAGGCTACAATAAGCACTTGGGTGGTGTAGATAGAGTAGATCAGAGGTTGGAACCTTACACTGCTGTTCGTAAGGCTTACATTTGGTGTAAGAAGAAGGCCATCCATCTCTTCAACTTAGCAACTTTTAATGCTTTTGTTGTGTTCAAGGAGTGTTCTCCAGCGTCAAGGATGACTTTTGTTCAGTTTCAGGAGTCTATGATAGCAGCCTTGTTGTAGTGGAACAGGCAAGTGTCAGTGGGGTTGGAGTGGTGAAGGATGTGGCTAGATTAAAATATCGCCACTTTCCCGATTTAATTCCTCCCACGCCCAAAAAACCCAATCCCTGTAAGAGATGTAGAGTCTGTTTGCGAAGAGGTATGCGGAAGGAGACTCGTATGCAATGTGCTTATTGTCCTTCTAATCCTGGGATGTGTGTGCCCACATGTTTCAGATTGTATCACACTCAAAAGAGTTTTTGGGAGCAACCGTGAGTCTAATAGTGAATTGTCTGGTCTGTATTGTTTTATATTTGTAGTTCTGTTTCACGGTTGGCATTAGAATGATGTATTTAGTTACCGCTGTTGTGTTTGTAGTTATAGTGTGTATCTATTTCCAATGGGTTTGCGTTTTCTTTCTTGTAAAAAAAAAAAAATGATGACAGTGTGCATGGATTTGGCGTTTGGCATGGCGGTGTGCATGGACTGGCGCTTGGCTGGTGGTGTACATAGACTGGCGCTTGACTGGCGGTGTGCGTGAACAGGGACGTGGCTGGCAGTGTGCGTGGACTGGCGTTTGGCTGGCAGTGTGGGTGGACTGGGGCTTGGCTGGTGGTATGCATGGACTGGCGCTTGGCTGGCAGTGTGCGTGGACTGTGGCGTGACTGGCGGTGTGCGGGGACTGGCATTTGGCTGGCGGTGTGCATGGAGTGGGGCTTGGCTGGCGGTGTGTGCGGACTGGAGTTTGGCTGGTGGTGTGCGTAGACTGGCGCTTTGTTGGTGGTGTGTGTGGACTGGCGATTGGCTGGTGGTGTGCGTGGACTGGCGTTTGGCTGGTGGTGTGTGTGGACTGGCGTTTGGCTGGTGGTGTGTGAGTAGTGACTTGCTGCTGGTCATTACACACACTGCTAGCCAAGCGCCACTGTACACACTATGTCAACCGCCAGCCGGTGTGATTGCTCTGTCAGTCATGTGGGCGTATGAAAGTGATTGGCCAATGAATGGTGCTGTCTGTTGATGTGAATGTTATAATGTGCTGGGCCCGTGGCTGGTGGTGTGAATGTTCTTGTGTGTGTCACGTATGAAAGGTGAGTGAATGGCCTGTAAAGAGGTTGGTGCCTTGCCGTGGCTTTACAGCTCACGAGCTGAGAGTCATTGGTTCAGGTTTTAACCTTTTAATTATTAACAGTGCATTTCTTTTTTGTGAAATCTCTTGTTAATAATATTTTACGCTCTGAACCTTCACTCACCCTCGTGCCAAATCCAACCAGTGTGTGTGTGTACTTAAGGAAAAGTTAGTTTTGAAGTAATATTTGTCTTTTCTGTCTTTCTCTGCCAGGTTGTACATTTTCTCTTCATTGTCTGTTGATGTGAGTGTTGTAATGTGCTGGGTCCGCAGCTGGTGGTGTGAACGTGTGTGTCAAGTATGAAAGGTGTGTGAATGGCATGTAAAGAGGTTAGTGCGTTGACATGGCTTTACAGCTCACGAGCTGTGAGTCATTGGTTTAGGTTTTTAACCTTTTAATTATTAACAGTGCATTTCCTTTTTGTGAAATCTCTTGTAAATAAAATATAAATTTTGAACCTTTCACTCGCCCTCGTGCCAAATCCAACCAGTATGTATGTGTACTTGAGGAACAGATGGATAGGCAGTAATATTTGTCTTGTCTTTCTTTCTGTGCCAGGGTGTAGTTTGTCTCTAGGGAAAATCTACCAACTTTAGATATTTTTGTAAACTAAAAAAAATGGGGAGTATTGGGTGGTGTGCCTCTGATGGATCCTAACAACTTTTTTTAATCCCAATGCCATGCAAACCTCACAATGTGACTATAGTCACACATTTTTCTTGCATTACTGTGTCATAATCTTCTGGTATCAGAAAAACCTCAATTCCACTACCACCATCACATTTTTCTCACGTTTCTGTGTAGGAAAGTTGTGGGATCACCGGGCTGACACAAATTTCCTACCACCCAGCATTCCCCCAGGTCTCCCAAGAAAAATGGTACCTCACTTGTGTGGGTGGGCCAAGTACCCGCAACAGGGAAGGGCCCAAAACATATTGTGGAGACATCAAAATTACTAATCACAAAACGACCTGGTTTTGCAAGGGGGCACCTGCGTTTTTGGTCCCGGGCTCGGCGGCCATCTAGGGAAACCTACCAAACCCACACATTTCTGAACACCCGGGGGAGTCCAGGGATGTGTGGCTTGTGTGGATCCCCCAACGTTTTCCTACCCAGAATCGCCTGCAAACCTCAAATTTAGCCAAACAAAAATCACATTTTCCTCACATTTCTGTGTGGGATCACCTTGCCGGCACAACTGTCCTACCACACAGCGTTCCCCTTGGTCTCCCGATAAAAATGATACCTCACTTGTGTGGGTGTCCAATGCAGAATAGCCTAAAAACGCATTTTTAGAAAAAATATAGTGCTTAGAGTTTGCTATACTATCCCCTCAATCCTTATGTTTTTGGCCCTTCTCAGTCACAAGCCCTTGGCCCACCCACACAAGTGAGGTATCATTTTACTCGGGAGACTGAGGGGAACGCTGAGTGGAAGGACATTTGTGCTGGCATGGTGATCCCAGACAGAAATGTGAGGAAAATCTGAGGTTTGCAGGGGATTCTGGGTAGGAAAACGGGGGATCCACCCAAACCACACATCCTTGGACTCTCCCAGGTGTCTAGTTTTCAGAAATGTCTGGGTTTGGTAGTTTTCCCTTTATGGCGACCGAGCCTGGGGCCAAAAACCCAGGTGACCCCCCTTGCAAAACCAGGTCATTTTGTGATAGGGAATTTTGATGTCTACACAATACGTTTTGGGCCCTTGCCTGTCGTGGATACT
Organism: Calotriton arnoldi; assembly: GCA_963921515.1. NCBI lineage: Eukaryota > Metazoa > Chordata > Amphibia > Caudata > Salamandridae > Calotriton > Calotriton arnoldi. The sequence goes on along the minus strand of CAWUFW010001824.1, from coordinate 398,719 downwards.
TGGTCCACCCTCACAAGTGAGGTACCATTTTTATCGGGAGATCTGGGGGAACGTTGGGTGGTAGGAAATTTGTGTCTGCCCATTGATCCCACAACTTTCCTACACAAAAACGTGAGAAAAATGTGTTTTTTTCAGCTAAATTTGAGGTTTGCATGGGATTCTGGGTAGGAAAACATTGGGGGGGTCCACGCGAGCCATACCTCCCTGGACTCCCCCGGGTGTCTAGTTTTCAGAAATGTCTGGGTTTGGTAGGTTTCCCTAGATGGCCGCCGAGGCCGAGGCTAAAAACCCAGGTGACCCCCCTTACAAAACCAGGTCGTTTTGTGATAGGTGATTTTGATGTCTCCACAATACGTTTTGGGCCCTTCCTTGCCGCGGGCACTTGGCCCACCCACACAAGTGAGGTACCATTGTTATCGGGAGACTTTGGGGAATGCTTGGTGGGTGGGAGTTTGTGGATCCACGCAGATTCAAGAACTTTCCATCACAGAAATGTGAGGAAAATATGTTGTTTTTTTACTAAGTTTGAGGTTTGCAAGGGATTCTGGGTAACAGAACCGGGTGAGAGCCACACAAGTCACCCCATCCTGGATTCCCCTGGGGGTTTCGTTTTAAAAAATGTATAGGTTTGCTAGGTTGCCGGCTGAGCTAGGGTTCAAATCCACAGCTAGGCACATTGCAAAAAAAGCATCCGTTTTCACTGGAAAAATGTGATGTGTCCACGTTGCGTTTTGGGCCATTTCCTGTCACGGGCACTAGGCCAAGTGAGGTACTGTTCTTATCGGGAGACTTTGGGGAATGCTGGGTGGGTGGAATTTTGTGGATCCACCCAGATTCCCGAACTTTCCATCACATGTTCTTTAACTTTTTGCAAATTGATATCCTTTTCCATGGCCTCTAACCAGTCCTATTCATTTAATTACACTCTCTCCCATCTGGATAGCATCAAACATGGCCACAACACATTCCTCCTGTGACTCGACTACACAATCATCCACTTCAATTACTGACAATCTAGATAAGCAATCAGCTGTACAATTAAGCCCTCTTGAAATATTTTTAATTTTTAAATTGTACTCTTGAAGTTTCGAGATTAATCTGACTAATCTTGATGAAGCTGTAGAATTCCCGCGTCCAGAGCAATCCATCATATAAATCAAGGGTTTGTGATCGGTAATTAGTGTGAAGCTTTTCCCCCATAAATAAGTTTTTTATTTTTCAACTGCCCAAACACACGCTGATACTTCTCTTTCTATTGTGCTATAGTGTTTTTCAGCATTTTATTAATGTACGTGACAGAATGCAACTGTTTGTTCTTTCCCTTTTGATATCTGTGTAAATACACCTGCACTTGCATCAACGGTCATCACATTCTGATCTTCGGGATCATACGCTTTCAAGGATGGAGCTCTTATTATCATATTTTTTACTTTACTGAAAGCCTGCTGTTGTTCCTCACCCAAGATTAATTTCACCTTTTTACGCAACAATAGCCTAAGTGGTTCAACTAAAAATGCATAATCTTTTACAAAACTAGTGTTTTACTCGCCTAATCCTAGGAATGACCTTAAAGCATCCCTGTTCTCTGGTACTGGTGCTTTTCGATTAGCTTTCACAATGTCTATTTTAGGTGAAATTTCTTCTGAAGATACTGTATGGCCTAAATAGTCAACTTTAGTTTGCAAAAACATAAATTTTTCCTTTGCTGACGATAACCCCTTTACTTTCCAATATACCCAAAACATGATCTAATATCTTAATATGTTCTTCAACGTTTTTGGCATATATCATGATATCGTCTTGAAACGTTTGAAATCCTTGGACCTGACCATACAAAATATCCATCAATCTCTGAAAAAAACTAGCCGCCGTCGCTAGGCCAAACGGCATGTGTAAATATCGAAATGCACCAAAAGGTGTCACAAATGTCGTTAGATCTTTGGAGTCATCGGACAATTTGACCTGATGATAAGCCGACTTATGATCAATTATACTGAAATAAGATGAACCAATAATCACTGCCAACATTTCATACATTTTTGGTAATGGGTGACAGGCTACAATGATATTCTTATTTAGTGACCTCAAATCGGCACAAAGCCGGATGTCCCCTGTCTTTTTCTTCACAATAACGATCACGGAAACCCATTCAGATGAATCTGTTGGATCAATTATACCATCCCTACACAATTCATGCGATAATTTTTTAAGTTCACTCTTAACAGACAATGGTACATGCCGCACTTTATGACACACTGGCACAGCATCACTTTTCAACTTTATTTTGTGCTCAATACCCTTGATGCAACCTACATTTGGAGAAAATACTTTGGCATGCTTCTCCAAAATTCCATCAATGCACAACTGATCTAATTCTTTTTCCTGTATATTTAAAATGGGCATATCACCTAATACAATGGCATCTGCGGTTCCAGGTTTAAGCCAAATTTCTAATCGTCCCAATTCTTGCCATCCAACTATATTCCTCCCATTCTCTGCAACATAGATCTTTGTCCTAATTATGCGTCCTCGAAATTCAATTTCATCTTCAAAATAACCTAACAAAATTATCTCGAAATCTCCAAAAGCTTTGGGATTAATGTCTGGTTTAAACAATGAAACATTTATCCACGACTTTTTAACACATCTTCATCTAATATAGTAACAGGTGACCATGAGTCAGCCATGATATTCATCTCCACTCCACCAATATGAACGATACCCAATGGCCCCTTAAATCTGGTAGTGCCGGATCTCGTTTCAACAGTTAGAACTATGTTTGCACACATATCTTCCTCAAATTCCTCAACAAAATTTACCCTCACACTTGGTTTACCACTCCTGCACACTGCAGAGAAATAACCAACTTTTAAGCATTTAAAGCATTTTTTCCAAAGGCTGGACAATTTGGATTATTACTCAAATGCGATTTTGGCCCACATCTGTAACACACAATTTGCCGTTTAGTAAAGGATCTACCACTTTTCCATTTATCAGTACTAATACAACCAACACTGTTTGCACTACATGAGCTTGCAGTATTAGTAGAATAGTTCTTTGTAGATTTTTTTCACTGACCACACACACACGTTAGATGATGAACTTTTCTCGGAAGCCAAAACTTTAGCAGAAATTATTGACCTTTCTATCCCTTTTGCAATATCAATCACTTCTGACAAAGTTTGGTTCCAACAAGCTGCTAATCTCTCCTGAATTTTCTCTGAATAACAATGCAAAACAAATTGGTCTCTTATATAAACATCACTGTTATCTTCAAATTTGCACGTAGAAGCCAGTATTCGTAATGCAGCTATGTATTCTTCAACATTTTTGTCTTCTCCTTGCTTCCTCAAGTAAAAAGTGTGTCTCTCCACCATAATACTAGGTTCACTTGTATACTGTTTCTCCATTCTTCTAACTGCCTCAGTATATTCATCCCACGGGCCAAATTGTTCATAAGGCGCATCCACTTCAGGAAGATTGCAAACAATCCATACATCAGTGCCTTTTTCCTCTTTGCATCAAATTTTATTCCATCAATTGCTATTAAATAACATTCAAAGTTTCTGTGCCAATTTTTTCCATTTTATAACTGGTTTTCCTGGATTTTGTAAAAAGGAATGCTGATTATTTGCCATATTAAATATATGTTTTTTTTCCCTTAAAACATTAGTACAGTAGTCTAAAATGTAGATTGAAATCCAGAACAATAATTAATACTATATATATTTTTTTTTTTAAAGAAATTTAGTAGAGAGTATTTATAGTATACTTATAGGCGTGGCTGTCGCCGAAAACAGGCAAAAACATTAATTTAAATATTCCAAAAATATGTTTGCCAACTAATTAAGAGCTTGTTCTTAAATAGTGAGACAAAAAAAACTGGAAGCCACAAGACATGCGTATCGCCGAAGATAAGCTCTTAAACAAATTGATTAATATATCATCCTCGAAATGTGGCTGCTACTTTAATAATGTGCTTGTTTTTTAAAGTTGAGATTGAGTTTATTCAAATCAAATTCCGAGATCCACAGGACGTCTGCATCGCCGTAGATAAGCACATTAAGGATTCTCTATTTCTTTTCCCAAAATATGGCAGCCACATACACAATGTGAATGCTTTCTTCAGAAAATAGTGCGTGTATAAGAGGATACGGCCGAGCGTACATGTCACAGTTGAAGGATGAGACGGAAGAAACAATGGACGTAACGCGCCGTAGGAGCTCAGCACACAACTGCATGCAGTAAGAGCATGAAGAGAGTATACTGCTAGTGCGCATTTAAACTGATTACAAGCTCGCGCAGTAACTGCCAATACCATCCAAAGCTGCAGCAGTAGAACAAAAAAATTGTCTTTAAGAAAACTCTCACCCTGTAGAATGAAGGAAGAGTAAGGGAGCATTATAAACGTCCTATAAAACATATAAAGTACTTGCTGTTCCATGGGCATAAACACAGGCGTACGGCTGTAAAAGTTAAATTGCCAGGGGACCTCTCGAACAGTAAGATTCCAAGTAAGCGTGGTATCCCATCAGATCGTCGACAAATTGTAGTAAACGAAGTGGAGTCACACGGAAGGGTGCTAGAAGAGCGTTTATTCCACAAGAAAGAGGTCCACAGGAATCATAGTAAAATGTAGCTTTGCTCCACCGCCCCGGTCCCGTCAGCTGTCCCTCACCAACATTCCAACCCCAAGAATCCCCTTACCTCATCACGTATGGAACTCTATAGAGGTTACATTCCAATACAATACAACTGAGTAATACAACATTGGCCCTCTAGGCCACACCCCTGCTTCACTTTTCTTACAAACTCAATCAAGTTGTTTCTAACAGCTTCTGTTATTTGAAGCCATTAAACATTCTCGTTCCTTTTTTACCGCATGAAAATCCTGCTCAACTGGCCACTGCATGTGATTACGCCAACCTTTACTCCTACTTTTCCCTACTAGATTTAATGCAGATGGTCTTTTATTTGCCTGCTAAAAGTGATAGAGGGGACGAAAACAATTCAAGATTATACTTTCGATTTAGCCATGCTGTAATAGACCACAGACTCTGAATTTCAGTTTGGTGGATTTATTATAAGGCCAAAAATATTTGAATATAAACACACCTCAATATCAGAGTATATAGGTACCGAAAGATCAATACAGAGCCGATTTTACGAATATAAGTCATTCGGCACAGAAGGCATAATATGATGAACTCCAAAATCAGAATACAGCAAAGAATAGAAGCGGAGTCCAATTCTCTTTTCATTAAGAAGGAGCAAAATCTTTCCCTACTCTGCTCTCATTGAGAATCCTACCTATCTCCCTAGTATCATATCCCAAAGGTGTCAGCACGTGTTGACTTCCTAAGAAGTACTCACGTCAAATGGGTCTGATAGCTTAAAGCTATGGAGCTCGCTCTAAGATGCTCCTTCTCCTCCGAAAACTGGCAGAAGTCTCTCGAATCTGTCCCTGCGCATCATATAAAAAGACAATATTCAACCCACAATACGTCATGTTCAGTAAGTTTCCACAGAAGCTTTAATTAAGTCGACTCTTCTTCCAGTGGCCTTAGTTTCCAGATAGGCCAGACACGAAAGGAGTCCTCCCTTCTCGCCTTGCAGTTTTCTTCAAAGACATTCCGGGTATCTCCTTAAATCTAAGAATAACGAGGTCGGATTCCTGCACCTGCAGTAGGATGAGAACATACTGTCTTCGAGCACAACAGAATTTATTTAATTAATTCTTGAGCAACCAAGGAGAAACGAAACTCAAAACAACCTACAATTTGGGCCTACAAATCGGGTAACTTAAACTAAACATGGTTACATTATATGAGTATAATTTCATCCTGCACATTACACATACAGAAATTGTTTTCTAATACACGCAATTCCTACTTAAACATACTTGTTTCATTGTAATACTAATATGACGTGAATAAATGCATCTTAATAATCATAAAACACTGCACACGACAAAAATACATATGAGTGCGTTTATATCAAGAGTATAGTGCACCCCTACAATTTAGAGTGCTGTAAGCGCTCTATCAGTTCCCCCCTCTTATGACTAGTGTCATAACACCAACCTTTTTACCCTCTCATAAGTTTCTCCTTGTAGAAGAGACCGACCTAAACAGAGGTTGTAGCTTGCCGTCCCTGTCTAAATCTTTCCAACCCTTCAAGGTGCAGATAATGACTGTCCTGCAGTCGTTCCAATTGTTGCTCTCGCTTTTTCGAAGAATTCTCAGCATGTCGTGCCCTTTGCCATTTGTAAGCCTTAATGACTCCCAACAATACAATTATACAAATCACAGCAATTATAATAGGTTTCAAGATGTATCCCATTATTCCTTGTCCCAAACTTCCAAACCAGCTTCCTATCTTGCCAAATCCCTTGCCAAGTTGTTCCCAGAGTCCATCAGCAGCTAGATCACATAAATCTTGATGTATCTCTGAAATATTGCTAATGTACTTCCTTATATCCCGACTATTATCAGGAATATAAGTACAGCACTGTTGAACTTTCAATAATTTACAGACTCCTCCAGCTTTTGCTAATAGCACATCTAGAGCAAGACGATTTTGAAGAACCATAGCCCTGATTGAGACCATCTCCCCATCAACAAGTAATAGGATTTGGGCCGTATTCACAGAGAGCTTATCTACCAGAGTTGCCAGCTTTCTAATCTTCACATCATTCAAAATCACACCCAAACTAGGTATCATAGCTCCAAATACATCCCCAATAATTTCTCCTGCATTTGCACCACGTTTTCCTCTATGAGATCTCTTCCCTTCCAAAGGCCATAAATCATCCACATGGAAGATCTTGGGAAATACCACAGCCAAATAACATGTCCCATACCAATTTTTGGGCAATTTTACATAAGCATTTTTACCGCACACAAAGTACACATTTGGCACTATGGTCAATTTATCCAACAGCGCCTTTCTAATGGAATCCTCAATCAAGAAAATGTGTTCACAATCACTCTCACCCACAAATATTTTGTCATAATATGTAGACGGGTATCTAATGCACAGTCTCCCTTTCTGCTGGAAGTCTAAAGCTATTGGACCAGAACATCCCTTTGCCTTATGATCTAATTCCTCCTGTGTCCATGGGATCACTTTGTGCTTCGGATCTGGTCTAAATAAGGTCTGCCTATGTCGATCTTCTATCTGATCCACAAACTTCTTTTCAATGTCAGTTAACATGCAGGTCAAAATGTGTCTATGGGCATAAGATGTATCTAAGGTAATAGTAGGCACAAAATAAGTTGACATCCTCTCTACCTGCTTATAGTAATCATATTTATTCATGTATTTAAGAACGGGGACTTCTGAGAGTACCACATCATAATTGGAGAAGTAGTACTCAAAATGTGCCTTACTATAAAACATACTCAATAACACGCTGCATGTAATGAAATAGGTTAAAGGTAAGTAATGGTATTGAATGCCTTCTTCTACGGATGCTGGCAGTTGCATACACACATAACAATCTTTCGCTTCCATTGTATCAACATACTCATACAACAAACGAGCATATGCGTTCAGCATGAAATCACCTTTTGACAAATCTACATGTAACATTCGACTAGTTTCCCTAATCATCTCTCTATCTTTTGCGGATGCACCCTCTTCGAACTCTGAAGTAGGTGGGGTAAGTGTCGTCTGTTCCTCATTCCTTTCGGCATCCTGTGACTCAACCAAAGATGTAACAATCACCACAATTATGACAATAAGCACCACAACAATAAGGGTACCAATTATGCACTTCTGCTTGCGTCCTGGATTTCTAGATTCCATTTTGAACCACCTTTGCTTTCGAGGCGCAATCAAAGTCTCTTTTCTTCTTTTCTTGCCTTATTTTGTTATTTACAATGTCTTTTTATTTTCCTTTTCCCATTCGATTATGGCAATATTCAGTCCAGTATCTATGGCCTATTGTAGAGGTGTAGTCAGCCCTAGCCCTCAGTTCTTCTTCTATTGAAAGTCCCTAATTTAAATCTTCTTCCACTCGGTCCTAGGTTGTCTTCTTTCTAAAGCCTAATGAGTTCTTCTTTCAAAGTTCAAGCTTCATCATTAATGATATTAGATCCCAGTATGGTAAGAACAAGCTGCAGAATTTCTGCACGAATCTCTCCCAATTCCTGTGCAGTGGGCTGTCGACCAAATGTGGGGAAAGCAACTTGGTTAAGAATCAAAAAGCGCAAACCACTTAGCCTTGGTGGATTGGGGACTGTCAAAGTTAGGATTCCGAAGGCTTCAACTCCAGGGACCAACAGCTGAATATCAATCGACAGGGTGTCCCCTCCGTAACTCACTGTACCAGTCCCCAACCTTCCGGAATTCTTCGGTCTCTGCATTTGCAGCCAGGTACGTCCACTCAGGAGAGGCGTACTTTTGAGACGGTACCCTCTTTTTTCTGGATCGTCTTAGACCATCCGGTCTCTCCTCAGTTTCACTTTGATCTGATTCAGACGTTTCAGGAATCAGAGCGAGATTTTTCTCAGATGCAAGCCTTATGTTCAGCCTTTCTTTCCTTGTTGGCCACTTTTCTGCTTCTGCACCTGGTCTCCTCTCTTCCTCTTGATTCGGTCCTTCTGCATCAGGCCGTTCACTTTGATCTGGTTCAAAGTTCACTTCTGCAATCTCATCTAGCTCATGATCTGAACTCAACTCTGGAGCAGCTTGATCTTGGTTTTCTTGCTCAGTTGATTGTTCAGCCCCTTCAGGAATTCTTACGACTTGATTTGTTCCTTCGTTCTCTGTGTCAGTTTCAGTTGTACTCCTCGGAACAAGAGGAATCGTTGCCTCCTCAGGTTCTGGAACGCGGCGAGTGTGCGAAGCGGGGATCCAGTTTGATAATCCTCCACACTTCACAGCTGTACTTGTAACCAAGATCACCTGGTATGGTCCTCTCCAGCGAGCATCAAGGCAGCTCTTCCTCACGTGCTTTCGAACAAGCACCCAGTCACCAGGGTTAAGATCATGCAGCAGGTCTCTCGAGGTAGATGCAGTCGCAGACTCGACCTGATGGGACACAGAATTAACCACGTCAGCCAGTCCCCTACAATAATCCAAAACCAAATCATCTGTGATGTTTATCAGTGCTGTAACTGGCACCATAGGCAAGCGCATAGCTCTTCCCATCAATATCTCATGGGGAGAGAGTCCTGTCCTCCTATCAGGAGTACTACGCAGACTCATCAATACCAATGGTAGCGCATCTGGCCACTTCAATGAAGTTGACGAACAAACCTTCAACACCCTCATCTTGATTGTGCCATTTATCTGCTCCACCAGGCCAGATGCCTCAGGCCTGTAACTACAGTGCAATCTCTGATCAATGTTTAGAGCTGTACATAACAATTTCATGATTTCACTATGGAAGTGTGTTCCTCTATCTGTCTCCACTGAGGTCGGAAATCCAAACCGTGGTATCAGTTCCCTTAACAACAGTTTTGCCACTGTGAGACTGTCACATCGTCTAGTTGGATAGGCTTCAACCCAACGTGAAAAAGATACACACTACCACCAAAACATATCTCAGCCTATTGCACCTAGGCATCTCGATAAAGTCCAACTGTATCCTATTAAAAGGCCCTCCTGATCTTCCAATATGACTCATTGCAACCACAGTTCTCTTTCCAACATTCATTTGTTGACATGTAACACACCTGTGACACACTGCTTCAGCAAACACACGAAATCGTGGGTTAAACCAAGTTTGCCTGAACACTCGCACCATGGCATCTCTCCCAAGATGAACTACTCCGTGAATCTGCCTTGCCATTGTGCTCAATAAACAATTAGGCAATACTGTTCTCTCATCTGTCAACACCCAAATGCCATCCTCTCTCTTTTCTCAGCCTGCTCTAACCCATGATGCAACTTCCTCTTCTGAGACTTCATCCTGCAGTCGCTTCACCTCATCCCAGGTATTGGCTATAGCTAAAATCATGCTGAGCTCAGTCTCTTCTGTGCTCTCTCCTACATATGTTCCATTGAAAACACAAGCATGTATAGCACAAAAACGCGCTACTTCATCGGCATAGTTATTTCCTTTTGTAACAAAGTCCTCTCCCCTTCCATGGGCTGCACATTTTACTACAGCTATCTCTTTGGGCTTCTGCAAAGCTTCCAACAATTTGCGCACAAATTCTCCATTACGGATTGGGGATCCTGAGGACGTTAAAAATCCCCTCTGTGACCATAATTGGCCGAAGTCATGAACCACTCCAAACCCATATTGGCTGTCCGTGTATATATAGTCACTCGGACTCCATTTGAAATGATACAGGCACGTGTCAAAGCAATAATTTTGGCTACCTGAGCAGAGTATACTCCTTTCAGACAGGCAGCTTCCACCACCCCTAAGATGGTGCATACAGCAAACGCTGCTCTCAAACACCCTTCATAGGGGCCGATTCCGATCTCGGTCGGAGGCGCACCCAATACCATTCGGTCGGGAAAAAGCCATGCGAAAGCCTGTTACCCGACCGAACTGTCACGCGGGTCCGGCCGAGCGAGTACGATGCGAGTCGCCGACCGACTCGTCCGGGCGACCCGACCGCTCCGACCGACTCGTACCCGGACCGTACCGCTCCGACCGACTCGGTCGGACCCGATCGCACCGCGCAATGGAGACGTTTTCCGGCCGGGTAAGTACGATGCGCACCTCGACCGCTCCGACCGACTCGCGCCGTCCGACTCGAACTCGCTGTCGGAGCCGTACTTTGGGGGTCCGTGTCGGACCCCCTGTACGCGTACCCGTGCGAGGCGCACACAGGGGACCCAAGGGTCCCCCTACCTGTGCGTGTACGCCGCGGAGCGCTCGCGGCGTACTCGCTGTAGGGAGCGCCCTTGTCCGCCTCGCACCCATTGAGGCAATGGGAGCCCGCGTACGCGTTGTGCGACCGGCTCCCATTGAGTTCAATGGGAGTCCGACCGACTCGTGTCCGATAACATACGGACGCATCGGACTCGTTCGGTCGGACTGCACGGGTCCGATTCGGTCGGAAATCTCTCCGGGTCCGGCTCGGTCGGGGAAATTTCCGGCCCGAATCGGAATCGACCCCATTGTCTCTTAAGCATGAACCATCAACAAAAAGAATCAAATCAGTTTCAGACAGAGGTTCATCAACAATGTCAGGTCTGGGTTTGGTAGATAGCTCAGTAACATCCAGGCAGTCATGCTCGTCACAATTCTCCTCCTCCTCTTGCGGAAGAGGTAACAATGTAGCAGGATTCAAGGTGGTACAACGCCTCAGAGTGACATTTTCGGAAGCCAATATAACCTGCTCATACTTTGTAAGTCAGTTATTCGTTAAATACTGTGTCTTAGTTCTTGTCATTAACAGCTCTACTGAATGAGGTACATAAACAATAAGAGGATGACCCATCACTATGCCTTCACATCTCTCAATGCTGACACCTGTTGCAGCAACGGATTTGAGACATCCGGGCAACGCAGAAGCTACTGGATCTAATGTAGCTGAAAAGTAAGCCACTGGTCTGCGAGCATCTCCATGTGTCTGTACAAGGACCGCTAACGCACATCCTTCCCTTTCACAGCAGAAGAGCGACAACGCTTTATTATAATCCGGCATTCCCAGAGCTGGAGCATAACATAGGCTCTCTTTCAGCTCGAGGAAGGCTCTCAGGCAGTCATCATCCCATGGTACCGGATCGCTAATGTCCTTTCGAGTCAATCTCAACAGTGGCTTTGCTTGCAAGGAAAAATTTGGGATCCACTGTCGACAACAGCCGACCATTCCCAAAAACATGCAGACTTCCTTTTGTGTTTTCGGAGTTCCCATTTGCAGAATCGTCTCTATGCGATCTGGTGACACCCTTCGTTTCCCCTTCTCGATCCGGTGACCTAGATACTGAACTTCATTCAGACAATACTGGAGTTTGTTCGGGGACACTTTGAGTCCATTCTCTGCCAAATGATTCAGCAAAGCCACAGTATCAATTCTGCAAGCATCCTCAGTCTCTGAAGCGACCAAAAGGTCGTCAATATACTGAACTAGGACTGAGTTCTGGGGCATCATCAGCCCTTCAAGATTCTTCTTCAGACTCTGACTGAAAATAGAGGGGCTTTCTGTATACCCTTGAGGGATTCTACACCACGTTAACACACGATCGTCCATCCTAAATGCAAATAAAAATTGGCTGTCTACATGCAACGGTATGGAGAAAAATGCCTGACATAAATCTATGACTGTAAACCATTCTGCTTCACATGGTATTTGGAGCAGAATAACAGCTGGATTCGGTACCACAGGACAACATGGAATCATGATATCATTAACTCTGCGCAAATCCTGTACTATTCTGTACTTGCCGCTAGGCTTCTGCAGTCCCATAATAGGTGAGTTGCAGGGACTTCCTCGTATTTCTTTGAGAATGCCTTGTGCAATCATTGACTCAATTACAGGTCTTATTCCAGCCACAGTTTCTGGAGTTAATTTATACTGCGGAGTTCGTGGAAATTCTGCATTTGGTTTGACCTGGATCTTAACAGGTTCAACCCCTCGAATCAATCCTATCTCCTCACCCGTGAAATCCCACACTTTTGGAGAAACCAAATCTCTCAAATCATGTGGCAACTCCTCTATCGTAAGAACCACGAACATTTCCGTACACAAGCTCATATTAGCCATTTTAAAATCAGCGTCATCATCACAGGTCTGCAACTCCACACCCCTCGTAGTGCAAGATATGGGCAATTTAGTTTACACAAAAGGTCTCGTCCCAATAGACAGACTGGGCTTGAATTGCAAACTACAAATTGATGTTTGTCTCGGAATGGTCCTATCCTCACAGGTAACTCATTTGTCAACGGGTTAGTCATTCTCTGATTGGTAACTCCCACCACTTGAATCGTTTGTCCTGACAGAGACAAATTTGGAACCATTTCTGTTCTTACTGTAGAGCGCACAGCTCCAGTATCTAACAAGAAGGCAACAGGATACCCGTTCACCTCTGCATCTACAAACGGTCCACTCTGATCTACCTCCAGGATCGCATCCAAGGGCATTCTTCCTGCACCCCCCTCTGACACTCATGAAGATCTTGTGGTTGGCCAAATCTGTCTCATATTTCAAAATAGGGCATCTGATGATACACCTGATAATGAGTAGGTATTCTTGGAGGCTGAGGAATCTGCATTTGCGGCTCATATCCTGCCCCATACATGGACCTAGGTCTAGTTACAGTATTCAAAGTCTCTGACATCTGTCCCTCTCCCTCATTCTGCAATTGATTTGCTGGATTCAATCGACACTCGCGCTTCCAATGTCCGATTTTGTGACAATAATGACAAGCAGTGACTTTCTTTTGGTTCGGCACCCAATCACCTCCTGTACCTGCATCCATTCCCCTGCCTCTTCCCTGTCCAGGTTGGGTTACCATCTGTTGACCCATTCCTCTACCACTTCCTCTACCTCGACCCATCGTTCCTCCAACCCCTTGCATCTGATCAGGCCTTTCGGCATTCCTCAACTGCACCAACATCAACTTGTCTTTCAATTTCTTTTGTGCCGATTCCATCTGATCACTACAGTATTTTGCATTACGCAGGATTTCGTCCACCGTCTTATTCTGCCAACATATCAAATGTGTCTGTATCATCAAACTAATATCAGATCTTAGTCCTAGCACAAACTTTGAGACAAACTGTCCCATATCTTTCTGCTCAATGGTATCCAATCCACTATGCTGTTTAAAAGCCACTAAAAGTCTCTCATAATAGTCATGTACCGACTCCTTAGAATCTTGAGTAGTACGATTGATTTTAAGCCAATCAACCGTTTGCGGAGCTACCTTGGATTGTAACCATGTAATCACTTGCTCATATTTCTTCATTACCTCGGGAGAAGAACCATGATTCACCAGATCTCTGGCTGGTTCTACAGCGGGCCAATCAATGGCAACTTTACATGCCGTCCATAAATCCCCCGGGACCACCATATCAAACAAGGTATTCAAATCAATCCAAAGCACCTTCGAAATCTTGACAAACCGGTCTATTTGCTTATACCAGTCAGCAGGTTTTTCCCTCAGCCGAGGAAAATCATTAGTGAAGGCTGCCAAATCACCCCTGCTCCATGGCACATGAACGTACCCCCCATTTTGCACTTCTCTCTGAGGGTAATGTCCTGCTGATCCCGTCCCTCCACTTGGAGGCGGAGTGTCTCCTATCCCTTTCTTGGCACTTTTCTTTTTGGACCACCTCTCTTCCCATCTGTCTAATGCTCTCCACGCTCGCACCCCTATCACCAATTCCCTAATTTGTGCTTTTAATCCTGTCGTTCGCTTCTCTTCCAATTCCTTATCTGTATAATGCAATCTGCATGTTCCCTGCATCATTTTAGTCTTTGTTAGATCTACCTCATACTTTCGTGCCTGCTGTGACAATGCATCATGAGCTCACTTTGCCTTTCTGGTAACGTCTTTAGCTACAAATAGCAATTTGCTTGAATCATATGTGTCAATTCTTTCCCATGGCAGATTCCCTTCTATCACTTCATCTATTTCTGCTTTTAATTTTACCACATCTAACAATGGTGCCTTCATTGCAACCTGTAAAACCTTCTGACCTCTTTCACTTCCCGATTCCTCCCTCTCACAACTTTGTGTTCTCCTTAGGTTCCCACTCTCCTCAATTCTCACAACTGGGCGACTTTCTCTTTCACAACTTCGACTTCTCCAATGGTTACCCTCACACACATACTGTGGCCCTAACGGTACCCTAGGTGCTTCTTGTCTCAACCCAAATTCGTCACCCAATATCTGTGACTCCCTCACCGGTGGAACCCACATTCTGATGTCTGACCTAGAATTTGCCAAAGCTCCTGTTCGCCTTCGTTCTGACCCACTGTCCATCCTTGATGGATCAGCTGTAGCAGGCAGTGGAGTACTGGATTCCACTGGTACCTGAGCCATACCTGTCCCACTCATAGTAAGACTCCCTCCAGAGATAGTCTCTTCACCTTGTTCTGTTTGTTGTTGACTTTCCCTTGTTCTCTCTCTAGGGTTATATATTGAAACCACCAGACCAATAGTAACTGGTACCGAAAGAACTTCTGGTAGCCGCATGTTACAGGCAGTCTCTCCTGACTCCGAAGTTGCGTACCCTATCCCTCCAGACCCTCCTGGAATTTTCGTTCCCACTGAAATCCTCCCTCTTACTTCTGTAGTCTGCTCCTCTGCACCTCTTTGTCCCACTCCTAGAATGTCCTCAGTTTGCTGCGTCTGCTCCGGCTCCGGCCTAGAGTCAGAAGTTGGAGGACGTTCTGCTAGCAATCTCTCAAGAAAACTGTCATCTGTGTCACTGTCCTCTTCCGTCTTACTCTTTCCTCCAGACCCACCTTCTAGTCGCCAAAAGGGATACAATCGTTCTCCCTCTATGGTGTCTACTCTCCATCTTTTCAGCTGTGCATCCCACCTGGCATCCTGATATGCCTTCATTGCTTTTTTCATTCTTCCCTGAGAAGCTTCCCTTCTCTTTGCCATAGCTGCTCTCATCCAAGCATCCAATGCCTCAAATTGAGTTGGTCTAGGCGGAGGTTTCAGAGCAGACATCACTCCTCTTAGCTGATACAGCACCTCCATACGAAATGACCCATAATGGGGAAAAGCCAATTCTCCTTCTTTTTCTGTAATTTTATGCCAATTTTGAAGCCAGACTATAGTATGGAGTCCTACATTTGTTGCCATATAATGTGCCGGTGTATCCTCAGGCGGAGCTTCTTCTCCTACCCGTGTCACCACTCCTGTGTCGCCTCTACACAAATCCCGCAGCACCTTAAAACATCTCATCCTGAAAATCGATTGTTTGCCCTCCAAATTCAATACTCAGCTTCGAACGAACTTCCACCAATCCCAGCGCGGCATTACACCAACCGACCAATCCCAGCGCGGCGCGCACTGACGTCACTACTCGCTCTTTGCAGCGGCTCACCCGCCTTTACAATTTCACTCACTCACACGTTCGTACCACAAGCAACTGTATATCCAAAGCTATTAAGCCAAGTAACTGCTCCTAACACAATCACAATAACTTCCAGTTATATAAAACAAATAATTGTCTGTCCGCTAAAAGATCGATAGAACACGCTTACAAGAACATTCATCCGCTGTGACCCCCGACCTGCGTCGGTCACTCAATCGCCATAGTCCACCCCCGGTACCTGAGGCTTTCTACCGCGACGTATCCCTCCATTCGCACAAAGTTCCCTATCACAAGTGGATCGTCGATAGCGCTTCACGTCACCCACAATTCTGGTCAGACAATTACAAATACAAAACTATCCCGGGATCTTGGACTTCTCTTGAGTCCGCTAACCAAACTTCCTGAACCGCACGTGTCCGGACCAGTAAACCAATAAACCCACAATCACTCAACATGCATCCCAACTTCGCAAGACATCTCACAAATATTTCATCACCGCAATCTACAATTCCATACTCACGCCACCACTGTTTCCGCCGCACCGTCAACGTCCGCCGACCTCCATCAATGTCCGCCGTCGTCTACTCCGTGTCCAGGGCCTTAATGTTCTTCCGACCCTACTCCTACTCTCTTTCTCCCCTCACTCTTAGAGGCAAACCATCCTCTGCTACCATTTGATTACGCCAACCTTTACTCCTACTTTTCCCTACTAGATTTAATGCAGATGGTCTTTTATTTGCCTGCTAAAAGTGGTAGAGGGGAGGAAAACAATTCAAGATTATACTTTCGATTTAGCCATGCTGTAATAGACCACAAAGAACAACAATGGGTTTGGCTCTGATCAGTAAGGCTGAGCCCTTTAGCAGCAAAAAACACTGAAGTTGCCAATACTGATGATCTTTTCAATAGATTACCACGGCGCATGAAAACTCATCAATGGCAGCCGGAGCTAATCAATAGTTATTATTTTAAAACAATGATTTCATTTCAATTGTTTTCTTTTTTATAAATCACACTTAAATCAATATATACAATATTACAAAAACACGACCAATACTCTTAAATAGACTTACAACGAAAAATAGCCACAACGTAGGCTCACCTCACCACTCTCACTCCAAAAGATTCAAACATTCACAAGCATCAATCAATACTAGTTGCACACCACATTCGCTCACCTCACACACTGCGTCCTTGGTACCACATCAACTTTATCACTTTCTCGGACCAAGGTATCAAACCAAACAACAACAAAATAAACAAAATACTATTTTTTGTGCATAACACAAAAATGACAAAACCTTTAAATATTCATATGACTTGCTTTTACAAACATGAACAAAAGACAGACCCTTTACAAAATGTTTGTTTGGCAATCAAAAACGCAAGGTCGATGTGTTTCGAACCCTCTTCATTATAGGGTTCTCCTCAGGACCAAACTGTACATTTCTTTTAACGCGAGATCATCCAATCTCAACAGAATTTCTGATGTGAATTTTTTGTAGTCAACTATTCAGTCGTGTCACAGAAAAAGGATCTAAGCGGCAGGGTCTTAGCGAGTTTTTAATCTGCTCCTATGTCCTTCTTGTTATTGAAAGCAGCATGTGATTGCTGATAACATCATGCTTTCCTCCCGTTTAGTCAGGCTGTTCATTCTAAGTCCATATCGACTTCTTTCTGGGCATAATCTTTTGAAATCTGATATCTTCGTGTTTTTCCCTTCGGTTGAAAAATTCGGTATACTCTCTTCTGGACCGGCCGGAAAGAAGTCGATAGTGGCTATTTTTCGTTGTAAGTCTATTTAAGAGTATTGGTCGTGTTTTTGTAATATTGTATATATTGATTTGTGTGATTTATAAAAAGAAAACAATTGAAATGAAATCATTGTTTTAAAATAAAAACTATTGATTAGCTCCGGCTGCCATTGATGAGTTTTCATGCGCCGTGGTAATCTATTGAAAAGATCATCAGTATTGGCAACTTCAGTGTAATAGACCACAGATGATATTATATAATATGATGAACTCCAAAATCAGAATACAGCAAAGAATAGAAGCGGAGTCCAATTCTCTTTTCATTAAGAAGGAGCAAAATCTTTCCCTACTATGCTCTCATTGAGAATCCTACCTATCTCCCTAGTATCATATCCCAAAGGTGTCAGCACGTGTTGACTTCCTAAGAAGTACTCACGTCAAATGGGTCTGATAGCTTAAAGCTATGGAGCTCGCTCTAAGATGCTCCTTCTCCTCCGAAAACTGGCAGAAGTCTCTCGAATCTGTCCCTGCGCATCATATAAAAAGACAATATTCAACCCACAATACGTCATGTTCAGTAAGTTTTCACAGAAGCTTTAATTAAGTCGACTCTTCTTCCAGTGGCCTTGGTTTCCAGAGAGGCCAGACACGAAAGGAGTCCTCCCTTCTCGCCTTGCAGTTTTCTTCAAAGACATTCCGGGTATCTCCTTAAATCTAAGAATAACGAGGTCGGATTCCTGCACCTGCAGTAGGATGAGAACATACTATCTTCGAGCACAACAGAATTTATTTAATTAATTCTTGAGCAACCAAGGAGAAACGAAACTCAAAACAACCTACAATTTGGGCCTACAAATCGGGTAACTTAAACTAAACATGGTTACATTATATGAGTATAATTTCATCCTGCACATTACACATACAGGAATTATGTTTTCTAATACACGCAAATCCTACTTAAACATACTTGCTTCATTGTAATACTAATACGACGTGAATAAATGCATCTTAATAATCATAAAACACTGCCCACGACAAAAATACATATGAGTGCGTTTATATCATGAGTATAGTGCACCCCTACAATTTAGAGTGCTGTAAGCGCTCTGTCACATGTATTATGTCGAGAATCGATTACTGTAACATCCTTTAGCTGAGGCTGCTGGGTTACTTGATTAACAAGCTATAAAGAATCCAAAACTTTGCCACGAGACTAGTCCATAAAATAAGATTTGACTTGGTGAGCAAAGCCTAAGAGACCCTACATTGTTTTCCAGTAAAACAGATTATTCAATTTACCAAACTATGGCTTATGAACTGAATCTATTACAAAGCACAAAAATCTCTGCTGTCATGGCATTTCACCCCCTATGCCACTCGAAGACAGCTTCTATCTAATACCCAAATGTTTTCTGTTCCAAGTTTAAACACTCAAGAATTGGCGACCAGCCTTTTCTTATCTTGGGCCACGTCTCTAGAACAGCCTTTCCCTTCAAATCAAATGCATCTCTTCCCATCTAAAGTTTACGAAAGACTTAAAAACCCAACTTTTCAACCTTTACTTTTGCTCGTGCCGAGCTCCAAGATGCCTTTTTGGTGAACATGCACTTAGCAAATAAGTAGAAACAGAAATAATCCACACTGAGGTAGCATAACGGCTAGGGCGGTCGATCTCAAATCTGGGGAATGGGATTCGAGTCTCGGCAATGACGCTAACATCCTGTGATTCTGGGCAAATCATTTAATTTCCCCGTGCCTGACAAAAAGAAAATGAATGTGTCCTTGTGTAATGCAACTGGTGATCTGTAAATCGCTCTGATACCTTCGGTTCAAGTTCGTGCTATATAAAACTCCGGGGGAAAGAAATCTGGATGTGCCAAGGGCTTGATTTGTTAGGAGACCCTGATACCTGGGTCTTCAGCTTAAGAGGGACTGTCAGCTCTAATGGATGGTGTCCCAGGGCATGGCTAGTAGAAGAGGGTGCAGGGAGCCTAAGGAGTGCACCATCACAGTTATTTTACACATATTTCAATTTCTGTTGTTCTTTTAAAAATGAAGCTAATTTGTCATATCGGGTCATGCCCCTGCAACGCAGCTCGCAAGCCTTCTACCTCCATGCATTAATAAGTCAACCAGTACACGTTTTGTTTCCTTTGCATTCTTGCACTTGTAGTTCCATTTATCCCATTATAAAACCAGGAATACAAGTACCAGAATGCAAATAAACAGCTTGAACTCAAGAGTGGTCCTGTGAAACTTTAGAGTTCTGCTCTAGTCTTTGGCGATACATGTATTGTTCTTGTGTCTAAACAGAAACCTAGAAGCAAACTCTGTTTCTGAAAGATGTTTTTGGCTTATAGAAGTTGCGTAATTTCTCTTTTTGCCCCCTTGTATTACAAAGTCTTTGAACAAGTGTCCTAAGTACATTGTTGTCTGTTGTACGATGAGTAGTTATATTCTCGAGGCAATGGTTTTTTCTTTTCATTTTAGTGCTGACAGTCCTGAAAGAATAATTGAATAATCAGGACAATGCAAATACATAATCTCCCATTGGATGAACTACTCATGAAGAGAATCGCGAAAATTGAGAGTTCTTCCTTGCCTCTAAGGATAAGCTTCACTTGTTTTGCTACTGTTATTTTGCACTTACGTAGCGCACAATATGTCGTTACTATAGTGCTGAAGTACTTTTTGGTAGTCCGGCATATGACTTTACAATCATTTACATTGGGGACATGGGTATGATGCAGTTTTGTGGAGGTTGTGTCCTCAGTAGGTATGTCAATTCAATGAGCTGAGAGTTTTTAGAAGGCGCGACAGGTGGGCTGTACAAAATATTAAGAACAGGTGCCCGGTACCCACTACCTGGCAAATGTGTACTGTGGTAAGTAGCTGACGGTGGCAAATGCTGTGGATGCTTTACTTAGCAGTTAATTGCATATCCAGGCTGTGCTTGGTGTATGCTCAGAATTGCTTTGCCCTTCATCACATGGGTATCCTTTACATTAAACATTGTGTTATGTTAGCACAACACCCCTTTCTGTTCCTTTCAGATGTAGCCCTTGTTTCTGTTGAACTAACTGGAACAGACCCAAAAACAATTATTTGGAAAATTCAGGACTGGGAAAGTTTATATATGTGCAGGCACCATGATTTCAATCCTAGCCTTTTCTTCCACAAACCATTGTTCTCCAGTGTTTTAGTTCAATGTGTTCATTTAAAGCGAACCAAGTCTGCAATTACCAGAATGCACTCTGTTTAATTGAACTATTGACTAAGGAATCTGACACCATATGTATACCGTAATAAAGGTTGTGAGAGTCGATTCCTCGGAACTAAGGCCATTTGGGAGCAATGACTTAGCAAACATGTTTGGTATTCGGGCTCAGGGCACAAAGTATTTATGAGGTTGTGAAACATTTCTGAAGTCCTAATTTAAAACCAATGACACTGTTCCCATACAATGGCCATCCCCATATTTCTGGTTCTAATTATACCAGTGTTAAAGCACAGCACCTTCTGAGAGACGGTCACCTGCTGCTGATTCATTGGGATTTTCATTGTGGAAATCACAGAGATGGTCAAAATTAAAATCAAATTCATCCGACGAGGGAGAGGAGGGAGGGATCGGCTGAAATGACTGGCGCGGGATATGGGAGAGAAATGAAGGGGTGGTTGCGAGTCCTGCGGGGGACCCCTTCTTAGTGTTCTCGGCCTGTCTTAGCGGAGGCTCGCCGAGATCAGGACTTTTTACTAGATGGTGTGGGGGGTCTGGGAGGCCACTCGTAAATATTAGGATACAGCGGCATGCTTGGGGGGGGGAGGAGGGGAGGGGAGGGCAGTTGGGGGACTATAGGGCTGGGGGGTAGGGAAGGGAGTTGGGGGGGGGTTACTAGTTGGACTCTTGTGGTTGAATACAATTCCAGGGGCAAGTCTCTGAATTATCATTAAGATTTTTTACGGAGAGTGGCGGAATGTCTATTAATTGGTCTCTGGGGATCCTGGAGAAGATTATATCATGGCTATCTGGGTCGACCATGGGCCTGCTCCTGGTTAAAGTCAAACTGTATTTTGACACGTCCGTCCCTGTATTGTACTGCCCATGCATATAATTGTATGCTCTCATTATTTGTTTGAAAACCAATAAAAGTCTGTTAAAAAAAAAAAAAAAAAAAAGATTTAAATCAAATTCAGTGTCCTGTGTGCAATACTCACACCTCCAAAAAGCAGATTTTACTACTTTTCCCATCACTTTCTTTTTGGAGGACCCTGGAACACCACTTGTATTGTTCTTTTAAAATCAAATTAATTTCTGAACAATGTTACCGGCCCAGTTTGCTTTAAAACAGACCATTTGCAACATTTTGGAAAATGCCTTAAGGGGGACACACCTAGCCATCACATTGTGGTACTTAACTCATACCCAATCTCACCTGTGTTGTAGATCAACGTGCCTTAAAATGCATCCTTTACTATAACATGTTACCCATGATTTCTTGAGGAGATGACTTTCACACCTCATCCCTACACTGTTTCAAAGGGTTCATAAAGCAATAATTACCACCACATTTCCCCTAACTTTATTCAAAAGCATCCCCAAACCTTGAACCTTGCATCCCCAAATCAAATGTAAAATGCCCTTTAAACTGCATCCAGTTCTTACTAATGATACTTACGTTCCATCCTTTAAAATGACAGATCACACAATTACCAAACGTTTGTTTAAGGATGAACCTTCATGTTCTGTATACACTGGACATTTAAACCTTACACAGTTCTGACCAGTGATAAAAGCTCTCCAAAATGCCATTGGCTTACAAACTTTTTCAGGGAGACCCACCAAAACTCTTTGTAGTTTGGTCTTCATTTCATATCCCAGCCCACTGTACTTTAAATGGCTCAATGTGTCCAAATTCTTTCAAAATACCTAGCTGCTAATCACCAACATCCCCTATAAAGTCGTCTTTAAACCATATACAATTCTGACCAATATTCCTGACGTGGTGTACTTGAAAAGCGTCAATATATATCACAAAATGTACAAATCCTTATTTATGAATAAAACCCAACCACACCCCCTTGTAAAGAATTATTTATACTATGACCACCCATGACCACTACTCTTTCAATAAATTCTAAATTACAACAATGTAACACGTACAGCTAAATTGTAATTGTAATTCCAGGTTTGTAAAGTGCGATTTATCACCCCTAAGCGTATCCAGGCGCTGAGGGCCATCGGGGAGATTACGTGAGCTACTGCCCAGTGTCACATGATGCTGAGCTGCCACCAGCGATCAAACTGCGAGCCCCATGCTCCGGAGTCAGCCACTCTGGCCGCTGCGCCACACCTCTCCCTTAGAAGTAATCAACTGTCCCGAATTTTGCAGGTTTGTCCTGCAATTATGGCTCATGTCCATCTGCCCGTATTGAGGCACTGCGTGGTATCCATTGTTCCACGTTTAGGTTCCCCCGCCTCTTTTAATCCTCTCAATGGACAAGCAACTCTCACTCCTTTAGCCCTTTAACAGCTGTAAAAGAGGTACCTACTGGTGGCTGTCTGTAAACAGTCCTGATGTGTGGATAAAAGTAGTGCAGTGAACCTGTCCTAGGAGTATATATACCCTTGGCATTTTTTCCTCCATTACGCCTTTTTGAGAGTGCTGACATACTGTACGATCAGTGGACAAGGCACAGGGAGAGTATGATTTGTCCAGGATGAACAGTTTATTAAAGTAATAGACCCAAGGCTGCAGCACACTACTACTTGCTGCATTTACTACCCTATTGCATTTTGATGAATATACAAGGAGACTGGCACTTATCCAACTCACTCAGGTAATATTCAGTACATTTGTTAAACACATGCTTACAAACAGCTTTTATGTTCATTGTAAATACTTCCAATCTTGCCAAAAGAGAGCAGAGGAATAATTTTAAAAGTGACTTTTCCATAGCACACAACGGGAGGCCAGTATTTTAAACTGTGTTTCCTGGTTCCACGTTTCAAACTAGTCCACAACTAGGGGGCAGTGACTCTGATGGCAAGGCCAAGGGACTGCCCTTCACATGGAAACATCATTGTGTTGTGGGCCCTGCACAGCTTTTAAAAGCAGTGTTTAGGTGAAATGGTAAAGCTAAGATTAGATGTCAAGTATCCCAGTTCGATGGCTAAAACGTACCCACTGTCACAGGTCCTTTGGCAGTAGGTGATTACTGGGCAGTATGCATGGTAGATACTGATATTTACTGTTGGTGTTTCAAAGCTTAAGACTATTTCATTCCACTTGGATACCAACTTTGTTAATTTTCTAAGCTTGTTGCTCAAAAGCTGCAATAACAAGCTGTCAATGCTTACTCCAGGAGGTGGTAAAGAGATTAGAACTAAAATATAGTATGAATAGTAATCACACTCAATAAACTTAATCTCCGGCCGAGTTACATCTTTAAAGCTCTCCTAATTTAGAGGAGAGGGATTTAGAATGAAACACAAAAAATGTGCTACGAGAAGTCCTTACTCCCCAACAGACCTGCATCTCCATTGGTCTTTGCACAAGCAGTGCATCTCCCAACAAGCAAAGTGTCCTGCAAAGTGATAATGGTAGGTTGACCACCCTAATTACTGCAATCCTATGTAATAGTGGCTATTGCTTTATGTCTCTTTTTAAAGTTGTTTGATTTTTTGTAGCTGTGTATGCAGTGTTCAAGATCCTCAGCAGATTAGATGCTGCTAACACGTGAACAGTTAAGATCTGTCCACTGTTATGGGTCTTGTTTCTTGGAAATAAATCTTCTGAAACATAGACTGGATCCTGTTGTCTTTGCACACGCACTCTGTCTAGCCTAATAATACAACCTATCTATAACAAACATTGGCAAAGCCAGTAGGTCTCAGCAATCCAAGAGCTAGTGGCGTTGTCAATGTCTTTTAGCCATGTGTTATGGATTGGAGTGGATGTGGATTAAAAAATATGTGAATGTGAAATATGTGTAGTGTAAATATGTGGCATGGTGTGGAGTGGGTTTATGTGGAGTGTAATTATGTTGCATGGTGTGGATTTACATGGAGTGGCACTGTATGGCGTGGAGTGGCATGTAGTGGAGTTGAATTATGTGGCATGATGTTGAATTATTTTGTGTGGATTGCAATTATGTGGTGTGAAATTATGTGGGTTGTAGTGGAATTGTTTGTGGAATTGTGTGGCGTTGAGTGGAGTTATGTGTAGTGGAATTATGTAGCATGTTGTGCAGTGGAATTATGTGGATAGTATTTATGTGGTAATGTGTGTAGTGGAATTATGTGGAGTGGTATTGTGTGTCGTGGAGTGGCATCTAGTGGAGTGGAATTATGTGGCATGGTGATTATGTGGAATTATGTGGTGTGGATTGGATGTACATGGTGTGTAGTGGAATTATGTAGTTTGGTATGGAATTATTTGGTGTGGCATGAAATTGTGTGGAGTTGAATTGTGTGGTGTTGAGTGAAAATATGTTGAGTGGAATTATGTGGCATGGTATGGAGTGTTGCTATGTGGCATGGAGTGGATTTATATGGAGTGGAATTATGTAGAGTTGAATTATGTGGTGTTGAGTGGTATGTGGAATGTAATTATACTGCATGGTGTGGAATTGTGTGCCATTGAATTGGTGTGGAATTATGTGGCGTTGTGCGGAATTATGTGGCATGATGTGGAGTGGAATTATATGGAGTGTCATGTTGTGGCATGGTGCAGAGTTTAATTTTGAGGAGTGGAATTATGTGTTTTGGAGCTAAGTGGATATATGAGGAGTGTAATTATGTGGGGTGAAGTGTAATTCTGTAGGTTTTAGTGGAAATATGTATAGTGGAATTATCTGGAATTGAATTGTGTTGCATGGAGTGTAATTATGTTGCATGATGTGAATTTACGTGGAGTGGCATTGTGTGGCATGGAGTGGCATGTTGTGGAGTTGAATTATGTGGCATGATGTTAAATTATATTGTGTGGATTGCAATTATATGGTGTGAAATTATGTGAGTTGTAGTGGAATTGTTTGTTTGTTTATTAATGGAGAGGACAAACATGGCGGTGGACTGGTAGTGCACCAATCCTCTTTTTCTTGTTAAATTTCAAAATTGACTAATATAGCAAATATTGAGGGGTTACCTTTCACTATTGATTTAGCACCTTCTTATTCTATATCTGGGGCCTAATATATAGACCGCCATATTGTTCAGCGAATTCCCTTCACTTACTTACGGATTTGCTGGGCAAATTGTCATTGCTCCCCTCTAACTTTATGTGTGAGGATATTTTAATCTACATGTAAATGACTTGAATAGTACGGCTGCTCAGCAGTTTTTGGCAGCTTTAGAAGGTTTCAATTTAGAACAACTAGTGAATGGCTCCACTCATAAGGCAGGTCATACGCTGGATCTTATTTTTTCGTATCCTTCGATTGATAGGGTCAAGCCACAACCTTGCCCAGTAGGCAAAAAGCTGTATCACATAAAACCTCTAGAGCCTGGCATTAATTTTCTGAACTTCGCCTAGTTGACGTGTTACATTTGATCCCTATCAATTTATCCGGCTCTTTAGATTTGGATGTCATGAGTTTTAATGGCTGGCTATGTGAGGCCCTAGATCGTATTGCACTGTATAAAACTTCTACCTCTAAGTGATCTAAGCCTTCCCCTCCATGGTTCTTGCCTGCTTTAAAGGAGGAGATGTATCAATGCAAACTTCTAGAGCGTAAATGGGGGAAATCTTGCAACATGAATGTGAAAACTATTTTATAAAACAGCACTGAAAAAGTTCCGCACATCCATTCGCAGGGCCCATAAGGCCTATATCTCCTCCATGATTGCCTCTGAATCTAAAAGGTCTCGCAAACTTTTTAAGATTGTAAATTATTTTCTCTCCCCCACTGCTACTAAGTACATACTTACCCTTTCAGTCACGGTACGTGAGGATCTCTCTGATTTCTTTATTAAGAAAGTCCAAACACTCAACTTGCCCCCCAGCGGACGGCATGGGCCGGTTCAAGGGGAAACAACTAGATGGACAGCCCCACACGGGCGGACACACTACCGTGCCTGGGGCCTGCGGCAGGCCCCCATCTCCGGAGACGGGCACGGCGGAGGACGCAGAGCAGGCCCCAGACAAACTTGACTTAATCCTACAGGAGATCCGGGATTCTCGATCGGCCCTAGAACAACAAATAGGGTCCCTGGCCTCCAACCTTATGCTGCTCAAGGCTGACCATGGCAAGCTAGCGGACACGGTCCAAGAGCAAGGAAGGGCCCTGGGTGACCTGGAACCCCGTGTCGCTACCGCGGAAACACACTTACAACGCCTACAACAACAAGTTTCTGGCCTCCAAGACAGGGTGGAAGACGCAGAAGGCAGGAATAGGCTCAACAATCTCCGCGTCATTGGTCTACCGGAACGATGCGAAGGTCCTAAAGCAGCGGACTTCATGGAGGCCTGGTTTAAAGAACACGTGGCTCAAGATGGACTCTCACCTTACTTTTGCATAAAGCCCACCGGATACCGACAGGTGCTCCAAAGACGGGTGCGCCCCCACGCCCACTCATTGTTAAGGTACTCAACTATAGGGATCGCGACGTCCTTCTTCAAAAAGCAAGGGATAGAACACAGATATTATACGAAAACCACCGTATTTCTCTGTACCCAGACTACACACTCCTGGTACAGCGACAACGCTCAACGTATTATGCTGTAAAGAAAAACTCCAGAAGGCCCAACTGAAATACGCCTTATTATTCCCGGCAAGACTAAAGGTCATCTACGATAAAAAGTCCTACTTTTTCGATAGTCCGAGTGATGCCGAGGAATGGATGGAGGTAATGGACCTAGGGCAGAGTCACGACGAACGCTCCGGAACACTCTCCCAGGGCCGCACAAGATCGCAGAAACAGGAACGAAGCCGACCCCGGTTGACTGAGCAACGGAAGAACGGCCCTGGCCCGTCCCGGGAGAGACGACAGAGGGA
Source organism: Calotriton arnoldi (assembly GCA_963921515.1). Lineage (NCBI taxonomy): Eukaryota > Metazoa > Chordata > Amphibia > Caudata > Salamandridae > Calotriton > Calotriton arnoldi. Next base: position 371,002 of record CAWUFW010001824.1, on the reverse strand, counting down.
CATGGCAGAGGCGGTGTCACTGGTGGGGGCACTCCGAGACGACGGCAACAAGATCCTCACAGACTCTGAAGGCAGCACACAACAATCGGACTCCGAACATAGTATTACCTTGTTCCCATCGGTCACACCGCAAACTGTCGACGACCTTGTGGATAACTGAGTCAGAACATAAGAAACCTAGTTTGCACCTAGGAAACAGTACAGATATACCTTGGAACTCTATCTTTCATACCAAATCATTGTGCTGATATGTAAGAAAATACCCGAGGACACGAATTTACTGCCCGGGGTGGTTGTCGAAATGTACAGAATAGGGATTACCTGATACTCACCCTGGGGTATGGCCGCCCGGGGTCAGGAGGTGGGAATGGGAGGAACCTCTCGGGATGCACCTTGTCTCCTTTGGGTCCGGCCTTAAGCGGACAACAAATTACTAGACCTGGGCTGATTACCAGATATGGTCCTAATTGGGGTTTTTCTCTTTCTCCCCCCCCCGGGGTCCCGTCGAGCCCCTGGAGCTCCGTGCACCCGCCGACTCGATGCAGAAGGCGTCAGCACCCCCCCACAGAGCGTATGCACCACTATGTTAGAATTGAATGTTAGTTTTGATAGTTGGGCCCAGCACAGTTTTCAAGCTGCGCCATGTATCGTTAGAACACAGTTAATGGGGTACCCCTGGTCTACACTGATGCACATACACTATATACCACAGAGATCTAACCCTACGTTGTACTCATGCCTAAAGAATATACCACTGTAGGCTCCTACAATCTAATAACCTGGAATGTGCGAGGGATGGGATCCGTACAAAAACGACACCGGGTCCATGCATACCTCCTCAGACGCAAAGCGCACATTGTCCTGTTACAGGAATCACACCTGACTGACACCGAAGCCCAGAAGACCCGTAAGAAGTGGCGGGGACAGATTTACTCTACTAACTACTCGGCCTTTGCTAGGGGGCCACCATTTGGGTAAGGCATGGAGTCCCCTTTGTGGAACTGGACCGTCGCACAGACGATCAAGGACGGTACATCCTTATAAAAGGCACCCTGGATGGGGTACCACTGGTGTTGGGGAGTATCTATGCACCGAATTTCGATCAAGAATTTTTTTCCAGAAGCTAGGTATAGCCTTGGCTGGATGGGACACTCTCCCGTGGGTATTGGGAGGGGACTGTAACACGGTCCTTGATGTTGCCCTAGATAGATCACACCCCCACTACATGGAGCTCTCACCTCTAAATTAGCGGAGATTTTTAACACATGGTTGACAGGCTGGGGACTATTAGATGTCTGGCGCCGTTTATATCCCACACATAGGGAATACTCCTTCTATTCTCCAGTACACCAACTCCATACTAGGATAGACCGATTCCTCTGTTCCAACGCCTTGGTGTCCCAGATCCAACACTCCACTTACTTGGCGAAAACCCTATCTGACCACAACCCCCTTGAGATCTCACTTACCTGGGGCAGAGTACCATCCCCAGTACCCACCTGGAGCCTGAGACCGCAACTGCTGGACGACGCTCCATTTCGTTCCACTATTTCTGACACCATCACTAAGTACCTGGATGAAAACTGGAACACAGCTTCCTCCCGCCTGGTTGAATGGGACGCACTCAAGGTGGTAGTGAGGGAGCCGCAATTGGCAAGGTAGTAGGGGCTCGTCAGGAACTACACCGGAAATTGTTAAGGGTCGAAAACCAGTTGACTACCCTAGAACAAGAGGCAGTGACTGACCCTAATAAAAAGAAGGCCTTGCAAAAGGCCCATATTGATCACGCTGACACACTTGAGACACTGAGGGTCATTGACCATAGAGCCTACATACAACAAACGCATTCAGAAGCAGACAGAGCAGGGACACTCTTGGCCCGTATAGTATGCGACAGACCCGAACCCTACGGTTATCACTCAGGTGAATATACCCACTGGCGGTACGGCACGCACACAACAAGAGATTAATGACACCTTCTGTACATATCTCAGTGCACTATATTCCAACCCTATGCAAGATACGGAGGAGGACATAGACGATTTTCTAAGAGACCTGCCTGTGCCCTCCTTAGCTGGTGATATACAGTCTGAACTAAAAGGTCCCATCACACAGCACGAGATACGTGCCGCAATCAAGGGACTCAACCGGAACAAGGCACCAGGAGCCGATGGTCTGCCCATTGAATTCTACCACACCTACTCCGACCTACTCGTCCCTAAACTAGAGGAAGTCTATAACGAGGCGTTGAGGGTTGGCTATCTACCCCTTCCACTATGCAAGCCCTGGTTATATCGCTCCTCAAGCCGGGCCGAGATGGCACAGACATTACAAATTACAGACCCCTTTCCCTATTAGCTACGGAATTTAAAATATTAAGCAAAACACTTGCTAACCGCATCCAACCCCACCTTAACACTCTCATACACAAGGACCAATGTGGGTTTCTGCCGAACCGCAGCACGTCCCTAAACAATAGACGACTACACTATGTCATGACCACCACCCCGGCGGCCTACACAAACGCAGGATGCCTGGCACTAGATCTGCGCCAGGCCTTCGATTCCCTCACGTGGGAATATATGTTTGCTGCCCTACAGCGCTTCGGTCTACCGGCTGAATACCTTCGATGGGTCCGCCTACTATATACTTCACCTACGGCACGGACGCGCACAGGTCAGTATATCTCCAGAGAATATACGATACACAGAGGCACCCGGCAGGGATACCCGTTATCCCCCTCTTATTTGTCCTGGCGCTCGAACCCTTACTGATCACCCTACGGCAGTCAGCGGACCAACTAGGGATTCCCATAGATGGCAATATCCACCTCACTTCTGTATACGCAGATGATATCCTTCTTTATCTCCGGGATTTAATGATAGAGGACACTCCCTCCCCGCTGTCTTCCACAGATTTGGACGGTTGTCGGGACTACACATTAACTCCGGGAAATCGAACGCCTTTTTCTTCCAAGAGGGACCTCGCCCGACTGAAATACACTTCGGTACATACTTATTACCGGTGGCATGCGATACATTTAGATACTTGGGAATACAAGTGTACAGAACATCGCCGGTCTTACTGAGCGGCAACCTGGGAAAAGCTGTGGCATCGCTACGCTCCAGCGTGGCCTTCTGGTCGTCCCTACCCCTATCGGTGATGGGTCGGATAGCTATTTCAAAGATGGTAGTACTCCCACGCCTATTGTATTATTTTACGAATCTGCCCATAGTAGTCCCCCAGGCTGTCTTTAATACGCTCAATACCCTACTGGTGGAACTCATATGGAGCACAGGACGTCGAAGAGTGAGCTTACAGAAATTACAATTAGATAACCGACTCGGGGGTCTAGGGGTCCCAGATCTCAGGGCATATTACTACGCTTGCCAAATTCAGTGGTTATCTTACTGGGCCGCAGGGAGGAACCTACATGAAATAGGGTACACACCCAGAGATATTCACAAAGGGAGACTACATTCCCTGATCCTGCCTCAAACTAAAATCCCCACGGGGCCCCCCTGCTGAAGACAGCATTGCACTGCTGGAAGAAGGCACTCAAATACACCCGAGATATAGTACCGTATTCGGCTAATATCCCTTTATTAGGGATCCCAACCCCTGGAGGTAGTCTTACTATGGATAGAATCAAACCTTGGGTAGAGTCTGGGGTGACGACGATCGGAGATTTTTTAGCGACGGGACTCTAATGGACCATGGCACGTTCGTACATAATACTGGGGCTACGGACCGCCACTACTTGCTACACGCCATAGTTACACGGTATATCAGGAACACCTGGGCACCCCAACGTATGGAACCCACACAACATAAACTGGTACACCTATTGTACTCCATGGGGACGGGGGACATCTAATTAAATGGCTCTACACCGGGATCAGGGCACACGCGGGTATCTCACTCATTCCACTCAGAGAGCGCTGGACTGAAGACACAGGCTTAGAAATTAACGACAAAACTTGGGAACATATGCTGGAATACCCGAAAAGATCCCCGTAACGTTAAACTGAAATTTATACAAAATATGGTCCTGCATAGATCCTATTTAACACCACAGAGAATACACCGTATGTTCCCTACGGCACAACACTGCTGTCCACGCTGCAAAGGCGACAGAGGCAGACCTCCTACACATGCTATGGAACTGTCCGCGTATACGGGACTACTGGAACTCGATACGTCACAATCTGGGTGAGGTCACAGGTATGCACATTCAGGATAATGTACTGGAGTGCCTCCTAGGGGCGAGGAAATACAGCAAAACACAAAAGTACAGCGTCGCTTCACGGACTTAGCCCTAATCCTGGCCATACGAGGCCTTACTATGAGGTGGAAATCCTCTAGGTGTCCGACACTACACAGCTGGCAGGAGGACATAATACGTTGGGGCGGGGCAGAAAGCGTAGCAATACGTGCAGAAGAAACTAAAGGCCTTAGACAGTTGCCCATCGCAATGGAATGGGACACTATGTTAGCAGCCTTTACAGAACTCGACCTCAGTCCATTGCGTCTTACTCCCACACAATAGAGTAGGCACTACACTGATGGGATTAAGATTAGGTACGACCCCCAGCTCGCATAACACAACCTACAGACGGAGCAGAACTCACAACGCGTTACCATTGACCCTACAAGGCATCATTGGGACCTGTATGTAGTAGACCAGGGGAGAGGGTGGGTGGGGAGGAGGGAGTTGGGGACTAGATTGTATATAGAGTTAGCCATCTCCTGGATTTGTGAGAAATTATTGATTTTAACTGTACAACGCAGAACACTACTGTGATAGATTACCCTACAGGGCTAGGATATACTACCTGTGCCTGGCGTATATACGACAAAGTAAATGTATGTGTTAATAATATGGACTGTTATAATCAGAATCAACAAAAGTAAAATGCCTAACATGTCAATTTACTAAGATGATGATACGAATATCACGGCTTAATAAAGTTTGTTAAAAAAAAAAAAAGAAAGTCCAAACAATTTACGAGCAGTTTCCATTGCAGGGTGGTACTGATCTGATAGAGGATTATAGTTCATCCTCTGGCCCTTTACTTACTGCTTTTAACTATATATCCCTGGAAGATTCCCCTGCTGGACTAGCTAAATGCAAATTGGGATCCCTCTTAGATCAATGCCCTCTGGATACTTTAAAACTGGCCTCCACTCATGTTAATCCCATTGTGAACAAGCTGAGGAATTCCTCATTGGAACTTGTTTTTGTTCCAAGGAGTTGGAAGCAGGCTGTTCTGCTTCCTTTATTTAAAAAAAAAAAAAAACGAATGCTGATCCTAATGTCTTAAGTAAGTTTAGACCTATCTCACTCCTGCCTTTAGTGGCTACGTTGTTGGAGAAGTTAGTCAATATAATTCAACAAGTGTAGAGAGCGAGGAGTAACTTGTGAAGCTCGTTCTTCTCCCCTTATAAAGTACATCAACAATAGGAGCGGGCTTCAAAAATGTCAACTACATCTGAAACAGCATAACGAAAAACCAATAGGTTTTTTTAAAAGAAGAACCCTCATCCACCAACCTAGTTGGTGGCATGCTTCATAATAGGGTTCCCACCTAGGATGCCGAATGCAGCCCAGGTGTGCTACGACGCCTGATTAGAGCGGAGTGGGATTTTTTGTTTTTTAATGTTGACAATTTGTGCGCAAAAAGTGGATTTTAAAACTATCTCCAGAGAGCCCTTCCTAAGTAGGAATTTATGTTATTAGTGGGAACCTGAGACAGGATTAAACAAGCATTGGCATAGCCAATAGGTCTCGCTTTTGGGACCTTATAAGTATTTAGTTATGCAGCACAATATCCTTGGTGCAATAACATCAACTGTTGCATGGCTAAACACTTATAAGGTCCCCAAGGCGAGACCTATTGGCTATGCCAATGCTTGTTAAACTATGGTGCCAGCCAGACATGCTGCACAGATGCTGAACAAGTTCATAGAGTAGACTGGTCACAGCCAGGGAGTAGTGAGGGTTAAAAACAACAGATCGGTTTGGTATGAGACAAATACAGAACATCTTGGGTAGCTTAGGAAAATGTCAAAATGTATGCAAGATCTGTGGGGTGTAGGATGGTCTGGTAACTCCTGGGCGATACTTATTGCAGTGCAGAGCATATCTGGCTTCCTAGTTGAATTTTCCTCTCCGTGTCCTCACCACCCTACAACGCTTCTTGCGTATATGTTTTACTTACTTAATTGTTTAACACAGTTTAAAAATCAGACCTTAACAGGTAACGGAGCCCTTTGTTCCGCTGCCGCCCTTGGACACTGCTAGCTGACATTAAAACAGGTATTCTTTCAATAAAAATAGTTTTAAAAAAAACAAAAAACAGGTATTCTTAAAATATTGCGTGTGCTGTCTATGCCTTGAGAAACCACTTCAACTTTTCAGACAAGGTCAGGCGGTACAGAATCTTTCTGGAGATTAACCATGTCAGCAAAAATGTTTAAAAGGTTAACATCTGCAGAAGCTCATGCAGCAAAAATATCTTTAATGACCCTGAAAAGTTGGCTCTGCTTTTTCGCATCGATCGGCCTTAGGATTCCAATGCATGACTGTGCTGAAATCAAATTACCAAAAATAGGATTTCTACCAACATAAAGCGTTCTACTTACAAGACCTGCGCTTTGCCGCTACAGAGTCCGCTGACACCAGATTAAAGTACAAACACGTGATCTCCCACTTCCTTCCTTGCCACATCCCCGATCCACTTTGTTGTAGTAGACGCTGTTTCCAGAAGCATTTTTGGGCAAAAATTCAAACCGAAACGCCAGGTACACGTATACTGAATAACCAGTGAGGCCGTTCTTTCTCATACAGCATGATAGAGGAAGAAAACATCAGCACTCGAGTAGGTCACGTGGCGGTGGTCTGCAAGCACATCTGCTGTAAACAAGGAACACGGAAGCGTCTACGGCGCTGCCTTAAACTGGTTAGGGAAAATGCCATTTACCTTTACTGATGTAAAAATCTTATCAGATGGGTTTTGGGGAAGGACCCGCGATTCTTTTAATGTATTTTGTCATAATAAAAGAAAAGCAAAATACAAAAATATTTTTTAGCTACAAAGGTGCTTCTCACGAGCAGTCCTCCTGATACTTAGTTTTGTTTTAACTTGTTCACGCTTCGGGTTTATCTAAAGGATGTGGGCTAGCTAGCAAAATCCATTAGGAGAGGCGGGGAGCCACGGGTCAGGCTTTGCTTTTAGAGCCCCGCAGTGACGTCGCGAGAGGAGGAGGAGGCGGGTTGGGGGGGGGGGGGAAACGGGACAACATTTAATTTAAAAAACAACATACCTGCAGCTGGAAACGCAATTCCGAGGCTGCGGAGGGACAGAGAGAGGCAGGAGCGGCTTGCAGGCACGCCGTACAGCTTTACACGTACCTTGCTCGGAAGTACAAATGTCGGCAGGCTGGCGCAGGCTAACTCGGGTGGCGGGCTACCACAGAGGTAATTAGAGCGGCGGAGACCTGGATCCCAGCAAGGCGTCCTCAAACGTGGGGGTCCAGTGCAGGCAACAAATAGGGAAAAAAATGGCGGCCGCGCGGTAAAAAAAAATAAACAGTGGTGCGCGCGCACCACAGAGGAGCGGAGGGGGAGGAGGGAGCGCGGCAGCCTGCTCAGCTGACCAGACGCTCGTGCGTCATGGCCTTTTGCCGGCATGTGTTTACAATTATCGCGCCCGCGTCTGGGCATGATAATTGGAAACACATGTTTGCTGCGCGTACCCATCCCAAAAAGGCCAGCCACGACGCACGAGCGTTTTTTGGACTGCTTTTCAAACTCACTTACTAAAAGTCTTCGCCTCTAAGCAGCGCTTGCGCGCTACTCGAGGCTCGACCTAAAAAGGGGGATGTGGATGTTTTTTTAGATATCAATGATCTCATACATCCTTAAACTGGTCTACATGTTTCAGCCAAATAAGATGAGATTGGAATGGCTTTCGTTAGGACCAAACAGTGCAGAGTGACAAAGGAAATTACGCCTTTGGTGTAGTGAAAACACACACGCTAAGGTGTGTTTTCAGCATGTGTTGAGGAATTGCCTCTATTGCTAAGGTGAAACTGTCACTTACGGTTTTCACCACATATGTAATACTCAATATGTTTTATAAACGAGTAACATGGATCCCGGCGGGGGGCGGTGCCTGTAGTCACACTTATGTCAAGGTCCACCGTCCGTGTGCATACCTATTTTGGTCCTTGCACGGAATCCCTTCGAAGTTAGTCAATAGACAACTCTCTTATGTCTTAGAATCCAATCAACTTTCACACGATTCACAATCTGGATTCTCTCTCAGGATTCAGCACCCAATCTGCTCTGCTTGAAGTCATTGAGTTTATTAAAGAGAATCTTGACCAGATTGCTTTTGGGATGGTGGTTTTACTGGACTGGTTTTCGGTGTTTGACACAGTTTCTCATCCAATTTGCTGAACAGACTCAGCAAAATTGGAATCCGAGGGCAAGCCCTTCTCCTGGCTTAAATCTTTAGTTGAAGACAGGACGCAGGCGGTATTTCTTTCCCTGTATACTTCTATCTCCAAACCTTTAGAGTGCGGGGTTCTGCAGGGTCTACGCTGAGCCCCGCCCTTTTCAATGCTTATTTGGAACCTTTAGTGAGTCTTGTTGAATTATGGGGCTTGTGTGTGGTCTCATATGCAGACGACACACAGCTCCTTCTGTCCTTTCAGGAGAATAATGTGGATGCTCTGAATTATTTTAAACAACGTCTTAAGTCAGTTGTAGATTGGTTGAATAATAATTGTCTCAAGCTCAATTCTGATAAAACAGAGATTCTTTTCTTTGGTGCAAAGCACACTCCTAATGCTTGTAACTGGTGGCTGGCTAATCTTGGGTTTCCTCTATTGCCTGCTACAACTGCAAGACATTTGGGTGTCAAATTTGAATATAACCTTTCCTTTAAAACCCAAATTAAGGAAATTTCAGCAAGCTCTTTTGCTACACTCAAATCTCTAAAAAGGATGCTGCACCTGGTTCCGGAAGATACTCGCAAGCCTATTTTTCACTCATTGGTGACCTCTAAATTGGACTATGCTAATAGTCTATATTTGGGTCTACCGGCTTATTTCATTCAGCACCTTCAGACGATTCAAAATGCAGCTTCCCGTCTGATTTTGAACATTCCTGCATGCATATCTATGACCTCCCACTTATGGGAATTACATTGATTTCCAAACAGATCCAATTTAAGGCGCAAACCTTTGCCTTCAGAACATTTAAACACAAAGGACCGCTTTATCTAAGGAACAGGTTCCAAGCCAACCATCAGAGTAATTATGTCAGTCAGTCAAAAAATGTTTATTTAGACCACAAGTCTTTAAACAACATAATACATACAGACAGTAATCACCTTATATAAATACTCTCTCTTAAATCACATGCAAGGTTTAAAATCATAAAAACCATCCATAAAATCCATTAAAACCTAAATGTCCATATGTGCAAGATATTTGGATCTTCACCTGAGCCGTGTAAAGTTTATACTAACCCCTCTTCATAAAATACCTAAAAATACCAGCCTTCTCATATACACTTAAAAAACATTTTTTACAGCAATCATGAATCTCCCAATGTCACATGCTACATCCAGGAAACACATATTGGTTAAAAGTGCTACAGCTTGCGCACACGAGTCCCATTGCCATAGTTTATAAAAAATTGGGAGTAAGATGGTTTTCCAATGCGGCAAAACGTTTAGGTTATCCATTAAAATGTGCAAGTTGTCTCATTTAATGTTCAAACCACATTTACATTTACCTGCAGAATCGATCAATGCTAATTTTATCATGTCGTTGGCACTACATGGGTTAATACCAATGCTCATCCTCAACAAATTGTTTCTAAACCAACGATTTGGTAATAAATCTAAGCACGGGTACCATTCTTCATTTTGCCAAGAGTTGACCATAAACTGGGCAGAGTTTTTCCCCTTTAGATACTGCCTGTTGTGTTCTCTGGACAATTCCTTTCCTAATGCCCTAAGTTCATTCTTCGAGATCTCTATTTGTAAATTCTGAGAACTCATCTTAATCTTCCTTTCCCTACATATAATCTCCAGGTTTTTCCTAACACCCTTAGCCCATTTCAATTTGCTTTGCCTAATCTCATTTTTACACCATAGAGAGACCTTTTGCCCCTCGCCAGCACTCAAACGTTGCCAGTATACTCTATGACATCATACTTGTCTCCATTATTACAGCCTGTATCGTTGAAGATCCTGGCAGTGACAGTAAGCTTTTTAGGCATTTCCCCTCCTCGGAGTCCCAACCCCTTTTGCCACTAAGACATAGCAGCTCAGCCTCATACTGAAATTGAAGGGATATCATGGCAGCATAAGTTTTTAAAATGTGTCTATGGGGCATCTCACCATAGTCCCTATTTAATTTTTCAGGCCACTTACCGAGGTGAGGGCCCTTACTTTTAATTATTCAATATGAACATTCCATTTCAAGGACTTCTCAAACCAGTCTCCTAAATACTTATATTCCTTGACCACTTCCAGCTTGGTGGGGCCTAAATGGCAACTACACTTTACAGTTTTATTGCCAAAACTCAACACCTTAGTCTCCTCCATGTTTACCACTAACTTTTTGTCGTTACAATATTCCATAAACGCATCCAAATTTCTTTGTAAGCCTATCTCTGTTAGATCTAGAATCACAAGATCGTCTGCATACAGGAGGTATGCTATATGTTTTCTGTTCATTTTGGGGCTGATGCCCCTTGCCTCTGCCAAAACTATAGGCAAGTCAGCTATAAACAGGGAGAAGAGTAAGGGGGCCAAGACACAACCCTGCCTCAGCCCAATGTTTATCTGTATTTTCTGGGTCAATGTCCCCTCTGGGTCCAAAATTACCTTAGCCCAGTTATGCGAGTGTAGCTCTTGAATTAATTCCAAGAGACTCTTTGGAATGTCTTGTTGTACCAGAGTTGTACCAGAGTCTCCCATAAACAAGTCAAGTCCACCAAATCAAAAGCAGCCCGGAAGTCTACGAAACAGCAGAATAAACTGCCCCTCTGCTCCACAGTCTTCCGCGCAGTGGACCATAACGAAAAACAGTGGTCTATCGTTGATTTTGTGGCATGGTGCTGAGTTGAATTTTGTGGAGTGTAATTATGTGTTTTGGAGCTGAGTGGATATATGTGGAGTGTAATTATGTGGCATGAAGTGTAATTATGTAGGTTGGAGTAGAACTGTGTGCAGTGGAATTATTTGGAGTTGAATTGTGTTGCATGGAGTGTAATTATGTGGTTTGGCATGGAGTGGAATTATATTGCGTGGAGTGGTATTCTGTGAAGTGGAATTATGTGGAATGTAGCAGAGTGAATATATGTGGAGTTGAATTTGCCGGATTGTAATAATGTGGCATGGAGTAGAATGATGTGGAGTTTAATTGTGTGGCGTGGAATTATAAGATGTTGAAATGTGTTGTGTGTAGTGGAATTATGCAATGTGGATTTGTGTGTCATGGAAATGCGTGGCACATGTGTAGCGTTGTGTCAAATTATGTGGAGTTGAATGCTTGTTGTCTTCACAGGCCAACTGAGTGTTGGGTACTGTCTGCATCGCTTGGCTATATTGTCCAGTGATCGCTGTGGGGCTTAGATTGCTGCAGGCATCATATCCACTACCTTCATGGGAGGCAAGACAATATTGTTTCTCTTTTCTGTCCTCTGAAATCACCTAAAGCAGTGTGAATGCCATCCAGCAGCTGTTGATGCCTCCCCTGCCAGTGCTCGAATCTTGAGATGACTCCTCCTTCCGGTAGTTTAATTTAACACTGCTTTGAAGTTTCAATGCGGGCTCTGCTGGGGGAAGAGGGACTACTGATTAAAGGCAGCTTGCTGAGTCCTCTGTATTTACTCAGCAAGCCACTGGAGTACATGCAGCTCTTCTCTCTGGCAGCATGTTTATTTTAAACGTGCATCGGCAAGAGGGTCAGAAATAAAGTGATTCTATTCCTCCTGCTAGACCATGGCAGCAGCAGCTTATCTGCAGTGATGTCCTTTAAATTACGAGCATCTGCAGCCCTTAAAACAAGAAACTAACTTCGTCTTCGGTTTCCTGTCCAGAAACGGCGTGAGGGCAGATGGGGGAATAAAGAAACGTGAGTAAGGGCAGTGGGTGAGGAGGGGGAAAAAGAAAGACACACACTACAACACGTTCTGCAACAGGGATGGGGCGGGTGGGAGTAGATGGAGCAAATGAAAACACGAGCACTCAAAGTGCTCAAAGACAAAGAAAAAAGTAGCTCCTAAAACTGGAGCAGTGGTTGGAGACAAGTACTTGGTCCATACTCTGGGGGTGGGTCAAACACAAAAAGAGACATGATGCATGTATGCCATAGACAAAGGGAAGGAAGGCTACAAGAGCGACGTTGGAGCGAAGAAATGGAAAGCCTATGGGCGAGCTGAATCCCACAGATTGTATACAGCATGTCTCACTGAGACCTGTCAGGCCAAGACCTAAAAAGTGGTCTGCAAAACATACATAATTACTGGCTCATAATCTTTGTACTTATGCAGCACTTTTCCAAATTTACTTTCATACAACTTTCACCGTTCCTTCTCTTGCATACGACCCTCTTAAGGTGTAAGCCACCATGTACAAGTATCACCATCAGTTTGGTGAAGTGACTTGACAGGTATGACACGGAGATTCTATGTCAGGGCCAGAGGCGAGGATTATGCATTACTTTCTTCACTCTTTATTAACAGCACGGTTAAAGATAAAGTAAAAAAACACATCACTGATCTATAACTCCCATGAACACTAGGAGTAACCATGGACACCAACAGTCCAATCACATAACAGTCCGATAGTCCATATAATACTGGTGATGTCTTAGTCCTTCCTCTTTCTTTACTGCTGCCTCGTCAGTTAAGTCCCTTCAATCCTTCTTCCTGAATGGGGGTTAGGTTTAGGGATTGTCTGGCGATTGTGGGCTTTGTGATTAACTTTGTGATTGACTTTGTTGCCTGGGACACGCTCTGAGAGCGCTCCCTTCACAGTGGCTTTACCCCGCTTCATAACCACACAGTAGGCTCTTTGGCCCGAGCGCGTCTCTTTCTTGCTCCCGTGCTGGTGCGCTAGGTGGCGCACTTTTGCACTTCTAACGCGCTTCGGCTGCACCACAGAGCAGCTAGCTGCGCTCCGGCGGTCGCGTCGCGCTTGGGGGAATTGAGCGGCCGCCCGCTCGTGCCTATTTCGCCCCCCCAACCCTCTCCTGACACCGCGCTGCGGTACGACCTAAGGGCTTAGCCCATAAATACATTCACTGATTTCTCTTGTTTCCTGCTACTGGCTAACAAGGGGCTTCTCAGAGCTTGCTGGCAGTCCGGTCAGGAACTTTTAAGAGCACCGGCGAGGGGGCTGCCCCCATTAATATAAGGGCGCATTTTTTCGTGCTCCTACCCTCCATATAAATTTATTTTTTAATTTATTTTTTATTTTATACAACTGAACAATCAGCACTAAAGAAGTCGTGCATGGTACATTAACAGAGGTAGAGCTCAAACCGTTACAGATATGGTCATTATCATTGGAACCATTTCCCCCTCCCTTCCAGTGATCCATTGAAAACCAGTGCATGCCAGTGGCAACTGTCATCTTGGTAAAGGGACTGCATCTTGGGCCAAGGAACAATCTCCGGTAAATTAAAGGAGTAGTCTTTTGAAACGTTGTGGACTCAAGTCTCTGTCTGAGTCTCCTGCGTCATGTGTCTGGTGGACTGTTGCGTGTCACTTCCCATATCCAGCCCAAAGTGTTTTCTCCAGGGTTCCCAGAGCTTGTGGAATTTCCTTGGGCACCCTCTACTACGATATGTGACTTGCTCGGCCGTCATGTACATATCCATCCCATTCGTCCATTCCTGGATGGACGGTCTGTCAGCCACCCCCCTAGTTCCTAGCTATGTCCCGTTTGGCCACCACCATCCCCAAAGAGGCAAAAATCAAATGAGTTCTAGTTACATCTACTTCGCTTGGGATCCCCAGTAGCACAAATTTGGGTTCCATCGGCAATGTTACCCCTAAGACCGTTCCTAATAAGCCAATCACCTGCGTCCAGTATGGCCGGAGTGTGGGGCATGCCCAGATCGTATGGTAAAAATCGCTGTTAGCGGCATTGCACATCAGGCACAGCGGCGACTCTGCTCTCCCCATCCCATGCAGTCTATCCCTATCATAGTATGTTCGGTGCAATATTTTAAATTGAATGAGTCGAAGTCGAGCCTTTATGGCCACCTTCCTGGGATGCATTAATGCCGCCTCCCAGTCGATATCCTCCATGGACCCAACGTCCCTCTCCCACCTTGCTCGGAGACCTAACAACCCTTCGGGAAGATTGTTGTTGATGGTTTTATATGTAAGGGAGACCGCTTTACCGATGAGTTCCTCCTGTAGGAGCCTGCCCTCCAGGGGAGCATATTCCGGGAGTTGCTCACAGGGAATGTTCTCCGCCCGCCACGCATGTCGCAATTGTGCGTACTTAAGGAATTGGGAATCAGCCATGTTATATTCTTGCTTAAATTTAGTCCATGTTTTAAGCTCCCCTTTTTCAACTATGTCCCCTATCGTGGAGATTCCAAGGAGGTCCCAGGTCTCGAACCCTGTGAGTTTGTGCATTTCTCTAAGCCAAGTCCCCTCCCAAAGCGGTGTGGACCGCGTAATCTGTTTCGTCCAACCCAGGGTCTTGCTAGCCCTCTTTCATGCCAACAGGGTCACTTGAGTCGCGGGTAACAGGCGTGAGCTGCCCTTCCCCCTCATATAGATAATGTAGGTGTGTGTGAGGTTGCATTGTGTCCCTCTCAAGACGGTATGTGGGGTGGTCTCTGCGTTTGTGTGTCCATTCGTTTATGGAGATCAGGTGGGATGCCCAATAGTAAGCCTCTATATCAGGGAGTGCAATCCCTCCGTTGTAAGGGTTGCGCCGCAATGTCTGTAGTGCAGATAGCCCTAGGCAGAAGATGGTATGTGTTTTGGAGTGCATACAAGAGTTGTGGCAGAGTGATCATTTTAAAGAGAGCCGCTCGACCAGGCAGGGTGAGAGGATGATCCTTCCATCTCTCTATGTCGGCCTTAAAGTTGCCCAGGATGACGTCCAGATTCTCTCATCTACACACCTCCGCGTGGGGTGTGACAAAGATACCTAGATACTTAAAGGCCCTCGACACAACTCGCAGTTCTCCGGGTAGAGAACAATCTAATGATGTGTTAGTCGGGCAGTATATCGTTGATTTATTCCAATTAATTTTGTACCCTGAGTGTTGTCCGTATTCAGTAATCAATTATGATATGATATGGTATGGTCGTTTCAGGGTGCGTGATGTATAGCAGGATATCGTCCGCGTAAAGAGAGATTTTCTCCTCCTCTGCGTCCGCGGGCGTGATGTGGAAGGGCTGAATCGAGGGATGTATCCTAATGGCGCAGGCCAATGACTCCAGAGTAAGCGCGAAGAGGAGGGGCGACAGGGTGCAGCCCTGTCTCGTCCCTCTCTCAATAGGGAAGGGAGTCTCCTACCCTCCATATAATATGCAGTCCCAGCGGGACCATGATTACGCACCCTCTTTTTCCTCTGAGGAGGAATGGCCCACCCAGCTGCGCCTTCCTGCAGGGGTGGACAAGCTCCTTTCCAGGGCCATCTCCCAGGCGCTAGCCCCCCTGCAGGAGAGCGTTGATAAACTGTCTGCCCAGGTCTTCAAGGGCACGGGGATACTGGGAGACGACGGGGCTGGGCCTAGTGGGGTGACCCCGGTTCCCCCAAGGAAGGCTAAGAAGCGTGACGCGGGCACCTTGAAGGCTTTAGCCGTCTAACTGAAGTCTTTTACAAGAGTGCGCGCACGCTCAAGGAAGCACCCTACCAGGAGGAGAATGTACCCAGGGTAACCAGCGACAAGGTCGCAACAGATTTCGACCCCGAAGAGGGGTTCCCCGACATGGGGGAGGATGATTTCGAGGAAGAAGAGGGTTCCTCTGATGAGACACAGGATTCGGGCAGGTTTTGGTCCTGCAGTCATCCAACTCTGACCCTTGTGAAGGGGACTGTTCCCCTCCAGACATGTTCGACCCTCAGGGTATTTTTAGACCGCGTTCTGCAGAGTGCGTCCCTTACAGGAAAATGGCTGAGTACGTGGGTAAAAAGATTAGGCGGCAGCTAAGCAAGGAAGTGAATGCCCACCTCAGGTCGGAATGCCCCCGACCATCACTGGCCGACAAGGTCACAGCTACCCCCGAGATAGACCCCAAGCTGTGCACCTTCTTCAGTAAATATATGAGGGACCCCAAGAAGGGGATCAACAGATCTTGGAGAGCATGCCAGGACAAGCTCCTGGACATGGTGGTACCTTTAACAAGGATCATAGAGCTTGCAGAATAGTCAAAAGAGTCAGGTCAACCTCTACCCATGGACGACGTGGCGGGGTGGGCACAGAGGGTGGTCTGCCTCCTTGGCAACGTCAAATGCGCCCTCTCAGCAGAACGTCGTCGCTCTCTCTTACTGAAGACAGACCCTAAGTTGGGGAACTCTCTTCCTCAGAGTCCGGTCCCGTAGCCCAGGGCTCCCTCTTCGGCGACCCCTTTGTCAAGGAGCTAGGGAAGTTTGTGTCAACGTTCTCAGGACTTGACAAAGCTCAGGCGTCGATGAAGAAGATCTTCCCAGGGAAGGCTTTTGGCAGGGCCGGAAGAGGCAGGGGTCGCTCCTCCGGCCGCCAATCCTATCAAGGCCCTAACAGAGCCCAGGCCAGATGAAACAATGGCTGGCAGGACAGCCGGCAAGGAACCTTCTACCCTTCCCGAAGTGGTAAAGGCAGAAACAACCGTGGCCGCGGAGGGGCCCACAACAACACCAGTGGATACAATGGTAAGCACCAGTCTGTTAGCACCTCTTCATTTGGGAGGGAGACTAAGCATCTTTTCTCACAAATGGGCAGAGATCACGTCAGACCCTTGGGTTCTGGAGACGGTAAGGGGGTACCACGTAGAGTTCTACAGAACCCGAGTCCAAGCAGTAAAACCCTGACCACTAATCTTTTCCTCTCAGGATGAATCCCTTATAGATCTGGAGGTCCAGGACCTTCTGGCAAAAGGGGCAATATGTAGCCCACACAGAGGAGTATTGTGTATGAATCTGTTCAAGCGAGGTGGCACGTGCTCAGTGAACAAATACTGCCCTCACTCACAAAATTGTGACATGCTTCATCATCGGGCTTGCTTCAAAACACCCCTGCGCTGACCAATGCCTGGGGTGGAGCAAAAGGGAGAGGAAGACAATACAAACATATAAAAATAATAATATGAGTAATGGATCCTGGGATCACCGAAAGAAAAAGTGCAGTGAAGATTAAAACTAGTTTAGTGGTATCTTTTGTAAGTAATTTATTCCTAGATCCACTGACTAGGATTAAAAACGTGAAGGATGGTGGTGACAGGAAAGTATTAGGAGTTCCTTCACCCCTCCTTACTGCCAGGTTGTTGACATGTTTCAGCTGCTTAACTTGTGCCTACAATTTCAGGTCACCACAGCATTCATCAGGACCTTCCTGGTCCCAGTATTTCAATCAGTCCCTCAATACCCCGTGTTTTGGGTCTCCGGAACTAGTTGTTCTCAGAGATAGGGACCCGTTCAGTAACTCACTCCAGATAATCTGTGGGTAGAGAGAAGATGAAAAAAGGGTGGGGTCAGTCATACATGGGCAGCAGTTGTGAAATCCAACCAGTCTTACTCCATTCAGCCAACCTGCACTCTCTTTTTATTGAGTGTGTCCGATTCATACCTCCACGGAGGCATGGACCACCTCTGCATGCAGACACTACGGCATGCAAATATTATGTTTTTACTTGTCCTTAGTCAGACCTATCACACATGCTTGTCCATATAATGTGGTCATCCGGAACCGTACTTTGCTTGGGCAAAATGCCCCTTGCGCTCTCTTTCCCCGCCTCCGTCCGAAGACATGAAAGGACTCAACTCACCGAGTTTCAAATAAGCCATGCTTAAAATGGCGAGTAAGAGGAGGAGACCCCCTGTAGTCACAATCTGGGGGAACAAGTAGATAAAAACATAATGAAGACGTAGTTAAACGTTTGATAGTAACCCACTCTTAACTGTGTCTGGCTTATCCATATTGTTATCCGCCCAACTGGGTTTCCTATGTGCTGATTCAGATTATTAAAACTTTTTGTGTCCCGGTGTTCAACGGGAACCGGTAACCGTTCCCCGTATGTCTACACCACCTCGGAACATAAATGGTCCCGGTATTCTTGGCTATCATGGTTCTCGATGTGCCAAAACTTTATGTGTGACCATGCCGGTCTTGCAACAAATAAACATCCCCGTTGGACGTATTCACTTTGTTATATGTAAATACACACGGGGCGGAGCGCGTAAAGGCATACGACCATGGTTACCATGCAGCCCCCCCAGGGTAAAATGCCTGCCTCCGCTGCTCCTTACTACTCCAAGGGTGGTGCTCCGCCTCAACCTCTTGTCTCGGGCTCGCCGTGAAGAGATACCGGCAGCCGGGCGAGGCTTCCCTAAGAGTGGCTCATTTACGTGACGACGCCTCTCTGCGTCCTCGTGTCCCGTGACCGCGTCATCACGACGTTGCTTCTGGTCACCAGGGCAACCAAAGCGTAGTGTGGAAAACTTTTCCCACTACAGTTTTTTCTGAAAACTTTATTCAAAGACGGTGAACAGAGTGAAACGGCTAGTGGGTTATTACCGGCCCTGATGTGAGGGCGCCCTCATTGTATAAAAGGAAATCTAATCTTTGTTGGTAGGGACTGGGTGATTCGATTGTGTGATTTCCTGGTGATGTTAATAAATCAATCAAATCTCGATTGCTTACTTGTTTTATAACACGTTCTTGTTCCATCGTTGGAAGATGTACAGAGTGGTGGAAAATACATCATGTTTGGATGAATACAAAAGAGTCAACCCAAATCTTTTCAGTATAGTGTTATACCATGAGAAAAACAAGTGCAGTGGAAACATACGGGATATGATAATAAGACACCTAATGGGGGGTAATACAGATACTCCTACTTATGGAAATACTAACCAAGTACCATGTCCACTAGGGTGTGAGTGGTATAGATCTATCCCCTTCTCTCTAGGTCTATTATATAAGTGGTACCCACGGTGTCAGCGATTCATAGTATTCCATGGAATGACCTCGTTCAGCCCATTAATATGGCTCTTTAACCTATATACCCATTTCTGTTCCCTGACGAAAAGTGAACTTTTCTTGTCCCCCGAGTTTAGGTGGAATCTCGGTTTATCCAGAACAGTCCATGGTAGGTCATTTTCTGTGTGTGCGTTTTCCAAGAAGTGTTTAGTCAATTTGGTATTCGTTTTTTTGCACCTAATGGTGCTTCTATGTTCCGTGATACGTGTTCTCACCTTCCGTGTAGTCATCCATATGTATTGCTTCCCACAGGGGCAGGTAATCAGGTAGATGACGTGATCAGAATTGCAGTTAGTATGTACCCTCTGTTCCCAGGGTGACTGCAAACCCACCTCCACCCTCTTAGTGTTACTGGTAAGGTGGCACACCTCGCATGATCCACATCTGGTGTGTCCTGTGACCAGTTGTAGTGTGCTTTGTTGCCAGGTATCCGCTGGTCTTTTAGCAATTGGTCTTGTGTGAATTAGCATATCTTTTAAGTTTGCACTTCTTTTGAACGAGAATAGAGGCTTCTACAGGCTCAATCCATTGGAATTTAGTATCCGCTAATTCTTCAGGATGAGTTTATTGATGTGGTGTGAAGCTGTATTGAAAGTTGTCACACACACTGGTTTGTCCTTATTCTGATTCTCCACCTTCTCCAAAAGGTTGTCCCTTTTGGTGTTGGCTGCTCTCTTCCTTGCTTTTTTTTACCACTCGTTTGGAGTATCCTCTGTTTTGTAGTTTGTCCGCCAGCAGATCCGCTTCCTGGTGAAAGGTAATGATGTCAGTACAGTTTTGAAAAAGGCAGAAAAATTGCCCCACCGGGAGGTTCTCCCTCAGTGTTTTGGGGTGGAAACTCTCAAACGCGAGAAGGGAATTTTTATCTGTCGGTTTGTGGAAAACCTGTGTGGAAGGTTTTCCATTATTGGGCTCAATCAACAGGTCCAGAAAGGACAGTTCCATCTTTGTTTTAGTGGAGGTGAAGTGTAGCAAGGGATTCCTGCTGTTCAGCCACTCTAAAAATTCCTTGACTGAATTTTCATCACCTCTCCAAATCCGTATGACATCATCTATAAATTTCCTCCACAGTTTTATGTTGTTTGTCCAGGGGTTTTCCTCTTTGTAGATGGTATTGTTCTCGAATGCTCCCACATACAATCCTGCCAAACTTGGAGCAAATGTGCTCCCCATCGATGTTCCGTGGGTCTGGAGGTACAACGTGCCCTCAAATTCAAAAAAATTCCTCGTTAGGGCTATCTCCGCCAGGCAAAGTATGAATGCTCTGGGGGATTGGTAAGGCCACTCCTCCTCAAACAGGATGTCTTCCACCACTCTGTGTCTCCTGTTGAGGGGTGTACAGTGCCTCGATGTCTAAACCCAGCAGGAAATCCTGTTCCGGGTCAAAAGGTACCTCTTTCAGCAGGTTCAACACTTCTCGTGTATCCTGTAGATAGGCTGGTAGTTTCTGAACTAAGGGTTTGAAAAAGAAATCACAAAATTGTGATAGGGGCTCCAAAATGAAACTGATACCTGACACAATCGGTATACCCGGAGGGGGGCGTGTTGGTTTATGGATTTTGGGAAGTGTGTAAAAAATAGGGCGTGACAGGTGCTTCTTTCACAAGGAAATCTGCTTCCTGTTTTGAAATCCAATCATTAGTTAGGCCCTCTTCAACAAGAGACGAAATCTCCTTGGCAATGTCGTCAGTCAGGTCTCTGTTCAGGACTCTGTAATTTCTTTCATCTGAGAGGAGACGTAGGCACTCATTTGTTTAGGCTATTTTGTCTTGCAGGACAATGGCGCCCCCTTTGTCTGCTGATTTTATTATCACTGAGTCGTTTTCCTTCAGCTGCTGTAATGCTTCCTTCTCGGTATTGGAGAGATTCATAAAGGGGCGTTCTTCCGGTTTTTGCAGGCATTAAAAAATCATGGATTACTGCTTGTTCAAAAGCTGCCACCTCTACCGGTAGTGCTCCAATGGGTGGTGTGAAAGTAGATTTCAGGCGTAGAGGTGTGTCGCCGGCTTTTTCATTTCTTTCATCCTTGCCCTCAAAAAAGACCTTAAGTTGAATGTTCCTGAAGAAGGTCGCTAGATCCTGCCTCATCTTGAAATGGTCCAGCACATTGGTGGGGACAAAACCTACCCCTCTATTCAGGAGTTTTTCTTGTGCTGTTGTCAGTGTAATACTCAATAGATTTACAATCAGGGAATTTCCCTGCTTGTCCCTGGTGTCAGTTGCTGTGCCATGCTCCTTGTGACGCGTTGGTCCAGATCCTCCCACATGACCCTCTGTTGTCCTCCCTGTTTCCCTCTGCCCTTGCCCCTGCCTCTGCCTAAAAAAGGGGGGAGTGGTTGTTGGAATTGCGGTGGTGCGAAATGGGGGTTCTGGTATCCTAGTTGTGGAAAACCCATGTTTGGCCAGCCATAGCTCTGGTTCTGGAAGCCCTGGAAAGGAGCAGGAAAGAATTGACGGGGGCGTCTCTGTGTCCCTCTTCCTCTCCCTCTCCTCCGTTGTGGAGTTTCAAACTCACTTCCGTCACTGCTGCTGCTTAGTGTGTCCGTATCTCTCCTGCTAGACTGTGACCCTCTCTTCATCTCTGCCTGCATCTGCTGGACATACTCATAATTAGTATATGGATAAACTTTTTCCTTTGAAAAGTGTTTGAGATCTTTCTGTAGTTTGTTATTTTTGATTGCATAAGGTATTCTTTGTATTCCCCCAGCTCAGTGTTTACTTCCTCCAGTTTTCTCTTGTATGTAGCTAGAATTATACTGGTTTTTATCCCCTGTTCACTAGCCTGTATTTGGATCACCATTGTATCTGCTAGTCTCTTTTCTGTACTTATGATTAACACCAACCAATCTCTGGTACATTTCCAGGCTATTAAAGCCCAATCCCTCCGAAAGGCTGCATCTTCTAAGAAAATAAGGGGTTCATTTGTTACCAAAAGACCTCGTGGGGCAGCATTTCCTCTGAGGTATTCTGTGAGGATCGCCCCATGCAAAATCGTCTTAACGTGTGTTTTCTTTAATTCTAGTAGTGTGTCCTAGCCCTCTTCCTGAGTGAGGACCTGGTTGATTGAGGTGTCCCCTAATAGAGACGGGCCAGCTAAGATTTCTGCTACTTCTGCTTCTCCAAAGGACAGCCCCTGTTCTGCCGCCATGTGTCTGCCTAGGTGATCTCCTACTCTTGATCAACTCAGAGAATACTGGATCCTTTATTCAGACTCAGAGATAGGGCAAAAATAAAAATATAAAGTTAAAATGTACGGTTCCGGCCTATTAATCTATGAAGATATGTTTACGCTCAATGGCACCCCTAAGGGATACCCTTGCGGCTAAGCTGCCGCTCAAACAATTTCTCACACACAAGAAGGGGGGAGAGGCACAGCACAACCACTACTCCATCCTCCCCTGTCACAACTGTAGCACACACAGAGAGGAGCAGTGTGTATGAATCTGTTCAAGCGAGGTGACATGTGCTCAGTGAAAAAATACTGCCCTCACTCACAAAATTGTGACATGCTTCATCATCGGGCTTGCTTCAATACACCCCTGCGCTGACCAACGCCTGGGGTGGAGCAAAAGGGAGAGGAAGACAATACAAACATATAAAAATAATAATATAAGTAATGGATCCTGGGCTCACCGAAAGAAAAAGTGCAGTGAAGATTAAAACTAGTTCAGTGGTATCTTTTGTAAGTAATTTATTCCTAGATCCACTGACTAGGATTAAAAACGTGAAGGATGGTGGTGACAGGAAAGTATTAGGAGTTCGTTCACCCCTCCTTACTGCCAGGTTGTCGACATGTTTCAGCTGCTTAACTTGTGCCTACAATTTCAGGTCACCACAGCATTCATCAGGACCTTCCTGATTTCAGTATTTCAATCAGTCCCTCAATACCCCATGTTTTGGGTCTCCGGAACTAGTTGTTCTCAGAGATAGGGACCCGTTCAGTAACTCACTCCAGATAATCTGTGGGTAGAGAGAAGATGAAACAAGCATTTGAAATGCAATAGGTCTCGCATTTACGCGAGTTTGAGCTATTGACATTGCAAATAACAATGCCTTCTATTTTTGTTTTCGTTTTTTAAACATAAATAAAGGCATTGTCATTTAGAATGCCCATAGCTTAAACTCGCGTAAAGGCGAGACCTATTGCATTGCAAATGCTTGTTTGTAAAAGGCGCTGGTCCTAAATTGAGCCGCACATTTAATATTGTGCCTTTAGACAATGATTTGGCACCCACTCTGGATCGCGTGTCCCGTGCTCTACTGAAACCTTCTGAGATCGGACTAATGCGCTGCCCACTGAAGGAGCAGGCGAAGCTGTCCTGGGCCCTGCCTTGGCTTCAGCAGACAGAAGCAGCGCCGTTCTGAGCTGACTTGCTGCCGTCATAAGCTTGAAAGTATACTATTAAAATTCTCGGCGAGATTCGGTTTGGGCCTCATGATAGAGCCTCGTCAAAATAGATAAATGTAATTTACACTGAAAAAATAAACGAAGACATGGAGTTTGAAAGACACGAGAGTAAATGAATGAACGCGAGGGAAAGACGATGAAAGGGAAGGAAATAGAGACAGTGCTAGGAAGGAAATGGAGTTGCTAGAGAGGTAAGTGTGTGAGATTGGGAGCGAAAGCACGAGGAAATTAATACGTTCCAGGCTTCATTAAGACTGCGCAGCTTAGTAGCACAAGATTCCCTTACCTGCTTAAGGCCACATATGTGCCAGGTGGGTCTAAGTTCAGTGAGACCTAGAGGTTGGATAGCCAACAAGTTATCAGGGAGAGCAAGAGCTGAGCCACAGGTGTGGCTTGACTCGCAAGAGTCTGTGCAACAGCCGAAAAATGACAAATTTTCTATGTAAACCATGCAACAAATATGTCAAAATATTATAAAATCTATTCAAAATTCAAGAAAGTCTATTTTTTAACATGTCGAAGAGTACCTCAGATTTTCCCATTGCATTGAGTGGCATTTATTAACAAGCGAAAGCGCGTCGCTCACGGGGCTTGAGGACATCCCGAACTGAGCGCACGTGCACATTGCCAAAGTGAAACTGCGTGAGGCTTGCGACGATGGAAGGGGACAGGAGATGTGCACATCGCGTGTCTGTACGCTTGCACATCTCCTCAGTAAAAGACGCCGTACACGTTTGGAATCGAGTCAACTAATGAGCAACAGCACTTATTCGATTTCCTGCGCTGTCATCGGGCCAATGTTTTACAGTGATGTTATAATTATTCTTTATTTGAAACAAACCCTACCTCTTTTTGTCCACCTTGTTCCTTCGCCTCGTAAGTACATGGGGACTGCAGCCGCAGAAGCCTCCAGCCTTCAGCCTCGAGCGCATTGGGAGGATGCCGGCAGGGACAGGGCGCTAGCGGAGTCCCTCCTGAGTGAGAAACAGCGCTTCTCCTCAGCCGTGCACAAAGCGCCGACCCGCCGCCAACTCAGGCCGATGGGGCTGTCCAGCCGAGCGCGCGGTGGGAGCGCTCGAAAGTTAAGAGACGCCTGCACGTGCTCATCTGCTATCCGGGGGCAAGCTCCAGGCGCAAGCTGAAAGACACGCCGTGCGCGTGCAATGTGCTGTCCTGGAGCAAGCTGATACACACGCCGTGAGCGTGCACATCGCCGGTCTGAGAAAGTGCACATCGCCGGTCTGTTAAGCTTCAGCACAGACAGTGATGTATTTTAAGCGCGTGCACCTATCCTGTCCCGCATCGCTAAGGAAGTCGACAACAATAGATCTCGCTTAGCGTGCAGCGCATGGCGCTGCATCGCTAGGCGAGACCTAAAAAGGGTGGGGTCAGTCATACATGGGCAGCAGTTGTGAAATCCAACCAGTCTTACTCCATCCAGCCAACCTGCACTCTCTTTTTATTGAGTGTGTCCGATTCATACCTCCACGGAGGCATGTACCAACTCTGCATGCAGACACTACGGCATGCAAATATTATGTTTTTACTTGTCCTTAGTCAGACCTATCACACATGCTTGTCCATATAATGTGGTCATCCGGAACCGTATTTAGCTTGGGCAAAATGCCCCTTGCGCTCTCTTTCCCCTCCACCATCCGAAGACATGAAAGGACTCAACTCACCGAGTTTCAAATAAGCCATGCTGAAACTGGCGAGTAAGAGGAGGAGACCCCCTGTAGTCACACTCTGGGGGAACAAGTAGATAAAAACGGGGGCGTGGCTTGCCGCAAATCAAGATGGCTGCAGCCTGAAACCGCTCCGTGAGCCGCCAATAATATACTGCAGGAATCTGCATTAATCCTTAAAAGCGCACGCCAGGGTCTGTTCGGGGGAATCCTTACCGACCCAGGCGCTCGAAAAAAGAACTTCCGGACCTACGAAAAGTCCGTGTGCGGCGTTTCATCACCCGCCGAGCTGTGAGGCCTGCAGAGACGTGCGCAGCTGCGGCGTATGGCGTCAGCCCGTGAGAATCCCTTGGCGGCTCGCTGCGGCTCTGAACCTGATGCGGAGTCGGCCCCTCAGAGCCACGGAGGAGTCCCGGGAGTGTGAGCTGTAGGTACCTGCCTTGCGACGCGGCTCAGCTCTTCTGTTGGCGGAGGTGGCCGCAATCCCTCCCAGGCCCCTGTACAGAACTCCCTGCGAGGCGAGGCCATCAATTCACGCACCCCTGCTGCACGCGGAGGCGCATGTAGACCCCCTCGCGCAGGATCGTGCCTTGGACTCTACGGGACCACAAACGGAGGTGTGCTGCAGTGTGCGGCCTGGGCTGAGAGAACAACGGCCTGGTCGGATCGGTGAGTGGGAGCGGAAACTGACAGTGCACTGCTGCCGGGTGCCCAGTGTCTCAGAAATAACGGCTGTGCCACTCGTAGAGCACGGAGTGAGCACCAGCGGGAGGGGGACCGGGCTCCCACAGCACAAATAACTATAAAGAGCCTCACACAGTGCAATTGCCTGGCCCCTCCCCCTACAACGTTCCATTTTGCCAGAGCTGGTGCACGAGGTGCTGGGCCCTCATAAGAAACATACATTACTGCAAATAGCATTTGCAGCGCAGAGGGGCACTCAGAAACATGGGAAAAACAGACAAGACGCAGCCCAGGCTGACTTTCGAAAATCGCAGGGCCGCGGGGACACATGAAGATGACGCGCCTCTCCCGCCCACGGATCAGACCGGTGGTGGCTCCGATACAGGGGAGGATATTCGCCAAATGTTAGCAGCCATGCAACAAAGCTTGACATCAATAGATGGTAAAATTGATTCCTTATCATTTCGTATGGACAGGATGTCAGAACGCGTGGACAAGCAGGCTGAAAGATTAGATATGGCGGAGCGCCGCATATCTGAT
Source organism: Calotriton arnoldi (assembly GCA_963921515.1). Classification (NCBI taxonomy): domain Eukaryota; kingdom Metazoa; phylum Chordata; class Amphibia; order Caudata; family Salamandridae; genus Calotriton; species Calotriton arnoldi. The sequence continues at coordinate 344,448 of CAWUFW010001824.1, read as the reverse complement.
GCAGAAGATGCGCAGACATCATTGGGGGCAACACAAAAGCGAATGGAAAACCCTGGGGGCATTGCGCGACAAAACGGAGGATTTGGAGGCGCGGTCCAGGCGCAACAATGTACGTATTCTGAGACTGCCCGAATCCACAGCGACCGGCAATATGGAAACATTCATTGAGCAGCTCCTGGTGTCGCTACTGGGCCGCAAAACTTTCTCATCCACGTTCATAGTGGAGCGTGCACACCGGTCGCTGGCCCCAGACCCCGCCCTCCCCCGGGACTCCCCCAAGACCCATAGTGGCGAGATTACTAAACTATAGGGACAGAGACTCTGCGCTTCGTCGCGCCCGGGAATTGCGCGTATTGACATACGAAGGCTCCGAGCTGGCTCTGTACCCAGATTTCACACCACAAATGCAAGAGGCGCGCAGACAGTTCGCTCCTGCGAAGAAGGAACTTAGAGAACTGCAGATAGAATATGCAATATTGTACCCGGCCAGATTAAGAGTGTCAATTAACGGGAAAAATAAACTGTATTCAGATCCGCAGGCACTACAACAAGACTTAAAGAAGTTGGAAAAAGAGTGCAGAGGAAGTCGGCCGCAGAAATCCGCAGAAGGAGGAGATGCTGTGCAAGAATCCACGAAATAAACAGTAGCTGATGTCGGTACTTTTCTGGATATTTAGTGTGTCGCAGCCAGTTTCCGGGTGTTGTAATTAAAATACATAAATGTGGTGATTTAAGTTAGACCATTAACAGGTCAGATAATTAACTGCAAAGGGACAATTTGAAAGTTCATTTATACAGCTGATAAACTAGCGTACTACAGAGTAGGACGGAAGTCGTGGTAGCAGCAAGTATACTGTATTGGATTGTACAGTAAAAGTTAGGCGGACGGAGGCCATCTTTGAGTAAAGTTAGTCGGGCAGCCACTGCCCCTAAGGTGTAAGACACATTGGGAAGTAACGTTGGTTATTGTTGGGGCGGGTGGGAGGCTACTAGTTCAGCCTAGCCTGGAGTTACAAACCAGGCTTTGGCGTGGGTGGGGGTGGGGGTGGGGGTGGGGGGTAATTACAGTTTTCTTGTCAGCAGGCAACACAGGTCTATATGTGCGTGTGATGTACGGTTCTAACACTATGTATTGTAGAAGATGTCATTTTACAATGTTTAAAAGGAAACACAATGCAATCAAAAGGTAGCAATAGAGATAACCCTGTATTAAAATTCATGTCATGGAATGTTAGGGGCTTAAATGATCAGAAGAAAGTGCGGAAAGTGATAGAGTACTTGCAAAGACATCGCGTAGACGTAGCAATTTTGCAGGAAACTCATCTTCCCCCAGGATCTAAGGTATTGTCAGCGAATAGATGGAAGGGCACCTGTATAGCCGCTGGGTTTACTACACACTCCAGAGGAGTACTGATTTGGACGCGTGGAAATGCCGGACTGCATGTGCATGCACTTGAAGTAGACACTCAGGGCAGATTTGTAATTGCGAAATGCAGGAAAGACAATCTACACTTCCTGTTAGTAGGTATTTATGGGCCAAATAATGATGACCCCCAATTCTACTATGCCTTACATAGGAAAATTGCGCTACATTCCCATGTGCTGCATCTTTGGGGGGAGACTTAAACTGCATACAGGACCTAGACAGGTCACAGGTACCGCTGAGGCGTCCATGTAGAGCAGCCAGGGCAATCAAGGACATTGCGACAGCAGAGCGAGTAGTAGACGTATGGCGAAACCGCTCGCCATTAGGCAGAGAATACACGCATTATTCCTCACAGTACGACACACATACCAGGATAGATTACTGGTATGCCACAAAGGAACTGTAGGAGAGTAGGATCTGCCTCTTATGTTGCCCCCACTTTTTTTCTGATGTTTACACTGGTTTCTGGCTATAGTCAGGCTGGGATCCTGCCAATCAGGGCCCCAGCCTCTCTGTTCTCTCTAAACGACTTGGAGTGCACTCTAGGTGCACTAGTGATTGGATACTGTGGTACCTTATGAGTCCCTAGTATATGGTACCTTAGGTGCCAAGGGCATAGGTACTTCACAGGCCTACCAGGGGCTGAAGCATGTATTATGCCACCCCTGGGAAGCAGACTAAATCTGACACCACAGGTCTGCTACTGCAGCCTGGGTAAGGTGGTGCATGCACCCCTTACTGTGATTATAGGCTACCTATATCACTACATAGATACACACATATAAACCTATAAGTCACTCCTATGGCAGGCCTTATCAATCCTGAAGGCAGAGTGCTTGGTTCCTATGTGAGAGGGTGCCCCTGCATGAGCAGAGCCCCTCTGCAGCATTCGGAGACCCTTCTCTGATGCTGTTTGTAGTGCAGCCTGACCATATACTCCTAAGCGCATTATAACCTCGCGTTAAATGCTAACTTTGGGATGGCTGCACGGAAACATGTCGTGTTTGGTGTCAAACATCTTGGAATACTACCCCCCTGCCAGTTCTGGCAGCGGGGGTAGCATTCCACCCTTCTAGAGGGATAGACATGTACCTACTGTGGAAACGCGGTAGAATCCTGAAGAGCCCTGGCATCACAAAATGGATGCCACCAGTCACAGACACTGGGCTGCCCTCCTGCTGATGACCGAAACTCGCAGTGGAGGAAGCCCAACAATAGGTATCCTGTCACAGGAGGGTGTGACCACCTTCCAGACAGGGTTTAGTGTATTGGGGCTGGGTGGGTGCACTCCTAGAGTGCTTTGAAGTCCTGCACTGGGGGAGCAGAAGGCTCCTCTGTGCATATGCCAGTTCAAACCAGCTCAGGGGCTACCTGCCCCTGCTCTGGCGCGAAACTGGACAAAGGGAAGTGGGTGTAGCCACCCCCTCCCCTGACCCTCCCATAGGTGGGGTCATAGAGCTAGTCCCTCCCTTCCTTTTAGTATAAGAGGGGGAACCTGTGCATTGCAAACTAGATACCCCTGGACGACGCTCTGAAGAAGAATCCTGGACCTTCGACGTTCCACTACCTCTGGAAGACTGAAGAATCTCCCTTGGAGTCAAGGAGTGACTCCCCTGCTTGGCAGGCACCAAAAACTACAATGACAGTCGCAAACTACGCCGCTCCCGCCGGAGCCTGAGGTCCCTTCAGCCCAAGACGAGGATTTCCTGACTTCTCAAAGGCCATCGTGAGTCCCCAGCGAAGCTGAGGCCAGTGGACCCCACGAGTGACGAGGAACCGCAGTCCCTGGGTACCGTGCACTATTGTCGGGTGCAACCCCTTCACGACATTCTACGAACCTGTGCTTTGGACCACGTGTGGTCCCAGCCTCTAGCAGGAATCCCTCTGAAGATCAGAGGCCCACCCCGTCCCGAGTGACCGTGGGCCCCTGTTGAAGGAATCCTCCAGAGGCGTCTTTGCGATCCCTTGCCAGCCGGCTTGTGGGTCCCCTGAAGACTTTTCTAAAGAACCAAAGGGCTCCCCTGGTTGCTCCAGGCCTGCCCTAACTTACCCTCGCTGGGTGAGTTCCCCAGACCTTGCTGGTCTGCACCATTGACTTTTTACGCTTTCCACGAGACTTGCTGCTACCAAGGCTTGTTGGCTCCAATCGGGTTGCCGACACTGCAGTCAGCTGCAGACTTCGTGGGACACGCCGAATCCAGCTCCTGGTCGTCGTCGACACCTCCTGGACCTCGTGGCCGAAGAGTCAAGACACCCGTGAACGACCTGAATCTGCCGACGACGGTGGGCATTCATCTTCCTTGCCCCGAGTCACTGCCCAGTGACTTTGAACACTGTCCCCTCTGCTTTCAGGTCTTCCTTCTTCCGAATCCAGGCTTGGATTCCACCGGACACTTCTTCAGACTTCACAAGCAGCAAGTCTTCATTGGCTCCCATTGAAAACGACGCCGCGACCCGACACCAAAGGACACCTATGCACCCGGCTTCCCTGGGTGAGGTAACTCCAGCACTACGGTGCTCCTGTGGGTGTTGGCCCTAGAACTACTTACCCTGTAAGTGACTTGCTTGTAGCTACTCCCGAAGTGCCCTTAAACTCTTAATTTCTAACCGCGACTTGCCCCATTGAAGTCTACGGCGATCCGCGCCTGTGTTCACGCACTGCACGCGTCCCCCGTGGGTCCTTTACTTACCTGCCTTGGGTGGTTTCGTGAGGCCCCAGCACTTCTGAAGGCCCTGGGCCTTTTCTCCCTGCAAGTCGCTGTTCTTAAGTCTCTTTTTTAGTATATGGTCTGGTACGCCCCTAGGGCCCCAGCCATATTTGTGCTTAATTTATTGTGAAACGTTGATTTGTGCATATGTTCCTGACTTCTAATCTCATAAAGAGATTAGTAGAGAGTTGTTTAGTAATAAATACATATATATTTGATATATATACCTGTGTGGTGTCTTTTCATTTGGTGATTCAAGAGATTGTGTGGTAAAACAAGCTGCTTTACATTCCTCCAAGACTTAGCCTGAAGGCTGCTCTCCACAGCTACCACTAGGATAGCTTTCTATAAAGGTTGTCTTAAACCTACCTACCATAAGAGTCGAATTGTACTGGTGCAAGGTGTCCACTTTAACTAGTGAACAGCATATACCAGGCCAACTTCTCACATTGGTGGCAGTGTGTGGGATTCCAGCTTGCTATTGTTTTACCAGAAAATCTCTATTTGAATTACTAACTGAAAACCACTATAGGTACTTAAGGTACATATAAAGTCAAGCTTAGTATCAATAAGTTCTACTGAACTTAGAGCTGTGTGCCAAGGGATAGCACACCCTTTCTACAGCTCAAGCTAGTATCAGTAGGCCACAAACTAGTGTAGGTAGTACAACACTGCACAACACTAGAATGTCCTTAAAGGGTGGACCCAGTGGATCCACTCAGCCTCAGTATAAGGACATGGCTTTCTCTGAGTTGAGAACCATGTGTGCTGCAAGGCACCTGAAGCTAGGACAGAGTCCCTCCACACTACACCTGATAGATCTGCTGACAGCAGATGATCTTAGATTAGCTCTAGGAGCTAATGGATCTGAATCAGTGGTGGTCAATTACAGTGTCTGGGTCAGATGATGAACATCTGGATGACCAAGACTCTGTGATTGTAGGGCCAGGTCCCAAGGGGTCTGAACAGGACAGAGGAATTCTCCCTAAGAGAACTGACATAGTGGAGGACAGGCCCAGGTCCCTTTCTAGGGAATCTGAGCACTCCTATCACTCTGGCAGAGAATCTGTCTACCAGAGGAACTCCTACTTCTCAAGAAGAGAGACCTCCTCTGACAGAATGTACAAACTGCTGCAGTATGAGGAAGCAAGGTTTGCCCTCAAAACCAAGCAGTTGGCATTAGACAAGGAAGCCCTGGAGCTCCAGAGAGCTTCTAGAAAAGAGGGGTTAGAACCCCCTGGTGGCAGCAACAGTGTCCCTAGAGGCAGAGAATATATTCCAGACCATAGGAACCTGAGCAAGGTTGTTCCTCCCTACCAGAGTGGGGATGATATCCATAAGTGGGTAACTGCTATGGAAAGGGCCTGTAGAGTACAACAGGTCCCCCAGAAGCAGTGGGCAGCAATCTTGTGGCTCTCCTTTTCAGATAAAGGTAGAGACAAGCTCCTCACTGTTAGAGAAGAGGATGCTGATGACTATGAAGTCCTGAAGAGTGCACTGATAGATGGGTTTGGCTTAACCACTGAGCAGTACAGGTTGAAGTTCAGAGACACCCAGAAGGCACAGACTCAGGACTGGACTGACTTTGTAGATTGTGCAACCAAGGCTCTGGAGGGTTGGCTGGTTGGCAGTAGGGTTACTGATTTCAAGGGATTGTATAATCTAATGATGAGAGAACAGATCCTTAATAATTGCCAGAACCAGTTGTTGCATCAATACCTGGTGGACTCAGATCTGACCTCTCCCCAAGAATTGGGAAAGAAGGCAGACAAGTGGGTCAGAACCAGGGTGAGGCAGAAAACCCAGAACCAAGGGGTGACACAAAGAAGCAGGATTCTAAGGGCCCTGAGAAAGGTGGGGATAAGTCAAAAGACCAGAAGTCTTCACAAGGGCCCCAAAAATCTGCATCTGGTGGGGAGTCACAATCCAACAAGGGAAAAGGCAAAAAGAAGCCCTGGTGCAAATTCTGTAAACAGAAAGGGCACTGGACTTCTGATTGTAACAAGTCCAAAGACCAAACCACCACCACTCCTGCCCCTAAGGCAACTGTTCCCCCTAGTTCAGCTACTGGTGGAGGTGGTACTCAGAATAAGGGTGTAGTAGGGTTGACCCTGGGTTCTGAAGTGGACTCTGGCCTAGTCAGAGTACCCACTCAGGCAATGCTGATTTGTGATGGAGACATGGACATGTCCTTCCTGGTAAGCCCCAGTAATCTGGGCAAATACAAACAGCAGCCTGTAATAAATGGCAAACAGGCTTTGGCATTTAGGGACACAGGTGCTAGTGTCACCATGGTGGCAGAGGATCTTGTGGACCCTGGACAGATCATCCTGGGCGAAATGTACCAGGTGACCAATGCAAGCAATGTCAGGACCAACCATAGTCTGGCAGTTGTGAATTTCTCCTGGGGAGGGGTAACTGGCCTCAAGAAGGTTGTAGTCAGTGCAGACCTCCCTGTAGAATGTCTATTGGGCAATGATCTAGAAACTTCAGCCTGGTCTGAAGTAGAGTTATGGACTCATGCTGAGATGTTGGGCATCCCTGCAGAGGTATTTGCTGTGACCAGGTCACAGGCCAAAATGCATGACACTGAACCAGCTCTGGATCCTGAAACCATGGACCAGATGCTTCCCAAGAAGAGGAGCAGTAGGGTTAAGGCAGTGCCTTCCCCTCTGTCTCAGATCACTGATTCCCCTCTTAAGGGAGGAGGAGCAGATCCTGAAGAAGGAACTGCCCCAGAGGAACTTGAGCCTGATCAGGTTGAGTTCTTGGGGGCAGGGGGCCCTTCTAGGGAAGATCTGAGTAAGGAGCAACAGTGCTGCCCCTCTCTTGAACCCCTCAGACAGCAGGCTGCTGCTGAGGCTGCTGGGAGTGCTAGTGGGTCCCATAAAGTTTATTGGGATGAGGGACTCCTATATTCTGAGGGTAGAGATCCAGCCCCTGGAGCCACCAGGAGGTTGGTAATACCTCAGAAGTTTAGGGGGTTCCTCTTGACCCTAGCACATGATATCCCTTTAGCAGGTCACTTGGGCCAAAACAAGACCTGGGACAGGCTTGTTCCACATTTTCATTGGCCACATATGTCAGAGGACACAAAGGAGTTTTGTCGCTCCTGTGTCACATGCCAAGCCAGTGGCAAGGCAGGTGGCACCACAAAGGCCCCCTGATACCACTACCTGTGGTGGGGGTACCCTTTGAAAGGGTAGGGATTGACATTGTTGGTCCCCTTGACCCTCAAACTGCATCTGGGCACAGATTTATCCTGGTGGTAGTGGATCATGCCACCAGGTACCCAGAGGCAATTCCTCTGAGGACCACCACAGCCCCTGTGGTGGCAAGAGCCCTCATTGGAGTTTTCTCCAGAGTGGGTTTCCCAAAGGAGGTCATCTCTGACAGAGATACAAACTTCATGTCAGGATATTTGAAAGCAATGTGGAAGGAGTGTGGTGTAACTTATAAATTCACCACCCCCTATCACCCACAATGCAATGGGTTGGTTGAACGTTTCAACAAAACCCTGAAGGGAATGATTAAAGGACTCCCAGAGAAGCTTAGGCGGAAATGGGACCTTCTTCTTCCCTGCCTGTTGTTTGCATACAGAGAGGTTCCACAGAAGGGGGTTGGTTACAGCCCATTTGAGCTTCTGTTTGGGCATCCTGTAAGAGGTCCATTATGTTTGGTAAAAGAGGGCTGGGAGTTACCTCTCAAGCCCCCAAACAAGATGTGATGGACTATGTACTTGGTCTCCGCTCCAGGATGGCCGAATACATGAAGAAGGCAACCAAAAACCTGGAGGCCAGCCAAGAATTACAAAAAGCTTGGCATGACCAAAAGGCTGTGCTGACTGTGTACCAGCCAGGACAGAAAGTGTGGGTGTTGGAGCCTGTGGCCCCAGCAGCCCTCCAAGACAAGTGGAGTGGCCCCCATACCATAGTTGAGCAAAAGGAGAAGTCACCTATCTGGTGAATCTTGGAACTCCCAGGAGCCCCCTGAGGGTGCTCCATGTCAACAGATTAAAGCCATATGTTGACAGGGCTGACATGGGCTTGCTCATGGCAACTGATGAGGACCAGGAGGAGGAGAGTGACCCTCTCCCTGACCTGCTCTCACAGAACCCTGATGATGGGTCAGTAGATGGTGTTGCTTTGGCAAGCAGCCTCACTGACCATCAGCAAACTGAGTGCAGACAAGTTCTGCAACAGTACAGACATATGTTTAGCCTGACCCCTAGTCAGACTACCTGGTGCACCCATGAGGTGGACACTGGAGACAGTCTGCCTGTCAAGAGTAAAATCTACAGGCAACCTGACCATGTCAGGGACTGTATCAGGACTGAAGTCCAGAAAATGTTGGAGTTAGGTGTGATTGAGCCTTCAGATAGCCCTTGGGCTAGCCCAGTAGTCCTAGTACCCAAGCCTCATACCCAGGGTGGTAAGAAAGAAATGAGGTTTTGTGTAGACTACAGAGGCCTCAATGCAGTCACCAGGACTGATGCCTATCCCATACCAAGGGCAGATGAGCTGATTGATACTTTGGCCTCAGCCAAGTATCTAAGTACATTTGACCTAACAGCTGGCTACTGGCAGATCAGGTTAGCTGATGATGCAAAAGCCAAAACAGCATTTTCGACTCCTGGTGGGCACTACCACTTTGTGGTGATGCCCTTTGGATTGAAAAATGCACCTGCCACTTTTCAGAGGTTGGTGAATAAAGTTCTGGCAGGGATGGAAACTTATTGCTCAGCTTATCTAGATGATATTGCTGTCTTTAGTTCCTCCTGGCAGGATCACCTGGTCCACCTCAGAAATGTTTTGGAGGCCCTGCAGAAAGCAGACCTCACTATCAAGGCCACTAAGTGCCAGATAGGGCAGAGTCAGGTTGTGTACCTGGGCCACCTTGTGGGTGGAGGCCAGGTTCAGCCTTTACAGAGTAAAATCCAAACCATAATGGAATGGGTTGCTCCTACCACCCAGACACAGGTGAGAGCCTTCTTAGGCCTGACTGGGTACTATAGGAGGTTTGTGAAGGGATATGGATCTATAGTGACCCCCTTGAATGATCTGACCTCAAAGAAAATGCCAAAAAAGGTTCAGTGGACAGCTAGCTGTCAGAAGGCATTTGAAGACCTAAAGCAGGCCATGTGCACTGCCCCCATCTTACAGAGTCCAGACTACACCAAAAAGTTCATTGTCCAATCAGATGCTTCTGAGCTGGGTGTGGGAGCTGTACTGTCTCAACTGAATGATGAAGGTCAAGACCAGCCAGTAGCTTTTATTAGCAGAAGGCTGACCCCTAGAGAGAAACGTTGGTCAGCTATAGAGAGGGAGGCCTTTGCTGTGGTGTGGGCCCTGAAGAAGCTGAGGCCATACTTGTTTGGCACTCACTTCATAGTTCAGACTGACCACAAGCCCCTCCTATGGCTTAAGCAGATGAAAGGTGAAAACCCAAAACTTTTGAGGTGGTCCATTTCCCTACAGGGGATGGACTATACAGTGGAACATAGGCCTGGGACCCAACATGCCAATGCAGATGGACTCTCAAGGTATTTCCACTTAGAGCACGAAGACTCAACTGGTCAAGGTTAGTTTAGTGTCCCTGCGTTTGGGGGGGTTGTGTAGAAGAGTAGGATCTGCCTCTTATGTTGCCCCCACTTTTTTTCTGATGTTTACACTGGTTTCTGGCTATAGTCAGGCTGGGATCCTGCCAATCAGGGCCCCAGCCTCTCTGTTCTCTCTAAACGACTTGGAGTGCACTCTAGGTGCACTAGTGATTGGATACTGTGGTACCTTATGAGTCCCTAGTATATGGTACCTTAGGTGCCAAGGGCATAGGTACTTCACAGGCCTACCAGGGGCTGAAGCATGTATTATGCCACCCCTGGGAAGCAGACTAAATCTGACACCACAGGTCTGCTACTGCAGCCTGGGTAAGGTGGTGCATGCACCCCTTACTGTGATTATAGGCTACCTATATCACTACATAGATACACACATATAAACCTATAAGTCACTCCTATGGCAGGCCTTATCAATCCTGAAGGCAGAGTGCTTGGTTCCTATGTGAGAGGGTGCCCCTGCATGAGCAGAGCCCCTCTGCAGCATTCGGAGACCCTTCTCTGATGCTGTTTGTAGTGCAGCCTGACCATATACTCTTAAGCGCATTATAACCTCACGTTAAATGCTAACTTTGGGATGGCATATGCAAAAGAAACACTTGATGGACGGAATGCTGGACAATGCAAACATTCACCCCCAGTCACAAGTGATCTGGGTTAACATCCATCATTCTTTTGGGCTCACCACACGCACCTAGTTTGGACCCAGCCATATGCAAATCAGTCTTAGACCCTGGTTCCTATGTAGGAACAGTCCAGCCACGGAGCTGCCAAGCGCTGGACCGAAACTAGCATCCTGGGACCTGGTTTCAGGGCAGGAGAATGTTTGCATTGTCAGCATTCCGTCCATCATTTGTTTGCTGTAACACTTTTCGCCCTAAGTGGGATGGAGTATGCCCAGACGTGGGTCCCTTGCTCACTGTGCCACTGGCATTGCAACTGCTTAGCCTGAAGCTGAAGATGGGTGTAGCACCTACTCCCCTGAAACCGGTCCCATGGATGCTTGTTTCCAGTCCAGCGAGTACCTGGCCTGGCAGTTCAGGTCTGGACTGTTCCCATGGGGCACAGCGCTAGTCAAGACTGATTGTGCATATGGCTGGGTCCGAAACTGGAGGTGGTGTATTGGGCAAAGAACGACTGCGATTTGAACGCAGATCTTTGACTGGGAGAGAATGCTATGCATTGTCAGCATCTCCGTCCATCATTCTGTTCTCGCTGTAACAACTTTGGGATGGCTGCACGGAAACATGTCGTGTTTGGTGTCAAACATCTTGGAATACTACCCCCCCGCCAGTTCTGGCGGCGGAGGTAGCATTCCTCCCTTCTAGAGTGATAGACATGTACCTACTGTGGAAACGCGGTAGAATCCTGAAGAGCCCTGGCTTCACAAAATGGATGCCACCAGTCACAGACACTGGGCTGCCCTCCTGCTGATGACCGAAACTCGCAGTGGAGGAAGCCCAACAATAGGTATCCTGTCACAGGAGGGTGTGACCACCTTCCAGACAGGGTTTAGTGTATTGGGGCTGGGTGGGTGCACTCTTAGAGTGCTTTGAAGTCCTGCACTGGGGAGCAGAAGGCTCCTCTGTGCATATGCCAGTTCAAACCAGCTCAGGGGCTACCTGCCCCTGCTCTGGCGCGAAACTGGACAAAGGGAAGTGGGTGTAGCCACCCACTCCCCTGACCCTCCCATAGGTGGGGTCATAGAGCTAGTCCCTCCCTTCCTTTTAGTATAAGAGGGGGAACCTTGCACTTGCAAACTAGATACCCCTGGACGACGCTCTGAAGAAGAATCCTGGACCTTCGACGTTCCACTACCTCTGGAAGACTGAAGAATCTCCCTTGGAGTCAAGGAGTGACTCCCCTGCTTGGCAGGCACCAAAAACTACAACGACAGTCGCAAACTACGCCGCTCCCGCCGGAGCCCGAGGTCCCTGCAGCCCAAGACGAGGATTTCCTGACTTCTCAAAGGCCATCGTGAGTCCCCAGCGAAGCTGAGGCCAGTGGACCCCACGAGTGACGAGGAACCGCAGTCCCTGGGTACCGTGCACTATTGTCGGGTGCAACCCCTTCACGACGTTCTACGAACCTGTGCTTTGGACCACGTGTGGTCCCAGCCTCTAGCAGGAATCCCTCCGAAGATCAGAGGCCTACCCCGTCCCGAGTGACCGTGGGCCCCTGTTGAAGGAATCCTCCCGAGGCGTCTTCGCGATCCCTTGCCAGCCGGCTTGTGGGTCCCCTGAAGACTTTTCTAAAGAACCAAAGGGCTCCCCTGGTTGCTCCAGGCCTGCCCTGACTTACCCTCGCTGGGTGAGTTCCCCAGACCTTGCTGGTCTGCACCATTGACTTTTTACGCTTTCCACGAGACTTGCTGCTACCAAGGCTTGTTGGCTCCAATCGGGTTGCCGACACCGCAGTCAGCTGCAGACTTCGTGGGACACGCCGAATCCAGCTCCTGGTCGTCGTCGACGCCTCCTGGACCTCGTGGCCGAAGAGTCAAGACACCCGTGAACGACCTGAATCTGCCGACGACGGTGGGCATTCATCTTCCTTGCCCCGAGTCACTGCCCAGTGACTTTGAACACTGTCCCCTCTGCTTTCAGGTCTTCCTTCTTCCGAATCCAGGCTTGGATTCCACCGGACACTTCTTCGGACTTCACAAGCAGCAAGTCTTCATTGGCTCCCATTGAAAACGACGCCGCGACCCGACACCAAAGGACACCTATGCACCCGGCTTCCCTGGGTGAGGTAACTCCAGCACTACAGTGCTCCTGTGGGTGTTGGCCCTAGAACTACTTACCCTGTAAGTGACTTGCTTGTAGCTACTCCCGAAGTGCCCTTAAACTCTTAATTTCTAACCGCGACTTGCCCCATTGAAGTCTACGGCGATCCGCGCCTGTGTTCACTCACTGCACGCGTCCCCCGTGGGTCCTTTACTTACCTGCCTTGGGTGGTTTCGTGAGGCCCCAGCACTTCTGAAGGCCCTGGGCCTTGTCTCCCTGCAAGTCGTTGTTCTTAAGTCTCTTTTTAGTATATGGTCTGGTACGCCCGTAGGGCCCCAGCCATATTTGTGCTTAATTTATTGTGAAACATTGATTTGTGCATATGTTCCTGACTTCTAATCTCATAAAGAGATTAGTAGAGAGTTGTTTAGTAATAAATACATATATATTTGATATATATACCTGTGTGGTGTCTTTTCATTTGGTGATTCAAGAGATTGTGTGGTAAAACAAGCTGCTTTACATTCCTCCAAGACTTAGCCTGAAGGCTGCTCTCCACAGCTACCACTAGGATAGCTTTCTATAAAGGTTGTCTTAAACCTACCTACCATAAGAGTCGAATTGTACTGGTGCAAGGTGTCCACTTTAATTAGTGAACAGCATATACCAGGCCAACTTCTCACAGGAACTGTTAACATAAATAGAGGATTGTACTCATTTGGCGCGCACCCTATCCGACCATTCCCCTGTGGTTCTGACCCTGGCTCTCGGTGGAGCCCGAGATGCTGCGTTCACTTGGCGCTTTCCGCAATATTCGTTAATGGATCAGGTTTTTCATAACGAGCTAGGAGTAGCTATAGACAAGTTTTTTTTATAACTAACGTAGGTATTGTCCCCCGGATGTGCACTATTTGGGAAACGTTTAAGGTGTATATAAGAGGTATGGCCATATCGAAACACGCTGGGGTGCTCAAGTCGATAAGAACACAACTGGATAAGGTAGAAGCCAATCTAAAAACCCTAGAGAAGCAATTCCAAAAAGCAGGTGACACAAAATTACTGGCACAGATTAGGTCACAAATAGACAAATTTAACGACTTGGCCGCCGATGAGGTAAAACACTTAGGGAAATATGCCACAGCTAGAATATACGCCGAGGGCGACATGCCCAGTTCAGTGTTGGCTAAATTAGCACGCCCTCCTAGAGGCGCGAATGACATAGCTCAAATTTATGACAATGAGGGAAACATAGTCAGCAGTACACCCGAAATAGTCGACACGTTTAAAGAATATTATCAAACATTATACACCACACGGGAATCGAACAAGCCTTTATACAAGCCTCCCACAGGACGATACACTACGGGTCCTTAAAAACATGCTTTTCGAAACCACATGGGAACACACCACCTCAAGGGAGTTCATACTACTCTGTGCAACCCTAGCATTAAAACAGAACTACTTCGAATTCGAAGGAGAGTTCTATTTACAGACCAATGGAACATCCATGGGTAGTGTCTTCGCCCCGAGTGTGGCCGGACTCTACGTCTACCACTTCAAGAAAGAACACATCTTGCCCGCAACCAACCCCTACAAAACCAACATTCAGTTCTGGCGTCGTTACATTGACGACATTCTTATGATATGGATAGGATCCAATCATTCACTTACCACCTTTCTCACATGGCTCAATGAGAGGGACCCCTTCTTGCGCTTCACGAGCAGCATCAGCGCCTCCAAAATTGCTTTTCTGAACCTCAACATTGAGGCCACAGAAGGGAAACTACAGACAACCACCTATCACAAACCCACATCCAGGAATTCCCTCCTGCAATTTGCGAGTTTCCACCCCAGACCTTTGAGGGAAAACCTTCCATATGTCCAATTTTTGCGCATACGCCGCAATTGTAGCCGCATACAGGATTACAAGCAACAATCTACAGACCTGGCTAATAAATTGAAGGAGTGAGGATATCCCGAAAAAATAATCCGAACCACTCAAAAACGGGCCCGCAATAAACCGAGGGAAGCCCTACTAGAAGACACACGACGTGAAAACACCGCCATTCCATTAACATGCGTCACCACATATAATGTGGCCTCCAATCAAGTGGCCAAAATACTGAAAAGGAACTGGCGAATACTCACTATTCGCAACCTCAAGTGGGAACAACCACTCTTTGCCTATAAAAAAGCAGGAAGCCTATGGGACCGCTTGGTCTCCACCAGACCCAAGAAACCCAGGACACCAGCAACCAATACAATACTCAGCACATGGGGGCTCCCAGGTATAGTGGACCACTACCCCTGTGGAGACTGTAGCGTCTGCCACCTCACCCAGGCCACCAAAACACTGGACCTGGAGACTGGGAAAACCTGGCGTCAGACCAAGCATACAAACTGCAATTCCACAAATGTAATTTACCTTATCACATGCATGTGCGGTCTACGCTATGTGGGCATGACAAGCCGCAAAGTAAGAACACGCATAGTTGAACACCGCAGCACAATACGCTGCAAAAAGAACGTGAGCAAATTAACTGACCATTTCATACAGGCAGGTCACTCACCCAATGACCTGAGGTGGACTGAAATAGAGAAAAAAGACACCCAGAATACCACAAACGACAGGACATTACTACAAAAAGAACAGCGTTGGATATATCGCCTGTCTTCCCACAAGACAGGATTAAACGATAATATCCCTTGGAACAGCCTGAATTGATACCATGAGCTCCTCTCAACATCATTGGGCTGACATACAATGAGCTTCTTACACATGACTACAGTCTGAATCTCAGACATCCTCTCAATGAGCATGCGCCAGCAGATTACAGCATTATGTATGCAAACTCAGCTGTAACACCCCTGTGAGCTCCACATACCCCCTTTATTTACACTTTGTGATAACCACTGCCAAGCTGGTGTGAATATGCCTATTTATCACGAGCACAGCTAAGCTGGTATGTATATGCCTACCTATCACGAGCACCATGCAGGTGATAACACTCGTGTGAGCTCTACATACCCCATTTATCTACACTTCGTGATAACCACTGCCAAGCTGGTGTGAATATGCCTATTTATCACGAGCACAGCCAAGCTGGCGTGTATATGCCTATTTATCACGAGCACCATGTAGGTGAAACTTTACACGCTTCCACTTGCAGTACAAAGGGAAACCATAGTCTTTCTTTCCTTTTGCCTTTTCTCCTTCTTTGCGATATATTTCACAAACTAAACCCAGCCCTCCAGCATTACTGGAATTAATTTACAGATCTTTTTTAATCTAAACGAGACTTCTAAGAGGTTACGGTCTCAACAAAACTTTATGCGCATACAGCGTAACACACAACACGTGCACGCTCTGTTCTCCACCTTTAATTTTCAGACGCTACTTCCGGAACAAGATTGCCGGCACCTGGAATCTCTCAGAGAGTATTTATACCCCCGCTCGGCACCAGGCACACATCACCGGAGTTCTGATGCGGCCGCAGTAGGTACAGAGGCGGGTCCTTGACTTTGAAGAAGTAAGTTGGGTTATCTTTAAAATAACAGGGGAGGTCTTCTGAATCTCGGAGACACGCTGACAAGCACACACGCTGCAAGACGCGGTTGGCTTTTTTTTAAAATACGATCTCTATGTATTTTCTGTTTTTCTCCCACAACACACAGAGTGTGACAATAGGTCGGGCTCCCACACCGGAACTCATGGGGCATTTCCCAGAAATTCTCTGAGAAAGCAACTCCGCATTCTAAGCAATTTCTTTGTTTTTTCTACATGTGCACTATGATGATATTGCATTGATTGCACCTGATATCGCATATAAATGAGGCGTAGTATAAATCCACCTAACGCCACGCTCCGTCCTCACTACGCCATTGCCCGTATAGAGCACGGATACCACGCTCCACAGTCACAATACATGTTATGAGACAATCATTCTTCTAAATGTTTTCTGTGTGTATGTTTGTCTGTTAACTTCTTTCCCATACAGGAATGCCCCGTTAGAGGAAACTCTCCTCTACCACATAACGCACCTTAGCGTGTGCGCCGCATAGATGGTCTTTAACACACTACTCTTTTAGACCACATTAGCACTCATTCACTTAAGGTCCTGATGAAAGCCATCCTAATAATGGGAGCATGGCTGAAACATGTTGACCAATAAGGATATCGGAGCTACTTAAGACCTCCACTGATATCCGCCTCTCGTTTTTAACCACTGCCAAGGGCCCTGACATTAAAATAGTCTTTTCTTCTTTTTGGGACCCTTAGGACAGTGTTTTAACTCATATTCATTCACCTTTCACTGCACACTCACTGCACAAAACCAGCTTCGCTGTATCCAGGCGTCGAAGCACACCCAAGGAACATTCGGGACCTTGGGTGGGACCCAATGATGAAGCATGTCACCAACTAGGTTGGTCAGTGAGGGTCTTCTTAAAAAACCAATGTGTTTTCCCATGAACAAACATACACTAAGAGCACCTATGTTGTAGCTAGTTCTCTTTGATTTATACATTCATATATGGGGAAGTGAACTGGCTCCAGTACCGTTGCTCTCTCTCCCATTTGATACTTGTAATCGAACACTACTGACAGTGATGAGGAATACCTGGCGCATATAGCGATGAAGTGGCTTGCCAATTCAGACAGGGAAAGATTATTGGCCCCGCTCCACCCCACAGAGATAGCGACAGCCCTCAAGAGTATTCCTAACGAAAAAGCCCCGGGATCAGATGGCCTGACAGTGGCATTTTATAAGGCCTATCAGGATCGTCTACTGCCATATCTTATGGCCCTGTTTGAAAAAATGACGAAGGATGGTCTTATGCCCCCTCTATGTGTGAGGCCACTATTATTACTCTACTCAAGCCAGGGAAATCCCCGGAACATTGTTCCTCTTACAGGCCCCTCTCATTACTTAATACAGATACAAAACTCTATGCAAAAATCTTATCTAACAGACTGGCCCCTCTACTACCAAAGTTGATAGGTCAAGAGCAAACAGGATTTGTGCCTGGACGCTCGCTTGCCTGTAATCTACGAACCCTTTTTGGTACAATCGCGCGCATTGATCCACAGATCAAAGCTGCGGCCCTTTTTATTGATATAGAAAAAGCCTTCGACTTTTTTCTTACTCGACTCGATATTTTTTTACAACTAATCCTAGTGTTATATAAGGACCCCACCGTGCGCATTAGGATAAAAGGGCAACTTTCAGCGCATATAACAATAACTCGTACCAGGCAGGGGTGCCCATTGTCGCCGCTACTGTATGCCCTGGTTGCAGAACCATTAGCCTGCGCCATGCGCGAATATCACGCGCACAGGGGCATTCGGTCCCCTCAGCATAACTTGGTAATAACGGCGTACGCAGACGATACCTTGTTTTATATCCGCAACCCAGAGAAAAATCTAAACCCAATGTTACAAGAAGTCACACTGTTTGGACAGCACTCTGGCTTGAAAATCAATTGGCACAAGTCCCTTCTGTTTCCTTTAACCAGTATTACACAGCCCACCCAGACAGATTGTCAAATAGAGTGGACCACAGACCCAGTGCGGTATCTGGGGATCCAAGTGCACACAGACCCGGAAATCATAGTACGCGACAACTACGGGCGTGCAATTCAAAAACTGAAAGAGCACATAGAAAAATGGATCAAACTCCCACTATCGCTTACCGGCCGCATAGCCTTAATAAAAATGATAGTGCTTCCCTGTTTTTTATTCTTGTTCAATAATATTCCAATCATGTTGCCCAGAACACTCTTTCAGACCCTCCGTTCATTATTGATACGCCTCACATGGGCTGACAAACAGCCCCGGATCAAATGGGAGACATTAACAAAACCCTATTCAGAAGGAGGCCTCAATGCACCTGATCTAGAAGGGTACTATAGAACAGCGCAGATATTACATTCCTACTACTGGATCCACGGTCCCAAAGACCTCCCGCAGCTGTATATAGAAAGAAACGCAGTCCATCCATATCCGTTACCGCGCGCATTGACAGGGCGGGCACATGGGTCCACAGGGACCATAGACCTTACAGGCTGTAAGAGTACCCAAAAAAGCATGGCACGATCCTAGCATCTCACACTAATATACTCGCCCGCATGGCCGATAGAATGGTGTGATTGGTTCCCTCTGTGCAAAGACAAAGGAGGGTTAAAATCGCTTCATAAGCGACAACTTGACCGTATGGGTGATTTATTTCATAACGGGGTGGTGAAAACCTGGGAGCAGATACAAGAGCGGACAGCACACCCAACGACACTGGACGCTTATCATTTTCACAGAGCTCGAAGGGCACTCCGTGCTGTGTTGGGGGATGCTATGGCGGAGCCGCAAGAGATGAAGGCACTTACATACTTGGCAAAGGCCAACTCCTCTAAGAATGGCATTACCACGCTTTACGAGCTAGGCAGGGCCAAGGCTACACCTATAATGCACAAATCTCAAATTTAATGGCAAGAAGAGCTTGGGGTGGAGATTAATGAAGCTCAATGGGCAATATGCTTTATGAACACTAGGTCCATATCACAGAACGGGCGCCATAGGCTGATACATTATAAATATCTGCATAGAGCGTACTACACCCCCTCCTGACTATTTAAATATGGGCTGATAGAAGATGATAGATGCCCCAGATGTAGGGCCGTGAGTGCGGGGTTCTTGCACTTGTCATGGGAATGCCCCGGAATACGAGAGTTCTGGAGGAGAGTATACCTAGCGTAAACAAAAATGGTGGAGCTCCCCGTTCCAGAAACTCCACTCGTTGCACTCCTGGGTTACGATAGAGACATCAATAAAACAGGACACAAACTGGCATCCATAGGGCTACTACTAGCAAAGCGAAGAATAGCCATGCGCTGGATGCGCAGACCGCTTCCTAAGATATCAGAATGGTATGAGGGCTTGGCTTTTTGCTCCACGCAATCAGACAACTACAATGCCCTCCTTCCTAAAAAATGCAGACCCAAAGATATATGGGGCCCTTACAGGACGTTCATGGTACAAAATGAAGATGTCATTTCAGAACAAGACAGGGAAGGGGTGGGATGAGGTTCCATAAAATGTATAAATATTGCAGAAGTATACTAGCAGGAGAGATGGGTTTCTGGATGTATCTTTGCCACGTTGGTAACATAACGCATGCAATCTTAATGTATAAATGCTTAGATATGGGACGATGGGGTTGTAACGCAGAAATAATCAATGTAATGATACATGCACTGGTAATGTTCATGTTCCATATTCGCACTGTGATGCTTGTCTGACTATGTATAAAAAAAATACTAATAAATAAAAGTTTTTTTTAAAAACAAGTAGATAAAAACATAATGAAGACGTAGTTAAACGTTTGATAGTAACCCACTCTTAACTGTGTCTGGCTTATCCATATTGTTATCCGCCCAACTGGGTTTCCTATGTGCTGATTCAGATTATTAAAACTTTTTGTGTCCTGGTGTTCAACGGGAGCCGGTAACCGATCCCCTTATGTCTACACCACCTCGGAACATAAATGGTCCAGGAATTCTTGGCTATGATGGTTCTCGATGTGCCAAAATTTTATGTGTGACCATGCCGGTCTTGCAACAAATAAACATCCCAGTTGGACGTATTCACTTTGTTATATGTATATACACACGGGGCAGTGGCGCGTAAAGGCATACGACCATGCTTACCATGCAGCCCCCCCGGGGTACAATGCCCGCCCCCGCTGCTCCTTACTACTCCAAGGGTGGTGCTCCGCCTCGACCTCTTGTCTCGGGCTCGCCGTGAAGAGATACCGGCAGCCGGGCGAGGCTTCCCTAAGAGTGGGTCGGTTACGTGACAACGCCTCTCTGCGTCCTCATGTCCCGTGACCGCATCATCACAACGTTGCTTCTGCTCACCAGGGCAACCAAAGCGTAGTGCGGAAAACTTTTCCCACTACAGTTTTTTCTGAAAACTTTATTCAAAGATGGTGAACAGAGTGAAACGGCTAGGGGGTTATTACCGGCCCTGATGTGAGGGCCGCCCTCATTGTATAAAAGGAAATCTAATCTTTGTTGGTAGGGACTGGGTGATTCGATTGTGTGATTTCCTGGTGATGTTAATAAATCAATCAAATCTCGATTGCTTACTTGTTTTATAACACGTTCTTGTTCCATCGTTGGAAGGTGTACAGAGTGGTGGAAAATACATCATGTTAGGATGAATACAAAAGAGTCAACCCAAAGCTTTTCAGTATAGTGTTATACCATGAGAAAAACAAGTGCAGTGGAAACATACGGGGTATGATAATAAGACACCTAATGGGGGGTAATATAGATACTCCTATTTATGGAAATACTAACCAAGTACCATGTCCACTAGGGTGTGAGTGGTATAGATCTATCCCCTTCTCTCTAGGTCTATTATATAAGTGGTACCCACGGTGTCAGCGATTCATAGTATTCCATGGAATGTCCTCGTTCAGCCCATTAATATGGCTCTTTAACCTATATACCCATTTCTGTTCCCTGACGAAAAGTGACCTTTTCTTGTCCCCCGAGTTTAGGTGGAATCTCGGTTAATCAAGAACGGTCCATGTTAGGTCATTTTCTGTGTGTGCGTTTTCCAAGAAGTGTTTAGTCAATTTGGTATTAGTTTTTTTGCACCTATATGGGCAATATGCCACTCCGAGCTGCATCCCACAGGCTTCCTAAGCAACCTGTTTTTAGTGGAAAAGAAGGACAAGGGCTTCCGCCCCGTCATCAACGTCAGGTCCTTCAACAAGTGGCTGGTGTACTGCCACTTCAAGATGGAGGGGATTCACCTCCTCCGAGATCTACTGCTCCGGGACTACTGGTTGGCGCGTCTCGTCCTCAAAGACGCCTACCTGTCTGTCCCTATCTTTCCTCCCCACTGCAGGTTTCTCCACTTAGAGTGGAGAGAGCAGGTCTTCGATTTCCGGACCCTCCTGTTCGGCCTGCCATCAGCACCCTGGTGCTTTACCAAACTCCTCAAGCCAGTGGTGGAACATCTACAGACCCTGGGCATCAGGCTGATTATTTATTTGGACGACATCCTATTGATGGATCAGTCCCGAGTCCGACTGATAACTCACCTGAATACCACCATAACTCTTCTCCAGAGTTTAGGGTTCATCATCAATCAACAGAAATCGGACCTGGTCCCACAACAGAGCATGATATTCTTGGGCTTCCATATCGATTCCAGGGCAGCGACCCTGAATCTACCGGAGCAGAAGATTGCCAAGATCAAGAAGGAACTGAGGAAGGTTCTCTGACGGGACAGAATCTCTTTACGTCAGCTGGCCAGGATTGTTGGTTTATTATCATCCTCAATACAGGCCATCTTCCCGGGACTGCTACACTACAGAGCACTACAGAGACTGAAGGCATCCCATCTCCGGAGGGGACTCACTTACTCCGAACTAGTGTCTCTGACACAGGAAGCCAGGACGGAGCTCCAGTGGTGGATCGACCACATGGAAGCATGGAACGGCCGGGAAATCTTTAGCTCACAACCGGACCTGGTGATAGAATCAGATGCCAGTCGTCTGGGTTGGGGCTCCAGATGCGGCTCGACCTCCATGGGAGGCAGATGGACGGAGGAGTATCTTGCGC
The DNA here is from genome assembly GCA_963921515.1 of Calotriton arnoldi. NCBI lineage: Eukaryota > Metazoa > Chordata > Amphibia > Caudata > Salamandridae > Calotriton > Calotriton arnoldi. The sequence continues at coordinate 322,350 of CAWUFW010001824.1, read as the reverse complement.
TCCATATCAACTGTCTAGAGCTGCTGGCAGGCTCGTTTGCTATTCAATCCCTTACGAGGGACAGAGTATCATGCTGTGTGCTTCTACGGATGGATAACACGACAGCGGTGCAGTATATGAACCGACTGGGTGGCACCTGATCCAGAGCCCTAGCGGAGCTTGCCAAGGACTTTTGGAACTGCTGCCTCCAGCGTCAGATTTCCGTGACAGCGGAATACCTCCCCGGGGCGCAGAACTCCGTAGCGGACTGGAACTCCAGGCACTTCAGAGATGCCAGCGACTGGAAGATTGACCCAAAAGATTTTCGGGCACTGATGACACTTTGGGGACCATGCCAAGTGGACGTGTTTGCCTCCAGATGGAACGCTCAACTGCCCCGATACTTCAGCTGGAGACCGGACCCGGGGGCGGAAGCGGTAGATGCCTTCCTTCAGGATTGGTCGACGGACTTGGCCTACGCCTTCCCACCCTTTTTCTTCATCCAGCAGGTGGCAGCGCAAGCCCGGCGCCAGAGGGCCTCGCTAATCCTGGTCACTCTGATCTGGCGATTGCAAGCATGGTTCCCCTCTCTCCTGGAACTGGCCTGGGCCACGCCGGTATGACTTCCATCATACGAAGAGATCCTGTTGGACCCTCTGGGCCAACCTCACCCATTGGTTCTCCAGGGCCATCTCCATCTCATGGCATGGAGGATTTCAGGCGACGCTGGCAAGATGTCAGACTTTCGCAGGGGGCTGACCTCCTTATCCAACAGGCTTGGGCCCCGGGGACCATCAAGAGGTATAGATCGGCTTGGAGGAGATGGGTATGTTGGTGTGTGGAGAGACACCTGGATCCCGTGGGCACCAGCGTTACAGACATAGTGAACTGCTTGGCGGAACTTTTTCAGGAAGGATTGGCTTATTGTACCATCAACTCCTTCAGATCGGCTATTTCAGCAGGTCATACACCGCTGAATAATGTTACGTTGGGGGAACAACCATGGGTGAATAAACTCCTCAAGGGCATCAGGATTTCTCGTCCCCCCAAACCTCGTTATGCGGGTCTTTGGGACGTCAACCTGGTCCTACACCTGTTGTCATCTGGGCAGGATAATCAATATCTGTCCAGGAAGGAAATATCGGCAAAGATGGCAATGTTGCTCTGCCTCATCTCGTGCAAGAGATCTTCAGATGAGAGGGCATTAGACCTATCTGCTAGAATATTTACCCCTGAATGGGTTACATTCAACATCTCAAGGAGGACGAAGATGAGTACCAGGTCGGTATCCTATCCAGCTTTTCCCGAGTCTCCCAAGTTGTGTGTGGTCAAATGCCTGAAGGCCTACGAAGACATGACATTGGAGGTACGGCCTCCAGGGGAACAGCAACTTCTGATTGCTATTAAAAAATCCTTCAAGGCTGTGTCATCCCCGACCATTGCCAGGTGGGTGAGATGGATCATGGCAGAGGCCGGCATCAATACTAGTGAGTTTGGGGCACACTCCACTAGAGGGATATGACTTTGAAGGCTGTCCAGGTAGGGGGCAGATTGGAGGATATTATGAATGCGCCGGATTGGTCCTCTGATTCCACTTTCAAAAAGTTTTACTTTAAACCAATCCATGACGCAGCCACCCTGGTGGTAAGTAAGCTTTAAAAATGCATAATCCTCGCCTCCTGTCCTGACATAGAATGAAAAATGTCCTAGTTAACATGAAGGTAAATTTCAATTCTATTAAGGACGCGGAGGCGAGGATTATCCCCCCTGGCATGCTCTATCTATGCCTCCCTCCCTAGGAGGACTTACGCAATGACATACATGGATTCTACAGATAAGAGAACGGGATCCTGTAATTATCAGGAAAGTACTGAAATTTTACGTATCTGCTATGGTTTATTGTTATGCTTGTGGTTTATATTGACACTGTTCGTAACGGCAACCAGTTCCTATATGGTACATCAATATCTAATGTGAGATTATGGAACTCCTTGGATTCATTTGATAATCATTATCATGTCCAGTGATATTCTCTTGGTGTTCGTTTTTTTTTGTTCCTGAATGTTAGATACAATGGTAAGAACCAATTAAGGGAGAGACTTTAACCTTTTATCCATATCTTCTTAGGTTCAGAGTCTAAAACGGAAAAAGGTCCAGCGGGCTTAACTTCCTTCAGTGAAGAAGAGGAAGGGCTACGACATCGCCAGTATTATATGGACTATCGGACTGTTATATGATTGGACTGTTGGTGGCCAAGGTTACTCCTAGTGTTCATTGGAGGTGAAGTTCAGTCAGGGCACAAGTCATAAAAAAAGAAGTGGGGGGACTAATCTAGTTAGGCAGTATGCAAGTGACATCACGGCGCGCGACATCACGACGCATTACATTACATGTGGCATCACAGGAATTGACATCATAGGAAGTGGCATCACAAGCCACGGCTTTAATATGTAGGTGTGATGTAAAGCGTTCTGACACTGCTTTGGGATGAGTAGCCCTGTACAAGAAAAAATAGTGGTACTTAAATTATTTCAACGCCTCCTCAGGGGTAGTAAGCGCTATATAAATTACATTTAGTATTATGTAAATACTGGGAGAGACCAACACATCTGACATTCTTACAGTGCATGCATAGCTTGTAAACAGGGACAGGACAAAGTGAAAAGCTGTCCCTCAAGTATGTGTGAAGTGCTAACCTTTGTTTCCCTTCTGCTGCATTTGCTTCTAGGTGTGAGGCTCCTGACTGCTCCTAGCAAGGAGACTCGAACAAAAGGAGGCCTTATGACTCCTCAAATTCGGCCTTTGTTATGGGCCCAACAGGAGTCTAAAATAAGAAAGCCCCGTCCCCGCCTGCATGTTGTTGCTTGTTGTAGAAGGAAAGCAGACAACGTGCAGGCGCTGCTGAAAGTGTACCGGTGTTTGGAAATTACACCGGGACGAGTTCAGCACATTATTTAGTGGGGCCAACTTCTTGGCAGGGTGGACGGCGTTCACCCTGTGAAAATAGTGGGTGGACGCCGTCCACCCCCGTGTACCCCCGACTCGTGCCCTGAGTTCAGGGATGTGTTTTTTTTACTTTATCTTTGACCATGCTGTTAATAAAGAGTGAAAAAAGTAATGTATAATCCTCGCCTCCGCGTCCTTAATATAATTGAAACTTTCCTTCATGTTAACTGGGAAATTTTTCATTCACGTTCGAAAGCCACTAGCCTGTCATTGGCATGATAATCAAAGAAGGGAGACGTAAAGCGCAATGACGTACTCCTGCGGGTCATAGCGGTGGGAAAGTACGGACGCGCTCTTGGAGACTAGGAGCCAGTCGGAGAGTTGACTTAGAGTTATAGTATAGACATGTAAATAATCGTACAATTTACTAAACAAACTCTATAATGAAGAGAATACTATACAAAAAAAATTATTATTAGGTCATTTTTTTTTTGTAGAAAAGTACATAAAATAAATAATTCAGTATTACTAGTAAACATTCTTGGGAAAGCAAAATATATGAACTAAGAATTGAATGTCTTCATTGTACCACCAATCAGGACTTCTACTTCTTCAAGATGGCGGCAAAGTTGGAAGCAGCTGTTTTTTCCTTGTCGCTCAGAAAGCCACGCCTTTATAATTGGCGGCCATGTTTGATGGACTATTACATAGTTTTACTGTTTGAAATGCCGTACGTTTCCCAATGTAAGATGGCGGCTGAAATGTCTTTCTCCGTTTATTAGATCAGCACCGGAAGCGGCGCCAGTGCGGGGGATAGAGCGGGTGGTAGGCGGCTAGAGCGGCGCAATATGGCGTCGTACGACATCATCGCCAATCAGCCGGTGGTCATCGATAATGTAAGGAGGAAGGGTGGGGCCGATAGGGTATCAGGCGGATGATGGGAGGAGGGAAGGGGTGGTTTTTGGGTGGGAGACAGGTGTTTGTGATAACACGGGGGACATGGGTGGGGTACCAATGGGACCAGGATGCCGAGTTTTGCAAAAAAAAAAATCAGATTAGCTGTAGGATGAACTGTCACCGAACATGCTGGTGATTCAGGGGATGAAAAGACAGTGTGACAGGGATTTGATGTATCAACATTTACTGACTGACGTGGGTACTACGAGAGGCCAAAGGGAAAGGAAACACCCAATTACTTAGTATTGAGGCTGTAACGAGCGAACAGGCTAAGTAAAGGTGCACTTAGTGGTCCAAAGAGGACAAGCGTCTTATTCGCGAGGGTTCCGAAGTGCCAAAATTCAGGGTAAGGACTAACAGGCGTGGAGAACTGCGAAGCCACATCACCCAGTGTCCAGCATTATGGGTGGAGGTAAACGGGCCAAAATACCCACTGGCAGTAGACATGTGGGCCCTGAAGAGACGTAAAACACATAAACGCAAAGATATGATAATATCGAGGACGAACAACTCCCAGGAATGGAGAAGATTGAGGAGTTAAGCGACGGCTAGCGATGGGATGTAAATGACTCATATTTGGTTAAACCACTTGATACGAGGACACTTCGTGCCTGAATACTCAGACGGAGTTTAGTTAAGGCTGCCATATTGCTCCTTTAAGCAAGCAAATTTAACTTGCACATTAGAAAAAAGTGATTTTGGAAAAGGAAACCCAATAACTGGTATGTGGCAAATCTTTGGTAACTTTGGCCCCGTAGAAAAATACACAGTATCACAAAATCTGGGCCTTATGAGCTAAAGGACTGGTGGCATGGGATAGCAGGGTTGAGCCTAGACTTTCACCTTGGGGGTTGAAGCCAAGGAAGGAATATAACTCGAGCAAACATTTTCATTAAAAAAAAAAATATATCTATCTATCTATCTCCAGGGACGCATGAATGCTGTTGGATATCATAGAAGTAAAGTGAGCAGACCAAAATGAAAATATAACTAAAAAAATAAGAATACAAACCTCCTCTAAAGTGGGATTCCGCACTAAGCTCCAAACACTAGTTTGAGGGTATCTTGTCCAAAACAGCTGTTGGTCTGGCAAACTTGAAAATCAAAAATGATCCATCAACCCAAGTTGTCTGAAGGGTGCTGGATGCCACTGGAGTATTGTTCTCTCAATTAGTACTACTTGGGTAATTAAACCCTTACTAAGTAAATGCAAATAGTATACCAAGTGAAGGAATCCACTTTAGAGACTTATCTGAATTGTATGGAGCCCTATAACAATGCAGAACTCAAATACTGTCATGGAACATAGGCGAGTAAAAACATGGGATGTCTCGCTTGACATTTTTTATGTGAATTTTATATAATGTGCAGGAACCACAGTGCGGTGAAGCTTTGATGCTGCAGAATTTCTTGGCTATTAGCAGTTAACCTAAATTGTCACCCAAGTCGGATTTATATAAGTAGTGGGCTAGGATTTCAAGGGAAGGATGTTACAAGTGGCCACTCAGCTCTACAAATGTTTGAGCTTACATTGGTTAATCAAAGATATTAGGTAAAACAATACTCTTAACTCTCGACTTTTCTCCCAGAGTGGGAACTGATTTGAACTTCTTTAGGTAGTATTTTGTCCACTATCAAGCAAATCATTTCAGACTTTTTATATGACGTATAGGGGAGTGTATGCAGAGAGGAGAGTTAAATGGGATGTTGCACTGAAAACACAGTTTTATCTGTGTGGCCATTCAGTCATAAACATATTCCTTAAAAGAGCATATTGCTTAAGGTCATTCATGTTCTTTATTGTGGTGGGGCGTGTACTACAGAAATATATAGCCTATCGAGTTAAGCACAGTTTTTTTGTTTTTAAAATGTAGTTAAAATAATAGCTTTTGTGAGATTTTGGTACTTAAATTTAGACATAAAATTAATTTGAAAACACTAATGAAATCTCAGGTATGGCCAAATCTCTGTCTCGATTGCTGTGGAAAACAAGACATATAAAATAGAATTACGGCTTGATGTAAATAAAAAAACGGGATAATGCTTGGTCTAATCTACATAAGGTATGAAAGCCAATGATTCAAATATATTTTGGAAACTAGTTGAATTTAGTAAGGATAGCTAGAACCCCTTATTTTCACATTAGTATAGACGTCTAGAATAATTTTGTGGGGACCTGGTAGGGGTCCATCGCAACAGGGAGTAACAAAAGTTAAAATTGACATAACTGCAGCACGTGTCAGTGTCGACCATGGCTTAGCAGGATAGCTATTGCATTGATGCAAACTGATTTGAAAAATTGGACTAAGTTGCTTTTTCTTTTCTATAAAAAATATAATCTGTAGACAAGTGATCCATCCAGAATGGGAAGAATCAGTTTTAGTTAAAACCTCTAAGTTAAACAAGGATGATGAGAAAAACCAACAAAGACATAGCAGACCCGACTCCGGACCCCCAGACCCAACTCTGAAGCCAAGAATGCATTTATCTGGGGTGGTGTCACACCCCAAACACCCATCTGAAGCTGTGCCCCTTGACGTATGGTTTTTGGTGTTTATCATAACTGTAGTTTTTCTCTTTGCGTACTTGTAGATAAAAGGTTTTTTTCTCGTTCATAGATACGTCACTGGCTAATTGTTAAGTTTATTGCATGTTATTTACAATGTCATGCTCTGTCTGAGCTTCTGACACCTACCACGTTCTAAAGTAAGCATTGGTGGCTTAATTTTGAAGTCTTTGGTGAGTCAAGTCCGAAGAGAGTAACTTAACTATCCAGTCTGCGTGTTTTGCTATTGGTGGCCCTGGAACTCCATTGATACATGACAGTATTTACACGGGATACAATTCAGTAACCAATTATTGTACGGGAACCTCCAAAAAGGACTTGCAACTCTCTGTTTATATGGCCTGATGCAAAGCGCCATGGCATCCCGGGTAATGTTGCCTTTCTTCTTGAATACCATTGGTCACCATGTATGGGTTTACTGTACTGTTGGTCACTATATGTTGGGGTTGTGAAAAGGTAAAAATGTATACTATTTGTAAGGTGGGCAACTTGACTGCAGCTCCCCTTCTGCTGTTTGCAGAGCTCCCTCCTTTGAGTTTGTGCGTAATAGTATCTTTCAACAGTGCTGTGATCACTGTACTGAGGAAATGTAATCCGTTTATAAAAGCTGCCCATTTGCCCTAACTCCAAAGTGACTGGGGTCTGCTGGAATATTACAGTGCCTGTATCTATCTGAAGGAACAGTGATGGATGTGTTTGTAACATTTTATAGAAGAATCATCATACGCAGTGGTAATAAAGAAGCTGATTTCCTCATCTGGAGTAATATCTTTTCTGTAGTAAGTGCTCATGTACTGCACACCAGCTTGCAGAAACAGCCCATTAATTTCATGAAGAATGTTATGCCTTTATCCTGTTTGCAGTAGCTACTCTTTGCAGTGACTATACAGTGCCAGCACATTTGTCTGACGTAAACGATGCTTTTAGATAGTGCATTGTCTGTACCCCATTCTATAAATTCTTTTCCTTGCTAAGTGCTCACTATCTGTACCGAAGTCTCTTTGAATCTCCGACCTTTCAAAGAGAATGAAGCGTGTGCTTCACGCTTTCCTTCAGCCACTGCTATAATTGTTAGTGTGTGCGGTGCTTGTTTTAATTCATTTTCGAAGCTAGAATACAGTGCTTTCATACGTGTTTGGCAGGATCACCTCGTGCAATTAGGACAGTGCCTACTTACTGGAATGCGGGGACTGCTATTTTAAGAGAAATATACAGCGCCTGGCACCAGTCTCCATGAACAGCCTTTGCAGAGAGTGGTAACACAGCCTCAAGCACACGCAAGAGATCCAAATGACAGTTCAATATACAATCATTTAAGCATCAGATGTTCTATAGTGGTTTTATTTTCGGCCTCTTGGCCACTCACTTTGCAGAGAGTGCACAGTCCACTGTGTTTGGTTCTTTGCATCCTGCAAAGATTGTCAAGGTGCTTAATACTACTGAAGTTTCCGTGGGATGTGCTACACCAAGACTGTGCTCCACCACGTTAAGGAGAGAGAAGTGATCGCATAGATCCCAGATTGACATGAACTGCTGCACTCTAGGAGGAGAATTGCTTTTCATCTGAATTTCTCATGGGATTGATTGGAGGGAGCTCGGTGTGGTGGGCAGAAAAGGTTAGCTACTCTGGTCCGTGTCCTGTAACTCTCATTTGCGATTGTCCAGTCTTAAAATGCAGAAGCAGTAAAGTGCTCAGCTGTTTTCAGAATAAATTCTTGAGAGCATTTAGAAGGTCTCCATCCTATCTAGAATGGTGCCTTAACACAGTAAAGAGAGGGTTCTGAACATGGTAACTAGTACTGAAGCCTAGCCGAGTTGGATTATGTGGGCATTCGGTGTTAGTGAACAGAGTTCCTGAGGTTGGTACATGGGCAACCCTGTGCTTGAAGTTGGCTTAAAACTCATGTGGTTGGTACATGGAAAGACCTTTTCATGACACTAAACTTGGTTCAAAAGGTTTATACACCAAAGCCCCTATTGCTGACATTGTCCGGTGTATATGAGATTGACTCTTTGGGGCTCTTTGTCTATTTTTACAATGAAATTTACATGAAATTAGTCTGGGCTCAAAATGTACTTACCTGAGGGGGTAGTGTTCATGATCTTGGCCTGTGTTCAAAGGGCTTTTGTGTGAGAGAAGCAATCCATGTTTAATGATGCTGGATCAGCTGTATGTGTGGGTTCTTCTGACTCCTAACCAGTAACATTTTGCTTCTGCAGGGTTCAGGCGTTGTGAAAGCAGGGTTTGCTGGAGATCAAATACCCAAATACTGTTTTCCAAACTTGTAAGTATGACAGCATCACTTAGACACAAGTCACGACCATGTTGACACAGTTTTAACAATACAGCCTCTAGTGAACACTTAGCTGTGGTTTGCAACATTGATGGTCTTACTTTACCACCCTGGTACATCTAAGGCTGTATGGGCGCAAAACTTTCATTTTGGTAGCTTACTGTAGTGACTGACATATCTTGAATAGGAAAGCCAAAGTATTCTTACTGTGCCTTTTCCATCCAGACCCTAATCTTGACACGCCTATGTTGTATATGATAACTTTTTGTGCTGCAAACTGAACCCATGCTAGTGTAGTGTGCAAAATGTTAAAGTTAAGGTTTTTCAAGTTTGGTGAAGTTTGTTGCAGATGCTCAAGAATTCCTCCCTAATTGTTGATTAGCAATCCAGTTTTTTTTTTTAAAAACTTGTTTTTATTAAAACCGCTTCCACTGTATCAGGTACGAAGGACATGCATATACAATTTAAGATCTTATAAGCAATATATAGTCTGTGGTGTCCACATATCATGTCCTGTTCACATACAGTCTCACCATCACGTGAGCGTACTGCTCGTCCATTATAACAGTGCAAATGCAGTTTATATTTTTATATTCGTAGGTCCAATACTCTACATAACAAATAAACAACAATAATAATCGTCCCAACTAGGGAATTAAGTTCCCTCCCCAATCCAACTCCTACCCCCTCTCCCCCACCCTCATGACAGTGGCAGACAGGTGGCCCAACTTAGTTAACCTTAGTAGAGAGCTGGTGGTGCACTCATAACTGGCATGGGAATCATGTGTTCATGGTGTGAGAAGGCGTATGGAACGGCGGCTCTTCGGGACGTATAGGAATGGGCATGGTGCTCTGTGTGCTATGCGCGCTGTCCGTCTCACTCTCATTTGTTAATGTGGACATTGCGGTTAACATTTGCCCCCATTCCAGGAGATCGCTCTCCACATTGTCATCTGTCCGCACTATCTTAAGGCGACACTCCTCGGCTACCCCCCATTCCCGTAAGTCTTCCCTCCATTTGTTCCATGCAGGCGGACCTGGTTGTACCCAGTGAATTGCTATTCGTCGTTTTGCCAGGACCAGTCCCAAGAGTGCGAACCTATAGCGCATCTTCGTCCCTTTCTTAGGTATCGGAAGTACCCCCAGTAAGCAATGCTTTATGGAGACATTTATTCGCACCGCGGTCGCTGTGCCAAGAGACAGCACCACTTGGTGCCAGTACCGCTGAAGACTGGGACAGCTCCAGACCATGTGTAGGAATGTGGCTGGGTCTGTGCCACATCTCGGGCATGCGGAAGATACCCCTGGCATGAATCGAGCTCGTCGTTGGGGGGTCAGGTATGTGCGATGAAGATAATAAAAATGAATTGGCTTAAACCGTGCATTACTGGTAGCTTCGGCTACCTGTGCTAACGCTCTCTTCCATTCCCCATCTGTCAAAGGGGTTGGGAGGTGGTCTTCCCTGCACGCTCTGACCCAGTCTAGTTTCGAGCCCCGCTCCACCTTCAACGCCTTATATATGCGGGAGATAAGTCCTCGAGTGGAACCCGAGTCCAGCAGTGTCACCAGTGTACTGGTCTCTTCTGGTTCGTCAGGAAATGTTGTCCACATCTCCCAGACAGTACGTGATATCTTGGCGTACTGTAAGAAATGTCCTGGTGGCACCTGAAACCAGGCCTGTGCATTTTGAAAGGTCATGAATGTACCTTTCTGGTATAAATCTCCGGCCGTCGCACAACCTCCCTCGTACCATTTTGAGAGATCCATGACACCCTGTACCCTCCGGAAACCCTGTAGCCATTGCAGCGGTAGTGCACTAGTATATGGGGCCTTTCTAATCACACAAGTCACTGCCTGCTCCCAGACCTCCGTAACCTGGCGGATTATATGCGGGCATGTTTTCGGGACCCTCGAGCCCATCATTAGGTATTTCTGCAGTTGCATCCCCTCACTCCAGTTCCCCAGTAAGTCCGTCTCAACTGTGCGCTCCCCCATGCACCACTGAGCAGCATATTGCAGCAAGCCCGCCATATAGTATAGTCGTAGGTCCGGCAACCCTAGGCCACCCCCATCCATGTCAAGTTTTAGCGTATCCAATTTGGCTTTGCTCCGCTTTCTAGCCCAGACCAAGGATATCAGGAGGCTGTTCAACATATCAAACGTCAACTTCGGGATTTTGCAAAAGAAGTTTTGGAGCACATAGAGACAACGAGGTAGCAACACCATCTTTGCTAACAATACTCTCCCCATAACCGACAGAGGTAACCTATTCCAGAACGCTATTGATGCCTGCAGGCCATCCAAGACCCGTCCCATGTTCAAGTAGTATTGGGCCTCTGGTCCATGTGCAATCTGCAGTCCAAGATACCGGAAGCGATCGCACTTCCAATCCATGCCAATTGCTGGGAGATTATGAGCTTCCCCCCCTTGCCAGAGCCGTGAGTGGGAACAGGATGGTTTTCTGATTGTTGATACGGAGGCCCGAGGAGGTTCCAAATAGATTTAATATTTCCCGAACCGTGGGAATCGCTCTTTCCGGCTCACATATATATATAGGAGAGCATCGTCAGCATATAGGGAAACCACATGCGTGCGGCCATCCACGTTCACACCCCATGGCTCCATGTCTCTACGCAAGCGTATCGCCAAAGGCTTCATGGCCAGGGCAAACAGCAACGGGCATCCCTGCCGTGTGCCCCTCCCGATCTTAATGGCCTCCGATACGTGTCTCCCAGACCGCACTCTGGCCATCGGTACCCGGTACAAGAGCTTAACCCAGGCTATATACTCATCTCCAAACCCCATTCTTCGCAATACTTCCCAGAGGTAGCCCCATCTAAGAGTATCAAAGGCTTTTTCGATATCCAGGGCGACCACCGCCGCCCTGAGATCCATGTCTGCAACCGAGTGGAGGACATGCGACAGTCTGCGTAGATTCATGTGCGCTCCCCTCCCAGGCATAAACCCACATTGGTCCTCGTGAACCAGGAAGTTCACCACCTTCCGTAGCCTAAGGGCCAAGACTTTGGCTAATAACTTCGCGTCCACCCCCAACGTGGACAAGGGTCTGTACGCAGCAGGGTCCTCGGGGTCTCAGTCGGGCTTGGGGAGCATGACGATCTGTGCCTCACGCACGGAGTGGGGGAGAATTCCCGCCTGTTTGGCCTCCCGCAGGGTATCCAGAAGTCGTGGAAGAATAATATCAGCATATGCCTGATAGAATTCAACAGGGAGCCCATCTGGGCCGTGCGCTTTGCATCTGGCCATCCCTCTGAGGGCTTCCTGAAGGTCCTCCAACCGTAACTCTGCTTCTAGATCCTTCCGCTGGTCGTCTGGGAGCCTCAGGAGCGGGACCCCCCGGAGAAAGTCACACCGTCTGGGTCACCGTCTCCTGTACTTTCGCTGTACGTAGTCACTAGGTGATCAAATAGAATCGTGTTAACCCCGGCCTGCATGTTCGCTGAACCTCCCTCAGGGCGACTCAACGTAAGAATCAATGGGGGGGAGCGGCGTTCACGTTTTAACCATGCAAGCAGTCTACCTGATCTATCCCCTTCCCTATGCAATAACTGCCGAAATTCCCTGCGGGTCATACAGTCCAGCCTGTCCCAAGTCTCCCCCACCGTGCGCTGTGCCTGTAAGAGGGCCTATGAGGACTGATCGGTCGCCTGCTCACAGTGTTGTAGCCGGGCCGGCGTGTCTTCCGCCTCGCTTAGTTCCACCTCTAACTGTTTTCTTGTGCCTCCCACTCCCTCCCGGCAGTCTCCGTGATGGTCTTCCTTACGGACAATTTCTTCGCATCAGAAGAAATTGCAAGTGGCGTAAAGATTACTTCCGGGAGGCAGCCATCCTCGCGAACAAACTCCTCCAAAGAGGTTATCCACCACGATTGGTCTCCCGAGCTCATAAAAGAGCTTGGTACTGTCACCGAGAACAACTCCTTACGCCCCAGAACAGACAATCTAACACTCGGATTCCTTTTGTCACCACTTTCAGTCCTTGCAGTAATCAGGTCAGCAAGATCATCAAGAAAAACTGGTCTACACTGAGAACACATGAATCATTTCAACAACAACGCTCTTCTCATATAAAAGAGGCGACAACCTCATCAACCATCTTGTTCATGCTATCACATGGCCCACGAAACCAAGCCTACAGGAATCTATTACTGCCACGTGGGGCCTCCCACCCATCATTGGACACTACAGATGTCAGAACTGTGTGGTATGTTGCCTTACATTGAACACCAAGGAATTTACCACTAATAACATGACCCATAAACTGAAAACCTTCACCAATTGCCGTTCCAGTAATGTAATCTACTCCATCCGTTGTCCCTGCGACCTGATCTCTCCGGCAGAACACAGAGCGTCCGCCTCCTACCCCCCCCCCCTTCCGCTCCGAGGCCACCGAGATCATCTGCGGCGTACCCCAGGGCTCATCCCTCAGCCCAACGCTGTTCAACATCTACATGGCACCACTCGCCCACGTTGCCCGACTGCACGACCTCAACATCATCTCTTACGCCGATGACACCCAGCTGATTCTCTCCCTCACCAAAGACCCCCACACCGCCAAAACCAACCTCCACGAAGGAATGAAGGCCGTCGCCGAATGGATGAGGAACAGCCGACTGAAGCTGAACTCTGACAAGACGGAGGTCCTCATCCTCTGTTCCACCCCCTCAGCCTGGGACGACTCCTGGTGGCCGACCGCACTGGGAACAGCTCCAACACCCACCGACCACGCACGCAACCTAGGAGTCATCCTCGACTCCACCCTCTCCATGACTAAGCAGGTCAACGCCGTCTCTTCCTCCTGCTTCAACACCCTCCGCATGCTCCGCAAGATCTACAAGTGGATACCCACCGAAACGAGAAGAATGGTCACCCAGGCCCTCGTCAGCAGCAGGCTAAACTACGGAAACGCCCTCTACGCTGGAGCCACGGCCAAACTTCTGAAGCGGCTGCAACGCATCCAGAACGCCTCTGCACGCCTGATCCTCGACATCCCTCGCCGCAGCCACTTCACCCCTCACCTGAGAGACCTGCACTGGCTCCCCGTCAACAAGAGGATAACCTTCAAGCTCCTCACCCACGCACACAAGGCTCTCCACAACACCGGACCTACGTACCTCAACAGACGACTCAGCCTCTACACCCCCGCCCGCCAGCTTCGCTCCGCCGACCTCGCCACAATCCCCCGCATCCGAAGAGCGACCTCCGGCGGCAGATCCTTCTCCCACCTCGCCGCCAAAACCTGGAACACCCTCCCCATCCACCTACGGCAGACCCAAGACCTGCTGACCTTCAGAAGACACCTCAAGACCTGGCTCTTGAGCAGTAGCAGCACCCCTCCCCCCCGCGCCTTGAGACCCTCACGGGTATGTAGTGCGCTCTACAAATGCTATGATTGATTGATTGATTGATTGATTGATCTACATTGGCCAAACAACCCAAATGGTCAAACGGCGAATAATCCAACACAAGAGCCGCATTCACTGCAAGGTTATGACCACCTCGTTGGTCTCCCACTACATCGAGAAACAACACAGTGAATTGGAAATGACGTGGCAGGTCATTGACCAACCTTCACTCCCCACCAGGGGTGGCAATCTTCAACTACTACTGAACAGGAGTGAATGCAAATGGATCACTAGATGCAATTCAATGAACCTTGGACTTAACACCATTGATGGATGGAACAGTACCGTTCAACTGTAACTCCAAGATTTCTTCTACCTAAAGACAACCTGATCAATTGCTTCACCCAGCCCCATACCACAAATTCGGCTGGGACCCCTGCACTAACATAATAACTTGCCTGTTCGGTCACATCCCGCTGCACTATGTTCTTATATATATATATATATATATATATATCAAATAAGATTCTCTCTCTTTTCCGAAAATAATCGTCCAGCATTCTCAGGGGGGTTAGGTCACTCGTTTTTATTCTCCATGACAAAACATCAACGAGTTTCAGCAGTCTCACGCTGCCTTGCTCACGATCTATATATATATTTTGCCAACTGAATGTTTCAATTTTTGTCCCCTTACCCTGTTCCTCTTTCCCTGCGCCCCTACCTTAAACCCCCAAACCCTTCTTTTCCTGCTTCGCACCCTGCCCAATCGCGCTGACCTGGAGCGCTTGCCTGGTCTCCTTGACAACCGGGCCAAGATCTCCCCCCCCCCTCCCCATGCGCTATGACGTTCACGCTCCCGTTGCCACGGCACACTCCCGCCTTCTCTATTCTTTTCCAGCCGGACCTGAAGTAATTGCCTGGTCTCCCTGGCAACCGAGTTGTCATCCCGCAGTCACGCCCCCTTTGCGCGATGACGTTCACGCCAATTTGGTATTCCCGTCACTTCCTTTTATACACCCGGCACACACCGCGCCTTCTGAATTCAATTCCAGCCGATCACTATTGTGGCGGCCTCCTGGAGATCGCGCACCCCAACCCAGGAACTAAATCACCTACACTCTGCTCTACGTCCGGATCGGCCCAACTTCACTACGGTAAGCCCTACCGCTCCGAGGCTCACGTGGCCGTTCCTCCTACTCCCGGCCTGTCCCTGGGACGCCTGTCTCTGACCCCCGACCTTGTTTTCCCTTCATTCAGAGCGGACCCACTAGACGGCTTCTCAGCTACCTGCTCCAGCCGGCCGACAGTGGATCGGAGCACCGACCCTGTCCCCAGCCTTTTCCTGACCTTCAGGTCCCCGCATTTTCTTTTCCCGGTAAGTTTGGAACACCGTCTCCACACCACTTTAAGCCCGCGCTCTTAGTCCCATTCGGATTTACACGCCCCCTTTTTCTTCCAGGCAATCCTTACTCCGGATTCCTTCGGTACCGGATTTGACATTCCTCGAATTCTTTCACTGGAAGGATCAGCCATTCTGGGATCCGCCGTCTGGCAGGAACCCTCCGCCCAGTCGATTCTGCGCCTCCCCATCGGTAAGGCCACCCTCAGCCACTTCTTCTGGCAACAGCACTCCCGCCTAGGCCCACACTGGCCTCTCCCTAATTAGCTCGTTCCTCCTTCCCCACAGGGCCTCACCTCCTTGACTCTCAGCCCTCTAGATAAGGCAAGCCCTGCTGCCCTACCCGCCTTCGCACCTCACTCGGGTACGCTTCGCTAGCCCGCGTCCACCCATGCTCCTGATGTGTTCTCGTGCCTCCCTTGTCTCATTTTCCCTTTCCTCCCTTGTATAGCACCTTCAAATGGCAACCTGGTCCTGATGATGATCCCAACTGACTAGGATCGAAACGCCGTCGACATACCAGCACGATTTGCGGCGCCTCCTCTATTATGGTTCATTCCAAAAATGTCTGAATACTATGATAAATCTATGTAAATAATCCTTTCTTGAACCATAAGTCGTTGTACATATCAATCACCTTTTCACATTGCGCCCTCGCTGTTTTTTGCACTCGTCACCTGCGCCGTTCACCTTTGAGTGTCACGAGCACTTGGGTGCACAAAGTCTTCGGGTTGCCCTTGCAATAATTGCTTACAGTGCTAATACAACTGTTACCAATTGTTTCCACAACCATTGTTTGTCTTTTATCTTTCCAAATATATGATGCCTTGAGCACGTTTAAACCAATTACGAGTCTTCCTATTTCCTTTTTCTTGTAATGTTGTGTACATACTTGCTAATTAGTTCTCTCAATAATACCGGCTGAGACATTGTTGATCTTCTATCCCACTTTAGCCAGGCATTCCCCCCCTAGTGACCACTTTAAAGGTGTCCCATTCAGTACTCCTGGAAGTGGTAGTAGACCAATTCTCACTAAAGTAATCAGTCACAGTTCTCCTGAGTTCCCCTCTAAAAATGCGATCTTTCAGGATCTGTGCTTGCAGCCTCCATATCGGGACTCTCGGTCTAACCCTCTCGGGTCCCCACTCCAGCAGCACCGGGGTGTGATCCTATAGGAAACGGTTCAATAATTTGACATCACCCACACCGTCACACAGCTCACGTGATATCAGAAACCTATCTAGTCTGCTATACACTGCACAGGCCGGGTTGTAACGTGTATTGACGGTCTCCAGGTTTTGTGTGGTGCCTGGGGGGATGCCTATCCAGTGCCCCATCTAAGACACAGTTGAAGTCACCTGCCCATATCACAAGAATCCCAATGAATGACAGCAACCTGTCCTCCAGTTCCCCAAAAAAGTCTGCATCATCCAAGTTCGGAGCGTAAACGTTCACCAAACACACCTCCATTCCATCCATGTCTCCGTGTACTATTACATATCTACCCACTACGTCTGCTTCGTAACTACGCAACTTAAACGGGACCTGTGGAGCTATCCAGGTGGCCACCCCCCTCGCATAGGAGGAGAAGGTAGATGCAAACAGTTGCCCTCTCCATTTTTTATGCAGTTTCTGTATTTCCGTGTCCACTAAGTGAGTCTCTTGTAGCATAGCCACATGCGCACCCAGCCGTCGCAGATACGTCTGCACCCTATAGCGCTTTGTAAATGAGTTTAGCCCTCTCACGTTCCATGTTATAGTCCTATAGTGTCCCATGACCCCAGCTATCCCCAGAGTCTCTTCTTTTTACGCATCTAGTCTGCCTGCCGCCGTCCATACAAAACACCCTCCTCCCTAAAACAACTGAAACCCCCAACCCCCCGGATAGACACTGCATTAAACTGGCGTGCATCCCCATATAACCCCCCAACCAAACACCCTCCACCCCACCTGTACATCGTTGTAGTCCTGACATAATCCCCATCGGCACAATACTCCATATCAAAACCTCTCGCCCCTTCCACTCCGATATCTCACCATGCACAGAATCACACTCACTGCCCATGAACACACCAATTTTTCACTATCAGGACCAAGGTTGTGCCCCGCCGAGGCCACCAAAGCGGCCGTCAGCTAAAACCGACCCCAGCCCAATCAACAATCACTCCCACGTATACCGCTACCATACATAACCTCAACAAGCACTCCTTCAGACAAACAAAAGGTACTCCCCCCCGAGGGAGAGATAGAAAGGAGATATAAGATGTCCAGAGGATGATAAAAAGACTAGTGAACAAAAAGAAAAGATGAGAGGAAAGCTAGAAAGGTTATAGAGGGTGGGGGGAAGGCCCAAAGATGGTGCCCACCCGTATTATGTGCCCAAGTCATCCAGTTACCCCACTTGATCAGGATATGAGTATGAAGCGAGGAGGGGGGAGGGAGGGAGGGGGAGCAAAAGAAAAGCGGACATCCCCACCAAAATTCCAACCCTCACAAGGATAGAGGCACATGTGTATGTCCCAGCAGTCCTCTCAACTGATTTAGTCTGCGAATCACTGCATCCTCGAGTGGGCTGTTCACGCTGGGTCCGACTGTTGCGGGGTGTCTTCTACCACATCGCCCATACTTGTGTCTGAACCCATAGCTGTCACCACCTCGACCAGGGCCCTGGCCGCATCTTGCTCAGCCCGTTGCGTCTCCAGGTCAATTCTAGGGGATCTCCTGCCCCCGCCTCCATCGTCGGCACCCTCCAGCTCCAAGGACCCATCTTGCTGCACCACCACTCTCTGGGTTGATCTGGAGCTCTTTCTGTGTCGTCTTGGGCGGCCACTACCAGTCGCGCCCGAGACATGTGGCCCGGACCTTGCCACCACTCGTCCTCCCTGCAACACTCTACCTTCCCCATGCACCTCCAACCAGTCCCATGTCTCCTCTGGTGTTGTGAAGAAGTACGCACGTTCCGCATGTAGGACTTTCAGTTTGGCTGGATAGTGAAGCATGTATTGCAATCCCTTGGCCCGCAGTTTTTGCTTGACTCCAAGGAAGTATGCCCTCTGTTGTTGGACCAGGCGAGTGTAATCTGAGAAGATACAAATTTTCTGGTTTTAGAACGTCGGATCCCCCTCTCGCCTTGCTGCCCTGATGATACTGTCCCTATAATTGAGAATCCGAGCGATGAGTGTCGCCCCCGGCGGTGGAGGCGCGGCAATTGCCCGATGCGCCCGCTCTATTATAAAAACAGAGGAAAGTTCGGCAGTTGGTAGCGCCTCCCTTATCCATTTTTCGAGGAAGAGTTCCGGATCCTTCCCTTCCACTTTCTCTGGGAAAAGCACAAACGCAGGTTACATCTGCGGGACCTCCCCTCTGCATCCTCCGCACGGCGTTCCAGGGTCGCCATTTTATGTGAGAGCTCTGTGAGGGTCACCTTCAGGGCCGAGACCTCCTCCCGTAGCTCACTGACCGTTTGCTCCGTGGCCAGGGACCGCTCCGCCACAGTGCGCAGATCCGCCCTGAGCAGCCCAACATCCTGGGAAACCGCGTCGATTTTTGCTTGCACCTTCACACTTGAAGCTTCGATGGCAGCCAAACTCTGGGATCCTGTAGGTTCGGATCGCACCACCGCTCCTCCTGCCGCAGTGCCGGACGTCTCAGCAGTCCTTGGGGCCAAATTTGGGGCTGTATACTGATCCATCTTCGTTTGTTGGCCAGCCCTGGGCAGTCGATCCTTGCCCATTGCTAACTGCTTCACTCGGCGTGGCCCTAGATCCTCAGCCCCGGTGTTCCTCTCCCACCAGCACACAGCTTGTGGGTCAGGTATTACACTCTTGCGGGGGCTCCGACGGCTGTCCAGAATGCACGTTCACCCAAAAAATGGGCCTCCTCCCAGGTGTGCCGGATATTGCAGGCAATCCCTCTGGGTGTCACTAAGCAAGCACCTCTTGCCAATCCGTCGGGGGGGTATTCCCGCGGCTCCTGCAGTACTCCCTCAACTGTTCGTCACCCCCTATGAAAGGTTCAGCATGGGGGCCCCTTTCTGTGCTCCAGCACAGATATGTCCAGTACAGGAGGCATCACTGACCCCCTCTCAAAGGAGCCACCTCACCTCAGCTGAGGAACACAGATCTGATTTCTGTCCCCCCAACGCACCCGACGGCGCATCTCTCAGCGGGGGGGCTCCACGCCAGGCAATCCCTCGCTCAACTGGTGTCCTCGAGGGATCACTACCGATCTGCCCGGCCTCCAAGGCGCAACCCCAATCACGGCAGGCGCCCCCTCCCCCCCGCATCTCCGCACGTGTCAATGGCGGCGGGGGGCCACCCGTCCGTCCGTCGCAGCCCTCGCTGAATGGCCCACAGCAGGAAGTTCGGCTGGTCTCCCCGGCCACCCGCACCCCGGTCAGCTTGCTCCTTCGGATGTAAAGGCCACCACGGGGCTGGGAGAGGGCCGCCGCCCAATCAGCACCCAGTCGGCAGGTCCACAAACCGCAGTACCAGCCCCGGCCTCCCAGATCGCGGGAGACTCCGGCGGGCGGCAATCCGCCCACAGCCGTACCCCCCCCACCTCCAGAGTCCGGGCCCGCGATGGACCCGCCGACCGCGGGTCCGGGGATAATTCGAGCGTGGGGGAGCTCCGCTGCTAACTCCAAGGATTATCTCGCCTCTCCGGTCCCCACAGCGAGCGAATGCCGCCCAGGTCTGCCCTCTTGGTTGCGGCAATCTACTGTGTGGTCTGCGGCCTCTCACGATGCGTCACACCAGTCACCAGCCGATTTACTTCCCGGACTGGTACTGGCTCCATGAAACCACTTGGCAGACGTCCGCCACTTCCACCGCAACAAGGTGGTGTTTGTTTCAGTCGTGGGGGTCTGGATGCACAGGATTCTCTAGGAATTAGCTGCGGGCGGGCGCGGAGCTCCACTAAGCCGGGTCCGCTCCCGTCGCCATCTTGGCCATGCCCCCTCAATCCAGTTTTTTTTAACTTCAAATTGTGTTCTGCTTTATTTGTATTTTTGGTAAAACGAGACATGCATAACAACTGGCCTTAATTAAGCATTAATGCAATGTACACATATAAATGACCAACTTGGGAGGGGATCCATGTGTGACTCCTTAACTCTTCTCCCCAACCTAAACTCAAGGAAGGCATGAGTCAAGAACACCAGAGATAGGGCAAATGTTTTCCCTGCAATAAGGACGATGGAGGTAGTGCTAGGAGTCATGTGGAGGGTGCCTAACAGAAGAGTGAGGTCCTAGGGGTCTCTTGCAGGGCTAGAAAAATCCCAAAAATGTTACTAGACCTGCAGGTCTAGTGACCTAAATAATCTAGTCGACCTAATTATAATGCTCTTGATCCATAAACTGGTTTCAAATTATGTGATCCTGGGCAAGTATTTTAATTCACTGAGACGCCATTTTCTTCTTTATCACATATGAGAGCACCTTCAAATACGCATGTTCAGCACATCTGCTGTACAGAAAACGCTTTTGGTTGATTTAATAGACTAAACATTAGCTCCATATAGAATGCAAATCTAGCCACATATAAGATACACTTGACTGCAGACCTGCCTCTTAATTCATTAAATGCATTGCCATCAGGGCTTGGCCAGGAATGTCTCTCACATGTTTAAAAACTATCACTTTTAATAAATACATAACAAAAGCATAAAGTAGCAGCCCACTGTTGTGTGCAATCAGACTTTACATTGAAATGGACACAGAATTTCTCACTGACGTGTTTTTACAACTATATAGTATACAATGTTTGGAAATAAAGTTGCTGCAAATATTTGTCATTTGATCAATGTAAAGAATTAAGGCAACCATTCATGGAATGATGATTAACAATAATGTATAAACAATAATAAATGGAAAGAACCAAGGCAACAACAGCTATTTATCAAAAGTACAAAATATCATTTATTTAAATTCTTGACAATGTGACGATCTATAATCTACACACACTCACTTTCATGTCTATCAATCATACTTCCATGCATACTCATGTCAATATAAAAACATTGTTAAAGTGGTGACATTTTCCACAGAATTGATGGATAGGCACAATGTATAAGAAATGGATTCAAATAGAACACAGTGGCACAAAATCAAATGACTGGTGGTGTTCTATATTTGTCATTTGTACATCACCAAGTAAAGTGTTCTGATTTGTTTTCCTCCAATTTAAATCTTTGTTTGCATCACACTTCTAATTACAAAAAAGTTATTTCATAATTTCTGATCTACTTGTACTATTCATTTGCAAGCTGTTCAGATGTTGTTTTTAGAGAAAAAAACGGACATTTTACTGCATTTTGTTTCACAATTATTGCCAAATAGCTCACTTGACAAAAAGCATTAATTGTAAAAAGCGAAAGAAAAGTAAACACCATTTTCCAGGAACACATGAGCAACAATTAGTAAAAAGACAAACTGACATTTGACCTCTGTCCTTGAGCAGTTGGCAAATGTGTCAAGATAAAACAAGATTTAAAGGCGTTTTAATTGCTCATTCACTTTCTGAACAAAAAGAACACCTGTTTGTTCCAGCTTAAGTTTACTCGCCAGCAGGGTCAAGTAAGTGCTAAAAATAGCTCGACCTGCTAAAATTTCACTAGCAATTGCGAGGGGGCGAGTGGATTTTTCGAGGCCTGTCTTGTGTGCGTCAACACCCTCAAGCGGTAGCTTGTATTGCCGACTGGGGGGGTATAATATAGGCCGAAGGAGTTCGCAGCTATAGCTGTGGACGTCCCTCAAGTGAGTAGGTGTAAAATAGAGATGTACGAATCATAAGAAATTGTCTATTAGCGGCTACAATATTGAAATTGTGTTTTGTTTGGGTTAGTTTGTGCATTAATGGGTCCATCTCCAGGAGCTGCTCTACTTTGTCAAACCCTAGTGCTCTACATGGAGAGGTCTTCTTTTTCCAAAATAAAACTATAAGCTGTCTTTCCACCCCAGCATGTGTAGCATCAATTCCCAATCTTGTGAAATCATTCCCTACAGCTGATTCTGTTGCGTACCCAATACGGTAAGTCTTAGAGCTGCCGCAATGGGAAAACCTGAGGTTCTTTTAATGTGCCCCAATACATCTTTCCAGAATGTCTGGACGAACGAGTAGGAACACCAGATGTAGATTACAGTTCCCCTGTCATTTCCGCTCCTTCAGCCATACGAGTGTCCTATACTTTGATGTATATTGTGTGAGACGCTTTGAAAGGTCCTAGGAGTGCCCGCTGACAACTACGACCATATTATTATTATTATTTTTTTTAAATTATTTTTATTGGCATGTCAGAGAACAATGCAACAACCATAACCTTGTAGGTAAGAGGGCAAAGCCGTAGGAAGGAAAAAGCAAGGGTATAGAGAGGACGACAGCTGGGGGAGGCCAAGGGAGGGGAGCCACAGAGTTCACAATCTGAAGCAGTGCATGATGCATGTGATACAGTCCCATTTGCAATACAACCAGAAGAGATAAAGATCAAAGCCGGAAATTGAAGGCAGTGGCTTCATGAACAGTTCGTATTTGATGGGCCGCACCCATCCCACAGGTCCACTGACAATTGGACAATGCCGCAGCTCAGTGATGCGCTAGGGTATTCGAATGGACAGCTGAGTGCTATCCTGTAGAGAGTTTTCCCTCTGGTCGATATCTCCTGCATCCAGCAAATTTGAGTATTTGTGACGGAGAAAGGAGAGTAAAGGCTCCCATATGTCTTTGGGAAGTGAACGCATTGGCATTAGCTCCCAGTAGTTGATTAACTGCTCCTGACAAAAAGTCACATCACTCAACCATGCCTGTATGGTGGGAGTGGGTTTCCAACCCCAGAGCCTAGTCGCCCTACGTTTGGCTAAAAGTAACAACATGGCGGTGAGTGGCAGGTATGTCCTTGACGTAACCCAGCAATCCTACCAGGGGGTGTAAGGGGATAAGTGCCCAGTGATCGTGTGTATGGTCGTATATACCTTCTCCCAGAAGGTCACCACTCACGTACTTTACCATGCACAATAAATAAAGAAGGCTTGAGGTGAGCTGCAGCGGAGATAATGTGGATCAAGGACCAGCCACATTTTAAAGAGCTGTAGTGGGGTGTGATAAAGGCAGTGGAGAAATTTAAAGTGTATTAAGCGCAGCCTATAGTTTGGCGAGAGTGATTCCAACTGACCGCAGCAGAACGACCACTGGTTGTCCGTCAAGGGAGGCTCTGTGCCCGCTCCCCATGTGCTGTCGGAATGGCGATCGGTGCAGTGGATTGCATATTGTTGTGTAGGCGAGTTATCAATTTGCGCGGAGAAGGGGAAGTGAGGATATGTTCCAGTGCGGGGAGAGGTGGTGGAGGAGATGGGAAAGTGTTGTCTATCGCATGACAGGCAGCCTTGAGTTGGTATTATAGAAGAGTGTCTAGTGTGATGGGGATCAAGGGTGTCAATCTCAGGATATAGGTCAGAGAACAGCCTAATGTGCTGCCTACTGGCACGTAGGCTGGCGCCCCTGTCCTACAATGGTTGAATTTGGGAATTGTTTGCAAGAGGAATGGATAGGGCATATTGACACGACAGCCCCGCCAGCTTTCTCAAACTCTCCTATGCCCAGCGTATACATGCGGGCCGTGTCTATTTCCGCACTCCGAGCTTTGTAATGAGGATAAATCGCCATTGACAGTGGCCACAGGGATGCACGGTCTGTCTCTATGGCTGTGTGGGGCTAAAATGGTGTTGGGTAGAGCTAGTAACAAAGAAATTGAGCTTGGATGCACAGTGCATATAGCTCCATGTCAGGTGTTCCCAAGCCACCCTGTGCAAGCGGTAAGGTGAGGAATTCCCATGAGACGCACGGTTGTTTACACGCCCAGATCATTGTTACCAAGTTGCATCTTAGACACTAGAAAAACTGGACTGTAAGTGGGAGGGGTATATTAAGGGAAAGGTAGAGGAATTTGGGAGGAACAATCCTCTTCACTATCGCAACGCGTCCCGCAAGGGACAGAGACAGTTTGGATCATGCCGGATTTCTGTCTTCCAGCCAAACGACAGCTTAACCATTGTTTGCATGCCACAATTCCTCGGGATCACGGCTGAGCCATGTACCGAACCTGTTCTGTTGCCCATTTCAGAGGATATTTCGTGTTGAATGGCAGTTTACTATCCGTGAGGGGGAATAGAATAGATTTGGACCAATTGATTTGAATGCCTGAGTACCCACCAAATCGCACCACCCCGTGCATCAAGGGGGCCAGGTTCTTGCGTTGGTCACATGTGTAGAGGTTATTATCATCTGCATAAATCGAGCCATTCCCCTAGTGTTGAAGCCGATGCCCCTGTTTGTGTGGCAACGCCGGAGTCTCGCCACCAATGGCTCCATTGCTATTGCAACAAGCATTGGCATAGCCAATAGGTCTCGCTTTTGGGACCTTATAAGTATTTAGTTATGCAGCACAATATCCTTGGTGCAACAACATCAACTGTTGCATGGCTAAACACTTATAAGGTCTCAAAGGCGAGACCTATTGGCTATGCCAAGTCATGTCATGTCCTGACCTGGATACATCTTGACTTCTTTTAACTACAACAGTTATTTATCAGTACAACTCCTACAAATGTCTGCAGCCCAGATAAATAATAAAGGGACATGGAAAGGTTGAAACTTTTGTCATGGTCACACCTCCAAATAGTTTGCACTGATTTACGAGGCTGATATTGTGGAGTACCTGCTTTCTGCAGCTAACTTTAAACTCAATGACAGTCTACTGCCAGTGAGCAGCACTGCTTCAGTGTCAAACGAGAAAATCTGAACGAAAAGAAAGTTGCACTTACTTCTAGAGCTTCATGTTGTGCTAATGAGTATACATTCTGATATCTTATTATTGGAATATTATTATAGGGATTTTTCTGTTTACTTTTAATCATAATTACGTTTCACTTCCACACAGAAAATGCGTTGTGTGTGACACTTGCAGTGTAACACAAAACGCATGGGATATCACTAATAAGCACACTTAAACGTTGGTAATGACACACATATGCAAACTGAAAACTTGACAGCTATGCATTACATGGTCATGACTGCCCCTTTATTCGCTATGAACTGTGAGTCAAAGTGTCACAAGTAAGGCACTGATATGCAAACATAAGCACCCTTAAAAAATACAAATGGCACTCAAATTCAAACTAAAAACTAAGTACTTGTGAAAACAACGAGAGTCTCCACGAACAAAACAAAAATCATGAGATTACTCTGCAACTAAAAATCACAAAACAGTTCAGAAATATTCTAATGACGAGTATAGGTAATTCAGAAACTGTGCCTTCCAACATCTTGTATAGCACTCAACTGAATTTATTAAATTAAACTAATGGTGAAATAAATTATGTGTTTGATTAGCAAATAATGGATTAAACCACGTCCGTGGTCTCCTGGGGCCATTTAGTGACCCCAATAAGCATCATTAAAATGAAGGCCAGCCAGTTTTATTGTCCCAGACCCTGAAGTAACAGATTTAACATTCAGCTAGTGACTCGCCAGCTGTTTTTTCCTATTGAGGGGCCCAAAGCCAACAACTTGAGACCAGTCCTCGGCAGCGCTTAACGAAACGTGAGTGAGGCCCCTGCAAAGTTTATGCATGAGCCCCTCGCACCCCCGGTCCGAAGCTCTCAGGCCATGGACCTGGGCTGTGGGGGCATTTGTTGGCCACTGGTCCTCGGTCACCCGCGAGCTCTCCTGTCTGCCCATGTAGGGCTGTGCACCGTCCTTCCATAAAAGCGCTCCATGAAAGGCAGGCCGCCTCTTGCCTCGTTCATCATCTGCGGTGAGCGCTCCGTGCAGCTGATATGTAAAGCACAGCTCATGGGGAAGAGCGCCGAATGCTGAATGTGTGGGAAAATATGCCTGCAAATGCCATCCCAAACCCGCCCAGTCAGAACTGTTTAAAACATCCAGACTTCACTGTCACACCGCTGCTCGTGTGGTCTCCAACGGAAACAGCTTTCAAAGTTTTTTATGCTCAATCTGCGCGTCACCAGTGTAAACTACGGCGTCAGTGCACACTACATTCAGAAGCCAGCACAGAGAGGTCACACGCACCAATTAACCCACAGAGGCTTAGTGAGGGCGCCTCACGGCTCACACTTTCTACTGTGGAGCATTACATTGTTTAATTCCTTCACACACAGCTTCCAACTTATGTGTGTGGCACCTTCAGAGGGCGAGCGAGCGCGGCAGCCTGCAGAGCTGACCAGACGCTCGTGCGTCATGGCCTTTTGCCTGCGATTACACGCACGGCAGGCATGTGTTTCCAATTATCGCGCCTGCGTCTGGGCACGATAATGGGAAACAGATGTCGGCCCTGCGCGCGTAACCGCAGGGAAAAGGCCAAGACGCACGAGCGCCTGGTCAGCTTTCTGAAGCCCCTTACTATAAGTCTCGCAAGCAGCGCATGCGCTGCTCTAGGCTCGACCTAAAAAGGAGCGGCGACAGCAGGTATCCTTGTTGCATGCCGCGGGTGATCGAGAAGGGGGTCTGAGAGTAGCCCATTCAATTGCACTTGAGCGGTGGGGAGAGTGTAAAGGAGTTGTATTTGCCTAATGAATTGCGGGCTAATGCCGAGACGTGCGAGAAGTGGAAAGAGATATGCCCATTCCAGAGAGTCGAGCGCCTTAGTGATGTCTAGAAGGGCAGCAATTGCAGAGATCTGGGGGTTGAGGTGGTGCATTAATGCAAAGATGGTGCAGAGGTTGTGCGACAGAGTGACCAGGAATAAAACCTAATTGATTAGGCCTAACTTTTGATGGCAGGAGAGGCAACAAGCAGTTTGCAAGTACTTTGGCATAGATTTTATTGTCTGTTTATTAAAGGGAGGGGTCTGTATAAATCACAATGGTCTGCCGGTTTATCCGGTTTAAGGAGCATTATTATAACCGCCTCTCAGCGAGGGAGGCATGGAACCTGTATCCAATGAGTCTTTGAACATTGCCAAGAGATGGGGTGCGAGCAAAGAGGCATACTCCTTCTAAAAGGCAGTTGTAGGCCGTCAAGTCCTGGGCCCTTTTCCCCTTGCAGATAAGATAATTAATGACTTGTGCTTCTTAAGAGATTACCCAGGTTACCTTTACAGTCCGACATGCGGAAGGTGATCTTCGAAATATAATAGAAGCCACACTTCTGCCAGGCAAATAACAGGAAAATAAATACCAAGCACGGACCTGTATCGGATCAAACCGTCTGTATTTGTATTGATTCCCATCATTTGGTGCAATTGTTTCTTGTTTCTGCACTCATGAGAGCAAAGTGTTGTGCATCCATGGCATTTTACCTTTGGATAAAGATGCACATTTCATGAAATTATGCTAAAAATGTATTCAAACTAATAACTGCACCTGACTAAAGTAAACACTATTCCTCAGGATGCTACAACATGATGTGTAGAACCCTGGCTGTTTTCCGTCATGTCATTCCTGATGAGTGGAAGGCATAATTCAAGACTATTTTTTCAAGGAATCCCATTCCAGAAATTCTACAAAATGCTTCAAAGATAAATGCTGGGCCATCAATAATTTCTTAAAACGCAAGCACTGTGCATCACTATGACCATCTCACCCTACAGTGCACATAAGTGAGCAGCCTTCATCATACTCTCTGCTGGTGCTAGGCTGACTCCACAGCCTGATGTCCACATCATTGAAAGTTATCTTCTTTAATACTGAATTGCCTTGAAGGGGAAGTTCTCATTAGGCCTCCACGGTGTTCCGCTACGGGGAACTCTGCAAAGTAACCAAAATACTCCGCCGACTATGCGGAGTTCCGCAAGTGGCGGAGTGCGTTAGGTTGCTCCATTCGCGCAGATTTTAAGTGCCGGCAATGGAAAATCAGAGCGAAGGGCACCATGCGCTGCGCAAGAGGGCGTTGCTTCTTTCTGCCGCTCTAGTAGATGTTCTATTGGAGCAGCAGCTTCCTCAACGCAAAAGGAGGGTTTCCAATGCGAGCAGTCGCAACCAACCGCGACCGCCTGCGTTGAGAAATGTTGCTGGGAGATGTTGCCATTTCCTCACTCGCCAACTTAACATGGCGAGCGAGGAAAAAACTCTGCTCAGTTTTTCAGAACTCCTTGTGATCTGGAGTGTGGAGTGCAGAAAACTCAGCGAGCGGAGTTCACTCCCCAGGCCTAGTTCTCATGCCTATTTTAATGTTGTCAGTGCCTCTCTCGCTCAAAGGAAGTTCCCAGACTCCCTCAGGATCGGTCAGATCCAGCCCCTTCAGCAGAAGCCCAAACTGGACCCTGACAAGCTACGACATTAGTGTGATCACACACCTGCTGTTCCTGTAGAGGATCATCAAGAAGACAGTCACCTACCAGCTACATAGCTCAAGAGCAGTGATCTCATTTAGGCAGGTCCACCCTGCAGTACAGCATAGAGACTGCAAGTATTAAAATTATTGATTGTGCACTTCAGAAGGACACTGGTAGCCTGTGGGCCCTTGTACTACCTTTTTTAAAGCTGTTTTTATTGCCATTTTTAATAACGATGGAAACCATTTCAAGCAGTAATGGTACACCCTTCAATCCATTGGGCTAATGCAGATACCAATAATTCAGTTATTGTGTACATTATTAGCATAGTAAGCCTTCCCCAAGAAATGGGGCAGTATCATTTTACGTGAGTACCTGTAACGTCGCATGTTCAAAAGGGATTTGGCCCTGAGTATTACAATTGTAGACCATATGGAATGCAACTAACCTAACCAGGGTACAGGACGGGCGGGAACTGTAAAAGCAGCAGAACCACTAAGCCATCGAGGCAATGCTAATCGTCGCGTTTTGAGAGGTGGGCATAGAAGCTGCAACTAAGTGTAAGTTTGCCTTACTGGGGAGGAGGGGGGGAAGGGTAAAGGAAATCAATATAGTTTTGAAAACTGGGCAAGAACGTCATAAGGGTGAGCAGTTGTTTTGTGTCCCTCACATTCAAATGTTAGACGCAAGACTGATCTCCCCCGAGTCCAAGCCAGTGCAGTACATAGCTGTCTATGGTGAAAGTGTGTATTCTTTAGCTACATCCTTTAGGATTGACCACAAGTCCTACCAGTCCCTGACAATTGGTTGTTTCTGCAGGCTTCTAGCCTCCTCTCTATGTAAGGCCTTGCTCTTAGCCTCTGCCCATTTTACAGCAGCTTTTCACAGTGTCTCAAATGCGGGAGGGATCGCATCTTTCCATTTCATAATGACTGCCCGTTCAGCTACCAACAAGACAGTCTGAAAAGCGGACTACTACTTTGTGCTTTTTGGGTCTGTTATATAACCATATGGCACAGGCCTACCAAGAATTCAAGTTGACTGACCCAGTGATATTGGTCAGCGGTCTCGGTACTTAAGATCACTAAAGATGAGACATCTCATAAGATGTGTTGGAACTAACAGACAACAGCGCAACATGTGCAGTAGGTATTGGCATTGGGGAAAGTTATGTTAATTTTAGCAGGGGATAAATAGGCACTTTGCTGAATGTAGGTTGTATAAATTTTAATTTTGCATTGCGTGAAACAGCTTTTGTATACGCGATTACCGTAGTCTGTTCTTTATCATGGACTAACCTCCCTGTTTTGGACTCCCAAGTGTCTCGCCGTTGTAGATTTCCATGTAGTGGATTTGAACCATCACATTAAACTGTTGCCTTCCCCACATCCCCTACAGATCTGCATTATTCACATGGGATTAGGGTAATTCCCTGTGCTTGCAGACACACAGAGTGCCAAGTCAGACTGTTAAAAACTGTCCCATGTTCTGTTCAATCAAATTGAACCCTGAATTCTTCGTTAGCAACTTTTCGAAGTGGGCAATGGTGTCGGAAACCTGGTTTTCGAGGGAACTCTCAGTTGCATTTAAAAAGCAATGTCTTTGTATGGTACCTTGAATGCTCAGTTTCCTCTTGAGGAGCCTTCTCTGACGGCGTGTTAGATTCTGTGCATTTTGCATGTTGTTCAAGCTGGTCCTTAATAAGCCTGGGCGGTGAACTCCAATCCTCTGGCGGAGCTTGCGGAGTTTTTTTCCTCTCTCGCGCTCATGAACATCAAGTTGGTGAGCGAGGAAAATCCACTTCCCGGACAGATTTTTCTTCATTCGTGCCCATCAACGTCAAGTTGGCGGGCGCGAGCGAGGGAAATCAACCTCCCGGCAAGATTTCTCAACGCGAGCAGTCGGATTTTTCAATGCGAGTGGCCGCGTATGCTCTCATCCACTCGCGTTGAGAAACCATCCGTTCGCGTTGAGAAAGCTGCCACTCGAGTCGAAAATCTACTCGAGCACGCAGAAAGGAAGCAGTACCCGCTTGCGCCCACTTGCTCTGTGCATGGTGCAGTTCGCGATAATGTTACAGCTCGGACAAATACCCGGCACTCAAAATAACAGCGAACAGCATTTTTCTAACGCACTCCGCCGCTTGCGAAGCCCCACGTAGCGCGGCAGAGTTTTTTTTGCTTGCGAGCTCCGCCCAGGCTTAGTCCTTAATGCCTTACTGCAGTGGTTCTAAGCCTGTGGTCTGGGGACCCCTGGGGGTCCATGAAGACTACTCGGCAGGTCTGCAACTGCTTAGAAAATTAAATAATATTAACAGATTGATAAATAGTATATAAATAAAGAAGCAAAATGTGCAGTTAAAATTTTTAAAACAGCCTGTAAATGTGTAGGAATTTGAAATTGGAGGCCAAAGAGTAAGTTGGTATCCTCAGCTTGATTCATGGGAGCAGTGCAGTTTTATCATACAGAAGTACAGTATGAACGATGAGTGGCCTCTGCATTGTTTTACGGTTCAAATCGTCGAAAATGGGCCGGGGTCCTCGCTGCACTTTCCGCAGCCTCTGTCTTGTGTACAGCTTTTCGGTCACAATTCATGAAAAAAATGCTGTATATTCAAAGAAAAACAGAATGAAATGTAAAATGTCTCGATATATATTTGTGTCACACTTAATACTGATGTTCAGCAGTTTTCTCAGCACTCAGTTTTGGTAAGTAAGGGTAATAAGGCATCCGGAGATGAATGAACTAAAAGATTTGTAAAGCGCCAGTGCTGCTTAAAAGGGCATCTTGTCACTGAGGAGAATCAGCTGCGTTCTGGCACTGAGGGGAATAACGACTTGCGGTTGAGTTACGCCAGATGGAGGAAATTTGCCTGAGAGCACCCAGTGCCTTCAAGTAATAAAGTCAGGACTTGGCTCCTAAAACCTAGTCCTTGTAACTAACTTCTTACTGTTTTATCATGTCCGTTTTTTGGCCAGCTTAGGCATCGATTTCTGCAGTGGATACTTATATTCCTATTAGCCATCGTGCTGACAGGCCAAAAACAGGCGACATAACTAAGAGGAATATAGGTATCCACTGCAGAAATCGATGCCTTACCAGAAAGTCACAGATTTTAAAAGACCATTCAGTTCATAAAGGTTTATGTAAGTTATGTGATTTTTGCTAGTAATTAAATGTTATATTTGTGTATTCAAATGAAGCTCTTTCAGGTTGAAACTGACTTTAAATCAGTGTAATGAATGATTATATAAATAAACTGTACACCCTAGAAAAGAGGTAGTAAAAACACTCAGATGAAGTGCTGACCGACAAATGCAACATTAGAATGATGAAAGACTTACAAATTTATATTTGGATCTCTCTACGATAAAATCAAGTGTCTGTTCAAAATTGTTTCTGAATTTATATATGTGAAAACACTATTGCGAACGATGGAGTTGTCTATAATGGTTCTACAAAGAGTCCTTCAGCTTTACGTTTGAGTATATCGTGGCCCACAATTTGCCCATCTTGCTACATTGAGAGCTTCGTAGAGCACCTTGATTGTACTCTTCAGCCACTGGGTTCTCCTAGACCTTTGCTTCAGCGACTTCGTCCTTCTTCAGCTGCCAGCAAGCAGGTACTGGTCTGATCCATGGGTCTGTATTAAAGTTTCTGTGAATGGCAGACACACCAAATACTTTTGGAGGGACCATAAATTCTAGATGCATTGTGTATCCCGTTCTTTGTGTGACAATCTGTCTCCGCTCCTCTCTTCTGCAGGTTCTGTGACCACAATAAGAATGTCATTATTAATGGCTGAGTATTCAAAAAGAGTTTTGTTTAATTAGGAAGAATCAGTGGTTGGTAACACCTTGATTATGTCTTAGAATGTCCTTTCAAGCCCCCTGATTGGTCGAGTGTTCTCAGGAATTTAAACACCATCCCAACACAAGGCTTGTCACTGGGGTGGACTATAAGAGTAGGCCAAAATAATGAGGCTCTGTTTCTCTGTTGTGGTAACTAATCTTTTTGGGATGAGAAGCATGTTTCTTAAGATCTCTTACTCTTGTGTTGGTAGTCTGGCCTGTAAAATCGCTCCTCTCTCCTCACTCTTCTCTCCTGACTCTCTCCTTACTGCTGCCCCTCACCCCATTGCAGAACAACATATTTTCCAGCCTACCAGGTAAAATCTTGATGGGCACAGTGCATATGTAACATGACTGGACTTAACACCTCCACAATGTATGGTGTGGCTAGCATTGTTCTTCAGCACCAGAGGCAAATCTATCACTTAAACCCCAAAATCTCACACTTCCCCCTGTCTCTTATGGAAATGCGGGGAGTTAAACAGTTCTCCATCCCACCCCTTCCTATGATTGTTATTCCTAAATCTTTTCAGTGCATAACTAGCTTTTTTCGAAAGGCAGGTGGTAAAGAATTTTCTGCAGAGACATTGGATGGGTACATATCTGACAAATACGGGGTATAAAGAAGGTGCGGAGTTGAACAGGAGACCACAGTCATGCTCTCCTTTTCGATGACCAATCCTCCCCTCCAAATGTATCGGTCCCTTTTGTACATAATCAAAAATTGTGCTATTTTATTCTCACTTTATCACGATTCCAGTTTGTCACACAATTTCCTAATTTCCATCTTTATCCTCAGCCCATACTACTTTCACATTTCCCCTGCCCTTCTTCCCTCATTTGTTGCCTTACATCGGTTTGAAGCAGATCAAGGGCAGCATAAACACCATACACGGCACCAACGTGAAAAGACATACTGCTGGTCCCATGATGACTAAATGCTGTCCCTCGTTCATTTGTAGTGGTATTGTTGTACTGTGTAGGGCCTGGGTCTGTTTTGCGATCTAGGATTTGAAGTAAAATTAATGGTCACTCTTTACTGTTGACCTAGGTGTGGTTTCCATGTTTTGGGAGGTCATATTAGTACGGGCAGCCGGAAAGCTTGTCCGTCTCGTATGGAAGCGTCAGCTGCACAAAAGGCTGAGATTGGCTGCTGTAGTTTAATAATGCAGTCAGGCAGCATTCTCTCACCAGTGCCCTTGGGTGGGATTGCTCCAAGAATTTATAAAGTGTCTTTGTTGGCATCGTTCATCTTGTGATGATCCATCAGGAGCTGTTTAAGGCATATGTACAATATTTCATGTGCTTTTCTTTCCATGTTTATAAATATTTTCCTGCTCATGTGGTGTCATTGTTTTTTCAACTTATGAAGACAATTTCACTCTGAGATTTTTCGGTGCAGCCATCTCATCAGTAGAGGTACCTTACTTTTTCAACAGGAGACATTGTCATGCCTTTGCAGCATTTCCTGCTATGGTCAGCAGGGGTGAGTCTCAGAGCAAATTCTGTGTCTCCCCATCTTAGCTAGTGCTGTTATGTACCACAAGTTTTTTTCAGGTCCCACCCAAAAAAATTCCTGAATACCAACAAGAAACCATGATCTTTTCAGGGGAAAAGGGAAATGACAGGTGCCTATTACCCCTCCCAGTGCTTTAGGCCAATATTAAGTAAGGGTGTTGTCATTTAAAAAAAAACTGTTGTAGAATCTCTTAAAATTTGCGGGTGATATTGCAGAACCCTAGCCCAGGTGTTGTTGAATTTTATAAGACAGCCACTTGCCCAAGGGATAAGATGATTAAGAAGTCTACTTGCCTGGTAAAAAAAAAAAATCTACTAGTCTCGTAGTGCCATGCCGTGAGGTGACGCATGATGGCAGCGCTCTCATTTATCAGAGCTGTGATAATAACTTCTGATTATGTCAGAATTCATAATAAGTCAAGTTTTATGTTTTAGCAAAGCTTTGAGGATGCCACTGTTCTGTTTATTCCGAACTCTGACCATACCAATGCTCTGTTTGTGTTAAATCTTTGAATATTCACAGGCTCTGCACATGCAAAGGCTATATTTCTTAACTCGATCGGTTTAGTCCAGCTTTCTGATCATGATAGGGCTCTGACTGTGGCAACACTTTAGTTATGCCACAATTCCAATTTTAGCACTACATTTATTTTCTGAGGAAGTGCCTTGTCAATTGATGTGGCAAGTTTACTCTTGAGCATTCACTTTTTAAAAAAAAATCTTTTTATTGAACAAGCTCAATAGACAGTACAATAACATTTTACAAAGCATGCACATTAGAGTTCTGGTTACATAAGTTAGGATAACAGATGAAGGGGTGGGGCGGAAATCATCCCGCAGATGAGGAAAAATTACCACTGAAGGAGCACTTCTCTCTGATCGGCTAGAGCCTCTCCAGCTACTACTTGGCTCTCCAATGACCCCCTGTAAGTTCGCCATGGCGCCCACACAGTTTCCCATTTCTTGACTCACCCTCTACTTTTATATACCGTTTCCTCTGCTCTCTGGCACCAATCTGTCTTTCTCCCAGTCTGTCACTGAAGGGGGAATTGGCGCCCCCCCAACCCCCATCCCTTAACAATATTACGTTTCGCGATCCCCGCTGCCAATGTAAGCCAGATGATGATATACTTGGACCAAACTATCTCCCCCTTAATTATAAGCAGAAGCCCCCGCCAGATGGGGGACCCAGCCAACCAGGGTGAGGCTTATGCCCCCCTCCCACTGGAGGGTGGCATAATAGGGAAGGGACCCATTGATTCCAACCTTTTACCTACCTGTAAAGCCCCTAAATCTAGTATTTAGGGGCACCCCTGAACCTTGCTTCCTCAGACAAGAAACTACAAGAAGAAGGACCGAACAGCCGTGCCGAAGCTAACAAAAGGAGGACGTCCACTGACTTGGCCTCAGCCCTACCAGCCTGTCCCCACCTCAAACCTGCTCCAGCGAAATCCCGGTGTGTCCTGCAGCCAGCAACCTCCAGAAACCCGGAGGACCTGCCTGCCTTCAATCCCAAAGACTCGGTCTCCTTCGAACACTGGATTTGTTCAAACAGACTC
The DNA here is from genome assembly GCA_963921515.1 of Calotriton arnoldi. Taxonomy (NCBI): domain Eukaryota; kingdom Metazoa; phylum Chordata; class Amphibia; order Caudata; family Salamandridae; genus Calotriton; species Calotriton arnoldi. The sequence goes on along the minus strand of CAWUFW010001824.1, from coordinate 286,631 downwards.
CAGCTCCGCAAGGATCTGCGGGTCTGCACCCGACGGCCCGAGTTCGAGTGGCCCAACACCAAGAGGAGGTCTCCCTGGCGATCCTGACCCGAGATCCGGTGACCCCTGACCTGCCTCAAGCCTCCAGCCGACGCCTGCAGCCTCAAACCGGAAGGTCCCCCCAACCGCGACCAGGAGCTGGTAAGAAGATCCGATCCTAAAAGGAACCCCTGCACCCGACGCCCCACGGCCTTGGGTGGCCCAACCGACAGTGCCTAACCAACCCCCAACTTAGCCTCTCCAAGTGGTGGTCGCACCCAGAAGACCTTTGTCCCTGAGCATGCAGTGTGTTTGCAAACCGGAGACTCCCCATTGAAAGCTACAGGGCACCCGACGCCAAAACAGCACTCTGCACCCGGCCGCCCCAGTGCCGCTGAGGGTGCATCTTTTGTGCTGGCCTAAACCCCCATTTGCCCTGAGCTTAAGTCCAGGAGCTTTGCTCCCACAACCCAGTGGCCTGCTTGTCAGCAGCCACCAACCAGAGGCCCCCTATGCCCCATTGGATAACATTGGGCCTCAGCACTCTGCACCCGGCCGCCCTAGTGCCACTGAGGGTGTAACAAGAGTGCATCCTTGACCCTGTAGGACCCCTGAGTCTAACCCCAGAACACCAACTCCCACAACAAAGTACTTACCTTTGAACCGATAACACTATTTTCCTGCATAGGATAACATTGACTGTTTTTCTATGAAAAGTTTCTAAGTGTGGAGTTGGAAAATCTAAGAAATCCTTTAAAACTGTAACTAAATAACCAAAATGCTTTTACTTACCTGTTTACAGGAAATGTCCCAGTGTAGTATCCAGGCATACTGCACTGTGTAAGAAAAGTAATCTCAAAAGTAACTTGCCTGTAATTTTACAAATAATCCTATACAAAGTATATGTACTGTATTCTGAAAAGCATTGCATTATCAGTAACACTACTGTAATCAAATCAAAGTACAATTGCAATTCAAACTGTTTAAAAACTGCATTACTACTTTAAAGTATTTATTGCTTACCTGTGCCAGGCTTGCTTGGTTCTAGAAAATAAAATAACTAAAAGAATATTTTTTATTCCAAAACAGTTGGTCTGAAGTTCAGTCTTTGAGTGTGTGAATTCATTTGCTGACTGAGTGTGTACAACAAATGCTTAACACTGACCTCTGATAAAGCCTTACTGCTCGACCACAGTACCACAAATAGAGAGTGAGATGCTATCTACTTTACCTCTGCCTACCTTTTGAGTTCCACTGGACTCTGTGCACACTATACCTCACTTTGGTATAGTATATACAGAGCCAGCTTCCTACAACCAGTCCCCCACCCCCCTTGGAAAAGGTCTTGAATTTACTCCTGACACAGGCAGAAGTAAGACTTTTTCCATGTTGGGAAGAGAATAATTTCCACCTGGAGAAAAAAGAAACCCGTTTTAGCAAGCGAGAATGCAATTACTTGCCAGATTTTAACATGAGTAAATATACTTTTTTGTATTTGCTTATGGGAAAATTACATTCATAGAAGTTTTCTAAGAGTATGCCTATAAACCAGCTGGTTTCTAGGCCTATTTCTGTAAAATGTTATGAGTTTCTGCCAGTCATAAATCTGCACCCATCAAGGACATAGACCTGCTGGTGCACTTGTGTGACTTTCTTTAGGAATGGGCCTACTATTTTATTATTATTATATTTGCATGAAATGGTTTCACACTGCTCTGTTATTAATTTTTGTTTCAAATATTGACATACAGCAAACATGTTTTATTAAATGATAGCTTTAGAGAAATGATACATAAAGTTGCCCTTAAAATTGCACCATAGTTTAGTAACATTGTCTGAAACCCTCGTTTTTAGGGCTCGCGCCTGCGTTGCAGTGCGCAGCACTGCTCGCGCAGCGAGAGCCCTTTTGTATGGGGTTCTGAAAGCTGCTCACACGCTCGTGCGTGTGATCAGGCTTTCGCTGGCTGCCATTGGGTTTCGCGTGTTTTTTTAATAAAAATAATGCACGCAATTGGGCAAAGGCGGGCACATGTCCCGCCTTTGCTCCGCCCATTCCCACCGGTGGCCAGCACGCGCAGCAGCGCGCGTTCGCCTCGCTGTCACGCTCCCTCCCCCGCTCCTCTGTGGTGCGCGCGCACCACTGGTTGCGACTCCCGCGTCGGCTCCTCTGTGGTGCGCGCGCATCACCGGTTAGAAATAATCATTAACATATTCCTGTCGGAAACGTATATCGGGCTGTAGATTTAAAACCATTTTGTACCTCGTCTGCTAAATATCTCCATCAGGCACTTGGTATTTATGTCTCTTCCACTGATAATAGTTTAAAGTGCTTCAAATTAGACCTCAAATGCGCTAAAATTATGAATCACCCAAAAATGCTTTACTTTTTTCTAACCTATTATTGTGTGATGAATCTTGATTTTGCCTCTATTGTCTTGCGCATTACTACTTAGTTTTGTGTGATCTCAACTTTTGTTTCATTGTGTTTTTCCACTGAAAAATAGCAATTTGTTTATGTTGGTGGCAGGGCAGGCTTAGTGTTTATCCATTGTTCTCCATGAACAAGATGGCATTTTGCATACCCCCGCCCGTAGAGAGGGACAGGCGCCTGGTTTGGTTCTGCCCCTTCGAGATAGTTGATTTCTTAGCCAAGTATGGCTGATCTTCAATAACATAGATTTTTTTAGATCTCTATTACTTTCAAAGTGACAACTGCATTTTTTCAGGTCTCTCGGATTCCATCCTTGACTGTTTTCTCTGGACTATGACTAGTCTAACCCGTCGTGTTCTCAATTATGTCCTTTGCGTCTGTGGAGAAAGTATGACCAACATTTTCCAAACGTGCCTACGTCGGGGGAACCTGGATTTTATCAGGAAGGTGACAAAAAAACGTAATGTCAAAGTACATCACATGCATGGAGTCTCCATCGAAGTTTATTACTCACGCCTATTTACGGCCTTCTAAACTGGAAAACACTGGGCACTACCCTCTGAATTCCTGAGAGAACACATCATGGCCGACAGACGTAAATATATTGCGCCATTGCAGAAGCACTCCCCAGCCACCCAAGAAGGCGTTTGTGGGACTTCGAACACCTATTCAGCTGCACGGCCTGGACACATTATTTATTTCTGTTAGATCAATAAAAAACATATGCATTTTTAAAGAGGACACGTACCTCTATAACCTTGGTTTGAAGATATTGCTCAAACTTATTTTTTAATAAAAGACAAGTTATTTTGTGGCTCCGCAAATGTGACTAGGGACCTGGTGCAAATAATGAAAATGAGCCACCCTTTCATCATTTTTGATAGTAAGTACAACTTATTTGGTGTGCGGTGATTGGGTCGTCATGCACGGGGGCCCAGGTGCCACTACACCTACTGCACTAATGTGAGCCAAACCACCTGGGGTTATTCTATAGTACCCATCACGACTTTGATATAAATGCAATTATTCAAATAAGAGTGGCTAAAGTTTGTCAAACGTTTATGGAAAAGGCGCTGCAGTGTTTGCACAATTCCATTTTTCTTAAATGTTTAAATTTCACATGGCTGATGTTAATGAGATAGCTTTTACAGTCTATATAGGTGAAAGAACAAGCACTCAATTCGTCAAGGGTTGTTTCTATATTCAGTTTGTAGCGTGCTAAACAAGCATTTGCAATGCAATAGGTCTCGCATTATTAAAGTTTGAGCTATTGGTGTTGCATTATTTAGCAATGCCAATAGCTCAAACTCTAATAATGCGAGACCTATTGCATTGTAAATGCTTGTTTTTTCCAGCTGCAAATATTTTTGGGGAGCATTTTATTTTGAAAGCAAATGTGCATTACAGTTCAACAAAACCTGTAACTAACATAATTGTTTTTCATGTTCCAAATATGTTTGGGATACATTTTATTTTGATTACAAACCATCACTAATCTTCCTTCCATTCTTCTGTATGTATTTGTCAGCATCTCTCCCCAGTAACCAGTCAGTCTGCTTGCCCCAGTGGCTATTGTCTTTTCGATCCTTTCTATGCATTATTATTCATAAAGCAAATTTAGGCTGTTTTCCACTTGGATCCTGCATTTGCTACAACGGACAAAAGACAATGCTTCTATTAGGAAGGTTACACAAGTTGTTGTGTTTATCTTCAGAATTTCTCCAGCACAGAACTTCCACATATTCAATATACAGTCGAAGGTCTGTGTTTACTGTGCAGCACAGAATGTAAGAATGTTTGACTGCCTATTATAATTTGAGCAGCAGAAAATACATGACAGTTTATCTCATACAAACTCTGATAGCTGCACAAGAAATTAAGCTAGAAACAGCACCACTTACTTAACCAGGCTCTCATCCTTTCAGTCCACAAATCAAGGTTATGTTAACATGCATCAAGGCCTGCAATACATGTGACATTATTGAAAGTTGAACTCACATGCAGCATTACTTTAGAAGCACTTTGGACATCAGGTGTTGGGTTTCGGACTCGTGGGCTGGGTTACTTTTGCATCATTTAGGTCTGGTCTAAAGCTAATGCTGTAAAAGCGTACTTATTTATTAGTCGCCCATGTCTCATTAACTCTGGCCCAGAGATCATCCACCTTTTCTCCCTTGTCCTTCATGTGTTGCTCTTACTTTTTCTTTTGTAGTGTGGGACGTCCAAAGCATGTGCGGGTTATGGCCGGAGCCCTCGAGGGGGATCTATTCATCGGACCCAAAGCAGAGGTAACATGTCCAGATTAAGGTCCTTCTCTACCTTTCCTAAGGCCCCCCCCCCCCCCCGAGTCAGCCCCACCACCTCCCGACGTTCCCTCATTTGCTGTTTCCTCAGGCCCACTCCCATTTGCCACTAACTTGCCACTCCTTAGGTGATCCATTCACCTGCTGACCCTGTTTCTTCTCCTCCAAAGCTCAGACCTACACTTTTGGGTTCTCAGAACTCTCAACACTTTCTCTGCCCCCAGCCACCCGAGTGTTTCTCTCTCTTCTCTGTCATGCAGCACTCTTCACATCCCGCTCTGGCTATGAGCTGTGACAACGCTGATCCTTTTCTACGTTAATTGTCAGTCTCCTCTTTCAGGAGCACCGTGGATTGCTCTCCATCCGCTACCCCATGGAACATGGAATAGTGCGGGACTGGAACGACATGGAGCGGATCTGGCAGTATGTTTACTCAAAGGATCAGCTGCAGACCTTCTCTGAAGAGGTGAGAGCTGTGCTGTTGAAAGGGTGTTAACTGGAGGCAATCCTCATTTCTTACGATGTCACTACCATAATTACTACTATTATTCTCTGATGACTAGGGGTTGGACGGGGAGTTGAATGTTAAGGCTTTTTCATTGTCTTTCAGAGATATTCTAAGGCAACATCAATCTGTTCAGTGCTGCCAGAGTTTGTAGCCAACTTAGCCCTGAAAGTCCAAATCCCTGTCAATTTGAAGACTTTGGCCCTTTTTAGGTCGAGCCTGGGCAGCGCATGAGCTGCTCTGCGGCATGGTGTATTGGAATATGGAATAGAAGCCCTGCCCACTCTCTGCCCTTATTTGTCATTGGCTTGTGTCATTGCCCTTCGTAAATGCTGGCTCCTGATTCGTTAATAGGTTTGTTAGTCCCTCCTTAGTACCGCCTTGTCTTCATTTGTAACCTCCCATGAGGTCTGGCCCTTTTACTTCGGTTGTTAGATGATACGTCTGTAAGCTCGATTTTCTTTAATTAGTTTCTCCTACTGCAGGCACGACAAGCTTTCTTGCAACATTCAGTGCGCCATGCGTGCTATCACTGTCCGAGCAGCTGGGACAATAACGTCCGCTTCTTTGAATAGGTCTCGCATTTACAAGTTTGAGCTATTGGCATTGTAAATGACAATGCCTTTTATTTATGTGTTAATTAGCAAAACAGATAAATAAAAAGCATTGTCATTTACAATGCCAATAGCTTAAACTCTCGCAAATGCGAGACCTATTGCATTGCAGATGCTTTTTGGCTAAGGTCGTAGAGTAGGAAATTCATGTCCGTTTTGTAAATGTCAGTAGAACTTAGCTACTTGCAGATCAACAATGTTATCAGCCATGGAAGCCAACACTAGAACTCTTCTCTACTGGTTTCCAGGCCAGCAGCTTAACCGTTTGACCTTATGTTCTCCCCTAGACTCAAAATAAGTTGTTAAAACGGAGGCGACCACCTCCTTGTGAATAATACCCTGTCCATCTGTTTCCCAGTTTTAGGCTCCAGTCTGCCTGTAACAGCCTGCATTTCTTAGTTACATTTCTTAGGCCTCTTCAACTCCTCTGCATAAATCTGCAACACAGAATATAGTTTGATCACCACCAAAGTGACTCATATAAAGTATTCATTTTTTTATGATAAGGCTACTTTTTTTTTTCTCTGTAAGATTTTCCAAAACTGTGAGAACCCTTTAACTCCTGGACTGCTACTTGTAAAATCCTCACAAACTGTCCGTGCACATTTTAAAAATATTCAGAGAATTTCTTAAACGCATCTTTTAAAAATATTTTTGGGTTTGCCAGTTGGCAGGACAACTTAATAAAAATGAATCTACACCATAGAACAGATCACCTTAAATAGTGGAATCCAAAACAGCAGAGAGCTGCCTTCTTGCTCTGCAGCTCTGACTTCTGTCCTTGGACTATCTAAATGCTCATCCAGACAGCCACATCCGTTTGTTTTTAATAAAGAAGTCACTTGATTGACATAATTGGCAAGTTCTTGGTGCAAAGAATGACTATAAAAATTGGTATCAATCTCTGAATTCTCTTGTTGTGATAAGAGCAGCTTAAAGGCTCAAAATGGAAACCAAACCTCAGAACTCTGCTGCTCTGTATACGACAGCATCTAGAGACGGATGCTGCGCTGGTGTAACAATCTTTAAATCTCAACAATAATTGTGTGTGATGGGAACCTTAAACTAGTAATCCTGGATCTGCTTCCTTCGGTATGTGGTAACCCAGAGAGCTGAACCATAGGTGAGTTTTAAGTATGCCTGTTATTCTGCTAAATAAAGCAGATTGGGAAAGATGGCTTAAACACCATTATGAGCGCGCAATACTTCCTTAGTAACCAGCATATGATGAAAGGTTCTACTTCAAACTGTAACTGTCAAAATGAAGGTCTTCTGCACCTCAGAGAATGCATACAACGTCAAATGATCTAGTTTTAGGCTTTTCGGAAAGCGATAAATACCTGGCTTTTCACCAACTAAGAATACATTTCTTGTTAATCATAGATAACGCCTAGATGCCGCCGGGTATGTCGCGCTTTGCAAATGCATTCAATATCAATAGTTTGCTTGTACATTTAAGGTTTAAGCAACTACGGTAAAAAGAGGCTTAAAATTGGAGTATGATCTGTTTTCATTTTGGGAACCGGTGGTCCAACCTGGGTAGGAGGTTGATGTGAGGGATTGGAAAGAGTAAAAGTTGATCAGGAAATTTAAATCTGTTTCACAACTGCTAGAGCTCGTGGAATAACACTTTTGCTCCAGACATCTTTACAGTAGCTGCTCCTCTGTCCACCAGTTGAATCTATGGAAAATTGATCTCCCATTGTAAGACCAGTGGATCAAAATGGAACTTACAGGAACAACGTGTCTTGGAATCCTGGTCCAAAGACCTCTCAGTTTTCAGTTGATCTCTAGCAAAGCATTTATTTTGGAAATACCTCAGTAGTAAAAATATAAACGTATGAGGCAAGCTTGTGATTGAGTTATTGATCTTTGGAGCATACTTCTGTGCTCAGTGCAGTTACCTTTCTTCTTCAGTTGAACAAATGCCCATTCTATGAAGAGACCATTGTCTGTGAGCGCTCCCTGAGGGGAAGGAACACCATGGCAAGAGCAGGGAAACTCCAGGAATGCCTAGTATTAGAATCACCTGGGAAAGCTTGATTGAGAAAAAGAGGGAGGATAGAGAAGTAACCTCTCTGATAAAGGGGAAGTCTGCCAACTATTTTTGAGTATTACTTCCAAGATGTCTAAGAATGTGTGGTTTAAACTTCTTCAATTTAATGTTTTTGCGCAAAAATTACCTTGACCATAAAAGCGTGCATAAAGTATGCAGTGCTTCGAACACTTTTTGCCCTAGATGGAAATTTTGGCTTCACAGCAGCTGGATCTTATCATACGGTCTTTGCCTCTCCAGTTGCAGAATAATGGGAGGGGTTCATGTCTATCATTGCCAATGAGATGAGTAAGGGCTGAACTATTTAAACCAGAAAAATGTCTACTAAGCCTAATGCATCATCCCAAAAAAGAAATTAGTATCAGGTTTGAGGTCTTATTGTTGGTTCTCGTCAAAAGTCCTATAGCAGAGCAGTGGCCTTGAGGTTGACTCGGTCCCCAAACATCACACTGGCAGTCCTGCTAAGTACGACACATCAGGCGTTAGGCTAATGCATTTCAGTGTGGTGCTCCGCATCACTGCACTGAAATGCATTGTCATGCATTATAGGCATAGCGCCACAGCTGTTAAGCCGCTAGCGCTGCCTACTGCTAAACTAAAGCTGGAGTGGCTGGCAGTGTGCTGTGGCATGCACGCGCTGCTCCCGCAAGCTTGGGGTCTCGACTGGCCGAGCTAGTAGCAGGTGGCTGCTACAATGTATCAATATAGGAGATTCCCAGCGCAGCTCTGACTGACGTCACGTCGTGGTAGTGCCCAGTGGCTACTACCGAGACATCAGTCGAGTCTGGTTGTGTGATACAGTCTGACTTTAGGCGCTGCGGGGACATCACATCCTGCTAGTGCTGCTGCCGGCTGCTGCAGTTTGTGGGAGGCTTGCTAGTAGGTGGTTGTGGCAAATCATGGCAGATCCGGGGGGGGGCGTGGCTAGCCTGACTCTGTGATGGCCGCAGCCTAAGAGGGCTCCAGCAGTCGCTACATCTATCCTTCAATATTCGCGCCTTCTGGTCGACTGAGTGACACCATACCGGCTGGTACAGCGTCGGAGGCTGTGGAGTACGACCCATGAAAGTTTGGGAGCGCTGCTGTCCCCGGGGCGTGAGCTACATCTACCTACGCACTTTGCCTCGGCGGAGCCTGTGTCGGCCATCTTGAGGCTGCCTGGGGTCGTGAGAGTGGGACGGCATAGTGCTGCGCTTCTCGCTGGAGCGAAGGACTGGGTTGACGCACCGAGAGGCGGCGACCCCAAAGTGAAATCCTGTCTGTGGCTCCCTGTGTTTGCGGCGGATTCTGAGGATTAGCTTGCGGACAGATCGCAGGGCCGGGTTCGCGGCCCGACTTGCGCAGAAATTGTGAGCTGTCTATCCCTGGACCCGCGGAACGCCGGCTTTCCCTGTGGGGCCCGGATTAAGGTACGACGTTCGTGCAGCGGTCCGAAGCCTGGGTTGCCCGGCGGGGGCACGGAGTCAACATCTAGCCGCCACCGGGGTGTGGCTCTTTGAAGTGCCGCACGGGCGGGTATGCCCATTGGAGCGAGGCCTGCGGCACACGGGTGAGCTGCGGAGCGGAGGCTGAGACACGTCTTAGCGTACAGTATTGAAGGCTCGAGAGTGGCAGTGTCTACGCGGGCTGGCGTAGCGCACGAGACTGAGAGGTGTGGAAGAGACAGACCTGTGCCCACTATTTCGTGCGGCGCTGAGATCCAGGGCCTGCTCCACATAGCGTTACGAGTGGACCCCTGAGGGTTGGTTGTTAGGACTGTGGTGCCTGTGAAGCTGCTGGACTGTGTGGCGCCTTCCCCTCTACATACTGAGAATTGTGTTGGGGCCCGGAGGCCTAGGTGGTGGTGCACTTTGTGTTCGCGCCTCAGTTGCTCAGTGGGGATCCACGGGTCTGCACGACTGGTGCGCGCTTGCAGCCCCCCTATCATCGCTAGGTGCAGAGAAGTGGAGCCAGGGGTTTGGATCGGACCCTATTTGCTTTGCTGTTGAATTACTCTTCGCACCTCTTGCCGGCACAGCTTTGGAGTTCTACGCATGCTTTGGGGCCTGACGTGTTAGTGTTATAGCGGTAACCACCTCCGAGATGGACAGAACCGATAAAACGCAATTGAAGCTGCACTTTGAGCAGCGTAAATCATCAAGACAGTGAAGAGGAGCAGGACTCGACAGCTTCGTCTCCTGCAGGAGTTCCCGAAGTTCCAGAAGGGGACATTCGCCAGATTCTAGGGGCCATGCAACGCAGCCTTACCTCCATCGATGCTAAGATGGACACGCTAGTGTACCGAATGGATAGAATGTCCGAAAGGGTGGACAAGCACGCAGAAAGAATTGACATGGCAGAGCGCAGGATCTCGGATGCCGAAGATGTCCAGACGGATATGGGGACTGCGCAAAAGCAAATGGAGAAACTCGGGGCGACGCTGAAGGATAAAGCGGAAGATATCAAAGCGCGCTCCAGGCGCAATAATGTGCGCATTTTGGGACTGGCGGAGTCCACTGCCATTGACAACATGGAAATATTTGTGGAAAAACTGTTGGTGCAACTTTTGGGGCGCGAAACATTCTCCGAGGTCTTCGTTGTCGAGCGGGCTCATCGCTCGTTGAGCCCTCGGCCTCCTCCTGGCGCTCCTCCTCGCCCACTGATAGCCCGCCTACTCCACTATAGGGACAGGGATGCTGCGTTGAAACGAGCCAGAGACCTGAAGGTCCTGAAGTACGAGGGCTCTGAGTTATCCCTGTTCCCTGATTTCACTCCGCTTGTTCAGGAGGCTCGCAAGAAATTTGGCCCCGCCAAGCGCAAGTTGAGACCTAAACCTGGACTACGCAATGTTGTATCCAGCCGATAGCCGTACTCGCTTTTATACTGATCCCACCCTGCTGCAGCGGGACATCCAGAAGTACTGCGCGGACCAGACAAACAAATCCCCTCAGTCCCCTTCGCTTGGGGACGCCAACGCTGAGGGGGACACTGCTCCGGGTGGAGCAGAGAGTTCCAGCACCTCCGCATCATAGTCTGGCGTGGTATTAACACAGCTTCTAAGGACTTGTGACTTCTATTTTGCATAGTCTGCCTTACTAATCGGTAATTATTCATTTTGATCTATGGATGCATTGCTGTACTATTTTTCTGACTGTAAAGTATAATTGACAACCAGTCGACCAGTTGGTAACCATAACGAAGAGGCGACAAGTGACCACCCAGTTACACCGGGGGTCCGGCTGCCTCTACCCCTGTGTGTATTACACCTGGGTACTCATTGTTGGGGAGTTGTTACGGGTTGGGTGGGGGGGATGGTTATGGGTGGGGGGGAATCCTAGGGAATTGTAACTCGCCAGGTCTGCCTCTTTTGACTTGGTGTGGGTGGGTGTTGGGGGAGCGGGGGGGGTTTATCTTAATTAATGTTGTTCAACAGTCTGTCTAAAAGGTAATTATAGGTCTTTTGCACATTGTCTTTTCGGACCCCGATCACAGTCATACGCAAGACATCAGAGATGAGTAACACAGGTTATGACCACGCCCAATACTGAGAGGTCAGTTATTAGCTTCCTTTCCTGGAATGTGAGAGGTCTTAACGACCAGAGAAAAATACGTAAAGTACTTGCATACTTAGAGCGACACAGGGTTGATGTGGCCATATTACAAGAAACGCACCTTTCAGCCACGACCGGATTGTTATCTCAAAGACGCATGAAAGGCACGTGTATCTCCGCAGGGTTTTCTTCACATGCCAGGGGTGTGCTTATCTGGGTCCGTAGAAATTCGGGAGTACACATTCAGAAAGTTGAGGTAGACGCGAATGGTAGGTTTGTTCTAGCGAAATGTCGCAAGGAGCATTTTAACGTATTGGTTGTGGGGGTTTATGGCCCTAATCATGACGACCCGCAATTCTATCACGCCCTACATCTCAAATTGTCACAACACGCCCATATGCCCATACTGTGGGGCGGTGACTTTAATTGTATTCAGAATCCGGATCTGGATCGCTCCAGGGGTACGGCTAGGCCCCCATCCCGCGCGGCCAAGGCCATAGCTAGTATTGCGCATGCGGAGGGGATGAGTGATGTATGGCGCCACTCATCCCCACTGGGCAGGGAATACTCCCATTACTCGGCGGCACATGATATCCACACGCGGATAGATTATTGGTATGCCTCAGATGCCCTGCTTCCCTTGATTCGCTCCTGCTCACACTTGGCACGCACCCTTTCTGATCATTCTCCGGTGCTCAAGCGGGTCGAGCTGCCTGATGCTTTTTTTCAGAAGCGAGTGTGGAGGTTCCCGCAGTACTCACTGCTAGATTCAGTGTTTCGCGCGGAGATAGGTGCAGCGATCTATGAGTACTTTCTTACCAATCTGGGTAGTGTGACGACAATGAGTTCCATTTGGGAGGCTTTTAAGCTATATATCCGGGGTGTTACGATCTCAAAACATGCTGGCATTCTTAAGTCTATCCGCACTCAACTAAGCAATACGGAACGCGCCTTGAAAGATCTGGAAGGTAAGCTGCAGGAGACCAGTGACCCTCGGATATTGGCACAGATCAGTGTGAAAGTTAGCGAATACAATGATCTAGCGGAAGACAAGGTTAAACATTTGGGGAAGTACGCTGTCGCCAGGGTGTACTGGGAGGGTGATAGACCTAGCGCCACGTTGGCAGCGACGATTAGGCCGCACAGGGGTGATAACCACATTGCTGGTGTCTATAATTCTGAGCAGGAGTTGGTAGAGCATACTCCAGCTATCCTCGATGCGTTTGCTGATTATTACACAGGGCTCTACACATCTAGGGGGACAGCCACTGCCGACTCCGATGACGAATACTTGGCCCATCTAACGATGTCTTGGTTGACAAATTGCGACCGGGAACACCTTATAGGCCCGCTGAGACCCACGGAAATCAGCGCAGCACTCAGACATGCCCAACGAAAAGGCACCTGGTGCTGATGGACTAACGGTGTCCTTCTATAAGGCGTATCAGGAAAAACTCCTTCCGCATCTAGTAAATTTATTTGAAGAAATGGCCAATACCGGGGTAATGCTACTGTCCATGAGGGAAGCAACAATCATTACAATGCTTAAGCCTGAGCAATGTTCGTCCTACAGACCACTTTCATTACTGAACACAGATACCAAGCTTTTTGCTAAGGTACTGGCCAACAGGCTGGCTCCGCTTCTACCTACGCTTGTAGGCCCGGAACAGTCAGGCTTTGTGCCGGGGCTTTCGTTATCCAGTAATCTCCGCACCTTATTTGGCACTATAGCTCGCATAAGCCCGCAGGTTCGGGCAGCAGCGCTGTTTATCGATATTGAAAAAGCTTTTGATTCGGTGGAGTGGAGGTTTTTATATGCAGTCTTGCGCAGGGTGGGAGTTGGGGATATATTTATTCAACTGGTGGCGGTATTCTATGCTCAGCCGGTAGCCCAAGTGAGGATCAATGGGATGTATTCTAAGACGTTTAATATCACTAGAGGAACGAGACAGGGCTGCCCCCTCTCCCCACTTTTGTACGCCTTGGTGGCAGAGCCTCTCATATGTGCCATGCGCGAATATCATGCCTATAGAGGCATCCGATCCCCGAACTACAATCTTACCATATCAGCATATGCCGACGATACGCTACTGTATATACGGAACCCTGAGCAGATTCTCATGCCTATGCTGCAAGAAGTTGAGCGATTTGGTCGGCACTCAGGGCTTCACATTAATTGGCACAAATCCCTCTTACCCCTTGCACGATTCCAGTACAGACCACCTACCCGCTGGAATAGACAACTGAGCCGGTTAGGTATCTAGGTATTAAAATCCATACGGATCCCGAACTTGTGCTTTCTGAAAATTATGGTTGTGCTGTCCAGAAGTTGACTGAGGTGATCGAGGCGTGGATTAAGCTGCCCTAGTCTATGGTTGGACGTATAGCGCAGTCAAAAATGGTGGTGCTCCCGCGTTTTCTATTCCTTTTTGCCAATATACCCATTAGTCTTCCTCAATCCTTTTTTCGTACTCTGCGAGTTTTACTGTCACGTTTGGTGTGGGCGGGTAAGCAGCCAAGAGTTTGTTGGGACATGTTGACTAGGCCATATGCGGAGGGAGGGCTGAACGCGCCATATATGGAAAGGTACTATAGAGCCGCGCAGACCTTGCACGCACATACATGGGCCTGGCAATTTACCACATCGACTCATTGAACACAATATGGTCTCTCCAGTCCCGCTCCCAAGGCTGCTGACTGGTGTGTCACGACCCATCCCATGATCCATCAATCTTGTACACTGCACCGGGCATCAGCTCTCGAAAATAGCTAGCAACCACCAGATCAAAGTAGTTTACTCTGCTAAACTCCCCCTGCATTGGTGTGATTGGCTCCCACTTAAGGAAGATAGTGCTGTCCTGCATACTTTGTCCAAGTTCGGCTTAGAATTTATGGGAGATATTTTTCAGGAAGGCAGGCTTAATACGTGGGGCCAGTTGGTGGACCAGGGCCGGGCGGTTACCTCGCTCGATGCATTTCAGTATCATAGATTCCGCTGCGCTATGCGCGAATTGTTGGGCCCAGATATGCTTGAGCCGGAGAATCTACAATCACTTACATACTTATTGACTGCGCAAAACCCACAGCATGGTATATCCATATTATATACTCTCTTTAGGGTACGGGGCACACAAGATAAATTTAAATTCCAACTGGACTGAGAGGAGGAATTGGCCATTGAGATTATGCCAGCACAATGGACATGGTGTTTTAATAAAACCAAGTCGATCTCCCTGAATGGTAGGCATAGATTGCTTCATTTTAAATACTTGCATAGATCGTACTATACCCCAGCGAGGATGTGTAGGTTTGGCCTTAGAGAGGACAGTAAATGCATGAGATGTACAGCTATGCATGCCCACTTCACTCATCTAGCTTGGGAATGTCCGGGCATACGTAAATTCTGGAGGGAGGTACTTGACTAGGAACAGGGTCAAGACTGATTTGCAAATGGCTGGGTCCAAACTGGGGTGGTGTGGTGAGCAAAAGAATGATGGATTTAACTCAGATCTTTGTGACTGGGGGTGAATGTTTGCATTGTCCAGCATTCCGTCCATCAATTGTTTCTTTTGCATTTGTCGCCCTAAGTGGGAAGGGTATGCCCAGACGTGGGTCCCGTGCTCACTACACCACTGGATTCAAGCTAGCCTGGCTGAAGAAGGGTGATGCCCTGAAACCGGTCCCAGGATGCTTGTTTCCGGTCCAGGGAGGACCTGGCTTGGCAGTTCGGGCTGGACTGTTCCCACAAGGAACAGGGTCAAGACTGATTTGCATATGGCTGGGTCCAAACTGGGGTGGTGTGGTGAGCAAAAGAATGATGGATTTAACTCAGATCTTTGTGACTGGGGGTGAATGTTTGCATTGTCCAGCATTCCGTCCATCAATTGTTTCTTTTGCGAGGTACTTGATGTCTTATCCAAAATGATAGAACATACTATTCCAGATTCACCATTGGTAGCCCTGTTGGGGTTTGATAAACAAATACCCAAGGGAGTGCGCAAGTTGGCGGCTATAGGACTCCTTTTAGCAAAATGCAGGATTGCCATGAGGTGGATGAGGGGTCCACTACCCACTATAGCAGACTGGCACACTGACCTAGCGTACGATTCTACTCAATCTGACAATTACAATGCATTGATGCCAAAGAAATGCGCACCCAAAGATATATGGGGGCCTTTCAGACAATACTGGTTAGATACAGCTGCCTCTCAGGAGGAGCAAGATCGCACTGGAGTGGGGTAAAGGGGGGTGGTTGGAGGGCAAGTAGAGGTTGGCAAGCACATGCATTCTGTAGTTATATTGTGTCGCCAATGGTAGGGATTGCTCCTTTGTGGTTTATCATTGCCGGGGAAAGAAAGTTTTCAATAATGCAAAATTGTTAAATTTATGAGCATGTTGTACGAGTCATTACTTTGTACCACAGAGTTGATACGGGGCGGAATCCTTGTTGTATGTCATTTGTCTTAATGTTCGGACTGTCGAAATTGATTTGACCCATTAGCGGTATATGTACATCATTTTTCGTTTTTTGTTTTCCTGTGTTTTCCTGTGTTTTGCTGTATTGTGGAGTTAAAAAATGACAAAGTTTAAAAAAAAAAATCATGGCAGCACTGCTCGCACCGCCGCATGGCTGCAGTAAATTTAAAATTCATAGTATAACCCTACCGCAAATTGCTGAGGGAGTGACGTTACAGCAGCCAGGACTGGACTCCGAGGAGGCAGGCAGCCCTGCTGGCACACCACTGCAGTAAACCTGAATTGCTGTGGCTCGCGGCCTGAGCCTCACAAGTAAGCAAGACAGTCCTGCTGCAGCCAGCCAACTGTACTAATATTATTACAATATTAGAGTATTAGAAATTATTTGCTTTTTAGCAGCAGCTCGCGATCAGCTGCCTGCATTGCCAGTCGTGTTACAGTAACTGTAGCTCAGAAGTTCTTCCCTGGCCTGGCTGCAGGCTAGAGGCTACCAGTGGGCTGTGTCCAAGTGTGTGCCTGAAAGGGATATTAAGAAACTGTCTAGTCCTCCAAGCCTCTTTCGCCACATAGGTCTTGGCTAGTCAGCACAGAAAATCCCTATCTTTCAAACGCCAACGATTCCTCTCTGAAAGACACGGATGGTGCAAGCATATTTCACTTGCAACGTGGATGCAGTTGGTTTATATTCCTTGTGGAGTTACTAAGGTCAGACCTCAGTTGCCCCGGTACGTGCGTGCACGATTTCAAGAGCTTGGCGAGTGCAGTTGGCTTTCTGCCTCCTGCTTACGTTTGCGGTGTATTTCTCAATACAGAGAGTAATTTATAACCGGTTTGGGTCTCTTCTGACAGACATCATATCTTTATCCTTAAACAGCAAAGCTTAGAGGCGGTATTGTTCCTGCCACTCGGTCTGCCTTGCCCAAAATTCCCCGGGCTGCATGCTGCTGCAGTTAGTTTTTTCACTTCACCCTTGGCCAGCCAACAGCTCTGTGCACAGAACTTTAATAAAGTACTGTCTCTGAAAGACTTGTTTAATGTTCAATATCATGCTTACACATTTAGAAGGGCACTTGGTTAGTGCTCTTTCATTTCGGGTGCTTTGCAGCAGTTTTACGATCTTCTTGTAGTTTCTTGTTGCTCAAATGGGTGTAATTTCTGATATTTATGTTTCCCTCGTCTTCAGTGCTTGATTTTCGCGTGCGAGAAAGTGTCATTCATAGTCGTTGAAGTGTCACTCATAATTACACTGAAATTATGAAAATGTCACACATAGCAATCTGAAACCTTGGCAGCTATGCACTGGAAGAAAGAAGTGCTTCATGTTCATGGAGCTGAGTTAGAGAGCACAATACTTCATGTGCATCAAAGGAGGGGGGTGTGAGAGGAGCGAATATGACCCAACTCTGGGACGAATTAGTGCATGAATTTATGAAGAAGGGCAACAATGACGGGCAAGCATGAGTTCTGCCCTGGGTGGAAATGGCAATGGATATTGCTCCTCCTACCTGTTATGCCATACATGATAGAGACATAAACCAAAGGACCTATGCACACAGTTCATAGGACAAAATGGAGGAGGAGTGAAATTAGCTGTCCAATAGGAAGTCTAACCGAGTAAACACAGTTAGAAAATATTCAGCATCAGTAAAAGCTTCACACTGAATAAACCTCATTGAAGGGATAAAGGTCCTTGAATTGAAAGGTTAAGGGGAGAAAAAAAATATAAAGATTTTAATTATTTGGAGCATTGAGTTTACACCCTTTATTAAGTAGTCATTTGTTGTCTTTTTGTTTGACCTGTAAGAATGCAAAAATGATACCTTAAATTCTTGAAATGTAGTACATCGTTGCATGTAAAAAAATCTTTGCTTCCAAATACGGCCTGTTGGATTATCATCTTTCCTAACCACTGAGCTAATTCATGAAGCATCCTCTCTTCCTCCAGCACCCTGTTCTGTTGACGGAAGCCCCTCTCAACCCAAGCAAGAACCGTGAGCGGGCAGCTGAGGTTTTCTTTGAGACTTTCAATGTGCCAGCTTTGTTCATCTCTATGCAGGCCGTACTCAGTCTGTAAGTTCTGCCTGGGGAGGCTGGGAAAACGCAGTCATGCATTTGCTCTCATCTGTGCCTTTGTTGTAATGGGTAAACCTCCACTTGTTCTCTCTGTTGTAGCTATGCCACAGGCCGCACCACAGGTGTGGTGTTGGATGCAGGAGATGGTGTGACGCATGCTGTGCCTATCTACGAGGGATTTGCCATGCCTCACTCCATTATGAGGGTGGATGTAGCTGGTCGGGATGTGTCCAAATATCTGCGGCTACTTTTGCGAAAGGAGGGCTATGACTTCCACACCTCAGCAGAGTTTGAAGTGGTGAAGACCATAAAGGAGGTGAATAACTTGTAGCATCTTCACAGAAGTACTTAAAGCTGTTTAGACAGGGCTGTATTTTGGCTTAAAATGATCTCTTTGACATAGATAAGAAATCTTGTAAAAGGGTGGGGTGTTGTGGGGCTGAAGAGAAAAAGGAATGTCAACTGCTTTCGTTTTCCTGCTCACAAGTCTTTTTCTTTGTCTCGGCCCAGAGAGCTTGTTATCTATCTATCAACCCTCAGAAAGATGAGAGCCTGGAGGCAGAAAAGGTGCAGTACACGCTGCCAGATGGAAGCACACTGGATGTGAGTATTCCAGAGCTTGAGTAACTTCTTGGCCAGAGTCACCTGCTACCCTTGATTACCAGTCGTGATATTCACCCTGTGTGCTCCAATAGGTTGGGCCAGCCCGTTTCCGGGCGCCCGAGCTGCTCTTCCGACCAGATCTTATTGGGGACGAGAGTGAAGGAATTCATGAGGTGCTGGCATTTGCCATCCAGAAGTCTGACATGGACCTAAGACGCACCCTTTTCTCCAACATCGTTCTATCGGGTGGTTCCACGCTGTTTAAAGGTATTGTAAACTGGAAACAAGTTTTCCAATGACTCTTCGTTCAGTCTCATTTTATTTCCTATAAAGTGAACCTCTTAGCTTGTAACTTAACTTTGTGTTCAGTTTTGTTCCATGAGGTGCCATTTGCTTGCCCTGCATGATATATTCATATGTTATGATGATGCAGTTTCTGACAAAGCTTCCCTTCGGCTCGCTCATAAAACCCCATAAAAGACTCTTTGGATGGATTAATGAATCAAGATGTATGGAGTAAGGGCAAAACCCGTAAAGGTTCCTGTGCTGTCCCTGTAAAGGTTCCTGTGCTGTCCCTATGCACACTGAGCCAGTGTTACGCATCTTAATACTCCTACAAAGCTCCGGAGTGGGAAGAGCTACCAAGAATTCTGAGATATTGGTACCACTGTGCAGGCATGAATATCAATTATGCAACACAATTTAGGTATAACTCCGAAGTTCAATGACATTGGGTTTCAAAACACTCCACATTACCTTGGAATGGAAAGGCTTAGTTAGCCTTATAGCAGTGAAAGTTGCAGAGGAAAGAAAAATTCATGACTTTAGTATTTGCTGGAGCTAAAGGAAATGTCAGATTGCCTTATGATGCCACCCAACATTCTTGGAATTCAGCAGTGGAAGAGAAGAGAGCTTATAACTTATCGCCCCTTGGGCTTATAATGTGAGGAAGGGATTGATATTTGCCTTTAAAGTAGGACGTTACACTCTTTTGGGGGTTTCAGTGGCATTGCAGGTACAACATGGCCTTGGCTAATACTAGCCGGTGGTTCTAATTTACACACCCAGATCCTTGTATAATTTTCCTATCATTTCTGTTACATCACAGCTTCGGTTTTATAGGGCAAGGTGGTTAGAATGCTAGCATTTCATAGTCTATCTCCCCCTTCAAAACTTGTACACACAAAACAAGAATTCAGTTACTGGAGCCGAGAGTGTCAGGGTCTGCAGCTTCCACTCTCTGGCTTCTCCCACAGATCTGCCTGTGCAGCAGCAAAATCCCTCATGTCATCCGTCATCCCATTTTTTTCTATTGAACCACGCTATACTTTAGAAAAACGCTGGAAACATACAAATGCCCCCTGTCTGAACAGGCGATCAGTCTACCTTTACAAAAATCTTGACAAATGGAAAAGAAATTAAAATCTGAGGACTTGTTTTAAAAAGTAGTGTGTGTTTCTGGGCATGAGGACTACATAGCTTTTCTGCTCCCTTAAATCAGCACAAACCTGCAGGACGGTTCATCTTGTTTTAGTTTGAGGCACCTGTAGATGATAACTTAATTGTGATAGCTTACATGTCCTTGCTATGAATTCTATAACTCATTGGCCCCTTCTTTTCAGGTTTTGGCGATCGCTTACTCAGCGAAGTAAAGAAACTTGCCCCAAAAGATGTCAAAATAAAGGTATGATCATTTGTAATTGTGCAGCACAAACCAAAACCAGATCTGGGAATGCTTAATAACGTCCTGTGACGCACAGATATTTCGACATTTTTACGTCTGGGTTTTGACAGCACAGCTGTCAGAATGAAGTGACCTGTAGCTTACAATATACATAGAATAGATTTTGGGTCTGCCGGTTTCAGCCATTGTGTATCTCTGACTAGCCACTTATAGGCACTGGGTAGAGACTTTTTCAATCACTTCTTTGCTCAGTTCAGTGGATTCTTTTTCTCTCATCTGATACTGGCTGTTTAGGTGTATCCCTCCTCCACTCGAGTGCTTCCATTTAACCGTGTGAGAACCTTGTGTACAACTATAGTCCTTTCTGTCTGCTGGCTCCCTCCTGTGTATCTCACTGTAATGTGCTTATACTGAATGCATCAACACATTAGGCCTGTTGGTTATCGCAGTGCTTATTAAGGTTGCTTGTAGAGTCTTGTGCTGGTCAGTTTTAACTGTGTGATAACAGGAGTCTGGTGCAACTGTAGGTTACTGGGCAGTATCCTTGGTGGTTACTTTTGTTTACCACTGGTGTTTGAGGGTCACCAGTAATGGTGAACTGCTATTGGATAATCAAGTTGTGCACTTTAGGCACATGGCTCTTGAGGGGTTGTGAAGGCAAGCAGTGAGGCCTTGTTCAAATAATTGGTTGTTAGAAATCCAGATATAGCATGACACAGTAAGTATCAAAAGAGGCAGTTATGGTAGAAAGATCTATTTGTGATACTTACTCTATAGCTGCTCTGTCAGCTTTCATATTTATCACTGGAGTGGGTCATACCAAATTACTTATTTGTTCATCTGGGGCTATGCGTGCCAGTTATCTGACTAAGGTGTGTGTTATAAGTAGCTGATAGTGAGTGCTTTTGGATGTCTTAATACCTTTTAATTTCATATTCAGGCCTTGTTGTTTATGTTCAGCCTTTTGTCCTGATGTGTGCTTTTGTGAAATAGTGACTGATATGTCATGAAGGGCAGGGCTGTGTGAGAACCTAGACAGCCAACTATATAGCATGCTTGTATTGTTTCTACATAATGCTGCCTAATGTGATCTGTAGAAAGCTGTGTTATTGTGAAGTGCTTCTGGGTTCTCGTGACCGCATTCGAAGGCATATCTGAGCGATGCTGGGTGAATTTGCGATCTGTTCTAAGAGTACTGTTGGACAAACTATGCTATGGTGTATCTCATGATAAAAACATACCTCTTGACATTGAAACTTAAAACAGAGTAAATCGTAGTCAATTACATTAGGATTCCGTTTTAGGAATTAGGTAAGACAAATAAACCCCAACTATGCAGGACCAATCTTCCAAGCAGGGCAGTCACATACCCTTTCCGTAGCGGAATGTTGCCACTGTGTAGCTTTCATGTCTCTTCCCATCCAGCATCAGTTTTCAATCCCCATCCTATTTGACATCAGGTTTAACCCAAAGTGTCTGGTGGTTGAATGGCCGACCGGTATCTCTTTTCTTGAGATGCAGCTCACTCATGTGCCAGTCTGTCTTTGGCCATCTCTACTCATTCGGTGTGGGGGGGGGGAAATCCTGCCAGCCACGATTTATACATGATATTCAAGTTTAAAAATAAATGGCAGTAAAGATCTTTTAAAGGGCCAAATATTGGGGAGACTTAGGGTCTGATCTAGATCTTGACAGACTGGTTACTCCATCACAACGGTGACGGATATCCCGTCCGCCAAACTAGAAATCCCATTATATCCTGTGGGATTTATATTTGAACGGGCAGGTTACTCTGTCACAACAGTGGCGAATATCCCGTCTGCTGAAATCTAAATCAGGCCCGCAGTCTTGCTGGCTCAGGGCTGCAAAAGCAGTTGCTTTCCTGGTGAGCAACTTCTACAGTAGCACACTTTAAGAGTTTAACTATGAGAAGCTTGGTTATGTGCACCACCAAACCAGTTTTATAGCAACATATCCACCCACCCATTCAGACATTTGCACATATGAATTGGCCAGTTGAAACAATCTGATAAGCTTGTTGCAATACCGGCTTACTGCAGGGATTTGTCATACCTTTGGTTTGGTTTTGATTTAGCCACGTACTTGTTTAGTGTCGCTGAGATATTGCATTCTGCCTGGAGTCCATTTGATAATGGGGATATTGTCATACCTTTGATTGGTTTGGTTTTTGATTCAGCCACGTATCTGTTTAATGTTGCCGAAATATTGAGTTCCGCACGGAGTCCTTTTGATAATAGGTAATATTGTGTAGGGTGGAATATCAGTACTAGGTTGGAAGTCGCAGTGAAATTCAGTAGAGGTGTAGGTGCTTGATGTTGTGCTGTGATATGCACTGTGATGTAGTAATCAGGCGAAGTTATTGCGTTAATGGCATTGAGTCAAGGCCCCTATCCAGACTTTGCATAGGCTGTCTCAGGGTAGAATAAGGAATGTGCCTTTGGTAGATTGATGCACTGAGCTGCACATGTTAATAGGGTATGCATATCCTAGCCTGGAAATAACTTGGGATTTGTGATGGGATTATGTGATGTCCGTGGGAAAGGAGTAGAGAGAGGAGCCTGTTGTTACAGGACTCGGAGGGTAGGGGAAGGCAAATATCTGGGTGACGCCATGTAGACTGCAGTGAGGGGGTCGAGATATTATTGAAGGGAGGGTTGAGTTGGTGCAACAACGGCGGGCTACACTGGTGGAATGTTTAGATGCATTTAAAGTAGAAAGACACCACTGTCTCGGTTGAATGGAGCTTGATCAAAGGGATGAGTCCCTGGGCGTAATGGTGACTGATGAGGATAAATGAGAAAAGGGTTTAAGTTGGGGGAGAGCTTTTACAGACAAGATATACTGTGCATGCTGTCTAAACATTGCATTAATGTTTTTTTCGTTAATTCTGAGAGGACATTGGGCTTTCAGAAGGTGATTAGTATGATCAAACAACGTGCATTCAATGTTGCTGTTAGGAAAGTAACCCTATCCAACAGGTAGATCCCACTTCAGGGCGAGGGTGTACCGAACACACACAGATGGAGGCAGCCATGTCCATCCAGGACAAAGGCTGCCTGCAGAGGACCCACTTCCTTCTGTTCCCTTGCACAGTGTCCCTCTGCACACCACAGTTCCTTATTCTACTGTGCTGTGAGACATGCACACACAACATACAGCACCTCACATGCCCACCTACAAATTTCCCACAGTAGGTAAGCAACCTCCGTTATGGTGCACTGGTTGGACCTTTCCTGTTGAGAACTGTTAGCCAATTTGCCCACAATGTTACAGGTAAAAAGGTTTGTACTCCTGCACTAGAATCCCACTAATCATGCTGTCACCAGTACCTGGAATGAGGTGGGAGTAGCCCTCACCACTCAGAATAGGGGCATGTTTTGGGTGCCCCCGTCACCCCCTAACCCTCCTCTCCATCCACAATGTCAGCAGAGCCTAGCTGTACTGTTGAACTGCAGATTAAAAATGTGGAGTACCTCTAGAAGACTCGTAGATTATCAAGTGAGAAAATTATCAAGCATTCGAAAAAAAATTGAGTATGCCCAGATGCATTACAGCCTTTCCAAGCACATGCACTGGACTTTTTGTTCAGGCTGCCTGTTTCAAACTTTACTTACATAAGAAGTTGGTTGCATGTGTTTCTGTTTTGTGTCTGTGTGCAATTGTTTACTTTAATAAGTGTTTTAAACATAAAAAATAAGGAAAGCACCACACTCTGTCTCCACGTCAGCGCTGCCTCCCTGATCTTTGCTCCGAAGCTTGCTCTGTCAACTGTGCCAGACCCTTCATCGAATATGTAATCAGCCTTTTTCTTTCTTGCAGATTTCTGCTCCTCAGGAGAGGTTGTACTCCACTTGGATTGGGTAAACACTGTTTTTTTTTTTCTCCCTTTTTGTTTTTTTATTCACTGGCACCTGAGGGGGAAACTGCATCGCACTGTGCACTCACCTCAGCAGTGGTGATTTTTACCTCTGTTCTGGCACTTTTACTCCCATAGTGATCCCTCTTACTCATGAACACTGGCTTGGCCCTCAAATGTGCACTCTAACGCTGTTATGACACCTTTGACTAAAGCACTTACTACCCCTTCAGCAGTGACTCCTGCCTTCTCTGCCCGACCTACCCCAGCTTTGGTGAATTTGAGCTATTTCTTGTACCTCTGCAGTGTTGCCTGTCACTGTCATCTCCCAGCTCTGAAACACAGCTGCCCTACCTGCTCTTGTGCCCTGAACTCCTTTCTGCTCCTTTTTTCCCACAGGGGCTCCATCCTGGCCTCACTGGACACATTTAAGAAGATGTGGGTGTCAAAGAAAGAATATGAAGAAGACGGCGCACGTGCCATCCACCGGAAGACCTTTTAAAAGTTAGGCCCTCCACGCTGGAACTAGCCCCATTCATACTGGGGCTCGCTCCCTTCACTCTGGGACATGCCCACACTGTAGTACTATCCTACAGTTGTTGTCATTGGCAAGCTTAAATGGTAATGATTGGCAGCTGCAAGCACTTACCTTCTATGCTCTCTCCCTTCGTCTTCTGTAAGACAGCCCAGAATTTCTTGCATGTCTTAAGCAGTGCCCCAAGTAGATGCTGTCTGCCTCTTAGACAACACCTACCTGTGAAGTGCATTTCCTCACTAGTTGCAGTATTCAACCCAGTTGTGGCAATGGCCTGGGCTTCCAGACATACTACAAACTAGTACAGCCAGAGTTTTATTGATTCAGTGAGGCAGAATGAGGGAATGGTGTGGACAAAATCCATATTTATTCTGCACCTCTAGCACTAGAGTTTGCCATTCCTTTTTCCTTTGTGGGCTTCTTCACTGCCCCCCCCCCCCACCCTCTCAATATAGAAACTTTCCCCCTTTTTTCATTTTTTAGTGCTGTCTCATCTTGTCTCTGTCCCTTTTCATCTATTACTGCCATCCGATAATTCTCTTATCACATTCTATTGCTAGTTTTTGTTAATGCTGTCTCTGTTGCTTCGTTATTACTTTCTTCTTACTGTTACCACCTTTGATTTTCCTCTGTTACCATTGTCTGACCTTTCTGTTATGTTTAATTTTCCATTATAACTTCTTTCATCATCCCCCTCCCTCAATGTTCTAGTTCTCTCAGCACATGTTCCTTGCTTTGCCACAGCTCTTTTTTCCTCTCGCCTATGTCCCTCCCCATCACTTTTTTTACTTCTGTGTCACAATTTCTGTGTTGTCTTTATTTTTCCCTTTCTGTTTGCACTTATTACTGCCCCCGACTGTGTCTCTGATATTCCTAGTACAAGTACCTCTTATGCTTGGCTCCTGCACATTCTCAATGTGTGCCAATGTTGTGACATCTTGGATAGGGACAAACACTACCTTTGGAGTTTAAAAACCTAACGGGCCATCCGGTATAAGCTGCTCACTCTGTTTTACAATTTTCAATCGGCTCCTTTCGCTACCATGCAAGGACAGATACTTGTGCAGCATCTTCGTTTTTGCTCCATCAGCCTTAGAGGCCAGGTCCTGTTGTGTTTTTTCATGTAGGGTTACTGACCATTGTAATGCCTCTGGCAACGACTGATGGTGGTGGCAGTCCACCATCTCTTGTCGGTGCTTGTTTCACAGATGGCATTTCCTAGATACATATAGAGTAGCAAATGAGACACTTTTAAAGATACACAGAGTCATTGTAGTGGACTCGAATTTGGCATTCAAGAGGCCTGTTGGAGGGCTAATGAGAAGGGCTGACTACTAGTGCCAACTAAGACCAGCTGTGCCAGTCAGAGAGGTGACATTGTCCTGGGGGCGAGAGGGATTTATCTATAATGAAGAGCTACTCCAGCACCTTCAAGCTCATGGACTTCTGCTAGATCTCAGTAATCATTTTGTTCATGAATTCTAGACATGAGGAGGTCCTCATTGGTCATGCCTGGTATCTTCTGATCCTTAATCTTCATTTTTCCAACCTACTCCTCTTCTACAGGAAGGATAGCACTGCTGAACATATTTTTGTGATGGTGATGGGGAGCTGGAAGCTTGGCATCTTGTGCTTCTCTCTACAAGGTCTCTTTTGGTTTTCCAGTATCGCCAAGAGCTGAATTTCTGTAGGCAGCTCAACTCTTCCCTGCAACCTTCTGAGACATTTCAGTGCGCCTTGCCCGCCTTGGCAGTTAATATAGAACATGGTTTTATCCTTTCTAGAGGACCTGAGAGACCATGTTTAATTTCCATGCTCACCGCAGTAGTAGTAAATAGTACTTTTGAGGATCCTGCTGTTAACAGCCTCTTGTAACTGAGCTGCTCCATGGGAAAGACTGGTCAAAGTGCTTCATATCTCCCTAATCATATGATAAGTCTTTTTTGGTGAACCCACAAGATATTCTTCTCAGAGGTGATGTGTTCCAGACTTTTAGCTCTCCTATCACAATCACAACTCATTCCTAAGAGTTTCTAAAAACAGTGTGGCTTACCATCTTGGCCCATCTTTGATCACCACGGATATTTGTAGTGTGGGCTGCAAAATACCCACTGTTAAAATGGTAATAGCAGCATGATGGAGCTCAATACCTTTTGTTTGGCTTTGCAGAAAAGGTTTTATCCACCCACTCAGCTGACTGGCAATAGAATTTTGAGAGCTGGCCTTACCTACCCTCTCCATTCTCACTGTCAGTCTTAAGGGAAAATGTGCAGTCAGGTGTAGCAGAATCCTCCATGCCCCATATGACTAGGAAATTAACACTATTGTCTCCTTGGGAATCTTTTGCTTTAGGGGGCTTCCCTTCGGTTGACCACTTAAAAGATTTAAATGCTAAGCCTCTGTTTCCTGGTAGTGCTTGGTACCCTGGTGATTGTCATCTTCATCTGTTGTTCAGAGATGTTCATAGTTATGTGTTCTCTTCCATTGAGCCACTGTTGTACAAAGATTGCAGCACATAGGAGCCTCCATCTTTCTTTAGAAAGTCACAGTCTGTTTCTGTCAAACCTGGTTGCCAGATTCCAGTCACTGACCTCCTGTCGAATCTATATCTGCTCCTCTAGGAAAGTAAAGATATTCTCCCTCTTTTTTAAGGAGCACATCTTTTAAATGATCTAGGTATTATTTTGCAACATTTAAAAAAAAAAATGTCCCCACAAACAGATATCTTTTGTCGTAGTCCCCATCTATGCTGGTCAAGTGTTTGGATCCATATACTCGTTTGTCACAGATAGTGTTTTCCTTTCAGTCCACATATCCTTGTTCCTAGGGCGGGTGCAGATTTACCCTCATAGCCGGTGCATTTTTCCCTGTCTTGTTTTCTAGGCTTCACACCAGTATAGGACTATGAAATGATTGCATATTCTAGATGTGGGACACGCTGTGTTTTACAGCAAATGCAATCAGTAGTTCTGCAGCCCTCTTAGACACTTTCTTTTCAGGAAGCCTGAGCAATGTATCGGGCAGACCAGCTTCTAAAGTTTGCCCTTGAAATGTCTTGCTGAGTACCTTGTTAACACATCCAAAGACATCTACTTTTCTGATGGTATAGGGGATGGATGAACAACCACACCGTAAAAGCAATTTGAAGAGGTGTACAACATTTCTGAAATTTTTAGAGCAGACACATAGGCTGCTCCTCATGATTTCTACTACTGCCCATGGCAATTAGAGCTTGGGTACTCTGTTAGGTCAGTCAGTCATTCTTTACCAACTTGCTGCTTGATGCATGTGGTCTCTGCTTGGTGATATATTCATACAAGATGGCACTGATGGGAAGCTGGTGTAACTCCGAACAAACTGATATTCTTCTACTAATTCCTGTTCTTCTAGTCACCAGTCTCTGCCTCTCAGGTCACTTCTAGGTTAGTTTTTGATGCATAAAATGTAAAGGGGATACGGTTTATTAAATAGCAACACACGATTCCTACACATTGGTCGCTGGAAGCCTATAGAATGAATGTAGTTGAGTTATTACAACTGTGTAACTATTCATTCGCTCTGTGTAGGCTCTTTCTCTCCCTTTCTCCCTTTGTGTTAACCTACACCTCCCGTCAAACAGTATGGCCTTTTTGGAGAGTATTTACCCCAGATGTAGATAATAGTAATTGTGTGTGATAGCTTTTTCTCTAGCTAGGTTGATGTGTTCCCCCTTTGATCTGTTAGTAAATTGGACAGCATACGGGATAGATGAAATATACTTTGTTTTCCTTTTAACAAGCTCCTGTGTATTTGTCTTTTTGCAAATGTTTGAAGTGTCATGGTTTCACCATATGCATGACCCATAACTACTACTTTTCCACAATATCCTCCTTTGCCACACTGATGCTGCCAATTTCAGACTATTATTCATCTTGATTTGAAATTTAAAAAATCACCCCAAGTTGAAGACAACGTATTGGAGTACTATAGTGGGGAGTGGGATGGGAATCTCAATCCCTGGGCAGTCCTATATTTAAAACCAGTGACCTACCGCAGTACACTAAAAGGAATCCGGACAGCCCCTTTTACTGAAATGTATAATAATTTAAGACGTTTTATTTGTATTTTCTTTTGTAAATTCATTATAATAAATCTAAATTACTGAAGCTGCGTGTGACTGTATCTCTTTAATGACTAAGTGGAAGATAATTACTTGTACTGCCAAGAAGAGGGTAGCAACATAATGGTCAACTTTTATTGGTTTCTAAGGAATATTTTTAAGCCTGGAAATATTATTTAAACATTTAGAAGTTTAATATATTTGTGGTTGAAGTGATGTGTGCAGTTAAATAGCAAGAGGACATTGGCATTAGACACAAATAGACCTTTAATATTTAACTTGTTAAACTAGAATACTGCGGGCTCCTTTAAACTTCATGCTGTTGATCCACCGCTTTACATGTTGGTGTATTGAAGGCAATACACTCTGATGCTGCTTTGTCTCCCATGGTTAGCGTCATTTTTAAGATCGTTATCTTGCTAAAATTACAGCTGCAAAATACTTATGAAAATGTGCATTCCTAATATGAACAGGGTCGTTTATGGTAAGAGCTCTCCCAGAGCCATTTGCGATGCTTTCTAGGGTCCCATGCACTGTTTGTTTGTTGATTTCAGCATCCGAAACCAGTAGTAGGGCAAAGATCAGGGTGTGATGGAAGAGGCTCTTTTTAAAGCTAGTCTTAGAAGTGTTGGTGGTGCTTAAAGAGTTGCAGATTATTCCAACAGCCAAGAGGGTAGAGATTGTTCAATCCTCTGAGAGGTTGTGCAAGATATGCTAGTAATCAGTTGGGTCAATTACTAGACTTGATGCATTTTCTGAGTCTAGTCAAGGTTTTCTTTGAATTACTAGTTTTTAAGGGTCTTGTTTAACAGATTCCTTCAAGTCGTTAGTGTTCAGTTCCCTTTGGAAGTTGTAATGTCTCACGGCTGGGCTTAATTTGTTCCAAGCTTTCAGGCATCAAAATACAGTTTAAGCACCTGCACTATTTGTACCCTCCTTATTCTGTTATCCGATCCTGACCTCGGGTACTGGCTTTTAGTGTTGAATTTGCAAGGTTACTAATTTTGAATCATTCATCCAGTAAGTTCTTCAGGTCATGCAAAGTATATTTAAAGTGAAACGTTCCATTGGTATCTTATGTAATGTCTATGGACTGGTGTAATATGCTCTACTGTGTTCATGCTGTGACAGATCTTGCTGTCCTACCTATTGTGTTTTTCTTTTGTGCAATTTTACCAATGTTTTCTAAAGACCTGGGCCCAGGCTATTACATTAGCCTATTACTAAAGGGCAGACCAATTTTAATTTGTAGTTAAAGCTAAATATTAATTTGACTTTGAGCTTAGATGAAGGTATGCCCTCTTAGTCATAACTTTCACTTTAGAGTAAACAGCACTACTGGGTCAAAGATAACTCTCGAGTTATTTACCTTATTTTGTATGTTGACATTGGTGTTTCGTCCCTGCTTTCACTTTAGAGTGAACAACACTGCTTGGTCAAAGGTAGCTCTTGTGTTCTTTGTTAATTTAGGTGTTAGAATTAGTATATTGCTCAACAACCTAGACCACTAGTATTTTTGTTGGTTTGGGACAGTCTTGAATAAAGACTGAGTTGTCCCCAAAATGAGTGAGAACTGTGCTCAAGAGAACAAAAATGCAGTGGATCCATTAAAGGTAATATGAGTTAGTGGTGTGCTGGGTCTACCTAAAAATGGCAACACCCAATGAGCCTGTATTTAGGAGAAGTGTGAGGTGTGAGAAAGTGCCCTCTTTCTTGCATGGTATGCCCCCACTTTTTTGCTGAATTGCTGATGTACTTTGACTGAGTGTGCCCTGGGCTCCTGCCAATCAGGTGCCCAGGGCCTGTGTTCCTTCCCTAAAACTGCATTGAAGCCTAAACCCATTTGGCATCTCTGGCCACATGTCAGCCCCTGGTAAATGGTACCATAGGTACCCAGGGTACTGTGACCAGAGAAGGCCTCTAAAGGCTGCAGCACTTATTGTGCCACCCTTAGAGGCCCTGTACCCTGACACACACACACTGACTTTGCAGGCTGAGTGTCTTGGTGCAGAACAAAACCGAGTCGACGTGGCACACATCCCTGTGTGCCATGCCCACAAACGCACTGCCCTGGCATACCTCAGTCACCCCTCTAGCTGGGTGCACTATGCCAGTGGTGAGGGTACAGGTGCATGAGCCCTGTACCCCTACAGTACCCAGGTCCATTCCTGGGCACTGTAAGTGCAGTGCTGCCATTAAGAGTATATGGTGCTGGGAGGTCGTCATCACGAACTCCACAGCACCATGATGGCTACACTGAAGACTGAGAAGTTTGGTATCAAACTTCTCCGCACATTAAACCCACACTGATGCCAGTGTGGGATTTAATGTAAGATGCACGACAGAGGGCCACTTAGAGTTGCCCCCTGAACCTAACCCACAATCTACGTCTTGCCTGAGAGGCTGCCTAGGCTGCCACCCAGCAGACATGTTGCTGGACCCCTGGATAGAGAGCCATCCGCTCTCCTGGGCCTGCAACAATGCACGTCCTGGGCGAGGTGCTAGGTCTCCTCCCCCAGGATTGGCAGGGGGAAGCTTCAAAGGCATGCCGCCTTTGTGAGCCTCCCCAGACCACTTGCTGTACCCAGCAACTGGTCCCCACCGGTTCTAGCCCCAAGACTGGCGGGAAACCCCAAGTGAGGAAAGTGGGTGTGCCAGCCTCTGCCAACCCCACCCCTCAGGTGGGGGAGGCGAGGTGAAGCACATCTCCGGGCTCTCGCCATCTTGAAGATGGGGAGCCCTGCCCAATCAGGACTTGGCTCCTGCCCCCTCCCACTGGAGAGTGGCAGGATAGGGGGTGTACCCACCCCAGGGAAGGGATCCATTGGTCCCTGCCCTTTACCTACCTGTAACGCCCCTAAATTTAGTATTTAGGGGCACCCTGAACCTTCCTTCCTCAGATCCCGAATCCGAAACAAGCAAGAAGAACAAGAAGAAAGAAGACCTGCCGTGCAGCTGCTAACAAGAGTAAGACACCAACTGACTTGGCCCCAGCCCTACAGGCCGGTCGACCCTCGAACCTGCTCCTGCTAAACCCCGGCGTCTCCAGTGGTCAGCAACCTCGAAAACCCCGGAGGACCTGACTGCCTTGTGACTCTAAAAGACTGGGACTCCCACGAGCAGTGGTTCTGCTCAAAGCAATTAACAAACCCCTGGTGCCAGCCAGGAACCGCGACTCCTGCACACTCTGCACCCGCCTGGCCTGTGCCTGAGTGGACAAAGACCACGAGGACGTCCCCCCGGCGACTGTGACAAAGAATCCATCACCCAAGGACCCTCCTCGACGCTCCTGACGACGCCTGCAGCCTCAGAACCAGGGACCCCTCCAACCGCGACCAGCAGAGGGTAAGATTTCCCTACGCGAAAAGACACCCCTGCACCCGGCGCCCTGCGGCCCCCTGTGCCCAACTCCGGGGTGCCTACCTAACCTACAGCTTCCCAACTTACCTCTCGAAGTGGTGGTCGCACCTGAAGAATCTCCGTCCCCGAGCTTGCAGCCTTTGTTCATCTGGTAACTTCTCCATTGAGCGCCTGACGGCTCAAAAGCCCCCTGCACCCAGCCGCTAGAGTGCCCCTGGGAGTGCAACACCTATCCTATTCTACTTCCCCACTTGCCCTGTGTAAGTGACCAGGAGCCCAGCTCCCACAGCCGCGTGGCCTGCCCGCTAGCAGCCACCAACCAAGGGCCCCCTGCCCGCCATAGGCTAACATTGGGCCTAACTCACTCTGCACCCGGCCGCCCCTGTGCCGCTGAGGGTGTACCAACTGTACCTACCTGACCCTGGGAGACTCCTGAGTCTATGCCCAGAACCTTAACTCTGCCAGTCGAGTACTTACCTGAAAGCCGATAACCTACGTTTTCTCCATAGGGTAACATTGACTGGTTTACACTGAAATTTCTTCTAAGTGTCGAGTTTTGAAACTTTAAAATATTCACTAAAAATCGTCCGATAAACGAAATTACTCACCTGTTATCAGGAGAGATCCCAGTGCTGGATCTTGGTGCCCAGCACTGACCCTGAAAAGCAATTACAACTGTACTTACCGATAACTTGATTTTCCTCCATTAAATAACATTGCCTGGTTTTCTCCAGAAATTCTTCTAAGTGTCGATTTTTGAAACAAACAAATATTCCTTAAAAATCGCCTGTGTAACAAAAACGATTTCTTCCAACTGTTTACAGGAAATGCACCAGGGCTGAATCCAGGATCCAGCCCTGAGTAAGAAAATCATACGCAAAGTAATTGATATTGCATTTACTTAAAATTCCCCATTGAGCTCAATGTTATAATTGTGTTTGAATTGTGTTGCCTATTGCAACAACTGTAGCTATTGCATTAAAAAGTCTATTGTGTATTGAAAGTATATAACTAAAGCATCTCATTCTGAGAAAGTATTTTTATACCTACTTGTGGTTCTAAAATAAAACAATATATTTTTATATACAAAACAATTGGCCTAGAGTTCAGTTCTTGAGTGTGTGAGACCATTTGCTGACTGAGTGTGTACAACAAATGCTTTATACTGTCCTCTGATACTGCCTTACTGCTCGACCAAGCTACCACTTTAGAGAGTAAGGTTATATCTAACTTTAGCCTCTGCCAAACCTCTGGGGACTGTGGACTCTGTGCACACTGAACCTTACTTTGGTTCAGTATATACAGAGCCACTTTCTTACATGAGGTGATTGGGGGTTGCCAAAATAAGGACTGAGAAAATGGGACCTCCAAATTCCCCAGATCTGTCAATGATAAGACAGATCATTTCCTGTAAATTGATCATGTCCCAAAACACAACTCTGCTGTTTTAGTGCCCTTCTTAAAATCAGTGAAACCCTCATAGTTGAAGTAGAAGAACTGGATGACCAAAGAACATCAGACAACAAAAATAAGTCCTACAAATCTCCAGGAACTGAAATCCAAGTTTTAAAGGCCATCATTGGGTGCCAACTTCCTTGGACCGCTTTATGATGTATGAAGAGTCTTTGCATGCAGAGCAAATGTTCCTCTTACACAGATGACTGTTTTTGCTGTTCATTTTTTATATGCATTTTGCAGAAACCTAACCACTTGGGTAGCATTGCATTTTTTATATATTAGAACTATTTATATATGATGTAGAATCAATATGAACCAAATAGAATTAGTTACAATTACCTACAATTCAGTATTCGAACTAGAGGAAGAGGAGCTAACAGTTTAGGAATTGTGATTTAAACGACAGGCTTTCATGAACAACATAATGGAGAAACCAGTGAATAGAGCTTAAACTAGAGAGTACGGATAAAGGGAATGTAGCAGACGCACAGCTGCATTATCCAGATGACTTTTGTCATGTTATCCCACTAAAACAGGACTCTCAGATTTCTTGTTACCCCCTAATTTTGTAGTCATACATTTCATGTACCCAAAAAGGAAACTACAGTGTCTCACCCTCCTACAGAGTTGCTCTCTTGTAAAGTGGAGGTGTTAGAAGTCAGACAAGTCTGTTAGCAAATCTTTCATCTGCAGATAGTATAGCAGCGCCCCACTCTAAACACCATAATCAGTATTTGGGTTTCTATAATAAACTACTATTTATTTTGTGCTATTGCTCTTCAAGTAATATAAGAATGATCACCATAATGGACAAGTCGGCATATAAAAATGGAATTGGAGTGAAAGCTAGATACTCTAATCATTGAATCTAGAATCCTGTCTGTTACATTTAGCTGACTTAGCTAGCAGCCTGATATTTTAGTTCAAATCATTTATAATATTTGCTGAATTATGTAAAGCCCCCATGTACCTTTTAAATGTCTCAAGACGTTTTATTGGAGCCCCTTCTGAACATCTTCATCGGTGACCGATCCACCTGCTAGCCCTGCCCGAGTTGCTCTTTTATGCGGTTTACTTGCTTTAAAGCTTATGGAGCAAGGAGGGCTCTTCAAACTCCGATCCTGTATTTGCTACGTGGGACAGAAGTTAATGTTTTTGTTACTGTTTTAGAAAGTGCATGGAATCTTCTATGTTGTATGTTTTAGTTTCTCCAGTGCAAAGCTTGCACAGGGTCAGCCTGCTTGCAGATCTCCAGCAACCACGAAACACTGCAGAGAAGCGAAAATCCTTCCGTGGTTTTGCAATGTGAGAAATCTGTGACAGTTTAGCAGAAACATTTATTGTTAGCCTGTAGAAAGACGCAACGAGGCCCGCGTTAATACATGTCAAGCACTCAGATCTCTTCAGTCAAACCACGACCATGTAAACTGCATCAAAGCAAATCTCACATTATCAATGCATATGGAAATCATACCGGTCTTTGCAAATTTATAGTCCTGACAATGATGTCCCCTTTTTCTATGCATCTTAATCTGCAACGAGGTTATTTTTCATTAATCTGTGTGTAATGTAAGTGTGAAAAACGTAAACCTTAAAGACTTCCATTCATTCGACATTTGGAGTATTAAGTATAATACCAATCATTTCTTGTCGGTGTTATTGATCTGTGAAACATTGAGCGCTGATTTGTGTTATGTATGCAAGCTTGCATATCTTCTTTATTTAGGAACAGTCCAACAGAATGCTTGAGTTCTAGTTCCTGTCTCCATTCCATGTTTAGTTTCGGTATTTTTTCTCAGGAACATAGTTCATGCTCAACATTGGGTCAGAATCGAAACCCATTCTTTTTTATCATATCTTTGATTCACATTTCAACTCCCATTCGCTCTGTTGAGTTTGGAAAATTGCTTTGCTTCTTCATATTCTTGGAAACAGCCCGATTAAAATCATTCCGCCCACCAAAAATATTGGAGCAAGTTGAGAAAAAATACTGGATCTAAAATATCCTAAAGCTCAAACAACTGATTCTAGGTTGTAATGCAATGCATTCAGTAAACGTTTACTAGCTGACTTTGAATGTGAAATTGTCCCTGATGTATTAGAAGCATATAAAATAGAATCTAATGTTTCATTGAATACAGGAGGGTGGGGCACTTTTATTAATTGATTATTGTCAAGGTTTGTGCGTGAGACCGTATTAATGTTTGGACAGCAAAGCAACACAGCTGGCTTTTGTGTTCATGGTTGTAATTCATATCCACATCATTCAGTCTGTGCATTTACAGTTACTAAACAAATTAACCTTGCTCTTAAAAATACTGCTTGTTTTTGCAAATCAGAATAGATATGTCCCATTCTTCAAAACGATACATGCTTCAGAAATGGCTTCTTTTGGTGACAGACATAGACTCTGGCACAGTTACATTTTGTCCTCATACCAAGACAGCTGTTGCAATCCCAAGTGACACCGTAGAACTAACCTCACACCTGATGCACTGACAGCGGCACAGCCGAACCAGTTGAATTAAATTCTGAGTTTGTTCTAGTATTACTTACGAATGAATTTCCTAGAAGGCTAGTGCACTCAGCTGTGCTTAAATATTATGGTGGTTATCTAGCAAACAACATAAACGGAATTTACCAATGTTCAGCTATCATATCGTAATGCATTTCTTGCTATCAAACGTACGAAGTGGATGAGCTACATATTGCTACGCTTTTCAAATAGTGAAATGGGATATTTCAAATTTTTGGTCTGAGATTTTATTATACATTTAATCTCCCATACTTATTCGTTATCTAGAATTAATCCCATAAAGTTAAAAAATGATTTTGTCGTTGATGTAGAATATGATGATTTTTGCATTTCTGCTAGTGTTCTCAAATACTTCTTAAATCCGTGTGTTTGTTGTGGACTGTTTAGAAAAACATTTGGATTAATATTTTCATTTAAAGATTCAGTGTGGGTGTGTGATTGAGCCAGTGAAAAATCTTAAAACACATTTGATCAATCTTCCCGGCTTGGTAAATTGTAACCGTACCTAAGATGCACAGTTGCCTGGTGGTCTTGAAACTAATCTAACAAATTCCTTATGACATTTTATTTCATGTAAATTTTAAATGCGAGTTCCTTTTCACACATTAGTTGCTATGTGAAATGTACCATTTGTTGCAGTGCATTTATTTCTTAACTGCCTAACACCCTACCGCTCTTTCAGTTAGCACAATTTAAACGATTTTGTGTATCGTTGGCACTATTAAATCCCTGCTCGCAAATCCAGTATGTTATCTGTTAGATGGCATAATTTAAAACTGAAAATCTCTTGGATAATAAAATGCTGTAAATCAGCTCCTTAGATATGCCAAACTTGAATTCCCCAAAATACCTTCAAAGGAAAAGTTGCGGTCGAGGGCACAAAACCCTTTTCAAAATATCCCTTTAAAAATGAAGGTGCATATTTTATTTTAACTGAATTGGTCTTGCATCTTCTATCTTCTCTCGTTTACTCTCCTTGCAGTCCATTTGTTTCTGTTCTATGGCAACATTCGAGGTAGTTATGAACTATGTTACCGCGATGCACTCCTGATTTTTACGCCGTTGTACCTTTTCAAAGTCAGTTTCACAGTGTGCGTCCCAGTCAGTGGCGCCGTGTCTGAATGAGCGCTATGAAATTCGACAGAAAAAAGTTTGTCAGGTGCTGAAAAACCACTCCCTGGCTGCCAGTCGCACTTAACTTAAAAACAAGACTGTTTTTTTAACAAATCATATCCGAGTGTTCTTCGATGTATTTCCAATAATTACGAGCTTTTAATCCTGTATTACCAATTTCTTTATTGGCTGTAATGTTCATTATTATTCTGTATCCTTCATGATTTACGATATTCAGCAGTTTCCACTGTAATCAATCCAAGAATTCTGCCCAATGCATTTCGGGTCATCTATGACCCTTCGTCAGGTGCCTTCAGATTACAGAATCTAAAACATAATTGAAACCATGGTCAGCTCAATCTAGTCCTTAATAAAATAAAACTAACCTAATCACCCGGTTGTATACAAACCGAAATTGCTGTGTGTTTTTAACCAAAACATAGTGTTCATGCTATAACACGCATTTAGAAACCAAAGAATTATCCATGCACACGCCAAAGAAAAGTGCTCTTCGTACCTAAAGAACTAAAGATATGACGTGGGTTCTGGTATTTTGATTACAGAAATAAATGCATGGATCAGATCAGTATTTTTATATGACTTTAAAATAGGGAAATTAGGCTTCAAATTCTAGTGTGCTATCCCAACTCTGAACAGAGCAGTGTTCTCATTGCAAGTAAGGAAACACCACCGTAGTAGCATTTGAAATGTGTCTGCATAGTGACTATAACATTACATGTCTTTGTAGCTACATGTGTTCATATATGAATCTGCAGCATATGAGCAAGCATAGGACTGTAGTTGGTGAAATTCTTGGCAATGTCTTCATCCTGTTCACTGGCAAACTGTCCTGGTGAGACAATCTCATCTAGACTGCTGTGAAAGATATCTCACACCTGTACGGTCTCTGCTAGTCCCAATATTTGGTACACCAACGCCTCCCAATGGATATCTTGCAGTGAAATGGCTGTCGGGTTGACAGCAGGCACCTTGTATATCTCTGAAGCACATATTCTTTGTCTAATTGTATTGTAACTGGACTAAACATCTAGTCAGGATTCTCCGTGCACCCTTTGGATGAGAAACACCACCATTGTACTCCAGATTACAAAAACAATCCATATTACAAATCCAATCATCTTAATTTCCCAATATGCAAGTTCATGGGGATCTACTGTAGGTATTCATTTAAACGCCTGACCGTAACTCCTCTAGTTTGCCAATTTAGACTCTGACACACAGCAAATTCAAATCTATGATTGAAGGTTTGCGTATCAATCAACTCTTCACCATGTAGCTGTGCTATGAAAGATCTTTCACACTCAGTTGAATCCGAATATGACGGAGTTATGCTGAATGGATTATTACATTAGTTGAATTTTTAATGTCAAGTGTTTCTGGCTCAGAAGTGATTGGTGGTGCTGACGGCACTACATCAGCAGCATGCTCTTTCACTTTCAACCACCACAGTGCTTACTCGGTTGCGCTTTATTAGGAGAATTTCGTGGCTGTGGCGCTGTCTGAGTGTCAGCAGCACTGGATGA
This sequence comes from Calotriton arnoldi, assembly GCA_963921515.1. Classification (NCBI taxonomy): domain Eukaryota; kingdom Metazoa; phylum Chordata; class Amphibia; order Caudata; family Salamandridae; genus Calotriton; species Calotriton arnoldi. The sequence goes on along the minus strand of CAWUFW010001824.1, from coordinate 247,816 downwards.
CTTTGAAGACTGGACCACATGCTACGTCTTGACTGAATGAATTGACGCTTGGCTTTATTTCAATATTTTCAATAGCAAAATTACAGTTCTGGTATCTTTCAAGTTTATGACTAGAAAGGTTTTCTGTAGACTGGTCAAATTCCTCTCTTTCAGCATACCGCTTGGTCATGTGACCAGCAAGCCAATGACAGTAGCCTGCACTTCACACAAACTTAGTTGGATTTGATGAAACCCTGTAACAGACCAAGGCACAGTAGATCATGAGGGCTTTCATCCCCTGAAAGTTTTGGCATGTCCATCTCATGCAAAAAATACTTTGAACGATTAAGTATTTACATGCCACAGCAAATTATTCAAAGCCCTTTGTGCTCAATAAAGGTAATTTAGCCAGGGTGCACTATTTCTTGAAACCCTTCCATTTAAGATTTGTTTAAGCATGCTACTCCTTCTTTCTACCACACGGTTTGAGTTGGCACTCAAGGAATTAAAGAATTGTAGGATTACCCACTCTGGTAAAGAGCCTCCACTAACACCCTAGAAGTAAAAGCAGGTTCCCGATTCAATTGAAAGGTGCGTACTCCACCAGAAGCACAAGTCTTTTGCGAGCTATGGCTCGATGCTGAGGCCATTCCAATCTGAAGAGACTTCAGGGATCTACCACTATCGGTATTTAACAATTTTCATCTACTGGCTTGAATGGACCAATATGATGGATGTAAACTGTATTGTTTAGCTGCTTTGGTGAGATGCATTTGAGGCCACCAGGTTATTATTGTTGGTTTTATTAATTGGTTGTTGTGCCTTCTTGCGTTCCTCTCATTTGTTACGTCTCACTGGTCCTTTCCCAGTATTGTAACATTAGGGCAGCCATGATGACCAATTTCGTAGTTGTATTTCACCAGAAATCATGGAGGTGCGACTGTCTTATTCTGTGAATACAGCATCACTAAGGTCATTACTGGCTGGATTTTAGCGTGCGATCTCGATACAGTTGCTAATTTGCATGTCTGTGCCACAAGTTTTGCAGATTTATGAGACCAAATTGCCCTTTTAATGGATTCCCTACCTCTGATGTGCCAGCTTGTTCCTAGTACTGACCAATGGACGATGTATTTTGAAGGCAGCTATCCCTTCCTGTAGATGTTTGCCTATTATTGTTTTCCCCTCATGAGACGTACAATGTGATATTCACTTGCAATGAGTGTGGAACTGCGTGATGATAATCAAGAGTTTCATAAATATCCAAACTCTAATGTGGAAAGCCCTATAGTTTGGATTGCTGGCTTTCGTAACTGTTTCCAGAGTGTTGGTGATACTATAATCTACTTTCATCCCTGTCCTGTGGGTCGTTCTTCGATTGGAGCTGTTTGTACTGCAGTGAGTATCTTCTCTTCTGGAGCAAACTGCTCCTCTACAGCCGTATACAAATGATGTTTCTTTGCTATTCTTGCAGTCTGGCCATCATTTGTACATTATGTAAGTAAATCATGCAAGACTATTCTAATCAATACATGTAAAGTGCCACACATCTCCATGTACACAGAATTAATTGTGTAATTTTGTAACTCTCTGAGTATAGTTATGTTCTCCTTGCAGTCTTTCCTCATGAATGTAGGACTTAACAATTGAAAAGTTGATACCGTGTTTTACTATTTCTGCATAAAGTGGAAGGTTTGTGCAACCAAAATGTAGAAAATCTTTTAATGCCTATCATTTTTGGAGTGTGTTCTGTAGTTCAAGAGTTCCACACTTTTTCAAAAACGTTGATGCAAGTCTTTTCCCCTCACTGGGTAACTCCTGTCCTAAAAAAAAAAAAAGTAAAAATCCAAATATTACTTTTTGAAAATTAGTTTTGTAAACTTTTGAAACACTCCTGTCTACATGGTCCTGTACATAGCCATCAGTTATCTATATATGTAAACCACAGATGACACTATAGTCATAACTCTGTTTTAATTTGGTGATACTTACTGAGAAGATCCCTAGCTATTTTTATACCCTCATGGCAATCAAGTGAATATGCATTGTACCCCTCCAACTGAGTATGGCAGTTAAATGCTACGATTCAAGAGCAGTACTCGAGTGAAAAATTCATTTGCCACATCTATGATGCTTTTATATTTTATTTTGCATATGCGCTGTCATTAACCCTGTACTATGAGCATTTTTAACAGCATGTATTTTATAATGTAGGTTGAGGTTCCAACTGTCTAAAATTAATCTCCAGTGTCCACTGGGATTTGAAAACGGAAAAATGAGGGTATTCCCAATAGCTGGGCATGGGTTGATTATTCTCTAATATTGCAAATCCTCTAGATTTCGTTTTAAATCCATGTTTGCCTCGATCTTCAAAATGAATCTGCAAGCTGAGCCCAGATGATCATTGAGGTATTCTTCTTAATATCCCCCTCAGTCTAGATTTGAGTTTTGTAAATTAAATCTGGTTCACATAAGTGAGTTTCTAGTGCACTATTCAGCGGCGGTTCCTCCACTAAGGCAGAGAAGCGTCGCCCACCTGCTCTGTGAGCAGTTTAAAAAGGAAAAATAAAATATTAACGCAATATTATTTTATTTTTCCGTACTGGCTTGGGTTCAGGGTTAGGCTAGCCTGGCCAGAGCAGCGGGAGGAGTGGTCGGCACTCTCTAAGTGTGCATGACTGTTTGGCCGGCCGTCTTGGGTTAGTCAAACCGTCATGCGCACTTAGCGTGTTCTCCACACGGCTGTATTGCACAGCCTGGGTGGAGAACATGCACAGCCTCCCGCTCCCTGTCTGAGCGCCGAACCACGGTGGTGACATCAGCATTGTGATTGGCTAGGGGAGCCTGTGTGCTTCCTGCTGCTAGGAGTCGAGGACCAAGAGGTGGCGGCAGGCCTGCAGGTAATTTTTTATTTTTCATCCTCCTCCCATTTTTATTGGGGTAGTTGTGGGTTGGTTCCCTGAAAGCCCATCCCCAAGCAGACATAAACTTGAGAGAGAATTTGTGACGGCTGCTTTTTTTCCGACCTTGTGGAGTAGCCTCTTACTTTTGGAATATGGCCAAAAGCGCTTCATTGCTCAATAGATTACTAAGAACGATTTCTCTTACAGTATCAATATTCCTTGTCAATTTCACAACACAATCTACCAACGGAGAACTCCATGCTCTTCCTGAAATTGAGGACCTCGGGTAACACCGCTATAAACAGAATATCATGCTTGGATAGTATACAGTGTTGTGAATACGCGGGACTATGATTCGTAGTCGTCATCCTGGACTTGCCTGAGGGTGAAGAAATGAGGGTACACTGCTTCAATATGATGGGTTTATCTAGTGAGCCAAAATGGAATCTCATTCTGCTTCTTGTGACAATGTCACATTATCGCATTAATAGCTAGTGGATTATTTGCTGGCGCTTGGACATGTGTAGGTGTCTGAACTGTGTCAGTCACCTCAGTGCCTCATTTTTGCAATACATATTGCTTATGCTGCAGATAACTCTGTTACCTCCACTAGTGTTTCTCTGGTTACATCTAATTGGTCCCTTTTAGATGATGTGTATATACAGCTAAAGCAGGGCAGTGTTTGTCGCAGCACTGTTAAGTATCCTAGACATACTGTCTGCATTACATGTGGCAAGCATTCCTAACATAAATTGATATCCTCTGTATATGTTAGGGGCACTTTAGTGTGACTATATAGATTATACTGTGTCTGAGGATCTATGAGTGTACTTAGTTAAAAGCACTGTTGGAGCCTCTATATCCATCCAAAAGTAAAATGATTCTGCTGTATACAGAGGGTCTGCTCCTACCACGAGTGTCACCTAGCCCCTTACTAATGGAATCTCCTTCCTGTTAAATGTGCAGTAAGGGCGGGACACCCATTCTCTAGTATTTCCACTACTCTCACCTCTTCCGCCATACAGAGACTCTGAAATTGCTACTAATGATGTGGGTACTATCCTTCAACTGTACAAACCTCTTCCTCATCTATATTTCTAACTGCAGATCAGATTCCTCACCTTTCGAATTTCCCTCAGACGCCAGACTGGATTTAGAAATCTCAAAAGCACTGCTCCTCTGCACCGGTAGTTGGCGCCCTGCGACTCCCTGTCGGCACTTTTCCGCTCACGCATAAAAATGAACTGAGCCGCATACAAGGCTACCCATGCTTGTGGGTATCACTTCTTTTCTTCTGGAGCTCCACTCCTTTCTTCGCACTGTGAAGAAAGTTTTCTTCAAAGCATTTTCCAATGTGCAAGGGATGTCACCCCCTAAAATGACAGGATTCAAACCTTGTATGGAATGTCTCACACACAGATGTCTGGGACAGATCCCTACAAGGTGTGCCTCTGGTGTTTAGGTTCTTCACATGACTTCAAGGCCCTCAACCTTCTTCATCCCAAAAACATCAAGGCCTCTTGAAAGTGTGAGGCAAATCTCTTTGTGGTGAAACACCAGATAACTCCAGGCTGGTCCCGCACCAGGTCGAAGACCAGGACCCGCTTCCGAAGTCATTCCCAAGGCAAAGCTTCCACGCAGTCGAAATCTCTGCCCCTTCCCAGCACTCCTGGCTGTTTAATGTGGTGCTTCAATCGCCCGTCCACACCGCATGCTTCCAACAAACTCAGCCACATGCACTCCTGGAATTGATCTCCCCGAGGACCGCTGGCCTTGCCGCAATAAGTTACGATCCGAACACACAGGACCAAGGCACCCTGTGATTTCTCTCAGCTTTAATCTCCTTACACGGATCATCCTGTACTTCCATTGTGCAGATCTAACCAGGAATTTCCTTGACCCTTTCGCCTTCGGGCTCAAATTCTCAATACCTTCTGGATCATTTCACCACTAGCCTGAATAAAGTAACCTTGTCCTGATGACGACCTGGAATTGAACAGGTCGAAACGCCGTCGACTATTCAGCGTATACTTGGCATCACTGTGGTCTACTTAAACAGCCCTAACGAAAAAATACTCTGTATATAATCCTTATTGTTTCGTTGACCACTATTACAACGTCTGTATATATTCCTTGCGCCGGTCACGCTATTCTTCACTCCTTTGTGTCACTGCACCGTTCACTATCACAAACCCGTTCAGTGCACAATTGTGTGTTTTGGTTACTTTTGCATAAACTGTATTGTAGTGCCGATATAACTTCTTGCAACAAAGAATTTACTTCCTATCAAATCCTTTTGTGGTCTCCTTCCTTCCCTTCCCTAAGGGATTGTTACTCTCCTTGTACTTGCCCCCATAAATGATTACCGGTTGAGACATTGTCTTTTGGTTACATACCTTCCCAGCACTGGGCACTGTTGATCTCCACAGAAGATGTGAGGGTATCGCTGTGCCTGCAGGTCTCACTCCAGTTCCACTGAGAAGCTGATTCCATCTCTGGTCCCAAAGCACCCCGATTTCCCAGGCCTATTGGCGACGTCACAATAGGTAGAAGCCTCTCGTGAAGCCATGCTGCACATCTTTGGCATGCTTCTGACTTACTCTGGTGCACCTTTGGGCACCAGAGCCTCGCAGGGACGTTCATTCTGATTACTGTCAGGGGTTCACCCTGGCAGCATCTAGGCCCCTTGATGTTGTTTCAGGTTCGTGGCCAGCGTTGGGACTGGCCCTAGCCCCTTGAACGTCGGCAGTGGCGCCACCAGCACCAGAAAAGTCCTGCAACCTATTGTGTCTAACTCTTAGTTGGTGACGTCTTGACCTCGTACACATCCAAATCTTGATATTCCGTAGCCTCTGCTGAACCGATCTTGACTCCAACACAATTCCCCTACCCCACAGTCACGCACAGACATTACACCATCCTTTTAGCTCAGACTCTGACCAGAGGTAGCCTTATGGAGATAACAATGGTGGGGATGGGGAAGTATTTTGGTCCATCCTATGATAATAACTGGTTATATGGAGCTACAGAATAGTCAGTAGACTGGACACCTCACCCAATACTGGGCTGCTTTTCCCCCAGGCCACCAACTGAGGAAAGCATTTTGCCACAGTAAGGGGGTTTCCTGAGGTCCTTGACCTTCACTTCACCTCTATAGAGGTAAAAATCTAACGGGCCAAGAACCAATCTGTTGTCCTTCAATTAACCCTTCACTGACACACTGATGGACACTTGGACTGAACCATGCTCTAGCCCCCAAGTTAGCTGACAGGGCGCCCTCCGCCATAAACCTGCTCCGAGACCCCTGGATTTTCTGACTCTGCACCCAATAACTTTAACGTGTGTTGGTCCAGGCATCCACCAGTAGAGTCAACCCTAAGGCCTTTCCTACCGTGCCCGCTTACAGAGAGTAAAAACAAGTGGGGACATTCGAAAAATGTTTGTTCTCACCCAGACTCACTTTGAGGTCAGTCAGCTCGAGCTTTTTATTAGGCTGCTACACTCACACTCTGTGGACACCCCTGGGTGTGATCTTGCAGTCCCCAAAGTCTTACCGGCTTCTCTAGCCCAAACTATTGAGGCGTCCTTCAACGAAGTCTGTACATGCGGGACACTGGGACAAGTTTGTGACTTGGTGCAGTGCCCATCAGTTAAACTAGTTGTTGGCAAAACTGTTGAATGGGTTTTGTTTGCTTTGTTTTTAGCCTGGCAAGGACATGCTCTGGGCACATATAGGTTACATGTCAGACCTTTCAGCCTTTTACGTTTGCTGGACAAAGCATCCTTATTCAAATCACCAGGTGTGATGCTTTTTCAAAAAGGTTTACAACACGTTTCCACCTAAGCTGTTACGTAATGCCATAGTGGGACTAGAATCTGGTTCTCATGTTTCTAATCTGTACCCGTTAACCAAGGGGTACAGATTAGAAATGCAGTAGACAAGCCCCAGTTGTCCATTGCGTCTACTCGCCCTTAAAACTCTCCCCCCCCCTCCCACCCTTCTTCCTGGTTGCGATAACATCAGCACGACTGGTGAATGAACTGCAGGCCCTTTCGGTCAAGCCTCCCTTCATCACCTTTTTAATCAGCCAAACTGGTGTTAAGGGCTCAAGCTGCATTCCTACCAAAGGTGGAGATGCCTTTTCATGTTGGACAAGCCATCTCTTTCGACCTTATTTGCTACACCTCATCCCTCGAAAGAGGAAGAGAGAATCAATTGTTTGGACTGCAAAAGGGCACTCAGCTTTCACATTGATCGTACCAAAGATTATCAGGTGGATGATCAGCTCTTTGAGGGATCTGGGGCGAAGAAGGGCAAAGCAGTGCTAAAACAGACCATCTCTTGATGGACAGTCCCCTGCATTAAGATGTGCTACACATTGGCAAAGGAGACTCCAGAAGGCCTAAGGGCTCACTCCACAAGGGCCAAGGCTGCTACCACTGCATTGGCATGCAGAGTGCCAGTTCTGAATATTTGTCAGAGAGCTGCATGTGCATCAATGCACATGTTCATGAAACACTACTGCTCAACAGTCGGGTCCAGTCCATTGAGATGGGTAGTTTGCCTGATCTGTCCTGCATGACATTTTCATTTGACCCATTCTACTGAACCATCACCTTGGGAAATGCTGCTTTGCTATCTGTCCTAAAGGTGAGGAATCTGTGGTTAGAAGTATCCATTAGAAGGGGGAGTGCTATAGTGTCTGGATCCAAGACGGCTGCACTAATGTGAGTCTCCTTGGGCCGGGCACAAAAATCCTGCAAAATCGTCATCCTACCACTGGCATCCACGTGGCAAAAATACCTACCTCAGCTGTGCTAGTGATCTACAAGTGCTGAGTGGGGGGAGGGCAGCAGCTCCTTGCTGGCTTTGGGGGTGGCGTATGAGCTGGCGCTGGTTGGGCCTGCCTGATTGGGAGAGGTGGGCCTGTGGCAAAGTGCCACTGTCTCAGATTGCAAGAAGAGAGCTGCAGGGGCGCTGAGCCCAACAGGTATTTGCAAGCCCTCATCGAGCTGAGGGAGCCCAATCTGGGCTGGTTACAATGGGCTAAGGTTTGTTCGTGCCTCCCAGCGACATGCTATTGGTGGGGGTGGGGGTGGGGGGGAGGGGTGCTGGGATGTGGCAGACTAGTGCTGGGAAGCATGCCTTAAGAATAACTCCTACAGGAGTCCCCTCCAATTCCACGCCTCACCCCCCCCCTGGTAATAGCCCTATACCCACCACAGGCCTGCCCATATGCCTGGTTGTGGCTCCACTATCATGGCCTGGCGGGTGGGACCCTCAGCTTGGAGGGGCAAGTCCCTCAGCGAGCTGCTGGGAGTGGCTGGATTGATGCTGCTTAAGCCACCTGGTGGGATTATCTGGCTGTCCCAGAACGGGTCTGTGCTGACGCAACGCAGCAAGCACCAAATAGCAGGGGCTGCTGAAATCGCAGCGCCCCGGAGACACGTGAGCCATTTCAAGCTACGAGAGGGCCCTTGAGAGGATAGTTGCTGTGGGTCGCTGTCTGCTCCTGCCGTTGGATTGAGGCCTGGAGGGTGGGGCTGTGGCGGGCAGTGCACCCTGAGGTTAGATCCTGCTGGAGTCCCCGATTGCCAATTTGAAACCGTACCTCCAGATAGCCGCACTCACTGCAGGACGAACCTCAGATCTGCGACTGACCATCGCAGACGGGCCTGGTAGATTCAGGGGGTGCAGATGGTGACAGTTAAAAGAATCTGGGGGAGTGGGGTGTTTGGGGCAGTCATGCCTGAGGCTACGGCGGAGCCCACTGCCCCTGTGAATGTGAACAAAGACTGACTTAAAAGGGGTCAGCTGACAACGATGAACACCAGACGTGCTCAGTTGGAGACTAGCGGGGGCCTGCTCGGGTGTGAAAAACAAAGCCCCCGGCCAATTCTCTGCACAACACAACAACCGCAATGGGGTGAACGGCCCATAGGCAGGTGAAACTGAGCTTTGAGGCCAATAAAGTGACAAGGATAATGTCAGCTGATAGGGTGGATGCACCATCCGAGATGGTCTAGATAGGCATTCAATCTCTCCTACTCCAAATGCAACAGAGTTTGACATCCATTGACAAACTCGACACCCTTACACAGAGTTGACACGATGGACTCTACATTGTCAAACAAGACAAAAGTATCACTGTCGCTGAATCCCGTATTTCCGCCATAGAAGACAATGCAATTGGCGCCACTGAGAAATTATTAAAAATGCAAAAGTTCATTGTTATCCAGGCCAAAAAAGAGGGCTTCGAGGATCGGTCCAGGCACAACAGCCTGCAGTTGGTGGGTCTCCCTGAATCCACGAACACTGGCAATATAGCCAATTTTGTTGAAGATCTCCTCAAGAGCATGTTTGGTGAAGAAGATTTTTATTCGCTCTTTGCTGTAGAGTGGGGCCATCGCTCGCTGGTGCAGAGGCCACCTCCTGACACTCCTCCACGACCCATTATAGCCTGCCTTTTCAACTTTCTGGATCGCGATACGGTCCTGCAGCTGGCTCAGGAGCGTCAGACTCTTGTCCATGGGGCACTATGATCTCCATATATCTGGACTTTACTCAAAGGGTGCAAGAGGCAAGGCGAGTCTTCCTACACGTCAAACGCAAGCTACGCCAAACAGGTATCCCATATGTAATGCTATATCCAGCACGTCTTAAGGTTACCTATGAAAACAAACCATATATTTTCTCTGACTCCCCAAGCAGTAAAGCATGCCTCCTCTAGCAGACTGCAGGATTCCCAAGAACTGGAACGGAGTGACGTGGAATGAAACCAGCTGAAGATGATCACCATGGGTGGCAAATACCAGCAGCCCCAGAAGCGTGCCGTTCTTGTTTCCCCCTGCGCAGCCCTCTATGCTGAACTGATAATGTACACTATCGTGTGGGTGACGATGCTGTGGTACAGGGGCCCCAAGGCTGAATCAAGACTTTCCCTAATGCTCTTTTCTTTTTCAGTCTCCATCTTATTTTTCTTTTTCTGTATATGCCAGCAGGCGAATCCTCCAAATTAACACAACTGTGATGCCCAGTGAGCATCCCCCCCCCCCGTAGCCCGGAGGTGCTATAAGCTGGCGCTCTGGTTGCCTCCATAAGAAACCCCCCCCCCCCCGTTGCCTTTAATTCATGGATACCCTAGACTATGCAATGATGTATAGCTGAATTGTTATGGGACTGTTTGGGGTCGGAATACTTTACGGACAGGTTGAGGTGTCTAGTGTGGGTGGGGGGTTGGACAAATGCAATAGCACAGTACAACAAGATGACTCGGATTCCACAGACTTCCAGGATAATGGTTGATTAAAGCAACTGCACATCACAACGCAGGGGCAACAGACCACCATCCGGCTGATGGCTGCAACGCGTGACTCCAATGCTTCTAGAAACTTAATATCCTGGAATATACGAGGTTTTGGCTATCCCTGCAAGGCCAGACAACTACTGGCATATTTAGACCGCCACAAAATAGACTACTTCAGGAAACTCATCTCGGGGTGCAGAAAACCCCCTCATTTGCGGCGCTGGAGCATGAGTCGGCCCTTCTCCTGCTACTTTTCCGACATGTGGGGACTCCCATATTGGTCCACCGGGGGGTGCCCTTTACCGTCACTGCGGAAAAAAATGATTCACAGGGCAGGTATATTATTGTGGAGGCCCACATAGCCACACAGCATATAAACATATTAAATACATATAGTGGCCCAACAATCATGGTCCTGGCTTTGTCTGACAGGTATGGAAGTTCTGTGAGATGCTATCTCCTGGGAAGGTGCTTGAGGGGGGTGGAGGAGAGATTTTAACCTGGTATTGGGTAAAGACTTAGTTCCCACCCGCTTACCCGCACACATCACACTGTAGCTTGAGTGATCTGGGACTCCATGGGGACCCACGACCTACTAGATCTCTGGCATGAAATGCACCCGGGACTGAGAGAGGGCACACAACGTCTCAATGGCACATGGTACCTGGGCTAGGCTTGACACTAGGGGATGGGTCACCTGCATTGAACATCTCCCACGCATGTACTCCGACCATTCACCTGTTAAACTTACCATCCAGATACTGGACTCATAATACCATGACTTCCTGTGGCACCTTCCCCTGATGGCGCTCACTGACACGTCATTTGTAGAGGATATTAGAAATGAGATCTTAGCATATTTTTCACTCAACGAGGGCTCTGTTAACTCACCGGGGTTCTATGGGAAGCTTTAAAAGCCTACATAAGGGGGATATGTATTGCCAAACAATATGTAGTGCGGACAGCCTTCCGCAACCGGTTAAATGCTTTAGAGAAAGAACTCCAGACACTAGAACATTAATACACTTGCAAGCCCTCTGCAGAAACATTAGTAGACATCTGCAACAAGCTTGAAGAATTCTGGTTGAAGTGAATAGAGAAGTTAAACGCTTATTCCGCGTCACCATTGCCCAAGCAAATGGAGAGGCTGACCGTTCGAGCAGAACCTTTGCCCGACTAGTAAGTCAGACCAGGGGATATCCGGATACTTCTTGTAAGATGTTGTGCTAAAGATAGTTGTAAAATGTATTGTTCTGAATAACCAATATAAATATCTGGGGGAAAAAGTCAGAACAGGGGATCTCCCTTTGTGTCATAATTACGAGGCAATGATGGGATGATTCGGCAAGAATCGAAAGCTATATTGCAGGAATTCATAGGGTACTATTCCAACCTATATACATCACGCCACTCGGTCACCCCAGAAGACTATACTACCTACTTTGATAGGATTGTAATAGCCTGGCTGGAGGGGCCTCACTGCTCGTTCTTAGAAGAACCCATTACCCTAGACAAAATTAAAAAGGCCATATTGGGCCTCCACACGGGTAAGTTGCCGGGAGGCGACGGGTTTCTGGCTGACTTTTACAAAGCCCACGCAGCGATCATAGCACCCAGACTCCAGCTAGTGTTTGCGGAGGCATGGGAGAGTGGTGCTCTTCCTCCTTCCTTCCAAGAAGCTATCCTCATTACACTACTAAAACCAGGAAAGCATCCAGACAACCCAGACTCCTACCGTCCATTATCGCTTATTAATACTGATGCAAAGATCTTTGCTAAAATCCTATCTAATAGAATCTTACTTGTGTTGCCAAACCTGGTCCTTTCAGACCAGGCGGGTTTTATATATGGCTGATCTACGTCGCACAATTTACGCACCTTCTTTGCACTACTACACAAATTGACCCGAGCCAAGATGCGGTGGCGGTGGCACTAGACGCCACTAAAGCATTTGATTCTGTTGAGTGGGGATATATCTTTGCAGTACTGAACCACATGGGCTTTCCAGTGTGATTCTTCTGCTTAATACAATTGCTATACACTGTCCCCAAGGCACGGGTGAATGGCCTGACATCTGACCCATTGGAGATTATCCGGGGCTCCCGACAGGGATGCCCCCTGTCCCCTCTGTTATTTGCCTTAGCCACGCAGCCTTTGGCCTGCGCTATTAGGCAATGACATGGACACAGAGGTACCCCGGCTATAACCGTACATCTGTTGTACAAGAATTTACCCTGTACCGTGTACTTTCAGGAATTGCCATATACTGGAACAAATCTGCAGTGTTTCCCCTCACCCCTGTGACAAGGGAGCAGCCCTGGTGCACTACAATACTCAGATACCTTGGAATTTGGGTGAGCCATGACAGGGAGACCATAATAACTGAAATCTATGGCACTACCATGTCCAAACTGAAAGATCAGGTGGCAAGATGTATTAGACTCCCACTTTCCCTCAATGGTAGAATAGCCCTAATGAAGATGATTATCTTGCCGAGACTCCTATACCTATTCAGCAACGTAATGATCCCTCCTAAACAAACAATTTTTTCACACCCTTTAACCTCGGGTAAACTGGGAAACTCTCAATCTGCCATACGAACAAGGCGGTCTGGCAGTGCCAGACTTTGAATTGCACTACATCTGCTCGCCTGCACAATATGAATACTTCTGGCTGCATCCTCACTGCTATTAAGCATGACGTAGCTTTCCCAGCCCCACTCCACACACTCATAGGACAGATGCCAAAGTGCAAACGAGCAGAGATCCACACAGTGGTTAGCATAAATGGCACAGGATGGAATCCGCAAGCCATATGTGACTGTTCGATTATATGTGCCACACCAGACTCTCACCCACTTCCATTTATTACTTAGTACTTTTGGTTCACACATTCTGCCCAGAGTAGCTACATGGGGAGCGAGGTCCATGGGAGACTTCTTCCCGAGTGGTGAGTTTCCGCCTGCCTCGAACATAACTGACCGGGCAGTGGACGGACGACAACCACAGCCTTGGACTCTTTTCTATATATGCTGATACTTGAAAAATGTAAAGCACACTATCCCACCTTCCCACTTGTGCCTTCTGAATGTCAGTCATTGGCAGTCCCATTAACTGCGGACTCTTGCAGACACCTGGTCATTAGGTTATACCTGACTACACAAGCCACAGCCCCCTTAATAATACCAGGAGCGAAGGCTGCCTGGGAGAGAGACCTGATAATCCCCAAGGAATGGGCGTTCTGTTTGCACTCAGATCGGAGCCTTGACCCCCAATGGTTGGCTCCGGCATTTTAAATTTCTGCATCAAGTGTATCGTACCTTGCTCAAACTCTATACCTGGGGCCTACGGCCGGATTCCAACTGTGCCCGATGTGGCACCAGTTAGGCTGACTTTATTCATTGTTTCTGGCTATATTGGGCCCAGATTTTCTGGCTCCTTTCTAACATGATTGGCACACAGCCTTACTGTTGGTGAAACAGCGAGTGGCATGATATTGGGGGAGAGTGAACTCTCCAGCAGTGAAAACCTGGATTGAAGATCTGTCCTACTGCCAGGAACAATTGGACACTTACTACCTTTTGCTTCGTGAGATGATTGAGAGGGATATGTCCAGCTCCATACAGTATGCACCACCTTATCTGTGATGAAGGCGGGACCCTTTAGGTTGGACTTGCACATAGATAGACCTAGATGCAAGATGTGTGAGTGCTGTACCCAGCACTGAGATATAGAGGAGGCTGGTCTACTTCAATTCAGCCCTATGGACTGTTGCTATCCCGCATGTCAAGTCTGCTTTAATGCTACAGACCTACCCGGCTTACACTGAGATGCAATGTCCGAGGTACTGTTTAAGAACAAATGTTTTCCTTTGTTGTTATTTGGTTCATATTAAAATCAATCAATAAAACTTAATAAAAAGAAAAATAGGCTTCTGAGTGTATCGCAAAACAGAGATGAGACAATTGCAATTACAAATGTATATGCTATTAAGATGGCGGCAAAAATGTCTGAGTGTCCAGATGAATTTTATAGGATTTTTTTCATTTTTATTCCTATATTGAATAGAATGGGATGGTGCAATATTAAATGCATCTCTTTATCAGACAACTGCAACCTTGTTGATCATAAACGTTTTATCTGAAAAATTAAATGAACATGGATTTTTGTAAACGAGAATACAATAGTGATACACAGATTAAGAAGGAAGAGCGACATATTTACTATGTCTATGATGAACTCGGATGCTTTTGTTGTATTTTAAATTGTCCCACCAACACAATATGTTTGATTTGGTAACACTCTTCCTGGCAGATAACTATCTAACCGCAGATTCCTCAACGCACTCCCTCCTCCCCGTTCTGTGGTATGATCTCTTCCACCTAAAATTGTCCTAATTCAGGAATTTGCACACTGGTCTGATCAATTTGCAGATGTGCTCTGCATCTTAGGGCATGGATGAGTTCTTGAAAGAAACTGATGTCAGCACTCATGGGTGACACTCATGTGGCTGCATTTCTCACTTACAGAGCGGAATGGCGTTGACACGAGACACAAAGCACCCAGGGGCGGCTCCTCCACTAGGGCAGAGGAGCGTCGCCCCACTGCTTTCTCGCAGTGCGAGAAGCAGAAACATAAAATGGTAAAACTATCATTTTATGTTTCTGCTTCTCGCACTGCGAGAAAGCAGAAGTGTTTGGTTGGGGGTGGGCGGGGCTGCTCTAGGGCAGGGGAGGAGTGGCTTGCCCACTGCTGAGGGCGCTGACCAAATCAGTCATGCACACTGCCTTTTCTCCATGTAGGCTGCATGCAGCCTACATGGAGAAAATGGCCTCCCCATAGGTTACCTGGCTGGTCAGCGTCCCGACCAATCACAACACTGCCATTGCAGCGTTGTGATTGGCTTAGGGGAGGGAGGCTGCCTGCTTCCTGTAGAAGCAGAGACGACGCGGGACCGGGCCGGCGAAGGTAAGTTAACTTTTTTTATTTTACCACGCGCGACCCCGCCCCTGAGTCATGCAAGCCGCGCCTGAAAGCGCCACCTACCGGCACGCAGAAGCACTGCCTTTGAGTTTTACAAAGCTAGCCTGGCACTCAAGGGAAATTCTAAAGGCGAGGAATCTGCAATTTGAGAGTATCGACCGAAAAGAGTGCCACTGAAGATAAGTAACTTGTTCATTGGGACATATTCCGTATGTCTAAGAAGGATCTAAAATATCTCAGGACGTCATGGATGTAATGTGTCTAAAAGTTTTGGTGCATCAGACTTTCGGGGGCCAGGCCCATGACGTTGGGTGCCATGTTGTGTTACCCTGATAATACGGTGCCACAACCAATAGATTTCCTGCGTGCCAAAAGGATCCTACAATCTTTTCAGAGAAAAGGAAATCTGGCCGGTGTCTCTTACCCTTCCCACTGAGTTGTGTTTTTGTGGAATGGAGGTACTGGGAGTCAGGTTGTCGAAGACTTGTTACAGTTGTGTGTTATTAAAACGGCACAGAAGGCATGGCAGTCACTAGATTAATTACTGCATCCTTCCTTCTCACTTATGGCCCTCCTGCAAAACAGTGCTGCTATTGGAGTTCTTTATTTGCAAACAGATTTTGTCACATTGGAATAGAAAGCGTTGCCATCTTTCCTGGACCCCGTACCACACCTTTTGTCTTGGGTAATGCTGCTTCTGACCATCTGCCTGCTGAAAGAGCGAGTGTGCTAATCTGTCTCCCCGTTCTCCCTTTGTAAGAACCAGGCCCGGTTCTAGCAGGGGGGCCGGGTAGGCCAGGCCCACCCAAACATGACCTTCGGCCCACCCAATCACGACAGAAGAGGCCACGAGAGGCCTCGGAGAAGGCACCTGTTCAGTGCTTCATCAATCGCAACGTCAGAACGTCGAAATTTTGTTTTCACTGTCTTTGAAATTGGGTTTTGGGGTTAGAGGTGGGTGAGCACACAAATTAACGGAGAGCCGAGCTCAGTTTCTGGCTTGGCTCTTACAGCCCATGCACAATCCGAGACCTGAAAATGTTTGCTATGTAAAACATACAACAAACATCACGTAAAATATGATACACTTTTTAAAATTTTGATGAGACTATATTTCTTTTACACAAGGAAGCTTTGATATAAATATGTAACAATATAGCGCTGCACTAAGAAGCACTTGTTAAAAGTGATAGTTTTTTAAACATGAGCTTAGAGTCGGTCATTGCTGCCCCGTCCTCACACTGGTGACAGCGCTATTAGTGAACCAACAGGCAAGACAGTTGTCACGTGGACCCTGTATGTGATTATTATAGAGCAGCATTAGTCTATTAAATAAAACACTACGGGGCACATGCATCAAGGTAATCATTTGTGATTACCAAATAGCGAATTTTAAGGAATTGCTATTTGGTAATCGCAAATGCCTATGCATGAAGGATTCTCAATTACTCTTGCGACTCATTAACATTCCCTAATAGCGATTCGCAAATTGCGACTCGCTATTAGCGAATGCATTCCCATTCATTCCTATGGGCGTAGAGGCCCATAGGAATGAATAGGAATGCATTCGCAATTTGCGATTACCAAATTGGTAATCGCAATTTGCGAACGCAAATCCAAGGGTGCCTGGGGGCCTAAGGCCCCCCTGAGGCAACCCCCCAAAAAAGGTAAGTATGCACATGTGAGGCACACACATGCCCTAAGGGCATGTGTGCGCTACATAGCGCATTGAAAAAATGCTTTTTTTTTTTTTGCATTTTCCAATGCATGCACAAATTACCATCAACTTGAAGTTGATGGTAATTAGCGATTACTAAATGCACAGTCGCATTTAGGAAATGCTACATGCATCTCAAATAGGGAATCGTAAATTGCGATTCCCTAAATGCATTCGCAATTTAGGTAATCGCAAAATATTGCGATTACCTTTTTTGCGAATGCAAAAAGGTACATGCATTGGAAAAAGCATCTTTCCAGTCGCAAACGGGTTGATTCTGCAAATCGGCCCGTTTGCGACCGGTAAAATGCTTGATGCATGTGCCCCATTAGGTTTTGTATAGTTGGTTTTCTGATTCATGTATTTGAATGTACTTTTATGCGCAGATATGAAGAAAATCAAGTTTTGGTGAAATAAAATATTTGCCCAAGCTCACACAATTTAAGTGGAGATGCTGCAATTTATCCAGGTTTTATGTTTTCACTTTGTACAAATCAGCCGCTAAGTGGCTATTTGTCTCTCCTTCTTATGTTAATGCTTTGTTTTGACCTCCTAGGTTTTCTGTGATTTTTTTTTTATAGTGTGAATTCTACCTGGAGATATTGAAGCGCTTCACATAAACACCAGTTACATTATTCAAGGTCACGTTCATTTCTTTTAGGCACTTGAGATTTGCCCAGAATGACAGGATGTTGAGCCAACGCCATGACTCAAACCTAGCTTGTTCAGTTTCAAAGTTGGAAGCTATCACTGTAATGCCACATCCTGAGTAGATTGAGGGTGGCAGGCAAAAGGTACATAATAGTTCGGCTCATTATGGGCTCGAATTTCCAACAGGACCTCGAGCTGAGCCAGAGCCAGGCTTCAGGTTCAGGCCCGGATCAAGCTTTCAGTGCCGGCCTTCCTAGTGTGAAATGTCAAGGCTCAGGTCTGGTAACAGGTACCTCCTTAACCTTACAATGAAACACATCAGAGGGTCCCTGAGGAGAACAAATCGAAGTGAAAGAAACCAGGGAAAAACACAATAATAATCAACATAAACACTTTCCCCGCTTGATATTCTTAAATACGGTAATATATCCAGAATAATGTATCCCACAAGACTTATCATTTAAATAATTTATTATCAAAAAATATATATATCCTTCTTTTTGTTAAGATTTTTTCTTCTATAAAAATTACATATTCAGACAATATACATATAATAGACAATCAGAAGCATTGTACATAGAAAACGAGCCCCAAGCACATAATGAAAAACCATACAATAACTGTACATGTCTCCAAAATAACATACACAGAAAAGAAGCATATAGTGAAAAAACAATACAATAATGCACTAGACTATAGTAAACATATAGACATTACATACACTGTACAACAGACACAAAAAGAAGAAGAATGCGCCGACGCGCGTTTCGGAAGTAACATGTACTTAAACATTCCTTCATCAGGCGCAAAATCCATAATTTATGCAGTGGTCAAGGAAGCCATCTGTGGCTCGTGTACTGTATCCATATTTTATAGTACACCCGGATTCTGTACAATGTAAAGCGCAAGTTGTCCAAAGGTTCCAGATCAGAATAGCCAAGCTTCTAGGGATGATAGGGAGTCCTAGAGCACAGGAACTAAATCACTGGTGATTCAAAAACAGCCACCAGATATCTGAGGGCTGGAATGACTGATGTAGATATAGTCATGGGTTCTAAAAACGATAGATAATGGACGTTACACATCTATCCCAGTACCTATAGCTCAGGGAAGACCGCAAACCGTTACATGGATATCATACATACATTAGAAAGAGTAGTCCTGGGGTCCTCGAAGAGGGGCAAATATGGACTCAGTGGTAAGGGTGGTACAATGAAAGTTGTAATAACGAGGAATCTGACAGTCACAGCAACACGGTAAATAATTTCATAAAAACGTGAGGTTTAAATGATAACCTCTAGTGCTAAATCTCAGCAGTCAAGGTTGAAGGGCCAAGAATTCAAGGAAATATCATGAATTAAGGCTGTCCCAAAATGCTATATTCCAGCAGTCATAAGCTGGGGGGCCCAGGTTCCAAAATTATATCACGGATAAAGATGACAATGCGTGTCTTCCGGGTCCCTGATTCTCCATAGACGCAAGTGTCTTATCCATGATATTTCCTTGAATTCTTGGCCCTTCAACCTTGACTGCCGAGATTTTTACAACTTTCATTGTACCACCCTTACCACTGAGTCCATATTTGCCTCTCTTCGAGGACCCCAGGACTACTCTTTCTAATGTATGTATGATATCTATGTAACGGTTTGCGGTCTTCCCTGAGCTATAGGTACTGGGATAGATGTGTAATGTCCATTATCTATCTTTTTTTTTTTTAGAACCCATGACTATATCTACATCAGTCATTCCAGCCCTCAGATATCTGGTGGCTATTTTTGAATCACCAGTGATTTTGTTCCTGTGCTCTAGGACTCCCTATCATCCCTAGAAGCTTGGCTATTCTGATCTGGAACCTTTGGACAACTTGCGCTTTACATTGTACAGAGCCCGGGTGTACTATAAAATATGGATACAGTACACGAGCCACAGATGGCTTCCTTGACCACTGCATAAATTATGGATTTTGCGCCCTGATGAAGGAATGTTTAAGTACATGGTACTTCCGAAACGCGCGTCGGCACATTCTTCTTCTTTTTGTGTCTGTTGTACAGTGTATGTAATGTCTATATGTTTACTATAGTTTAGTACCTCTTTAACCTTAAACTGCTATTACATTCTGCTTAGAATCCTGGTGCTGGTGCTAAAGCCTAGCCTGCTGGAAATTATAAGAGTTGAGCTGTTGAGTATAGGCATCAGTTGCTACTCTAAAATAACTCTCTAGATGCTCTGTATGCCTGTTTTGAAAAACATATGATGTAAATCTTGGGATTACAGAATTGACAAAAATTGGACCTACATTGGCCCACCCAAACAAACCCTTGGCCCATCCAGATCAAAATTCCTGGAACCGAGTCTGGTAAGAACTATGCCAGAAGTTACTACTTTAATGCTAGTAGTGGACTTTCAGGGAGGCACTCGTTCTTTTGAGGCGAGTCTGGATTCCTTGAGCGTCAGCTTTGAAATAAGAAGAAACCAAACACCTGAGAAGGCCAGAGCAGCAGATATCCAACCCTTTCAGAACACAGCAGAACCTGGTAATAAGAGATTTTGGAAACCTGACTTGAAGCTTGTATTCATGGAATGTGCATGCAGTGAAACATTGAGATATAGTACAGCCGCTCCTTTGTAAATTTATAGCCCACGGTTTCATGTCATTAGCCCGTGATCTGACATATATAAGCAATAAAACAGAATGTCCTCTTTGGAGTTAGTACTATCTCTAGAATGCTTGCGTTTCCGCATAGCTGCGACTTTACTGAAAAATCATACCGTAGTCGTCATTGTATGCGGACTTCCTTATAAGGTGTAGGTGAGTGGTTCTTGGCTTCCACAGAATAATGTGAAGACTGGCTCTCAGAGGAATGTTTAAATTGGGTCCCTGGCCTTTTACTTGGTTCTTTCAATTGTTGCAGGGCAGTTACTTCTACAATTTGGGTTTATATGCATTATAGCTTTTAGGCGCTTGACATATTTTCACAGACTTCTTCCCGCCTATGCCACTTTGTACAATATTGGGCTTCCTAGACCCTCGGCTGGGCCCTCATTATAACCCAAGTTTTCGTGTCACTAGCTCATGACCCTTCCAAACATACACAAAATTAATTATACTTAATCATCTTTGGAGTTCATTGGGCACAGTTTTATTCAACAAGTATTAAGAATGCCCATTTCAAGAGACCGATGCAATATCATTTGAAACCATCTAACATCTCATAAGTGACATTGTTGATTGAGCATAATTCAACAATCTATCAGTGGCTATGAACAAGTGACTTTATGGCATAGGTCCTCTTTTAGCTTGTTACCATTCAATATTTTTCCCCAGCCTTAACTCACCAAGTAGTGCTGTAGCTGTGCAGGCCTTCTTTTGCTGACTTGCTTATCAGTGAGTGATGTTTATGACCTGAAGGGGACTATTTCTTCTTCTTATCCTGTGTCCTTGCGAAGAACGCCCTGTCTATCGTCGTTACAACTTGGGCGTTAGTACCATCTCCCTGATCCTTGGTGTACCACCAACCCTCAAAAAGAGCGGTCCATTATGGCTCGGTTTCTACAGAAGTATGTGGGGGCTAGTAATCAAAGGCCTTGTCAGATTAGCGGTCTTCAAAAGTCGCTGGATGATTGTGTTCATAGTTTTCTGTGCATAACACCCCCAACCCCTTGTTGCCCCCCTGCTGGCCCACACCATTTTGCACATTATTGGGTGGCCTGAGCCCTCCGCCAGATTAACCCTCCTGGCTCCAAATAGCCCCCTACCTTAGCTAGGCCTTCGTTCTTCTCTTTATAGGAGATGCAGAACAGTTGTTAACATTACGTGAACAGGGATTTAACCCAGTTTATAGGTCTAGCTTTTGTGGGAGGAGTAGCCAGCAGAAATCTATCACACAGCTCTCGGCATCCTTGACAGCTCTTTCTACAATCTGACCAGTTGAATTCTAAATCCAAATATTTTACAAAATAAGATCACTTGAGTGTAGGAGACTTAAGTTATGAGGCAGATGTTTTGCCTTATCTGCATGTGAGGGAAGCTTGCTCTTCTGATGAGCATTTGTATATTTTCTCTGTGGGGGAAGTGCGCAGTGTAACACCTGATCAGCATATGCAGGAAGTACTGTTGTTGCTCAGGCAATCCATATACTGCGCATAAGGAAAGTGTGTATGAATTCTGGTCATGTTCTGCATGTTCTCTGTGAGCAATGCATACACACCATCAACAACATGTACACCAGCAAAAATCATTCCACCCATGAACCATCACTTACCTTAAAACCGTTACAATGTAGCATAGCATTTATGTAGGACTTCATACTCCACTGATGAGTCAAAGTGCATTATCGGATGGGTAGCACTGTGGGCGGCATGCATGGTTGGAAGAGTGTTGTATTTGTTGTGAACGTATGTGGCAAGTGTTTTGTTGGCATGAGTGACCAGAGAGGTGCTCTTCTCTTGGGTGCGTTGCCTAGGACTGGGATGGAGGAGGAAGTCTAAGGTAGACGCACAAGTTGTATATTATATTTGGTTAGCTAGTGGCTAAGATTTAGACTGCAGGTTCAGTGCTGTATTTTGCTTTATATTTCAATATATTTACCATCATGACTGCAGCAGCTGGGTCGATGGCTGTGTAAAGTCTTGAAAGGCTGGGAGGGAGAGAACGGCAGATGGAGGAGAAAAGGAGCAGAGATCTACCTGGAAGTCCCGCATCACATGCATCCTTTATGTGAGTAAAAGAGGTCTAAGATTCCTTGAGAACTGAATGTTGGGATCTGCAAGGATAAACTATATTAGAGCCCTCTCCTGTGGCAGCTATTCGGGGATGATCTTTTCAGCCATTTATTTCCTATCTTTAATATTGACTGGTTGACTAAAGCAAAGTGATGTGGGATTTATTATAATACAGCATGTCCCAAAAGCAGCTCTGCTCTGCTTTACCTAGCCTCCTGGACGTATAGGTGCTGGCCTGACCCGAATATAGTCAGGCCAGCAGTATAACTCCTGTATTGATGATTTCTATGCTACATGTTTAATAAAGTTGTCCAGCCAGCACTAGTTACAATCGGCCATGAGGGTGATAAAGGACAGGTATCACACTAACATGAGGGACACCTGCAACGCTACAGATATTTGCTGGACACCTTAGGTAACAGTATGTGATGGTGTTTATCCCTCAGTTGAACTTCCATTAGAACCTGGGCTGATGGCGGATATTCATGCCTGATACATCAGTGATATGTCTCGTCTGCTTTTATGACGTCAATGCTCCCGTCAAGTGTACACTTCCACTATTCCACCCTTCATGAATTTTAATTTAAGAGCTTTATTGCTGAATGTTTTGTTGTTCCTGATATTTGACCATTTTTGTTACAGCATAACTGTAAATCTAGATGTTACACTTAAAACAGTTGACCTGTCTAGTGTTGTATATCTCTGGTTGGAGTTCCGCAACATCCGGAATTAGAAACCTAACCATAGGAAGAACAGGGATTCTACTGAACATGTGTGAAAAAACCCTCTTTCCAGAAAGAAAAATTATTTTCTAGGGTCCCCTCACCCACCAGGGTTACCCCTAGGTGGCATGCTTCATCATTGGGGTCCTCTCAATCCGCTGCGGATTGAGGCGTGCTGCGACTTGCGAACTACGTAGGAGCACTTAGTTTTTGGAAAATATGTGTGGTGCAGTGATGTGGAGTGGGAAAAATAGATTAAAAATACCTAGCTAGTGAGCTAATATTTTATTCCTGCTCCTAGTCGGTATGTTTTAAAATCAGGGGTTAATACTAGGGAAAGACCTAACTGTAATTAGTATTGAGTCCCTAGTACTGGGTCGACATGTTTCGAGCTTTCCCCTAAAGCTCTTCTTCAGGACCACACGAGGGCCAGCCCCGTGCGTACCACTCCTAAAGAATCCTGTGAGTAGGAAACATGGGGTGCACACCTAATTTGTGTTCACCTGATACTTAATACATACGGTTGTACACTGACACGCTGTATCTGTAGGAAATAAAGCAAAAGAAAAATTAAAAAGGCCTGCCTACCAGCCAAGCTGGCAGGCCCTATATATATGCGGCATCGTATCTCGATCAATGTACTCCTCTATAGTGGGTGTGCTTAACAGCTATTTTGTGCGATCATCTGTGGTGGAAGAAATCAATCTCACACGATGTCTTTGTGAAGAAAAGTGGTTATGTACAAATTGCAGTTTAAAAGCACTTGTGAAAAAAAGACACCACGTGACATACAACATATAACAAAAAAATATAGTATTACATATCAATGACACATACTTTTGTTTAGGCAGAAATATGCCTCATGATCTGCAGGGGTAGAGGGGCTTGTAGTCACACCCTAAAATGGTAATGGGGACATCGAGATGGTCATTAGCGTTTCCTAAAGGTAAATGAGATAGGGACCGGGGAGAAAATTCCCGGTGCCTGAGCTTATCCTGGAAGGAAAATAGAAACCTTATTAATTCTTTGGAAAATTGAGAAATAAGGTCAAAACGGGTCTGGCTGGACTTACTTCGTCAAAGCACTCCTCTCGGAAAATGACCTGATGGCACCGCAGGAGACCGCATCTTACCGCGTGTGTTTCCCGGTGGCCATTAAATAGACCCGGAACAGCTTAGTCATGCTTACTACAAAAAACTAGACCGTGTCACACAAAATGGCTGCTGTGACTGGCAATGGAGCGTGGCCATATTGGGCGAATGAAATAGACCCGGATCAGCCTAGTCATGCTTAATTCAAACACTAGACCATGTCTTTCACAAAATGGCCACAGGCCGGATGACCAGGAGTTGCGAGGGGACCTCAAGCAAGATTGCAAAGTACCAGCCCACGGAGCACTCGGTGCGAGGAGGCTGGAGATCTTTAGTGCAAATACTGCTCAGGGTCAGGACTACATGGAGTCCAATGCACGAGCCAGGTAAGCCCTTTTGTACCCACGGGAGAGGGTTTGACAGATTCAGGGGACCCTCCTAGGGGAGGGTCAGGACAGAGGGGTGGTTACACCCATGTCCTTTGTCCAGTTTCGCGCCAGAGCAGGAGCCAATGGCTCCCACAACTGGTTTGAACTGGACTATGCACAGGGACACCAAATGCGCCCCAGATGCAGACTTTCAGGCACTCTCAGAGTGCACCCACCCAGCCCCAATACACTAAATCCTGTCTGGGAGGTGGTCACACCTCCCTGTGACAGGATGCCTATTGTGCTGCCTTCCTCTGCTCGAGCTTGGCTTAGCAGCAGGAGGGCAGAAATGTGTCTCTGGTCGGCAGCATCCATTTTGTGCAGTCCGGGTCGAGAAGGCTGGCACCGGTTAGACCAGTAACCCCACGAAGCTCGCTTCTGAAGGGTGGAATCATACCTCCCACACCAGTTACTGGTGTGGAGGTATGATTCCAAGGTGTTTGATACCAAACACGATATGTTTCTATGCAGCCGTTTTCGAGATAGCATTTACCGCGAGGTTATAATGCACCTCTACCTATATGTCCGGCTGAGTCACAGACAACCCGGGAGAATGGTCTCCGAAGGCTGCAGAGAGGCTCTGCTCATGCAAGGGCACCCTCTCACTAAAAACCCAGCACCCTGCCTTCAGGATTGATAAGGCCTGCTATAGGGGTGACTTATACGTTTTAAGTGTAGTGACCTATAGATATAGTGAACCTATATCTAAAGTAAGTGGTGCAAGCACCATCTTACACAGGCTGCTGTAGCAGACCTGGGGTTCCATTTTGCATGGCCTCTCATGGGTGGCATAATACATGCTTCAGCCCACGGGAGGCCTCTGGAGTACCTATGCCATGGGTACCATATACTAGGGACTTATAAGGGTACCCCAGTATCCAATCTGGATTGTACCAAAGTACATGTCACAACCAATTTAGGGAGAAAGCAGATGGACTGGGGTCCTGATTAGCAGGATCCCAGTCAAACTAGTCAAAAACCAGCAAAACACCAGGCAAAAAGTGGGGGTAACTATGCAGTCAGATCCTACCTTCCTACACTTAGGGTCAGGCTTCTTCAGCCACTGGTTTGATTGTGTCTGTCCTCTTTAGCCATTGGTTGATGAAAGTGTAATTCACGTTTTAGATCTGGCCAGTGTAGTATTTTAGTCTCGCAGTTAGTTATTGACTATTAGGTGTGTTAGTCCACCTGCTTAAAGAGTGCAGCCCATTGCACTGCATGGACAATGAAATGAGGTGTCCATGCATTGCATGAGAGTATATTTGTGGTCCTAAAGGTGTTCCACATTCCTGTTGATGATGCACCAACAGTAACTTTGTACATAAATATATTTTTGCTCTCACATGTCATTTGAGTTGCTCCTTGTTTCCAAACTCCAGCTAATGGTGCTTACATTGCCTCAAGGGTGATTTTGCACCTAAAATTGGGTTTACAGCTAAATGTGATACCACAGTCACTGACTTTGCACCAATTGTGATTGTGCTCCTGTGTCTCTGCACATGTTTTTCCCCCAAAATGTGATTATTGCTTCTATATGTGTTTTACGCTACAGCTAATGTTCCATCTAAGGCGATTTGGCACTTAAATGTGATTTTGAATCTAAAAGTGATTTTACACCTAAATGTGTTTTGTGTTCCTAAAGCAGCAGTTCTTGACCTTTTGACTTCGGCAGACCACCACTGAATCACTAATGGAAGCCGGGGTCCCTGGCCTAAGCCATTTCTAGACATTGAACCATAAAACAATACAGAAACAAGTATACATCACAAATACAGAAATATTTATTTACTTCACAAAGAAAATACAAAAGTCAACCTTTTTCATTTTAATGAGGTTAGAACTTTTGAAGATGTGATTTCATTTCTAAAAGACAAAGTAATATGCTAGACTCCAGTACATCACTTTGCCTTTTGGCTCCTAATGCATGCTTTTTTTTGGCAGCGCATACCAATTGAATGGAGGCCATTAGTCGTTCATACTAGATTTTTCTTGCTGTACTTTTGTTGCTCCCAAACAATCAGGCTAAGGAGAGCTTAATTTTAGGCCTTCAATTTCCATTTCCTTCACATTAACAGAGCGTGTAAATTGTTCAATTTTATATTTTTATTTGTTATGTATATAAGCTTTAATATTCTGCTAACATTGTTTTTAATTTACTAAAACGTTGAGGACCCCCGAATAGGCATTATGGCAGACCACAGGCTAAGAACCATTGTCCTTAAGGATTTCTACCTTCCTGCTGATGCTGCACCAAGGGTGATTTTGCACCTAAAAGTGATTTTGATCCTAAATGTGACAATGCTGCTTCATTTGCACTTGGAGCTATTTTGAACGTTTAAAGGTAATTTGTGCTCCTAGAGGTTTTCCATTTCATGATGCTATTGAATAAATTGTGATTTGCATCTCGATGTGCTGTGAAGAAATATGAAGCCATGCTGATGTACATGTTGTACACCTAATATGGCCGCTCTTAATACTACATTTTGTCTCTGCACTGAATGTTTTCCCCACAGCTACATATTGCTTCTGTCTCATACTGAAACTTCTTCCCACATCAGATCAGACTCCAGTGAGCACGTAACAACATCTCAGAGCGCCAAGATCAATTTCCTTATGGCCTATCCAAAGATATCCTCAAATACCACAACTATTGAGCCCTGACAACCAACCTGAAAATCCAAATCGGTGACAAATACCTTAGTCTGGCACCATTAAAGCTGGCCTACTCTTGTACTAAGGACTTACCCTCCTGGGCTGATACACTATGCTTTTTCGGCCCCCCTTTACAAGGGGCATCGTATTTTGAATGGAGATGGTAAAGGTAGTTACCAAACATTGGAATTATTAGATCTACGGGAATACCACGGATATGTTGATTTTTACATGGAAATTTGACTGCTTTATGCAGCCAAAATCTCTGGAAAGTCTGAGGCAAAATGAAGAATTACCAGGGGAATCTGAAACAAAATTACTGATTGCCTCAAAAACTCCTCATTTCTCAGGGTCCACCATGTAGGGGGTTATATTTTCCGTAGCACCATCGGTTTTGGCGCTGAGGGAATACCAAGCCAATTTCCCAGGCCAAACTTAATCAGGACTTGGTCTGAAAGAGCACAAAAATCTCTTTAGGAAAAAAATACCATACCTCGATACAATACCCAGGAATGTGAGCTACACGTCACCCTATATAAGATCCAATCATGTGCTATCAGCCTTTATATCTTCACCACATTGTTTATACCCCAAAGGCCTTAAAAGCTTCAGCTATGGTGCAGATTATGATACGGCTAGCTCACCCTCTTTCACACATCAGTATACCCACTATTACTCGCATGCCTCTTGGGGATTGAAATTAGACCGCATAATGCCAGCATGCATCAAGGTAGTCTGGACCATAACCTGAAAAACCTACCCCTACACTGACAGAATGAAATAATGTCAGGGATCAACCTACAGCCCTCCCAGGAGCCCCGACTGGTCCTCTATCCAGCTTGCGTCTGTTAACCAAGCCCTAGCCCAGCTGCACCAAAACAACAGCATACAATTCAACTCTACCCAAAAGAATTCAACCATCCGTAGGCATAATTCACATAAGAGGTGCAATTACTCTTCTCGTATTTCATAACAACCCCTTGCTGTTGACCAGAATACAGATCACTTACACACTACCCAAAATGATCTGTTTGACAGCAAATACAATAAGGACTCTATCCTAGACCTGGTTTTCATAAAGGAGCACCACACAGTAACCCTCTCATTTCATTGACCGCTTCATAATCATTCCTTTCAAAATCCTGACGATTCTACACCAGAGATGGAAATGGTAAGAGCTAGAGACTAAAAACATGCAGATCACAAGCACTGGCCAAGTAACAGGCCTGACTAATGTGCTAGCACATGGAAACACAGGCAAGCGCAAATCCATAGTTACCTACTTTTAAAGCAGCATTGCCATTGAGAAAGGAAAACATTAAAGAGTGCTAACTGACCCCGTCATTACTTAAGCTCCAGCAGCGTAAACACCTTCCAGCAAAGTCTTATTAGTTTAGGTTTTTTTCCCTAGAGCTAGTGAAAAGTTGCTAAAGTGAAGCAAATGCATGCTCAACCTCAAAACTCTTGCCATTCGTCTTATTTGTTTTATATCCAATATGTTATGTATGTCCATAGGCCAGTGTCAGTTCTGTTATCCTGGTCCTTCTGCGTCCATTGATGCTGCCAACTTGTATTTCTATGCCTGTGACAGTGGCCTTGCTTTTTATTTTAAAAGTATGGTGACCATACCCAAGTACTTTAAGGCCAAACCCACCGGTAAGCACTGTAGCACCAATTACATGTCACAATTTGCCTTTCTTCAAAATTACATTGAAGTTAACTTACAATTAAATTAAGGTTTGCAATCAAATATTTCCACAATGAAAACAGAGTGCTGCAGTTCTATGAAAGTCAGACTCAAGAGAGTCAAGTGTAGTTAGTACAAAAGATGGTTAACATGATCTTGTAAGCGCTTGAATTTGGACTGTGATTGCGAAAAGTAGCAAGAAATTACCTTTACTGCCACCTTCCTTGAAACATATCATCACAGGGTAGATGCTGCCAGCCATATGCGACTCTGTTATAAGAAGGACTTTGGCTCTAAGTAGATGGAACATTGATTTCTGCTGAAAGGTCAGACTTCCTAATACACAATCCCAACAGTTTAGTTTGTTTTAAATGTTGACTTTTTCTAAAGTACACTATTGTCTCACTCATGCCCAACCCAAGCTCTGCCCAATGCTTGGCTCTGCCCTATGTCCCACCCATCCCCCTCAACTATCACAATTATCTGTCTACGTGGAACTCTGCCTCAAATCAATCATTGAGCAGACTTAAAAAAGGCAGGTGGTTAGTCCAGCATGGGGACGATAGAAAGAACATAGTTGATCAAAAGGTGACAGGGTGATGATGAGCTGTCGCTTTCTTGCTAGTCTTAGGGTGAGGAAGCGATGACAACAACGAAGTAAGGGATGCCAACCTTGGGAACTAAATCTATGAACTGCAATTTCCTATCAAACAGTTCATGGAGATAGTTCTCTTAGCAGAGCACCCATCTCAGGCCCAACACATTGTTCTGCGGACTTGGATCCATGAGAAGGAAAATGCACATTTGTTAAATATATTCGGGATTTGAATTTCCAGCTAAAGAGTTATCTGCCATTTTGAATTTTTTGTCACAATCGACACAACATGTGGAAGTAACTCATTCAGTCCAGGTTTTTTGCTTTGCAACTTGGGACATTCTAAAACAAGGACTTCCTGTCCCAAAGCAGTGCAAATCACAGACTCGAGTCGGCATGTTAATTACAGATCATCCTGAGAAACCTGAGACCTTCAGGACAACAGGATTAGTAGTTGTGCTTAAATTTCATTCCAAGCAAAGGGAGACAGAGGTTATAAGGTATAAATGTGTGGTGGCTCAGCAGACTAATGCATTCATCACAGGGAACAGTGTTTTACCCGAAGGACACAGGTTCAAATCCTGGTAGATTCTCTCAGTCCTTCATCTTCCCAAGGTTGATAAAATGATTCCCATTATGTTGGGTAGCAATAAACATCTGTTATCGGTGCCAAGCGAGCCCTAACAATGAATGTGGACATTACAGATACACCTGTTATGTTATGGTAACTAGCTGAGTGTTGACCTGAGCTCCACTGACTCTCCTTTACCCCTGGACCCTCATTACCTCCTTCTGCCCTTCCTGAGCAGCTGCTATGAATGTTAGTTAGTACTTCAGTCATTTACATCAGGAGGTGTTACATTGAGCTTTGTACGTCGGGCGTACCTTTACATCGCATGTGATGACGTTGCATGCCTTTATAACTGCTGTCCTTTAATTTGCAGGTATTTCTTTTAAACCCTTTTTATTTATTATATGTGTGTATGTGTGTGTGTGTATATATATATATATATATATATATATATATATATATATATATAAATAAAACTTTGTTTATATATGTATACCCTCTCTACAGATATTTATATTTATTTTTACAATTATAATATCTAATTTTAAGATTTTTAAATATTAAAACTGTTTTTTTTATTAATGTTTAGTAATTTAAGAACATATACCTATACAGTCTAATTCTCTCCCTACCTCTAAACACTACTCATCCCTGCACCCTATAAAGTCCTTACTATCCCACACACTACTTAACCTAAAACATCCTTACTACCATATTCATTAACCATCCTTAAGTCCTAAAAGAGCCTTACAACCCATATGCACTACCCTTCTCTGAACACTGAAAACCCCAAACATAATACAGTTCAATTAATAAATCATGTAATATAAAAAAATGCATAACCAGTAACGTATAATATGGTTCTAAATTTCCATCTTCGGGTTCAGGTAACATATATAAACCACTCGTCCTTCAGCCTTGTAAATGTCACTAGAACTCCTGGATGGCAATATAGGGCCATATTATACAGTTATTCATGATGTATTCTCTCTCTCCCTATATGTATGTATCTCTCTCTAAAGATACCCTTTGCTGTACATTATAAGGATATTGCAAGTCACAGAGGAGTTCCATGACCATATAGTGCAACGAGGCCAAAGATCGAGTTCCTTTATTAGGTTATGGAACTGTTAGGTGACTTGTAATATCCTACATATACGGCACAAGGGTACTTTATTCCTTATAATTCATGGTCACACCATCACCTTTCCCACAAACCACTTAAATCCTTTGGGTGTAGCTCTTTCATATGAAAGAGAGGGCATGTTTGCAAACATGAAGAATTAAAAATAGAATCTCTCATGCAAAATAAAACACATAAAAAACTGTTAGATATTTGTTGCAAAAAGATATTCGAATATGTTTAGTTCGTCAGTTTTTTTAACTAAAGGCACAGTAGCTCAGAATGTGTAGAATCATGCAAAAAGATTCTAACCTTTCATTAATTACCTAAGGAATGCAAAAAATAAAAATGTTGCCATAAATATCTTTCGGCTTGTCACTGTACAGCTAGACAAACAGAGCAGAATAAATAAAAGCATTGTTTTGATTTCATTCTTTAAACGGCTGCATGACCTGACCTGCCTTGCCCGTCGGCTACTGGCAGCAGCAATTGTGACATCCGAACTCAACTGCAATAAGTTATTACAGTTGACTAGCTACGTCTTTTCTTTATATGAGGTGAAAGGGTGCACCACAAGTCGCCTATAAAAAAGAAATTAGCAACTTTTTTTTTTTTATACAGGATTGCAGAATCCCATATATTATAATATACATTTATGTATGTGTATACATATATTTGCATATATATAAAATGCACTTACCGGAGAATACTAAGTAAAAACTTTACAAAATTGATGCAAATCTCCCGATGTACTAACCAGCGATGTAACGACACTCCCGATGTGAAACCTGATAAGTAACAGTGACATACCAATGCTCCACTCACCATTTTTCATTTGAGCTTCCCACTTTTGACTCTGCTTGTCTCCCTCCTTCACACCAACTCTTCTCCTGCTTCAACTGATAAGGCACTACACTCCGCCTTTCTCACTTTAGGTGCCTTTCTTCTCCCCAGCGCTTCTTTCCAACCTTCTGCCTCCGCTTCCTTCTCCACCCCCCTCCCTGGCCCATCTCTCCCTCTTTCACTCAAACTTCCCTCTCTTCACCAAGGTTTTAGTTCCCTCCTCTGAGAACATCTAGTGTTCCTTCACCGCAGCTCCCTTCTTTATCCCAGCTTTTCTTTCCCTCCCCGCGTTCTGCTGCCGCTCTCCTCTCCAGTCTGTCTCCTTTGCCCAGGCTTTTCTTCCCTTATTTAGATCCAACTGAGCACCCCTTCCTTCCTAGTACCATCTGCCCTCTCCCTCCTGCAGCCTATTTCTTCTTTCATTCCTCAGCCATAAGTCCTTCCTACAACCCTATCTCCTCTTTCCATCTGCAGCACCACGAACCCCCTTACTGCCTTGCTCCCCTTTCCTCAGCACCTCTCTGGCCTCCGCACCCTCAAGTTCTCTTGAGACTGAATGTCTTGTTACTCAACTGAGGATGAAAGGCTACTTATGCGAGTAACAATCACAACTTGCCGGTGAGTTGGAAGCTCTGCACTTACCTGAAAACCAGGAGAGCACCTATTGTACACCGCAGCTGATGTCGGGTCAATGAATGCACTGGTCCTGGATTCCAAATAGGTGAACAAACCAGAATGGCCAATAGCATGTTCCCCTTGTTTTGGTCATGCTTAAAGACACTCTTCACCTAGTGTACTCGTGATCATAGGCAAGGGCCTGACAGAAAACACTCGGAGCCACAGAGACTATTGCTTTGTTGATTCTCTTCCGGGTTATCAACTATAAAAGGCCCCGTCCCCGTTCAATGAGGAATTCTGCTTGCGTTCAATGGCATTTGACACCCTTGAGGACCTGCTTTGTAACTTTCTTTTGGTTCTGATGGTGGAGATGGGAATGTTGGTTTCCCGGCAGCTTTTGGTTCCCTGGGTACCGGAATGGTTTGGGGTAGAACAGATTGGCGGTTGCTGATCTCCATTTTCCTGTAGGCCCGGAAAATGCTTCAAGATATTCACTAGGTTCAATGTGGGTCTCAGTTACTTATCAATCGCTCTGTTTGGGCTACTTCAGCATTGTGTGCAACACGTTATGGGGATAATACCTGAGCACAGACTAATTGTGCGTTCTTGTCTTACTGCAGGGCAGCCGACAAAGGGTTTGAGCCCCAGCCAGCATGGGAAAGGTTCTCCACGTGGGCTTACTGATGCTGGTGTGGAGATGTTTACCCAGCTCATGGAAGTCTGTTTATCTTGCATAGCCTTGGTGACTGGGGACAGTGGTTCAGAGGTGTTGACTTAGGCCTGCAAAAAGCAAAACAGAGAGTACATGTTGGACGTCCTTCAGAGGACAATGTGGCAGGTTGCAGCACAAACAGCTCACTGCCTAGGCCCTGACCTCCGCCCCATCTCTCTCTTTCTCTCTCTCTCTCACACACAAGTTATTTATGTTCATAGAATAAAAGGAAGGCGGACATACAATTAAAAGGACTTCTTCCTTGACTCAACAAGTGCACAGATCAGTTTGCTTTAGTATAATTGGTTTTCATTCATGAATACTACTGTTATTATGTCCATATGTTCTTCCACTAGAAACAAGTTGGTAAGAGAAGGTTCTGATTGACACAGAGCTCAGCCTACCGGAGACTGTTCGTCAGAGTCACCTCCTTACAACTGATAATCTTCATGGAACTTGCTCTTTCAAAACTCCACAGTCCCGGAATAAGTAGCTGAAGTCTGTTCGTTATAGGAAAAAAATGCATTTCCACAAGTCATGGTATTTTCGTATATCGTTTGCAGGGTCTCTGGGTGGTGGCGGCAGTGTAGGTTAGCAGAATGCAAACACAAGGAGATGATGGACGGAGAGCTGAAACTTTTCAGATACTCACCCCCAGTCACAGATCTGGGTTGAATCCATCATTGTTGTTTAGCTCACTTTGCCACCCCAGTTCAGACCCAGCCATATGCAAATCAGTCTTGACCTTGTTCCTTATGGGAACAGTCCAGCCCGACCTGCCAAGCCAGGTCTTCCCTGGACCAGAAACAAGCATCCTGGGACCGGTTTCGATGTAACACCTCTCGTCAGCCAGGCTAACTGGAATCCAGTGGCAAAGTGAGCAAGGGACCCACGTCTGGGCATACCCTGCCCACTTAGGGCAAACAAAGCAAACATAGGGAGATGATGGACGGAGCGCTGAAACTTTTCAGACACTCACTCCCCAGTCACAGATCTGGGTTGAATCCATCATCGTTCTTTAGCTCACTTTGCCACCCCAGTTCAGACCCAGCAATATGCAAATCACTCTTGACCCTGTTCCTTGAGGGAACAGTCCAGCCCGAACTGCTAAGCCAGGTCTTCCCTAAAGAACGATTATGGATACAACCCAGATCTGTGACTGGGGGTGAGTGTTTGAAAAGTTTCAGCGCTCCGTCCATCGTCTCCTTGTGTTTGCTAGGTTAGCAGAATGTCATTAGCAGGCTGTGGATTTTCCTATGATGGTAGCTCCGCAGGAGGGTTTGGGTCCTGGGAACTTAAACAATACCTGTCGATTTAAGTGATAACTTATTTTAGGTAAAGGAATTTTCTCTAGCTATAAAGGCTTAGCTTCTGAACATTATTATGCATAACTGCTCTCCAATGGATTAGATCCATTCTTTCCAGCTGTAGCCAAAAAGTGAGAATGGGGTCCTTTGAATTATTCAGGCACCCAGTGTCCTGCGGCTTCCCCTAAGGATCATCTGTCACTTACTTGGCTTTCAACATTTATGTACACACCTTCGCCCAGTTTCTCCACCAACAAGTCAACTTCCAGATGTATGCAGATGACACTCAAATTCACTTTCGGCTAGATGGCCATCAGAGCATACCCTTCAACATTACCTCTTGCTTAAACCATGTACTCTACTGGATGAAAGGGAGCGCCATGTGTCCAACATCCTTACAGTGGGAAGAATTGAGCTTGGCACCCTACTGCTCTCGACTGGCCCCAAGGTCTTAGAACTGCCATCCACCCTCCTCTGCACACAAAAAGGCAGGAACATGTGAGTACTTTTTGACTACGCAGCTCAAGTCAACGTTGTAATCCATGTCATCAACTTGT
The DNA here is from genome assembly GCA_963921515.1 of Calotriton arnoldi. Classification (NCBI taxonomy): domain Eukaryota; kingdom Metazoa; phylum Chordata; class Amphibia; order Caudata; family Salamandridae; genus Calotriton; species Calotriton arnoldi. The sequence goes on along the minus strand of CAWUFW010001824.1, from coordinate 212,649 downwards.
ACCTCTCCAATCTTCTACTTATCCAAACTCGTCTTTGAGTGGAGCCAACAAGAGTTCTATGCTACCATAACATGATACACATGGGCCTACCCAAGAAATTCATCACGAGAGTGCAAAGATTGCAAAATCGGCCAGCTAGATTGTGCCAAGATCTCTGCAAGCATGACCACATTAAGCCCGCCTTTAAGGCCCTTCATTGGCTGCCAGCAGAATCCAGGAAACCTTGCAGAAATTGCCCTTGGAGAGCAGGGGCCTAATTTGCGGAATGACTTCAACCACTTTGTAAGAGCTGAACGTAACTACTCACCATTCAGGAAACTTCTTAATATTTAAGTATTTAGGCTTGTTTCTAGGGTTACGCCTTGCTGACCAAGGGTCACCATAAAAGAATATCAGATATGAGTGATGTGCAACCAATCTGACTCCAGTTTCCCTGCTTCTAGTTTCTTTGTGTAACTGGGTATTTTCAGTTCTGCTAAAGTTTTGAAAGAATTGGGAGGTAACACTAAGGGCCGATTCCGGCCGTAAATCTCTCCGACAGAGCCGGACCCGGAGAGAATTCCGACCGAATCGGACCCTAGCAGTCCGACCGGACGAGTACGATGCATTCGCATGCTATCGGACTCGAGTCGGTCGGACTCCCATTGAAGTCAATGGGAGCCGAACGTACAACGCGTACGCGGGCTCCCATTGACTCAATGGGTGCGAGGCGGACAAGGGCGCCCCCTACAGCGTGTACGCGTCCATGCGCATCGCGGCGTACATGCACAGGTAGGGGGGACCCATGGGTCCCCCCTGTGTGCGACTCGCGTGCCTATGCGTACATGGGGGTCCGACTCGGACCCCCAAAGTCCGGCTCCGACAGCTTTTTTGAGCCGGACGGCGCGAGTCGGTCTGACTGCTCGCGGCGCGCATCGTACTTACCCGGCCGGGAAACGTCTCCATAGCGCGGTGCGAGTCGTGTCCATGCGAGTCGGTCGGAGCGTGTTGAAGCCGCGTTCGAGTCGGTCGGCGATTTCACGGGTGCTTGCATCGTACTCGCTCGGCCGGACCCGCGTACGATTCGGTCGGGAAACAGGGCTCCGAATCGGATCCGGTGAATCCGAATCTGATTCGGAGCACTACCGGCCGAGATCGGAATCGGCCCCTTAGTGCTATACACAATTAAGAATAAATAATTTACATCATAATCATTGATGTAAATCATTCCAACAATTATGGTAAAGCCAGACATAAAACCAAACTCATCCTCCTACCCTCTAACTCAACTATTGAATAATTCCATATTAAAAACCATAGACTTTTTTCCCCCACAATTACAATGTACGTCATGCATTAAAAAGACATCTTCCATTAGTTTGCAAACTACGTTATTGAAGAATACAGTTATCTCTGTTGTCCCCACACTCAAAGAGGTTAATAATAACTCTATTTTTCTTTTGGACGCCTCCTTTTTATGTCTCGCCTGCTAGACCGCTCTTAGATGTCTGTCTGAGAAAGATCTTTTGTGGGCTATACCAAGAACTTACAGTAGACTGAGAGCCCGCACACTGTTTCCATTGGTTGGCATTATTGTCACTCACATTTGCTTGCTTCTAATTGAACAGCTTTCCTTCCTTTTCTTGTGTTTCTCCCTAACTTGGAGCGTACCCTCTTTACCCTCCTTTTGTTTTGCTGAATTGTATCCTTTCACTTTTATGGAACTACTTTTTTTGAGCAAGCACTCAATGAAAGTGACCATGTTTTCTAGCTCTTTCCCTTGTTTGCTTTGCCTCACCAAATACCAGCCCCTGTGCTCTGTGTTGCTCTGTCCCTCATGTGCTAGACCCTGTCTTGTGTGCTTCTCCCTCGTGTGCTTCCTTTAACCTTTTCCCACCACCGACTTCGGTTTTTATTTTCTCCCTCCTTAGCCCACTTATCCTGGCTTTCCCCTACCTGCTCCTCCGTTGCACGTCCACCCTTTACGGCCCATTTAATTTTAAATTTTACTTTTCTTGGAAGGCCCATCAGCTCCCATTTGGTGCTGAGCCGCTCCCCTTGTTGGAAAGCTCTTTTGCGCAATTCAATTTTTTTTTATTACAGCGCCAAGTGTCATTTGCTATTCTTGATTGGTACATAGAAAAATAAAGAATACCGCTGTTGCATTTTGCTTTCTATAGATGTTGTACAGCATTGCCAAAAAGAATTGGTAAAGTGAATAGGTCCCAAAGGCGAGACCTATTGGCTTTGCCAATGCTTGTTAACATTAACTACTGTAAATTCTCCCTAAATGCATTGTACAAGGGGCGGATTCAAATTTTGCGGTACAAGGCATTTAATATTTCCATACACCATGAGCAGCTGCAATTTTCATTGTTTCCCTTTTTCTGTGAGTTACCCGTCAATTCATCTGAAAATGTAGCTTGGTCGACACTGAGTCACCCCCCACAGTGCACGCGGATCCGAGGACCACTAGCCCATCACCACCCATGCACCAGCACTCAGAGGCACCTACGGTGCACCAGGAACGATAGTACATTAGATACGCAATTTCACCTTCAATGCCCAAGGAGGCAGCTCTGGTGCACCAGCATCTGCTTGTGAACAAATCCTATAAAATGCTTTTCGCACACCAGAAGCAACTATCTGAAGACAAGTGTGGTAGGACCCACAGGGCACCAAGATGTGCTTGTGGAACCCCTGCACCTGCAGCCACAGGCCACCTGAAGTATACCAAGACCTGAAGGTCACCAAAACCCATGAGGTACTTTCAGAGCACCATGAGCCACAGAAGACCCTCAATGTATCACTATCTAAGGGGTACGCCGCCAATGCATTGCGATCCACACAGTATCTTCTGCTATAAGCTCTAGTGCACCAGGACCCATGAGCCCCCTAGGCGTGGCAGAACCCACTGGAAATCCAGTGAAAGGGCACAGATTGTTATCTCCAAAGTAGGAGAATCCTCCTCCATTGCACCAGGAAATGTAGGACACACTCACTGCAACTGCACATAACTCCCCCCACCCCTTAGCCACCACAGAGGCCTGCAATACACCCAGACGTTACCTCTGGTGCACCATGAATCACTGGGCAGCAGCAGCACCACCTATGTGGCATCTCTAGTAAACGTTGTTGCACAGCATGGACGTCATTTAGGGGTCGCTGCTGCGACCCTTGACATGCCCCCTGTGGCCCCTGGCACTGCCTTTGCGACCCCATGCGTCATGACCAGTGACAAAATCAGTGGCAGGAACAGAAGCAGCTAGTCCTTATGGATTTCGGCGGGGGCTTCACTCTCCCTGTTTTTTGTCATTTTTTTAAATTATACTAATAGTGAATATTACATTATTCGCTATTAGCTTAATTTAAAAAAAAATGGAGTACAAATAGCTGAAATAAGACTTTCCTGACAGCTGAGGTAAGTAAAAAAAATGCTTTTAAATGTATGTTGTGAGCGTGATGGCAGTTTTTAGTGTGTTTATGTACGAGAGTGTGTAAGTATGTGTATGTGTAAGTGAAGGTCAAAGGGCATGTGAACTCACTTCCGCTACCCCAGGCATTTTGGTGTATTGACGTCCAAGTTGCAGAGTACCCCTACACCCACCAGTTCACGAGGATCCAAAAGGCACTTTCTTCGGCTTCGGGATTTGAGGGGAACTTTCATGCAAAGGGGTGGGTGCGGGTCCAGTGCACCCAAACTTGCTGTTTATTTTCAGTGAACCAGAAGCCACCGGACTCCTCGGCGCACCAGGATCCAAAAGGTACCGCCTCCTCACCGGTATCCTCAGGGCAGCAGGAGCCAAGGGTGTCTTCTGTGCACCAGAACCACTGATTCACCTAGAAGAGCTGTGACCCATCCTGTGCGCCAGAAACTCGGAGGCATATTCAGTGCACTACATCCCATGGGGCACCGCCCGTGAAGCACACTGAAGACACCCGGAATCACAGAGCTCTCTCATTATAAGTAGGATTACGGGTGCCTCGTGTGCAAAACCACCTACAGAGAACCATTGCTGCAGCAGGGATCAGAAGCCACTTCCTTTCCATTAGGGCTATCAGGGCACGGGCATCTTCAGTTCACCAGGAGTCACTTCCAGTGCACCAGGAGCCATGAAACAGCTTCAATCTCTTCCAGTGCACTAGGGCCCGCAGTGCACGCACCCCCACAGCTCTGAATCCAGGGGGCACCTCCAGTCGGAGCAGCAGGGTCCTCCAGCCCATCTGTCACAAAGATGGTGTCCGTGCGTCGATACACTGTTCACAGCCGCTATGGTACCGTGCAGTTGCGTCTGTGTGCACAACGCGGCTGGGGTTTTCCCAGCTCTGGTTTCCTCATACCAGCCGTCCGGTCTGTCGTGGTTATCAGGCCCCGTGTGCTGACTCATCCAGGAAGCCAGGACTTAGGGCCCTGAGGCGGCAGGAGCGCAGGTTCATTTATTTTGCAAGGCGCTCTTTATTTATTTAAACATTCGCCACCGTGCCACTCTAGCCATTATGGACATTAGAGCGATTTATCGTGGGAAATTACGTAAAACCATCACGAATGAAAAGAAAAGGAATATAATTTCTCTGTAAAATGCACTCTCACCTCAAATATGAACAGCAATACTGAAGAGTAAAGCTAAGAAAGATAGCCTCCCTATGTAAACCAAAATGAGAACTAGTGTAAGCGGTTTTAATGAAAATGCATAACGGTATTAACACAGAATGATAAACCTAATGAATTTGAGATATTTGGCTATGATGCTGTGTTTATTTTAACATTGATAATATAGGCCTCAATTGCAAAATGATTGTTGCTAAGATGGTCTTCCTACCTCGCTGCCTCTACCTGCCTAGAATACGATATTTCCACTGAGGCCACAGTTTCTTTCCCCTGCAAAATAGATAGTTTACTGAATTCATTGGTCTGGGCTGGGTGGTGCAACCGGGTAGCCCTGTTGGCCCTCATACAATTCATGGAGGATGGAGGTCTAGCTCTCCCAGATATGCAATTTTATTATTATGCGGTGCATTTACAGCATGCCGCATGGTGGCTAACGGACCCTATTGTGTCACAAAAAGGAAGGGGAGAGAGGTGCTTCTCCTTTTCCATCCTCCCTAATATAAGCTTCAAAAACCACAACCCACCAACGAACCCAATGTCACCAGGCACAACTTGCAAGAAGGGATGAAAGTCGTCGCAACCTGGATGAAGGACAGCTGCCTTAAGCTCAATTCAGACAAGACAGAAGTCCTCACCCTGGGATCTACCCCCTCCGCATGGTCCGATACATTGTGGCCCTCTGCGCTAGGAACTACCCCCACCCCTACGAACCACGCACGAAACCTCTGCATCATACTAGACGCATCGCTCACTATGGACCGCCAGATCAACTCAGTATCCTCTGCCTGTTTCAATACCCTCAGCCTGCTGCGAAAGAACCTCAGATGGATCCCCACCTAATCCAGAAAGACTGTCACTCACGTGCTCATCAGCAGCAGACTCGACTACGGCAATGCACTCTACGCCGGCGTTACCCAGGAAAAACTTCGCAAGCTCCAGAATGTCTAGAACGCCGCAGCCAGACTGGTCCTTGACCTCCCCCAGCACAGCCACATCACTCAACACTCCCACGAACTCCACTGGCTCCCGGCAGACAGATGGATAACCTTCAAATTCCTCACCCACGCTTACAAGGCCCTCCACAATGCCGGACCAGCATACCTGAAGAGCCGCCTCTCCTTCCATGCACCCAAAAGACACCTCCGCCCACCCAGCTCGCCCTGGCCACCGTCCCACGGATCCGCAAGACCAAAACCGGAGGAAAGTCCTTCTCCTTCCTTGCTGCCAAGACCTGGAACACCCTACCACTCGTCCTCAGACTATCTCCCACACTACCCCAGTTCAGGAAGGACCTCAAGACCTGGCTCTTCGAATGACCCCAGCACGTAGACGGATCTGCTCCCCACCTCCCCCCAGCACCTTAAAACCCTCACGGGTGAATAGTTGCGCTTTGCCAACCCTTGATCGATTGAGTGACAAAAAGTTTGCGACAGACTAGACCTGTTCCTTCTTGTACCCAGGACAAAGATGTGGACTGCAATGGTCATAAAGTTGACCCTTGTTCATGCTACAGGGATACAACAAACTACAAGAGGCCTGTCCTGCAGTGGCCCAGATGACCAGTGATAACTGTACTTGGACTGGACCCTGCTGTTGGCCTTTGCTTGACACACTGTCAGTTTCTAAGTGCCTCCCTTCAGGTCCTGGGAGACTTTAGAAGTGTACTCCTGTGTACTGTACTCTTGTGGTGGATTGGGATTGGATTTTTGTGAAAAAAATGTGAATCTGACACATTTCATGACTGTCTGAAAGGTTTTTATAAAAGTATGACAGATACTGAGAGGCAGAGAAATAATTACATCGAGGGGGGAGAGCCATAGTCAGTACGCAGCAGTAGTTGTGAGCAGCAGGGGTAAGTACCACAGCAGTTTGAATAAGGCCACCCAGCTATGCATACCTTGTGTGCAGCAGTGGTTGGGTGCCAACGGCACATTGGGGTTAGGGCCGAGCCAAATGCATTCCCTGTGACTAATATCCACTGCACACGGCTGGAGGCCATGCATATCGGGGTTGGTAGAATAAAGAGTATTATAAAAAAAACATACAGATTCACTGAAATACCAGTTAAACATGCAAAACCACTATAATTGGTCAGTTATTCAGTTATGGAATGCAACGCATCTCATAACTCGAGTTGCGTGCCATGCACAAAGCACCCATTTGCAAGAGACATTGGGAAAAAGGGAAGCAAGGGCTAAACTTGGCGGGTGAAGCAAGTTATGTCATGTGTTGTATACCATAACACCCAGAATTATGTGTGTGTGTGTGTGTGTATATATATATATATATATATATCACCAAAAGTACAATCCTTAAACGTAAAGAATGTCAAGGACACACCTGAAATTTCAATGCATTTTAATCAAAAGTAAGTCTTCACCAATGCGTTTCAGGCGTAACATTGATCAAGGTTAAAACACATTGAAATTTCAGGTATGTCCACAACATCCTTTACGTTTGAGGCGCACCGTCGTGCTCAGTGCCCCTGGACTCCTGCTACTTTGAATTTATATATATGGATTCTATGTTTAAAATTAATGAATGAACCCTTGATTTAATTTTTACAACTGATGAATTGTTTCAAAGAATATTCTGATTTGATGCCAACATTGTAAAATTGGATTGCATATTGTTTTGTGATTATAATGGTTTTTGTACTACAATTCCCATAATGCCTCCTTATTGGCAAAACGGCAGTGTATAATTAAGTGACATGGAAAAAGGACTCACCAACCGTGAGCAAGACCAAGTGGTTGAAAAGCGTAAATTCGATTGTTGTTGCGCTGGATTAAAAACACTTTAATCAAGTTCACAGAATGCCGCTATCATTTGTTTGGAAGACAATATATACAGAAACAAAAGTGACAGAATTCCATTTATGGTTGACTATAATCCATCGGCTCCCAACTACAGAAATATAATGCAAAAAATATTTCCCTTATTAAACACTTGTGAAAAATTACAAACGTTTTTACCAAAACCGCCAGTAATTGCTTACCGCAGAGCTCCTAATTTATGATCTCTTATTGTGAGAGGTGAACTAAAGCAAGCTGTAACAAATGCAGAGGTTCATTGCTGTGATTCTAAAAGATGCAGCACATGTGAATACCTTTACAAACATCATCAGCAACAAGTTCTGTTACGAGAAGGACCTATGCACTAAAAAGACAGCATTTTACATGTCACTCAACATGCATTATTTATGTGCTTCAGTGCCAACACCTAAACTGTAAAAAAACGATATGTAGGCCAAACAGTGAATGACCTCCGTACACGATTCAGGAACCACAAATCAGCAATAATTAATAGGATACTGGACCAGCCTGTAGCCAATCATTTTAACCATTTAATATCAGATTTGAAGAATTTCCCTATGGAACATGTCTTAAAGGAAGAACTACTGGACTCCAGAGAAACCTTCTGGATGTACAGTTTCAAATCATTGCATCCAGATGGATTGAACATCACTGACAATACCACCTGATTACTGCATATCTCAATAGATCTCCGGACTGCATTGATTCCACCTTCCACATAGAATCTTCACTCATGATGCTTTTTGAAAATTCAGCAATGTTAGCTGTGCAGCCACTGAGCAAAGCATCTTGTACTATCTGAAGAAAGCGGAAGCTGAAACGCTGTAGTGAAAAAATATATCTTTGTTTGGTGGTGAGTTCATCTATTTAAGTCACTTCTTTTTTATATATATATTTATTTTGAATACTGGCGACTGGCAGTAGGTAGTTCTAGTTAGGACCATGTATGAATAGGAATAGCGTTTTTTTTGACTTGCCTAGTATTGCTCTCACATGCAGGGAGATGCATTTCCAGCAGCTCCCTGTGTGAAAGAGCAATGCCGGCTCCCGCAATAGGCGGGGAGCCGGCTGGGACTGCGGGGTCCTTGAGGCTCCCCCAGCGGTCCCATAGCACACTGGGTGCCCTGGGTGGGCTCCAGGACACCCAGGGAGACATGGCTTGGCTGCGGGGGATGGGGTCCCTGGCCCAAAATCGGGCTGGGGAGGGGGCCAGCGCGGCCCCCCTTCCCCATTGATTTGTGGCCGGGCCTCAGGGATGGGGTCCCAGGGGCCAAAATCGGCCCGGGGAGGGATCCACACAGCCCCCGCCTTATTACATTTTGGCCAGGACCTGGGGGATGGGGTCTGGGGGCAGAAATTGCCCCAGGAAGGAGGGCTGTGCGGCCCCTCTCCCCCACTGAATTTTGGTGGGTCCCGGTGGATGGGGTCCCCGGGGCCGAAATCGCCCCCCCCCCTCCAGGGGCCGCGCAGCCCACCTCCCCCATTCGGTCATGGCCGAGTCCCAGGGGATGGGTGCGTTTCTGGCCCCCCTCCGGGGGCCGCGCAGCCAACCTCCCCCATTAAGTTACTGCCGGGCCCGTGGGATGGGGTCCCCGGGGCCTTTCTTGCCCTGATGCTCATTTCATATAAATTAAACCTCAACAAGAGGCACTTACAAATATGAACATAGCAGGTGCCCCCGCGGAAGCTCCACTTCCGTAAACGACAAAATATCCTAACTCCTGGGCTTCGCAAAAGTAAAGCAAGTGTGTTTTTTTCAGCAATTTCTCATATTGAAAAACAATCTAAAATGCTTCATGGAGGTGACTGCATCATTGATCTAGTGGAGCGCAATCTGTATGTGACTGTGACGAGTGGGTTCTTTGCTGTCCTGATGAGAGCGAAGGGCCCATGGTTCTCTCTTCAATTTACTAGGAGTATGCAGATGTGCAAATCCCTTGGATGCTTTTTTTTTTTATTAAGAGTTTTATATAGCGCGAACTAGACCCGAGACATCGGGTATCAGAGCGCTTTACATGAGCACCAGTTTCGTTACAGATGGACACATTCATTTTTGTTAGGCACAGGGAGATTAAGTGATTTGCCCAGAATCACAGGATGTTGAGCGTCCTTGCTGAGACTCGAACCCAGTTCCCTAGCTTCTAGGTCGACCTCTCTAGCCGTAAGGCTACATCCTCTCCCCGTTTAACTCCGTCCACCTTAGTAGTAGCCTAAGGTCTTCCTGCCTTTTGCCAGGATGATGGACAGCTTAACAAGTGGGCCCCAAAGTGCATTTCCAGCCGATTTTGGTTAGGAGTTCTTGATGCTGAGGAATAGGAGGACATCTCCACCAAACAAAGAAGCCCTTACTTCTTATAGTTAAGAGGAAGGATACTTGTTTGGTGGAGATTTACCTCTTTGTAGTCTTGTTGTCTTATCTAAAGGAGTATTCATGTTATCACATATTTCTGGATAAAGACACACCAGGAACAATCACATTGCCAAAATGCACACAAGGTCACTGTTGACATTTTGTCATGCTCCATTACACAGCTGTAGTGTAGAATACGTACTGGACATTTACTAAAGGAGGTAGCACTTAATAATTAACCAGTAGAAAGAACTCCACTAGGGTAGATATTTTGTGCAAAACTGTTGACTCTTGTTGGATAAAAGGGCAGGTGCGGTTCCTTTGTGGCTGAGTCACTCACACAGCTAATGACACACCCACACAGACACTTAGACACCCAGTCAAACACTCAGGCACTCACACACCCACTCACAGACGCACTCAGACACTCATGCACCCACTCACAGACCCATACAGCCACTCACAGACCCATTCAGACACTCATGCACCCACTCACAGACCCACTCCGACACATACAGCCACTCACAGACCAAATCAGGCACTTATGCACCCACTCACAGACCCATACAACTACTCACACAGCCACTCACAGACCCACTCAAGAGACTCACACACCCACCCAGACACTCATGCACTCACTCACAGACTGACTCACACACTCATGGAGGTACTCTCATACCCACTCAGGCACTCTCACACCTACTAGAAAACAAAACAACTCCACAGGGAGAGAGGTGTCACCTGCCTAAGAATAATGAAAGGACGTGAAGCGTCTCTGGATAATATAGTCGGCATGAAGTGTCCAGGGGAGAAGCGCTACCTAGATGGATAGCATGTCAGATATAGACAAATACAAATCTAAACATCAACACATGCCACTACACACACCTACTCACAGACCCACTGAGATTCACTCAGATACTCATTCACTTACGCGCCCACTCACAGACCCACTCAGGCACCCACTCACACATCCAGAGAGACACTTATGCCGCCACAACCAAACTTGTACAGAGACTCACATACCCACTCACACACACATTGAGATACTCAGGCACTCCTCACACACCCACTGAGACACTCATGCACTCACTCACTCACTCTCAAAGGTTACAGATTACAGTTAGGGAATACAATTTAAACAAGCATTGGCATAGCCAATAGGTCTCGCCTTTGGGACCTTATAAGTGTTTAGTTATCCAGCACAATATCCTTGGTGCAACAACATCAACTGTTGCATGGCTAAACACTTATAAGGTCCCAAAGGCGAGACCTATTGGCTATGCCAATGCTTGTTATACATGTTAGGAAAAAGCAATTTCTTTTAGGTAAAGTTAGCCTTTTAGCCTTAGTGTATGAAATCTGAACCACACTGCCCTAAATTACTTCTCGTCTTACTGACACGTTGAGCGGTCCTGCTTAGATTGAGGAATTCCACTAGTTACGTTCCTAAGATTCCTGGACCCTGAGATGACCCTTGACCCTGTTAACAACATTCCTTGTAGGCAGGCGCAGTACGCATTGCGTGTGTGCAGTCTGAACTGCTGGCTGTCCCATGGAGCAAAAGTGTGACCTGTTTCACACATTTGCTTGGTTACAGCTAGAACTGAACTTTTCTGTGTCACTGTCAACTAAGGCCAACTAAGGCCAAATTAAAACCCTCCCCCTGCGCTCATGCACTGCTTACTGCTTGTCGTACAAGCTCATTCTAAAGTTATTGTTGTCTTTCTGTATGAGGTCCTTTGTGGTTCTACTTTATCGTATTCAGTTAACAAGGATATGTGCATCAACCCACAGGTGGAGCGGCCTACTGGTTAACACTCAAACCTATGGCTTACCTGACCTATGACTAGCTCTCTTGTCACCCTACTGTCCTTTCAGCTGCACCGGCTTCCGCAAAAATCTCCTGAATTCCCTCAAATCTCATCCACTTCTACATCACTCTTGAGCAGTTCCCAGGAAACGTTGTACTGTTGTGAAAATTAGGAAAGCATTCGGACAATGCACACTCAAAATGCCTCAGTGGACTTACATGTATGGCTAAACTATAATGTGTCTGATATACTTATACTGAATTGTGTTAGAAATGTTGTTTCCACTCCAACACACCAGACTTGTGGTATTCGAGTAAAAATAATAACTCTTTTTATATAGCTCGTCATATTGCTCTTCCAAATGCCATGAATAACATATCTTATTCTTCCCGGATTTAATGGTCCTCCATTCACCATCCTTGGAAGGATAATAGAATTGTCTGCATTCAAACTTGTGGCCTTCATCTCTCTGCCGATGCCAGCAAAGTCGCGGAGTCCACCTACTAGCTTAGTTCTAGTGATTTTGCTAAATAGCCTGTAGTGTTTTTATATTATTACAGACATTTTTTTGTTTAGCTTGGAGCAAATACATTCATCTTTCAGCTTGATTGATGGATTCTATCTTAAAAGCTGTCAATGGCCTTTATGCTGCTGGTGTTTTTGTGAATATTGGCGTGAGCTGATGTTTAACAGTGATTAGAATTGAAAAGAATCTAATTGCATCTCCTTCCTGTCCATTGTGAAACCCCTATCCATTACTCTGCTTGTCACTGTCGTGTCAGTCTGGTGTCCTTTGTCCATCTGATACTATGATCAATTTACGCACCACTCTTAACTGTTAGGGGCCTTCAGATGTGCACCCACCAGTACCCTAGCACGTTCTTCCTCTTGCTGATCCAGAGTGGCAAGGCCTTGGGGGCTGCCTCCTTAAAGTCTGGAGCTTGACAAGCTAATCAAATTTGCTCCAGTTATATTTGGTAAGTGTGCCCCTTGTCTAACATCACGCTGGGCGCATCTGCTCATCCTGGTTTCAATACATTGCATTTTGACACCACAAACAAATTGTACCTACAGAGTTAGTCACGCTTTATTTACTTAAACCAAAGCCGTCATAATGTTCCCTTTTCTACAGAACATATGCGTCTTACCTCATCACAAACCCCCCTGTGCCCACTTCTCACTTTCTGCATTTTATCTGATGTTTAGCCTCTCGTCTAATTTCTTGTCTGTTGCCTCCCTAGCCATCTCATCAGCTCCTTTCTTTCATCTGCACATCTGGGATTTGTTCTTCTAATGGGTCTCTAGTCTCTGACAGCAGCAGACAATGTACATCATTATTTCTGGCATACTGTAAATGGGGGATGTACTGTCTCATTAGATGCTTTAAAGGGCTGCATTTGACCCACTTATAACAGGGTAAAGTAGTTTCTTATAATGATTGGGACTTGACAAAATGACTCTGTATTGCTATATTTTTTTTTTTACTTGTAGACTGAGTACTTTGAGTATATGCCCGTGCCAGCGGCAATCAAATATAGTTAATGCCAAGTGGCTTATTTACAGCTTTGTGTGAAGTGCCCATTTCACAACAGTATAAACCCATAGCTTATAGAGTGTACACTGTGCACAATGTTCTGTGACGTTTTACTTAATGACCGGTCAGTTGCTTGGAAGCCTGCATTGGCAGTCACTGAGCTGGACTGCATGTCAATGGTGAGATGCCTGCACAGCCGTAGTCAGAAGTGGATTGACAGGTCAGTGCCCTGGAAGGCCTGCACAATCAATGTCTGAAGTGAATAGGCTGATCATTGTTGTGAAAAGCCTGCACAGTCTGAGGTAGATTGATAGGCCACTAGTGTCAAAGGACTGCATAACTACTGCCCGCGCTTCAGTGAGGGGTCAGTGTTGTGGGAGGCATGCACAACTGGTGGTGGCACATCTGCCCAGCCACTTTACATGGTGGCTTGGAAGTTCAGTGGCAGGGACTGGTTTCAAAATCACTCTTTTGTGTAGTTAACAGATTAGCTTTGTTGCAGGTGTGCACAGTCACTGTCTGTAGATCAGAAAAAATACAAAAACAGTGGCTGCAAAGGATGATCTATTTCGTGTTGGAAACTCCTGAACAGTCACCATCTGTGTTGTCCTTTCTCAGTTAATTAATGGGACATTTGTGTTGCAGGGGTCGTCAGATTGGCACTTTCAACAGGCCGTGAATCTATTTTAGTTTACTATTTTCTTATTGCACTCATACTGACTTACGGTTTCGTCACACTAAATATGCATGCTGATAAGATGTCACAAAACTCTTCCCCTATTGAGGTTCAAGTTGTCACGTGTAGAAGATTCACCTCTTTGTTGAGACATATTCGCTGAGTTTTCATGGCTAACAGTCATTGCTTTTTATTACAATTTAGTCTGCAAACATGCCTTCATACAGGAATACTTTCCTCCAGCGGTGGTGCTAAGCTGCTAAATAAATGTGACATTTAAAATATTGTAATTGTATTTATATAGTGCTTACTACCCCTGACGAGGCGTTGAAATGGTCGTAGCTCACACAGACTGCACAACAGCGAGCAGCGCACATCAGAGACCAGCTATATATAGCCCTGCATTTGTACTTATCCGTACCATGTCGAACTTGGAAACATTTAAAAATATTTTGGAAGTTCCTTTGTTTTCGACGACCTTCTCTCGACGGCATTGACACCCCCTGCGTTTCCTCCCTCCCTCCCATGAAGCAGTCTTCTAATTAGCAGTGTTAGAGACGTTTCTGTCATGAGCACCACAAAGCAAATTAGGAGACACTTTGAGAGCCGAGCGGTGGGAATTACGCATTCCTTTCTCTTTTCCATACTAAACCCAGGCTGGGTCTGTAGAGAATTTGTGCCGGAATTCAGAATACATCGCCCTAACTTCTTGCTACGGCTGTGTAGTTGTAGACAAAGCTGTCAGTTCAAGGTTGCCCACCCCTCTGAGCGATGTGTCCACACTGGCACAGGAAACATCTACTTGGCACAGTTTGGTTGTTATAAAATGGCCGCCGGCCGCTGATCCATTGACCGATGGTGATGAGTCGTGCAGGGGTACCAAAGTCCTAATTATCGCTGGCAGAGCTGCCTTTAGTTCCTATTAAAACGCTCCCTTCTGAAAACAAACACTCCTTTGATAGAATTCTCTAGGTCGGAGTAGTTTTAATGATGACAAGTTTTCAATTAGACGTTGCCCTATGAAAGGCCTCCTGTGCTGACAAATACATGGTAATTTGTGTTTTACCTTTTAAGTGGCCTACTCCTTTTCTGGGCCGAGTTTTCTCTGAATAAAGAGGTAGTGATAGCAAGCAGAGAAGGCTTACCCCAACATGCGATAGAGAAACAGCGATTCAGATATTGCATAACACAGTATTATCTAGAGACTGGGGGCTTAATTTAGAAGGCAATATATGGAAGGAAACCCTCAAAATAACTCCATGGCTCACTGACCACACCATGTATGTGCTTCGCTTCACCTATGCCCACCTTACCCCTTTCCACGCAAAGACCGTCTCCCACCCTGCTGGCATCAATGTGGATCTCGGGCACACCACAGACCATACTTTGTGGTCCCAGGTAAAATGTTTGTGAGTACCCATGCTCTGGAAATTCTAGGATGCAGGAGGGCTGGAAGGGAATAGCCCCTCCCCCCCATTCTCTCGCCCTCTTAAGGATTGCATCTCTGTCTTTGTAGTTCAGAACTTTGACAATCAGTACCTTTATGGGGATCGGGGGCGGGGCTTGCGGCAAAGTTCGGTGGGCTCTCTTTAGGAGGAAGCAGGATGACAATTGCTCCACTGGAAACTAGGATGTAATCCATGATTCGAGGATCTTTTCAGATGATGAGCCCTCCACTCCTTCTGGGAATCCCACAAATTTGTGGTTATTCCTCCACATGCTATTTTCTGCATCTTCTAGTCGAGCAGAACTGCAAGAAAAATGTTCTGGAGTTCACCAGATGTATCCTGTAGGGTAGAGATTTGCCCCGTCTCAGAGACTCTCTTCGCGACTTTTCGTAGGTCTTGCCACAGAAGCGCAACATTCGCGCCAACATCCCCAAGTTTGGTTTCAAGGGGCTCGCAAGATGCTTAGATCGCCTAGAGAATGGTGTCCATGTCTGGGCCGGTAGGAGGGGAGGGACCAGGCGGTTGATGTTCTGCGAGTTTGCTAGTGTCGGCAGTAGGGTGTGTGAATCACTCCACCTTGGTTTGAGTTTGCGAGGAGGGTGGGCTGTCATGCCCCATGATGCTTTCTCCCCAAAGGTATCTAAGTTCTGGTGAGAAAGTTGGTATTGGGACTAGTAGCTGACTCGCTTGCACCGCTGACTCAAGTACACGCGGGGAGCACGAGTAGTCAGCCAGGTCCGTCGCAGTATCTGGAGTCAAGGAGAGATTGGTAGCGTCTAACTGCATCTAGTTAGATGGCCCTTGCATCGTGGGTCTAGAGGACAGCCCGCAAGAGCCCACTGCCTGGGAAAGGGCGAGGGAGGACAGATCATTCCCGCTGAATCTGTGCATCCAGTAGGGTGAGCAGGCACCCAGGGTGGCAGGTCCCCAGCACTCCCTCCCGGGCTACCCATGGGTTCCCTGCACTCAGGGGGTGTGGTCTTGCAGCAGCGGAACCTCCCCAGGGGTCACAAGATCCCGGACAACAGGTGGGGGGTGGAATTCTCTCCCATGCACTAGGCGTTCAGGCGGTCCAGTAAGTTCAGGGGGGGTGGTCTCTGGTGTCACAACAAAACCCCCTCACTCAGCCCCCAGGTGTGTTGCAGGTCTCCAGTAATCCCTCTTGGGCTCTCCAAGAGTTCCCCTCCATCAGGGCAAGTGATCTGGTGGCAGTGGGGCCTCCCTGGGTACTGCCAGGTCTCAGACAATGGGGGGCAGGATCCCCTCCCCCACATCAAGGATTGAGGAGGTCCAGTAAGTTCGGGGGGTGTCTCCGGTGTCACAACAAAGTCCCCCTTGCTTGGCGTAAGGTCTTGTTGCCGGCCCTGGCCACCAGGAGGCCACGTCACTCCTCAAAGGGCCCTCCTCACCACCAGGGTCATGGGTCAGAGCCGCCTCCTCTGCACAGATCCCAAAGTGCTCCAATAAGATGGCTGCCTCGGCATCCTCCATGTTATTGGGCAGCGGTCATGGGGTCCCAGAAGGCAACAGTTGCACCAGACGTTTGTCCGCTGTCCGTGGACAAAGTCACAAAGCAGTGCCCCCTCCAGTCCCCTTGGCGCTTGGGTCCTGGGCACAGCTGCAGGTGCTACGCCACAAGTCTTGCGTCCGAGCCTCCTCTATGGACATCGCAGGGCTCTTGCTAAAGCTGCAGAATTTGTTGTGTCTGCTGAGTGTGGGTGTGGACGGGCTGCCATCAGCAGAATACAGGCAATACAGCGAGGCCGGTCGCGCAGCTCGTTAGTGAATGACCATCATGTTGGCCAGTAAGGCCACGCCCCGCTGAAATTATGCTTTCTTAGTGAAATATGATTTCCCAGTCTCTCGTGTCACCTTTTCATTCTTCCGTCTTTATCCTTCTAGCTTCCTAGCTCATTTGCCTCACTTCCACCAGGAGCGGCTCCTCCATTTGAGCGGAGAAGCGTCGCCCCACAAGCCCCGGAGCTAAAAAAATAAAATGGTTATATATTACCATTTTAATTTTCAGCAACCCGTCCCGAATTAAGTGTCAGGACAGGACGGGCAAGTGCTGCCAAGTGGCAGCAGCAGGGAGCTGTGTGCTTTAAAAATGTGCATGTCTCTTTTGCCAGCCAGACATGCGAATTTTAAACTTCTCTAACCTAGCTGTCTTTGACAGCTAGGTTAGAGAAAGTGTAGGCCTCCAGTGCTCTTGAGAGCACTGAGTGAGGCCGCTCCCTCCAATCCTGGTGCTTCTCGCATGCTGTGAGAACAGCGCCAGGATTGGGTAGTGCAGTTTCCTGGGTCCCGAGCTTCCGGAAGACACCGGAGGAAGGAGTACTTCATGCTGCAAGTCAGGAAGGTAAGTCTATTTTTTTTTTTGTGTGCCCCTCACCCCACCACCCTCGGTACATGCCAGACGCAACTGCCTTCCACATTTGTTACCTTGCATAATACACTCTCTAGCTTCCCTTTCCTCATCTTTGATTCCGCCTTTTTTCTCACTAAATTCGATTTGCTTCTTTCTCGTCCTTTCTTGTCTTTGCTATTCTTTCTAACTCCTTTCTCTTTGTTCTTGAAGGCAACCATAGAGGCACTGCCTGTGATACATGTGGTAGAGTAAGGAAGGGTTACGTTGAAGACCAGGAAGAGTCTAACAGTAATGAGCAGGCCAGAAACATGCCAATCAAATCCCCCTCAAGACACAGACACATGTTCATCCCCAGCCTTGGACCTGAAGAGTACACACGTTCTAACCAGTGGTGCATGCAGCTTTTCTTTTTTTAAATTTTTTTTACCACAAATGACCTCTGGTTTTGTACCCTCCATCCATGATGCCCTTTGGTGTTTGCAGGTCCAGCAACTTCTATGATTGACAGAGTACTTAAAAATGCATTACCTCTGACCAAGTCCTATCCCTCTTCTCACTACCTCTAACTCCCTAGCTCATTGTCTCAGTGCCATCATAATTTTATCCTCTATCATGCCTCTCAGTCTCTCTTTTGTCTCATTCATGTGATGCTTCCTCTCAACACTTTCATTTTATAATTTTTTTATTGCCCTTCACCTTAACATTTTCATCACTTTCATTTCCATTTTCATTTGCTCTCTTGCTTTAGTTTCACTTCATGGTTTTAGCCTCCTGACAGAGTATAGAATGCAGCAGCATTTAATCCCTTCCTATTCTTACTTCACACATGACGGTACATACAATTTCTGATGCTAATAATTCGTTTAGATTGTTGATGGTGTATTATCTTTACATTGATAATTTACATATACTTTTTGGACATTCTTAATGTGACTGCAATATTATTTCATATATTCTTCTCTTTATACAATAAACCATCTGTATTGCCAATATGGTTTTTATCATACATTAGCTGTACTGTTTGCTATCTGTAAAATATACAGTGATGCTTTATTATGAGTATTTCAAAACTTTTGAAATTAAAAAAATGCAATAGCATTTAATGATCTGTTAATTCTCAACCAATAGGATTCGTGCATGAAAAATGTTGTAGGACATTTTCCATTTTCTGCTCTGTTCCGTATTTGAACGATCTGTCCCTGCAAGCTGTATTATTTCTGCAACAATATGTACACGATAATATTAATAAGTAGCGTGGTCGCTTCTGATCTTAAACTTCTGGAGGCTCTTCGTGCAATACCAGCTCCGCCTAGAAGGAGTGATTCTAAGATCAGTATCAATTTCCCAGCATCGTCAGTGAGCAGATGTCACTTTTAAGAGCAGTCCTGCAATTGCAATTTAAAAAAATGCGTTGATAGCAATTAATGTGCTCTTGAATGATCACTAAATGGTAAATTCTGGAGCAAAAGGGAAAATAGTTGCAGTGAGACAAAATCTCAGCGCCTAAGTCTGTAGTCGACACTTTATAGTAGGCCTTTGTGGTACTTGATTTCCCCTCGACAATGGCTCTCAGCAGCACTCGAAGCCCCGGACAGTAAGAGCCACTAACCTCAGTTTTAAGCTTTGTTATGAAAGTGGCTCTGCCAGCCAGAAAGGGTCTATATGATTAGTACTTGGCTCTGCCATACACTGGAGCTCTTCTTTCAGCAGCACATCCAATGCCGGTCAGCAGGGGTCGCTATAATACAGACACTTGACTCTCGGGGCCATATTTACGACTTTAGTGGCACAGGGCAGCGCAGCAAGTCACCTTGCTGAGTTGTCCTTTGTCACAGGGAAAGGGCAGGAATGCGCTGTATTTATCCAATACGGCGCATCCCTGTCATTTTCCCTTGCGATGGTGCCATTTTGGCAGCCTAGGGCCAACGCATACACCCTTGCACCAGGTTGCAAGGGGGCCTGTGTTGTAGGCAGGATAGTTTTTTATGCAGGGACACCTTCCTGCACAAAAACAATCCTGAGAGGTTTTTTCCTCTTTCTATGTGCACTGCAGACTGCAGCACATATAGAAAGAGGAAAAAATTAGAAGAAATAAAGATATTTGTTCTCGTTACACCCCGCCTGGGGAGGCCTATTTTTTTGGTGCATTCCCAGGTTTACAAGGTCTTGTAAATATGGGAATGCCTAAAAAACCATGGGAATTGCGTGGGAACACCCATGCAACGCCCATGGAACTCCTACCCAGGGCAGAGTAACGCGACACAGCAATTTGAGCTGCGTTGCGTTACTCCATATTTTTGAAGCCACTCAAAGTCACGCAAAGTGGCTTCAAAAATATGACTTAATGTTTGCGTAGCTCTTGCACCACGTTGTGTGCTGCAAGAGAGACACACACGGGTAATAAATATGGCTCTCAGTCTCATGGATGTGCAAACAATTATTGCATTATTATTAGTGGCCACCATATGGAAGATTACTACCAACCATCACCTCAGTGCATCAGGCAGGATTGCCAGCAGCAAAAAATGCTTTCCCAATATCGAATGCCCCTACATGGGTAATACATAACAGCCATAGCAGCAATGCCTCTGGTACCAAGGCCCCAACATTTCTAACACATCTACCCAGTGCCACATCATTTAACACTCAAATATCAGATTTAAATATATTTTGGAAATTCAGCCATTTTTCTTCAAATTTCAGCTTATGAGTTCTGAAAATAAACATATTTTCGTCTATAATATACTCTCTCTATTTTGGTATGCATATGTTAATTCAGCCAAGCGAAAGCTTCTTATTTATTAGGCTGGACTGCACACACGAGAGCTACTTACATGTAGCTGGAGAGCTAGCACAGGAGCTACTCGTTGCAAAGCCTGCTCTAGTCTAAGTACGGAAGGCTCGAGATGTGTAGAAGAGGTGCGCCTTCAGCGCTTTCTTACATCTCAAAGTTTTCTTCAGCACAAAGGGGAACTAGGAGGTTGTTTCAGACATGGGCCAATAAGAGTCCCCAGCTGTCTTCCCTCGCTCGTACCAATTTTACGGCAAACCAGGGTGATCAAATTCTTGGAGACAGAGCAAAGATTCACAGCAGATGGATAACAGAAAGCTATAAGGTGGTCTGTGGCAATCCTGTGCTGATATATATATATATATATACACAAAAACAAGGTTGCCCTCTTGGAGATGCCACACGCATCGGGGTATATGCGCAAACACCACAGGCAGCAGTCAGGTCAGCAGGCAACAGGCGTTCCAATGCCATACGCGTTTCGAGCTCTTGCAGCTCTTGATCACTGGCGATAATGAGGAAAACAGCGGGATAATAAGAACGACTGTTTTATTTGAAATGAGAGTCCCGCCCCAGTGGGCGTCAACCAAATGGCATGCTGGTTCTGGTAGTTCCTATTACTGCCAATGGAGACTCAAAGTTCTTTTTAGACCAAGTGGACTCCGCTGTTGCCTCATAATAAAAGTAAAATCCCTGTAGGGTGGAAAGCAATGTCAGCATCCGCCTTTCCTCTGCCAATATCATCCTGTAGTAAAGGCCCCCTCTGCCAAAAGCAGAACCTACCTGTGTGAAGGCTCTTTTGTTGGGGAAACTCTGTTGTTAAATGTGAAACGGCTGGTCCCGGCCGTGAAAGAGCCCCACTGCGATAAGCAGTCCCAGTGTATGCCAACCGGCATGTGCGTTCCAGGGACAGGTGCTGGAGCTTGGAGGCGGTTATGTGCTGTATGATGGGACTGCAACCACACAGCGACCCACTGGGGACAGAATTTACAACATACTGCAAAGACAGCGCGCCAGCTCACTGTAGCAATACTGAAGAGCAACTACAGAGTCCAGGAGGCCGTGCGGTCGGCCACGCCCACTGGGGCTGGATGTCAGATAAGGAACCAAGTTGCACCTGTGGCTGTGCTGATCTTTTGGAACATTGCCTTTGAAAAAGTGCTACACGCACGTAACGCGTCAGGCTTGTTTGTTTCAATTAGTGCTGTGAAGTGTTCCACTCGTCATTTCGGCAGCCTCCAGTAAAATTTCCAAAAGCAGAACCTACCTGTGTGAAGGCTCTTTTGTTGGGGAAACTCTGTTGTTGGATGTGAAACGGCTGGTCCCGGCCGTGAAAGAGCCCCACTGCGATAAGCAGTCCCAGTGTATGCCAACCGGCATGTGCGTTCCAGGGACAGGTGCTGGAGCTTGGAGGCGGTTATGTGCTGTATGATGGGACTGAAACCACACAGCGACCCACTGGGGACAGAATTTACAACATACTGCAAAGACAGCGCGCCAGCTCACTGTAGCAATACTGAAGAGCAACTACAGAGTCCAGGAGGCCGTGCGGTCGGCCACGCCCACTGGGGCTGGATGTCAGATAAGGAACCAAGTTGCACCTGTGGCTGTGCTGATCTTTTGGAACATTGCCTTTGAAAAAGTGCTACACGCACGAAACGCGTCAGGCTTGTTTGTTTTAATTAGTGCTGTGAAGTGTTCCACTCGTCATTTCGGCAGCCTCCAGTAAAATTTCCAAAAGCAGAACCTACCTGTGTGAAGGCTCTTTTGTTGGGGAAACTCTGTTGTTGGATGTGAAACGGCTGGTCCCGGCCGTGAAAGAGCCCCACTGCGATAAGCAGTCCCAGTGTATGCCAACCGGCATGTGCGTTCCAGGGACAGGTGCTGGAGCTTGGAGGCGGTTATGTGCTGTATGATGGGACTGAAACCACACAGCGACCCACTGGGGACAGAATTTACAACATACTGCAAAGACAGCGCGCCAGCTCACTGTAGCAATACTGAAGAGCAACTACAGAGTCCAGGAGGCCGTGCGGTCGGCCACGCCCACTGGGGCTGGATGTCAGATAAGGAACCAAGTTGCACCTGTGGCTGTGCTGATCTTTTGGAACATTGCCTTTGAAAAAGTGCTACACGCACGAAACGCGTCAGGCTTGTTTGTTTTAATTAGTGCTGTGAAGTGTTCCACTCGTCATTTCGGCAGCCTCCAGTAAAATTTCCAAAAGCAGAACCTACCTGTGTGAAGGCTCTTTTGTTGGGGAAACTCTGTTGTTGGATGTGAAACGGCTGGTCCCGGCCGTGAAAGAGCCCCACTGCGATAAGCAGTCCCAGTGTATGCCAACCGGCATGTGCGTTCCAGGGACAGGTGCTGGAGCTTGGAGGCGGTTATGTGCTGTATGAGGGGACTGAAACCACACAGCGACCCACTGGGGACAGAATTTACAACATACTGCAAAGACAGTGCGCCAGCTCACTGTAGCAATACTGAAGAGCAACTACAGAGTCCAGGAGGCCGTGCGGTCGGCCACGCCCACTGGGGCTGGATGTCAGATAAGGAACCAAGTTGCACCTGTGGCTGTGCTGATCTTTTGGAACATTGCCTTTGAAAAAGTGCTACACGCACGAAACGCGTCAGGCTTGTTTGTTTTAATTAGTGCTGTGAAGTGTTCCACTCGTCATTTCGGCAGCCTCCAGTAAAATTTCCAAAAGCAGAACCTACCTGTGTGAAGGCTCTTTTGTTGGGGAAACTCTGTTGTTGGATGTGAAACGGCTGGTCCCGGCTGTGAAAGAGCCCCACTGCGATAAGCAGTCCCAGTGTATGCCAACCGGCATGTGCGTTCCAAGGACAGGTGCTGGAGCTTGGAGGCGGTTATGTGCTCTATGATGGGACTGAAACCACACAGCGACCCACTGGGGACAGAATTTACAACATACTGCAAAGACAGCGCGCCAGCTCACTGTAGCAATACTGAAGAGCAACTACAGAGTCCAGGAGGCCGTGCGGTCGGCCACGCCCACTGGGGCTGGATGTCAGATAAGGAACCAAGTTGCACCTGTGGCTGTGCTGATCTTTTGGAACATTGCCTTTGAAAAAGTGCTACACGCACGAAACGCGTCAGGCTTGTTTGTTTTAATTTGTGCTGTGAAGTGTTCCACTCGTCATTTCGGCAGCCTCCAGTAAAATTTCCAAAAGCAGAACCTACCTGTGTGAAGGCTCTTTTGTTGGGGAAACTCTGTTGTTGGATGTGAAACGGCTGGCCCCGGCCGTGAAAGAGCCCCACTGCGATAAGCAGTCCCAGTGTATGCCAACCGGCATGTGCGTTCCAGGGACAGGTGCTGGAGCTTGGAGGCGGTTATGTGCTGTATGATGGGACTGAAACCACACAGCGACCCACTGGGGACAGAATTTACAACATACTGCAAAGACAGCGCGCCAGCTCACTGTAGCAATACTGAAGAGCAACTACAGAGTCCAGGAGGCCGTGCGGTCGGCCACGCCCACTGGGGCTGGATGTCAGATAAGGAACCAAGTTGCACCTGTGGCTGTGCTGATCTTTTGGAACATTGCCTTTGAAAAAGTGCTACACGCACGAAACGCGTCAGGCTTGTTTGTTTTAATTAGTGCTGTGAAGTGTTCCACTCGTCATTTCGGCAGCCTCCAGTAAAATTTCCAAAAGCAGAACCTACCTGTGTGAAGGTTCTTTTGTTGGGGAAACTCTGTTGTTGGATGTGAAACGGCTGGTCGCGGCCGTGAAAGAGCCCCACTGCGATAAGCAGTCCCAGTGTATGCCAACCGGCATGTGCGTTCCAGGGACAGGTGCTGGAGCTTGGAGGCGGTTATGTGCTGTATGATGGGACTGAAACCACACAGCGACCCACTGGGGACAGAATTTTCAACATACTGCAAAGACAGCGCGCCAGCTCACTGTAGCAATACTGAAGAGCAACTACAGAGTCCAGGAGGCCGTGCGGTCGGCCACGCCCACTGGGGCTGGATGTCAGATAAGGAACCAAGTTGCACCTGTGGCTGTGCTGATCTTTTGGAACATTGCCTTTGAAAAAGTGCTACACGCACGAAACGCGTCAGGCTTGTTTGTTTTAATTAGTGCTGTGAAGTGTTCCACTCGTCATTTCGGCAGCCTCCAGTAAAATTTCCAAAAGCAGAACCTACCTGTGTGAAGGCTCTTTTGTTGGGGAAACTCTGTTGTTGGATATATATATATATATATTCACTGAAAAAACCATAGGTTTCAGGGACGTTATAGTTACAAATTAGCATTTAAAAAACCTTTGAAATTCACTGAAAAAACCATAGGTTTTAGGGACAGTTATAGTTAGTTGGACATTGCACTCGTACAAAACCCGTGAAATTCCCCGTTATAGTTAGTCCAGCTAACTATAACTCGCGCCCGTAATGCACTGCTGATGACGTCACATATTACATCACTCATGACATGGTCAGTGACATCACTGATGACATCACTGATGACATCTCAAATGACATCACTGATGACATCATCCAGTGACTGTGTGTTTCTGTAAAGTTTAAATATTTTTAATATATATAGGAAAAGACGTATTGAAGAATGAGTGGGTGTGTAAGTGTCTGTATGGGTGATTTAGTAGGTGCGTGACTGACTGTATAAGTGAGTGATTTAACGTATCTTACTGAATGCATGGGTTAGTGACTAAACTGGGTGAATGTCTGTATCCGTCTGTCTGTTGCTGTGTAAGTGGCTGCATGTGTTTGTGAATAGCTACATGAGTGTCTATATGAGTTATTGAATGCTTGTGTGAGTATCTGTATGGGTGCCTGAGTGTTTGTGTGGGAGGGGTGTGTGCAACTCTGTGCATAGATGTGTGAGTGGGTGATTCACTGGGTGGATGGTTTCAAGAGTGCATCTGTGATAGACTGTATGGGTGGGTAAGTGTGTGTAGAGTGTGTTAGTGAGTGAATGTATGTCCCAGTGGTACATGTGTGAGTAACTACATATGTGAAAGGCAGTATATATGTGTGTTGGAGTATATAAATAGCTATAAGCGAGAGTGAGTGATTGTGATAGTGGCTGTATGGATGAGTGTGTGCTTGTATCAGTGATTGTATACGAGCGTAAGAATGTGCTAGTATTTGTATGAGTAAGTGAGCTGGTGTGTGTATAACTGTATAGGTGAGTAAATGGTAGTGTGTTTAATTATTTGCATGACTGACTAGGTGTGTGAGTACCTCTATGGATGAGTGGCGGTGTGTCAGTGTCTATATAGGAGTAGGAGTGCATATGATAGTCCTGTACTGAGTGACCGTAAGTATGAGTGACTGTACGGGTGAGTGAGTGGATGTGTGCGTAGACCTAAGAATCAGTGAGTGGGTATGTAGTTATTGGTGTTGGAGTGTCTATGGTTTTGCGAATGGCAGTCTGTAATTTAGAGTGGGTGTATCAAAGGTTATATTAGGGTGTGAGAAGATGCATGAAATTATCACATGGATGATGTCATCAGTGATGTCATTTGAGATGTCATCAGTGATGTCATCAGTGATGTCACTGACCATGTCATGAGTGATGTAATATGTGACGTCATCAGCAGTGCATTGCGGGCGCGAGTTATAGTTAGCTGGACTAACTATAACGGGGAATTTCACGGGTTTTGTACGAGTGCAATGTCCAACTAACTATAACTGTCCCTAAAACCTATGGTTTTTTCAGTGAATTTCAAAGGTTTTTTAAATGCTAATTTGTAACTATAACGTCCCTGAAACCTATGGTTTTTTCAGTGAATTTCAAAGGTTTTTTAAATGCTAATTTGGAACTATAACATGTCTGAAACCTACGGTTTTTTCAGTGAATTTCAAAGGTTTTGTAAATGACAATTTTTAAATGTATTAATTGTTATATAAATTTTTTTCATACTGATTTACTACATTTTTAGAAACAATTTTTTTTTACATATTTTATTTTTTAAATTACATTGTAATTACATTATACATTACATTACAAAAAATACTTTCTCAGAATGAATTACTTTAGTTTAAATACTTTGCACATAGGCAATAGACTTTTAAGTACAGTAGTTACAGTTGTTGCAATGGGCAACACATTTTCAAACACAATGCAACATTCAGCTCAATGTGAATTTCTAGTTAAATGCAATTAGTTACTTTATGGATTACTTTTCTAACCACAGGACTGGATCCTAGATTCAGTCCTGGGACATCTCCTGTAAACAGTTGAGTAAAAGCGTTTTGGTTACAGTCGTGATTTTTAAGGAATATTATTGTACTTTAAAAGTTGACACTTAGAAACTTTTTCACATAGAATCACCAATGTTATCCTATGGGAGGAAATTCACTTAGCAGGTAAGTAGTGTTATCGTGACTTTTCTCACTCAGTGTTGGATCCTGGATCCAGCACTGGTGCATCTCCTGTAAACAGTTGAAAGAATGCGTTTAAGTCATACAGGCGATTTTTAGGAATATTTGTAGTTTGTGAAAATCGACACTTTGAAACTTTTCTGCTGAAAACCAGACAATGGATTCCTATGGAAGAAAATATAAGTTACTGGTAAGTACGGTTAAAATTACTTTTCAGGGTCAGTGCTGGGCTAAAAGATGCAGCACTGGGTTCTCTCCTGATAACAGGTGAGTAAATTGGAATTCGTACTTTGGTTGATTTTAGAGGAATATTATAAAGTTCCAAAACTCCACACTTAGAAGAATTTCCAAGTGAAACCAGTCAATGTTAGCCTATGAAGGAAATTCAAGTTACCGGTAAGTACGGTTAAAATTACTTCTCAGGACCAGTACTGGGCTGAAAGATGCAGCACTGATGTCTCTCCTGATAACAGGTGAGTAAATCAGAATTTGGATTTCGGCTGATTTTAGAGGAATATTTGTATGTTTCAAAAATCAACACTTAGAAACTTTTTCAACAAAAAGCAGGCAATGATATCCTATGGAAGGAAATTCAAGTTACTGGTAAGTTCGGTTAAAATTACTTTTCAGGATTAGTACTGGGCTGAAAGATGCAGCACTGAGGTCTCTCCTGATAACAGGTGAGTAAATCGGAATTCGTATTTCGGCTGATTTTAGAGGAATATTTTAAAGTTCCAAAACTCCACACTTAGAAGAATTTCCAAGTGAAACCAGTCAATGTTAGCCTATGGAAGGAAATTCAAGTTACTGGTAAGTACGGTTAAAATTACTTTTCAGGATTAGTACTGGGCTGAAAGATGCAGCACTGAGGTCTCTCCTGATAACAGGTGAGTAAATCGGAATTCGTATTTCGGATGATTTTAGAAGAATATTTGCACAATGGTGAAGGGAGGGGGCGGGCCTGAGGAGACATCTGTGCAAACGCGCCCCGTGGCGCGTTTTAAGTTGGGGGATTAAGTCCCCTTGAATCCTGAGGGTCCCTAGGGGCCAACTAGCCCACCAGGAACCTCCAATATGCGCCAGGGGCTGCGTTGCAGAGACGTGTAGAGAGGCCACGCCCCTTTTACACCTCTCTGCAACGCAGCTCTGTGCGCTTTCTGGATGTACCTGTTGGGCTAGTTGGCCCCAGGGACCCTCAGGATTGAAGGGATTTAATTCCCATCTTAAAACGCGCCACGGGGCCTGTTTGCACACATGTCACCTGAAGCCCCGCCCCTCCCTTCACCACTGTGCAAACGCGCCCCGTGGCACGTTTTAAGTTGGGGGATTAAGTCCCCTTGAATCCTGAGGGTCCCCGGAGTCCAACTAGCCCACCATATACCTCCAAAAGCGCCACAGAGCTGCGTTGCAGAGAGGTGTAAAAAGGGCGTGGCCTCTGTACACCTCTCTGCAAGGCAGCCCCTGGCGCATACTGGAGGTTCCTGGTGGGCTAGTTGGCCCCAGGGACCCCCAGTATTCAAGGGGAATTCGTTCCCCCTCTGCAAACGCGCCAGGGCGCGTTTGCAGAGTGGTAAAGGAAGGGGCGGGGCCTGCGGGCCCGATCGTTTTTTTTTTTTTTTTGTCCCCTGAAGGGGGGCTGTGTGGCCCCCTTCCTTTTCCAGTTTTTATGCCCTGGGGACCCCATCCCCCAGGGCCTTACCCCTTTTTTTAATTAAATATTATTTAAAAAACGGGAAGGGGCCGCGTGGCCCCCTTCCCTGGGCCTGTATTGGCCCGGGGACCCCATCCCCGGGGCATGGCCTCGATTTTTTGTTTTTCTTTGGAGGGGGCTGCGTGGCCCCCTCCTCAGGCCATTAAGGCCCCGGGGACCCCATCCCCCGGGGCCGGCCTTTCCTTTTTTTTTTTTTTATTATTTGGGGAGGGGGCCGCGTGGCCTCCCTCCCGGGCCACTACTTGCCCCGGGGACCCCATCCCCCGGGGCTGGCCCTCTCCGTTGGGGACTGTGGGGGGGTCCCCAATCCCCCACAGTCCCGCCGGCTCCCCGCGTCCCTTGGGCGCCGGAATTGCTTTTCCACATGGGGAGCTGCTAAGATGCAGCTCCCCATGTGGAAAAGCAATGTGCTTGGATATTGGAAGAGAGAGCAGGTTTCCCTGCTCTCTCTTCCAATATCCAAAGCAGTTTGCTATGGCAGGACGGGGCCGCGAGGCTCCGTCCTGCCATAGCAAACTACAGTGTCCCGGGGGTAGGCACCCGGGACACTGCAGGAGCCGGCCCTGGGGGGTGGTGGTCCCCAGGGCCATCAAGGGCTCCAGGAGGGGGCCGCGCGGCCCCCTCCCATTGAGTTCACAGCCCGGGGAGGTGGTGGTCCCCGGGGCTCTGGAGGTCCGTAACGGACCCCCATATTTAAATGTTTAGTGCCCCGGGGAGGTGGCGGTCCCCGGGCGTGTGGGGGCTGGAGCCCCCCACACAGAGCTTTTCAATTATAAAAAAAAAGCCCGGGGAGGTGGTGGTCCCCGGGGCTGCGGGAGGCTCAGAGCCCTCCCGCACCATTTAAAAAAGCCCCGCGGGGTGGCGGTCCCCGGGGCTTGGGGGGCCTTTGAGGCCCCACACATTAAATTATCCCCCCCACCATGCCCCCGGGACTTGGGCCACCCGGGGGCAAAATACAGTCGAGCGCGGGAGACCGCGCTTCGATTCCCTCGGCAGGATTCGCGCACCCTGAGCGCATCCTGCCGATTTACAATTTTTTTATTTTTATTTTTTTTGCCCAGGGGTCCTTGTAGGACCCCTGAGCAAACCTAGGGGTCAGGGTGTTTCTACCCTGCCCCCTTTGTGCGCTTTGCGCACTTGTTTCTGTCCCTCGGTTCTACCGAGGGACAAAATGGCTGCCAACATTTCCTGAATCGGAATGTTGACAGCCAGCTGACAACCAATTAACATGCAGCTCGTGATCGGGAGGGTACGCGGACCCTACTCGGCCATAGATATCACTATCTTTTTACTTTTGATTTTCTCAGCAACTACTGAACGGATTTACACCATTTAACAAAAAGGGTTCTTTCTGAACCAAGAACTACCTCTTTGCCAAATTTGGTGTAATTCCGTTCAACAGTTCGAGACTGTAGCCGTGTCTAAAGTTTCCTATGAAAAATTGCATGGGGAAAACGCGTTTTGGGACCCCCTTTTTCTCGGCCCCCGCTTGACGAATCCCCCCGAGACTTTCAGGGTAGGAGCGGACCGGGCCATAAAGTTTGAAAATTTTGCGAAGATACGTCAACCGGCAAGAGAGTTATTTCAAATAGAATGTCGCGGATTTTCTATGGATAATAGGTTGTAACTATAACTATCTACTGGCGACCGCCAGTAGATAATATATATATATATATATATATATATATATATATATATATATATATAATTGCTTGAAGCCCTGCCGTGTCCCCTTGTCTTTTTCGAAGGAGGAGGATATTTTTGCATATTAGCGTGTAGCTAGTGTCACGCAAAGGGGACCCTTCCAAAAGTGTTCAGGGTGCAGTGGCTTAACCCGGACCGCCCCACGTCCGATGGAGGCAGAAGTCTTTGCTGCCAGTTGACAGGCCGTGACTCACATGGAGAGACGGAGTTACTTTACCATCGTCTCCACGCTTTGCCAACACCGGGACTGTGAGGTTGGAAGCGCAGGGCTCAGGAATCGTTTGTTGCCCAGCACAGTGCTACAATCTCAAGCTAACCATTCTTCAGCCACTCACTTTGAGGAGGGAAAAATACGGCTGGAAGAGACATTCGTCCAGATTGCGAACCAACTGCATGATGGGATCTGCAGTCCATAACTATGAACTGGCCGAGTGTTCTCTGATGAGATATGGTGCAGGTGTGCCCCACGCTACTTTAGAAGGAGGGGCTTAATAAATAAAAGGAAACTTTGAAATTTGTAACACCAGAGGCATCTGAAGAGGCTACCGCCGAAACGCGTCATGCCAGAGAATTCGAACAAATGATTCCTTGAAGCCCTGCCGTGTCCCCTTGTCTTTTCGAAGGAGGAGGATATTTTTGCATATATATATATATATATATATATATATATATATATATATATATATATATATAGATATGTATATATAATAAGCACAGGCATTTGTATTGAACAAAAGCTAGTATCATCCCTTACTTGCTAAGGAAATACTGCTACTTTTTTTAAAATCCCAAGCTAAGTGAACAGCATTTAGGGCATGTTAGTGATTGTCCATACGTCCGATAGTGTTACGCCATGGGCGGTTGCTGAATAAGCAGAGTCCTCCTCCACACTGCCGCGGGCCATTTCTGAACCTGTGGCATCCTCCTCCACACTGCTGTGGGCCATTGCTGAACCCGCGGTGCCCTCCAACACACCGCCGCGCGCCGCTATTCAGCCCGCGGTGCCACATATGCCTGCTCGGGCACGTCACGGTCTACAGCGGCAGCCTGCTATTGTTATTAGGGCGTCACGGGTACGTCCCGCGACACTCTTACCGCGGCAGACCGCTGTGATTTCCTTTCTGTGTCAGATACACCGCCTGGCAAGCCGCAGAGCAATACAGCGGCCTATAATGTGCAGGAAACGTTGTGGTTCCAGTTCTGGGACCGCAACCTCCTGTAGAACTAATAATGAAGCCTTGTGGTCCTTTCCTCTGATCTGGGAAACACATAAAGCAACATTCAGACAGCCATTCTCTTGCATGGGGGCCATGTTCTTGCTTTACTTCTTCCCATAATTCCATAGTCTTGCTGCCGGAAGGCTTTGGGAAGGGTTTTTGTTTCACCATTCTATGTTGTCTACCTTTTCTATCTTTTTCATCACCTTTTCCCTATCCAAGATGGCGACTGCTTATTTCCTATTATTATTATTATTCTGCATTTATAGAGCGCCTGGTTACACCACCGGTGTGTCCCCGCGCTATTTACTCTATCTAACAACTCCGGAAATCAGCACATCAGAGAACGTGGGGAGCCAAAAAACCACTCACAGTTGAAAGAGCCACGTTTTAAATTTTTTACGGAAGGGGCTCTCTGATAGTTCCTCACAGAGGGCCAGGGGTAAGGCGTTCCAGCTTTTCGCTGCCAGGTAGCCAAAAGAACGCGCATCCATTCGTGCTTTCTTTATCCTGGGAACTTTCACCAGGTGAGTCCCGGTGGATCTAAGATGCCGTTCAGGATTATAGGGAGTTAGAAGGTCCCCCAGGTAAATTGGGCCTTTGCCCTGCAAGGTGCGGTGGCAGAAGCATAGTGCCTTGAATGAGATCCGTTTCTGAATGGGCAGCCAGTGTAGTGAGTCTAGCGCTTTCTTTGAGGATGCCCTTCTCGGCAGACTCAAGACCAAGCGAGCTGCTGCGTTCTGGATACATTGCAGCTTATGGAGTCCCTTTTTGGTTGCACCCAGATACAGTACATTTCCATAATCTAGTCGTGCTGTAACGAGAGCGTGGGTCAGGGTTTTCCTAGCCGACATAGGGAGAATGTCGAGAGTTTTCCTTAGAGTCTTCAGGATTCCGAAGCACCTGCCTGCAACTTTCTTGATGTGAGTCTCAAAGGAAAGTGTGGAATCTATCCAGACTCCCACGTTCTTCACCTCTGTCTTAGGGGTGGGAACCGGGCCTAAGATTGATGGCCACCAGGCTGAGGACTAAATGGATGGGGTGTTCCCTACTATCAGTATCTCAGTCTTATTACCATTTAGTTTCAGGCAATTGCCTGTCATCCAAGAGGCCAGATCTTTTAGGCAGTCTGCAAAGCTACTGGCTGCCAACACCGAATTCGGAGCCAGGGTGACCACTAGCTGCGTGTCATCTGCATATGACACTATTGTGACATCGTGTTTTTCCACAATCCTAGCTAAGGGGGCGATATATAGATTAAAAAGAGTAGGGCTCAGGGCTGGCACCCCCTGCGCTAAAGTGATGTGTTTGGAGGTATGTGGAGGTTGTGTCACTTGAAAGCTACGACCATGCAGATAAGAATGCATCCAGTTGAGGGCAGCATAGTCCATGCCCCCTCTTCTGAGTCGGTGCAACAACAGCTCATGGGACACCGTGTCGAAGGACCAGTGCAGTCGTCAGACCTTCATCCACTCTTCTGCGCACCGTCTCAGTACCATAGAGCAGTGCCGACTCTGTCGAGTAGGTTGATCTAAAACCTGATTGCGTGGGGTGTAGTAGGTTGTATTTATTGATGTGTGCAACCAGCTGTGAATTTACCACTTTTTCAGCTATTTTTGAGAAGTAAGGGAGCAGTGAGACCGGCCGCAAGTTCTCCAGTAGATTCCCATCTGCTGTTGTTTTTTTTTTCAGGGGGAGGACAATTGCTTGCTTCCATATGTCTGGGACCCGCCCTTCCCGAAGGGAGATTTCCAACAACTGTTGGACACAGGGTAGTATGGTATCTAACCCCATGCAAATCACTTTTGGTGTAGATGGATCCTTTGGGGAGCCTGATTTTATACTTAGAGCTACCTTTTTCAGCTCTTCTAGAGAGGGAAGATGGAATTGTGTGAGACAATTTTCCCCCCACTCCAGTATTTGTTCAGTTTGGCATATAGAGCCATTTCGAGCATCAACAGGGAAGGTGTCGTAGATTTATGATACTTTTTCAGCGGAAAAGTCGGCAATTTGATTGCACGATTCCTCCAAACTAGAGGCCGGCCCTACTGTTCTCTCTAGTGAAGATAGCTCTTTGAGAATACCGAAGAGTTCCCTAGAGGAATTATCTGCTTGCTCAATCCTCTCCGTGTAGAAAGCAGCCTGTGTCTTCTTTATAAGTGAGTGATAGTGCTTTAGATTGAGCTTGTAGGCCGCTTTATCTGAGTCTAGGAAGCCCAGCCTCCATTTGCGCTCTAAACGTTTGCAGGACTTTCTAGCCAACCGTTAAGTCTTGTTAAACCAAGGCGCGGTCTTGGTGCGTCTTCGCGGGGTGCTAGAAGTCCATGGGGCAGCCACATTAAGTGCTTCTGTGATCCATCTATCGACTGCTTGACTCGCCTCATTAATGTCTTTGCCTAGGGAGGGGTGGTTTGACTGTAGGGCCTGTGTGAAGCTGAGCTCGTTGAATTTAAACCATTTCCTATGCGTGATGTTAGATGTTAAACTCACTGTAGGGGATGGGCTAGATAAGGGGATGGTAAAAGCCACAAGATAGTGGTGGGACCAAGGGACCGCCGTTGGAGGTTCAATGGGGTCTAATGAGTGCCCTAGTTGGTGTGTTGCATGCGTAGATTTAAGTTCTAATTGGAGCCCGGCAAGCTCCTGACGTAGGGCTTGTGCTTCCCCACACATTTGATTGTCAAAATGTAGGTTTAGGTCTCCTAAGATAGTCATGTTGCTGTAGTGTAGCGCTGGTTGAACTATTCGTTCCACAAGGCTCTTGCTGAAACCTGAGACTGCCCCAGGTGGTCTGTAAATCAGAAAGCCATTAACTGTCTGCTTGTCGTCAGCCTTTATTGAGAAAGAGGCTGCTTCGCAGTGGTCTATATCTACCACATGCATCGTGCATCCTAGTGATAGTTTATGAATTATCGCTATGCCCCCTCCCCTCTTATTAGCGTGGTCCAGTCTAAGGATCCCGTAATCAGGTGAGAGTGCTTGTAGGATGTCAGGGGCGGAGGATTCATGCAACCAAGTTTCTGTGAGAAACAGGGCATCCGGTTCTTTGTCCAAAATACAGTCGTATATTTCAATCTTATGCAAGGACCTACAGTTGATGAGTAAAAAATTAAGCCTACAACCCACTTGTCCTATGAGGGGTACATTAGGGGCTTTTATCTGAAACGAGCAATGCGTGCATCGTTCCATCCTCTGTTCCACAGATAGCGCGTGTCTGCATGGTGCTAGTATCCGCGGCTCTAATTTTCTAAGTTGGCTGCTAGAGTAATTCAGATGATGGTCTGAGTCAAAACGCACAGGGGTTTTGGCCCCTAGCACCGGCCGGCCACAGACGGGCACAGACGGGCTTGCCTTTGGCGCACCGGCGGCACGTCCTCGCGGGCATCGAGGTTTTGTAGGCGCGCTGAAACTGACAATTAGACTGCTGCCTTAAGCGGAAGTGAGTAACAGGCACCCAACCCAGCCCTCCGCTCAAACGGCACTCCAGCCGCAGCGGAACAGGGCAGAGAGGTCAGGGTACACCGGCAGTAAGTGATCTTCAGTGCGTCGCAATTAAAACTAAAGTTGGTACTTAGTGCTACAAGTACTTTGATTGCATCAGGTTTAAAATACTAAAACAAATGTCTGATTACCGCAATTAATGTAGATACGCTCAAACGCGCTAGCAGACCCTGCCACTGTCCGCTATTGCTGCGCGTCCTCGCTGGCATCGAGGTTTTGTAGGCGCACTGAAACTGACAACTAAACCGCTGCCTTAAGCGGAAGTGAGTAAGAGGCACCCGACCCGGCCCTCCGCTCAAACGGCACTCCAGCCGCGGCGGAACAGGGCAGAGAGGTCAGGGTACACCAGCAGTAGGTGATCTTCAGTGCGTCGCATTTCCTCTGACATCATTTTCTATCTATGGGTATCTAAGGGGCTGAATCCTTCATTTCCTTGTGTTGCAACTCTCCTTGCTTCTGCTGGTGTGTCCTCGCTCCTGTTGGTGCATTCTACTCCTGTTTGGTGTATTTTCGCTTCCTGTTTGCGCTTTCTGTTCCTGTTGGAATCCCTGAAGCCCTCTGTTCTTGCCTGGAGATCTGGTCTTCTAGTCCATTGTCCTTGCTGGTGTCTTATGGCCTTTTTCTTGGCCTTCTCCTTTACCTCCTTTCCATTCTTGGAGCCTCTGCCTGCAACAAGAGGTTTTTTCCCTTTGGGTTTTTCCTCTTTGGGACTCCTTCTGGAAGGCACAGTCTGCTCTGGTGTTACATTGTTGAGAGCACCGTGGTTACCGGAAGGGGTCGACCCTACCTCAGACAGACCAGAACCTTCAAGAACTGAAGTCGGGAACCATCCCAGCACACAAACGTTGGTAAGAGAAGTTCTGATCATGACAGATAGTAGTACCAAGATAGAATATTGCAATAATCCAGTTGGGAGAGCACCAGCACCTCAACAATGTCTTGCCCTTGATCTGGAGGTGAGATTTACAATAATATCAACAGCTGAAAGAAATATATTTTTGGTTGTCACCGATACTCGTGGCTTCCTAGTAAAGAGTAGTCATGATTAACACCCAGATCTTTAGCCTTGGAAGCTAGGTCTAGAGCCTGATTATAGAACGCAGTGAAGGCCAAAGACGGCAAATACTGTTTTCAGCACTTCACTTTCAGCAGCTCTCTTCCATCAAGGATTACACAGCAGCGACTCAAATTGGCCCAGACACACGGGAATTTGGCTTGCCCTGGCAGCCGGGGTCACCAAACGCAACAATGCGAGGCAGTGGGGAGCCCCCTCTCCGCCTTTGCTGAGAGAATGGAAACGTGTCCTCGATTGGTGGCAGCGGGCCGAGGAAACTGTATACAAAGGCAGAGGGTGTGCCAAAAAGTGGGAGAAAATATGGTCACCATGGTGTAAATACAGAGGGGGATGTATTGTAGCGGATCAGCATCCTGTATAGTACAATTATAAGAAGATGTGACCCTGAACTGTCTAATGAAGCCGCCTTGCGGATGATCCGAAGTAATTGTTGTATATTTGTTCTGCTGCAATGTATCTTATTGGTGACCATGTAACCTTCTGGGAGCCCTGAGTGTTTCCACTGTAATGTTAATGATGTGCAAATTAAGGTAACGGTTTATTACGAATGGTCGATTGAGCAAAAAGTTAATAAAAAGATTAAAAAGAAAAAAAAAAAGGATTACACAGCCTGGAAGCTAGCTTGAAGTTTTTCCAAGGTTCATCTTTGTTTTCTTGAACCTTGGCCAGCATCTAGAGACCCTATTTATGAGTGGAGTTTCCTTGCGCCTGCACCAAGCAGTAGGTGCATATGCGACACAAGCCCAAAATGTAATGCATGAAGCCACGCAAGGCCACCTTGCTTGGCCGTGAGTGGCTTCATAAATCCAGAGTAACGCAACACAGCGCAAATCGCTGCAATGCGTTACTCTGCCTTGGAAAGGAGTTTCATGGGCGTTACATTGGTGTTCCCACTTAACTCTCATGGATTTTGATGCATTCCCAGATTTAACATCACTAGTACACCTGGGAATGCGCCAAAAAGATACGCCTTCCCAGGGGAGGCATAACGAAGAGAACGAGTGCCCCTTCCTGCACAAAAACAATCCTCCTTCCAACACAGGCATCCTTGCACCATGGTGCAAGGGTGCCTGCGTTGGTGCTAGGCAGCCAAAACGGTGCCAGTGCAGGAACAAAGGCAGGAATGCGTTGTATTATTTAAATACGGCGTCCTTTCCCTGTCATGCAGCACAGCAAGGTGACTTGCTGCACGGCATGACTTTCTTATAAATCTACCCCTAGGTATCATCAGTAAAGAACTTAAAGGGTAGCAGTAAAGTGGAGCTCTCTGCTGGTACAGCCGTCAACAAGTAGAGAAAGGAATGTAGTATCGACTGCATGGGGGTATTAGGGCAAGCAAGGGGTTAGCACAGGGGACTGCTACTAATACAAGGCTTACCAGGCCACAAACACCATCTGTGAAGCCATCTGTTTGAAGGTTGCAATGCTGGTAAATAGAAGGGGGTCACCACTTTCTAGAATGTCATATGTGATTGGAGGAGTAGGTAAGGAAGGAATGAGAAAGATACAGGTCATTAAGGCACCAGTGTAAGAGGGAGGTGGTAAATAGGTAAGGATGGATAGCGAAGAGGCTGGGCAGACCGATTAAAAGATGTGGCCATAGACGTCACTGTAAAAGCAGTATTGGTTATTAACTCCTTTGGGGCTGTTCCACAGCTGCCTGGGTGGATTTACAAACAAGAGGTGGCTTGCTCCCTCTTCAGAAGACGTGGTATTAAAGCAGCATTTGTTAATCTTACCCACAGCTACTTATCTGCATTCCCAGGGCAGCAGGAGTCAATTATCGTGCAATAATAAGCTGTCACCTTATCTGTATTTCTAAAATCGAGAATCTGGCAAGCAAAGGTCACTGTAAAGAGTTTTTAGAGCATTTTCCTTGCTCTGCATAAACACACAACCCAGTCTCTGTTCTCTAGGCATTCTCTACTTCACAGTAATCGCTCACTAAGGGGCAGAATTACAAAAAACTGACGCATCTCTGCGTTAGAGCAGAGATGCGTCAGTTTCCCTGCACCTGCTTGCAAAACCCTTGCGCCACCATGGATGCGTCGTATTTACAATACGGCGCACCATGGCGCAAGGATTGACAGATGCGTCAGAAATTCTGACGCATCTGTTGGTGCAAAAGTCACGCATTGCTGGAGTTGTGTCGGAAGCACGACACAACTCCAACAATGCATGGGGAGGCCTAAACTTATTGTGCTACGTCACTCCTTACGCCCGCTACAAGCAGGCGTAAGGTTTTGAGGCAGTGGCGTCTTAGAAGTGGCGCAGTGAAATCTTGCAGATTTCACAGCGTCAGTTCTACGAGGCTTTCCTGCATGGGAACGCCCACCCTGCATACATTATACCTGACACAGGTATAATGTGGCGTAGAGCTTTACAACGTGACGCATCTCCCTAGATGCGTCATGTTGTAAATGGGCCGCAACATGGTGCATTGTTTACGCCATCGCTGCGTCACAAAAAGTGACAACGGCAGCGCAAAAGTGACGCAAGGGGCTTGTAAATCTGCACCTTAATGCTTGCAAACCAAGTCCCTTGAGATAACTCATTTAACACCAATGACCTTGATCTGCTTATGTCACACAGTCTTGCTGTACTAACCACTAGCATCTATAAGTAGAGATCATGAATCCATCAGTGGAGTTGTACGCAAGGGGATGTTATCGGTATCAAAGGTGAGCTCTAAGAATCGGGTATTTGGAAGCAGGGTTTTGCTGGGGCATCTGTGTTATTATGAACTGGCAGGGATGCATGAGGGGAGCTGTAGAATGGATATTGATACCCCTAGCCCTTTGAGCATGGGAGGATTCTTGAAAACTTATAATAATAGAATGCATGTAACACAATAAATGACTAACATTCTTTTCGGATAAAATATGTCACAGGTTTATTGATTACAAAGGATGGGTTAGCATATGGGTGAGCCAGGTGTCGGCGGGGAGTTCATCTAACAGCTGACACCCTTCCGGACTAAGCTAGAGCTGTCATGTTGGAGTTTTCAGCACTAATGCACTTAGACTCCTTCTTGCTTGTTCCCTTAAAGTGGTTTGCCACCCTACTCTTTACTTTTTCATCATTCTCCTGACAAGTCAGAGTGAGACCCCAGCCAGTCTCCAAAGTTGCTCAGGATTTTAACTGTCCCTTGAGTGATTGAGAAGCATCATCAAGTCATTTAGGCCTGCCTTAATGACTCCCAGTTATCTGAGGAATTTCTTTTTGACTCCAAGATCCACTATCTGGAGGCCCTTCTAGTTGTTATGATCGCCCTTTAATTCCACAAAGCCTCGAGGATAACATCTCATGATACCCAAGGCTCCCTGCCTGTGCTCACATCTCCGTTACGTACAGCTAGCCCTTTCTATGCCATCCCTTATGGTTAGCAGGACAACATCCGTAGCTATATCGAATAAGAGTACCCCATTCAACGGAAAATTACCCCTTAGATGCCTACTTAGCAGCTATGCCTGATGAAACGCAATCCATGCTGCTTTGTACATTTTTGTAGGGACAGATAAATTCTCCCGTTGAATATTTCGATAGATGCAGGTGATATAGTGTTGCAGGGATTCTGCACATACACATAACTAGACGCAGGAATATGGGACCTCGATGTATTGGGGCTAAGCCATCCCACCACCTTAGTGCCCACGAACCAAGGACCGACTAGCTAAAGTGTCTCACTCGCTCTCCTACACACTCATGAAGAAGCAAATGATTAGACGCCCCAGAAAAACAACACTCCCGAATCTCTCAGGAATCGCGGTAACAAGAAACACCTTTTCGCTCACACTCTCGTACCTGTCCACAATAAGA
Organism: Calotriton arnoldi; assembly: GCA_963921515.1. Taxonomy (NCBI): domain Eukaryota; kingdom Metazoa; phylum Chordata; class Amphibia; order Caudata; family Salamandridae; genus Calotriton; species Calotriton arnoldi. Next base: position 172,870 of record CAWUFW010001824.1, on the reverse strand, counting down.
ACTTACTGAAACACGAATATAGTTTAAAATGTTTATTTCAACTATTGTGCTCTAAAACGCATTATTCGAGCCACAACCAGCAGCAAAATGCATAATATCAATACAGTTAGCATTGCAGCAAAGCCATATATCATAAAGGGAGATGTCATCATATAAAGACTGTGGAGAAAGGACTATAAGGCCTAACCACCCTCCCCTTGGTAAGAACAAGTATTATTATATAATAGAAGATCTCTGGGCTCTGTCAGCAGACCCCATACCTTAGTGCCTAGATGGTATATCTACATCATAGGAACCACATGGCTCTTTTTCCTGGAAAGCTCCCTATCCAAGTGTGTGTTAATTAAACATGCATCCCCATAATATCAAAGCACGAGTTTGCAGCAGCAGCTGTTAGCATGTTTTGTCTAGGTGTTAGGGACTGACCAGAACAGAATAACAAGGGGCATTGTTTATCGACCTTGCTCACAGTGTGCAGACTAAACTCCAGGAACAGGCAGAGAACGAACAAAGCAGGCGGTTCTCATGTGAAAGGCATAAACAAGCCATGTAGGAACGTGCGCAAAAGCAGCATCATGGTTGCTGGGCTCATGCTAACTTAGCGATGTGGACAATGTCCCTATCAGCCACGTGACAATAGCTTCCTGCCACAACCTACGTGGGATGATTTCCGACTATACTATCTCGCCACTTCCAATTAGGGTGGCCATGTTGGCAAAACGGTCTCATGGCTTGCAAAAGAGGTCCCTCCCACAGGAGGTCAGACCATTTCCCACTAGACGGATTATCACTTTGTCAGACTTACACCCTCTCTTGCCAAAAAGCTGACGAAAATTAGGTTCCAGCATGGTCCATCTCATTCCTGGGGTTCCCATCCAGGGTTAGTCAATGTTATTGAAATTGTGATTCTACCTCCTCTCTCTGGCTGGTGCTCTGCTCTGGCCACAAAGGAGTAACGCATCACCCACACTGTTTTAAATCCTCAGGCTTTCTGGAAGGCAGTACGCGTTGGCCTTGTTCCAGGTTTGTTGCCTGATAAAGCGAGTACTCATATTGGCACCAATAGTTGGGTAGACCACTTTAGTAGAATGTATTGTTCTAATGCTCCTAATCAAGAGAGCGGAAAGGTCAATTGCGTGGTACCTTCGAACATTCAATTGTCATCAGATGAGGTCCTCGAGGCAATTCTCAATAGTTTTTATAAAAAGTCACCTGGGCCTGATGGGATTCCTATGGACATCTTTAAAGAGAACCCAAGGTTTTTGTCACCTCTGCTCACTAAGGTCATAAACTCTGCCTGTGGGGTTGGTGTCCCATCCTCCTTGCGCAAGTCTATAATTGTGCGAGTTTTCAAAAAGGGCAACGCACATGACCCCAAGTGCTACCACCCAATTTCATTACTTGACTCTGTTACCAAGATAATTGGGAGAATCATATTGGACTGTTTGCTTATTTTGGTCCACAGAGAAGAATGTTCTCTTCCCGGTTCAGTATGGATTTAGAAAGGGCCTTGGCACCATAGAACAATGTTTAAACCTTCACCTTCTTGTGTTCAAATATAAGTTTGCCAAGAGTAGTTCACTCCAGTTGGCATTCATGGACTTAACCAGTGCCTTTGACTGTAAGTAGGTCCGGGCTCTGAAATATTTTAACTTCCCTGGGACTTAAGGTGGACTTGGTGGCTTTTACACGAAATCTGAATTGGGATTTATCCACATCAGTTAGGTATGGGGATGGTGGAGAGAGTTCGTCTTCCTTCCTCGTGAATCGGGGAGTTCGACAGGGGTGTGTGTAGGCACCTATTTTATTTTTGTTGTATATTATTGACCTTGAAATGGAATTAGTGAAATGGGGGTGGATGTTCAGCTGGTTAATAAAAAACCTATACCAGCACTCCTGTACCCAGGACAGCCAATGGTTTAATGATATTAATTTCCACTTTTGCTGCATTTATGAAAAAGTTGGAACAGGAACCAATTTTTCAAAAACTTTTGTTATGGTTTGTGGCCCAAAAACACAAAGTCTCAGTATCGGGGGAGGATAATTGAGAAAGTGAGCCAATTCCTGTACCTTGGCTGATGTTTGATATACTTGCACCTGGGAACCTTGTGTTGGGGACAGGAAAACCGTTTTTTGTAAGCGATTGGCTCAATTTTCTCCCATCGATAGAGACAAAGCCTATAGCCCCCATATTAGAGATCTATAGGAGGAAGTGCCTCACCATTCTGGCCTATGACTCAGGGATGTGGGGCTATAGGGATGTGGACATTATTTAAACTGAGGAAAATAGAGTGTGCTGGTGTGTATCGGAGGTCCCTTTTTCCACTCCACATTTTGTTGTTCATCAGGCACTGGGCTTGGAGTATGTTGAAGATCTGATTAAACTCACCAGTTTGCTGCTGTAGTGTTCGATTTGGTAGAATGAGGAGGCTGGTCTGAATTGAGCAGTTATTTCTGATTGTCTCTCCTACTCGTATGGGTCTAGAATCCTCTGGATCTAATATATTAAAGAGACAACCTGTGCTCTAGGCTGTTCACATATTTTCGAGAAACCAGTGGTTATCTGCAAAAAGGACAAAGGATGTTTTAGGGAATGCTTCTTGTCCCATAGAAGGGCATAGAGGGAGGGTAGGGAACTAATTAAACCCACTGTTAGAGAATACGCCTCTTACAGACTACGCAGGGGATGGCTCCATATGTGTACCTGGTCTCGGGTACATGGGAACGGATGTTGTTCATTCAATTTAGGCTAGGCTCTATTAAGTGGCTGTTATGTTTTCCCCAAGGACAGTTTGCTCATTCTGTTACATGTATATGTCCATGTGATGATAAATCTGCCCAGACCTCTTGACCTATTTTGCAAATTTTATCTCCCACTCACTAAACGGTTTTTATTACCTGTGCTTCGGAAATTTAAGTTTAGTTAAGTGTAGAGTGGCACTGATTTTTCTGCAGCAACTAGACTGTCACACTACATGCCATGCAGTAGGCTATTTTTTAAAATGTGCACTGCAATTACGTCAGTCTATGATGTTTAAATGATTCGGTTTTATAGCCTTTTTTAACTTTATGATGCCAGTTATATTGGGTCTGTGTGTTTTTTACTTGTGTATTTGTTGTTCTGGTTTTAACTATTTATGAATTCATATTTGTATTATGATGTATCTTTTATGATCTGCTTTTTACAAGATCGAATAAAGAATTTTGAATTTGAAATCCTGAATAATACAAGGTACACATTATTAACATCTGTGATTACACTCATTTGATAGCAAGCCACCTCCAGTCATTCCTCTACTTTTAGCTATGCATGAACAATGTTTGACACAAGTCAATGTTCTCTAACATAGCACCAGCACCCTTTAACACAAACATCTACCAATTCCTTTAGGACAAAAAGAATAATTGATGGACAGAATGCTGAACAATGTCATACATTCACCCCAGTACAGAGATCTGGGCCTAAATCCATAGTTTTTTTGCTCCCCATGCCATTCCAGTTTGGACCCAGCCATATGCAAATCAGTCTTGACCCTGTTCCCCATTGGAACAGTCCAGCCCGAACTGCAAGGCCAGTTCCTCCCTGGACTGGAAACAAACATCCTAGGACCGGTTTCAGCATATCACCTCTCATCAGCCAGGCTATTTTGACTCCAGTGGCATGGAGAGCACGGGACCCACGTCTGGGCATTCCTCGTCCCACTTGGGGTGACAAATGCAAAAAGAACAATTGATGGACAGAATGCTGAACAATGTTGTACATTCACCCCAGTACAGAGATCTGGGCCTAAATCCATTGTTTTTTTGCTCCCCATGCCATTCCTTTAGAGCAGCGCAAACATGTACAATTCACGACAACCGTGGTTGTTGAAAGCCATCCAGGAGTGTCCACTGCTAATCCTATTGACCAACAAGTAACAGTGTTGTTTGAAACTCTGAGTCAACCCCCCCCTTGGCTCACGTCCTGACATACAATTTGTATCTGTCCGATTGTTATCTACCAATTCACCTAAACGCACTGCCGGCAAAGCATATCTTTAAAAGTGGTGGTGGCGGCAGCCCTAGATTTAAAGGAATATGTTGATCTATGTTCTTGGTGTCCAGTCTCCGAAAGCACCCACCCTCAGGATGCTTCTGTACTGAAATTGTGAGAGGCTGGCCATCCTGGTGAACCATCAAGTATCCCAATTTTTTGGAACAGCATATCATATATGCCCACAGCAGCACTATGAGGCAACACTTTGTGTCTCCCAATTTGTTCAAATGTACCACTGCTCCTATTCCCCTTTGGTCTGTTTCTGCACGTCTCACTTTCAGCTTGACAACATCCCAACTCATCTTGAGGTAATCAAACCTTATTGCACTTTATGATGGGCAATTTTTAGGTCTCGCCTGCAGACCACACATGCGCTGCCACTTGCTGATGATCTATTGTTCCTTAAAAATAATTATTTAAAAAGTGGCTTTTAGCCTGCCCATTACTTACTCTTGGTTGGCTTTTTAGTCACTCATTTCCTTGATCCTCATTGATCAGCTCATGTAGATGTCAACTCCTTTTCAAATGTTTGTCCCTTTGATGGAGCATGGACCATATACAGAATAACGTCTTTCCTGGTATCCTTCTGCTGCTCGTGCTTGTATTGAGGTACTTTTTTGTGTTCTTCCCCCCATCATCGATGCTTCCCTGCTTTGATGCTTCCAGTCGTTGGCTTATCCCATTGTTGCTTTTCCCCGCTCACACATTTTATTGCATGCACACCAGTCCTGTGCTGATTCTTGCTTACCCCCTAACGTCTCACATTTTTTTTTTGTTGGCCCAAAAACATTTAGAAAGCCAATCGATTATGCATGTGTCGACCGAGACCTGTTGGCTTTGCCAATGCTTTTCTTTTTTCGCAGCATGCTCTTCACCACCCAATTGCAGTAGGACTTAATTTAATATGTAGTTCTGTTCTACAGCAGGAATATAATTATGTTTGTGGTATAGCATAGTGTACCATAAGTTAAACTTGAGGAAGCTTGTGATTACAGAGGCATAAGCACCTCGTTTATTGTCCTGAGAAGGTGAGACGTGAATGGCTACCTCCGGGTCCATATTTAAAGTTTTCAGACAGTTGTCAATGGAGCCATTTTGAAGCACACAGAGTACAATTATATTTACACCTGGGGGTATTTGTAGTAGTTGGACGCAGACAAGGTAAGTTGATTGAAGTTAATCTTTATTGCAACACAGGTGCTGCGCAGCAGCCGGCGTAAGCATAAGTCAGGCAGCAACTGAAAAACTATTCAAAGGTAAGATTCTAACTCCACTAGTAGAATGCTCAAGGCCAGAACACCCTGGCATGAGCATTCTAACAAGTTAAACACGAGGAACAGACCACTACATTATCCTCCTCCTCATAAACAAACAGAAAGAAAGAAAAGCGGAAGAGAAGGAAAGTAAAGTACAAAAAGAGAAGAAAAGATGAAAGAAGAAGGAGAAAGCCAGAAAAGCTAAAAGGAAAGAAAAGGGCGAAAACGAGAAATTAAAGGTATTTGGCAGGGACAAAACGTTGCCTATTACTTCTGCGCAAACAGGACGGTGGAGTCTCCAGAAGAAGAAGACTCCGCTTCAACACTCTGTTCACAATGTAAATCATTACTAATACAATTCTTTGAATTCCTTACAATTCTTGACGCATTCCACCAATGTTTGTTATTTACCCTGACCGCATTACCGCGAACTTTATCCACAACCAATGGATCAGTGAACTTCAAGTTCCCCTTTTTGCTGTGGACAGGGATCTTAACACGTACTACATCACCGACAACAAAAGAGTGGGGGAATGGATCTCTTTCTGATGTCAAAATAAGTTTTCTGTCTGTTTTGAGCTTGGGAGACATTCTCTCTCACAAAGCCATCCATGTCGATAACGGAATCAATTTTCACCCACTTAGACATCCACCCGGGACACACCTTGGAACATGGTTTCCTGCCTCGCAAAAGTTCGTAGGGAGACACTTTGGTAGAGGAGTGGTACGATAGAACCAAAGCATGGACCTAACAACATTCTGGACATTGCACTTGTGTGCCAATGCCCACTGCACACAGTTGTTGAGCACCCTATTCATGCGTTCCACTAAGCCGTTTGTTTGTGGATGATAAAGGGAACTTTTGGAATGATTTATTCCCCCTTGCTTCAAGAAACACTCAAACTCTTGACTAACAAATTGCACACCATTGTCGCTCACAATAGTGGAGGGAAATCCTTCACGCAAAAATAGATCTTTAAGAAAATCAATTACATTCTTTGTGTTGGGTTTACCAATGAAACGCACCTCCGGCCACTTAGAATAATAATCAATGGCAAACCTTGAAGAAGCAGGAAGAACATTGAAAGGACCGTCAAGGTCAATCCCAATCTTCTCCCAAGGCCTAGCAGGAAGTTCAATGGGCTGGAGGGGCGGTGTTCTAAGATTGAAATTCTTTTCAGCACAGGAACACACCACACATTCATCCACGAACACGTCAACATCTTTGTCCATCTGGGGCCACCAGAAGTATTCTCGCAACCTCCTCTTAGTCAGCATCTTGCCCAAATGCCCTTCATGTGCTCCTTTGATCAATCTTGCTCTCAGCACATCTGGGGGGAACCAACCTGTCCCCGCACACCAACAAACCACCCTCTACAGAAAGCTCCATTGAAACTTTCACAAAGGTCTGTAAGGAGTAAGGCGCATTTTTTTCTCTCGGCCAACCACCCTTGACACAATCGACAACACGGCAGAGTAAGGCATCTTTTGACAGTTCACCTCTCCACTCTTTTTCAGTCACAGCACACGTCATCCAAGACCAAACTCGCAACAAAACAGTCTTCCTCATCGTCCTCATCAACTTCAGCATCTTCTTCTACAGGGAACCTAGAAAAGTAATCAGCTCTCCCATTCTTGTTACCAGGAATGTACGATACTTCGAAATCATATTGCAATAGCTTGGTGGACAAACAAGCAATTCTTGGGGTATGTTCTTTGAGCCTATCCCCCGAGAGAATAGAGACAAGGGGACTGTGATCTGTACGTAACTGGAAATGTCTACCCCATATGTAAGGATTAAACTTCCTGACAGCCCACCAACACGCTAAGAGCTCTCTCTCGATCACAGCAAAATTGAGTTCAGTACCCCGTAAAACCCTAGAAGCATAGCCCAAAGTGTGTTCGGTTCCATTGACACACTGGGTAAGAATGGCACCCAGTCCAAGCCCACTAGCGTCAAGGGTGATGGTGCACATTGCGTTGGGGTCAAATGGTCTGAGTACCTTAGGACAAACCAATTGGGCCTTGATCCAATCAAACACTTCCTGACAACGCACATCCAAGACAAAGGAAACATTCTTCTTGAGCATGTTGGTGAGTGGCTGGACTTTAGTAGCGTAGTCCGGCACAAACCGAGTATAGAACTCACAGAGTCCGATGAAAGATTTAAGACCAACCTTGTCCAAGGGAGCAGGACTGTCTACAATGGCTTTGCCCAAACCAGGTCTAGGTTCAACACCACGCTCCGAAAGTACATGCCCCAAGTATTCGACCTTCTGAACCTTAAAACACACACTTTTCTTTCTTCAAGACAAAACGTCAAGAACACGATACAAGGTCTCATCATGAGATTCACTGGAGTCACCATAGATCAAGACGTCATCTTGAAAGACGACAACCCCATTGATACCCTTGAGCATACAGGACATAATTCTTTGAAAAACTGCGGCTGCAGAGGCCAACTTAAAGGGCATACGGCAGTATTGGAATGAACCAATAGGTGAAACGAAAGCAGTGAGATGCCTTGAAGCAGGGTCCAAAACCACCTGGTGGTATGCTGATGCTAAATCCAGTTTGCTGAACCACTTGGACCCACTGAGCATTGACAACATGTCAGAGATTTTCGGGAGGGGGTGTGAATCCACCCAAATGTTCTTATTGAGGCTGCGCAAATCAACACACGCGAAGCTCCCCATTTTTGTTTTTGGCGACGACCAAGGGAGATAGCCAAAGAGAAGATTCAATTGGTTCTATAATCCCCTTCTGACACAAACCATTGAGCTCCTGTTCCAATTGGTTCCTGACACTGAACGGTACATTCCTAAGCCTTTGTTTGACAGGTATGGCAACATCCTTTACTCTGATGACATGAGTGAAACCTTTTATCCGGCCCAGTCCCTTGCCAAAAACAGAGGGATAGTGCTCAGACAAATTATCAACAAAATCATCGGAGCGAAGAATGGAAACCTGATCTTTTGTACCAGGGCGGAGCACCATTTTGAACAAGCCTTGGTGAAACCATCCAAGGATGGACAAACCTTTGATCGCCACATACACTTTGCCATGAATCCTTCTTCCCCTGAATTCCAAAATATCTTCAAAATAGCCAGCCAATTCGATTCTCCTGCCTTCGTACGAAACCGGGGACCTGTCTGGAGGTTTCAAAGAACGAGAGCCCCAAACTTCACCAAATAACTCCTGGGTTATCATTGTTATTCTTGCCCCTGAGTTGACTAATAAACGTACACTCTTCCCTCCAATGTCAATATCAACATAGGGGGTCCACACACTCAGAGGTCTCATGTTCGGTGACATGCATATCGCCAACTACGACAACCATATCCCTCAGGTCATCTTGTATGCTAGAGTAATTCTCGCCACTGCACTCTGTCACAGATACATTCGCAACAGGAGAAGAGACTTGTTTAGGATCAGGAATGGAAGAACCTACACGCTTCCCACTCTGGCAAATGTTTTGCAAAATGACCTACTCTCCCACACACTCTGCAAACTACATTTTTTGCGGGACAAGGTCGCTCAGACTTAAAATGTGAAAGATTACCACAACGGTAACAAACATTCGTTTGTTTGAAAAACCTGTTATCCACACGTGGAGTTACGCTATTCTTAATGTCCCTTGTACGAACCACAGTCACAGTTTCACTTGTAGTGACCTTTTCCTCCAATTCCTTGACGGAAACCTTGGAGAGTTCAATACTTTTTGCAGTACGTATAGTTTCTTCGAGAGAAGGATTACCCATGGAAAACAATTTTTGTTGAATGCTCGTCAGAACATTTGCAAATGTACTGATCTCTTATCAATTGCTCAGTAAAAGCTTCAAATTGCCAGTCTGCACTCAACTTCCGTAATGCAGATATGAAGGCATCGACGTCCTCCCCATGTCTTTGTTCACGCTTGAAAAACTTGTGCCTAATTACTACAAGGCTGGGTTGAACGTCAAAGCGCAGTTCCAATTTTTTGACGGCCTCCACAAATTCCTCAATTTCTTCTTCACCAGGGACACGTACCAAAGCAGGCAAATATTTATAAACAGATCTTCCTTCAAAACCTAACGAATTAAGAAGACACTTTTTTCTTTCAGCCCTGCAGCGTGACGCACCAATGGCGCCAAGATAGGTTACAAAAGCGTTGTACCAATTTTTCCATGAGATTGGCGGATTGCCTGGTAGTTCCAGGAAAGGTGGAGAAACAGATTGCATTTTCAAATGAAAGAGAAAACTAGATACAGAAAATAACTCCACCCATATATCATAAATCAGGGACAGGCCAATGTAAATCTACAACAAGGTGTATACATCCATAGATTAAAACAAAACATTTGAAAGAAAGAATATATCAGACATGTTTTGCACCAAATGGAACAATTATGTTTCTTCGTGAACAACTGGAACAACACGTCCCTTTGACACGTCAGGAGTGCGTGTCTCCAATGTGAAGAACAGATGACACAAGAAAAACAAGCATTGGCATAGCCAATAGGTCTCGCTTTTTGGGACCTTATAAGTATTTAGTTATGCAGCACAGTATCCTTAGTGCAACAACATCAACTGTTGCATTGCTAAACACTTATAAGGTCCCAAAGGCGAGACCTATTGGCTAGGCCAATGTCATCATACATGCAGGACCTGTAACTTAAATTATTAGATTGAACTAAAATTATTGCCCAAGACCTGTAAAGCTGATGGAGATGTATTTATTGTTTTTATTTAATTATTCATTCATTCATTTATTTGCCAATAAAGTAGCCTGATGGTGTTCAAACTGCAACTGACTGAATTAAATGTCTTTTGACTTAGAATTACTTTCTGTGGAGTCATCTCTGTACTTTTCAAATAACCCATTTGAGGGTTGAAAACCTCAATTCAACTTAATTTTGTGAATGAGAACTGACAGCTCCAGTCCAACAAGCACTCTCAGAGCCCTGCATTGAAGTGTAGGGGCTGTAAAAATCCAAGTGTTATGCAAAGTGTAGCAAATGAGCCACGCCCTTCGGCACAAGAATGGTGTTCAAGTAGTGTGTGTACAGTGGTGCACTGTGCAGCTCATTGTCCCAAATATATGACTAAACATGGTGTGCTAGGGTGCTGCTTTTTACAGAGCATATTTTCAACTGAAATGGCCATTAGATTAGCATCAGTCATGCACCTTTACTGATAAACCTAGGTACAAACGATAATGCGCAGAAATCTTATTTCTGTGTGTATTTATCATTTTTGCATCACACAAGTGAAGTGTCTTGGTTCGTTTTGATCCTATTAAAATTCCCTCTTACCTCAGGATTACAAACACAACAATGTGTCTCAATGGAACTTTTCGTGCTGACAATATATTTTGGAATGGTTGAAAAGGTCATTACATTTTATTGTGTTAGAAAACATGTGACATTCTGCAGCTTTTCTATCAATACTCGCTGTACTCCTGCAAGACTGTCACTTATTTCACATTATAAAATTCACCCCATTTGTCATCCAGGAAAGAAAAGTAAACACCCATCTCCTTGTTAAATAAACAGCAGTATGTCATAATATATTGAATGACACTCTACCTCTGTCTTCAAACTCACACCAACTGCAACAGAATAAAAACAAAATGTACAGTCCTCTTTATGCCTTCAGAACACCAGCAGAGAGGGGGGGGGGGGGTGGTGGTGGTGGTGGTGGTGCCACCCCCCCACTTCCGGTGCTCCTAAGACCGAAAGGCTATGGAAATTATTTTTAGCCATGCTGTGCAGTAAGGCTGAAAATAATGTGAAAAAATGTGCTAAGACAGCATTTTTGTAGGCGTACGCCAAAACGGATGCACATGCCAACAAAATGAGGCGAGCATGTTTTTCTTATCTACCAACCCGAGATGGATTAGTACATACAAAGGTGCACCAAATTCACTTTTTTGATATAACACTAGTGTGCTTTCTTGATACGGTGCTAATGCACTTACAAAAAGAAAGTGAGTTGGGGTGGTTAGCGGAGCAACATAGAGGGAGGGCAGGAGAAAGGATGTGGGTCGGGGAGAGAAGGTCAAGCATTAGACAACAATAAGGAAGCACACAAATAACAGAGGGCGGGCGATGGGAAGCACAACGATGACAGACGTGAAAGCACACCAACAAATTATAAGTACACAGACAACGGAGGACGGGCAGCAAAGGGGGAGCACACGGACTACGCAACAAGCATTGGGAAGCACAACGATGACAGACGTGAAAGCACACCAACAAACTATAAGTACACAGACAACGGAGGATGGGCAGCAAAGGGGGAGCACACGGACTACGGAGGGAGGGATGGTGCAGCAAACTGACAATAGCTAGGGGTGGGGAGGCAAGAACGGAAACAGAAGGTGAGCACAAGGAAGCAACAAGCATTGGCCGCGCGGCCATGAAAGTGAAACTGATCGCAATCGTGCGCTGATTTGGTGCGCGCGCTGTAAGGGTGCCCGCGAGCGATGCGCTTAATGAGGAAGAGATAGGAAAGCCAGATGGTGGCTATGCGCGTAACGGCGCGCGTAACCGCAAGCTTTAGGCCACAAGCAAAAGCGTGTGGTCGGATTTTTAAAGCCCACACACTAAATGTCTCGCCAGACCAGCGCATGCGCTGGCTCAGGCGAGACCTAATGACAAGTCAGGTGTGCGTGCCACCGATCTGTACAATTATCAGATGGACTAGGTGTACGTGCCACCGACGTGAACAGTTGACAGGCACGCGTGGTGTGCGTGCCACCGAGATGAAAATATGCAGAGAAGAAAAACAAAAGAAAAAACTGACTGACGAGCAATCTTCAGTGACACCTGGTGTGCGTGCCACCGATATGAATAATAGACACCTGCGTCAGGTGTGCATGCCTCAGACGCGAACAGCTGATCCACACGCTTGGTGTGCGTGCCACCGAAGAGAAAACAGTGCAGGGAAGGAAAAAAAAAATAGTTGTGTATACACACCGAGTATGCGTGTGTACAAAGGTAAAGGCTGAGTATTCTCTCCCCTTAATGACAGGTGTGTAGGGAGAACGAGCCACTGACGAAAGCTTTGATAGATGGTATTTATTAACAGTAGGTAAAGTGTGCATGTCACTGAATGTGCCACGCGTTTGATTGAACGCAATGAAAATACGGAGATTCCGGACTTGCTCGGCAAAAATGTTTGTCCAGGGTCGCAAATAACAAAGTTTTTTTTTTTTTAAAACAAAAACAAAATGGCAGTATGCTGTGTAGTTAATTGTGAAGATCGTATACTTTTGCCACCTCTAAAATGGCCGCCACGTTTTGCGTCCTGCGTATTAGTCGAGTCACAACCGACCACCACGTAGACAAAGAGTGTTCATATTCGAAAACCACCTCAAAGATGGCGGTTACGCTTGCGTACTGAAAACGACTAGTGTGCAGACTGCACTGAAACAGCTGTGTGTCTTGCGTCACAAGCGCGTCACTCGTAGGGTTCAACACATCACCGGAGCTGCTTCTCTTTTTTCTTAAAATCATGATAAACAGTACCTTTCAATCCTGCACGGCCATCAGACGATTCTCACCAGACTTTACAGCGTGTCGTCATGGGCAGAGATGGTCAGCACTCAGACAAGGGACCGGTCAGCAGGATAGAGATGACCGTTGTTAGCTGTGGGTTCAGCAGGCACCTGAAGATCGTCGCCAACGAATTTGTAGTAGTTGGACGCAGACAAGGTAAGTTGATTGAAGTTAATCTTTATTGCAACACAGGTGCTGCGCAGCAGCCGACGTAAGCATAAGTCAGGCAGCAACTGAAAAACTATTCAAAGGTAAGATTCTAACTCCACTAGTAGAATGCTCAAGGCCAGAACACCCTGGCATGAGCCTTCTAACAAGTTAAACACTAGGAACAGACCACTACAGTATTCCAGCGCACAAGACAACGGGGTGAAGGCGCATTTGTGTCTAAATGTAGGCTTAGTTGAGTTTCACAAACCGTGGTATGAGCTGGAGCAATTGTAAGCTTGGCATGGTGTCTTCCTCCACGGACTACTTTTTGGAATGCCCTTGCTTAATTTGCATGCAATTCCTTCAAAAGGACCGATACACAGAGCATTTTCTTATTCTTGTTGCGTCTCACTTATGTTGTGTGTAACCTACTCCCAGCCTCAGTGGGGAAAAATTCGGAGGCCCTGGCAAAATTACATTTTGTTGTTCAGGTGTTCCCTTCTATTTCTCTTGCCGATCAAAGTCTTTTCAAGGCCATTTATTGCAATTTGTCGTTCTCTTGTGGTTATTTATGGTGTAAGGCAGCTGCCTGCAGTGGCCTTGCTGTAGCAGCAGCTATGCTTACTCCTGCATTTGCTGACGTTAGACTTGGAGAAAGAAAACTATGTGAATTGGGTCCAAAGTCTGCCAAGGAAGGCTTTTTGCGAAAGTCAAACAGATCGACTAAGCCTGCTCAGCTTCCAGTGGCCAAAATGTTTCCATGATGCTTGGTCCTTTCATTTGCCAGCAGAAATTTAGAGAAAAGAGTATGAAACGAAAAAAGAAAATGTCAAACAGCAGATTCTTTAATTTGAAACATTCAGAAAGCAACTATCAACTATGATCACAATGGGGATCAAAGACACGTGCGTCTTCTATAAATAGGGGCTTGGAGCCCACTAACATGTACCACACCACTTTATTTAAAAAGAAAAACACCTCTTTGTAAAGTATTTTGTTAATGAAGTCCGTAGCCCTTTTTACTTTGAAATGGGATTAATATATTTTTGGAGGATAACTCCTCATAGTAGAAAATTGAACTCCAGAACAGATTGCACTAGTTTATTGGAACTGCCCCTTAAAGTTAATTGATCACTGCTGATATCTGGTGTAATGTGTAATAAAGTCCTTGCAGGGAAAATTAAACCTTTGATCCTACAGCGGTTGTTGACTTCTAAACCAATAACTGTGCTTAGAAATTTTAAAGATGGAGTATATTTGGGGAGAGGACATGACGTTCTGGCCAGAACTGCCGACTCTGGAACTGGGGAACCAGGTTCGAGTCTCGGCATCGAGTCAAGATCCTGTGATTCTGGGCAAATCACTTACTCTCCACATGCCTAAAAAAAACAACGCAACCGTCTGAAATGTAACTAACTAATGCTAATGTAAAGCACTCCAAATACCTTCGGGTCGCTATATAAAACTACAAATAAAAAAAACTTGTGCTCCATGAAACAATTTACTATTTTTTTTTTTTTAATCTTTGATTTTTTTATGAATTTGTTGGATTCGCACATGTACATGTTACACTTCCGTATAGATTCATTTGAGATATAGTACATATAGCATTGGCAGAACGTTAATGAAGTACAGGTTACAGTATAGTCGATGTTTTAGTTTAGAACCATATTACATGCATCCGACGTGTCTTGACTTCGATTTCGAGCCCTAGAGCAGCATCATCATTTAGTTAACATTTGTCTTCGCATACTATGCACTGCAGGCAGTTGGTTTATGCTTACATATACGACGGGGAAGGTACAGGTTAGTGAGAGTGTCCGATCAGTCTTTGCAGATGTATCAACAAAAGAAAGAGAACAAGTAAAAACATTTAGAACAGTTAAAACATTAGCTCAGCCAGTGTTACCCCTCCCACTTCCCTACCTAGATCTACATAGTGCCTCTTCGCCAATTCAATGCTCGCTCCCTCACTGTCTTGGCGTGTGTGCTCGTGCATTATCTCTGCCAGTATACAACTACTAAGTGTCGTGGCGTCTACGCGGATATAGCACTAGTTTATGGTACCAACCCACAGGTCATTCAGCAGTGGGATCCCTTCATCCGTGCTTGCGCTCCACTGTAATTCAGTTAAAAGTGCATCCCAATATGTTGCGATGGGAACCTGGCGTAGCCCCAAGGTTTCTCAACGCCGGATGGTGAGGCTTTCTGCTTGGCCCACGCTAGCATTGAGTTGCGCCACGCTCGTTCATGTGGGGGGTCTGGTGCTTTCCACCTTTTAGTTATAATCCTCTTGGCGACTACCATCCCCAAGTCTAGGAACCTGGATGTTACTTTGGTGTTGGGCGTTCTACGAAATTTGTGTAGTAGATATGTTGGCCATTCAAAGGGTATCTCGCGCCCGGTACAGGCGTATAACGCGGTGGCTACCCCGCTCCAGAATGCACCTATTCGAGCGCAGCTCCAGAGCATGTGTATCAGATCAGCCTCCGGTTCAGCGCATCTCGGGCACACCGCATCCGCACAGCTGAAATATCTATTGATTTTGGCAGGTGCGAGGTATGCCCTGTGAATTATGTATAAATGAATCTGACAGAACCGCAAGTTCCTGGGGATGCACGTTAGACTCTCTAGCACCCTGGCCCACTCCTTATCTGTAAACTGGCGACCTAGGTCTTGCTCCAATTTGTGACAGAGCGAATCCAGGCTTACCGCTGCATGCGTTCTAAGCGAGGCGGCGAACCAGCGTGTGAGGTGCCTGCCCTGACCCATTACATGTAAATATTGCATGGTGAGGTGTATGCACGGTTCTGTAGTAATGTCACCCCATCTGGCCGCGAGTGTGGCCGTCAGTGAACAGTGCGTTAAAAACGGCCCTGGCGAGAGCCCTTCTTCCGCTACCAGAGATGCATATGGGATGAGCGCCCCTTCTCGATATAAATCTCCAAGTGTTTGGATGCCCCTCTCTTGCCATCCCCTGATTGTCTGCAGTGCGAGTACTGTCTGACCACTGGAAGACCCCTCTAAGGGTATCGCAGGCGCATAAGGGATAGTGTCCCGGGTTATATAAAGGTTCCTGCGAAAGCATTTATGTGCTACGGCAAGCCACAGGGGCTCTGGAGGCCTCGTCCTCGCACCTGGGTGAAAGAGTCTAATAATTTGTTCCAGCGAGTAGGGGGGTTGTGCGGTTGCCGTGTCCGCACGATGTCGATCTGACAACCACCGTGCCACCCACTGCAGCGGAGCTGCTAGATAGTAATGCTCAAAGCAGGGAGCCGCCAGACCCCCTTGATCCGTTGGCAGGTACAGTTTTTTATGCGACATCCTGTGCCTAGTGCTGCCCCAGATGGAGTCTCTTACCCGCTTCTCCACTGCGGTAAAGAAGGAGGCTGGGATATATACAGGTAGGTTCGTGAAATAGTATAGGAGCCATGGGAGTATTACCATTTTAGCTAGCGCTACTCTGCCTGTTACAGCAAGTTGGAGTGTGCCCCAGAACTGCATCTGTGACTTAACTGCGGTCAGTGCCCTCCCTAGGTTCCCATCAAACAGATCCTTTGGCTGGCGATAAATACGAATGCCTAGATAACGGAATGCATCTACCCTCCACTGCACCTTCCTGCCGTTAATACTGAAGTCTGGGTCACGATTCCCTGTGTTAAACGGGTATATGCAGGACTTATCGGCGTTTACTTTTAGCCCTAAGTGTGTGGCAAATTCTTGCAATAATTGCGCCAGTTGGCTTCGAACCTGCTCTATATCCCTAATGTAGATGAGCAGGTCGTCCGCATAGAGTGATACCTGGTGTGTGGCATCCCCTAGCGGTATTCAGTCTCCCACTTGGGTACGTAGCGCCTCGGCCAGTGGCTCTATTGCGAGCGAAAAGAGGGGGGGGGGGGACAATTGGCACCCCCGTCTCGTTCCCCTTCGCATTGGGACAGCCTCGGAGATGTAAGGGCCCATTTTAACTCTGACCGTGGGGCCAGTGTAAAGCAAAAGCGCTAACTGGAGGAACGCCGCCCCTAAGTCGTATTTCTCAAGTGCTGCGAATAGGTAGTCCCATGTCCCATTCTAAGGAGTCGAATGCCTTCTGCAAATCCAATACAAGGCATCCAGCCCTCGGCCACTGTTGTACAGCGTCCGTTGCCACTCTGAAAAAAACGCCACAAATTAAGGGAGGTGCTGCGAGCTGGCACGAAGCCATTCTGGTCCGTGTGAACCAGCACGGGGACCACCTGCGCTAATCGGTCAGCCAGCACCTTTGCAAATATTTTGTAGTCCGTATTAGGCAGGGCAAGGGTTCTATATGAGCCCATCTCCATGGGATCTTTGTCAGGCTTTAATAAGGATACCAGGTGCGCTTCACACATAGAGGGTGGTAGTTGACACTCTTCTATAGCGCTGGCGTACAGTGCATGGAGCAGTTGTGCAAGTGATTCTCGGTCCGCCCTATAATATTCTGCCGGCAAACCATCCGGTCCCGGCGATTTCCCAGTGGCTAAGGATTTTATGGCTTCCCCGATCTCTTCTAACGAGACCTGCTCATTAACCATTACCATAGGTTCGTCCACTACTTTAGGCAGCTGTAGGAAACCTGTCCAGTCTCTGCCCATTGCAGCACCCCTGGGACTGATGTAGCTTAGTATAATGCAGCGTCACGGCCATGTGCTTTTCGCGCTGTGTGTATAGCACTACATCTGTGGCTGTCCGTATAGCTCCTATCGGGGCTCGAGCGTGGTCTTGTCTCATCAGCCAGGCGAGTAGGCGGCCTGCCCGTTCAGCAGTGGCATGCGTACGAGCTGTGTGCGCAGTGTAATTATGGCATCTGAGACGCTCAAGTAATTCAGCGTGCTCCGCACGCAGTGCTGTCAGTCGTTGTGAACCACTGCCTGTTCCCTCCCCCTCCCGCTCATACCACAGTAACTGAGACTATCTTTGTAAGGGAGGCGGACATCTGTTTACGAACATTCCACGTGGCTCCCATGCAGTGCTCTCTAATCGTTATTTTGAATGCTTCCCATTCTACTAGTGTACTACTGGCCGTGCCCTCATTCGTCTCAAAGTATGCAAGAGTTGCCGTCCCCAAAGACGAGCGGAACGCAGGGTCCTCCAGCGCAGCCGTTTGGAGTCGCCACGTGGGGTGGGTGGGGGTGGGTGGGGGTGGGCGGGGGGGGGGGTGGGGGTGGGGGTGGGGGTGGTGGTCCGCTTCCTAACTCAGATGCAACCACAGGGGATTATGATCGGAATGTGTTCGGCCACGTACTCTATCTTGCTAACTAACGGAAGGAGCGACTGCAAGCCCACAAACCTCTCCAGTAGCACATGAAGCCCATGTACTGCGGAATAATGTGAATAGACCCGTGTCCCAGGGTTGAGGTTACACCATATATCTAGTAGCGCCCAATGTGGTATCCAATCTGTGAGGGCCTGCGCGTTGGATGTGGAAGGGGTTCTATTAAGGGGCGGCAATGACCTATCAAGGTCTACGTTGAGCACCAAGTTGAAATCTCCTCCCACCAACCACGGGACTCCATTCCATTGAGCTAGTATCCCTGACAGGCATACAAGAAAGGAGGATTGGTCTATATTCGGGGCGTAGATGGTGCCTAACAATATCATTTGGCCGTTTAACCTTCCTCTCACAAAGGTGTATCTGCCCTCTGCATCCACGATGTCTCCCTCGTGTATGAACGGCACTCCTGCTCTCATCCATACCAGTGTGCCCTGCGTGTGTGCTGAGTAGATGGTGCCGAATACCTGGCCTCGCCACCACCTGCGCAGCCTTTCCAACTCGGTGTGTGACGTGTTTCCTGCAGCAAGGCGATACCAGTCGATGGGCGCTGTAGGTATGAGAATATCGAGTATCTGCGCATAGGTGTGTGTGCATGCAGCTTATGTTCCACGTGAGTATGTTAACTTGCGCCATTTCTGGCTATTACGTCTTGCAGGGGAGCCTGTGACGAGCAGTGCAGTGTTAAATTTGTGGGGCATGTGGGGATCCCAGGCTGGCTTTGCTGAACCAAAAGCATAAGCTTAAACCATAACATTTGCAACTATTGGGGGCAAACTCTACGACGATGTCCGTCCAAACTTTATGCCTAACAGTGGCAGAAACTATTCCAGTATGGTAGCTGGTGGGGGTATGTGCTGTGTGTGCCTGACTGCAGTGTTAGCAATCCCTGTGTGTCGGGGTATTGCCACCTGCCCTTCCAGCTGTTGTGCAGGGGTGCATATTCTCAGGGTGTATAGGTCATTGGTCGCAGGTTGGCGCGTTTGATGTGCGCATAGCCGGCCTATGTGTCGTCTACTAACATTACCTACGCGTGGAGCCAGAATCATAAAGAACCAGCACAATAAATTCTCTACTTGCGTGTGCAGTCTTTTTGACACTTCATGCATTTTGTGAACAGTCATTTAATGTCGTCTGCGGTCAGGCATCTGTATATCCTCCTTGTCACCAGGAACTGGGGTTGATGAGCCGCTAGCCGTCGCCGACCCAGAAGAGCTCGATTCCTGGCTTTCACGATGCATCGCATTTGCAAGTCCTGCAGCTACCTCCAAGGCGCCCTGTCGTTCTATTCTCCTCTGTTCCGGGTTTGGGGCCTTTGTCGCGGAGGTCGTGTTTACTGGTTTCATACGCTTCCCACGTCGTCGATTCCTCCTGCCGGTCGCTTTGCTGGTTCTGTCGCAGTGGACCTGGGCCCTGTCCATAGCCCTGACTCCTCTAGCCAGTCCCACACCTCAGCAGGTGAATCAAAGAATCGGACTACTCCTTTCGCTACCACCCTCAACCTGGCAGGGAATAACAGAGAGTAGGAGAGCTCCAGCTCACGAAGCTGATGTTTCACAGCCACGTAGGTGCTTCTACGCCTTTGCACTTGCGTCGTGTAGTCTGGGAATACCAGTATCTGTGTTCCGCTGACCTTGAGGTCTGTGATCTTGCGATTTTCACGCAACACCGCG
Organism: Calotriton arnoldi; assembly: GCA_963921515.1. Classification (NCBI taxonomy): domain Eukaryota; kingdom Metazoa; phylum Chordata; class Amphibia; order Caudata; family Salamandridae; genus Calotriton; species Calotriton arnoldi. Next base: position 152,924 of record CAWUFW010001824.1, on the reverse strand, counting down.
TCTCTGTCCCTGTAATTGAGGAGCTTAGAAAAGGATGGTCTCGGGCGGACCCCGGGGGAGGGGATGGGGGGAGGAGGGTCTGTGGGCCAGCACATGATGTGCCCTTTCTACTGCGAAGTGTGGCGACAGTGTCCCTGGCGGTAATATGTCCTTGAGCCAGCGCTCTACATACTGTTCTGGGTTCCGTCCTTCCTCACCCTCAGGGAGGCCCACCACGCGAACATTGTTGCGGCGGGAACGCCCTTCCGCATCTTCGACCCTGTCCTCCAGGGCGTGCATGCTGTCTAAGATGTCTTGCAGGGCTGCGGTGTGACTTTGGGTGATTGGTTTCAATTCAGTCAGGGACTGGTCTTGCAAATGGACGCTCTCAGCTAGCTTGTGATGATCGGCATGTAGAAGGGTAAAGTTTAAGGTGACCTTGTCTATTTTGGATTCAAGGGAGGATCTCGTTTTGTCCGAAGCCCGATCTTTTCCACCGCCATCAGCACTGTGTAGAGTTTAGCCGCCAGTGTTGCACCACCAGCCTCATCCCCTCCTGCGCCTGCTGGTTCCGAGCTGCCAGCGCGCGTGGTATTTTGTTGGGTGTTTGCGCGTAGCCGGTCCAATGCCAGCTGCTGCGCCGAAGGCATTCACCTCACGTAGGCTGCTTCTGTGAGAGTAGCTTGCTCCGATTTGGTTGTGCTTCAGGCCAAATTCCAATGTGCTGAATGATTAATCTGGCGCGGGGACTCCTCGATGCCCCACTTCAGCTGTGTCCCCCTGCCTTAGGATATGTTATTTCCCCAGGGCCGGATTGTTGCCTTGATCTCAAGGGGCACTCCCTCTGTGTCCTTGTTTTTATGTGTGGCACGTGTTTGCCGCAGCAAGGTATCCCCAGATGACCTAACTGCGCTTATGGTAACTCCTAGCCCGCCCGCTGGGCGCCCCTCTATTTAGTGCCGCCTGATCCGACTCCCAAGCCCAACTCACTGCATCATTGATAGATGGCCTGGTCAGGCAGTTGTCTCAATCTGGCCTCCCCATACTCTGTGGCCTCACATCGGTCCTCTGCCAGGCCGCTTTGCAGGCCTCACCGCTTCGCCGATTTTTCCACTAGCCAGCGCCAGGCCCTGGGCAGGACCCTGCGCTGCACACAGCCACCCGGCTTCAGCTGGATCACCGCCTTAGCGTATTCCGTCCTGGTCAGATGCCTCTAGAGCGCTACGCGCCTAGTCTGGATGCCTTCCTCTTGCTTGCGTGTGGGGGTATGATGTACAAGTATCATTGATTGTTGAGCACCAAAACGGCCCTGGCGTCTGTCCTGCGCCCCCAACAATCAGTTAACTCCCCAATTGGCAGCAGGAAGCAATCCGGTCTCGTTTTCTGTCCCTGCTTGCTTACCGGTGCTCAGGTATTTAGGGATGGTGTCTCACTTCGATCACGGCCCTGCCGATCCGGCTCTCCACAGGGAGTGCGTTCTCCCGCCCGGTCTTGATTCTTTGTTAGTGCACGGGCCCCCAGCAGGGGAAGACAGGCGGGATCCTCGGCGTCTCCTCACAGCGCCGCCAACACCAATTGCGCTCGAGCGGGCCCCAGTTGTCGCCGCGGCCCCTGCGTCCTCTCCCCGCCAGTCACTGCAGCCTGTGGTCTAGATTAGCGGGCCACCACCTGTTTCCAGTGGTGCCCCGGGACCTCCCGGGCAGCGAGGCCGCTCCGTAACTGCTGGCAAAGGTGCTCCGGCTGCCCACCCGCGCGGTCCCCTGCCTACCATCCACCGCTTGGACCTCGCCTCAGACAGCCCGGGCTCCGTGTGTTAGGCCTTCTAAGGGGAGTGCAAGGCCCCACCGGCCTCGAGGTCTCCGCCGGCTCAGGAGTCTCGTTAGTGTAGGGCAGACGTGCTCCTCCACTCCCCGCAGCAGTCGCTGAAGTCTAGCGCATATGCCCCAACCACGGGCGCCGTCTCAGCCGCGGCAGCCGCTTCCCGCCGGCTGCCTCACTGCTGTGCAGGCCGCGGATCGGGGACCACACCGCTTCTCACGGCCCCGAAGTCTCAGCAGATCTCCCACAGCTACCGCAACCAAATGTTGTTCGACCCCTGCACTTCACGTGCTTGGATGGCTCTGGTGCAGGATGAGTATCAGGAGAACTCAGGGATTATCGGCGGAGCTCTAGCGACTCACGTCCGGCAGGATGGCTCGCTGGCCAACAATTTACTATTTTCATGATTGAGGGACCAGTGTTGTGCACAATTACTGAGTGTTTCTCATTGCAGCCAGTTGTACTTTAGAAAAAGCAATTTACTTTTGTTTATTTTGTGAATGTATCACTGCCATAATGGGACAGACAACGACTTTAGCTGTAGAAGCATTTGCTGTCATTACAATCAAAACATTACCATAGCCATGTCCATGGTGCTTTTTAGGTCTCTCTTGCAGATAGTGCACATGCACTTTTGCATGCCGATGATTTATTGTTTCTTAAAAAAGCATTGGCAAAGCCAATAGGCCTCGCCCATGCAAGAGCTATAGCCTTTGTAAATGTTTTTTTTTTTTTTAACCAGGTTTTACTGCAGCATGGCAAAAAGTTAAGACTAAAAAAAAACACCATGATGTAGCCAGCGCTGACCGTGTCATAGCCTTTTTTTTACGTTTAGGCGAGCTACTGTAAAACATGGCAAAAATCCCACTAACAAAGCCAATAACGCCCCCATAGACGAGACCTTTTGTCTTTGCCAATTCTTGTTAGCCTTTGCCACTAGCTCAGAAGCCCTGAAGAACCCAAAAAATGGCTACCAAAAATGTAGTGGACGAAAGAAACTTCATACTTTGAACTACTGATAGCATGGAGTGCACCTATCAACCCTGATAGTCTGGTGTCTTCACCTCTAGCCTAACCCATCACCTCAGTGCTGCCCTTAACTGGGAAACCTGCAGTCGGATCTTCTTCCAATCCGAGCTTTGTAAAATAAGCAACTGCAACCAGGTGTCTACAAACACATTCATTCGAGTTCCCATTTTCTTTGGCCCAAAGTTCAAACTACTACACCGTTTCAACAGGTGGATGGATTTCCCCCAATCACAGGGAGTGAGTCACTGGCTTGGACGTGTTGTAAACCACATGGTATCTGGCTTCAAGGGACATCTTACGGATTTTGGGGGCCTTGGGCCACAAGGATTTTAGGGGCCACTGTTCGGAACAGCTTTGAATTTATGATCCAGTTTTAGCTCTTTCATGCCCTCTTTGACCACGTCACTGTCACTTGAAAGGCACACTCATACAAATTCTAAATGAATTACTTCTAATATTCAGGGATAGTGATGTGTGTTTTCAATATTGTTCCACAGTAGCAGCTTACTGATATTACTGCAAATAATCACTGTGGCACCCTCCCATTTCTCTTATGTGAGGTTCTGTTTAGATCTAAAAGAAACTTTTTTTCATGGCTGTTGCATGACAAACAAAACATTTCTCTGCAAAATGTCTGTAATAGGTTCTCACACATCACCCACATTAAAAATAAATTAAAGGAAAACGGTATTTAGAACAATCTGTTTAAGAATTATTCAAGGCCAGAGACTGCGCAGAGCAGAGCTGGCTCTATCATGGGACGCCCTGAAAGGCTGGGGCTCTGGGCCGGAGCCCACTTTGCTCATGCCTTAAAACGGCTCTGCTGGCTTGGTAAACAGGTTATAATTATCCTAAAGCCACTATTTTCTGTTCCACCGTACCATGCCCCTACTATTTTGCCTTGAAGGGTGTCATCTCTTCCATTGCTTGGGGGTAAAACGCCCAATGAAAACAAGAAAGAGTATCAGCAGCTACCTTCTTCACCCCTTGGACGAGATGCACAACCTTTCACCAACTCCCTCAACAGCACCACCAAAGCTGGACAACTGCCAGACTAGCAATTAATGGCCTGCACCACAGCCATGTTGTCTGACCATAATGTGATGCTTCTATTAGCTAGCACTTGAAACACAGATGGAGCGACAAGACAATGGGGAACAAAGCCGATCACCAAAGAAGTCTGGCCCTGACAGACGTCCCCTTTGGCCTTACTCCCCCACTCCCAACACTCAGAGCTATAAAACAGAGGGGTCAACAGCCCTCTACACCTAAGGCCCCACATGTTCTCAGCTACCACCTCATCTAGCAGGGGAGCAACACTAGGATGCTGCCCCCTCTATGTTGCCCGGTAGGCGATGTTAGCAGCTACAGTGTGTATGATTCACTTAAATAGAGCAGGGGAAAGCAGAGAGGTTTTAAGGCATTGGCAAAGTGGGCAATTGCCCACGGCCCACACTTACCAATAAGATCCGGGTAAAGTGACTGGACTGGTCAACACTTCTGCCGTAACAACTATAAACATGAAAACTGTTTTACATTTTTGTTTTTACAGCTAGGTATGCTTAACAAAAACGTAGGCTCAGTGAGAAATATGTTATTTGTGAGTGCTAATAAATGCAGATAGCATAAGGATCGGCTGTTGATTGGGCCAATAAATAACTGATTACCCGTTCGAACTGGGAATAACGTACAGATTCTGGTGCTCTTGCATAAACAAGCATGTGTGCAAAGACCGGGAATTACTAGGCCACACTTGAGTGCAAGAGTGTGATCTCTTGGCATGCCCACATTTAACACTCACTTAGGCATTTGGTGTTAAATTATATAAAAATAATCCTTTGTCTCATGTCTGTCTCCTTACTTCTTCACCACTTTCACCATACCCATCTCTTTCTCTCTACCTACTACTGCTATATTTTCATGTACTTACATCCTATCTCAAACTCCCACTACCTTACGTATTCCTACCTTACCTCTCTCAACAGATCTCTACTCCACCTCTCAAGACCTTGCCACTCTTTGTACCACTTTGAGCGTAGTTCTATATCTTTCCCCTTTACCTCAACTTTCATGGTTGTATGATGGTACCACGCATGCCTTTACCACGCCATCTATACTACGCATGTGTCATTACTACGCATGTGTCATTATCACGCATGCGTTTACAACAAATAATTTGACAACGCATGTCTTTACCACGAAAATTTCGTTGTAAAAGCATGATTGTTCAAGGCATGTGCGTGGGCAAAATTTAAAATTGGTAAGTATAATCCCCACATTGTTAACTTCCTCTCTCTTTCGATGGTATGACTGTGGCATGATGGTGCATAAATAAAATCCAACATTCGATCCTGGTATCTGCTATGAACATTATTTTTTTTCTTATACATTTTTAAGTGCTCTTTGTTGAATGTTTTAGTCTTTAACCATTTTTTAAAATAAAACATCAGTTATTTATGCATACTATGTTTGCATTTTTCCTTTCTAACCCGAGCACTGCGGGTTTTCCTGCCTCATCATTTGTCTGTGATCGGTCTTTAACTTTGTCATAGCTCCATCTAGTGGCTGTATTTTCAGTAGCCGCTGCATGAGAATTTTACACATTTTCAAAACACGTTAAAGATATATTTCTTCTAATCTTAAAAAAACCTATACCTACTCAACCTTAAAGAAAAAAAATATATATATATATCCAGCCCTAAACACTAAAGCATAGTGCCAACACTAAACCCTAAAGCATAGCGCAAGCACACCACTGAAAACCAACATTCAAGCATAGCAGCAACCCTAAACACTAACCTAGCGTGAGCACGCCATCGAAAACCAACCCTAAACACTAAAGGTTAGTGCCAATCCTAAACTTTAAACACTGAAGCACAGCGCGAGAAAGCCTTTACCACACACATATGCCTTTATCATTCATTCCTTTAGCATGAAATTCGTGGTAAAGGCATGCTTGCTAATGGCATATGCGTGGTTATGACCGCATTTTAATGGCTGTTTCCCAACTCTCACACTGCATCTCATCGCTCTGTTCACATTTCACCTCCCGAGATCTTTTTTTCCATCTACTTCACAACCCTCTCAACCTCAAATAACTATTAAGTGAAGTACATGCCTAATTTTATCTGCAGCTTGCCTCTTGGGGATACATCCAGATTGGTATGGGTCTATGAGGTAAGGGAGACGGGGCGTTAACCTACTGGCCAATACTTTCGTGAAAATGTTGATAGAATTTAGAAGTTCTACAGGTCGATAGGCCTCGCACTTGTTAGCAGGTTTGCGTTTTAATGTAATATTTGCTGCAGCCGTTGAGGGTGCTACTACGTGAGAGGATAGGAAGCAATTCATCATCATTCACACTTTATTCGGTTCATGTTAAACAGACCATAAAAGCATCACATTAGTACATAATAAAATCGTATAAAATCATCCATTTAACAGCATAACGCCAACTGATAAAAGTACATATAGATGCCAAGCAATAAAATTGTTAAAATATATCTAATAAAACATGTCATAATGCATTAAGGGTGGCAGATTCCAGATCACATGGTAAAATCATAAGACCCTTAAGCTAATTCATTTCCCAAGTCACTCAATGGGTGTCAAATACGGAGCACTTTGGAAAGGAACATAGCAACCATGTAACAAACTGTCACAACCCTTCGGTTGTGCAAGTACTTAAAAGCCTCATGATGGTGAATCATTCTTTCCTTTAAGAAAGGGTGTTGGACATAAAAATGTACTTGGATTTAAGTAAAACCTACAGAAAAATGCAATGTGGACTGCTCTGACCGCTTGTCACAGGGTTATTCGAGTAATGGTTCCTCACCCTGCTTTGCTTGGGAATGCGGTTTTGCAAGGAAAGATGAGAAGGCGCAAGAGAGTTAGAAGGTACTTGTGATACGTATTGTGAGTTAACGTAAGGTACAACTTACAACCACGCTGATCATTCAATGCAGTATAGCGAACCACTGACACCTTGTGGAAATCTGACGGCCCTTTTCTCTCGACAGGCCATAATTAAATACTGCATTAGATCCCTTTTAGAGTAGCCAAAGATGTCCTCAGGGTGTACCCAGAGGTTTCTGTCTGCCCCAGGCCCAGCAATGACTTTTATACACCGGAGCCAAGGAATTTTATTAACCTGATCTAGGCCCATGCAGTCCTTAATGATTGATCTGGTAAAATGGGTCTAGTTTAGACCGTATGGATCACTACAATAAGAGCGGTTTGCTTTCTAAGGTATCTGACAAAGTCAGCCTCTAGTTCCCAATGAACGTTAGATTCAGAGTAGAGTGTGGTACAGCAAACAATCTCCTAAAAACGTATTTTCTTGCATTTGCAAAATCCTGCCCCCATGCCCCAGATCCCCGCACCATATGTCACAGCATAAATAGTTTGGCATTATAGAGGGTTAACAGCTCTACGATTGGGTTACTGCCTAACTTTGAGGCAAACCTGGACAGGGGAGAGACGACTTCGAGCCAATGTGGTCAACCCAAAGTGTAGGGGTGACTGAGGATTCCAAATCGGGACCTATTCTCTTGGTGAAGAATAGAGCATTTACTGTTCTCCAAAACAAGATACTATCCTTGGTTTCTGCAGGCTGCAAAAGGTTCACCCAAGCTTCCCCTTGAAGTTCTTTCAAAAAGCTTTGTTATAGACAGATCAGGCTTCCTGGACCGCCAGGGAGTCCCTGGGGCGTTGATTTAATATTTTGATCAAGTTACTTCGACCCTTTGAGCAATTGTGGTTAAACCAGCTCTTTGGTATTATTTCTTTGACGCTTTGGCCTCGCCATCAATAGTGGATTGATAGAGTGATACATGGATATGGATGTCCCACGACACCACGTGGTTTATTAGTGGGGCTAGTCCCATCATAAATTGGTTCAGATTCCCTGCTAATAATTCTTCTAAAAAAAACTAGCGGGATCAACACCTGCTCATTTTATTTTAACACTATTTAGCCCTTTGGGAGTAATATTGTCAATTTTCCCTGTGTCGGAGATTTTAGGTAAATTAAGCTTTAGTGTTAGAATCCCTGGATTGTGGTCACTTGTACAGTTAGTTCCCACCTGCAGGTCCAAAATGTTAACTATCGCTATCGGATGTGAGAAAATGGTCAATATAACTCCTACAGCCTCTTCCTATGAAGTGAGGGGGGCTGCTAAAACTACAGTGTTAGACTAATTTCAGATTGAATTTTATTAGCAGATCGTTAAGAGCTAAACCATATCAACCGTGTCTGAAATGGTTGAAAGTATTCCAACCAACATCACTATACCCACAAATTGATTTGGACAGGATAGGCCATACCGTAATGTTAAAATCACCAGCCCATATTATGTAAAAATCCTTGCTGGACCGGTCAATAAAATAATCCAGAACTGTTTAAGGTTTTGACGACGTTCACCCTTGTTAGGTCAAAAACATTATCATAGCAATTTATAAGAATTATGTCCAAATAGTTTCCTAGGATGAATAAGATGAATTGATAATAGGGGAAGTTAAAAAACTTTTCTTAACTCGTGGGGCAAGACTGGTGGAAACAAACGTAACCAGACCCCCCTTAGCCCTGCCCATTTTAGAAGGGATCGCAGCAGAATTAAGCCAAATCCATCCAGATCTATTGGATGCCCAAGTTTCCTGTATGCAGACGATGCGTGTGGTTTTAACATATTTTGCCCAATACTCTGTATCTGTTTTGTTGGCGAGGCCAGCAATGTTCCAGGAGGTAACAATTGACTTACTGTTCTCATTTCTTGGGGGCTATCCAGGATATTTGTTGTGTTGCCACAGTCTACGGGCTGGAGTCGACTGGAAGGGGGAACTCGATCAGAGGGTCAGTCCTGATGATCCAGTTGCGTGAGAGGGAAGAAACTATTTGAGGTGGGCACCGAATGAAAGGAGGGCAAAGGACCTTTGCGCTGAGGTCTATAGAAGAACAACGGTAGTGCCACGATTGAGGTTGGCCGCCCAGAGAAATGGATCCTTGTTAGGCTATCCATTGTGATTGCCTGGTCTTTGAAGTTAATGACTATGTAGTCATTTTTATCCAATTTCAGGGATGGAACACCCAACCAACCCTCCAAACAAGCTTAATCTTCTCGTACACCAGTAATTGACCCTCTATTCTGCCATTTATCCAGTGCACTGCTTTGTTCAGAAGCGGCCTGTGATCTTCCCTCAGCCTCAGGGGAGGCACATCTTTTAAAACCAACACTTAAGGAGTCACTTTGTGGAAATTGCAGTGCTGAAAGCGACGGGAGCTCTAAGGGGCAGTTAACCATGTTGTTTGATGGATCACAAGGTTTCTGTAAATGGGCCTTCGGGCTGTTATGGCCTTTTAGTGGTCTATTGGAGCGTCTGATGTGAGCGCTCGGTTCAGTCTATGGGGTGGGTTATCCTCTCAGAGGCACTGTTAGCAGCCGCCCTAAGGGGTTGGGACCCCCAAGATGGTAAAGAATTCGGCACCCATTCACCCCCATGATAGGCTTCCCTCGGGAAAATGCCCCCCTTGAAGGTAGGTAGGTCCCGGGCACTATCTACCCTGTCCACAAGCAACTGGCCCACAAGTCCCTACCCTCCCCAAGAAAGAGGTCCAGTTTTGATAGGGCTTCTTTAATTTTTGTTAAGTGTACTAATATGGGGCTCAAAGCAGCGGAGAACGATGTAAAAACGCCCTTCAAGATCTCTTCTACCAGGAGGGTTTGCTGCTCCCCACCAGGCCGCAGGTTTGCCTGGTCTAGATTTTGTCCTAGGCTGTGCTCAGATAAAAGTAAGCCAGGACAAGTTCTTTTCACTTTTGATCCTCCCTCTGCTCTTTTCCTTTCCTTCTTTAGATTTTTGTCTAGTTCCCTTTGCCTAGTGCTTGATCCGGGGATTGCGTTCCTTCCCCCGGTCGCCAAAGGTCAAAACAGGAGTGGTACCTGGGTCTACAGGTATAGGCACATCGACCAGGGTCACACCAGTTGGGCTATTACTAGGCATCTGATCATTGTTTAGATGAGTTGGGGCACATGCAATGGGAGGAGATGACAAGGATAAGCACCTTTCAGTCAACTCAATTGGTTTGTTAATTACACCCACTGTTTGTAGCGATGCGCTAGTCTCTTGCCTGTGGTAGTGGATCCCGACTACTTCAGGACTAGATGGCGCCGGCACGCCAAAGGCAAGCCCGCCTGCGCGCGTCCGGACAGCGGCCAGGGCCAGTTATGCTGCCCAAATTTTCCAGCGACTACTCGGGTAGCTGGAGTCGTGAGGAGCTCCTTTCCTTCAGACCTCCCCCCTGCCAGAACCCGACTCATTTCACCTGGGAATTCGGCAGAGACATACTCTTGTTTCTACTGTAAGTTTGCGATTAACACCAGACACATCCATGAGCAACATAAGGGTCTGCGCCTAACCCTCCCAGACCTGTGGAGCTAAAAACCTGTCTCATTAACTGTAGATCACTGTCTAAACACGCACTAGACATACACCAATCCTTAGTAGACCATAACTGGGACCTTATGTTCCTGACCGAGACATGGCTACGGGAAGATTCTAATCCAGCTGTGGCCTTAGCCATCCCCCAGGGATATGGCAGAATCTGTGCAAATAGACAAAACAAGAGACCGGGGGTGGATTAGCGATCATCCATAAAGTTACATGGGAGATCTCTACCTCCAACTTTGAGCAGATAGACAACATTGAAGGACTTCCCTTCTGTATTAAATTGTCCGCCTCCGTCTCTTGCTCGGGACTTCTTCTATATAGACCCCCAGATTGTGGCCTTCGTTCCTCCCTTACCTTGGTCGCCTATATCGCCCAGGCCAGCACACGCTATTCTAATTTCACAATGCTGGGTGATCTTAATTTTCATGTGGACGATCTTTCCTGCTCGCATAGTGCAAATGTTATCTCTGCACTTGCTGGCTGCAACCTGACCAAACGAGTCTCGGCTCCGACACACAAGGCAGGCCACATTCTTGACCTTATATGTTCGAACCTACCAGACATTACAGTGCAGACCCTGGAGCCAGTGATCTGGTCGGATCATTTCCTGATCCCTTTCCAGCTACACTTGAAGAGTGGACTGAGAGCCACTTCCATATCGAAGGACTTCAAAAGGAATTGGAGTAGGGTTTCCCCGGAGTCCCTCGCCCTACATCTGCAGGACTCCACGCCCGTTATTTCAAATAACCTCGAGGCCAGCATCACAAACCTAAATACGTGGGTTAGCGATGCACTCGATTCAATTGCGCCCATGAGGCCTGTAAACTCTGCGAGAACGTCCCCTTCCGCTCCCTGGTTTTCAGAGGAGATCAGAGCCAAAAAATCTGAATACAAAAAATTGGAACACAAATGGAGATCATCCTACTCCCAGGAGAGCAAAATGGGCTACCGAGCAGCGCTAAAAGAATACCGTAAACTCCTCATTGTTAAAAAGAGAGACTTCCTAGCCGAGCGCATTGCCAAGGCCAAGAACTCGTCTAGAGAAGTTTTTAAGACAGTGAAGTCCTTTACGAGTCCCGTATCGCTTTCACACTCGATACCCCCATCACAGGAGCTATGTAATACGATCTCGGATTTTTTTGAGGAGACAATTGCCCTGATTTATGCGTCCTTCCCAGCAGCTCCCCCAGAGGCGACCAAAACTAATAACCCAGGGCATACCCCTATGCCAGTATTCTCTGAATTTGTTGCAATCCCCATGGAAACATCGCTGACCGAGCTTCAGAAATGTAAATCCGGGTCCCCTGGCGACCCATGGACAGCTAAACAATATAGTGCCCTGGCTGAGTACCTCAATCCCTCTCTAAATGCCACCTGGAATTCTTCACTCAGACAGGGGATCTTTCCATCAGCCTGGAAGCACGCATTTCTGCTCCTTATACTGAAGAAAGCTAACGCTGACCCTGAAGTCACCAGTAACTACAGGCCTATTTCTCTGCTCCCCGCTCAAGTTTTAGAAAAATTAGCCCACCAGCAATTGGCAGCTTTCATTGAGTCCAATGGCCTACTGCACGAATCCCAGTCCAGCTTCCGCCCGGGATTCAGTACAGAATCTGTCTTGATCGAGATGGCAGATTCCATACGCTGGGCAGTGGATGGAGGATCCACGGCCATGCTGGTGATTTTAGACCAGTCAGCAGCGTTTGACACGGTGTCCCATTCCATCCTATTAGATCGCCTTAATGGTATAGGCATCCAGGGGACGGTGCTGAATTGGATTGCATCATACATCCAGGACCGAGAACAACAGGTCTCGACCCACCCTTTCACCTCCCCCGCTAAACCACAAAAATGGGGGGTACCGCAGGGTTCGGCCCTGAGCCCGCTTCTCCTTAATGTCTACCCAACACCCCTGGCGGAGCTCATCGCCAAAATGGGGATAAAGGTGACACCCTACGCGGATGACACTCAGCTGCTGTTCACCTTCAGCGAAGTGTCAGCTTACACCTTTGACCCGCTAAAGGAGTGTCTTAAAAAACATCTCAGCTTGGATGAACCGCAACTTCTTAAAGCTAGATGCTGACAAGACGGAGGTCTTGTTTTTCAACCAAGCCATCCCCCCCGCCGACGAATTTGTGGTGGCCAGCTGAATTGGGAGATGCTCCCACTCCGAAGGACTCGGTCAAGAACTTAGGAGTCAGATGGGACAAAGACCTGTCCCTCACCACCCACGTTCAACAGGTATCGGCGGCCTGCTTTGGCAAAAATAAAACCATCTAAAAATGTATTGATTTCTTGCCAGTCAGCTCGCAAAACCGTGGTCCATGCTTTAGTCACCTCCCACCTCGACTAAGCTAATGGTCTGTACATGGGCATGCCGATTGGACTGATCCATCGACTACAGATTATTCTGAACGTGGCAGCTAAACTGGTCTGCACGGTCCCACTCCGCCAACGCATCTTGCCCCACCTCAGGCAACTCCACTGGCTGCCGATAGCCAAACGTATAGAATTTAAGGCCCTTACGTTTGCCTTTCGTGCGTACCAAGGAAAAGGGCCCAACTACCTGAGGAAGAGACTTCGCCCATAACAGGACAGACCCCTAAGGTCCAACCACAAACGTTACCTCTCCACCCCACGTTTTGCAAAGGCAAGAATGGGCGGCAGGGCATTTGAATGGGGGACCACCAAGTGCTGGAATAACCTCCCCCCCCCCACCTACGCATGATGCAGTCCGAACAGGAATTCAGAAAGGCCTTTAAGACCTGGCTCTTTAGTCGTAATGACAAGATATGCGCTCTCCTCTACCTTGGGTACTGTCTATATAAGCGCCGGGACACTCCATTTGGGGTAGCTGCGCGTTTTATAAATATCTTTATTATTTGCTGCAGGAAGCTGTCCATGGTTGTTCCAGGGGTGGGGGCCACGGGATTTACTTTACGCTTCCCCACAGCAACACTGCTGATAATATCCTCTGATGGATGTAAAACAGCTCACCTTTAAACCTGAATGTTAAGGGGTGACCCAGCACAGCCTCTGACATGCGCAGACAGGCCCACTCTTCGACCAGGAACGTGCCCTTTGCTGCAGGAGGGCGGCAGCGCTTTGTAGCACGTCCACTCAATAGCCCCTTCTAGAAAGAGGGGGAAGGTGGGGGATGAAGTCCCACTCCAGCCAGGGCCTCAGGAGCAGTGTTGTGCAAGCAGTGTGAAGCGGGCAGGGAAACCGCGAGAGTAACGTCCCGAGCTGCAGGGAGGGCGGCAGCACTTTTGTAACGCATCCACAGTCAATGGCCCCGCCTAGAAACAGGAGGAAGCTGGGGGACGAAGTCCTACCCCAGCCAGGGCCTCAGGAGCAGTGCAAGCAGTGTGAAGCAAGCAGGGAAACCACTTGATCGTAACTATTTAACTCCTTCAGTTAGGGGCAAAACTAAGTGAGGGATCAGTTCTAACCTAAACTGTTTACAGAATCTACTAGTTAGCCTATCTGGTTCTGAGGATTTATCAGTTTGTAAATCAGAAATTGCCTTTGAAACCTCATCAACTGAAATTGGCTTCTCAATAATAGCACTATTGGCCATAGTTAATTTGGGGGGGTTGGGTGCATCAATAAAGACCTCAAGTTGGCCTGGGTCTTTCATGCTATAGGTTGGCATAAAAGTCTCTAACAGCACCAATTTCATCCAGGTTCTCAATAAAAAGGATTTTTTTTCTTGATACCACTCGCAGCCTCAGTTTCCTTGGCAGTCGCGAGCCACTCTTACTGGCTTGCTCATAGAATTTTTGTTTTAAACAAAACACTGCTTTCTCTTACTTTTCTGTGGCCAGATCAATCTGTCCTTTTCAATAAGGTTGCCTGTCACGAGGCTTTCAGGAAGCCACTGAGTCTATATTGCTCTGTTACTATTTTCAGTTCGGTTTCAAAAGATTCCCTAAAGACCTTTAGTCTTGCATGGTTTTGCTCACTCCACTATACAACTGCCTATAAAGGCCGCCTTAAAAGCATTCCCACAGTATGCTCAGGGAGACTTCACCTGTGTCGTTCACCACAAGATAATGTGTGATCATATTCCTCAATGCTTATGTACTTAACAGATCTTTGAGTAAGGCTTTGTCAAATGCCCATGTAGTGTTCCTATTCATGTTCTTCTGTCGTCCCTCCTACCACCACTAGCATAACCTGATCAGAGAGAGCTTTTGAGCCATGTGTGATCAAAACTATGGCATCCGCCATCTCTGGAGAACCTCACATTAGATCAATCCTTGAATAGGATCTATGCATCTGTGAGGGAAAAAAGTACATTCCTTCTCATCCGGATGTTTGGCACACCATAGATCTATAAGCTCTAAGTCCTTCCCAGCACTCTCTTCTAGAGAAAGAGAAACAGTTTCTTTGAGAAAATTAATTCAGAACTGTTGTTCAAGTTCGCATACACTTGCCGCTGAATGTTGGTAATACCCTGTTTCATGGTCTCCCAGATGCCATATTGACACCCCTTACATCTCATCCACAGTCTATAGAACTCCACTGGTTCCCTTTACCGGCCTGCACCCTCTTCAAAAACAGCTACATCATTTACAAATACATTGTGCAACCCTACTCATCTGTCGGACAAGCCCTAGACCTCTACTTTACCCTTCGGTCATTCTGTCTCCTGCTCCCTCCCATTTCTTTTACTCAGTAGAGCCAGAATGATAATGTCTAGAATGAGATGTGTACGCACAGAAATAGGAGAAGAGGCAACGCAGCGCAAATAAGGAGACAATTATCAGATTTCACCCGATGGAATAATAAAAATCCTCAACAAATCTTTCATTTTTACAACAAAAATGCTTGCAGTGAAGAGACATTTTTTATTACGAACACATGTCAGCGATATTGGATGAGTAGGTCTTATTTCCATATTATGCACTAGACCACAACATATCTACTAAGTCCCCCTTATGGTGTCCTTCCAACAATAGGTGTAGAAAGCTGGTTAAGCAGAGAGTTCCACATGAAATACTGTGGAGTAAAAAAAAACAATTCTAGACCAAACGGCAAACAAAAGCCTTTGTCAATGTTTTCTCTTGGTTCTATTTGCCTGGATGACATAAGCAAGCTAGAGCTTTCGGGTGGTGGTGTACACCTGAGGTTCTGAAAGTTTGATGAATAATTTAATGTTGTTTGGCATTACAAGGGTTTGGAGTAGCTGGAAATGGGTAGTAATCTGAAGCGGTTCTAAAGAAGGGGCTTCAAAATCCTCAAGATGTCATCAGGGGGATGTTCAGATCGTAGTGGCAGTTTGTGCTGAATAATGGGGATGAGTTCAACAAGCAGCAACTTCGATTAGCTTTTTATATGAATCAAAATAAAGGGAAGTGAGAATCTGGTGATTGTAAGGGCAGGTGGGTCCTCTTGGCCAGGATTAGTGGATCTCGGATACAACCACAATTGCGATCTGCCACCACCAGTAATGAACTAGTTTTCCCTGAAACTATTATTTCACATTTCCCTCAAACTGGTCTTTCCTTGCGCAAAGGTGTCTGAATTGTGTGGCATTTCGCTTCTGGCATACCCATTCTCCCAGAGAATATCTGCAGCACATCCTAGGTAGCATCTGCGAACTATCATCACCGCTGGGTTTCGAATCTTGCTAAAATAGAATCCCACACAGCTAATTAAATTTCAGTACAAATATTGTAGGTAGAGCAAGTCTGTCTATTTCATGTGAACCTCCTTGGTCACTTTTTAGCTGAATGCACAATTCACTTTTTTTGTGTCGGGTTTGTCTGGTCTTTGGTTGCTGGCTGTGTAACGTTTTTAGCACGCTCCTCTGCTACTTCGTGCCTGCACGGAGATTACTTTTCATAAAGAGCCACAAAAATTATTGCTTTTGAGAAAGTCATTAAATGTATTGCAACACTAGTGCTGTAAAATACAGCTCTTAACTGGAGAAAATCCTGCGCTACTAACGTCTGAAGGCTATTCAGTTCAGCATTTGAGCGCAATTAATCCCTAGAGATTTTCCTTTACAGTAAACTGTTTAACGTTGGCAATTAATGAAACTGTTCCTGTAATGTATCAGATTGTTTTCATGCATTCTAATGATTTGGTTGTTGCGGCTTATCAGCACAGTAGAATGTAGGTGCTAGCTGCACACAAGCTGGTTCGGAGTAAGGCCTCCTTAACTGAACACTTGGTATCTATGTTTCTTGCAATAACAGGATTACTGGCTACATTTTATGACATAGCCCAAAGGCTTTTCTCTTGGAGACTGTACAAATAAAGCAGATATTGTTTTTTCATCTTAGTCTACCCACATTTTCAA
The DNA here is from genome assembly GCA_963921515.1 of Calotriton arnoldi. Classification (NCBI taxonomy): domain Eukaryota; kingdom Metazoa; phylum Chordata; class Amphibia; order Caudata; family Salamandridae; genus Calotriton; species Calotriton arnoldi. Next base: position 136,343 of record CAWUFW010001824.1, on the reverse strand, counting down.
CCTTTGTTTTTTCTTGGGGTATCTACACCCCCAATGCCTATATGATGATTCAGCGGTACTTTAAACATTGTTAATGTACTAAAACTATTAACTACTCCCGAAAAATGTAAATCGGTTGCAGATTCGTCACATTCTGTATGAATGCCTTTAAATCCTCTACAAATACATTGGGTCGGCTGACAGGTGTTCCTATTTAAGCTTTTAACCAGGTCTTCTATGTATGCACCATTCATGTGCATAAATGCCCACTGTACAATTTATAATCTGTTTGTTCCCTGTGCAGCACTCCTTTCTCCATTCTTCCGAGAATAAGGCCCAGCTAATACCAGGCAGTGAAACAATGAGCTCAAACAAGTAGTAGAGAGAACGCCGATCGCAGCAGTTCTTTATTTAAGATTTCAACTGGAAAAGATAAATTACACCACACGTGGCAGACTGAGAACAAGTGGGAGTCCTGCGCCCCAAAATGCCAGGAAGTACAGCCAAAGCGATATACAAACTAGTGAGGGAGCTCATGGGGGACCAGCTTGTAATGGGCACCACAAGACGGGCAGCGTTGGGGCTCTCCTTCATGAAGCCAAAACCAGATGACACTGGTGTTGTCCTCCTCACCTGTGGTGTATGAAGGAAAGATCATTAAATACCATGAAAGGAACACAGCAGAAGAGCCAAAATCAAATATTGACAATAGTTTACTTCAAGCAGGCAGAGCCATTGACAAGTGAAGAAATGATCAGCAGCCATACAAGTATAAACATGGACTATGACAGTTGTGCACAGTGAACAGTTCTACACTTCTACAGAAAATGTCAAGCAACAACGCATGTGGGGGTGTAAGCAGCAAGAACATGAGGAACAGGGCGAACAGCAACAATGTGTGTAAGGGGGGTAGGGACGAGCCAAGCAGCAACAATGTGGGAGCGAAGGGCCAAGCAACAAAATGGGAGTGGGGCATGCAGCAGGAGGAGGAAGGTGCAAGAAGACATATGTTGAAAATAGCCGCTCGTCGTTCCCATGTTAAAACTTTGCCGCTAATTATGCCATTTTAAGAATTTTACATAAGCTTAACACAAAATTATTTGAGACTACACAGATGTAACAGGAATTTCGCCTAGGCCCAAGTAAAGGCAATCCCTCTATGTAATTTGAATGCAAAGTAATCAGTCTAAACACCTTTCAAAGGCGACATCTCAGAATAATGGTATGTTACTAGCAGCTCAACCACCCCAATACACTGTCAAGATCTGAGATTATGTCTTTGGATTGCTCTTACTCAAGAATAATTAAATCAATTGGATCTCAATGTTGGTCTATGAGGATCAATTTTATAGCCAAGCAAAACAGTTCTCAGAACTGATATTCTATTTAACAAAGCAGAAAGCCAATTGCAGAGGACCATGCCACTCCAGAAAACTCAAGCTTGTTATAACTTACAAATGCAGCCTACAATCCTTTTCTTGTTGATGGAAGGGACGATGTGAGGGTCCTCCTTTGTTCCAGCATACTGAGGTGGTTTCAGGATACTGTATGGATCCTGGAGAGAAAGCGCAACACATCTAATTAAGGCACTAAGGAAATCGAATAGCATGCCCTCCTCACTCCTGCCAAGAAGACACATTTATGCAAATTCAACAATTTGTTGGTGAAATGGCATGGGTATCACATCCTCTAATCTCACAACCAGTAATCTTGAACCCTGAGAAATATTACACACAGAACGAAATGCCAGAGAGGCATTAGGCGAGTATCTGGCCACAGATAGCAAGCTAGTGCTTGAGCAACCCAAGTACTTTGCAAAATCTGAAATGTAGAGTCAAACAGCGAGGGATCAATCAGAACAGTGGGTATTTCCATGTATAAACAGCTGCAAGGCTTGATCAGGTTGACCACTTTTATTAGTAGTTTAACAGTGGTCCGTCTACGAGTTGATGTCAAAACGACCTACCGTCTCCCGAGGCCACCACATTTCCTTTGAGGTCATTTGTAGGACCTTCCAACCTGTGGGTATTGGTCTTCCACAGTTTTAATGCAATATAGTGTGCTAAATACGTATAAACTCAATACCAAACGGCCCCTAAGTGTCAGAGTGGGGAATGTTACTCAATGAATGTTTTTTGTTTTTTTTACACTTATTTTATACTAGGTTCTGGGTGGAGAAGCTTCATCGGTTTGACAACTCTCAATGATGGTTTACTCTGTATCGCTGTCATTGTTTCCTATATGCTCCATTAAGTGTGTGCTGAATTGGTATATAAACAAGACTGTTTTGACCTCCTGGCAGACAGTGAGGGAGGTGGGGGTTGACAGCAGAGTCGGTCACGCCTTTGTACAATGGCACCACCATCTGGACTTACCGAGAGCCTACCTGGGCTGGCTTATAACCTGCCCACTGCTTGGTGCAATGGTCGCGCATTTGCTAGCTTCTTATTCAAAGTTGGTCAGTCTTGTATTACTCTTTCTCCTTTACGACAGCCTCTTTACAGTCTCCCTTGCCGATTTGCTTTTAAAGCTTCCACTGCGGGCTTTTAGGGAACTTTTTCTTTAGTTTAAGCACTCCATCGGTACATGTGTTTTCTAGCTATCTCCCTTGTGTACTTCTCTCTCACGGAGCTCTGCATTTCTCCCTCGTCTATGTACCTGCGTCACGCTCCACGTTGCTCTCGCAGGTGTGCTTCTCTCCCCCACCCATCCTTCCATTTAAGCTGCAAAAATGCCTATTGCTATTGGAGCAGACCCAGCCAAGGACGGTTCTCATTGCCTCTTTATCATCAGGATGTGTTCCAAAAGGCTTAGATGGTTGTTGTGGCTGCACTGAATGAACTGTGCCATCGTCTCCCAGCAGCCTTAATTTTACTCTATCCAGACTTGCTGACGTTGGTGTCACAGAAGGCACTATCATGGTTCACAGACTTTTAATGCAACAGAACTTTACAAGTTGCTTTTTCCTCCTGCATCTAATCTGTCTGATCATTATCCTGGGGACCAGCCTAGGTTCCATTCTAGCCCTCATTTTTCGATCTCTATTCGATTTCTTTGGCGTACCCAATTCAGTATTTTGCTTTGGCCTTTTTAGGTCTCGCCTAGCGTTGCTGCGCACATGCGCAGCTTGCTCGGCAAGATTTATTGCTAATGAGTACTTTTAGAAAAGGGATTTAAGCCCCGCCCCTCATTTACATTGGCCGGCGTCACCGTTTATGCTAAACGGTGGCCTGCCATTGGAAATTAGGGTTTTTGGTTGCCGGTTTTTGGTTGCCGCCCTTTGGCCTGCGATCCGGACTGGGTCGCCTGCTTCACGGCTGTCGTGAAGCACTTTCTTATCTTTATGGGGCCATGCGTTTGAAACACATGGCCCCATAAAGACAAGAAATCCCCATGCTCCGGCTGCAGCGCGGTCCTCTTTCACTTTCAGGACCGCGCTTTTTTTAAAAAAAAATTGTTCCACTCCCTCCCTGGCCTCCCTCCTGCCATGCTTTCCCATCCTCCCAGTCCCCGCAAACCTTTGCTCTGTTCACAGGGGAAGAGCCAACTCATGGACTTTTGAAAACCACTGTTAAAACGGCAAATTCACAGTGCTGTTATTTTCACAAAATCCGCTTTGCCACATCGCTTATTTCACATCCATAGCGCGCAAATCAAAGCATTTGGCAAGAATCCCAAAGCGATCAGTTAAGTAGTCAAGGACTCTCCGTTGCTTCACAGACACTTTATCCAAAGTCAAATGAACACTAATTTACAAGGGCCAGTGCGCGGTGTCTAGAGGCTGTAGGCTACCTCTCTTAGAGCGCCAGAGCCAGTGTTAGTTTGCTTGGCGTCCGCGGCACAGAGGGGAGAAGGTACTCCCGTGGAGTGTCACAAAAGAGAAGCAGCGGCGCAGACATTCGTAGTGCCCACTGATATCCCCACAAACAAACTAGGAAGCAGCGAGTGGTACGAGGGAGTGGAACTGGTGCAGGTGCACCTTACTGCTCTTGCCGGGCTGTTTCGATAACTTCTCCAGAATGCTGAATACATATGAATAATTAGCAGTGAAATGCATGCATAGGCGAGCCTTAGAGGCCGGCCGCCCTGCCGTCACCGTGCTGACGTCGTCACTGCGTGCGAGCAGACAGTCACTCTTGCTTTATGGGAGTTGTAGTCATATGGCAGCTATTGCACTGCCCTCCTACGAAGAAGGTTGTTTGTGGGTTACCAGCTCCGCCTCTTAACAGGACTCCTGTGGGCCAGGTGGTACGGAGAGTTGCTGACTGCCCCCCACGGATGCGCAGCTTCCTGGAGAGGTCTGCTGGCCACCTAGGCAGAACCCACCTGTCCTAAGATGGGTACGCACGCGGATAGACACACACAGACCGAGTCCACGCCGCACCCCTGGCCGTCCAGTGCCCAGCTCTGCCCGCCTACTGTTCTGCCACGCTAGATCATCTGCTCATGCTGTCTGGTTGCCCATCGCTCTCCATGCTGGCCACAGTGCCCATCTACCTTCTGTCCACCTAGTGCCAAGCTCTACCCAAGTCACATCTGCCCATGCTGGTCGCCTTGCCCCGCTTACCCCTGGCGGACTAGTGTCCAGGTCTCGCATGCCAGCCCCACTGGCCAGTCCTAACCCTGCCTCATCAACTAGACCTACTGTCCACGCAAGACCCAGTGCTGACCATCGCCACCCGGGCCCTAGTGCCAGGCTCTGCCCACGCTGGGTCCACTTCCCTGCTGTCTTTACCCTTGCCTCACTGGCCACCCCTCACATGCTCTGCCTGCTGCCCAGCTCTGCCCTCGCTGGGTCACCTGACTACACCTACCCCTACTGCTCAAACTGCCTGCACTTCTCTTCCCCACACTGCCTGCTTTTAAGTTGGAGCCTGGCCTGCATGTAGTGTGCTCTTGGGCAACTTTGACCTCTCCGTGGGAGGGCGACGATCTGTAGATGCAGTGTTTACCATGCAGTGTTTTTCAATGCAGTTTAAAGAGCGCGGGTGGCCCTTGTGGAGGAGGGGCCTTCTCAGCACGGGTTCAAGTGCGGGGGATGTGTTATAGTGGTTCCAGACCTGGGTCTGAGGCGGAACACTTACAATAAAACTTAAAGAAAAGTTGCGTGCACTGCTGTTTTTTTTGGTCAAACAGATTTTATTGAGGATTTCGTCAAGTGCTCAGTCGTGTTTGTTGCTGGTGTTTAGAAAGAGAATTACCGGCTGCTGGGTAGCAGTGGGCGCAGTTCTGTGTTCAGTCTCATACACGGGTGCATGGTGTGTATTCGGGGTCTCTCGAGAGGGTATATGCTTTGTGTGCACTCATGGGGGGCATGCTGCTACACGGGGTCTCTGGGGAGGGTGTATGCTTTGTATGCACAGTGTGCACTCATGCGGTGCATGGATTGTATACAGTGCGTCCCGGGAGGTGGATGCTGTGCACATGGGATGTCTCAAGAGGGCTGTTGCAGTGCATGCTGTGTACACATGGAGTTATGCAGGGTCTCTTGGGAGGGTACATGCTTTGCATCCATGATGTGCACTCATGTGACACACGGATTATATACAGTGCATCTCAGGAGGTGCATGCTGTGCACCTGGGTTAACCTTATGTTAACATTTAAGATGGATGGCTTTACGTTTAATTTGTCCGCGCGTCTCATTCAATTGAGCTCTTCATCCTTCCAAAGTTGATACACTGGCACGAAGTAATTCGATACCGTAAAACCCATTATATAAAGGGCTTAGAAAAAACACAATATAGTCCAAAACGGTGTATAAAACCAATTTTTTATTTTATCGTTTGTTGTAACCTTTCTTCATAACTGCTCTGTGTAAAATCTTACAAACTGGCACACGGTGGTGACATAGATACGTTTAAATTCCCGTCGGTCATCTTAGTTGGTCAGCTGAGGTGGCCCAAAGTCAGGTGTGACACCTTATACCAGCCCCGTTTATTACCCAGCAGCATGCTGCCATTCTTTCGGCAACTTCTAGTTGTAAAGAGAAAACTACAAGTCCCAGAATGCTGTTAGCTAATAGCCAATAATAGCGGTGTTACTTTGGACTGCTGAGTGCCTCATGTTGTGACAGATGTGATTAAAAACACCACCAATGGTGGTAAGATCCTGAGAGCCCCGTTTCCTGCCCTCGTTCTTCAAAACATTATTTTGAGAGCACAGCATATACCAGACTGACTGACAGCAGGCCCCGAGATCAAAGGGCTGACCTTTGACCTTTCAGGTTCAACTGAATGTTCATGTCCAGCGGCAGCAGACTTTTCGGCATTGTGACAACCCAATAATATGACTAGCAAAACAAAAAAATGATAATAAAAGGTAAAGATGTGCCTCTGCTTTACATGAATTAATTCTTGTTCATAATTTAAGCACGTCCCATAGCATCTACTTAGGAGCAACAGAAGAGCTGCCCACTGCAAACACTAGATACAGATCGGCCAAATTCTCAATTTTAACCCACCCCTCCACCTGGAAAATGAGCTCAGACTCGTGTAACTGCAATGCAATAGGTTTCGCATTTACAAAACTTTTAGCTATTGGCATTTTAAATTACAATGCCTTTTATTTATGTTTTACAAATGAAAAACAAAAACAAAAAAACACAACATTTACAATAATAGCTCAAAATAATGTCAGTGCGAGACCTATTGCATTTCCAAAGCTTGTTATATATGCAGATGATATTCAAATGATCTTGGGTGAGATTACTAGCCATGCCTCAAAGCTGCATGACTGATTGGCCAAGGTAAACAGAGGAATGTGCATTAATTAACTGAAGTTAACTAGAGAGAAGACAGATTTTACAGCCTGTGAGTCCCACTTTTTTATTTTTAAGTATTGCTATCTATTTTGGCTTCTCTCCATGGGCCAAAAGCCTCACCCTATCATTTGTGTAAGAATTGCTGGTGTGAAATTAGACGGGGATTTAACTTCCATAGAATGCACTGTGTCAGCTCTGGCTTCTTTCACTTCCTTCCTCTAAACCATTGTCTTTACTGGTTATTTTTTCCCTCACAAATTTTGAATGCCTTCATCTGAGCGCAACTGGACTACTATAACCCAGTCTACCTAGATCTAGCCCAATGTGCAGTTCGTAAACTGCTACTTGTGCTTAATTGTTTGGCCAGATTAGCACTGTATCGAAAGTAATGGGATCACTTCTCCCCTGTCCTGGGCTACTTTGCACTTGTTGCTGGTTAAAGAACATAATGGATTTAAATTGCTTTGTCTCGCGCACAAAGTCGTATTAAGCGATACAATCTCAGGTGCTCTCTGAGATCAAGGGGCCAACACCTTCTTGAGTTTCCCCACTTTCCATCAGAAGTCTCTGTGTAGTCTGGCCATCTCTGTGGTGGCTAGAATAAAATGGAACGCACGCCTTCTTTCTTTTAATATGCCAAGAGTCAAGCCTGTTGAAGTTCAGGAATGATTTGACGGCATCTCTTTCCGTATTCCTGCTTAAGTATCTTCCAGTCTGGTGGGGGGTGTGTGTGTGTGTGTGTGTGTGTGTGTGTGTGTGTGTGTGTGTGTGTGTGTGTGTGTGTGTGTGTGTGTGTGTGTGTGTGTGTGTGTGTGTGTGTGTGTGTGTGTGTGTGTGTGTGTGTGTGTGTGTGTGTGTGTGTGTTTTTATAAGTAGGGCTCCCGGTTTTATGGTATTTATTTTTTAACATTTCGGTCTGTTCTTATCCATATTTATTTTTTGGCCATCTTATTGGTATTTATCCATATTTACTTTGTGTTTTATGAACAGATGAGATAACTCGTATATTTCTGCATTTAACGGATAAAAGTGCACTCATACTTTGATGCCTGCCAAGTTTAGCACATTACACAGCTAAAAATAATAAACCCACATTAAAAAAAATAGTATAATAGCACATATACATGTTGAGATATGCAGTAATTTAAGCACATCTCATTTAGCTTTGTAGCACCCCATGCTGCCATTATGTATAGCTATTGGGCTGAAAGTCATTCTCAGCTTGTTGAGTGACTCAAAAGAAGTCAAATTATCTGTATTTGTCCACTTTTAAAAATAAATACAGACAGGAAAGACAGTGCTTTCTGTCTGTATTTATCTGTAAAAATTTGTAAAAACAGAAAACAGGGAGCCCTATTTATGAGTTTTTGGTTTTATACTTCAGCACCAAAATACCCTCTGGGTGGATATTTGCCCGTTATAAAAAAAAAAGTTAATCTAATCCAAAAATCCTATCTTGCCACCAATCTTACCCAAGATGCCTTCGCAGCCAATAAACCAAATCTAAAGCGCTGCTTGTCACCCGTGAAGGTATCCAGGCACTCGTGGGGTACAGTGGAAAAGCCAGGTTTTCAATGATTTTCAGAACTCCGGTAGTGAGGGGGAGGTCTGGAAGTGTAGAGGCAGATCGTTCCACGTCTTTGCTGTGATGCAGGAGCGTCCAGCACTTATGCAATGGCGGATGCAGGGGGAGGCGGGGTGGCAGTAGCAGCACCACCCCCCTCTTCCCCCAGCGCCTTGAGACCCTCGCGGGTATGTAGTGCGCTTTATAAGTGACATGATTGATTGATTGGTGTGGCGGAGGGGGTCTGGTGGGTGTTCAGACAGTGCTTGATGTAGGCAGAGCCGCAGTTGTGAAGGACTTTGTATACGTGGGTTAGTAGCTTGAACTGGCATCTCCTCTGCATTGGAAGCCAGTGGAGTTCTTTGAGGTGAGAGGTGAAGTGGGCTCGACAAGGAACATTCTGTATGACCTGAAGTCTATGGAGGAGGTGTGCTGCAATTCCTGAGTGGAGAGCGTTACCGTAGTCCAGTCGGCTGGTAATGAGGGCTTCAGTGATGGTGCACCATGAGCTCCGAGGTTAGCTTGCTGTCCAGGATGGAGCTGAGGTTTTTTGCATGGTGGTGGTTTACTGGCCACCAGGAGTTGCCGTTCCCAAAGATCAGTACCTCGTTTTATCCGTGTTGAGCTTCAGGCAGTTCTCATCCAGATGGTGACGCTGGGCATGCATTTGTGGAAGTTGGTCCTGGTGTGGTCCTTCGAGAGGGAGAGGATGAGTTGCGTGTCGTTGGCGTATGAGATGATGTTGAGCCTGTGTGATCGGACGATGTCAGCCAATGGGGCAAAGTAGTTGTTAAAGAGGGTGGGGGATGAATGAGCCTTGGGGTGTTGCAGGGATTCTGCACATACACAGAACTACGCGCAGGAAAACAGGACCTCAGTGAATGGGGTGTACCAACCTACCACATCAGTACCCAAAAATCCCAAACCGACTAGCTATAGTGTCTCATTCGTTCTCCTCCAAAAATCACAGAGCTACAAATGATTAGACAACCCAGAACACAACACTCCTGACTCTCTCAGGAATCGCGGGAGCAAGACGTACTCTTTTGCTCACTCACTCGTACTTGTCCACAATGAGAATAGGCAGAGTCACTGAAATAGTTCAAAATGTTTATTTTAACTATCGTGCTCTACAATACAGTCACTACAGGCAGCAAAATGCATAAACTCACAACAGTAAGCATTGTTACAATTCCATAGAATACAAAAGGGAGAAGTCATTTTATATAAAGACTGTGGAAATAAGGGCCTTTAGGCCTGACCACCCTCCCCTTGACTAGAAGTTTATTTTATAAAAAGGACGATCTCTGGGCTTTGACAGCAGACCCCATACCTTAAAGCCTGGATGTAAGGTTTACATCATAGGAATAACAGAGCTCTTCTCCATGGAACGGCTTTCTCCAAGTGTGTTAAAACAACATGCAACAACGTAATCTCAAAGCACGAGTCTTCAGTACTGCAGCTGTGTGTAGCATGTTATGTCTAGGTGCTAGGGACTGACCAGAACAACAAGGGGCATTGTTTATCGACCTTGGACATCGTGTTCAGACTAAACTCCAGGAAAGGCAGAGAACGCGAAAAGCAACCCGTTCTCATGTGAAAGGCACAAATAAAGTCTTGCAAAAACAAAGACATGTAGTAGCGTGCGCAAAAGCAGCATCATGGCAGCGAAGCTCATGCTAACTTAGCAATGTCGATAATGTGCCTAAGAACCATAGAACACCCTCCCTTGGTAAGGTCATAGGACATAGACAAAGGACCAAAACAGAGTTCAAAGCGTTTGGGGAAAAAAAAATTTTTAAATGGGGGGAGTTTTCGGTGGAAGCAGAATTTTTCACAAAAAAATAAATAATTTTTTTCAAGGTTGTCAATAGGGCTTATTGAAGGAGAGCTGCCTCCGGGATAACAAAGTTATTATGAAGGAGGTGGTAAGTCCATCAAGGTCTGTGAACCGAGGAATGCAATCCCCCCCAAAAGATCATCCCCATCGTTGGTAAAAAAAAAAAAAGGAGGGATGCCATCCAATTAAGTAAGTCGAAGGAACAAATGTGCTCCTCGTAATCAGACGCCTCTAAAAGCATGAGTGGGCAACTAGCGTGATATTCGATGAAACTTCATTGCAGGACGGTCTGCGCAGCCGCACAGACATCCCATTCAGCCAAAACTCCAAGTGCAGCCGCACGCACCATACGGCCATCCCCAGAACAAGCCTGGTCATGGGCCTCTAAGGGACCCATCAACTGGTTAAAATCCGGGACGGGACGTATTGGAGAGGCATATATCCAGTGCCCAATAGAAGGGACATCGCCAACAGTAAAACACTGGTTGCACGCAAGTGAAATAGGCAAAGCGAAAAGTCAATCCATAACTGACGCCTTAGTCACGGCTTCCAAAGCAGGGAAGGGCGTGACCATAAGAATGCGTTTGCCTTGCGCCAGGGAGCGTTCTTTTAGAATCGCCATCTGTACTGCCGTTAAGATTTTTTCAACCGTTGAAAAGCGCATTTCAGCAGCAGTGTATAAAGGTGATTTGTATGCAATCGGAATCGTGTCTCCCTCATTGAACGTCAAGTAAGTGAAACCCACTGTCCCAGAAACTATACGCATTACCAGGTTTGTGGTGTTGTCACGCGTCAACAAGTAGTTAGTTGCAAGCAAGTCAGTTTGCAAAGAATTCAGAATAGAAGTATGTTCCGGAAGCCAGCTGGCAGAAGAAAAAGTCGGTTGCATCAATGCATAGAGTGGTTTGATACGCTGGGCATAATCGGGAATGTATGTCCTTCCGAAATTAAAAAATCCCAGCAAAGACTGAAGTTTCTTCAGTGTAGAAGGGGGTTGCAATTGTGCACATTTCTCCAAGAAGTGAGGGGCCAAGCCCTTTCCTTCATTATTGAGCTCATAGCCCAAAAAGAGAACCGCCAAATGGGTGATGTGCGATTTTGCAAAATTGAATTTATATCCATAGTCGGCAAAGGACAAAATAATCCGGTCGACTCGTACAAGATGCGGCATAAGCTCATCGTCCGTCAGATAAATGTCATCTACGTACGAGAACGCATCAGGGTCTATGTTGTTCAACAAAGACACAATCCGTGCCGCAAATGCCCCGGGGCTATTCTTATACCCCATAGGCAATCGTCTACATTTTTTCTGATTTCCAACGGCAGTGAATGCTGTCAAATCACGGCTCTCAGGAGCGAGATTGTGACTATAGAAACCATTAGAAATATCAAGTGTAGTTTTGTATTTCTTACGAACAAGATTGTTCACCAGTGCAGAGCTGTGAGTGTTCTGCACCGCAAAAGAGCGACAATGACTGTTCAAATTTCGGTAATCCAATACAATCAGGTTTTGATACCGTAAAGAGAGGATTATTCATCGGTGATGTACATGATTCAATCACGCCTTGATACTCCAACTGTGTTAGAATATCACAAACGGAAGCTTTTGCTTCGTCTGATTGGATATTGCAGTTGTGGCGGAGGCATAGAGCGTAAAGGTATTTCATGAGCCGGTGAATCAACATCCCAACCCACCTGATTACGATACACCACTGGGGCTAGGGCCAGAGCCCACTCAGCGGCGAAAGCCTGTGCATGCTCCTCAGGGACATGACGCGAAAAACTCGGAAGTATCAAGTCTTCCCCTCTAGAAGCGGCCAACACAAAGGGTGGAGGCCAATCTGCCTCCGCTAACAAAATGTCATACGAGGAGGTTAGATTCCCCATGAAAAACGCCTTGATTGGACGAGGTACATCACCTTCAATTTGGAAAATTATTTCATAGAGCCTATCCGGGGGAGGGGGGGGTGGGGGCAACCCAGGTGTCTGCAGTCTCTACTGTAATGAAGGTATCAGTTGCTGTCGCCTCCAGACAGGGACGCAGAGCCTTCCGCACTATGGTAACCTCCGCTGTAGAGCAGAGTCACTGCCCAGGTTCAATCCAGGAGTCGTGTTCTCACCGTCTGAGGCATACCTCGCTGTTAGAGCGGCAACTTTTTTCTTCTGAAACAGGGGTCGAAAACGAGGTAGATCCTCTTGTTTTCCTTTGACTTCAAACTGTTGAGGCTGATCTCGTCCATGTGGCGCAGGTTGACTTTTGCCACGATCTTGGCGTTCCCCTCCTCCGATTTGAGACCCAGATGTGTCCTGTTAAGAACTAGGAGACCGCTGATCAGGGACTTGAAATCTACCAGGAGACTTCATTTTCGCGCAAGTCATAAGTACGCTCAGAAGACTCAGGTGTCGGTGAACCCGCACACAAACCTTGCTTCTGCTGCCCCTGTTTTTTATTCTTCCAGTTCTTTTTAGGAAAGACCGGACGCCCATCTTTATCAGTTTGCGTTTTTTGTTGTGTTTGCATGTGTGTTTGCGTTTGAGTAAAAGGCTTAACTCCCAGACTATTGCGGCCTATGGTCTTATAAGCCTTTGCAATAATCTTTGCTAATTCACGCGGCTTGTCCACATCAGGGACAGCCTCCAAGCGGTTTGCCACTTGAAAACTTACTGCATCGCCCTTGACATTGGCAAGGATCATATCAGCAACCACGTCGAACACCCCCACCAATCTCATCCACAGCCGCTTCGGCTCCGTGTTCATCTTGAACACACTTAATCACTGAGGGGAGTACGGTCATGGAGGGAGTGCCGAAACACTTCGAATATACCGCTGCAAACACCTTGCCCCAGGTGTTACAATCAGCCAACTCGGGAAGCAAGTCTTTAGGCAAACTAATTGTCAATATCCTGTGTTTCTCCACAGGAGAGGTATTAGGAAAAACAGCCTCTAGTTGTCCAAATTTTTCAGCAAGCCAATAAGGTAATTCATCCTTATTCTGTGGACGCTTGCCCATTACTGAATTAACCAGAACGGGACTTTTTTCTCAGTCTGGTGCGTTTGCTCTACACAAGGCCGTCCGCTAGGGTCAGGGTGAACGGTATGCTTTCGGACCTGTTCTCCATCTCGCGGGGCACGCGACAGGGCTGCCCACTGTCTCCCTTGCTTTTCGCTATTGCAATGGAGCCATTAGCGGCCCGTATCAGGCAGCACCACACGGCAAGAGGCTTGGGATTCAGCTCGAGGAGCCTTTTAATCTCACTATATGCTAATGATGTCACTTTATATCTCTGCGACCCAGAGACAAATACGGCTCCTATTCTCCGGGAACTGATAAAAATTTGGTGGGCTTTCTGGAGTTTCGATAAATTGGTCGAAATCCACAATCTTCCCTCTCACCGAAACTACTGCACCCTTCCCTCTGGTTTACCCACTAAAATGGGCAGATGGCCCGGTAAAATATCTCGGGGTCTGGCTCAGCAGAAGCATGCAAGAAATTTGGGATATGAACTTCAGGCATACAGTGTCATGGCTGGAAGATAAGGTCACCGCGTGGGCCAGACTACCCTTGTCTCTAGCTGGGAGAATAGCCATCGCAAAGATGGTGGTACTACTGAAACTGCTGTACCTTTTCGTTAATATCCCGCTTCCTCTTCCGCAAACCTTTTTTAGGTCCATTCGCTCCTTATTGATCTCCATGGTGTGGACGGGCCGACAGGCGCGGACCTCGTGGGAATTGTTGACGTTACCATTGTCCCAGGGTGGTATGGGTGCCCCGGACATCCAGCAGTACTTTAGCGCACAAGCCCAATTTTTACATTTTTTGGGCGCACCCAACTCCCTTTCAATTGCATACGACTGTGGAGATGGACGTTGCAGCTCCGATCCCTCTTCAGGTTGCCTTATATCAGACTTACAAACGTCCTTGCGGGGACATCGACAGTGGAGACGTTGAGGTGGGCCTGGGACAAACTACGGGAGCGAGCGCATTTAAAAAATGTGTATGCCCCATCTATCCCCCTAGCTCACAACCCCATGCTACCCACCTTTGGAGAAGGAGCAAGTAGAGCACTGGCACTTAAGATGGGTATACGTACCTTTGCAGACCTCTACCCGGGAGAGGTATTCAGAAACCCCCCCGAACCCGAGGAGGGGCGTGCAGTTTCTTTTTCTGAGTTATTTTTTCACCACAAACTCAGGGCCACTTGCAGAACACTACATGACACGTTCCCTAACCCACCCCCCACATTAATGACTCTTGAAAATGTGCTGAAGACTGACTCACCTCGTAGACTCATCACGATAATTTATAATAGCATGCAGTATTCGGCCCAATTATTAACGCCCAAGGCTTTTCAAGCAAGGAATGCAGACTTACACCTTCCGCTAACTGAGGTACAATGGGCGTTCTGTTGCAATCAACTAACGGCCTTGTCCCCAAACTACAAACTTCGCCTAATTCATTTTAAATTTTTACATAGATTCTATAGGACTCCTGTTCAGCTTCACCGTATGGGGATTAAGGCGGATGATGGCTGTTGGAGATGTGGCTATGCCCCAGCCACATTTCTGCACATGGCATGGAGCTGCCCTAGATTGGTCACATTTTGGTCCGCGATTTTTGACACTATACATGACATCCTTGGTACATCTGCTGAACCGGATCCCCTATTGGGACTTTTGGGATATGTCAAGGACACACCAAATGGGACCCGAAGGCTGCATGCAACATTATTACTGCTAGCCAAGCGTAGGGTCGCTATGTATTGGGGGAAGGAAGGGTATCCCCTCCATGAAAGAATGGATCCGAGATGTGACTTTCAGTCAAACACAATTATCCACTTTCTGGGATCTGATGCCATCGGCGTCCCGACCAAGAGACATATGGGGCCCCTTCTTGGAGTGGGCACGCACACGCCAACAGGAGGACACGGATGCCACTGGGGCACCTACAGACCCATAGACCTGACCATCCCTGCCTACGGGCGAACGTAATGTAGTTTTGGTATTATTATACATGGCACTAAATCAGATTCGATATTGTAGACATACATAGGCCAGTTTTCAGATAAATACCAGATGGGACTGTGGTTTTAAATTGTAAAGCATATACCAACCATGTACTGGATGTACAATGTATAATGTGTTTGTTTATTATGGAAACAGGGCTTGCAGGAACTTTATTTTCTACAGACCTATTGATATAATTCATGTAAAGCTTGTGTGCAACGATGAGGAGAAGCGGGCTACTATGTTAATGTTTGTTTTTATTGCAAAATGCAATAAAGAAAAAAAAAAAAGAAAAAAAAAACATAACGGGACTGATAGTCACACCACCAGGTCCCGCAGGTTGCGCAGCAACGCCAAGTGGTCCCACCTGGACGTTGCACGTGATGTACTGTATAACAGCCCTATGTACGCGTATTAAAGACGTATGTAAGACACGAAGGTCCCCAATTGCAAGAGTTAAATAACGTGGGTGTGGGGTGTACCCAGCCAAAACGGGCCAAGTGGCCCCATCTATTGATAAAGGACCCAAATGGACCGGTGATACTGGGTGAGGAAGGGCGCCATTAAACCAAATTTGGTGTTGCCAAGCTGTAAGCGGAACCTCAAGAGCCCTAGAAGGCTGATAAGTGTGAGGAAGGGCCGTGGCAGTGTATTCATGAAACAAATCATCTGTTCCATCCACCGCTGGAAAGGTGACCCAAGAATAAAAACACCTCGAAGTGGTAAGCAGGATTCGCTTCCACCACGAAAATAAGCGCAGTACCCGCATCAGGCACTCCATATTGAGCCAAATACGCCTTGAGCGGGGCGCGGCTGTGAGCCGGAATATCAACCGCCATCACAACAAACAAAGAACAACAACCTAGAGCGCGGCAGCGCAATAATGGGTCAAGAAGAAAGAGATAAAACCTTTTAAAACTTCAAGCTTGAAAGAACCTATAAAAACATCAATATAGGAGGTTACACCGTCACAGAAGTGAGGGGATTATGGACAAGCACTACTCAAGCATCTCACCGATAAGAACCAGACCAAACGTTGGCGGCACCATGTTGCAGGGATTCTGCACATACACAGAACTATGCGCAGGCAAACAGGACCTCAGTGTATAGGGGTGTACCAACCTACCACATCTGTACCCAAAATCCCAAACCGACTAGCTATAGTGTCTCATTCGTTCTCCTTCAAAAATCACGGAGCTACAAATGATTAGACAACCCAGAACATAACACTCCCGACTCTCTCAGGAATCGCGGGAGCAAGACGTACTCTTTCGCTCACTCACTCGTACTGGTCCACAATGAGAATAGGCAGAGTCACTGAAATAGTTCAAAATGTTTATTTTAACCATCGTGCTCTACAATACAGTATACGTGCCACTACTAGCAGCAAAATGCATAAACTCAGCACAGTTAGCATTGTTACAATTCCATAGAATACAAAGGGAGAAGTCATTTTATATAAAGACTGTGGAAATAAGGGCCTTTAGGCCTGACCACCCTCCCCTTGACTAGAAGAAGTTTATTTTATAAAAAGGACGATCTCTGGGCTTTGACAGCAGACCCCATACCTTAAAGCCTGGATGTAACGTTTACATCATAGGAACAGCAGAGCTCTTCTCCATGGAACGGCTTTCTCCAAGTGTGTTAAAACATGCAACAACGTAATATCAAAGCACGAGTCTTCAGTACTGCAGCTGTGTGTAGCATGTTATGTCTAGGTGCTAGGGACTGACCAGAACAGAACAACAAGGGGCATTGTTTATCGACCTTGCACATCGTGTTCAGACTAAACTCCAGGAAAGGCAGAGAACGCGAAAAGCAACCCGTTCTCATGTGAAAGGCACAAAGTCTTGCAAAAACAAAGTCATGTAGTAGCGTGCGCAAAAGCAGCATCATGGCAGCGAAGCTCATGCTAACTTAGCAATGTCGATAATGTGCCCAAGAACCATATAACAGGAGTACTACGCAGACGATTTCTTTGGGTTCGGAGGTGAAAGTTGGCAGGCAGACTTTTTGTGTTGTTCCCATGAGGAAGGAGGCAATCCATTGGAGAGTGGCTTCTTAAATGCAGATGCTGTGTAGCCTTGCGGTGAGCGTGTGGTGGGAAACTATGTCAAAAGCTGCCAATAAGTCAAAGAGGATGAAGGCCACTGTTTCTCCACGATCTAGGGGGGCACGGATGTCGTTGGGGGGCCACGATTAGGGGTGTCTCGGTGCTGTGGTTGGTGAAGTCGCCAGATTGGGAGGAGTCGAGAAGGTGGCCCTGTTCCAGGTGCTTGGCGAGTAGTTGGTTGATGGTCTTCTCAAGGACTTTGGCAGGGAATGGGAGCAGGGAGATGGGTCAGTTGTTGCAGAGGTTGTTGGGGTGTGCAAAAGGTTTCCAAGAGGCCAATTGTCACTTTGTCCATGGCTTTTACTAAGCTATTTCTGCTGGAGCTCAACAACTTTAATTAGGCTCACATTAGGGTAAATGCTCCCCCAGGTAGGAGCAGAAAACAAGGTATAACAATTTTGCATAACCAGTCGAGGCCTAATGCTACAACAGTTCCAAAATCTTTTAAACAGGTCACCTCTGGTTCATTGAGAAAATACAAAACTAAACCAAAGAACACTAATGAGACGGGGCAGCTAACCCTTTGCACTGTTGACACTAAGAAATGTACATAGTGTTTTAAAATGTATTGGCTTAAACTGCGACTATCAGTTTAACTGTCAACTATTTACTCCATTTACTGTGTATGTTTGGTGCCTTTACTCACCACAGTCTTGTTAGTAAAGTTTTTCTTAATCAAATTAAAAAAACATGTCATTTCATTGCAACAGTTCTCACATTACAAGTGCTACATATTTGCTGGTATTGTGGGAGTCTTTAGTATGTACATTGCTTACTACAGAGCTACAAAACATACTATGAAAATACATTTTTAACTTTATCGATCTAGATTATAAGTAAAACTACTAAATACACAAAACTTCACTCTCGATAATGTGATGCAGCTGGGTCACAAAAAATGCCTGGGGCACTGGCAGTCTTGGTGTATAGTGTGGTCTAGGTCAGATGATGAACCATAAAACTAATACATACCTTTCCCTTCTCCAAAGCCTTCAAGACCTTCCTTTCCAGTCCTGTTGCTTGCTCCTCATCTGTGGGAATACCTGAACAAGAGAAACAGTGGTTTTAATTTTGTATGCATGTCTGTTAAGCGACTGTTGCTAAACAAAAGTGGCCATTCACTTGGTTAATAACAGACAGCAAATCATATCTACTGCACAGTCTTTAAGCAGGGTAGCTAATGAATGTATTTCAAGAAGAGTAAACAGTGTGACAGAAGCATAGAAATTGTAATTGCCCCTAAGAAATTTCCAAAGCAGTCAAAGTGAGACCTACCACTAGGAACAGGTCACCATCGCAGAAGGTCTAGCTAGAGTACTCCTACCAACCTTTGGTAGTCTGTTCAATCGAAACTAGGAAAGCCTCTTAGAAAGCATGCTCTACCTAAAACAAGCCACAAACACCATACATCATGAAGCTTTAAATATGCACTCTGTACGTTGCGCAACAAAAAAGCAGTTAAGCTTTTAAGTGCGGCTGTTGGCCGCACTACCTCCTGAGTGCAGATGTCGGCCATTGGCCGACACTGGGGAGGAACTTAAAGGCTCCTCTGGCGCCCTGCATCTGAGAGAGTCCTTTATTTACATCAGGCTGCTCTAAAAGAGCAGCCCAATTGTCACTGCAGTAAAAAAAAAAAAAAAAAAAAAAAAAAAAAGCAGCGCGCAGGGCATGCGGACTTCATTGCAGTAAAAGCGTAAAGTAAAATGAGCCGAAGGGCTTGTTTTACTTTCATTGAATCAGTGCTAAGGGGCACATGTCAGACCCCCACCCTGAGTAATGATTCTTATGGTAGAGGCATCGTTGGAAAGGGGAGAATCCCTCCTTTCAAATGGTACCTCTGCCCAGTGGATCCCAGCTTGGGGATCGCCACAGGTGAGTGAGCCCCAAGCAGGGATCCACCTACTAGACACCAGGGATAGGCAGAGCGGCCCCTTGGGGAAAAAAGAGCTTGTGCTCCCCTTTGGCAATGTATATATTTTAGTCTTTCTGCCCCATAGTACACTAGACACCAGGGATTTTTTGGTTATACAAAAATATAGGGGTAGAGGCTACCCAGCATGCACATGGCTATGCAGCCACCGCAAATATATGGAGCAACAGTCCTTCTCCTCCCCCCCAGGCACGCAGATTAGGATAACGACCCCCCCCAATCTGCCCGCGGGGGTGCAAAAAGCCCACTGGAGGCCAGGGAATTTTGTTTATTTTGAATTTAGGGGTGGGGGCTACCCAGGAGGAGCAGGGCCATGCCCCCCCCACCCCCAAGTAAATGGGGCAACAGTCTTTCTGCCGTCCCGACCCCCCCCCTGACCCACCTCTCGGGAGCAGAAAGACTATGGCAGGAATACATACTTTCAATAAAATAATGGGGTGGGTCTGGCCCATCTTAACATCAGGACCTACCCTCACCCCTAAACCCTCAGTCTTTCTGCTCCTTTGCGTACTAAAGCATCCCATCCCAATGGCAAGCGAGAGGACATTTGATTCTTTGAGTGTTGTTCTTACGTATGGGCCAGGAGAGTCTTGCTAACTCCCAATATCGTCCCACTTGCAATGGTGAACAGCACTCTTTGGGCTTGAGTAGGCTGCCACCTGGAAAAACCTACCAGACCCAGACAGTTCTGAAAAATAGGCATCCGGGAGAGTCCAGTGGTGTGCTTCGCATGCATCTCGCACCATTTTCTTACCCACAATACCCCGTAAACCTCAAAATTTGACTAATAACGCACATTTTCTTCTGGAATCTGCAGGGAGCCACAAATTTCCTACCACACAACATTCCCCCAAGTCTTCTGATGAAAATGGTAACTCACTTTTGTTGGTGGGCCAAGAGACCGTGACAAAAAAGGCCCTAAAGTGCTAAATGGAGAGATCAGCAATAGGGGGTAGCTGCTGGATTTTGGGCTGTGCTCTCCTGCCACCCATGGAAACCTACCAACAATAGACATTTTTGAAAAGTAGACAACTAGGAGACTCCAGGATAGTGTGCCTTGCGTGAATCCCAGACGATTTTCATACCCACAATGCCCTGCAAACCTCAAGCTTTGCCTGAACTATGCATTTTCCTTACATTTCTGAAACGGAAGCTTCTGGAATCCCAGGCACCAAGCCCAGCGCACAAAGCGTTATCATCAGCACAAGTGGGGTAATGCTGGGTGGTAGGAATTTTGTGGCTTCTGGAAGTTTCCATCATAGAAATGTAAGGAAAATGTGTGATTTTAGGCAAAGTTTGAGGTTTGCATGGCATTGTGGGGAAAAAAACCTCATTGGATCCACACGAGACACCGCCCGTACCCCTCCCCCCCAATGTTGTCTAGTTTTGACTACCCACTTTGTAAAAAGGGGGTCTGTTTTGAGTGGGAAAAATGTAATATATCCATGTTGAGTTTTGGCCAGTTTCCTATTGCAGGCACTAGGCCTACCCACACAAGTGAGGTACCATTTTTATTAGAAGACTAAGGGGAATGCTGGGTGGAAGAAATATGTCTCTCCCCGCAGATTTCAGAACCTTCCTTCACAGAAACGTGAGGAAAATGTGTTTAGTCAAAGTTTGAGGTTTGCAAGGGTCTCTGGGTAAAACCTGGCGAGAGCCAGGTAAGTCACCCCATCTTGTTTTCCCATAGGTGCCTACTTTTAAAAACTGTACAGGTTTGCTAGGTTTCCCTAAGTGCCAGCTGAGCTAGGGCACAAAATCCATAGCTACTCACTTTGTAAAAAAACAGGTCAGTTTTGAGTGGAAAAATGTGATGTATCCAAGTTGGGTTTTGGGTAATTTCCTGGCGCAGGCACTAGGTCTACCCATACAAGTGAGGTATCATTCTTATCAGAAGACTCATGGGACCATAGAATAAATATTTGATATTACCAATTGGATTTCGCTGTATTTCTGCCTTCCAAATGTAAGCCAGTGTGTAAGAAAGACGACATTTTGAAAAATACCCACTAGATCATATGCTTGTATGGGTACCTACTAATTCAGAGACGTGCAAATAACTACTGCTCCTAAATGCCATATTTTGTGCACATTTCAGAAATACATAGGTTACCTTGATATTTATTTTTCACTCTACATATTTTAGCATATACATTGGTCTATACTCAGTACACAATGGATAACAATTGTACGGTGCAGCTCAGTTGCTGGCTCTGGGTACTTGAGTTCTTGGAGAACCTACAAACCCTATATATCCCCACAACCAAAAGGGTCCAGCAAACGTAATGGTACACTGCTTTTGTAAATCAGCCATAGTGACAAAAAGTTACAGATGAAAACATTGTAACAAATGGCTGTTTTCCTACTCATTTTCAATATTTCTTTATTTCAACAGATGAGGGATCTATACATATGGCGCTTGCTGAATTCAGAATTGTCAAATTTTCAGAAATATATAGCTTTCGAGGATTACCCATGGGGTTCACACTGGTTTCCACCAGAAACTGAAAGTAAGCTGAAAGGATAAACAGGAAGGAAGACTTTGTTGTTGGGAACCCAGATGTTCTGTGTTAATTAAACAAGACCTCAAACTAAGCAGGATGGGCATAATTTAAAGATGGCACAGCACAAGCAGCATGTCTCAAAGACTCAAAATATGCACTACGTCAAATATGGGTGCTCGGCTTCATCACACCAATAGAACCAACTTTCATGTGAGAGAGAAGTGATAAATAGCAAGGATGCTAAACTTTTGTTAAGATCATGGAAAATCTACTATGTTTTTGTTAAAATTTGTTTATTGGCATTTAGCATTTCATGTTACACATTAACACATAAGATCGGTATAGTATATTGACATGTGGTTGCAGACAGATGAAAAATGCCTGTACAGAATAGAATATACATCGTCACTGCATATCAAACATTATAGACTAGGCACAGTAAAAAATTCTGGGAGGGTCCCCCCTTGCCGGACTCAGTTTCTGTAGTAGTATTCTTTCTAGAACCCGGCTGGGTTAGTTTCCCACGAGTGTGGATTGATGATTTATCCCCACATTTACCTTTGTGTGCTATCACAGATAATTTTGCGCGAATGCGTTCCCGTTTGAGAGTCATCGAGTTCGGAAATGCCAATGAAGAAGCAAAACTGTTAACTTGGGGGGTGAACTGGGGAAGATGTTGGGGAGCTGCCGGAATGTATGTCTGTGAGATCAATTGTGTTTCCATTTCACGGTGCGGTGTCATGTGTGTAGGGGGGGCCGTGGTGAATCATCCTGGCGTAGTTATTGTGACCACCTGATGTGGCCCTAACATTACGCTGGCTTTAGGTGTCTGGGTTCTGCCTTGTACTATCCACGGTCGGTCCCGTGGGGGATAGGGGTGGAGTCTGAGACTGAGAGGCTACAGGTGACTCCGTGGGCGCCGTCTCATGTGTGAATTGATATAATAATTGCGCCCACTCCAACGATATGGGATGCTTACGTATTCACTTCCTCATCTCTCAACACCTCCTCCTCCGCACCCCACTTTTTCATGGCGCCTACCCAGGCTGCCACGGGGGGTCCCTTCGGGGCCCGCCAGTGCATGGCTATTCCCCTTTTTGCTAAAAGAATGGCTAGCGATGCAAAGCGGCTCTGCACCTTTTCGGTCTTCCGCCTGCGGAAGATCCCGAGGGCACACGCTTCCCATGTGGACATGGTCCCCATGTTGGTCACCACTCGGAGTGTCCGGTGTATGTCGTCCCAGTACTTTTGAATAGTGGGGCAATCCCAAAACGTGTGCTTGAAGTCCGCTTCAGGGGCCTGGCAACGGGGGCATGCAAAGTGTGTGTCGGGATAAAAACGGTGGAGGCGGCGTGGTGTAAGGTATGCCCTGTGGAGGATATTGAATTGAATGTTCTTGAAACGCGCTTTCCTGGAGACCTTTTTGGGATATTCTAGTGCGGTCTCCCATTCTTTGTCATTAAATACCCGCCCCACTTCTTCTTCCCATGTCTGTCGTAACGAATGTAGGGGGTTGAGGATCAGTTCCCTAACAGCTTTGTAGAGCCATGTAACTAAATGTCTACCTGCTCCCATATGCAAAATGGTGTGCATCACCGGGTGTGTCGGAGGCTCCCCCTCATTTAGATCCCAGTAGCGACGGCTGCTGTTTAAGAGTTGCCTGTGTAGCAGGAACTGACCCGGGTGGTCATAGTGGTCGGCTATTTGGGCGTAAGTCTTAAGCTCTCCATCTTCGAACAGGGATTCTACCTCCGTGACTGCATGTTCGGTCCATACCTGCAGAGCACCGGCAGTATAGTATTTATCCTTTCGGGGGAACCCTACCAGTGGGAGCAGAGGTGAGTACAGGGGTTTTTCTCTGGACATGCGATGGATTTTCAGCATGCACTTGCGGGCTATGGACACCTGCAGGGGGTAGGTGTGTAGTGGTTTGGTACCTGGCAGGAGCATTCTCCGGATTGCCGGGAGGGGTAGACGACCTTCGTCAGTAACTGTTTCTCCTATATGATGTTCTGCCGTCCATTGTGACGGCCACTGGAGTTGAGCCGCCAAAAAGTATGCCTCAAAGGATGGAGCACCCAGCCCCCCCCTGATTTGTGGGCAAGTACAATGTGGTTGTGGTTAATGTTACCCTATGCCGACCCCCTCCCCATATCAACTCAGTGAGCAGGGTATCCAGCTCCCGAAAGAATGGGCGTGGTGGTATTACTGGGAGATTTGTGAAGTGATGGAGCAATCTGGGAACCATGATCATTTTTGCGAGGGCTACTCGTCCAATGGGAGCTAGGGGCAGTGTTTTCCAGAAGCCCACTGCCGCGCGTGTCCCCGCCAGCACCCTGCGGTGGTTCCCTTCATACAGGTCCTCGGGAGAATGGTACAGCCTCACCCCCAGATATCTATGCGCCGCAGCACTCCAGGCAAGTTTCTGAGCTCCAACCTGGATGTCTAAAGGGGCCAAATAAGGGCTCAATGGATAGAGTGTGGATTTGTCCCAATTGACTTTAAGGCCGGAGGCCTCCGCAAAGTCCCGTAACTTCGTCCAGATTGGGGTGAGGTCACGTGACGTCTCGGACATATATCAGGAGGTCATCTGCATACAGAGATACACAGTGTACCGTGTCTGCTATCGGTATACCCCATGTCTCTCCCTCTTGACTTAAACGTATCGCCTGGGGCTCTACCGCAAGGGCGAACAGGGGGGGGAGGGGGAGGAAAGACAATGGGCACCCGTCTAGTTGCTCGTTCTATCGCGAATGGCGCCGAAATGTATTTACCTATTCTCACCCGCGTGGTAAGGTCTGTATAGAGAATTTTTGTATAGCCATCAGGGTAGGTCCTATGTGTATTCTGCGGAGGACAGCAAATAAATATGGCCACAGCAAGGTATCAAAGGCATTTTCGAGGTCTAAAAATCAGACATGCCGCGTTGGGGAACCGTGTTCTCGCCCTGTCCTGGACATGGAATAACCTACGTAAATTGTGAGGTGTTACGCCGCGGGACAAATCCACATTGGTCTGGGTGGATCAGTGGCGTGAGAATTTGGGTATACCGGTCCGCTAGTATTTTACCCAATATTTTACAGTCTGCGTTTAGTAGTGTTATTGGTCTGTATGAGGCAGGGAGCGTTGGGTCTCTGTGTGGTTTTGGGAATGTAACTAGGATCGATTCCCTGAGGGAGCCTGGGAGCTCACCTCTTTCCAGCGCGTCTTCGTACATGGCTAACACACGGGGGATCAAGTATGGAAAATCTACTATGTTATTCAAATTACCACACCTTTTCTTGACAGCACATTCAAAACGTCTTTGAGTAAGAATTCCTCATCATGTGAAATCACCAAGTCAACCCTCCTTCATTCAGGATGTACCTATCTCTCCTCTAAACAGGTGTTAAAATAAGTGGCCTTTGGGCGACGTAACACCAATACCTGATATAAATGCACTTGTTTTGGAGACCAGTGACTCCATTACAGGATCGTTCTACGGCGCAAAGATGACCTAGGGCACTACCTATTTTGGGCACAAATGGCAGATAACCAGGACTGCAGTCTTCTCAGCAAATCAAGGAGTGAGGTTAGGGGATTCAAAACAAGCTGCTAGGTTGATCACAAAGTTGGCACCTGTTAAGTCATAAAAAGAGTACGGACTTATCAAAAATCAAGATATATTTCCACTCTAACATGAACTCCACAAGCCCAGGTTACCTAGCCCAAGACCTTTCCTTAGAGGCCAAACCAATTGTTGAAATGTAAAGGGAATCCTGTTTCACACTGTGTCAAGAACAGGAAGGTGGCACTTAGTATGGTGGAACCTCCTGTGGCTCATCTCAGAAGTATTTTCGTTTAATGTTTACATATTCGTAGTAGGCACACCAAACTAAATAAAAAAAATAGAGGCTTGCAATAGCTTACTTTACCTAAAACATCCAAAACCCATAGATAGAAAGATAGATGCTATGGAGATTAAAAAGAGCCTGCTTCAATAAACAGTGATTTAACATGACATACTTGTGCCCACTTCTTAATAATGTGCATCTAATGTAAATAAAGGTGGTCTCAATGCGTATTTTGATTAAGTTCCATAGTTTATTTCCATTAGCTTTAATAAAATGACTGCCTATATTATGGATGAGGTTGGATGAAAGGCACTGCTACCTGCAAAGGAGCTACAAACAACAGCAGATTGGCACCAATGTATACACAAGTTGTCTATCCCTAAATCTGTAAAGATACTACAATCTCTGTGTGGTTGCAGGGCAAGTCAAAGTGGAGTTATGCTTGCCCCAGGTGCCCGTAGGTATTCCCAAGTACAAGGGAAATAAACGTCTCATTTAGATTAAAGGTCAGCATCAGACATTTGCATGTGGTTGGCCTCTTTCTATAATACCACAGCTGGTTAAACAATGCTAATGCAATTCACTGAGTGCCAGTCTTTTTAAAAGTGGAAGCTGTAGCCTTTTCATCCAATTTTTAGGTCCCGATTTTGACATTCTAGCTGTCAAACAGACCAACTGCTTACAATATACCTAGAGTGGACTTTGGGATTACTCCTTTCAACCATTGGCTTGTTTCAACCAGCCTCTTTCGGCCATTGCCCTGAGACTGTTAATCATGTCTTACCTAGGCCCACTGGAAGCATTCCAAGCTAATGCCACTGACTGTTTGGATGTATCCTTCCGCCTCCACTCCAGTGCCCGCTTTGAACTTCATGGGACTACTTTACAACTATAGCCCTTTCTGTTCCTTCTGGTTCCATCCTGCATATGTCTCACTAATGTGCCAACGCTTTATGCTTTAGCACAGTGTTTCCCAAACTGTGGTCCGCGGACCCCCAGGGGTCCGTGGCACATTCCCAGGGGGTCCGCAGGCAGCAGTTTTAACAGCACTGCAAAGTTCCTTGTATAGTTAGCCGTTTTCGAGCAACAATAAAAGTGTCAAGAAAATGCCAGTGATTAATGTACCTGCTGGAGAGAGATGAGCGTTTTGTCCAGTGGCAGATTTAACTTATGTAGCACAGAGGGTTAATATGCCTACTGAAAAGAACGTGTACCATGCATTTAAAAAAAAAGTATTTTATGTGCATAGGTCATTGGGTGACTGCTTTTGTCACAGATTCTTTTGTTACTGTGCAATTCATAAGGGACAATCGTAATCTAGCACAGTGACCTATAAACTGTCATCAAAGAGCTGCTTGCAAACTGCATGGTACAAGTTAGTAACTTATGTTTTTTCCCAGTCTATCATTATCCTGATGCTGCTAAAAAGGTTTATTTGGGTGGAAATACATTTTTATTGTTAAAGTCAATGCTAACCACTGTGTTATGTTCTGAATCCTGAGTTTGTGCTTCTCCAGACCAAGCACTCTTTAAAAATGCCTACCAGTATGAATGTCGTGAATCCTACACCTTGTAGTCCCCTTTGCCTCATGTAACATTTTCTATATACTGATTTACACGTATGATTCATTGTCTCTATATGTGTGTGATGTAAAGTGCTCTGACATCCTACAATGGTATGAGAGAAGCTATAAAACAAATGAAATACATGTGTCAGTGGGACTATGGAGAGATGAGAGGCACTGTTGGAGGGTGATAATAAGGGAATCATTGAAGAACCCTAACAAAGTTTTTCGTATCCTGGTGCATAGTAAGGTCTTCATTTACTATTCTTTAAAAACCAATACAATTCATTAAATAATGATACATGCGTTGTAGACTGCACCATTGTTTCCTAAATGTTTTGGGGGAGAGAGCCTCCCAAAGCCTCCTTTGTAGTGGTCAGGCTCACTCACTGCACTTGATGTGCACCATAAAGGGACTGGTCTGAAAACATTTGCCAGGGCTGCTTTGGATTTCCAGTCTGGCCCTGGCAGGAGCAGGAGCCTCATACTGCGAAATAAAACCAACCATTCAAAGGCTAGTCACGGAGATGCAGCACCAACCTTCCCATTAAAAGTTTTTGTTTTTTTGCAAATTCTTTCAATATAAAATACTAAAGGGGATATTTACAACAGAATTGGCGGAGTGTGTCGTTAGCCTCCTTGGCTTAACGACACGCTCCGCCACTTCAGAAACGCAGGGCTGCACCATATTTACAAGAATATGGTGCAGCCCTGCGTTTCCCCCTGCGCTGGTGCTACACTTAGCAGTGTAGTGCCAACGCAGGAACCCTTGCACCATAGTGCAAGGGTGCCTGTGTGCAGGGGAAGATTGTTTATGTGCAGGAAGTTCCCCCTGCCTGCACATAAACAATTTTGAAATGCCGTTTTGTCACTTTTATGTGCGCTGCCTAATGCAGCACACATGAAAGTTACAAAATGTCATTTTTAAAAGATTGTTTATGTGCAGGAAGGATCACCTTCCTGAACATAAACAATACAAGGCGTTTTGCTTTTTCCATTAGAAAAAGCAAAAACATGGAGTAATAAAGCATTTCTCCTCGTTTCGCAAAGTTAAGACCAGGTTTTCCATGGTCTTAATTTTGGTGCTGCCTCCTATTTACGCTGCCCTTGTAAATAGAGGGGTGCGTCAAAATCAATGGGTGTTGCGGTGGAACGCCCACCTCAACTCCCACTGCCCACCCCTTTCACGATAAGCATTGCACGAAAGGGGGCCTTATTTACAAGGCAGTGTTAAGCCACTTGGCTTAAGCTGCCCTGTAAATAAGGCGAAGCCCCTATCGCCATGGGAACATCGCAAAAAGTGACATTGCCATGGCAATAGGGGCTTGTAAATATGCCCCTAAAATCCTGAGTAATTAGAGTATTTGTTTTGTGTGCACACATGTATTTATTTTTTTCGAATTACTGTTTTAATGTTTGAAATTTAAATCCTACAAATTGCTTGGGGGTCCCCGGCTTCCAATGGTGACTCAATGGGGGTCCTCAGGAGTCAAAAGTTTGGGAACCACTGCTTTAGCACATTAAATACTGACCTTTTGGTTTTACTAATGTTTGTAGTTGTTTGGTATTTATGCCCTAGAGCAGTGGTTCTTAACCTCTGGTCAGGGGACTCCTGGGGGTCTGCAAAGCTTACTCAGGGGAAACACAATTGCTTCGAAAATTTAAAAAAATGAATAAAGTTACATAAGGAAGCAAAATAGTAAAATTTTTAAATGTTCTGTAAATGTGAAGGGATTTGAAATTGGAGGCTGAAAATTGAGTTAGTATCCTCCAATTAATTCACTGGAGCAGTGCAATTGCAGCAAACAGAATACAGTATGGCTGATGAATGGCCCTAATTGAATTTAGAAAAGCCCCAACCTTCCTATTAAATTTTTTTTTTTACATTTGTTTGTGAATTAAACAAAATGTGATGGCCTCCATAGAATAGCCCTGGCACAAACGTATTTTTCTCTTTTACAAATTAAGCACTGGCTCAAGACCGGTTCACAAACGGCTAGGGCCAACCTGAGGAGGCATGGTGAGCAAAAGAACAATGGGCTGGAATGCTACCCCGGGTGATTGCCAGTGGTTAGACAAATTGCCAGCATTCTTCCCATCACCTTTTGTATTCAATATAGTGCCATACACCAAGTAGCAAGTGTAACTTCCAAGGGCGTCATTTAAAACTTGGTGCTAGATATGTGATAATGCAACAGACTTGGACATTAAGGTACCACAGTTCATATGTGCTGTATTACCGACAACTAAGCAATCCAACAGTGGGCAATTAACACTAACTACATCGATTAAGTTTCCAAAATGTATCTGTGGGGGAGATGCAGATCCTTAGGTTTCACTGTTAAAAGACAGTAAAGCCGCATTTTGGTATTGAGCAAAAAAAGTTAATCACTCAGAGTGGGTCTAAATGTAATGTAGCACAATTGTCTCACATTTTACTGTTATCACTGACCTATACATAGGAGACGGTGTTGGTAATGCAGTTGCTTACACAAAATACTTGCCAGTTGCAGATAATGAATGTGGAATGGGAATAAGTAGTAAAAAAACAAAAAGAGAGAACCGGTGACGACAAATATGTCTGCGCTCAGTATATTGAATTTTGAAGCGCGACGACCAATCGTGACTGTTGGCATCTGACCTCCAGGTTATATAAACACTGCAGGTTCCCCACCGCCCCAATATTGAATGGTTTCTCACATAGAAATGTAACGTCCGTTACCTTTCCGGGCAGACCGAGCGCTATGACCTCTTTTGCCTCCATCGTATATAGACGCGCTTTCTCTTAATGCCCCTCTTCTAACAATGACCTCATCACCTCCTCGGAGCATTGTCTAACAGGTTTAAATGGCTTTTAGATTTGTTTTGATATATTGTGAACTCGAGGGTATTGACTGAAGCGCTTAACACGAGCACCAGTCACAAGGTCACATTCACTTTTGCTTTTAAGGCAGGGAGTGAGTAAGTGATTTGCCCAGAATCACAAGATGTTGATCCGACGCCGAGACTCGAACATGGTTCCCCAGTTCCTAACTCGGCAGATCTAGCCCTAACGCCACACCACGCTCCTTGCTTCCCAGAAATTACCTCCTGCAGACATCGACCTCGCCGCCAAGGGTACACGAGCTGTCCCAGTTCCACGGCTCAGAGCCCGCAGCGCGCTCCTCACAAGTAACCTTGAAGCCATGTTTCAGCGTAATGTCCGACCGACCGCTGGAGCCGCAGAAGGTAGACGATATCGCTTCCGGGGCGAGAGAAGAGAGCTGACCTACTTCCTTAATAAAAAGATGTGCTACAGAAGGACGTAGTGAGAGGCGGGGCTTGTAATTAAGGCGGGTCTAGCCTAGAAGACAGACGGAATCGAGACTTCTATAAGAACTAGAGCGTCAACGGAACCGTCAGAATATGGCAATAGTGGACACCATATTGCTGGACAAACAACCGCAGAATCACCCCCGTCCCCCCCACTATGTGACAGCTGTTATAGACATAGAAAAGGGACTACAATGAAAGCCTCCTCCACAGTGCCACTGGAATTATGTGGAAGAGGAGCACTAAATCATGTGGCAGGTGGAATGCCACATCACATGGTGATGACTGGCACCACCTTCTTATGTGGTTCTCTTTGTACAGCTGAGCTGAGTGCAGAACCGCCATTGGCAGCTGTGAGCCCCTCCCACCTATTTGTTAAAAAGATAAACAAAAAGATACTCTGCAAAAAGCAGAGTTGCTTTGATCTATTCATGTAGCCCAGAGAGATCCACTCCTCCTGGTGTGCGCAAGTTCCTAAGTATGTTTGCTTTTTTTTCTTTTTAGTATCATCATGATTTTTTAACCCCTGACGTCTCAGTAAATAAACACAGCAAGACGATGTGTAGAGATGAATGTCCACTCAGGATACGTACAAAGTACTTTATTGTATCGTACTGGTACGGTATGAACAACTGGTGCTTGTGCCTCCGACCAGATTCGCCAGTAACCGGTTCCACCTCCCATGTAATCAGTCCCCACATTCTACTCGCATTCTACACGCGTGCTCTCGTGCCAAAGGCACGAGGAGGTATGTCACCACACATCCCCCTTTTTTATATGCAAAGAGTAAAATACGTTAGGTCCTCCAATAAGAATTTTGATACACAAAGAAGGAGTTAATAAGTAGGGCTAAAATATATTTTGATACACAAAGAAGGAATTAATAAGTAGGACTAAAATACACAAAGAATACATTCCCCTCCTTTTATATAACAAAACACATAAAAACAAAAAAAACTAGAAAAGATCTGTGGATAAAGCATATGAATAACAACAACCTATTCACAAACGTAGTCCTCCAACCTGGTATGTTTCTTCACAACTCTCCCAAATCTTCCCACTCTACAATCTGTCTCAGCTCTGCCAACTTCAGGAACTAGAACTAAATTCCCTGCTTTAACTTCCATGCTTCCCCTCATCTCATTCGTGATGTTATCCCGTGTCCTCTCCTTCTCCTCCTCTTCCATCCACCAATCACATTCTTTCCGAACCTTTCTATCTTCATTAACCACACCTTTATCACACACTGATAAAGCACTGAAATGTCTAACCTTACCGTTGCTCAACAAAGCAGCATTGCAAAACAATTGAGTTACCTTATGCGGTCTTGAGAACCTGTTCTGTCCACTTCTTAAAACTCCAGACCTCTTAACTCTCACCATATCTCAAACTTGCAACTTACCTGGTTTGCACCTGTGTTTGTTATCATAATACTCCTTATATATTTGTTTGGCTATGTCAATGCGTCCTTTCACCACTTCAGGTTCCCAATTTACTCTCCTAGCACTCGGCATCCATACGGTGTTGTCCTTCGTGAAAGCCGTCCTCCCTCTCATTAATTCAAAAGGACTATGTCCTGTAAAAGCACACGGTGCTAATCTGAATGCCCATATGGTGCGAAACAACTCCGTTACCCACTCCAAACCGTTACACTTGGCTAACTGTATTGCTCCCTTTATTACTCAGTTAAAACGTTCAACAGCTCAGTTTCCAGCCGGGTGATAAAGTGAAGTGGTACTATGCTTCAATCCATTGGATTTCAAAAACTTCTCAAATGCTTCAGCCACAAACTGTGTTTCGTTATCGGTGATCACTAATTTGGGCAAGCCTTCTCTTTGAAAAATCGCTTCCAAAAACTTTACCACTGTACTTACATTGACCTGTTCAACCACCTCAACTTCTGGCCACTTCGAAAAATGGTCCACAGCAACAAGAAGATACTTCTGCACTGGTCCATCCCAATTTGGACCAGTAATGTCCACACTCAACTTTTCCCAGAGCATACCTGGTGAACTAACGGGACATAAAGGTGGTCTTAATGTAATGTTACTCTTATCCGCGTGCTCACATTGCATGTACTCCCGGACCTTTCTTTCAATGGACAGTCCCATACCTGGCCACCAATACAACTCCTTCAAACAATTTTTTGTTTTGGTGATACCCTAATGTCTTTCATGGCACACGTCCACAATTCTACTCCTCAGCCTTTCAGGTGGTATAATTCTGCCATTCCTCAATATCTTATCATACTCCACCGATAATTCGTGCCTGAGTTCCCAAAACACTTTCAATCCTGAGGGAACATTATTCTTAGTGGGCCACCCTCCTATAACCCAAGTCTTAACATCAGTTAATTCACGGTCTTCTTCATAAGCTTGACTCCATTCTTGTGGTGGAATCACCTTTGCACCTTCATTCAAACAGGCCACACTGAATTGGTCAATATCCTCCTCCTGTACCTCCGTCTCAGGAAGAGGTCACCTACTCAAAAAGTCTGCCACTTTATTCCGCACACCAGGCATGTACTGGACAGTGTATTTAAAATCAAGCAGTTTGACAGATAATCTTGCCAACCTGGGTGACGCCTTATACAACCCCTTGGTAGACAACACCTTGGTAAGGGGCTTATGATCGCTCCTAAGCAACACTTGACTTCCCCAAATAAATCCTGTAGTGCTCTAACCCCCACAGGCACGCCAGTGCCTCTCACTCTATTACCGAATATTTCTCTTCAGTAGCTTTAAGAGAGCGTGAGCCAAAGGCTATAATGCATTCTTCTCCCGCATCATTCCTCTGGGTGAGAACTGTGCTAATAACCTTTCCACTTGCATCAGTTGTTACGATGGATTTCAAAGCAGGATCAAATCCTTGCAGAGGTATAGCCATGCACATTTCCTTCTTGATAGATATAAATTCTTTTTGGCATTCATTTGTCCACACAAATTTACATTTGCTCTTTAAAAGTTGCCTTACGTTATAAGTCTTGCAGGAAAAAATGTCTATGAATTTAGAGTAAAACTCAACTAGGCCTAAAAAGGCTCTCACATCATCCTTGCTACCCGGTACCGGAGACTTCTCCACAGCTTCTAGTAATTCCTTTTTGGGTTTGATACCCTCCACTGACACCTCATGACCTAAATATGTCACCTTTTGTTGCGCAAACTTGCATTTTTTATATTCTGCAGTGATTTCCTTATCTTTCAAAACATTCATCACTTTATTTACAGTTGCATCATGGTCTTTTTTAGTTTTTCCCATCACCAGCATGTTGTCCTGAAAAAACATGACATTTCGTTCTTCCTTAAACAGTTCAAACATGATGCGTTGAAACTTTGCGGCGGCAGATGCCAACCCAAACTGTACTCTTCTGAATCTAAAACATCCAAAAGGTGTTACAAATGTAGTCAAGCTCCTACTTTTTCTGTTTAAAGGGACCTGGTGGAATGCTGCAGTGAGGTCAATTGTCGTGAACCCCGTACCCCTTTTGTAACTGAAAGCATCTCCCTTATTTTTGGTAAAGGAAACTGGTCCACAATGATACTCCTGTTCAGATCCCTCAAGTCTACACATAACCTGAGCTTCCCGTTGGCCTTCCTGACAATAACTAAGGGAGAAACCCACTCCGCTGCCTCTACTTTCTCAATAACACCTTCCATGCACAATCTGTCTATAACTCATTCTTGACTTCGTCCCTCATAGCTAAAGGAATACTCCTTACTTTGTGCACCTGTGGTACCACATCTTTCTTGAGCATAATTCTATGTTGGAAGCCCTTCAACTCGCCAATAGCTCCCTTGAACACTTCAGGGTACATTTTAAGAATTTCATGCTCCAATTCACTTTGTTGTACTGTTGAGGTGAGCCTCAGCAAGGCCTACCAGTGCTTAGGGGTTCTCCCTTCTCTGCACAGAGTCCTCAGACACTTAGGAAGAAGTTGGCACAGAAACTGGAAATAGAAAAGACAGAGTTTATTAAACCTCATGAGGTGGAGCTAACATTCGCACATCACCCTTCAGTAATGCATGAAGTAGCACACTGAATGGAAGGATCCTGGTCCTTTTATACCCACACAGGGGCTCAAATGAAGGCGGTACTAACACAAATGCTGGTTTTAGGTACATATAAGGTCATACAGAGAATGCACAGTCGACAAGTGGGTGGAGCTAACAGTTTCTACTTTTAGTAGACACATCCTGACATTTATAAACTCGGAACAGCTGCAAGCTCAACTGAGCATGTGCAAAGCAAGAGGAACTAAATATAACTTGTCTCTAGGCAGATTTCAAGAGCAGTTGACAGGAAGGTAGGACAGAGCACATGGCGAGCACATGGTAGCACATGGCAGCCAAAATGGCTGACAGAAATACAAAATGGATTCCACAAAGCGGACAATTTAGCCTCTAAATACAGGCTGTCTTCAGTTAATGCTTAACTTAAATGCTGCCAAATTACAACAGACGACCCTTTCAGCATTGGCTGAAGACATTCGTTTATCTGGGGTAATCTAGATATTCATCCCGTACATCTATTAACATTATTTCGGCCACCTCTTTATTCAACATTTGTTGGGCCTTTGTTTCAGCAATGTTCCCTCTGGCAGGTATACAAGCAGAAATGCAAATGGAGCAAAGCATTGGACCACATTGGATACATACACAGCATGTAAAAAATATTATAATTATTACACACAGGATAGTCAGTAGCTTCCAGCCCCAAGCAGAAACAAGAGTCCAAAACCATCCAGCAAAAGTCCAAGTTCCAGTCTCTGGATGAATTTCTGCAGCAATCTTATGCAATTTTGATATTGCGTCATATACTGAAGGTGAGTGATCTGGTATGAATACACAACAGCTGCTACCGATGATGCGACATGCACCACCTCGATCAGCCAAAATTACGTCTAGCACCATCCTATTCTGGAGTGCTACAATCCTTGCAATCTGTAGTTCCTCTGTAATGTTCCCAAGTGCCATAGCTGTCTGATTAGTAACAGCTTCCACAACACGAGTCAGTCGCCTAATCTTCCTGCTATTTAATGCAGCACCCACAAAGAAAAATAAGCCCAAGTTGAAATCAACATATTGTTGTAGGGTAGTGTCGGTTTGGTCAACTTCATCCATACTTATTGTCCTCTTATTTCTGTTTGTGGAAATGTCATTGTACAGTTTAAAATCACGGTGATACAATGCAGGTGCCAGAAACACAGGGGGCAACAGAAAAGATACATAACAGATTCCTGACCACCCAACAGGTAATTGATAATATCCGTTATTTCCGCACACAAAATACGTGTTATGCGAGGCTGTGAAAGTGCTCTTATTGGCACCTTCAATGGTCAGGATTACAGTACACTCGCTCCTCCCCACTGGAATTCTTCCAACACTACAAATACACAAATCTGCTTTAGCTTTTGTCACAGAAATCACAAAAGGTCCAATGTTCTTTATTATTCTCACATTTGTGAAAACATATGGTGTTGAAATATTGTCCGGTTGATACTCTTCCCATTCCCATTTAGTCCCTTTGGCTTGTGGATAACCTTCTTTATTTTGATAACACACTTTATTAAGTTGAAAAATAATCCCACCTACTGAAGGCTTTCCATATGCAAACAAGAGCGCATACCAAGCTTGACAAGAACCATTGTGAGAAAATGGAAGAGGAATAAAAGGTGTTCCTCCTTTCTTTTGATGTGCAGGTATCATCCCACACACCCAACAGTTGGTAGTATTCGTAGCATTGTGAGTATGGTGCAACATCTGGATAAAAGTATTGTTCAGGTAAGATTGTCGATGCTTTTGCTCATGGTAAGGAAGAGTAAAGTAGTGGTGTTCCACGGGTACTGGCGTAGTGGCAACAAAAAGCTGTCGAACAGGAGCCACCTTCTCGATGTACCACGTAATTGCTGCCATAGCCACCATAGCAACAACAAACCCTACAGCACAAATGATTTGTTTTTTCATTTTAGCAGCAGTAATGATTGATCTTTCTGAAAACTTGTTGAAAACAGTCGTTGGAGCTCTTCTCCCTGGGCAGCCGCTGATTTCTTCACCATGGGCCAAAGTAGGTGTCACTACACTAATACAGGGCTGATCCCCCTCCCCTTGCCACAATGGCTCTCCGTTTCACTAACCCAGGGTGGTAGCTCAACCAGTCTTTTTCAAAACTGCAGATCCTTTCCTCGGTCTCAATTGATATCTGGATACTCCAGTGATCGTGTGGTCCGGGAAGACTTCCGCAGATTCGTCAGGTGAGATAGCTTGGCCTTTCTCCGTCTCCAGAATCTCTCGATGGTCGGTCAACACAGCAGGTTCCACCAAGGCAGGCGACACACGTTTGCAGTGTGTGCTGTGGATCCAATTCTTTCTGTTTGTCACTCGAACTGCTGTCCTTGTCGCAAGGAGCACCTGCTCTGGTCCTCGCCACCTTGGCTCCAAGCTGTTCGATCTGTCAAAGACCTTGACCATTACATGGTCACCAGGACGGAGTTCGTGGGCCTCACCTGTAGATCTGTCAGGAAGAGCTTCTCGAACCTGTTGATGAATAGAAATCAAACTGTCAGTTAACTGTGCCAAATAATCATTCATCAGAACACAAGGAACATCATGTATGGGGCGTGGCTTAGGAATTCCCCAAATGTTCATTGGTCTTCCAAACACCACCTCATAGGGGGTAAGACCTGATCGTGAATGTGGCACCGATCTTATGGACAACAATGCCAAAGGTAGAGCATCTGGCCACTTTAGAGACGTGGAAGCCAGTATTTTCGCCAACTTTGATTTTAAAGTAGCGTTATACCTTTCCACCAATCCTGCTGATTGCGGGTGGAAAACTGTATGGAATTTCTGTTTGATCCCTAATCCTTTCAGGACATGCTCAACAACTTGCCCAATAAAATGAGGTCCATTGTCACTCCACAAAAGTTTACAAACACCGTATCTAGGGAAAAACTCCTTTAGAAGCACCTTTGCTGTGGTGAGAGCAGTATTATCCTTCGTAGGGTATGCCTCTATCCATTTGCTAAAGGCACATACCACCACTAGGACATATTTCAGATTATTGCAGCGTTCGAGTTGGATGTAATCCATCTGCAAAACTTCAAAAGGTGCGGTTGGTGTAGCAAACCCTCCTGTAGGAGTTCGTGTCCCTTTTCCAGGATTATACTGCCAACAGATCAAACAGGACTGTACTACCCTTTTGGCTGTGCTAGCAATTTCAGGATGCTCCCAAACTTGTGTAAGCAATGTAGTTATTGCTAGAGCTCCAACATGTGCCAGCCCATGTGCCATTTGAACCATAGGTTGTAAATAGGCCGCAGGCAATTTCCACTTATTCATTTCTTTGTTACGCCAACAACCCTCATCATCTAATATTCCTTCTTTAGACCATTGCTCAAGCTCTTCCACAGAAGCAGATCTCTGTATATCCAATACTTCCTCTCTAGCATCATGCCAACGCTCAGCTTGTGATTTCACTACGTACATGGGTGTAGTGCTTCGCTGCATCGCAGTCTCACGGGCTACGCGGTCTGCAAAGGCATTGCCTTGTCCTATTTTGTCAGTCACTTTCTTGTGTGCGCTACACTTCATAATAGCAACTTTCTTTGGGTATGTAAGTGCAGTCAAGAGATTATGCACTAACTCTCCGTGCATTATCTGCATCCCATGGGATGTAAGAAAGCCTCTTTCCTTCCAGAGTAGGCCAAAATCATGAACCACTCCAAAAGCATAGCGACTATCCATGTAAATGTTCACACACAAGTCAGTGCTAAGCTCACACGCTCGTGTCAAAGCTATTAGTTCAGCTGCTTGAGCTGACTTCTGAGGTATGCGAGCTGTTTCCACTACTGTCTCAAGCGTGGTAATTGCATAAGCAGCTGAAGTCGTGCCATCTGGTAACTTCAAACAGGACCCATCAACCCACAGTCCCCCATCTACATCTGGAAGGGGCGTATCTTGCAAATCGATGCGACCCTTTGTCTGTTCCTCAGTAAGGAATATACAATCGTGAAGCTCCTTTGACTGAGACTGAGTCGCAGGATATGGCAACAAAGTGGCTGGGTTCAGTGTCGCACATCTTTTCAAGGTAATATGAGGTGCTAGCAGTGTCAATTCGTATCCTGTCAAACGAGCACTAGTTAAGTGCTGAGTCTTAGTCTGATTCAAAAGGGCATCTACTGCATGGGGTACTAGCACCAACAGTTTGTGTGACAAAACTATCCCTTCACTCTGACGTATGGACACAGCCGTCGCTGCAACTGAACGGAAACACCCAGGCAATGCACGAGCAACAGGGTCAAGAACTGCAGAAAGGTATGCACAAGGACGCTGTTTGTCCCCGTGTGTCTGTACTAAAACTGACAATGCACATCCTTCTTTCTCATGTACATAGAGTGTAAAAGCCTTCGTGTAATCTGGTGTGCCTAACACTGGTGCAGAGCAAAGAGCTTGTCTCAACTGACAAAAAGCATTTTGACATTCATCTGTCCATGGAAGGGGGATCGGAGTGTTTTTAGTCAAAAGTGCTAGCAAGGGTTTAACAATGTGTGAAAAACCCAATATCCATTGCCTGCAAAACGAAGTCAGACCAATGAATGCACGGACATCTTTCTGCGTGGAAGGTACTGGGGTGTCTAAAATTGCTTGAATGCGATCTGGTGTCAGTGCACGGCCCTCCTTAGACAGAAGGTGTCCTAAATAGGTCACCTTCGGTCTACAATATTGCAATTTCTTTCGTGATACTTTATGGTGGTGTGTAGCAAGAAAAGAAAGCAAAGACAAAGTGCATTTCTCACACTGCTCAGGTGTATCGGCTGCCAACAAGATGTCATCGACATATTGTATGAGAGCCACTCCTTTAGGCAAGGTAAAGGAATCAAGCTGTCTCTTCAATGCTTGACTGTAAATACTAGGACTCTCAGTATAGCCTTGAGGAACTCTACAAAATCTGTATGATCTATTATTCAAAGTGAAACCGAACAAATATCGGCTATCAGGATGAATAGGAATCGAGAAGAAAGCGTTCTTCAGATCAATTACAGAAAATGTAGTTGCTGTTGGAGGGACCAGGGTAAGCAATGTCGTTATGTCAGAGACTACAGGGTACTGTGGTACTACAATCTTGTTGACTTCTCTCAAATCGATAATAAATCTATAAATCCTAGTGTCAGTATCTTTTTTCAAAATGGGAAGAATCGGACTATTGCAAATATTGTAAGGAACTTCTTCCACAACCCCCACCTTAATTAAATCATGTACAATACGTGTGAGTGCTTCTTCTCCTTCTCGAGAAATTTTATACTGAGGCAGTCTTGGCAATAAAGCGCCCTCCTTGACACTAATATGTACTGGTGGAATAACCATTTGCCCTACATCAGTGTCCGAAGTAGCCCACAAAGTACTAGGGAGTGAGGCTAGTGCAATGTCCTCTTTAACAATACAAGATCTCTCAATCATAGGGTAGTTGTCATTCAAAATAACCCGTACTCCTTCCGGAGAACACCTTATCGTAGCCCTGAAATATTTAAGCATATCAAGACCCACAATATTGTCTGGTGTGTTTGGAGAAAGCAAAAACGGACATGGAGCAGTAAACTTATCAACATTGAATGCAAGTGGTTGTGACAATGGGCTAAGGGAAGGTGTTCCATCGAAACCTATCGATGTAATGGTTAAGCCAGACAGGGGAGCCCTTGGAACCAATTGTTTAGACAAGGCGCTACGAGTAGCTCCTGTATCAACCAGAAACTGATCAGTAGAACCCAAAACATGTGCTGTAACATAGGGACCCCTCTGATCTACTGGAACTTCAACTGATTCCTTACCCCATCCTAGGCAATCCTATGCATAAGCAGAATCTTGAAAATCAGAGGGCACATAGTCAGACATTTGATATTGGTTCCTTCTATCAAAAGTGTTAAACCCATTCTGCCCACGTGTATTAGCATCAAACCGAGCACGATCATTCGCGCTTCCTCTAGGCCCTTGATATCCTGAACGATTTCTCATTTGTCCCCGACCACGTAGATTCTGCTGAGCACGCAGCACTGGACAATCAGAAAGCCAATGTCCAAATTTTTTGCAGTACGCACACTGATCAACAGACAAATTCGAACGGGCAGAGGAAGGAAAGGACGAACCATAAGATCCACGTCCACCTCTATCATTATCTCTAGAAGGCGGACCATAAGCTTGAGCCAACATAACCTTTGTTTTCAACTCTTTAGACTTTTTGTCCTCATTACCTTTGGCTTCTAATTCTTGCCACTCATAATACTGGGCCATAGTTAAAAGAGAAACCGGAGAAGATGTAGTCCATGAACTCTCACTGGCCTTTAAGCGACTAGCTATTCCTGGCAAAAGGTTTGCGACATATTTATCGACAAACAGATGCCTACCCGTGTCATCTGTCAATGACTGGCCACTAAAATCGTGAAATGCTTCTTCAAAGCGTGTGAAGAAGTCAGAAACTGATTCATCTACCTTTTGCTTGCAAGACGCTAGCACTGTCCAATCTATCTTTTTAGGGGGAATGATCGTCTTTAACTTAACTAATATAGCTGCCGGAAGATTTAAAATTAACTGACACGGTTTCTGTGCAGGTTCTCTATCTTCATCTAACCGCTCTAAATCTTTCCACAATGCTCCAAATGTCGCATTATCATCTATTTTGCGCACAGTTCTCCACATATCAGGTGGTAATATTAATCCAAAAAACAAATCAATATCCGACAAAGTCATAGTACAAGAGCTGATTGCACCCTCAACTTCCTCATAAAAGGCTGCTGGATTCTTTCGCGGGTCAGGCAATGCATTTTTAAGGGCCATAACATCTGCTCTATTCCAAGGAGTGTAAACCCAATTATAAATAAAGTACCCTTTCGCATTAAGAGAAGTCTTATCATCCTCTGTACCCGTTCCTTTAGGAGGAACATATAAAGGCGCGGCTTCCCGCATGGGTTTCACATGAATTACAGCATTCTTATCTGTTTCAGGAGTAGAAGTTTGTGCCATGCTGATCTGAGATGCTAGTGCAGCTGCTTCTGCTGCCTTTTTCTCCTCTTGCAAACGGGCTGCTTCAACACGCAGTTTAACCAAGCGTCTGATTGTGTCAGCCACCTGGGAGAAGACAAAAAGACCGTCACGTAATCGTTTACAATCAGTTGCTACATCATCGGGCTCCATTTCTACCGAATACTTCCTAAATCGTTCAATAACCTCTGCAGCAAATGTATCGGTAAAATATATTTGCTCCCTTTCCTGCCATCCTTTTATACTATCTAAAAGTTCAGAAGCACTGGTAGTACTACGAACGGCTTTACGCGCAGTAGATCTGATGTCAGATGCACGCTCAGCAGATAACATGGAACGAGTTTCTCGAGCTTTGTCCTGGTCTGAAAAAGAGTCCTCATCTGACTCATGAGGAGCAGAAGAAAAATATACGGAGGTGGAGAACGATCTAATAACAAGAAATCATCTTGCGGTTTATTAAGGATAGGATAAAGGGGCTGCCTAACAGCGTATTGGCCAGTCACCTGTAAATGGCATTCCCTATCTTCCCTCTCTTTAATTTCTCTCATCTCCTTGTTTTTTAACTCTAATGCTTTCGCATAAATGGTCTTTCGCTGTTCTTTGTCAATCAAGGCTTGCTCACGCTTCATTCGCTCACGCACTTCTTTCTCCCACATTCGCACACAATCAAACATATCTTGCCTAGTCTTGTCGTTTAAACATACATTGTTCCACATACTGAATCTTTCGCAAATCAAATGACCCATACATAGGCCAACGCAACTCAGGATCTTTACTAGTATATTTGTTCCATAACGTGCAGTACATTATAGAAGAAATACCATACTTAATATACATATCCCTATTAGGCGTCCCTCCGGGGGCTGGTTGTGCTTCGTCAAGTCTCAAATTGGTACCACTACAAAAGCAACACATCCTACGAAGTGTGCTGAAAACAGGCATGCCAAAAAATAGTGCAAAATATGCAGTATTATAATCAAAGTAGCGCTTAAGGTACTCTTCGTACGTTGCGCTGTTCAAACAATTTTAAATAGAGAAAATTCTCCTCATTACCTGCCTATATGTATTGCAATACATATATAATTACAAAACAGATTCCAAAATTGGCCAATCATACAAACAAAGCCACAGTAAGTGTTACTAAAACTACCTTACCAATCAAAGGCATCAAACCAACAGCAAGTGCCGCAAAACGGCTCTTACCAATCAAATGGTGTCCAGGTTCCAACTGCCAAGTTCTCAAATCGACCAAATGGTCACTGCACGGCGAATCAACAAAAGAGATCTCAGTCAAGGACCGGCGCCGCTGGGATGGTCAGATCAGAAAGAAAGGAAAAACGCCGTGGGTGCCAAGACTCTGGTCTCCTCAGGC
Source organism: Calotriton arnoldi (assembly GCA_963921515.1). Lineage (NCBI taxonomy): Eukaryota > Metazoa > Chordata > Amphibia > Caudata > Salamandridae > Calotriton > Calotriton arnoldi. Next base: position 93,535 of record CAWUFW010001824.1, on the reverse strand, counting down.
AGCGATCGCGTCCAAAAGCGAGATTCCAATCCTTCGTCGCGACCAGTCCTTCGGGCATCCGAGTCGCTGATGAGTCCCACGTTGGAAGCGCCAATTTGTTGTAGTGAGCCTCAGCAAGGCCTACCAGTGCTTAGGGGTTCTCCTTCTCTGCACAGAGTCCTCAGACACTTAGGAAGAAGTTGGCACAGAAACTGGAAATAGAAAAGACAGAGTTTATTAAACCTCATGAGGTGGAGCTAACATTCGCACATCACCCTTCAGTAATGCATGAAGTAGCACACTGAATGGAAGGATCCTGGTCCTTTTATACCCACACAGGGGCTCAAATGAAGGCGGTACTAACACAAATGCTGGTTTTAGGTACATATAAGGTCATACAGAGAATGCACAGTCGACAAGTGGGTGGAGCTAACAGTTTCTACTTTTAGTAGACACATCCTGACATTTATAAACTCGGAACAGCTGCAAGCTCAACTGAGCATGTGCAAAGCAAGAGGAACTAAATATAACTTGTCTCTAGGCAGATTTCAAGAGCAGTTGACAGGAAGGTAGGACAGAGCACATGGCGAGCACATGGTAGCACATGGCAGCCAAAATGGCTGACAGAAATACAAAATGGATTCCACAAAGCGGACAATTTAGCCTCTAAATACAGGCTGTCTTCAGTTAATGCTTAACTTAAATGCTGCCAAATTACAACAGTACCACCATTACTGGTTCTGGATTATTCGGGTCTAAAATAATCCCTAACTCTCCTTGATCTCCCCAACCGAGAACAGATGGCCCTGTTGCAGCTACAAAAAGTTTGCACCTAGCCTCTCTGTCTTTAAATGCAAAGTTAAGTAGTTTAACCCCCAACATCCTAATGTCCTCCCCGGTGAAAGTCTTGGGACAAACCTTCGTGGAATCCAGCACATTCTCTAAAACCGAAACAAACTTCTCTTTCCAAATTTTCTCATTTACAATTGTATAGGGCGAACTTGAATCAGCTGTGACTGTGATCAGAACCCCCCACCCCCCCATAACAATGTCGCATTTGGATTTTTCTCTACGTTGTTTCCCCATATTGGAAACACCATAGTCTATATTCATGATACACAAATTTACGTCATCATCGGTGGACTCATCAGAATCTGATGAGTGGTCTTGTGTAAGAAGGTTCACTCCCTTTGCGTTCCCTTTCTCTCGTCTGCACACTTTTTGAAAATGACCCACCAGGCCACAAGCTGAACATGTTTGGTACCTCGCAGGGCACTTCTTATCGTTAGCTAAACGTCCTTTGTTGCTGCATCTAAAACACCTTCCACTAAATGTAAAATGATCCAAAGGTTCAAAGGTTTTCCCTTCTCTCAAACCCTTTTTTTTCTTCTCAATTTTCACACTACCTTTGAATTTGTCCCTCGTCTGCACTTTAGCTACTAAGGCACGAGACCATGTTAAAAATGACAGCAGATTTTTTTGATTGAAGCAAATGTAAAATGTGAAGAAATTGCAGACATTTGTCTCTAGGAAAGATGGCAGCCCTAGGGAAAAAGTTTAAACAAATGGCCGGTATTTTATGGGGCCAGATGGAACCACAACAAACACAGGCCAAACAACAAAGAGAAAATATCCCACCGCCAATTAAATACTCATGTTGTGTGTCTTGTGCTGACTTGCAGGCTGGGAGAGCAAGTCTCGTGTGACTGCTGATGGATCCGGCGGGGTCCCGACTTACTGGTGCTGTCAGGGCTGGGGAAGGGTCATGCAGGTTGGTTCAAGTCCAAGCCCCTTTCGCTTTTGGCTGCAGCTTGATTCTGCTGCAGTACACATGCTCGCTTTAAAAGGGCACACCAGGGTCACACTGGTGGCTAGCTCGTTGGATCTTGCTGCAGGCAGCGACCTCTGACTCGAGTGAGCAAAGCAGGGTCGCGCTGGTTGTTCGGACAAACTGTTGCCCTGATGACTGACTCGACGACGTTGTTGCTGCGTTGCAGAAAGAGAAGGGAATTCCAGAAAGAAAAAATCTCTCTTTAAAGGATTTCCCTTCCCGCTAGTTAGTGTGTCTAGACAGAAAACCATTTATCTTCACATGGATATTTGGCAATAAGAGAGTGGTGCATTTCTTCCATCCCGAAAAGAGTGCTTTGGCACCTGATTTCAGAAACGTAACATCGTTCCTTTAGAAAAACAAGATTGAGCCTTCATTCCTAAACACCATATACATCTTGCAACCTAAGGGCGTTTCAAGTGTTTGTGGAAGAAAAGCATTAAACAACTATGGACGAACCCTGTCTATGTGAGGCACCATCACTGGAAGGCAGTGTTAGAATCCACTGGGTTTGTAAAGACCTCACACACAACCTGGTTGGTGTCATGCTTCATCATTGGTCCCAACGGTGCGAATGCCCCGGTTGTGCTATCGACGCTTGATTACAGCGGAGCTGGTGTAGTGCAAAAGTGTGAGGTGAATTAAAATATCTCTGAGAATCCTTGCCTCATTTATATTTATTATTGGAGTGCTCAGGATATCATTAAAATATATGTGATGCAACTAAAAAGAATTAATTATCTTATAGTTGGCTATGTGGCCAACTATAAGATAATTAATTCTTTTTAGTTGCATCACATATATTTTTAATGATATCCTGAGCCACCAATAATAAATATAAATGAGGCAAGGATTCTCAGAGATATTTTAATTCACATCACACTTTTGCACTACACCAGCTCCGCTGTAATCAGGCGTCGTAGCACAACCGGGGGCATTCGCCACCCGGTTGGGACCCCAATGATGAAGCATGACACCAACCAGGTTGGTGTGTGAGGGGTCTTTACAAACCCAGTGGGTTCTAACACTGCCTTCCAGTGATGGTGCCTCACATAGACAGGGTTCGTCCATAGTTGTTTAATACTTATTATACAGGGGATACGGACGCACCCTCTTTCTCCCTTGCTCTCCCCTTGTTTTTGATGTGGAAGAAAAGCATCAACACTGCATTCGTTCTGAAGCACATAACATGGTTGTATTGATTGACTGAATGCCAAGATACCAGAAGTCATACAAATAACAGTCACCCCAAGAGGTTTTAAAATGTTGTGTCACTCAGCTTGAGTGATGTCAAGTTGTAATTTCTCCAGTAGTGAGAAGTGAGCATGCGCACATCTTTTTAACACCAGGGCGTATGTTCAAACCAGACAGTACCCAAAAACCGGGACATTTATGCAATTTGGAGAAAAATGTCGGGACACACCGGGACCCTTCTCTAAAAACCGGGACGTCTGGTCACCCTACCCCCTGCTGAAGCAGCCCACTGATTTTCTAGCGCAGCAGGGTGTTTTGGTGCTTTGGTGCTTTTTCTGCAGTGCTATCACATGTAATAGAATGAAACCAAAAACAATTTGTGTATTTCTATTACACGACTGCAACGATTTTAAATATTTTCAGTATGTTACTGATGTAAGTGAAGACTTCAGTCTCATGAAATTAGAAAGTGAGTTAGACCACCGTCACAAATCGTCAGCTACTAACCGTGAGAGCTTTCCTGTCACAGCTGACAGGAGACAAACATTTAGATGGGGCAGACTAAAAGAGGTGGGGTAAAGGTGTAGGAATGTAACAAGAATAATTTACAGCAGAAGGGGAAGGATGAAGGGTAAACAGAAGCATAACATATACAATATAAGAACCTATGCAGAAAATCTCTCCCCTTAGGAAAGACTGAATATATACAACTGAGAAAGGAAAGAGGAGAAGAAATTGGTTATAATTTGCACGCCATTGTCATCAGGCAATACATCAACTGTGGTATCATTAACATAACCATAAAAGACAAGATGGAATGTATAAGGAGTTAATCTATAACATTTTGGTGTAGGTATGGTTTTTTCTTTTTTTTTCTTTGATAGTGTGCGAAGTCCATCTTATAGTACTTCTGTCACTGTTAGTACAACTAGTTGGCAGAATCTGACACTCATTATTTTTGCTGTTAGTGGGAATAAATTTGAACACCCTACATCTACATCTGATTATTGTACATCTTAACAACATTACTTCCCAGCTAAGGGATTTTGCGTGACTTGGAGAAAGCACTGCTGTCATCCTTATGTGCCATGGGGGCTTTATCTGAAGTCAGGGCTTAAGTCAGGGATTCTTGAATCAATAGCTGCTGCCATACCTCCCTTTATAACAGGAATGGCTGACTTTAATTCTCTTCATGATTTAATTTCTGTTCACTTCAGTGGTGTTGCCCCCTTGAGTCATATGGCGCCATTTTGGTGTCTGCCTTCCTTCCCTTAAGAACTAAGAAAGGAGAGATTCTGGTATACTATTACGATACAACCATACTGGTTCTTCCAATGCTCTCTCCACAGACATACCATTCACACTGCTCTCTATATTCGCTCCTTTTTAGGTCTCGCCTGGCGTTAGCAGCCCGCATGCGCTGCTCTCGCCATGCGAGGGCTTCTTGGAATCGATACGATTCCAGAAGTCGTGTCGCTGCTCCGCCTACAATTTTGATTGGTGCGCGTCGTTTTGCGTCATGGATGATGCAAAACACAGTGTAATGATTGCACCGGAGGCAATAATTACACTGAGGGTTGCCACCCTGTCCGCTTTTGGCCCCGCCCACCGAGATTTGAACTTTTACTTGCGGCGGGAGACAGTGTCTCTTAATTAGCCGCTAAGCACTTCTTTTTCGTATTACCTCGTTTGCCTTCAACAATGGCTGACGCGCTTTTCATTTCTCTGTTCTCGGCTTGTTTACTTTAGTAGACAACACCCCTCTCCCCCCCCCCAGCACTCGCGAGACAATGGCGTGCGTTTTACTTTAGTAGACAACACCCTTCTCCCCCCCCCCAGCACTCGTGGGACAATGGCGTGCGTTATTTGTATACACAATCCATGGTTGGATGTGTCCATGTCCTAGAATTCACCGGTGCACTCGCGGGACAATGGCATGCGTTTTACTTTAGTAGACAACACCCCTCCACCCCCCTCAGCACTCGCGGTACAATGGCGTGCGTTATTTGTATACACAATCCGTAATTGGATGTGTCCATGTCCTCGAATTCAGCGGTGCACTCGCGGGACAATGGCGTACGTTTTACTTTAGTAGACAACACCCCTCTCCCCCCCCCCCCCCCCAATGGCGTGCGATATTTGTATACACAATCCGTGATTGGATGTGTCCATGTCCTCGAATTCAGCGGTGCACTCGCGGGACAATGGCGTGCGTTTTACTTTAGTAGACAACACCCCTCTCCCCCCCCAGCACTCGCGGGACAATGGCGTGCGTTTTACTTTAGTAGACAACACCCCTCTTCCCCCCCCCCCCCCAGCACTCGCGGGACAATGGCGTGCGTTATTTGTATACACAATCCGTGGTTGGATGTGTCCAGGTCCTAGAATTCAGCGGTGCACTCGCGGGACAATGGCTTGCGTTTTACTTTAGTAGACAACACCCCTCCATCCCCCCCCCACAGCACTCGCGGGACAATGGCATGCGTTATTTGTATACACAATCCGTGATTGGATGTGTCCATGTCCTCGAATTCAGCGGTGCACTCGCGGGACAATGGAGTGCATTTTACTTTAGTAGACAACACCCCTCTCTACCCCCCCACCCCCCCAGCACTCGCGGGACAATGGCGTGCATTATTTGTATACACAATCTGTGATTGGATGTGTCCATGTCCTCGAATTCAGCGGTGCGACTTTTGCCTGTACTTGCCGGTACCCACCAAGTACGAGTGAGCTAGTATCGGGGGTGGGGGGCTCTAACACGTAAAGGTACTGCCAGGATATATGTCAGTACGCACTGGAGTGTGCACTTGAGTATCTGGGGATGGTTGTCGCTGACGCGTACTGGTACAGCCAGGATATTGACCGGCACCCACCGGAGTAACAGTGAGCGCGAGAGTTTTGAGAGAGGTTGCTGACGCTAAATGGAACAGTCAGGATGACCTCCTCCTGAGGAACAAAGAATCAATAGAGTGTTAAGGATGTGTTCCCATCGAAAATCCAAGCAGACCCCACTGCGAGCAGAGTAACAGTGAGCGCTAAAGTATCACGGCCGGGCGCTTCTAATTAAAGAGACGTGAGGCACCTTAAGAGCCAGTGAGCGCTAGAGCCGTGGACCGGTTAACTGTGAGCAGCAGAGTACAAGGGAGGGGCTCTGACTCTTTATGTAACAGCTAGAAAAGCCCGACACTCGCAGAGTAACGGGGAACTCTAAAGTATCTGGAAGATTGTTCCGGACCGCCAGGAGAGTGCACCACAGGCCAGCCACCGTTAGCGGGGCACGCACGGAGGGTGGTTTTGGAGAGGACACGACGGGGCATTCACCAGCAGTTACTAACGTGAATCCTGTCGTCTGCCTAGTTTCTTCCAGTCTCTGCCCTTGCCCGGTTTGAAGGGACGTGCACCAGGGTAACAGGGGTAACTTTGCGGTTACTGTGCCAGTAAGCGGAGACAGTAACGAGGGACAAGCTCGAGATGTCTGGTGTTTAGCCTCGTCAGGAACCAGGGTATCCAGAAGAGAGGGCATGTTGTGTTATTAGTACTGGAGCACCCAGTCACCCGAGGGGGCTACTCATGGCCGAGTACCCGCCAAGCCACAGTGACACTTGACGCCGGTAGTGGGCGAGACCAGAGCAAGCGCCGCGGAGTAACCAGACACCGCGGTGGGATAAGTGTTAGCACACGCTGCCGGGATTTGCAGTCTGTCAGCTGGACGGTGGTGCTATCCATGCAGCGCCCCTACCCCTCCGCTGTAACACAAGCCCCCCCTTCCCTGCACTCACAGAGTGCGCTACTCGTTCACTTATCCCACCGCGGTGTCTGGTTACTCCGCGGACAGCGGAGCATAATCCAAACGACTTTAATAGTACTCCCTTAGTCTGTCGGTTTTCAACCAGTGCTATGATGATCCCTTCGCATGTTGAAGTTGGTCGCTTAGAGTCGGAGACAAAGTAGAGGAGATCAGATGTTCGAGTTCTGTCGGGGTAAGGGAGGTGAGGTCTTTTACCCGCCGTCCCATTGTTTGTCAGGGGTCAAGTGGTTTCTTTGAGAGGTCCCCGACTATTCAAAGTATTCCTTATAGCGTTTGCTTTCACTATTGCCATTATGTTTAACCTCTTATACGATAGGTATAAATTATGGAATAAGTTGGCACCTTGTTTCTGTTCTCTTTTGTGGTAGAAATGTTTTTTTCGCTCCTTTCTTCAATCTGCTTCATCGTGCATTAGAACGGATTGGTCAATAAACGCCATGAGGAACACAGACAAATACGTCTAGAGTAAAAGAGACCCATGGCACATCTCCTCTGTGATCCTGGGCAAATCACTTAATCCCCCGTGCCTAACAAAATAAATGTGTCCGTCTGTAACGCAACTGGTGCTCATGTGAAGCGCTCTGATGCCTTCTGGTCGAGTTAGCGTTATATAACAAGCATTTGCAATGCAATAGGTATCGCATTTACGCAAATTTAAGCTATTGGCATTGTAAATGACAATGCCTTTTATTAATGTTTTAAAAACGAAAACAAAAATAAAAGGCATTGTTATTTGCAATGTCAATAGCTCAAACTCACGTAAAGGCGAGACCTATTGCATTGCAAATGCTTGTTTTTTACAGTTGGTCCGTTCGAATATTCCATTAGCCTTTGGACAATATTATGTGATTTTACAACAGCTGATAGACATCTCTCTCAAAAAGTCTCTCATGAGGTCCATTGTGAATTGTGCTCTATCATCACGGACGAGGACCTTGGGGATGACTTTATTCTAGAACACTTCTTGTAGGAAGTATATAAGTACATTTAATGGTAGTGTTATGCACACATTTCAAATTAATCCAGCAGAAGTGGTAGTCTATCATCACCAAGACACATTTTTTTATGGAATCCCTTTCTTGTGTAAAAGCCCAATGATATCTAAGGCCACTTGAAGCTATGGTTCATAAGTAAGAAACCTTTACAGGTGAAGAAGGGGTTTTCCTTATAATCATGGTTTTATCACTGACAGCACAACTGTAGCATGACTTTACCTTTTTCTACTAGAAAGTCAAGACTCTGCCACCAGTAAATCAACCTGATTTTGGATGTGGTAAAGCCCCTTTCCAAATGACCTTCATGTGCCAAGTCTATTATTTTCTTCCTGAGCTTAGTGGAAAGAATCTATTTATTATCTCAACAGACTTGTCCTTTGTCCATGATGAGTTCAACTCTAACTTCCCTGTACTTTGTTATACTCTGTGGGAGATCTCTGCACTTTGTAGGCCACCCTAATAGAATTCTTCTGCGAAGGTCTTCCATTTCCTCATCATCTTTCACATGCTCCCTCCACCATTCGCCTTCCTGTAATTCTGATACTTCATTCACTAGAATATGTCCCTCAGCGATACGCTTTTCTCCACGCTCAACCTTCAAGGCATGTGCGATAAAAAATCTGCTGCAACGTTCTTATCTCCTGATAGGTACTCAGTTTGGAAATTAAATCCTTCTATACCAAGCAGTCAATAGGAAATTCTAGGAGTGTCACTTTCCAACACTTTTGAGGTAGACACATTGGTTAAGGGGCTATGGCCCATTGTGATTATGAAGGGAATGCTCCAAAGGAAGACCTTAAAATAATGAACTGGCCAAAAACATGGAAGATCTTCTCTCTCCACAGCTGAGTAATTGCACTCACACCCTCTCAGGAATCTGGAAGCAAAGGGTATGATGTGTTATTTTCCTTCCACTGTTTGTGTCAAAGTGGCACCCAGTCCCTTGGCACTGACATCGATAGTTAATATAGTGGTTCTTTGCATGCCAAAATTACTTAAGGATGGAGCTTTGGAAATGGCCAGCTTGATCTGGTTAAAAGCAGGCTCACACACCTGGGACCATCAAAATTGCACACCTTTCCTTAATAATGATCTCATTGGCTCTACTTTATCAGATATGTTTTCCACAAACCTTGAGTAAAATTCCTCTGGCCTCAAGAATTACTTAATTTCTTCTTTATTGGCAGGGTGTGCTGCTTTTACAATGGCTCCTATGCAATCTTAATGGGGTTTGACCCCATTGTGGGATATTGTGTGTCCCTACTAATACACTAACCCACCTCATATGCAATACTTATCCTTTCTAATAGTGAGACCAGCTTCCTTCAGTCTTTGTAAAACCATTCTGAGAGTTGATCAAACTTGTTCTGAGAAACCGCAGACTAAACTTTAAGCACTTGGAAGCAAAGCACATAAGTTAAACCTTCCAAAATATTCTGCATGATTCGCTGGAAAATAGCAGCAGCAGACTTTAGCCCAAAAGGCACCTATACATGACGTGAGAGGGTGAGAATCGGAATGTAGTTCAACCTGATGTCAGGCCGAGAACAAGTCAGGTACACTAAAACAACAGGCATCTTTGATAGGATCAGAATATTATGTATCTTTGGTAGGGGTTGCCTGTCCACCCAAATGTTGCTGTTACGATTCTCATAGATCAACACATACCCTGATGTCTTTCTCATGGGTTTTATTGACTATGACGATTGGGGCCAGTCATTCAGGTCTTTCTATGGCTTAATAATGCTTTGAAGTAATAGTTTGTCCAACTCAGCATTGAGGGGTACATTCATGAGGTGTGGAATGGGTCAAAGTTTGTGTACTACTGGTTTGGTATTACATTTCAACTTGATATGATGCTGGTAATTAATCAATAAATCAAGTTTACCTGTAAAAATATCAGTAAATCACGGCACACACATTCCCCGCAAAAGGATGCATTTACTAAAATAAGTAGGGTGACCTCTAGTTTAATTTGAAATTCTTCCAGATTAGATCCCCTCCTTTTCATATAAACTTTCCCAATGGAAACTTCCTAATGGCTCCCCTTCCCTTAAAATATATTGTCAATCTAACCATTTCTTTAAGTGGTATCGGATCATCATTATATCCCCCAGGATTGATGTCTGGATTTATTTTTATTTAGGAGTTTTAGATAGATTGTTAGTAAAATGAAGCAACTGATCCCGAATTAAGGAGTCTCAAAGGGTTCCCAAGTTGCATGTGTTAGAAGTCTTCTTATTACAGCAATGTATGGTGATACACTTTCATTTCTTCCTTGGGACCTTTCGAAAAGTTTATGTCTCTTTGGTACTGCATTGAGTTTTTCATCAAATTGTTATTCTAATTTTCTGAATGTGCTCTGTTAAACATCTAATTGAACATTTGTTCTTTCAGCTCCACCTTTAGGTTGGTCTTTCAAATTTTCATAAATGTTCCTTCCTTTAATGCCTCGGTTGTGTGATATGTGCTGTTCACGTAACGGGGACAACTTTTCACCTCCAAACGCAATAAGGTCCGATTCAAATAACTTTACACTATGCTTTCACCCTATGCTTTCAAATAACTGTACCCTACTTGGTGGTGGAGACATACCAGCTGCAGTCATTATGGAAGGAGGAACAACAATGTATTGTAGAAAGTTCCTTTGAGAGAAAAATGGGATCAAAGAAAATAGGAAGAAAGTAAAAAGAAAGAAAAAACATCTTTTCACAGTTTTCCAAAAATTCAAAATAGAATCTACTATGCTGGTGCAAGGAAAAAGCACACATATTGTATATGAAATTGTAATCTAAATTAATTTATCAATGCACAGTGGATAGTCTCTTCACAGAAGCTTAAAAAATAGCAGTTCTTTGTTTATGGAAATCCACAATTATTCTCAGAATGAAAAAGGAGGAAACAGCACTGCACAACAGTGAGACTCAGAAAAGCTGATATGCGAAGGAGTCGGTGTGCCATGGAGAATGGCTCAATATTTGACAAGAAGTTCCTCTGCAGTGCTTAGAATTAAAAGGTCTGTGTGCTCACAGTAGCATGGATGGAAAGATAAGAGAGCGAGAGAAATCCAGGGAAAAAAAGTTCCTGTCAGCAGGGTCCGAAACCTTGCTCAGCGCACACTTAGGGGCCGATTCCGATCCGGGTCGGACAGCCCTCTGAGAGCCGTCCGTAGCCTCACCTTACGACCCACTCGATCCCGGAGCCGATCCGTCCGGACAAGAAAGTACGATGCGCAAATGTGTCCGAATGCCGACCGAGCCGTAGGCTCCGAAACCAGCAATATTTCCCGTACGAGCCGGAACCATAACCGCTGAAATCGACTCGTCCGGAGGCATGTAAACAGCAGTTTCCGGCCGGGCAAGTACGATGCGCACTTCCTATGCGCCGAACGAGTCGCCACTAGCAGCACTTCACAGCATCCGGTACAGCTGCATAGCATGTCCGATTCGCGCCACAACACGATCCACGGCTACGAGACAGACCAACTCCCAACGTGTATGAGACGGAGCAACAATCAGCAAGTACGAGACGAACCAATGATGAATCCCATTGCGCAGGTCATCCCAGTACTGTATATCTACGACCGGATCATGAACAGACGCGTACATCGCAGATGGTAAGTCAGACACCCACACAAACAAACGTCACGAACACGCAAAATGCTACACACACATAGGGGGGGACATCCCTTCCACCAGCAACAGCAAAACCACAGGGGTTGCATGGTCCTCACTACCAGCAGTACCCACACCTAGGGGGGATGCCCAGCACTACTACCATCCCCACTCATAGGGAGCTGGATGCCCATCACTACCAGTACCCCCTACTCTTAGGGGGCTGGTTGCCCAGCACTACCAGTACCCCCCACTCATAGGGGGCTGGATGCCCATCACTACCAGTACCCCCACTCATAGGGGGCTGGATGCCCATCACTACCAGTACCCCCTACTCATAGGGGGCTGGATGCCCATCACTACCAGTACCCCTACTCATAGGGGGCTGGATGCCCAGCACTACTACCATCCCCACTCATAGGGGCTGGATGCCCATCACTACCATTACCCCCTACTCATAGGGGGCTGGATGCCCAGCACTACTACCATCCCCACTCATAGGGGGCTGGATGCCCATCACTACCAGTACCCCTACTCATAGGGGGCTGGTTGTCCAGCACTACCAGTACCCCCACTCATAGGGGGCTGGATGCCCAGCACTACCAGTACCCCCACTCATAGGGGGCTGGATGCCCATCACTACCAGTACCCCCTACTCATAGGGGGCTGGATGCCCAGCACTACTACCATCCCCACTCATAGGGGGCTGGATGCCCATCACTACCAGTACCCCCTACTCATAGGGGGCTGGATGCCCAGCACTACTACCATCCCCACTCATAGGGGGCTGGATGCCCATCACTACCAGTACCCCCTACTCATAGGGGGCTGGTTGCCCAGCACTACCAGTACCCCCACTCATAGGGGGCTGGATGCCCAGCACTACCAGTACCCCCACTCATAGGGGGCTGGATGCCCATCACTACCAGTTCCCCCTACTCATAGGGGGCTGGATGCCCAGCACTACTACCATCCCCACTCATAGGGGGCTGGATGCCCAGCACTACCAGTACCCCCTACTCAGAGGGGGCTGGATGCCCAGCACTACTACCATCCCCACTCATAGGGGGCTGGATGCCCATCACTACCAGTACCCCCACTCATAGGGGGCTGGATGCCCAGCACTACCAGTACCCCCTACTCATAGGGGGCTGGATGCCCAGCACTACTACCATCCCCACTCATAGGGGGCTGGATGCCCATCACTACCAGTACCCCCTACTCATAGAGGGCTGGATGCCCAGCACTACTACCATCCCCACTCATAGGGGGCTGGATGCCCAGCACTACTACCATCCCCACTCATAGGGGGCTGGATGCCCAGCACTACCAGTACCCCTACTCATAGGGGGCTGGATGCCCAGCACTACTACCATCCCCACTCATAGGGGCTGGATGCCCATCACTACCAGTACCCCCTACTCATAGGGGGCTGGTTGCCCAGCACTACTACCATCCCCACTCATAGGAGGCTGGATGCCCAGCACTACCAGTACCCCCTACTCATAGGGGGCTGGATGCCCATCACTACCAGTACCCCCTACTCATAGGGGGCTGGATGCCCAGCACTACTACCATCCCCACTCATAGTGAGCTGGATGCCCATCACTACCAGTACCCCCTACTCATAGGGGGCTGGATGCCCATCACTACCAGTACCCCCTACTCATAGGGGGCTGGATGCCCAGCACCACCACCATCCCCACTCATAGGGGGCTGGATTGCCAGCACCACCAGCATTCACACACATAGGGTGACTAAGCAACCCCCCCCACCATCTTGGCAAGATTGTATGTGTGTGTGTGCAAAATGCACACAACACAGATTCTGACAGTGAACATACAATGTGACTCCCATCACATGTGTGCACAAAAGGTGATTGTGGTGTCCAAAAATCCAGCATATTATGATCATTGTGGGAATGGGGTCTAAACCCCCCATCACTACAGTGACCAAAAGGTGATTGTGTTATCCAAAAATACAGCATTTCCGGATCATTGTGGGAGTGGGGTCTAAACCCCACATCACTACAGTGACCAGAAGGTGAGTGTGGACATCATAATAGCAGCATCACCAGACAAGCATTTGTGATTACTGGTCCCAACACCACAAGCAATGTAGTGGCAATGTGGTGGTTGTGTCACATACAAAAATAGATTTGGGAGGCAAAGATTGCTGTGTATCACAAGAACTCCCTCTGCCATGTGCAGACAAGCATTGGCCATGAGCCCTGACAATGCCTCCAGTGTCCAATTAGACTATGTGAAAAGTGAGCATCATGATGCATACACACATATATTCACGAACAGACACATAAAATGAGGAATCCTGTGGAGGCTGTTGATGTTAGGTGACCAAGTCCCATATCATGGCAGCAATGGGACATACCAAACATGATCAATGTGCAGGATGATGAGCTACAAGACGCATGGCCACTAGGGAAAAACCTCCAAACAACATCCAGCCAATGTAACGCAAAAGCCATACCAATGCAGAGGTGCAGATGCACAAACACAGGCAGGCAGCCCCACACAGCATATCAAACACAACACGTGTGTGTGTCTCAGTGTCCCCAGGCTAGTACACAACACATGACGGTGGGCTGAACTCCAATCACACAGATGTGTACACAGTGCCACACAAAACTAACTCATGAACTGTGCACCCCTTTGTGGGCAAGCAGGCATTGTCAGATGAGTGGGATCCCAACGGATTCATGTGACACAAGCTGGGTTGAACAGCAACCAACACAGCAAGAGACAGACCCACTACAGCACTACCCTCAGGGACCCTAATTTGGGGTGTCCGTAGCCTGTACGCCAATCCCACTGTGATGACAAAGGTAGGTTTGGCCCATACTGTGGAGCACAGTCAGCTGTGCGTACTGGGTCATGTGTCCTGAACAACAAACTCCCATCACACCTCCATAAACACAAATCACTGGCCATGGCCTGCAATCAACGGGCAAAATGTAGGTAGGGGCCTAGACATGAAACCACTCCCATTTGGCCACCCTCAACACCACACACCTTGATCTGCACCAATGTGCATCAACTAGGCACACATGGACTGGTGACATTGCTCATGCACCCATGACAATCCCAGGGGTGGTGGGGGATCTAAGGTACCCACAAATCCTCACACATGGCCTGTCAACAACCCCTGTGAATGTCTGCAACACTGCACAGTATGCGGTACATGGGCATAACGTGAAAACTACCAGATTCAGTGGGAACCCTGCCACACACCCACACCAATGAGGAACCAAAGGAGACCCACAAAGAACACATGTCAACACCTTCCAACATTGCAGCAATGACCCTGATGAGTGGAAGTAGTCACACAAACATACAATTGAGCCACTCACTGACAGATACCACATAGGGAAAACAACATGATGTTGGTAACACATAAGTGCCAATGGGAATCCAGAATGTGTCCCACGTGCGTTTGACAACATCCCCGGAACTTACAACTAAAACAGCCAGGGATGACAACCTAATGACCAGTAGTTTGCCATGCACCTACATCCCACAAAACCCAGGGCAAAGATGTTTGATGAACATAGGACAACTCAGCAAGCACACCAAACAGGAACATCTGTATGGAACACAGGCTGTGTTGAAAAAAGGGAAGGGAACACACACAGACATGCTCACACAACACACACTATGTGCCCAGGCAATGTCACGGAATGACACAATGCCATGAGGGGTCTCCAATCCTGGGGAAGGTCAGCTGTGCAAAACGTTGTCTGTGCATGGTTCTGTCATGCCAGCACAACACTTGCCCAGTGAGCCAACAATTACAACACAATGAAAGCTCTGGTCACAGCAGCCTGTGTACGGGAGAGTCCCTTCAGTCATCTGCACATACGCAATACACATGTAGAGCTAGTTGCACTGATGACACAGATGACTTGTGTACCATGGATGCACAAACCTGCCAGTCCAGTGGAGATGGGCCCAGTCTGGGAATCTCACTCTGTGCCCAAATGTAAGCACAACATATGTGCAACAGTGTATGCCAAAGATGTGAAGTAGCAAACCCAACGAGAAAATCCTGGTCACAACATTTTGCTATCATTACACCCTGAAATTGCAGCAAAGGGTGTCATGGATACATAGCAGAAAAAGTACACATATCCCATGGACCACATAGAGTCCATCACATCAACAAATCATTCTGTTGTACCTTTAAAACACCAGTACAACAGCAAGTCCATGACACTCATCATCAACATCATGTACATTAGATGCAACAACACTGGATGACAACAAGTGGCTTTATTAAAAACATAAATCCATGTAACTGGTAAGTTAAGTGAACAATGTCAAAAGGCCAATGGCCAGTCCATTCCTACATTCAACCAGGGTGACATATGACAAGTTGTCACCCATTGTTTGCCTGCACTGCTACGGCCAGGGGACATCTCCCCTTGGAGGGGCATACATAGGGGCAGGCCAGGCACCGCAGGGACAGGATCACGGGACAGCAGAATGGGGCAGGGGAGGGGTGGAGGGTGCAGGAGTGTCACTGGCAACTGCAGTGGAGGTGTCTGACACAGTGGGCACTGTCACCACTGCAGGGCCCAAGTCAGATGTGGTGGGTGCCGTCACCACTGCAGGGCTCAAGTCAGACGGGGTTGTTGCCGGCACCACTGCAGTGGGCAGGTCAGATGGTGTGGATGGGGTCTCCACTGCAGTGCCCAAGTCAGACGGGGTGGATGTGCTATCTACTGCAGTGCCAACCTCCAAAGGAGTGTCATGGGGTTCAGGTGAGGTGGGCAGGACAGAGGGGGGGGACACGGTCTCCACACCAGTGGCAGGAACAGGCTGACCGTGTGAGGTGGGGGTGGAAGTGCATGTGGTAGGGGGGAGGGCCTAAGCATTTTGGGGATGCGGTATCGGTGTGTGGGTGAACCAGGGGCAGGGTGTGGCGGGGGGACCTGTGGAGTGGTGGCCTGGGGGCTGCAGGACAGAGACTGTGTGGTGGAGCTGCGGGATCGTGGTGGGGTCTTGCTCTTCCTGGTCCGGGGGGACTTGCGGATGGGGGCCTCAGTGTCCGTGCACCTGGGGGAGGGTGTCCGTGTGGCAGGGGAACTCCCCCCTCTGCGTGGTGACTTCCTCCTCCCCTTGTGAGTGGAGGCTGATGGATCAGTGGGGAAGAGACCAAGGTCACAGAGGAAGAGCTGCTGTGAAGGGGGGGTTGCAGGTGAGGCAAGGGAAGGGGTTTTGGAGGGAGAGGCATCTGAGGACTGCGGAGTGCTTGTGGATGTCTGTTTGTGCATCTGTGACCCATCCCCTGTGTGTGTGCCATCAGTCCCTGGAGTGTGCGTGCCTGTGGCTCTGGATTTTGTCTTGCGTGGCTGTGCGCTGCTTGTGTCTGTTGTGGTGCGTGCCGGTGCTGGTGTGTGTGCGTTGGACAGGTAGGGTAGTGGGGATTGTGGATGTGGCAGAGGTAGGAGGGGTGAGGGACTTTTGGAGGAGGGACACTGCTGACGTCTGTGTGGAGGCTATGGCCTGAATGGTCCGATGTAGTGCAGACATGTTTGATGAGATGCCCTCCATGAAGGACACCAGTTGTGTCAACAGAGTGGTGTGGGAATGGAGGACACTCAGCATCGCTGTCTGCCCTACATGGAGCTGCTTCAGTAAGTCCACAGACTCCACACTCAGGGCAGCAGGGGAGACAGGGGCAGGGGGTGCGGTGCCGGGCACGAAGGAGACATGCTCCCTTACACGGGGGCCTCCACGGACATCTGGAATTGGAGCAGATGGGAGTTTGGAGATGGTGGTGGTGGCGGGGACAGACTCGCTTGGTGTTGTCTGGGGTCTGCTGACACCCGCCTCCACAAGGGAGTCCTCACTCGAGATGCTGTGTTCCTCAACCAAGGTGGTCGTAGCTGAGGTCTCCTCAGTGTGGCTCTCCTCACCCTCTGTGCCACTGGGTCCCTCCAACTCCTCTGCAGCAGACCCAGTCTGGCTCTGCGGCTCCTCTTGGTCCGTGGAGCTGTCTCCTCCAGTAGCCGAAGATGTATCTGCAAACAATCAGGATAAACAGGTCCACATCAGTCACCTGTTTCACCTGACACATCACAGTCAGTACAGCACATTACAGAGCACGCCTTGGCATCATTTGCAAAATATTGCAAAAAGTGCTGACACATTTTGAAAAAGACACCTGTCAGTCTGCCAGTCAACCATGCCCCTCATATACTTCCCCTCCATGGACCCATCTGTATGGTGCATGTAGTATGCCACTACTTATATGTGCACACATGCACTACATAGACATATCTCAGAACTGCAGGAATTGTGATTGAAATGTGTCAGTACACACATATCCCATCTCCTGCCACTGACTCAGTCCATGTGTCAGGAGAAGGGTTGGCCAAACTCATTGTTAGTAAAATGGATATGCTTCCTTCACCAGACACCATGATGTGCCCATGTATTGATGGTCAATGCCACAATTGAGTGTATGCTGGACAACTGACATTACTGCAGGATACACATTAGCAAGTGGTATACCATGCTACAGGCCAGTCTGGATAATCAGTCATCACTGGCTTCAGTCACAGGGGCAGTGCATCCAAAAACAAACAGTCTGCACTGTGTCACAATCATTTTCATTTTGGGGAATGTAAGCCCTGCAGCTGTCAAGTGCACATGTTCCCCCACTGCTACCCACATCTTAAGGCATCTGATGATCCCACGTAATACAAATGCAACAGTTGAGTGACTGCAAGCAACAATCTGTAAACATGATCACATCACAGTGTTATGCGAACTATTTGAGGCTGCCTGCACTTTAATGTAGAATACACCATTAGGCACCGTCAAGTGATTACACACCTATGTCTTACCCCATTGTGATGATCCAACAGCCACATCTCAGCTACCTGCCCAACCCAAAATGCTCAACACTCCAGGAGTCTAAAAAGCTAGGCCACTCCACAATGATACCGAGGCAGACACCAGATTGCATATTTCACAATGCACTAAATGTAGGCTGACACACAGGAGTAGAAGAACATAGTGTACTTCATGTCCGGAGTAGGCATACCTTACCAGGTCCATGTGCGACATGGTATTACCCTGAACACTAGGCATGTGCTCATGCATGTGTGACACACATGATGTACATTCTTCTGAGGCCCCAACATTGTCTCACCTGCTGCATGGCTGTGTGGAAAATACCAAAGACACATATGGTGAGCCAAAACATCAATTGGAACACATATCAATTGCCCGCACATAGTACATGTCTGATTTTTGGCAATGTGCAGACACATGGCAATCAATTGCCTCACTCATGAAGGCAAAACAATGCACCGGTAGCAGATGCTGTTTAGAACCGTAAGCTGGGACAACAGCAGGGACACACAACCCAAGTGACACAAGTCACAGACTGAAAGGGCCACACCTGTGCATCAGATGTGGATGGGCCATGACCTAATTTAGGCACATGACTCTTGTTCAAGCAGACAGAAGATCTGTGGGAGTGTAACCAGGATGAAGGAGTGCAAAGAGCATGTGAGAGATAGTTCACAGAAAAGGCATGCACTTACCTCCTCCTTGCTGCTGTCTGGCCTTTAACTGCCCATCCAGGTCAGGGAAGACCACCGCCAGAATCCAGAGCATGGGGGGAGGGGGGGTCAGTGTCCGTCGTCCGCCCCTTCTGCGAGGAGGCGACAGCTTCAGCTGGACTCTTGCGATCCTCCGGGTCCAGCCTCGAAGGTCCTGCCACCTCTTCTGGCAGTTGCGGAGGCGGCGTCTGTAGACCCCCACAGATCGAACAGCTCGGGCAATGGTCAGCCAGATCTCCTGTTTCTGATGGGCATCAACCTGTGAGGATGACAAGGATAAAAGTCCATTACCACACATGCAACATGTTTGTGCATCACACAGTTGGATATACATGTCGTTATCACAAGGCCATATGATGTACACAGGTAGTGCAACTATGGTGATTGACATTTGTCCTGCATTAACAACATGGAAACATTGCCCGAGTATTATAAAACGTGTAAAAATGCACTTTTCCTGCACAGTACCTGTCCACTACAGGTACCTACACGCTTTGGGGGTAACAACTACTCAGTGAGCATGCTAGCCACTGGTGTACACAATGCCATTAGTGCCAGTCAGACAACATGCACAATGAAAAAGGATGTGGACTGCACACTCACCTGCTCCCCTGGTTTCCCATACAGCTTGCTGTACTGTGGAAGGAGGCTGTCCAGCAGGGCCTTGTTTTCCTCCTCTGTGAAGGCTGGTGCCCTCTCCACAGTACGTGCCATTCTTGGAGCCAGAGGATGCAGAGACAGCAGCAGTGGTACCAGTGAATGCAATCTGTGGCATTTAGTGCAGGCAAGTGAGCTCTCAGGGGAACAGACAGCCTTATATCTGTGCTGCTGAGGCAGAATCTGTCCCATCCGTCCAAAGCGATAGGTCGGACACGTTTGCATCCTATGAATCTGGCCAATCCATCGCATTGCACGCCTCGTACACGCCTTCCGCATCGTTCTAATAATTCAAATCCATGACACCAACGAGTGTGATACATTGTTGTAGGGAGCCAACGGATTTTTCAGCACACGAATCGTACAAGGTCAGATCCACGTCAGTCCCCATTGCAGGCAATGTGCAAGGCGTGTGTGCAATCCGTGCGCACGCCTCGTTCCCCATGTGTACGACGCGTCTTATGAATTTGTCACCCGCGTCAGTCCCCATTGCAGGCAAGGTGCAAGGCGTGTGTGCAAGGCGTGCGCACGCCTCGTTCCCCATGTGCACGACGCGTCTTATGAATTTGTCACCCGCGTCAGTCCCCATTGCAGGCAAGGTGCGTGTGCAAGGCGTGCGCACGCCTCGCTCCCCATGTGTACGACGCGTCTTTTAAATTTGTCACCCGCGTCAGTCCCCATTGCAGGCAAGGTGCAAGGCGTGTGTGCAAGGCGTGCGCACGCCTCGTTCCCCATGTGTACGACGCGTCTTATGAATTTGTCACCCGTGTCAGTCCCCATTGCAGGCAAGGTGCAAGGCGTGTGTGCAAGGCGTGCGCACGCCTCGTTCCCCATGTGTACGACGCGTCTTTTGAATTTGTCACCCGCTTCAGTCCCCATTGCAGGCAAGGTGCAAGGCGTGTGTGCAAGGCGTGCGCACGCCTCGTTCCCCATGTGTACGACGCGTCTTTTGAAATAGTCACCCGCGTCAGTCCCCATTGCAGGCAATGTGCAAAGGATGCCACCCACCATAGCTTGTCAGGGACACATGGGCACACCAACAACAATACAGACTGTGACACTGTATATAAAAGGGCATGTCAGGCTGCATTACCTGTGTGTGTATGTCGGTCAACATGTGATTTGGTATGTGGCACTTAGTGGCACACACTCCCAGGCAGGGCAAGGTGTCATGGGGACAGATACCTTTGTGTGTTGTACACATAACCACTGTGATTGACAACTGTACAGTTCAGAGCATGAGGCATGTACACAGTTCCCGGTGTACATTGAGTATGACATGTGACATACACCCTGACTCTTAGGTGGAATGGTATGTGGGTCACAGGGTGTCCCAGTGCCACAAATGTGATGTTCATCCACAGTATGTGTGCTTTTTGCTACAGAGATGACTCAGATTTCATGTGTTCAATGTCAAATGGTCACCACATCCATGTGTTTTGTCAATGTGAGTTGATGTTGCCCCTGTGTGTCACAGACATCCATGTATGAGCTGCAAAAAAATCAGGTGGCACTTCATGCGTGTGTCATGTGCGCGTTGTGGTGTGTACATGAGACGCTACATCATGATGGTGTCCTTGTGGCGACACAAGGTCCCTGTGTGTGTCTGTCAAAAACATGTGATGTGGGATAGACATCTGTCCTCACTAGTCACTGTGGTGTGTGTCTGGTATGTGACACTCGTACTGATGTACTGTGACAGAGCCCATAGATTGGTCACAGCACAACATGGACCTTGTTGTGTGGACCTGTGGAGCTGAGATGTCAGATGATGGGCATGTATCTGACATGTGTGCCCATACACAACAGCACACACATCATGTCCTTGTGTCCTGTCATGTTGTTTAATGTGCTATTTAGCATGGACACTGGAACATAGATAGGGGAACTGACAAACTGTCTTTGCTCATCTATGTACTGCAGGAGACCAGCTGTCCACAGACCGCTCCCTGACCTTGCAACCATGGTTGAACGTGACTGCATGCGATGGTACCGCTTCACTAGCCCACTGATCGAAGAATTGGCGGAGCAGTTGGCCCCACACTTGCAACCTGGCCGGACATACCCTACAGCGCTGACCCCCAAGGTGAAGGTGATGTCAACCCTACACTTCTTTGCCACAGGTACTTTCCAACACACTGTCGCTACTGCTGGTGGGATGTCACAGACCATGTTCAGCCGTGTGCTTCGAGATGTGTTGGAGGCGATGTTGCATTTCCTCAACCACTACATCCATTTCCCAAAACCACAACGCTGACATCAAGGGTGACTTCTACGCACTGGAAAGGATGCCACGTGTCATTGGCTCCATTGATGGGACACATGTGGCTTTGGTACCACCACAGGCACATGAGCAGACATACCGAAACAGGAAACATTTCCACTCAATCAATGCTCTGGTGGTCTGTCTGGCGGACATGACCATTTCACATGTGTGTGCACGTTTCCCAGGTTCAGGGCACGACGCTTACATCATGAGGAGTAGTCGCATCCCAACGATTATGTCACAGATGCAGTACCAGCGTGCCTGGCTTGTCGGTGTGTACTGACTGTTTACCATTGTGTGTGTTTGATGAAGTTGATTTACACCCCTTTTTCAGACTCATCTAATGTGCAATTGTCTTTATGTAGGTGACTCAGGATATCCCAACATGCCGTGGCTGCTGACACCCCTCAGGAACCCTGTGACACCGGCGGAGATGCGCTACAATGAGGCACATGGTCAGACCAGGAGAGTGATCGAGCGGACATTTGGACTCCTGAAAAGCAGATTCCGCTGCCTGGACAAGACAGGAGGGCCCTCCCATATGCACCTGCTAAGGTGTGCAGAATCATCATAGTGTGCTGCATGCTACACAACCTGGCAGTGAGGAAGAAGTTGCCTCTCATCCAAGATGACGATGACCAACCTCCGCCAGCCATGGAGGATCCTGCCCTGGGGCATGATGCCAGTGGTGATGAGGGTGATGGTGATGTTCGGAGCCAGCTGATCCACAACTTCTTCACATGAATGTAAGTATACAGTGATGTGTTGTCAAAGTATTGTGTTTGCCTGATATATGTTGGTGGTGCACTGGTGCTGCTTGAGTGTGCCTGTGTGCTACTTGTCCGGATGCTTGCTGTGATGTGTCCTTTCAGGTAGTCTGTACTCCCAAACAGTGTTTACGTGATTGATAGGTTGTGTGTACTTTGTTTGGGGTTTGTTTTGGGCATGTATATTGTAGTTGTATGCTGTGAATCTGTGTTTTTGATTGTGTTTTCTGCCTGTCCTTCACAGGGTACTTTGGCTGCTGTATGGTGATGTCTGCACCCCAACACCCAGATCCTTGTTCCAGAGTGCAAGTAGTCGTTGTCCCAACCAATGATGTGCCACACAACCCTGGACTTTCATTGTTTTCCACTTGGTTAATTTTTGATCACTGTCACGTGAGGTTACCTTGCATCAGTTGTGGAATTCTCAGGTTGTTAATCTTTAATAAACCTGTGCTTCACTTTGGGATGTGCTCCGTCTGTATCCACACATCCCACAGTCATTGGCATCCTGTACCTGTGGGCTGCTTGCCACTGACCCAGGATGGATGTGGTGTATGTGCATTCCACTGTATTTCCTGTCAACATCAGTGTAGGCGATGAGTTAGATGGACATGGTGAGTATGTGTTGTGTTGCCCTAGTGGTGTGTCTCCCTCATATGTGTCACATTACCATGACTCACATTACGGTGTTCACATTGCTGTAGTAGTTTGCATGCACAGTGTTCCTTAGCAGATCATCATTACCATTACACATACCAAGTATAAATCACAACAGAGGCAAGTATTGTGTGATTGTGATTTTATTTACAGACATGTGTAAGGATGGTGAACGGAATTGGAAGTGCTGTACAGTGTGATGGTAATACAAAGTTCACAGGTGAGTTGGTAGTGTTGAAAGATGAAATGTCTAGAGTAGAATCCACAGTCATTTGAGGCATTGTCACAACTTGGACCCTCCATGTCAAGTGGGTGATTTGGGTGTCAGTCGACAAGGTTAAATGGTTTGCACACAAAGGACGACATCCAGAACAGGTGTTGAGTTCATGGGGGATATGCATGGCCATCGGCGTCTCACTTGCCCTTCTTCGGACGACCCCTCTTCTTTCTTGGGGGACCCTCATGTGCAGGCTTCTGCGGTGCCGAGGACTCTCCGCCAGAGTCCTCCTCCCTCCCTGTGGCAGTTGCGGATGTTGTTGCAACAGATGTCGTGGGCGCACAGGGAGGTGTGGTAAGGTTGGCGCTGATCTGGCGGAGGCATGTCAGTATGTCCCTATGCACCGCTGTTCGATCATCCGATTTGTCCCACTTGGACTCCATGCGGGACATGTGTGTCTCCACCCGAGACATGTGGGAGTCCAAGCGGGCATGATGGGCAGCCTGCTGTTCTTTGATGTCCTAGAGGATCCCCACAACCTGTCCAAACCCTCCGGTGCTTTCCTGGTACGCATCTACGATGCGTCCCAGGTGTGGATCACCATGCAGTCCAGCCCCCTCTGCAGGCCGTGTCCTCTGCCTGCCCACCCTCCCACCGCCCCTACCCACACGGGCAGGACCTGCCATGGCAGGCACAGGCAACACTGGGCCCCCTTGAGTGTTGGCGCTGGTGGTGTTGTCCGTTGCTTCCAGGGTGCCCTGTGTACCTGTTACGTTGTTGGTCTGTGGCCTCGGCCTGTACGTGTCGGCAGGGGTACTCTGTCTGTTGTCAGATGTGGCAGGAGTGGTTGCAGGGGGTGCTGATGTTCCTACTGCTGGGGCTGCATGATGACTCACACCGGAGGTGCCAGGTTGTTCGTGTTCGTCGTCCGAAGAGGACAGAGACTGATCCACACCAGGGAGCTCAGGGTCCGCCAGAGTCTGGGACTGGGACTCTTTGTTGTACCCTGCACATAGAGACACTGGAAACCTTGTTGTATATTCTGAAGTCTTCTTTATTAGTTCCAGTTCAGGGTAGTATCAATCATAGTTCAGCCAGCTCTAGTCAGGTACTAGCCATGTACCAGCCCCACCAGGAGCAGCCTGCCTAGCTGCTCAGCCCATCTTCAACTGTCAACACTCATCCACTCAGGCACCCAGGCATTCCATTCATCACAGTCACACCAACATTCCGTTACCATATCTCACTCTGGCTGAGCAGCTAGGAGGACCTAGGCTGATTACATATACATGTAATACTTAGGATATAACATTATCCCTTTCCTTTAAATAGAAACCAAAAATTACAAATCTAAAGGAGAAAACTATACACAAGGAAGCGGTAATGTTCATAACTCAGGGATGCAACTAAAAGCAAAACATCACACGAGTGAGAACAATGCAAATCAAGAGAAGATGGGCAAAACACTGCATATAAAATGTGCATAAATATCCCCCATCCTCCCTCATGAAAATTATTAAGACATTTCAAAGCGTGAAATAGATTATTAAGTCACAAACAGAGTTAAAACGCAGAGAAGTGAAACTAATAACAACTTCGCCAGAGTATAAACACTGCGTACCTTTAGGAAGGAATAAAATAGTCAAGCACTAATAATTACCAAGCAATAATAAATACAAAGCAAGCAATAACCCCATCCTTCCCAAAAAAACATTAGAAAAATAATGTAGTGAAGGGTGGACACACCCCACGACTAACACCCGAGGCCAGAAACAGACAACAAGGGTGAACCAACACCAAGAACACACGTGTACCACAAAATGGACCACATAGAGGGTACACACAGTGAGGCGGAGGGCGACTTACACATCTGAAGCGCGGGGCGACTTACACAGGACAACACGTGACGCGCAGGGCAACATGTGATGCGCAGGTCGACTTACACACAACAACATCTGAAGCGCGGGGCGACTTACACAGGACAACACATGATGCGCAGGGCGACTTACACACAAGACATGACATGCAGCGAAACGCGACTTACAAACACATTAAGACCCACAGATAATTGCAAACGTGCAGCGCGAGACGACAAACACAATGTACCCTTGTACATGAATTGGGAATGACACCCACAGGTATAAGGGAGCTGATCCATATACCTACCCCCAAATAAGGTCACTAACTGGGACTAAAACCCAACCTTCCCCTCACCTAAGGGATCAACTGTGATGTCCACCCACTAGGAGACTAGGACGTCCCAAACAATAAACAGCGTAAAACTGTGACATCACGAAATATGAAACTTTTGATATTACTAATACAATTACAACTACTGTAGAAAACAGTAGTGACCTGTGCCCCACGCCGGTGAGCGACCTCTCACCCGAGTTGTAGAACACTGTGCACACACAGATACAGTGCACGCATCCTGAAACTTGTTGTAAAGCAAACACAACATGTGTAACAATGGTAACAGCACTTTGAATACCAGAACTCTAACACAATACAGTATTGCCACGTTGGAATACACCAGAATACACAGTTTCTGAAGCTGTAAACCCCAGAACATTGTCAAACCATATAACATAAAGGTAGTAAGTAAAGGTCACAGGGCACAGCAATATCCATGGGTTAGAAAAATGAAACCATTGACCATATAAGTACAAAATAAAACGGATCTTCACCACAAAGATCCCAAGCTAATGCAGGAAAACGTTACCAAAAGCATCACACGAAAACGATTCGACTTCTTGTTCCGGTCTTCAAAAGCGCTGCGTTGTCCTCGGACATCAACTGAATTTGTGCAACTTTATTGCGGCTAGCAAACACAACGTGGTTGGCAGCAAAAGAACACAAGACGTGGGGAACCCATAACATTACAAGGCTCAAGTCGTGAGATAACGCCTCCAAACCAAAGATGGCGGCACGTACTTGACGGTGAGCCGGATGGCTCACTGCACGCCGAAGCTGGAAAGCGTCCATCAGCAGCTAAAGAACTCCGTGCTGAACCAGACGTCACAGAAGTCTTCAATAGAGCCCACCAACACCACGACAAAGGTGAGTTGCACGCGCTGAAGGTTTTGAATTTGAACTTCTAGTAAACGGCTGACAGCAATTTTGTAGAGGGTTAGAGGTGCGCCGTATGTTTTTCAAAGACACATGGACAACGTGTGACTAGAAATCTTCACACACGTACGACACGCCTTGGAAAAAAACCCACAAAGCACTACACAGGCATGGCATGTTGAGCGGCACACAGCACAAACAGGCCGGTCACCTGGACGTACATGCGTTGGCAAAAATGTGTGACCCAAGCACATACTCACGTAGATTGAGCTTACATCATGCCACAAATAACAGTTACGCCAGCAACCATTTGTAGATGTCGAAAAGGCATAAAGGCTTGAACATATGATTCCACGTTGTCCAACACAAACTGGAAGACAAGACCCACGCTGTCCACGACAAATGTATGCCGCAAACTACAAACCAGGTTGTGGAAATGTTGAGGATCACACAAGTATCCATACTGGTAAATGTCCTTAATAGTGCACTCTTTGATGCCAAAGCACTAGACTTAACAACACCACACCGCTCTTGTGTTGCTCTTGTGAATTACCTTCACTGAGTTAGATTATAACTCACATCTTGAACAGCCACAGTTCCTTTACGCAGTAGATACATCCATACGGCAGATACTAAAGGAAGTGGTAGGGTGAAAATTAGTCCATTCATACCCTAACATACAGACCATACCTGTGGTCAAAACCATGGAGTAAGTTCAGGCTGGACACACACGGTGGTTGGGGCTGTCCGATGACATGGACACTGGTGGGGCTGGCTTGCCTGTTGCTCCAAACACGACGCTCTTTACTTTTTTTACGGTTAATTTCTTCCGTCAAGGTTCCCAAGTTTCTTTTTGTCTCTTGTCTTCTGCAGTCTTGAGTTTCTCTTTGTTTCTGTACCATCCTTAAGTACGCTTGGGTCCAGGTCCGCTCATCGCCAAAATAAATGTTGTACCCTGCACATAGAGACACTGGAAACCTTGTTGTATATTCTGAAGTCTTCTTTATTAGTTCCAGTTCAGGGTAGTATCAATCATAGGTCAGCCAGCTCTAGTCAGGTACTAGCCATGTACCAGCCCCACCAGGAGCAGCCTGCCTAGCTGCTCAGCCCATCTTCAAGTATCAACACTCATCCACTCAGGCACCCAGGCATTCCATTCATCACAGTCACACCAACATTCCGTTACCATATCTCACTCTGGCTGAGCAGCTAGGAGGACCTAGGCTGATTACATATACATGTAATACTTAGGATATAACACTCTTCTTCAGGTCCTGCTGTGTCCCCAGCATCCCCTGTGGTTGGAGGAGACACACAATGTATGTTATGGTTCTACCGACATCAACGTTTAACACACATGACAGTTGCAACTGGACATCATTATGAGAGTCGGTACATTGCATTGTCCTAAGTTGTGACAGACAGAGGTTGATATTGTTGAAGCACTTTGTCATGGCAACCTGAAGCATTTTGATGTGCACGTCAAGCTGTGTGCATGACCAGCTCATGTATTGATCAATTGTCTGTACATGGCCATTGCTACTCAAGTTCCATCACATGCCTGACACAGCTGTATCATCCCTGTCCACATTTGTGCTTTAACGATGACATACGTACACTTACACTTAGGATATGTAGCAAGCTTGGGGCATGTATGGTGGCAGTTTTTGCTTTGCTCTGTGCGTCACATTGGTGTGTCTGTGCAACATGGTCACAGTCTGGTATGCCTGAGATCTAATGTGAGATACTATTTGGTTGTCTGTGTTCCTAGTTCACATCTCATTTCATACAAGTCATGGTGTTACCGTAGCTAATGATGTTGGTGCTGAGTTTTGTCAGTGCTAACGTCTTTTATCTTGTCTATTTCCTCCATGGTGAGAGAGATTGGGCACAGCATCTCTCTTGCTTTTCCATGCTCATGACACCGATGGCCAGAGGTGTGTGTGTTGCAGTTCTGCTGCTGTGAGTTGCATGCCTCCTCCGATGCAGTCCAGGTTAGTAATTGTGTTTGGAGTGTCTATGACAGTGAGTGATGTGTTGTGTGAATGATGCGTACAACGCAGAACGATGTGGGATTGAAATGCAGCTCACAACTGCACCTTTTGGGAATGACACCATGCCACAGTGTCAGCTATTTGGGTGTGTCCATCCTAGTCACTGTCAGGTGTCCACTGCCAATAATGTATAGGTTACATTGTGTGTGCTTGGTGCTATGTACTATGTCTGCATCTCCCCAATTTTCATCTGCGAGACACACCTTCACAGCCAGGTCAGGGGACACCCCAGGGACACTGCATCTACAGACAGTGGGAGGATACCTACAGTTCCAATGGCTGTGAGTGTAAATGTTTTTGAGTTGGCCAGTGCGTAGGTGTGACTTGCAGCCAATTCATACATCAGAACCATGTGTCAGCCATCTTGCCAAGGCATTTACTTTCGGAGTGACTGGTCCCAAGGGTGCTATTTGTTCTGGCTGAGGAGGTGTGTTTTGAGGTGGACTTGATTGCATTTGGAGTCATTGCAGGTCCTTCACCCACAGAGGCCAGGTAATCCCCCATGTGAAATGCTTCCATTGCAGGGAGTCACAATTTACGTTCAGGCTGTCAGGCAGTAGTGTCCTGTTGTTACTTTGAGCCCAAGTCCCAGCAGGGCCTTGTGCTCCCCACGTCCCAGCAGGGCCTTGTGCTCCCCACATCAGGGCCCATTGTCAGAGATCTTGGGAGAGACTTTTCACTCACTCTCTTGTGGAGCATAATCCCAGGTGTGTATTTTGGTGTTGGTGGTAGGGGTGTGTGTGACAGGGGCTGCTGGTAGATGTAGTCAGAGCTGGCAGTACTCCTTCCCACTAGGCCAGATATCCCACCCTGCAGCATGCTTCCATTGCAGGGAGTGGAAGTTACCTTTCAGGCTGTCAGGCATTGGTGTCCTGTTGTTTGTTTGAGGCCATGTCCCAGCAGGGCCTTGTGCTCCCCACAGCAGGGCCTAGTGTCAGACATCTTGGCAGTACTTTTGCACTCCCTGTGTGGTGAGCATGGTTCAGTGTGAGCTTGCTGGGACATGTGGGTTGGGGACTGTTTGCTGTGACTGCAACTCCCATCATGCTTTTGGCTACACCCACCTTCCCACCTTCCCAGCATGCCCAACCTTCCTTCCTGTGACTCTGCTTCCCTGTGAGTGATTGAGACAGCAATGGCAAGATGACTGACAGTGGTGTCCTGTTGTTTGTTTGGGAACAATTCCCAGCAGGGCCTTGTGCTCCCCACAGCAGAGCCCATCCTCAGCCATCTTGTCAGTTTTTTGCAACTCCCTGTGAGATGTGCATGGTTTTGGGTGGAGCTTGTGGGACCATGTGGGTGGGGGACTGTTGGCTGTGACTGCAACTCCCATCATGCTTTTGGCTACACCCACCTTCCCAGCATACCCAAGCTTCCTTCCTGTGATTAATTTTCCCCATGTGGTGGTGTGCCTGTGCTGACAAGTTGGCAGACAGTGGTGTCCTGGTGTTTGTTAAGTCCCAACAAGCCCATGTGCTTCACACAGCAGAACCCAGTGTGGTAAATCTTTGTGAGATCTTTTAATTGAGTCTGAGGGAATGCATTATACCAGGTGGGTTGTGTGTAGTTGGAGTTGTGGGTGTGTCTTTGTTCCTTTTTAAAAAAAATGTTTTATTGGCTTTGTCATTGCTTTTTTGGTCATTTTTTATAATTATTTCCTTTGCTTTTGTTGGGCATGATGGAGACGTTCGTTTGACCGGGTCGGACGCTGCCAGTGGCTCTTGCGGGGTGACCCGGGTCTGTCACACTGACATTTTGCTGTGTTTCTACGTTGGCGTACGCGTCGGACGCAAAGGGGTCTATTGTTTGCTAGTCACAGTTTTCTGTACGTCTCGGTCTTCATGATCGTTCTCCGTGCGAGTCGGTCTCGTTTCACACGTATTGCATCGTACTGCGCAGGTCGTGCATCGCGGGTACGTTTCGGTCGGGTCCATTCCTGATGCGTGTCGGTCGGTACGATTCCCGGTCGGTTTGCGGGCGAATCAATGCTTTCCGAACGGTTCGGTCGTGCGGCTTGTGTTCCGTACGGGTGGGTTGTAATTCACACGTATTGCATCGTACTGCGCGGGTCGTTCGGCGCCGGTCCGTGTCGGTCGGTCTCCATTCACGGTCCGTGTCGGTCGGTACGTTTTGCGACCGGAATCGGCACCTTAGCGTTAAAGGTAGGGAAAGTGCCTTGCAGCTCGGTAGTACGGAAAATAAGGCAAATGGTGAAAGTGAAGGACACATGTGGAAAAGTTCATCCGTATCACCTCTGAGTCAAAGAGGGGGTGGTGCAGGCACTTCCTTGGTTTATATTGCTCATAAAACAGCCTTGCTGAGAGTACATTCAGAGATGGAGAAGGCTCAAAGGAAGACCAAATGCAGGATTCTTAGGCGGTGGAGCCTACCTTAAAGCAGCTCTTAACAGGAGTGCTTCACAATGAGGATCACAAGACCGTCAGAAGCTATATGGATTTTTATCTTGCAGTACAATGCTGATGGTGCAAAAGCCCTGGGGTGGTGATGGAAATCCGTATCCAGTGAGGCAAATTCATTGCCAGTGATGTGTCTGAAGTCTGCAGTCTTGTGAAGTTAGAAGGTGAGTTTAATAGACCACCATCTCCAACCGTCAGCTAATATCAGTCAGAGCTTTCATGTTACAGCCGACAGGAGACACAAATCCATGGAGTAGACTAAAAGAGGATGGGGAAAGGAGAAGCAATATATCCCGGGTAATACATAACTGCAGGGGAAGGAAGAAGGGTAAAACAGAGGCAAAATATGTCATATACAATATAAGAAAAGACAGAACAGTAACAATTGCTTATACACTGAGGAGTCTCCTCTAGAGTTGCAATTGTGTTTTACATTAATTACCACATTGGGCAAATTTTCTCTAGTTTATTTAGTTCCGGCAAAGTACAAAAAAATCCAAAACATAAGAGGTTGTTTTTTGAAACAATTATGAATATTTATTGTCTGTCTTGTGAAGGATTTTTATTCAGCTGGGTTGGACTTTTTACAAATTGGGACAATGGGTCAAACATACCAACATTTGTAAACAAGATAGAGGGAGAGTTTGAGAAATAAATCAGGGGAAATTATTTTCCAGTTGACTTGCATTGAAGTGTGTTTTCAGTCTGGTGATTTCTGTTTGAGATGACTAGTTTCTCGACCAAGTGCTGGGGTTTGTTTCTCAAGGTCTTGTAGAAGATGTAGCTGATCTTTAAGGTGATGCAGGCCTTGGGAGGGAGCCACTGAAGTTCTTTCAGTGTCAAGACAATGTGGATGAATTTCTTATGGCTTTTGTTAAGACAAACTGCAGCTTGTAACATGCGTTTTGGGGGTGCCAAAGTAGAGCCAAGGAGACTGCTGTTTACAACATAGCCTCCATCTACGTGGTCAAGAGCCTGTGTTTGCACTGTTGATTTGAAGTTGGTTTCTGATAGGAAGGGTTTCACTTTTTTTTTAAAGCGGGAGGGCTGGTATCACGCAGTCTTAGTTTTCCTAGTGATGGGTTCCTTGAAAAGGGGACGGGGACGGCTGTGAAGCCAGCAAGGATCATGTCTGCTTGCCAGGCTTGAACCTAAGGTTTTTTGGCACTATTGGTGAACAGGAGGAAGCTGGTCTGTAACTGATTGAGTTTTAGGTAGGTGCTTGACTTCCGGGTCTGAATTTGCAAAGCATGTTTTAAGTCTCTGAATGTCATTCCCTGACAATATTTTGAGGTAGGGTTATGTGTCATCTGCATATATATATATTCTGATGTTGCCAGTGCATAATATCCCCAGGGAATCCATGTAGAGGTTGCCAATGACAGGGAAGAGGAAGCACCCCCTTGGGACCCTTCAAGAGACAAGGATTTCTGGGAGCTTGCAGCCCATCTAAACAAGCTGGTGGTGGTTGGTAAGTAAGTGATGAACAATTGCAGGCTTATGTTGGCAAAGTCTATGGATATTTCCAGGGTTGATCAATGCTTGGTTGGCTGTGTCAAAGGCAACTGAAAGTGAGAGATAGGTCAATATAGTTGTTGAGAAGAGTGAGTTGTTGACTGCTTGCGGGTTAGCTGTGTCTCTGCTGCAACATGGTGTTAAGTCTGATTTCTAGCTTCTAAGAGGGTGATCCTGTAGTTGTATGGCAACGGTTTTCTCGAGTATTTATCCAGTGAAAGGCAAGTGAGTGATAGGTCAGTAGTTGGCGAGATTGCCTAGGTCCAGGGCATCCATTGAGAAGTCTTTGAAGAAGTAGTTGGTCTGTTTTTCTATTTTTGGTTGGCCTTAATACATAGGTGTGATGTGGAGGATGAAGAAGGGGATGGCATAGTGGTCCGTCCAGTCTGTCATGTCAAGGGTGTTGCCTTTGGGGTGGGTAGGTTTGATAATGTGCTTCTGTATATTCAGAGTTTTAAGGAGTATGTTGAGAGATTCTTCCATAGTCTTGGTGGGAGAGTTTCTGAGGAGGTTTTTATCTCTGAGGAAAATAGGATGGGATTGCCAAATGGAATCGGTGATGTGGAGGATCTATATTTCTTTAGTGAAATTCTTGTTGGATCTAGTGGGTCTTTTAAACAGAAGGAGTTTGTGCATGATGATAAAAGAGGGAAAAGGCACATGAAGAGCTTAGGTCTTGCTTGGTTGGCGAAAGTGCAAGAAAACTGCTGGATGATGGCGAGTCCTCCTGTCTTATGTGTGCAGTCTTTGTGTTGGATGTTCTATACTTCAGGGATGAGGACATCAAGATGTATGTGGTGGTGAATGCAAAGCATATTTCTGTAATAAAGCGTGCATTTAGTGTGTGATGGGTGATTCTGTAATCTATGTCAGGAGCATGAATGATTCTAGAGTTTGCATCGATGAACATGAGTTGGAGGGTTCATACGCTAATTGTAAAATTTGTATGCTAATGAGTGGAATGTTGATGGGGGTTTCAGAGTTTGTTGAGTGGTAGCAATGTGCATATTTGCTTGGTCTCGGTATGAGCTAACTAAAGTTATATGTTGCCACAACAGACTTAAACACACATTTCTTTTTTTAATTGACAAACAAGTTTGTGATATACATTAACAATTGCAACCAATATTTTGCTCTGTCCCTGCATCCTGCTCAATAAGAAATGATGTACATTCCACTACTTGTACTCCAGTCAAATGGCATCCATGGCTGCCTGCATCTGTTCTGTCTTCCAGAGGAAAAGCTAGTACTTGAGTTCTTTATAAGATGTGTGCATATGGGACATCGACCACCATCTCTTACGAAAGGCAATAAATAGCAATATACATGGGGCTAGATTCACAAAGGTAACTTACACTTTAGAGTATTTGGAGTAAGTTTACTACTTTTGGTATTCAAAAACTCTAAGTGTCAACTTACTACAGAAGTGTAAGTTACATGTCCCCACCCCCAGAGTAAAGCAATTGGCTTACTCTTGTGTGGTTGGGAGACGTCTCTCCCTTAAACCACCTGCTCTCTCCTTAAGCCGCTCTTATTCCTCCCTAATCGTATTCCCTTTCAGAGTAAGCCTGCTCCTTTTCACTCCCACTCCCCAGTGTCCATCCCACAGAATCTACTCAAACCTATACTAACATTTCTGGAGACTCCGCAGTCAGGGTGGAGAACTCCTCACACATAAGTATAGATAAAACTTACATTTTATAATAGGTTTTGTAGTACTACAAAACGTACTACAGAGTGCGGTTTGTGAATCATGCCCATGATGTTTTTCCTTGACCGCGTGCCATTGTAAAAACTCAGGGCTCACAGATTTAAGTGTGGAGTAATGCATTTGTAACAATAAAATATACCTTTTACAGGCAATGCATACCCACACTGTGTTGTATTTGTTACCATTTTATGATGGCAACAGTCTTGCATCTCTGTGTCACTGGGTCGCCGTCATCTCTCTGACACTCCTACTCTGGTCTTTCCATTACTTTAATAAAATTAGCAGGGTTTCTTCTTCCCTCCACGACAGCAAATAATGCGATCTTCTACTTTCTGTTTATTGATATTACTAAAAAATACACAAACAAGCACTGGCAAAACTAAAAGGTCGAGGCGTTAGCTGGCAGACTTTCATTTGTCAGTGCCTGTTTTGTTCAGTTTTGTCATGGTTTTTGAAAAACTTTATTCTTGGGAAAGCTGCCAGGCCCATGCCAGTATATAAACTGTTGCCTAAAAGCAAAAATATGTTTGTGGTATCAAAAAGGAGAGAGAGGGGGGGAGAGAGAGAGAGAGAGTGTGTGTTTGTGTGTGTGTGTGTCCCCCCCAGTTGTTCTGCTTGCAAGGACGCACTCACAGCAGTTCAATTCAGCTACATTCTTTATTTGGGGGAAATCGGCATGTTCATGCCTGATTAATTTAAACTTTAGCCTGATGCGTTTTGGAGCCCCCAGCCCCTCAATCATAGGCTGAATAACAACTGCACAGATGCACTACAAACATTTCTTTTAGTTCCATGCTAATCAGTTCCTTTACCCTCTGGTGGGAGTCACAGGTGAGTTCATTTTCACAATACATGACGGAGTTTGTAGTCTTTTTCAAAAAGCAATCTTTCCCTTTGGTGGGTTCTGCGTGGCTGCATTCTTGTTTTAATATTATTTTTCAAGCACTCCTACTCTGGTCTTTCCATTACTTTAATAAAATTAGCATGGTTTCTTCCCTCCACGACAGTAAATAATGCGACATTCTACTTTTTGTTTATTGTTATTACTAAAAAATACACAAACAAGCACTAGTAGAACTAAAAGGTCGAGGCGTTAGCTGGCAGACTTTTAGCTTTGTCAGTGCCTGTTTTGTTCAGTTTTGTCATGGTTTTTGTAAAACTTTATTCTTGGAAAAACTGCCAGGCCCATGCCAGTATATAAACTGTTGCCTAAAAGCAAAAAGATGTATATATATAAATCAGCCCCATACTTACAGACCGGAGTGCGTGCCTCTTCTTTGGGGAAGTTGGATTGGTGTTGTGGATTACATTCAAGCGTCGGCGGTTGGCGCTGTTCGCGTACCACCAGTCGTCTTGTGGCTCCGCTCTGACCGCAACGTTGTTAGGAGGAGTACGGTAGTACTATACAGTGGAGCCCCCAAAGTACGTGCCAGGCAAATGGACTAAGGATGACAGCTGCGGAATTAGAGGTTGCGGAGAGGGGCGGTTCTCTGCGACTGCCAGCACGCGAGTCTGTGTTCCAAAGCACGAAAAGCCTTACCTAGGATACTGGCGCCCTTTGGTGACTGGGCACCGTGGATGCTGACGCGGATACGGTGAGGTGTGTTCTGGCTTGTCTAATTTAAAGTGCATCGGTCTCCCCCGACCTCGATGATACGCCCATTATGGAATTACATTTCGAGCTGCTGCTCTATTTTGGTTGTGTGACATTATTCGCACTCCCTATTTTTGACTTTGGACTCAGTTTAACCACCTGTTTTAGATATAGCAATCCAAGGAACATTTGCAAATCTGAACTTTCACTGTTGGCAGATGTAACATGGTTCATGCTCAAAGTTCCAAGTGGAACACCACTATGTAATCACATAGAACATAACGTTGTCTGACATTCTGTTTGTCAGTTACTGAGAAAACGTTGATGGCTGGGGTGAATAAATTGGACCTAAGCTTACCTCTTTAGTGTCGGTCTTTTCTTCATCAAGGACACTACATTAATTGGCGACGAGCGGGTTTCACCTCAACATCGGAAGAAGTCTCCTGGTGTCTGTTGTCTGCACCCTTCTTTCTTCTAGGGAAGTGTTGGTCGAACTTCTCCTGCGGCGGATGTAGAGAGATGGTGAGAAGCTGTTCGGCGCTTCTCCAGCGGCTGACCGGGAGTACAGTAAGGCGTAAATTTAAGGAAGAAACGCCGGTGAGGAGATCCGCGGGAGGGGCTGCGTGAGACGCGGTTGCGGTTCTCTGACATTTTTTGGGCCTTTTTGTTGCGCAGCTGGAAGAGAGTTTTGAAACGCATCTGCGTTCCAGCGTAAGACACGTCAGCGTCATTGCTGCCTTCATTGTGACGTGTTGGAGTTGCTGGAAGAGAGACTTGGTTCTACGCATCTGCGGTCCAGCGTAAGACACGTCAGCGTCATTGCTGCCTTCATTGTGACGTGTTGTCTTTGCTGGAAGAGAGACTTGGTTCTCTTTGTTGACGTCTTTGAAGAGAGACTTGGAACGCATCCGAGTTCCAGCTGATGTGACGTATGGCATTGTTTTACAAATTAGAGCGGCAAGAGATGGTATTGCAACTTTGCAGCAGAGGAGGCGTGTGCATTGTTTAGCGCTGTCACGCAATGTTATGAATATATTTGCCGGCATCAAATGGGTTGGTTGCTTAGCAATGCTACAGTCTAGTGGTATTTTTCAGTCACCACAGGCTGTTAACCGTGTATTAGTATTGTTTTCTTACTGATTATTAGTATTCAACGCTACAGTCTTCAGTTACAACAGGCTGATATCTGAGAATTACTTTTGAGTTGTTCTTCTACTTTAAAGTAAGAAAATGGAAGCCTTCTTTTACTGATTCAATTGTATTCTCTTGTTTGGGAGGAACAATTTTATATGTCACTCGCTAGTAATTTTTGTTTTTGGGTAATTAAAAGTTAGTTATTTATTTTATTAACATGCAGAATGTGACACAACCACCGTTTTTTTTAACAAGTCCCGGAGAACCCACAATAAAATGGAAGAAATGGAAGAAGATTTTTATAAACTATGCGAGAGTTTGTGGCACAAATTTAAGTGCTGAACGCAAACACTCTTTACTTCTACATTGTCTTGGAGGGGAAGGGCAGGAAGTGCTGGAACATTTACCGGAACTTAATGCTGCAGAACAAAGAACATTGAATGAATATGAAATTTGCATACTGCAATTAGATAGACATTATCTTCCCCGTGTAAGCACCATTATGGAAAGATATCATTTTGGTTTATGTGAACAAAAAAAAGATGAGTCTGTGGAGGAATTTGTTACCAGATTAAGAAAACTTGCATCATCTTGTAAATTTGGTGGGGTTGTGGAGGAAAGGATAAGAGACCAATTTGTCTTGAGATGTGCTCATGACAAAATCAGGGAGGAGTTATGGTTGAAGGATGAGCCTCCTTTAGATGAAGTGTTAGTTATTGCCAAACGGGTAGAACATATGATGAAATGCGTAGATGAATTAAGTAGTGACAAAAATAAGTTTAATGTTTCCACTAGCAATGTAAATGAGGTTGTATATGTAGTAAAGAACAAGTCATCCAATGATTCTGACAGTGGGAAGGTTACTCGACCATTGGAAAAGTCTGTAGTACAAGATGAAAGGTCTACCTGTTTTAGGTGTGGAAGATATGGACATAGAGCCAATGCCTCTTTCTGTCCTGCCTTGCAGTTTTCATGCAATGTCTGTGGGAGGAAGGGCCATTTTGCTAAGTTTTGTAAGAGTAAGATAAAAAGGAGAGATCAGCAGGTGGTCAAGGACCAACCTCATATTAAGGAAATCACTTATCAAATAGATGACTCTAAAGCCAATCATCCATCACATGTTGTTATCATTGAGGGTGTTGAGCTTGAGATGAAATTTGATTCTTGCTCACATCTCACTATGCTTAGCAAAGATGTTTATGAAAGAAATTTTAGAGATTTAATTTAATTTAATTATTTGTAAAGCGCAACATTCATCCCATCGGGATATCACGGCGCTAATTGTGGCGGAGAAAAAAATGAGTAAGTTATGGTTAGTTTGGGGCAGACGGCTTGACTAGGGAAATAGATATGTTTTAAGTTTCTTCCTGAACGCCATATGTTCTTCAGTTAGTCTTAGTTCCAACGGGAGCTCATTCCAATGAAATGCTGCAAGGTACGAAAAAGTGCGTCCACCTGTCCTGCTTTTTCTTATCCTCTTGGTCTCAGCTAGTGCTAGAGAATGTGACCTTAGGCATCTGGGTGGGACATAGAACTTTATTCTGTTCTGTAGAATCTTAGGGCCTGTATGATAAAGTGCCCTATGCGCATGTCCTAAGAGTTTGAAACGCGCTCTTTGGCGCATTGGCAGCCAGTGAAGTTGTTTCAGGCATTTTGTTGCAGAACTGTATCTGCTCTCATTGCATACTAATCTAGCCGCTGCGTTTTGTATGACCTGCAGACGTTTAAATAAGTAGTCTGGCATACCAACAAAGAGTGCATTTCCGTAATCCAGCCTACTAACAAGTAGTGCCTGCATAATGGTCCTCCTACTTTCCCGAGGGATCCAGGGAAATAATCTCTTTAGGAGCTTCAGGGTAGCGAAGCTTCTACCACACAGGATCCGCACGTGGTCTTTCATCGATAAAGTATTATCGGTAAGATAAGGTTATTCTAATGAAAACTGATGTTTCACCCATGGGTTATGGTGGGATGCCCATAAATATTTTAGGTTACTTTATGGCTTCAATTGAATTGAGTGGACGCATAGCCGCTGGAAAAATATATGTGGCTAAGAAGGGTGATGCACTTTTAGGGTGGCATCATCAACGTTTGTTGGGAGTCTCACTTAATCCAAATGCTGTGCCTCAGGTTCAAGTACAGGTTGTTGACAGTCCAGCTGTGCTTCTAGCTGAGCGTTTCTCGGATGTGTTTGAGGACAAGCTGGGTTGTCTGAGAGGCTATAAACATTGCATTAAACTGAAAAATGGTGCTGTGCCTGTTGTTGCCAAGCTAAGGAGAGTTCCTTTGAATGAACAGTCCAGTGTGCAAAATGAGATTCAACGTTTGACTGACATGGGGGTCATTGAACCAGTTGAGGCGACTCAGTGGTTGTCTCCCATAGTCGTTGCAAAGAAAGCCAGTGGCGAAGTTAGACTATGTATTGATTTGCGTGCACTCAACAAGGAGGTAGTTGTAGACAGGTTTCCACTGCCCAATATTGATGAAATTGTTAGCACCTTAGCAGGTGCCAGATATTTCACAACTCTTGATTTAGCGTCTGCATATCATCAGGTGGAGCTGGACAAGTCTTCCCAGGATTTAACGGCCTTTGTAACTCCGATGGGCACTTTTAGATTTCTTAGGATGCCTTTTGGACTTGTTTCGGCGGCATCGGTTTTTCAACGTATCATGTTTAATGTACTAAAAGATCTCACAGGGGTTAAGTGTTACCAGGACGATCTGTTAATTTATGGAAGTACTAAAGCTGAACATTTCTCAAGAGTGTGTGCGGTGTTGGAAAGATTAAGAAAAGCAGGTTTGACACTTAGGAAAGAAAAGTGTAAATTTGAGGTAGAAGAGGTTAACTATTTAGGTCATCGTATTACTGGTCAAGGTGTTTTTCCAAAAAAGAATTGGTTGATACAATAGTGAAAATGAACGAACCTTGTAACAAGGAGGAGTTGCTATCCTTTTTAGGGATGGTGGAGTTCTACTCTAAGTTTATCCAAGGTTATGCTGATAAGACAAGTAATCTTAGGAAATTGACAGGGAAAAATGTAGTTTTTGAGTGGAGTGATGGATGTGTGAAAGAATTCCTTTCCATCAAAGAAGATTTAAGGAAGGCTCCTTCTTTACAGGCTTTTGTGCCTGGTCATCGGACTTATATTTTCACTGATGCTAGTGCAAAAGGTGTAGGAGCGGTTCTTCTTCAAAAGGATGGTGATGTGGAACGTTTGATTGCTTGTGCTTCCAGGTGTTTGAGGGGCTCAGAACTCAATTATTCGGTTATAGAAAAAGAGTCTCTGGCGATTTTTTGGGCTCTGAGGAAGTTTAAAAATTTGATATGGGGTACGAAAGTTAAAGTTCTCTCGGACCATAAACCACTTAGGGAAGTGTTTTCGAAAAAAGGGTTAGATGCCATTTCGTCGAGAATAAGAAAGTGGATTATAGCTCTTCAAGAATTTGATTTTGAAGTAGACTACATTCCAGGTGTGATCAATAACTCGGCTGATTGTCTTTCTCGTTTAGTTGATGTTAAAGAAGTAGACAGTGAGGAGGAAGGTCCTTTGGATGATGTTGTTAATGTTTGTGAGGTCACTTTGGGTGCCATCGATGAGACTGAATGGAAAGCTGAAGTTGACAAAGATCTGGAAATGAAATCTGTTATTGAGTTACTAGAATCAGGGAAAAATAAACATCTTGATAAACCTTGGGTATTGGTTTGTGATGAACTAGCTGTTATCAATGGTTTGCTTGTCCGTGGCACTAGACTTATTCCACCGGTTGGGGTGCGTAACAGACTTCTCAATCTCGCACATGTTGGCCATTTGGGAATTGTAAAAACAAAGGAGTATTTGAGGATGCAGTTCTGGTGGCCAGGAATGGATAAAGAAGTTGAAAGAATGATTCGTGATTGCATGGAATGTTGTTCTAGTGACAAGATTCTCAAAACCAAACAGCTACCTATGGTCTGTAGGGAGTTACCTAAACATCCCTGGGATGAGATTGCTATTGATATTGTAGGTCCCTTACACGGTGTCAATGACACTCCCTATTTAATTGTTGTCTTAGATCTTTATTCAAGGTGGATTGAAGTAACCTCTGTTAGAGATATTTCTACAGCCAGTGTGTTAAAATTTTTGGAGGAAATCTTCAAGAAAGAAAGTTATCCCAATTGTATTCTTTCTGACAATGGTTCTCAATTTTGTTCCACTGAGATGCAAACATATTTTAAAGAGTGTGGCATTATTCACAAAAGGAGCTCTGTTTATCACCCAGAGACGAATGGTGCTGTTGAGAGAGTCAACAAAACTCTTAAAGAAAGCATTCAGTTAGCCAGAGCGAGTAATCTGAATTGGAAAAGTGTCTTACAAGATAGAATCACTGTGTATCGCATGTCTCCGCACGCAACCACAGGAAGGTCTCCCTTTGAGTTATTCAAGGGTAGAGCCTCAAACTCGAAATTATGTCCGGGTTGGATGAGTTTTAACAAAGGGTTGAGAGACAACCAGGTAGGTGATTGGAGACATAGGGAACTTAATAAGCAGTGGACAAGGAAAACTTATTTTGACAAAAGGAAAGGTGAGCAATTCAATGATGTAAAAGTGGGTGATTGTGTGAAAATTAAGGCACCTGTTGGATGTCAACCATGGTCTAAGTACACCAATGTAAGAAAGGTTGTTAAAATCTTTAAAAATGCTGTGAAGACTGTGGATGGTAGAATCTGGAATAAGAGTAGAATAGTTGTGGTCAGGTCTGCCCAGCAACCTGTGTTGGATGATATGGGATCATCTCGTTCTTACTCATCGACTGGTCTACATGAGTCGGTTTCTTCCAGTTCTGGTTCTTTAGCTGTTAATGGAAGACTCAGGAGTCAGAGAATTCGTAGACAACCTTTGTATATGAGGGATTATGTTTGTTAAGTTTTCTTTGTTTTTTTTCTTTTCATTATTCATTTGTTTTTTTATTATAAAGAAGGAAGATGTGTAACATGGTTCATGCTCAAAGTTCCAAGTGGAACACCACTATGTAATCACATAGAACATAACGTTGTCTGACATTCTGTTTGTCAGTTATTGAGAAAACGTTGATGGCTGGGGTGAATAAATTGGACCTAAGCTTACCTGTTTAGTGTCGGTCTTTTCTTCATCAAGGACACTACAGCAGACACCAACGGACTTTGGTATTCCAGGGCCAGCAAAGGGAATTATGGGTCTTGTAGTTCCGTGGGATAGCAAAATTGAAGCGCCATTGACATTGGACTACCCTTTAATGTGATGCCATCAATGTGTTCGTTCTAGAGTGCATTTGCATGCTGCAATTTAGTCATGCTCTATTTTTAACAGGACAAGTGGGTCATAACAGGATGGCTGTGTCTTTTGCTTTTTATTTTAGGCACAGCATGTGTTGCAAATCATTGTGTACTATAATAGCAGCTCGATTTTATGTACTGCATTTAGGCAGTTTTTATTTTATATGAAGTACAAATAGGGTAAAACGCAATGAGAGAAGTGGCACCACATCTGATTATTATATGCCTCCACCTAAAATGAGTAGATGTAATTTCTATTCTCTGTGTCATTACACTGCAGAAGAGTTATCCTTTTTCAATCGTTCAGCAAAGTATGTTAATGATGTATTATGCCGAGATTTATATACATTAGCTGGTACATGGATTATTGGTACTGAGTGAATCTTAGCTGTGATTTACCAGTGAAATTTTGCATATAGTCTTTTTACTATGTCTACCCATATTTGAAGGAGTGGGAGGGCTATTTATATCTTTGAAATGTTGGTGCTACTTAGATTGATAAAGCCTGCTGCGCAGGCGAAACGCGTCTCTCTTTTCTGCGGGGTCGAGGGTGACCTGAAATAACATTAAATCAGCCCCATACTTACAGACCGGAGTGCGTGCCTCTTCTTTGGGGAAGTTGGATTGGTGTTGTGGATATATATATATATATATATATATATATATATATATATATATATATATATATATATATATATATATAAAAAATTGAGACACACATCTAATTTTAGTAAAATCAAAATACCTTACCTAATGTCAGACCTAATGAGAAAAATGCACAATAGGAAAGAAACATATCTTGATGATCATAAGGGTGCATGCCACAAGAATATGGAGTCTCGAGTTCGCTCTTTGAAAAACAAATTGTTTATAGGAGCCAAATCAGGTTTCTCAAGTTGTCTCATGTCTGTTATGAGTAGCTCACCCAGTCCTGTTTTTTCTTTGGATTCTGGTGCTTGCAAACGTTTTAATTTACCCTCATTTTGAGAATGCAAATATTGTTTACTCCAATTTAGTAAAAAAAATTATTTGTTTGGTTCAGGTCAGTGACTTAAAGTAGGAACAGTATTTTAACACCGGGGGATTTCTGTTACAAAATTGAAAGCTATATAGGAATATGCCTGAAGCAACAATAGTATCTCTAATACTAAAATGCAAAGTAAAAACATGACTAGGTGAACTAATCACACTGGACATGGAACAATTTGAGATCCCGGTAGGAATCTTGACTGGATCCTTTTCTTCCTCTATAATCAGTGTCAACAAGTGTGAACTGGGTCTGTGAAATCACCCTGACAAAGGATGAACCATGGTACAACATAACACATGATGGAGGTTGTGGATTAGTCTCCCCAGAGAAGGAAGTGTATTGCAGGCATTCCTGGGTTAGAGGGAACAGTCCCACACACTGAAGTGTGTGAAGATGGAGTCAGGGCTGCTTTAGAAATGCAGCAGTGACTGGTGGTGGACCTTCGGAATATCTCTCTCAGAGCAATGCCACCAGGGCTGATAGTTGTCAGACAAAGGTGTGTCAACAGATTATTGTTAAGTGTAAAAGGAATCTTGCAGATGCTAGGCATTTCCTTCTTGGCAACCTTATGCTTGTACCTAAACATTACTTCAGGAGTTATTCATTAAGGACCAAGACCTCTATATTGCACTTGTTTATTTCGGCAAGGCGTAATCCAATGGG
Source organism: Calotriton arnoldi (assembly GCA_963921515.1). Classification (NCBI taxonomy): domain Eukaryota; kingdom Metazoa; phylum Chordata; class Amphibia; order Caudata; family Salamandridae; genus Calotriton; species Calotriton arnoldi. Next base: position 49,476 of record CAWUFW010001824.1, on the reverse strand, counting down.
TTAACACATTCTCATACTGTACCTGTTTGTTTAGACAAGATGTCCTCTTTTTGCATTAAGAACTCTCAACGTGCGCTTGTTTATTTTCACACAAAAATCAAACATTAAAGATTGCAAAAGCTATATTGCATTTGCATTGTTGTGCAATAGGAGCTAGTAGGAACCTCATCTTGTAGTCACTTTTATATGTTTCTTGGATGTATGATATTAGGATATTGCTTCAGATGACAATCTGATTGTTGATTGTTTAGGAGGTAAACTTTATTATATTAATGTATCTTTTTCATGCTGCAATTTAAAAACCAATTACGTTGAACATAATCAGAACCACAGCAATGTATTGCAAAGCTTGAAAGGTAGTTCTCATTAGTAAGCAACGCATAGCAGCTCAGAGTATTATTTGCATATGTTATATAAAATCTAATTGTGTTTCAGCTATAGTAAAACCATGAGTTACATTCAACTTTACAGAGATGGAAATACAGAGACTGTCAAATGGTATATCATATGCAGTTTTATAAGTTAAGTGCCAGAATCAGTGTATCTCTTGTTTTTAGATATTAACACTCCTGCAGTGCATATGAAGCCCAGCTGTGCAGTCAGGCACTGTGATGATATCCAGTGTCTGTTTCTCTCACTTGTCCCATTTCCATTTTCCCGGGTCTGCTTCTAACCTATTTATTGCCAGTGTATGGTTGGCAATGGGTTTGGAGAAGGGTAGAAGCATACATTTCTCCCACTGGATCTGGATTTGCAATCTTTACAAAATGTTATACCCCATTACAAAACAACTTCTTGGAGCGTACACATCCCAGAATAGTTCAATAAAACTACAAAAACTGAAACAAAAAGGTTAAAAAATATGAATCAGTTTCCCTTACCTTCATCTCTATGAAGATGTCATCAGACTATCACAAGCCCCTGCTTGGCTAACAGACCCAATTAGCCACGACACACACTAATATGTGTCAAATAGGAAACTGCCCTAACAGAATCCATCCTTATATCATTTTCACTTTTACCAACAACCACAAGCTCCCTCGTGCCTCAACTATTTGGACAAACCCCCACAAATGTAAACAAATACACACAATTGAGAGAATCAATAAAAAAAGATTGCTCAACAACTGTATTTGGTACAATAACAATTTACATGATCATTTGATTGCTCTTTTTGCAATAAATGGATGAAAAACGGTATCATGACTCAAAATCTTCTTCACAATGCAAGCCCTCTAAACGGCTTGTTGGATGGATTTTAACAACTTAATCCCCCACCAAATCAACGAAAACAATATCATCAAACAAAACAGTATCAAAACTAAGGCTCGCTATCCTAAGGGTTATGGCAAAGCAAACAATTATGGCTGCAATCACATATAACTTGAGACATAGTAACCAACCTCTATCTCTGACTGCAGGGTCAAGACTGATTTGCATATACCTGGGAACAAACTGAGGTGGCTTGGTGTGCAAAATAACGATTGACTGGGATGTGATCCTGAGTAATTGCAAGTGGCTGAGATTAATTCAAGCATTCCTTCCATCACTTTTTGTATTTACACAATGCAGTAACTGTTGAACATATTAATGCAGTAAGATAAGGGGCAGTTTTTAATGTGTTTAATATTTCAAGACTATGCGTTCCCACGGCTTTATAAGCCTTGCTTTATCAATACATTCATTTGCTTTAAAATGCGCCATTTGCCAATCTTTTTTCTCGGGAGAGGGACCCACCCTGGACCCCAGGTTTGTCCATTAAACTTGTTTGTGTCGCTCGCTGTATAAAATTCATGCCCAACGTTTACGCCACACCCCTTTCAAATGTCATCAGCCGCAACTGCTTGGGAGTCTTTATGATCCTATTCTTGGCTGCAATGAATTTTCAACTTTGTATGTATAAGCTAAAAAATAACATCATATAAATGTAGAATACCTGGCGGACGGACTGGCCTAGCAATCTTGCAATGGCCGAAAGGCTGGGCTGTCAGGTCATTATGTTGAACTCACAAAAAATATCGGGATGTTTTCTGTTGTTATGGTGTCGGTGCATGGAAGTGACAGGGCATATGTCTTTTAAAGACGAGAACCCTCACTCACCCAAAGGTGACATGCTTCATCATTGGGTTCCCTCTTGCACACTGTGACCGCAAGGTTCACAGTGTGGGCTACAACTCTCCTGTAAGAAGAGGAGCGCAAGGTGTTTTGATCTTAAACCATCCAATGGAAAATACGGAGTGAGGGGCAGAGTGCAAATAAAGTGAAGGGAAAAAAGTGTGTTAAAACTAGCTCATGGGAGACAAAATATACTTTTATTAGTGTCTCCGATGGTTAGGATTAAAAAAGTTAGTGAATAGGGGTATGGATGTTCCCTATTAGAGTAAGGTCAACATGTTTCTGCCTTAGATGACCTGTCGGTTCATGGCATTCATCAGGACCCACTTCTTGTCACTCTATCCAAGTGTAAAAATCATATTCAGCAAGGAAATACCATACTTATTAATGATGGCATCCGTCAATGTGGTACCAGCTGCAGTATGGTCCACAACCTGCAAAAAATATATATAAATCTGCATTAAACATTTTGCATATACGTGCTGTTATATGCATGCACATACACACCATTGTGTCCTCCACCTCACAACACGCGTGATGAAACATAATTGAAAATGCTTCTAATTAAGCGATCTCACCACTATGGTACTATTAATGTACCACCTACTTGTTGAGGTCCTTTTACTGATAGATCACCAATATCTAAAATGTATAAACAATAATAATAATAAAAAGAGATGGTTCAAAATGAAAGTCACAGGACCTTGCTTAACATAAGTATCACAGTGCATAGTACTACAGACAGTGTTGCTTCAAATAAACTTGTATCTCACAACGTGTCATCCATTGCGTGTAAAGTGATTGCTAGTTTGTCTCTTGGTCACCATTACCACTGTTAGCTTATCATTCTCATTGTCATCGTCATTCCTATATGTACACACTTATTACAATAAAAATAGTATTATACTTCTGTCACTGACACTGTATTTGTCTAATCGCCCCTTAATGTAATTATGCGCTAGACCAAATACAGGATATCCACATGTCTTTAGCGGGCAAAGTATACCAAAGACCAGCTGCCAAGCCAAGGAATTACCGGCAATGGCATGGTGCATCTAAGTTCCTAATTAGTGGCAGCCATATCGCCCACCTTCAAAATGTCCCTTACGTGTAACCGGCTTAGTCAGTATTCTCAAAGGGACAAGTCCTTTCTATTATGTACCTGATTTACTGGAGTCTGTACTCTTCTCAGTGCGGACCGAAGGGTATCTCTCTCTTTGTGAGCCTTCCCGCTTTTGCTTTATAACGTGTGTTACGAGTGTTACACTCGCACTCTTCAACCGGAAGTGAAACCTTCTGCTTCCCGGTGAAGAGAATCATGGGAACTGTAGTTTAAACAACGAGACTCCGGGTTGTCACACACGAATTACGTGTAGAATCACGATTTCTACCGTGTCTCTCCGTAATCTGCACAATCATGTAAATTTGACTTCTGAACATCATGTGATTTAGCGGGCATCCCGAAATGCGTAATGCTGGAATTTAAACTTGCCATGCATTTCGAATGTTTATTAACCACTTGTGGCTCGAACTAATGTAATTCAAATGTAATTCAAGACTAGACATCTCTATACTACATTAATTAAGCGTAAAAACTACAATCCAATTGTAAGGTTAATACTGTGAATAAATAAATGGTATCCAGTCTTGTAGTCCTATCTGTTATCTTGAATTTTAAATTTAAAGGTCAACAGATGAAAACGAGGGCCATTTCATTGTCTATGAATACCACTAATTGTTGATAGTATTTGTGTATCAGAAAAGAATATATGTTATTATTATTAATGGATATAAATTATGTCCTGTCCAGTACATAATTTTTCACATAAATATGGAAATTACAGATGTGCAGATTATTAACAATCTTATATTATCCACAATCACAAAATGAAGATACGGTGATGACATCATGTGCAAGATGTTCATACAATATTTAACTTGTATATATCAGACCACCAGAGTTTTAAAGGGAGCACCAGGGAATATCCTCATTGAGCCCTATAATATGGCTCTTCGTCCGGAAGACCCATCTCTGTTCACGATGGAGAAGGACTCTTTCAAGGAGGCCCATGTTAATATCATATTTCGGTTTGTCAATAATGACCCACATCAGGTCATCTTCTGAATGGGCCATTTCCAAGTAGTGTCTAGTCATACGTGTGTTTGATTTTTTACATCTAAACGCACTACAGTGTTCGACTAGCCTGTGCTTAACTTTCCTAGTAGTCATACCGATATAACGGAGTGAGCATGGGCATGTGATCATATATATTACTCCACTCGTGTTACAGTTGGTATGGTTGTTAAGTATCCAATGTGTCTCCAATGTCATGTCCAACTGTGTCGTGTGTTGAGTAAAAGGACATACGGAGCAGGTACCACACGGGAAATGACCAGTGACTGGCAAGCTGCCCCAAAGTGTAGATTGTCTATTAACGGGCTGACTTGTCCTCGGTCTTGTGTGAACCAACAAATCACGAAGATTGCTACTCCGTTTCAACGCAAACAATGGTTTTTCTAAACTTAAATTCCCTGTATTGAGAATGTGCCAATTCTTGTTGATTGCTTTTTTGGTCTTATCAGTCAGATTGCTGAATGTAGTCACACAGACCATTCTGTCACTTTTAGGTTTTTCATATGATTCTAGTAGGGCAGCCCTATTGTTATTACGTGCTCTTTTTGCTGCCGCCTGTATCAATCGCTGTGGATATTGTCTTTCAGTTAGTTCTTCGCTTAGATTAGTTGCATGTTTCTTATATTTGGTCAATTCTGTACAGTTCCTGCGTAACCTTAAAAATTGTCCTACTGGAAGATTAGTCAATAAGGAACGTGGGTGAAAGCTATGATAGCTTAACAAGGAGTTCCTTGCCATAGGTTTTTGAAAAAGTTCCGTATAAATCTTTCCTTCCTTCGGATACAATAAAAGGTCTAAAAAGGACACTTTCTGAGTACTAGCTTCTCCAGTAAATCTCAAATTGCTGTCACATGAATTCAACCAGTTTGAGAAATCATCTAGTGATTTCTGGTCACCTTCCCAGATGACCAGAATATCATCTATGTATCGTCTCCAAATTTTCAATCTATCCTGGAAAGGATTCGTAATATTGTATATGTATTTGGATTCTAAACCGTGCATATACAAATCAGCCATACTGGGAGCACAGGTGCTGCCCATTGATGTACCTGTTGTTTGCCAGTAGAGATTACCTTCAAAGCTAAAAAAGTTTTCTTTTAAAGCCAGTCTGGCACACTGCATAACAAAAGCATTCGGTGTTTGATCGCCTCGAGGATGACCATCCAAAAGTACTTGAATCGTCTCCAACGTGTCGTCTTGTGGAATGTTGGTATATAACGATTCTACATCATATGTAACCATGATGCTGCTCTGTGGATTGAATGGTACATCTTCCAATACTGTGAGGACATGTTTAGTATCTTGCAGGTACGATGGCATTTCTGCCACTATTGGACGCAAAAAGTAATCAACAAATTGTGACAGTGGCTCTAAAACAGAGCCAATGCCGGATACTATTGGCCTACCAGGAGGGGGCCTCTGTTCCTTATGTATTTTCGGTAGAATATAGAACGCAGGTGTCCTAGGGTGTTTTTGAATCAAGAAGTCCGCTTCTCCTTTAGTAATCCAGCCACGATTACTTCCCTCTTCGACTAGATTTTTTATCTGTTGTTGCAGTCGTGTTGTTGGGTCCAGCATGATTCGTGTATAGAATCTATTGTTATTAAGTTGCTTTAAGCATTCTTTACGGTATTCTTCCGTGTCCATCAGAACCGTTGCTCCCCCTTTATCAGCAGGTTTAATAGTCAAATTCGAATAATTCCCTAAGGCCATAATACATTGCTTCTCTTCTTTAGAGATATTGCAAAACTGCCTACTTGCTTGATATACATTAGACTCATATTCTTTAAGAACTGCCTTTTCAAAGGTTGCAACTTCTGATGGTATTTGTTGTAAAGACAGCGAAAAACTGGATTTATTCCTTAACCCAGTATTCACACTCTGGGGAGTGGGATCATTTTAATCCAAATTTGCAAAGAAAAAGTGCAGCCGCACTTTTCTGAAAAATTCCGCCAGTTCCTTGTGCACCATAAAATCATCACCTATTTTGGTAGGGACAAAACCCAAACCTTTTCTAAGGACTCTTTCTTCTAATGTAGTCAAGGTTTTTTTACTGAGGTTTACAATCAGATCGGCTGGTCGCTTGTGGACGCCGTCATGCTCCTCGTTATCCTCTGTTCCAGGGATGGATCCCAACTCACTTGTGGCTGGTTACCTGTTGTTCGACCTCTGTTGCCTCTCCTTCGTCCCCTTCTTCCTCTGTCCTGAATGGAAATTCTTTCTGCCATGTCTCTTTGAATGTACAATCGTACTTCTTTTTTTTTTTTCTCCCCTTGGAGGCGTGCGATCTGATCGCTTCCAACTCATGGTCAAACACTATTCCTGTATTATCCAATCAAAATAAAGTGGATAAAAAACGCCTGACCTGAACAGGGGCTGATGGTCTCACTTGTATCAAAGCAGTGGCTCATTGCAGGTGCAGGCTTGTACTAGCCGTAGTCGGGCAACAATTTACGAGTTCAACCTGGATAAAATCAATACCAATAAGAGATTACCTGCTATATCAAATCACTACATACCTCTGTTACCCAGGTTATCCATGTAAAGGGAAAGGATAGCAATATGCAGTATAATCTTGAGAGAAAGCCCTGCCTATGCAGGGTCTTTATTTAACAAGCATACTGAAGGTGTTATCAGTCTGCACTTCAAATCCCGGGTCCTAATAAAGAAAGCAAATTACTTTGTATTGTGTGTACAACATTTACTTCAGAATAAGGGTAATGTATTAAAAATGAGCCTGCTCTATAAAGAGAAGTGATAAAGTACAGGGGGCCAAATTTGCCAACACTTTGCACCAGCTTTGCCTCTCAAAAGTGATACAAACCGGCACCAAGTGTTGATTTTGGGATTTACTTACAGTGCCAACATGATTTGCACTGGAAAAGTAACCCCACAGTAAATCAAGAGTAGTGTTATGCTTTACTTTGCCTTAGGGTGGCAAACTAGGGATGGTACATGGGCATTCCCATGCAACCCTCTATAGTTTGTGACTCCAATCCCTATGGGCCTTGGTGCAAGGAAGGAAACAGGCCCTCTAGCCGCTATATGAAATGTAAAATACAGCAATAATCAGATTTTGGTGGGCCCCCAAGCTTCTAGGCCCTGGTGCCACTGCACCAACTGCATCCTGTGATACCCTGGTCCTTCCAATGTTGCCTATTCTGTCTCTCGTCCAGACCTGCACCTGCATGCTATCATCATTATGAGTGAATCCCACTACATTGAGCTAATGATCAACATACCATTATTGTTTTACAGAATTTAATGATTGTAACTTGCTGGTATTATTGTTAGCTATTCTTTCTGTATTGAATGAATGACAGCACAATACTATGATTAAACAGAGTGAAGTCTATTGTACTCAATGAATGAATGTGAATATCTCTGTATCGAAAGAAGCGATAGAGATTATAGCGAATGTTCATAATCCCACACAGAGATAGATGACAGAGAAGGGTGCATGTGGGATGGCTACAGAATCACCCTTACTGGACGCTGTTAAGCAGAAGATGGAAGTTATCAAAGTATCAAAGGAATCATTGAAGCTATACAGGAAAATGGATGGGCCGGTAATAAAGGTGCATGCTTTGTACTCCACGCACTAGCGATGGATCACACATTTTGGTTGAGCAGCGAAGACGAGATTGATCCCCAATTTTCCATGTTCACGCTGTGCAATTCAGCTACTAGATGGGTAACCATCTCAAACATCAAAGGTTAATGCTTTGTCCTTAATTCTTGAAAAGGGAGAATAAAGCCTGCGTGACAGGCTATCACCATTTTACTTTTGACAGTCACCCAGATTCTGCTAGTGCAACCAAAACAGTCCCACGCTCTGTTTTTGTTTGTGCTGTGTAAAACTGCCAAAAATTAAATGTTGATGCATGTCACACACTCTAATCTGCCCCTCCAAGAATTAATGACAAAAGCAATGATCACCGATTTTCTAGGTCCATGCTGTGCAGTTCAGCCACTATATGGCCACCTACCTCTGACATTAAAGGTTAATGCTTTCTTAGAGGGGGTGAACCAACAAATTAACAGGGAGAGTTGAGCCAGGAGTATGAGTATGGCTTGGCTTTTAGGACTTGTGCATGAGCCGAGCACTGAGAATGCTTAATATCTAAATCATATAACAAACATCATGTAAAATATGACAAAGTCTCTTCAAAATTCAAAAAAGTGCCTTTCTCTCACACCTCACAGCACTGCACTAAGAAATACTTACAAGTGATAGTTTTGAAGCATAACTCGTTAGTGAAATAACGGCCGGATGTACAACTTTTTTAGCAGTCGCAAACGGGAAATCGGCCCTTTTGCGACCGCTAAATAGCTCTGTGCAATGTACAAACCCTATTTTGCGAGTCAGTAATCTATTACCAACTCACAAAATAGGGTTTGCGACTCGCTATTAGGAAGGGGCGTGCCAAGGGCGTCCCTTCCTAACAGCGATTGGCACTTCTTTGTACGATTGTTTTGTAACCGCAATTGCGGTAGCAAAACACTCGCAGTTTACCACCTACTTCAAGGAGGTGGTAAGCCACTCGAAACAGGAAGGGGTCCCCAGGGGAGCCTTCCCCTTTGTTACTGGCAGCGAGACTATTTTTTACAAGCAAGCAGTAGTCCCACAGAACACTGCCTACTCTTAAACAAGCATTGCAATGCAATAGGTCTCACATTTGCGAGAGTTTGAGCTCTTGGCAGCTGCTATTAGAGTGGAAGGAGTGGTAGCAATAAAAGTATAAAACAGTATCGAGCAGCTCAGACTGATAACCAGATGCCGGTTTCCAATTAGCAACAGGAGCACGTGCATGTGCGGAGTAGATGTATGTGGTATATATGTGGTATGGAGTGGAAATATGTGGGTTGGATTGGAATAGTTTGTCGGGGAACTGTGTGGTGTGGAGTTGTGCAGTGGAATTATGTATTGTGGAATTATATGGATAGTAATTATAGGGTATTATGTGGAGTGGGATTGTGGGTCATGGAGTGTAATTATTTGTAATGGTATTGTGTTTTGTGGCGTGGCATGTAGCGGAGTTATGTGGTGTGCTGTTGAATTTTGCGGCATGATGTGGAATTCTGAGGTGTGGATTGGATGTATGTGGTGTGTTGTGGAATTGTGTTGTGAAGTTTAATTGTGGGGTTTGGTGCGGACTTATGTGGTGTGGAATGGAAATGTGTGGAGTTGAATTCTGTGGTGTGGAACTGTGTGGCATTGAGTTAAATTATGCTGATTGGAATTATGTGGCATAGCGTGAAGTGCATTTATGCTGCTATGTGCCATAGAGTGATTTATGTGGTATTGAGTAGAGTGTCATTATGTGGAGTGTAATTATGTGGCTTTGAGTGGTATTGTGTGGCATGGTGTGGAGTACTATTATATGGTGTGGAATTATGTGGCATGTTGCGAAGTTGAATATAGTTTGTGGAGTGTAATTATGTGTTTTAGAATTGAATGGATATATATGGAGTGTAAATATGTGATGTGAAGTTTAATTATGTAGGTTGGAGTAGAATTATGTGTAGTGGAATTATCTGGAGTTGAATTGTGTTGTGTGGAGTGCAATTATATGGTTTGGAGGGAGTGGAATTTTGTGGCATGGAGCGGAGTGGAATTAAGTGGAGCTTATTTTATTGGTTTGTAATTATGTGGCATGGAGTGGAATGATGTGTAGTGGAAGTGTGTGTAGTTGAATTGTGTGGCATGTTATTATGAGATATTTAAATGCGTTGTGTGTGGGGATTTATGCAGCGTGGATTTGTGTGTTGTGGCATTGTGTGACACCCTCAGCCAGTTCTGATGCTTTACACAACTGTGCTTTGCATTCTGGAACTTGCAGGCCCATACTTATAATAGGAAAAGGGAAACTGTAGGCTCCGACAGCAAAGTGCTACGGAGAGGTGCTGCTGCGGCGTAGTGTGAGGTGAGGGGTGGCGGTTGCATGGGGGGCTAGGGGAGCTGTACGGCCTAGGGAAGGATACGATTCTAGGCAGAGTGGGGTTCCTTTGGCACATGCGGTGCTACTGTAAACGGTGTGAGGGGGGGGTGGAGGGGTGCAGTACATAGGGGATGAAATTATTTAGGAGGATTTAGTGGGAGGGTTGACATTCTTGTGTTTTCACAGCTGCCAAAACAGTTTGCGTTAGAAATCATGTTGCGCCTCGGCGCTTGCAGGGAACCTTTGCCAGGCTAACTGTAGTCAACGTAGATTGTAAAACGTCAGTGATTGTGCTGTTGAGTTTTGAGGGTATGCAATTGAGGGGGCTCAGGGGACCACAGCTGGTGCTTTGTGCAGCATAAAGTGGACCAGGGGAGGCTACTCAGTTCACCCTGAGTCAATACTGTGTTATGCGTGGGAATATATGTGAGACTTTGAGGCTAAGCACATCCTTCCTACAACTAATCCATACAACGAACATGCCGTTCTTTGGCGACGCTACATTGACGACGTCTTGGTTTTTTGGAAGGGTGACCTGAATAAGATACCCCTATTCATCACATGGGTCAACAGCCTTAACCCCTTTCTACAATTCACTGCAAACTTCTCAGAACGCGAGATACCCTTTTTGGATCTCGTAATAAGCCTTACCACCATGGGACTGGAGACAAAGACCTACAAAAAACCGACCGACGGTCACAGCCCCTTACTGTTTAGCAATTTCCATCCAAAGGCATTACGTGACAACCTACCCTACGGACAATTTCTGAGGCTAAGACGTAATTGCAGTAACCTTGAAGACTTCAAAAAACAGTCCTCTGAACTTACATCCCATCTGGCCAGACGGGAGTATCCAGGGAGCACGATCGACACGGCTCGCAAAAGGGCCCGTAACGCAAACAGGGAGGCACTCCTAGAAACCCAGACAAAAACTGACACGACCTACACCCCTGAATCCAATATGAGCAAACGAATCATAAAAAAACACTGGAGGATTCTCAATATAGGAGATTTCACATCTGACCCCCCCCAGATTTGCCTTTAAAAGGACGAACAACCTTAAAGACTTACTGATCAGAACCAGACATAAAAAAAGATCCACCTATGAGGAACCAACTGTGGAACTTAGCACCTGTGACGGGCCACTACCCATGTGGGCAGTGTACAGTGTGTCCCTTCACTAGGACAAGTAAAACAGTAACCCTTACAGACACTTTCACATGGCACCAAAAGAAACACACAAACTGTAACACCCGCAATTGTGTATATCTAATTACTTGCCCCTGCCACCTTAAATACGTAGGCATGACAACTCGCCCTGTCAAAATCAGAATTACAGAGCACCGTAGCAACATTAGGTGCAAAAAAACAACACAAAAATGTGCGCCCACTTTACTGAAGTGAATCACACTACAGATGACATACTTTGGACCATCTTGGAATCACATCCACTGATTAGAAAGGAAGCCCTTTTCAGAAAAGAGCAGCAATGGATCTTCAGACTCTCTAGCCACCTTGGGGGTCTTAACGACGATATCCCATGGGTGGAACTAAACCACACCTAACATCACGTTTTATTCCCCCATTCGGGAACCTCACCCCTAAGCCGATCTGCGATTAAGATGAACACCTGCCTTGCAACTCGGTGGTTATCACTAGCACCCCCACATCTCTTAGAACTTATAGGGGGGTCCCATGCCCGTGGTCATAGTCTTTACACTACCACACCATCCAATCAGCATGAGGTGAGAATAGATCCCTCAATACACATCATCACACGCAGGATACCACAGTGCCTTGTGCTAATGGACTTCATCTGGGGCTCACTGCCTTCTGAATGTCCCCTAAAAATCACCCTTCTACAGTCAAATCTACTGCGCCAAGCTCCCCTACTTTTATGATTGTAGACAAGGCATACAAGAATAACGTAATAAACAAATTAATGGTAAACTAGCCTTGATAGACACCGTTTCATAATTACAGAATATGACACCATACACTGCGGTGACACATACGGGGGACATCTCACACACTGTGATCAATCGTATGTCTCATATCACACATAAGCCTCTCAATAAAGCTAAATTCAAACTCCTAAGATGGCCGCCTCCCATCACGTTCTAGTGGTTCCATGTTTAGACGTGATGACGAGGCTTACTTAGACCCTGCACCCAGAGGTTCTTTCACGGGATCCAGAGTAGGGGTAGGATGACTCCTAGTTGCACGCCACCCATACGTGAGTACTTATCGCCTCCGATCACCGGGACTTTGCAATGCAATGAATGAACCAGAGGCCGGTAAGATAATGTGCATATGCGCTGATGCCAGGACGCTTGCGTCTTCCCGCCTGTTGTTTATTTATTTTTCAGAACCGAGCAACGAAGTGCTCTGTTGTTAATCCCGTCTGACCTAGACCTCATACCGAGGGGTGAGTGTTTGTGTAGTATTTTAAGCTGTAGTAGTTTGCTGACGTGACACCTCTGCTTATCACTTATTTGCCTATCACGATGCCCTATGGCCCCGCATAACTGCACCAGCACCGACAGGCCGCTAGTGATCGGCCTTCGATGCGACTGCTGGGCGTAATTATCGCATAATAAACCACACCACCAGTAGACACTGAGCACCGCGCCTTGATACACTCTTGCGGTGGTCCTTTTTTAACTGCACTTACAATATCGTGTGCATTATGCTTCTGACGTTCGGTCCGCAGACCATGGACCGTTCCACGCATGCAAAAATACAATCCCGTGCTTATCATATCAGCACCCCCACTGACACAATTGTCTTCGCGTACAAAACCTATTTTTCACCATGGACGTGCTCCAACTTAGCTGTCTGCAAATGAAGTACTACGTTACGTGCTCCAAGAATTAAAAATAACCTTGCCTCACTGAGAGCTTAATGTGTCTACCACCAGCTCTCTTATGCACCAATGAGTAGCTGCACAATTGTCCAGGCGTTTGGGTTAGTATGTTACCAATACCAGGTTCTATCGCTAATACAATTATAATTTTATTTCACTTTGTTTTATTTTAGGTCTCAACGAGTCCAGGCCTATTGTCCTGGTACCTCTTAATCAACACTGGTGACACCTTGATACTCAGCACCAGCATTGCGGTAGTGTAAGAGTTAGGACTACCTTCTTTTCCTTTTTGACACCGGTCCTGATGAATTGCCGCTTGACCCGCTAGGGGCTGAAGGCAAGAAAAATGTCGACCACTTACACCAATCAGACCCTATAGGATCATTGACTCCAGACAGGGCTCACGCATTTTAGTTAGGTTAGTACACCCACAGAATAATATTTGTTTCACATAGGGCAGTACTAGACCTATTTTACAATCACAACGCACACTCACCTCACTACCCTGACCACATACCCTGACCACATACCCTGACCACATACCCTCACACACCTAACGGCTTCCTCTAAAAGATCTCCAGCAAAGAGCCCCTTCGCGGGTGCCTGTCGGGCATTGCAGCGCCGGCCCGACGAGGAGCACAGCCCAATGATGAAGCATGACATCCTTCGGGGTGTGTGAGGGCAATCCATAACAGACCTGAACACTCCTTCACCTTAGGAACTGCACACCAACATTTTTCCCATGGGAATATATGTGGTCTGTTACTCTTGTTGGGTGGGGCAGTGCAGAGGGTTAACTAATTCCTGCAGTAGGGGATTTTGCAGAGTGGTCCCATGCCACGCCTGCTGCTGCTTGAGAGGCCCTAGTGCCTCTTGCAGCGGAGTGCGGGAATGCCTTGTCAGGGACTGAAGGATGTATGGGGGAGGGGCGGGGCTGATGGATGTGGATGGTACAGGATTGAAGGTTGCGTGGAGTGGGAAGTGAGTTTGTGGGTGATGGGGTATCGGGGATGATTGTGAGCAGATGGCAGCATGGGGTACGCAATTCAGGTGGTAAGGTCTAAGGTGTGTGTAAGAATGTAGAAGTGCACGTCTTAAAGTAAAGTGTTAATTAATGGGTTGTAAGGTTGTGTGTGGGTGAAGGGCTGCCCGGCTGAACAAATGTTAATGCGGGACTTACAGACCATCAAGAGTGCGGGCAAAGGGCTGTAAGAGTGTGTGCCCCGTACATGGCTATACCAGTAATGTTAACTGTGAGTAAAGGGAGGTGTAAATGAATGTGAAATTGTGGTGGTAAATGCCTGCAAGAGAATGCAAGTGGTCGAATGGGAAGCTGCAGAAACATGGTATCAGCTCAGGATCACAGTTTTTTCACCTAGGGGTGCCCGATTTGTTGGAGATTTTCGGGTTTCACGCTGGCCTATTTAGACATTGGATGGCATTGTGGGCGTTTTCCTTTATGATAGAGTGTGACCCTGCACCGATTGGTGATACAAGTTAATGAGGAGCAAAAGGAATGCTCGTGGAACATAGTATTTGCCCAGGATCACACAGTGTGGTTACGTAGCGATGCTGGAATTGGGCATTCACCCTGTGCAATTCAGACATTGGATGGGGGTTCCTAGGTTGCCAGACGGGGACAGGGGGCAAAGAGGAGGCTCGGAAGGGGAATGAGGTATTGGCCCTCGTTCCTGAGCCGGAGGGCCAGTGTGGGTGTGTGCAGCTGTCAGATCAGGGTTTTCGGGTTGTGAAGGATTTGGGCTCTGTTCCACTTGTCCTGTTGTACTTTGGGGAGGGTGATTGCGGCACCGTTTGAGAGTATCGCCCCTTGTGATGTGCTGGAGTAGGGCTGGGTGGGCAGTTGGGGGAGGGAGATGCGCTCTGGAGCAAGGATCAAAGGAGAGCCTCAAATATGCAGGAATGGAGGCTTCCAGGGAACTTAATGCAGAGGATGGAAGGAACCATCAATAGACAAGCATTTACAATGCAATAGGTCTCGCATTTACGCGAGACCTATTGCATTGTAAATGGTTGGCATCACGGACAACGGGAGGGAGGGAGGGCGGGGGGAGAAGGCACAAACAACGGGAGGGAGGGCGGGCAGGGGGAAGAATGCACAGAAAACAGGAGAGGGGGGGGGGTTAAAGAAGGCACCAAAGCATGTATTGCCTGAGGAGGAGAACCTCCTTAAAGAAAATAGTGCTCACAGTCTAAAATATCACGTACCGTGTAACAGCCGAAGTAAAGGGGCCAGTCGCCATGGGAGGTGACAAATGAAGAGGAGGCGGTACTAAGGAGGGACTAACAAGCGGATTGACGAATCAGAAGCCAGCATTTAGGACAGACAATGACGCAAGCCAATGGCAAACATGGGCGGAGAGTGGGCAGGGCTTCTATTGCTACTCGTTAGGTCGAGCGTATACAAGAAGTCTCGCAGATCTGCGCATGCGCGCTGGCTCAGGCTCGACCAAAAAATGAAACAGAAACGTTTCATTTTTCTTCTTTAAATGCTTCCAGTTTTCCTTTATGGAAAACTGGCTGCATTTAAAAAAAACTGCTTTATTTAAAAAGCAGTCACAGACATGGTGGTCTGCTGACCCTAGCAGGTCACTATCCCTGTGAGTGCTGGCCACTCCCAATGGGGTTGCAAATTGCGGCCTGCCTCATGAATATTAATGAGGCAGGTCGTTTGCGACCCAATTGGGAATCGCAAACAGTGTCTGAGACCCTGTCGTAAACTCCATTTTGCGAGTCGCAAAACGTCACAATTTGCAGCTCGCAAAATGGAATGGTCATACATCTGGCCCTAAGAGGCAAGACAGGTGTCATGTAAACCCTGTACAATGCCCAGGATATTATAGAGCAACATTATAGTCTATTAAATCAAACACAATAGATTTTTTGTAACTGGTATTCTGAACTCACATATTTGAAAGTGCTTTCATATTCTATAATGAAGAAAAAGAAGTTTGAGTGAAATAAAGTATTTACCCAAGATCACAATTTAAGCGAGGAAGCCACAATTTACAAATCAGCCACTAAATAGGTATCTATTTGCCTTTACATGAGCAACAATTACATTACACAATGTCACCACTCATTGCTTATAGGGATGGGGAGATTAAATTATTTATCCAAAATCACAGGATGATGAGCCAACTCCAGGACTTGAACCTGGTTCCCTATTTCTAAGTCTGTAACTCTGGCAATAACACCACATCATGAGTATAGGGAAAATCAGCATTTCATTTTGGCGTTAACAAAAACAGAGTTTTAGACTCTGTTTTTATGTGCACTAATATGTAAAAGTGCCAAAAATAAAATGTTGATTCCCATTACATGCTCCTGTCTCCCCCTTCAAGAATTAAGGCCAAAGTGGTAAGCTTTGATGTCTGAGGTAATTCTTGGAGAGGGAGATTAGAGTGTGCGTGAATGAAGACAGGCATCAACATTTTATTTTTGGTAGTTTTACAAAGAAGTGTTCAAACAAAAACAGAGTTGGAACACATTTTTTCTCCCAGGGCTATTTCTCGGTTTTACTGAATGTTTTTTTTTCTTACCTTGACTTCTTAACCTGTGTCAAGAGCACCCTATAGCAGACAGAGTGACTGGGAGCTTGGCAATATTGTGCACTGGCCTGCAGGAGCAGGTTACCGGCAGTGCAGTACTTCCAGTCTCTGTCACTCTCACAGAAGATGCCTGCTGTGCTGAAGCCCGCCAAGAAATACTATTACGCAGGGCGTATTACGTAGGAGGCAGGAAAATACATTTGTTTCCGGAGTTCTGAACCCTGGGCCCGCCCAAACTGACATTTAAACCAATAGCTTTTGGGGCGAGCTCAGGCTATAGTAACAACTACCGGGACTAGGTGGGGGAAGAAAAGAGCAGAAACTAAAGCCGGACTCATTTTGAGCACACTGCTATTTCTGTTATTTTAAGCAGCCTAAGCAGGTAACCTATAATTAGTGCATCATTGTGGAATCGGGTTTCTGGATGCAAGAATCGGGAGGCAGGAGACTAGCCTTCAAATCGATAGTCTCCCGCCTGAATCGGGAGGGTTGGCATGTCTGTACTGTGTGTGATTCAGTTTTAAAATAATGACTTACATATTCACAGTGCTTTTTGTCACAAACTGACCTCGTAGTACTAAACCTACACAAGTCACTATTCTCCACTGCACCAACCAGGTTTCAATTATGTGGCTCTCTGGTTACACACAGACCTCCACTGTGCATTAACTAAGAGGTTTCATTATGTACTACAGTGCATTTCCCACTAACAACTTTTTTAATTGATTTTTCATGTAAGATTCGCGCTATTTTAAATGTAGCTACCTGGAGGTGAAAGACCAAAAAACGTACAGAATATTTTGTTTTTTAGCAATCCCTTTGACCCCGTCCCCACGCTCACTGACCCTTCCCTATTACATGCATCATTACAGTTCCCATACTTCTTTTAATGCACTTCGAACGCTGTTTTTACATTACCTTATACATTTCAACAGTTCTTTTTAATTGAACTCCGACATTCAGAAATGGAAAATACGTATTAGTGCATTTACTGTGTAACTAATAACACCAAAATATAAATGTAGTGACAAAAATAAATGCAACCAATCGTCGGTCAATAACTATAATTATTGTGCATCTTACGTTTTAATGAGAGAAAATGTCAGTTCTGAAAATGCCACCACATTCTATTTCTTATTTCTACGGGACACGTAGAGGACATTGCCTGCTACCCTGTGTTGTAAACCCCATTCTAAAACAATGCACTGTCTCCTGATATCCAGTGAATTTTTGGAACGAATGAAGAGCACCGAGCGCAAGACTTGTCATTGGTCAATGCCGGTGTTTGATTGGTAGAAGGTGACGCCAGTTGAGAGCTCGAGCACTCTCCAGAGACGCTAGTCTGGTTGGTCAAGGACAGATCCACTCAGCTGGTGATTGGTCGGTTTTGTTATCGTTTGAATTTCCCGCAACGTGGGTTCGCGTGCTACAAGTGAAGTGCCACTGCTTTTGCTAGTAAGGGGGAGTACAGAACTGAACAGGTGGCAAGAGCGCACCCACAGCGATAGCAGCCGCGAGGGGATAGCACTGAAGAAAAGATTAAAAGGAGACCAAAGAATGAAGTAACGAGTGGCCAGAGAAGGGAGGAGTCTTAAGAAAAATTAGACTGAGAAGAGACAGAGAGGGAAGGAAGAGCGGCTGACAAAGCGACAGGGTGAGGAGAGAAATGAGACCGAGGGGCACCCAAGGAGTGAGTGGGCTTTGATAAAACAGCGAGGGAGGTTATGGGAAGAGAGGGTAAGGGACGGGAAGTTTTGAGAGTTAGAGAGGACCGGGCCGAACCCCAAGAGAGATGCGAACCTGGTGAGAGAGGAGAGTATTAGAGGTGCAGCTGAAGAAGAAGGGTAGGGACAAAGGAGAAAAGGGAGAAACTGGGGCGGGCGGGGAGAAGTTGAGGAACAGGAGAGGGAAGGCTGAATGAAAGGACTAATAAAAAGGGGAGAGAGAAGAAAGGGAAGGCTAAGGAAAGAGATTGGTGACAATTGAAATAGTCGCGGATGAGGGGTAAAAAGTGTTAATATTGTCTAGGCTTGAAACAACTGAGTTTATCTGATTAGGGAGGGAAGCTGAGGAGAAAGAAGTGGCTAGTGACTCCCGTGGGGGCTTCGGATGGAGGCCTCGGAGTTGATTTTTCGTAAAAAGCTGAAAACTTTTCTATTCCCCACTGAGTAGCTTTCGGGATGCTGCACCGTATATGGGGGGTGGCCTGGGAATGATGTCTCTCTCGACTGTACCGTAGCGCGGGGACACACTAGCCTAGTGTAACCAAGCGCTCTACAAATGTCATTATTATTATTATTATTATTTTAGAGTAGAGAAAGTGGTTGCTAGGAGGGAGATGAAGT
The DNA here is from genome assembly GCA_963921515.1 of Calotriton arnoldi. Taxonomy (NCBI): domain Eukaryota; kingdom Metazoa; phylum Chordata; class Amphibia; order Caudata; family Salamandridae; genus Calotriton; species Calotriton arnoldi. The sequence goes on along the minus strand of CAWUFW010001824.1, from coordinate 30,505 downwards.
GCTGTTGAGAAAGGAGGCGTCAGGGGAGAGAAGAGACTGAATAGAGTAACCTATTCGTAGAGCAAAGAATATGTACAGGAATGATAGCGGTTAAGATAAAATAGTGACAGTTCAGTGGGTGTGTGGGATTAGGAGCAGTCAGAAGTTTGGTGAGTAGAGCGGAGGTGGCAGCAGGCAGCTGTAAAGGAGAGAGGAGGATTTCAGGACATAAATATAGGGGGAGACAGAGATAGGTGAACCAAAAGACTGATGAGCAAGATAAGCAAGTGAGACTGAAAAAAGGAAAGTAAAGGCTGAGAAAAGAACCATCAGAGAGGCTCAGGAGAATAGAAGAGCAGGGTAGAGAGAGACCGAGTTGAAGAAATAGAGAAAAGGTAGGAGCCTGAGGATAGAGCGCAGAATTTAGGAAAGTGAAAATAGAGGGCAAGGCCACAGGAGAGACAGAATAAATAAAGAATTGGAGAGTGACAGGAGTGCTAGAAGGGAGACTAGCACCAAAAAAGAGAGGTCTCACCATAGCTAACCCGACTGAAAGGTGGGTGCAGAGTACACTTCTAAAGTGCAGGTCATAAATGTTGTCATTATGGCTTATCTTTAACACCCAGCTGTGCCTCTGATCAGAATCTTGCCCACTGACCTATAGCATAGCCTTTGAATTTCTAGATAGGTTAGGCACCCACAGCAAAAGCTCCAGGCAGGTAATTTAGTCTTGGCATCGTGCCTGACCCTTCAGGTAGTTCATACACCCTTGATGTTTGGCTCATTTGTACAACTCTCCCCACTAATTACATAACTTTTACCAACTATATTAGAGTCTCTGTATGCGCCCTTCACCCCAGAGTACCTGTTGGATGTGCCTATTAAAACTCAAACTTCAGGGTGTTAGCATCATGTCGAAGTATGCATTTTGAGCACCCCTCAAAGTAGACTGTTTCTCCTAAATATATTCCTAGGGTCTATGAATATAGGTTCTGAGATAGGTTTCTGTAAGGTGATTCGTGTCCTCTTGAACTTTCTCTTGAAGGATATGTAGTATTTTCCCTCTTCACTCATTCTGGATTGTACCACAGTCTGGCTCTAGAAGAGGTCTGCTAACTCAATTTGCCTGAGCACCATACAGTTTGGCGACACTATCCTGACTGATCTTTCTTGATATATTTCAGCTTGACATGAAGAAGAAGAAATCCAATCCGGTAGGCAAAGGCAGGACATCCATTCAAAGGTAAGATCCACAGACCCCCCTTTTTCTATATCTATATTAATACGCAGACAAATGCATGCCCATAATATGATACAGTGCCAAATGAACAAAATTCCAAACCAATCACAGGAACCACTGAGAAAGCAAGAAGGCCCCAAAGGTGGCCACCACTGGTCTTTCTCTATGTGGAATAGCCAGATCTATGGTGGCCTTTCTGACTGTATCAGACTGAGTGATGGTTAGTACTTCTACAAGATTAGTATCCTTTGACTGTGAGTCTTCCACAGACACTAACTGGAGGGTGAGAATAGGCAGAGTATATGGTGGCAGTGGCTCCCTACAGGGGAGCTAATAGAGTCAGACAGTAGACTAAGTAGTGCTGTGCCCCCGATTCTGGAGGCTTTCAAGTGCTAACATACACTATGCTTACCAGTAACTGTTACATCTCTTGGTGTAGATTTTATTTTAACTTTCCTCCTGACATTCAACCTCAAAGTCCATGCCTGTAGTGGGAAAATGAAGCATCACATTTAAAATTGATTGAAAAAGACATTGATGGCCAAGTCATAGAAAATATTCTGTTCCCTAAAGTTATTCTCTGCTCTTGGGGTTACCCGAAAAGGAAGCTGCAGCTATGCACTAAGCAGGCCCCAGGACAGGAGATGATGAAAAGAAAGGTAACGAGGACAAAAATAGCATCAATTCCTTGTCTTATGATAACATGGGCAAGGAGGCATGGGATAGCTCCTTCAGTTAGATCCCAAGCCAAGGTCAGATCAGCCTCATAGGTTGAACAAGTTCTTGGAAGAGTGGTAGCGAAACAAGAGCAAAAGTTTTGTATTTGTTTTTTAGCAATGTGGTAGATCAGTGATAAAACAATATAGCCCATTTTTGCCTTCCCCACTCTTGGGTGGTGGCTTCTGTTTACAGGAAGTGGTACCAGTCTGTACAAGAGTTGGACAAGAGTGGGATGTTAGGAATGGAATGGTAGTGTATTGAAGAATGTCGGGATGGAATGTGAATGCTGGGGGGGTTCCAGTGGATGAACAGGGAGCAAGCTGGCACCGCTCTTTACCAATTGAACATATCTTATGGAAATAAAGTATTGTCCACATGCCGTAACAATGGCAACGAGGATGAGAGCGGTGTTGGCAGAGGCGGTGATATTGACGGAGCAGTTGATCTCTGCGTCCTGTGGTGGTCGTGGCATAGAAATATAAGAACCTGCACAAATTGCTGTTTAAGGTTCTGAAGCTGTATGGCCGGGGTGGAGAAGTGCAGGAGCCAGCAGCGGCATAGGAGGTGTTATGGCCTGAGTAGTTTAACCACAGTTCAGCGCTTAGCCTTGCAGAGAGGATCAGAGGCGGGGCAGAGGGGAAGGAGTCGCGGACTAGCGGTGTGATGCAGCAGTGTGGGAGAACTTGCAGCTGTGCTTGTTACGCAGCAACTTGGGAGGAGCCACAGCTGGATACCAGCAATTGTTGTAATTGTTGTTCGTGGGCAACAGGTAGCTTTGCACGCTGTGATCAGCATTGCAGTGGTGAATTAGTGAATGCGGCCTAGAGATGGTGACGCAGCGGTCTAGTGTTCCTGATATCGTCAATAGGTGGCTATTTCGCCCACCATTGTTGGCAATAGCGATGCAAGAATCAAAAGAATCCCCCCAATGTCATGCAATAGTTGTGAAATGGATGAGAGTGAATGTGATGTAGCGTCTACTTATGAGTATTTTATGTGTGGCAAGGGCATGGAGATAGAAAATGGTGTGGAGTTGTCTGAAGTGAAATGGGTGCAGGAGATGAAAGATGCAGCATTGTTGGCCATAAAAAATTACATTTCAAAAGGATGGCCATCTGAGCGTCAGTTGCAAGGTGAATGTTGTACATTCTAGAAAGTGAAGGAGGAATTATCTGTTTGTAATTATGTTAATTTGAGAGGAGATAAGATTACACCTCCTATTAGGGTACAAGAGAACATTGTCAAATTGAGACATGAAGGCCATGGAGGGATGTCAAGCACGAGAAGAAAAATCAAAGAAAAATGTTGATGGCCAGGTCTGGATGGTATGGTGGATCGGTGGGTGAGAGGGTGTAGTGCTTGTAGGTCAAGTGATAAGGTGGTTGAACCTGTAGTTGTACCTTTACAAACTGTATAATTGGCAGATGGACCGTGGCGGAAATTGGCTATAGATTTTATGGGGCCTTTAGCTGCATTACCGTCCAAGGAGGTGTATGCTGTTGTGCTCATTGACTACTATTCCAAATGGCTGGACATACATATGTTAGGTAATGTTACTACAGAGGTGGTTATTGATTTCCTGGAAGAAAATTTTCTAGATAAGTTCTGGAAACATTGGTTTCAGATAACGGTGTGCAACTTCTGTCAAGTAAGATGCAGTCTTTTTTGAAAATGTGTGGCGTCACCCGTGTGTGGGTGTCTTTGTACCATCCAGAAGGAAATGGCCAGGTTGGACACTTCAATAGAGTCATTAAGGAGACTATGCAATTGGCATTAAAGTCAGGGTTACCCTGGAAGAATGCTCTTCAAACTATGTTGTTATCATACAGGATTACCGCCCATTCAGTGACTGGCAGAGTACTATTTGAAGTGTTAAGGGGAAGAAAGCCTTCCTCAAAACTTGTACCATGGTGGCTGAAGAATAGGAAGGAAGTAAGGGAAAGGTCGGAGATTGATCTCCAGATAAAAAAAGTGGAAGCTTATCAGACGCAGGTTAGGAACAGGTTTAATCAATCAATCAATCAGGCGTTTGTTAAGCACGACTACTCACCCGTAAGGGTCTCAAGGCGCTAGGGATAGGGGGGGTGCAGGTTCCAGTCCATCAAGGAGGGGGTCTGTCGAAGAGCCAGGTTTTGAGGTTTCTTGCGAAGATGGGGAGCGATGTTGTCTGTCTGAGGTGGAGCGGAAGGTCGTTCCAGGCTTTGGCCGCGAGGAAGGAGAAGGAGCGGCCTCCCGATCTGGTCTTTCTGGTGCGGGGGACCACGGCGTAGGAGAGCTGGGCTGATCGTAGGGTCCTTTGGGGTGCGTGGAATTTGAGTCGGCTGTTCAGGTATTGCTGGTCCGGTGTCGTGGAGGGTCTTGTGTGCGTGGGTGAGTATCTTGAAGGTGATTCTAGCCTCGACGGGGAGCCAGTGGAGTGTGCGCAGGTGCTGTGAGATGTGGCAGTGTTTTGGCAGGTTAAGGACCAGGTTCCACTCCGAAACGCGCGTCGGCGCTTTCTGTTGTCTTGATATGATTTTTGAATTGTTTGTTGTATAATTATGTATACATATAGTTTGTTATGTGTATTGTGGTCTTTCATTTTCCTCTCTCTCTTTATTTGAATATTGTATGGTATGATTGATGTCTGTGTGTGCTGTGGTGTTAAATTGTCTTTATATATGATGTTATGTTTTGGTGGGGTTGTTCTTATTGTATTGTGTATAATATAAGATTTTTTATACAAATGTATTTGATGAAAACTATATAAAAAGAGATATATAAATTTGAAAAAAATGTTTTCCTTACTTGTGGGACAATGATGTTATTTTTATTGTAGGATGTATCACTAATGTATTAATTGATATAGAGGGAGAGGTTCTTTGTTTAAATGTTCTGATTTTCCCTGCCCTCCTCCCCCCTATTTAGATACTCAGGGACCCTCTTTTGTGTCATTAGCTGAGGACCAGGTTTAACAACAGTAAGAAGATGCCTGACATATCTGTTGGTCAGTATGTGCACGTGAGGAAACTTTGTTTCATGAAGAAAGGTTCATCTTGTTGATCTGATCTATTGAGGATTGTGAGGGTTTTTGGAGGTGCTTTTAAACTTGAGGATGGCGATGTGAGTGGGTACATTATGGAGAAGATGTGTGTCCAAGGGTTGAACTTAGTTCCAGCGTGAGTGAGGTGATTGAGGATTGTGTTGCAGATAATGGTGGAGTTCAAGGAAATCCGGAGGTACATTTACGTCCGAGTGCGAGGGAGAAAAAGATACTGAGTCACCTTTAAGATTTCATGATGGGATGAAGTGTCCATTCACTGTTCCTATTCACTGTGTATTCTTATAATATTCACATTCACATTTGTTCTAATAATATTGTGTCATGTATAATTTTTTGTGTTTTGTTTTTTCAAATGGTTATGAGAATGTAATATGCATTCCATTGTACTTTTGTTGTTTTTTTGTTACTTTTATTGGGGGGAAGGTGTGTGGGATGTTAGGAATGGAATGATAGTGTAGGGAAGAAAGTGGGGATGGAATGTGAACGTTGGAGGGATTCTTGGAGGGACAGTTGGCCACGAGCAGCGGTTGAACAGTACTGAAGTACTGATCTTTGGGAACAACACCCCTGCTTGGAACCACTCCTGGTGGCCATCCGAACTTGGATCCTCACAGACTCCGACTGACTGTGGTCGCAGCCTTGGAATCAATCTTGACAGTAAGCTCATCATGAAAAACAAGATCAAACAGTCTCCTCAGCCTGCTTCCTCACCCTTCACATGCTCCGTAAATCTTCAAATGGCTCCCCATTGAAACCAGACGAACTGCCACTCAAGCCTTAATCACCAGCTTGCTCAACTACGAAATCACACTGTACGTAGGAATCACTGCACATCTCTTGAAAAGACTGCAGACCATCCAGAATTTGGTGGCTAGACTCATCCTCAACTTACCCAGACAAACGCACATCACCCTCCACCTCAGGAATCTACACTGGCTACCCATGCAGAAGAGATGCCAATTCAAGATGCTGATCCACAGCTTCAAAGCCCTACACAACCAAGGACCAGAATTCACCAACCACCGTATGAACGTCCACCAACCCTCCAGTCACCTACGATCCGTCCCTCTCTCGCTCTCTCTTCCTTCCTCATCCCCCCCCACATCCGACCAAAGCAAAAGTGGAGGTCGCTCCATTTAATACCTCGCGGCGAAAGTCCTGGACCTACCGAACCTCATCTTCTCTCCTGGAATTCAGAAAAGAACTCAAAATCTGAGTGTTCAATTGAAACTCCCCCCCTCCCCCCGAAGGGTTCACAGCACCTGGAGAACCTCACGGGTGATTAGCCGTGCTTTACAAATCTTTGTGATGACGATTATAAACAGGGAGCAAGCTGGCACCGCTCTTTACCGAATGAACATATCTTGTGGAAATAAAGTATTGTTACCTCAGTCCACATGCTGTGAGCCCATTCTTAACACAGAGACACTGGTTACACGAGTACGGCACACGTGGATATATCTGCGGGGCAGGCAACTGGGGTTTGCCCACAGTTGTGCTTAACTTTTAACCATAGGGTCTGACAGGAACCTAGTGCCTCCACCTGGATTACTTGACCTGGGAACCAGCATAGCCCCAAATAAACGCACACACACGTGTGGCAATATACCATGCTTCCTAACTTACACAACCTCCCTGATAGAGATGTGCCCCATTAGATCTGTCTCGACAACTACAGCAGTGTAAATTGACAACAAATAAATAGGATGAAAAGTGCCATGTGATGACTAGAGAAGAAACTGGTAATAAATATATGTGTTAAACAATGCTAAGACCTTTCGAATTTCTTGGCAACATACATTACTTTGAGACTTGCATTTCTCTCATCACAATCCCTCCTTGTTTTAGTAACCGTTACTCATTTGTAATCTAAGATACTGTGTCACAGTGATGTAAATCCCCCACCAGTGCACGGGCATCGCTTCCCACCCAACTGGTTACATAATGGTGTCTTTGTTCAAATCGCCCCCAGGGGCTGAAAGGAAAAAATCAGTGCGAAAGAATATGGTCTGTGAGCCAGGGTGAGTGAACAACTCTCCTTTGTCCCAGATGGGCATATTAATCAGACGTTTAAACTCCAATTCCCCCTAAGAAAGACTAGTTTTATACCTGTGTGCTAGGTGTGGAAAAGACCCTGCCCTTGCCTACGGATCTTGAGTCCTGTTCTTGCCCTCTAACCCCAGGGTTGATAGTCCCAGTGGTGACTCGATCTGCATCACACACCTACTGCTTTGCATGCATGCTGGTAGATCCAGTTCATCTGACATTTCACCTGCCCTCAGGACGAGAGGCTGCTGCAGGGAAAGGTACAGTATAATGTGGCACTGGGGAAACTGTCAGTGGCTTCGTACTTGCTTGCCTAGTGAAGACCTGTGGGTTCCATTCCTCCTGTGCTTGATCGTACATCAGGAACATCCCTCAGTCCCACCGTCCTGCTCTCGTTGCACCTGCCGGTGCCAAGAAGTTCTTGGGATTGTTGAACTGGCATACCCTGAGTGTCCTCTTTAGGCACTATCAGTCCGGTTTTTTCAACAGAGTAAATTAAGTTAAATATTCTTGCTTCCTGGCCGCGTGGACCCGGAAGACCTGCCGGTGACATTGATGAAGGGAAAGGCAGCCGATGGGGACTTACCGCACCTGGTACGTCACACTGCGGCTATTTGGCAGCAATTTGTGGAACGAGAACTGAGACATGCGCCTTTCCATAGGGAACTGCCCATCTGGATATTGGCCCCGTTTAGAGACATTAGTAGTCATATGTCTTTTCAGGCCTGGAGGGAGGGCGGGTGTGAGGCTCTCGCGGATCTATATCCCAATGAGACGTTCTTAACCTTTGAGCAAGCGTGTGAGAGTTTTACCCTTGGGCAGGGTCACTTCCTCCAATACAGAGGGATCCAAGAAGTAGTGAGAATTACCTGGCCCCAATACCCAGATATCCCCCAGCCGACAGACACTCTGGATCTGCTCCTTACTTGTGGCTCTGGGCGCAGACTGATGTCGCTTTTGTATAAGGCTATGAGACGGGACTCTGTCACTCGCTCCCCCTTGTCACGGGCAGCTTGGGAGAGGGACCTTAATATTGTAATAGAGGATGGTACTTGGTCGGCTGTTTGTTAACTCACACATACAGTATCCTGTAACGCCAGATTTAAATTGATCCACTATAATTTTTTACACCGCACCTATCTCACCCCGGTGAAGCTGCGACGTATCTCGCGTACTAATGACGGCAAGTGCCCAAGCTGCAGGGCAGACGACGCAGACTTTCTGCACTTGGCTTGGGCATGCCCTGAGAGGCGTCAGTTTTGGGCGCAAGTCGCGGAAAGGCTCCGGACGAGTACGGGTCTACCCATTCGAGAAGAACCAATCCAATGTTTGTTGGCCCATGTACGCAAACCTAAAAAACTAAAAATAGCGTATAAACTGTTGCAGCTCATGCTGGTTCTGGCCAGACACAGAATAGCGATAAATTGGATGGGACACAGATGCCTGGATATCCCCACATGGTTACGGGATGTTAGGGTATGGGCCCTAGCTGAAGAAACGCACATGCAGTTAACTCGCAAAGATGATAACTTACAGGCAGACCTCATGGAGTGGCGCCAGTTGTGTGGTACGGCCTTCAACCCGGAAGGGGACGATGGTATTCAGAGTGATTCAACATCTAGTGGGACCGCCTCGGAAGGGGGGGAAAACCCGGATGGAGCGGACCTGGGGGATTGAGTGTAATGAATACCCCCTGGTAATTACAATGCACTAACGTGATGTCCATAATGTGGTCTCATTGTCGATTATGATTTGGCTCGTATGAAACGTTGCCCTGTTTGCCTCTGGGATCGTGCGCAAGATGCCAATGTACTATTGTATGCTGTAATGTTGATTAGCGAAAAACTAAAAATAAAGTTATAAAAAAATATATATATTCTTGCTTCAAAAGCACAAAGACACCCACTCATGCTGAACTGAAGGCAGTTAAATCTGGCTCTCCTATAGATCCGTGCCCCCCTAAATTATTGGCATTCGGGACAGACATTATCAATCTGGTGGATAATTGGATTTTAAATACATCAATAAGGACAGCTAAAGTCCTTAGCGCATGGAAGCAGGCAATGATTCTACCACATATAAAAAAGGCAGAAGCAGATCCGGCCATTCTGGCTAAATATAAGCCTATTTCCCTGTTACCAGCCCTATCTAAAATTTTAGAGAAACAGTTGAATATATAGCTGTCGAGCTTTTTGGAAGTAAATAACTTACTTCACCCTAGTCAGTCAGGCTTCAGAGCCCAATATAATACAGAAACAGCACTGGCGGAGGCATCAGAATATATTTGAGGAACCCTGGATGCAGGGGGAGTGGCCTTATTGATTATGCTGGACCTAACGCCAGCATTTGATATGGTCCCCCCCACAATGCTCCTGGATCGTCTTAAGGCCATTGGAGTGACAGGGCAGGCTCTGGACTGGCTAACATAATTCTTAGCAAATAGGAGCCAACACGTTTGGATTGCCCCATGCACCGCCAGTCCACATGAGGTGTATACGGGTGTCCCTCAGGGCTCGACCCTAAGCCCAACACTTTTTAATTAATATCTCAGACCCTTGGTGCAACTAGCAGAAAAAATGGGAGCAAAAGTGATCTCCTACACGGATGACACACACTGCTTTTCTCTTGGGACAAGGGACTTTAGCTGTAGGTCACACATATTAAAACTTGCCTACCTGCAGTTTTTCACTGGTTAGCAACAGCTCAACTCAAATGCAACGTGGTGAAAACAGAAATTCTCCTGTTTGGGACGTTTACACCAGATTTCTGGCAAACCTTTTGGCCAGTTGACGCCTCTCCCCCAGGACCCCAGAAAGATTCAGTAAAAAATCTGGGTATCATGTTTGATAACAGGCTGTCCTTTAGCCCGCAAGTAAAATTGTTGGTAGGCACCTGCTTTGGGATTATGAGGTCCCTAAAGAAATGTCTGCCCCTTTTATCCTACTCAGCAAAGAAAACGGTTATTCAGGCGTTGATAACATCTAGAATTGATTATGGTAATGCATTATACTTTGGCTTACACAAGTACCTAATGGACAAACTCCAAGTGATCCAGAATGCGGCAGCCCAGCTCCTGTTAAATGTACCAATGCGAACAAGTATTAGGTCACATCTGCGTGGACTCCATTGGTTGCCCATTAGGGAAAGAGTCAAATTTAAGGCTCTAGTATTGGTACATGACGCTCTTTATCAAACAGGACCTTCCTACCTCAGAACCAGATTCAGCTTTCATAATCCTATAAGACAGCTGAGATCCACCAGCAAAGTTTTGGCAGGAATTCTTAGGATTCAGTGACAAAGAGCAGGAGGAAGATCTTTAGGGTTTCTGGGTTCGACAGCATGGAATCAGCTTCCACTGGAGCTGCAGACCATGAGCAGGCCTAAGTCTTTTCATCTCCGACCTTTTGCTGCTTCTGCGCCGGGACACTCCCTGGAGCAGCTGTGCGCAATATAAATTGCTTATCATATATCATGCTTTCAGGCAATTCATCGCCCACCCACATTTTTGTCGCTCATTAGTCTCCGCCCTACACACTTCCTGAGAAAGGCCATCTACTTGATCCTGTTTATTCTACAGATAAAGAGTGTCAGAACCACTTCCGGTTACATGGTCTGCTTTTTGCTTTTTTTGGACTCCTGCAAACTGCCCCTAAATACCAGTTACCTGGAAAAACTGAGCCTGGTCTAAATTGCCCTTGGAAACATGGAAACAAGCTCTAGAGAATTCTAAACCATCCCTCGGGTCTGACCCATCCCTAGCCAATGATAGATTTTCTCAGTGGTTAGAATCAACACTGGACCAAGTGATTCCTTTAAAGTCCCACACTGATAGAGGCAAGAACAAATCGGCACCTTGGTACTCCTTTCATCTCCGAAAACTTAAACAAGTCTGCAAAAAAGCAGAAAGAGCCTGTAGAAGAGATTACTGAGAAGTCACTAAAAAGAAATATTGGGACACCATTAGAGCCTATCACACAGAGATTAAATAGGCTCCAGCCTCTTATTTTGAGGAGAAAATTAATAGTGCTGCCAATGCTCAACGCAAAATGTTTCACGTTGTGAAACATCTCATAGTGCCCTCAATAACAGGACCTCCCCATGAAACTTCTCCTGCCAGATGTAATGACTTGGCAACATTTTTCAGAGGAAAATTCTGAATGTCTATGACACATTTCAATGTAGCTGGATGAGTCTTTTAAATTCTACTCCCAAGCCGTTAAATTAGCTGCCACATGCTACAGCATATTGAGGATGCTGAGCAAAGTTCTTCCCCTCCTCCCCTATACCTCAAAAAGACTGGTAGTCCAGGCGCTCATCTTCTCTCACCTGGACTATAGTAATTCTCTTTATCTGGGAGCGCCTAAAGCTACTGTAAAAAACAAGCATTTGCAATGCAATAGGTCTCGCATTTGCGAGAGTTTGTTATTGGCATTGTAAATGATAATGCCTTTTATTTATGTTTTAAAAACCAACACATACATAAAAGGCATTCTCATTTACAATGCCAAGAGCTCAAACTGTTGCAAATGCGAGACCTATTGCATAGCAAATGCTTGTTTACTATGACCCCCGTCCCCTCTCCATTTCCGGACCTTCTCCTCCTCTCACCCATCTCTCTTTCATCATTATCTCACCGCTCCTCCTTTCACCTCCTATCCCCTTCCGGTCTTTCCCTCCGCCACTTCTCTCCCTTTCCAGTCGTCCTCCCTCTCTTCCTCTATCACTCTCCCTTCTTTTCTGTTTTTGATCTCTTTCCATGCTACACTCACCTCCTCTTACTCTTTTTCCCGGCCCTCTCTCTCCCACAGTACTCCTCCCTCCTCTGTTTCCCGGCTCCATCTCCCTCCTTTTATGGCTCTCGCCGCCTCCCATGGGTCTGCAGAATCCCTGACCCAGATGATCGCTCCCTAGAGATTTTATTAGGAGCCCAGAGGATTGAGCTGGGAGGGGCAAGAGAGGAGGAGCAGTAAGTCTGGTCATTTTAATAGGATTGGCTAAGGTCACGACTGACTACTTAGCTTACCCTCCAAAATACCCTACTTGACCTACTGCATTGGGCAAATTTAGCACAAACTTAAGAGATGAGAAGTCTCCATGCCTTAACTGAAAAGCTCCTGGCTGCCGAATTGTTGATTTGTTTTCAGCTTTGTCTTGAACTTTTGTCATCCAGTTTGCTCCTGAATAGGTAGAGTCTGTCTGCTGGGGGCAAGGCTCTGCCAAAGAAGTGTGTCCCCCTCCTGTGGAACTGAGAGCACATATTTTAAAGTTTCGTTCATTGGGCTGGAGTTGTGCCAAGAGGAGCCTTGCAGAACGTACAGCTTTCAACCTCAGCTATGTGAGAGTCACATACTTCAAAGCCTGTAGATGTCCCAAAATGTTGCTCGCCGATGCTAATTAGCATGAATGTCTACATCTGGAAGAAAGCATAAGTAAGGGCCATTGCACATACTCTCATCCCCGGGACAACAGGCAACCTGCAGTCCTACAATAAGCCCCGCAATAGACAAGAGCATAAAGAGACCGGTTGGTAAAAGTCTGCCACCATTTCAAATGTGTTTTTCACAGAGCAAGTTCTCCAGACACAATAGTAGAATGGTCCTTCGCGATTGAGCAGCTGATCCACAACCACGTTAAAATCAAATAGCACCTTCCTGAACAGGATCATGGCAGCAAACTCCACTAACATAGCTCAGCAGGTTAATGTTCCTGCTGCAGAGATCCAGTTATAGCCACCCGCAAGTCAGGTCACATGTTGCAATTGCCATGGGACAGCTCAGTGGATTTATGCCTTTTGCAAATATGGGCGAACCATTAGAGGTTTACATCGTAGGGAGATAGCGGAGGTGGTTAATGTGCCTACTGTGGGGGTTGGTGACACCTAGAGAGCTGCGGCAGAGGAAGATTAAGCTCGGAGATGCGCAAGACGTATATTTCCTGCGTGAGTTGCAAAACAAAGGCCCAAACTAATACATAATGACAGACCCGGTCTTAATGGAGGCTGAAACCAATATTTAGGGGCTCAGCGGATGAGACGCACTGGAGCCCTCGTAGGATGTAGTGTCTCCTTAGAAACTGGCACACACAGTCCTGGTGGGAACCTCTAGCTCCTGACAGTAACTTCATGGCAGAGTCGTATCCCGGGTCCGCCTTGTGAATCATCCAGTGCGCGGCCATGTTTATCCGTCCCGTAGTTGCGAGGATAAGCAACACATCCTTTTGTTCGAGAAGTGTCACTACACGGGGGAGGTGAGGGACGGCGGGTGGGAAGACGTCATCGCAGGAGGGAGGTGTCACATTTCCAGTGGAGCCCCGTTGCTTGCTTACACCTGGCCGACAGACACTACAAACCTCTCAAGTAAATCGGAAAAAAATACAGCCTGCGCCTCGTGTCGCTTCAAAAGTCGGCAAGGAGCTAAAAGAGTGGGTTCATTGCTCAAACTCTAACTGTTTGTAAGGTGTGCTAAAACACACCTTATATTATAGAAGACAATACAATCAATTGTTTATTGTAACATATGTGTTTATTGCTGCTACCTAACTCAGTGCCATTAATTTTATCAACATCAGAAGAATGAATGAATGAGTACAAATCTGCGAGTCGTAAAATATATGCTATTCATGTTCGCAAACTGTTTGCAGCGCGTGCATAACCTCCTGAGCTGTTTCACCACGTTTGGACCTACGTACCACACAAGTATCTCTGCAAAGAGTGTATGAAACCACTGTACTGTCTCATATGTAAATACATGCTGGTTACATACAATGTTCCGCAACATGTATGTTAATCCTCCATGCTTTCTTACAAGGATTTCTGCCCGTAGTTAGAAATGATGCCCCTACAGCTGCAGCAAGTGTGCTAAGGACCTGAGATATCTTACTGGTGTTACTCCCTCAAAACAGCTGGCTACACATAGTAACAGCCATGTTGGTTTTCACTCTGCAACAGGATTTACAAACGTGCGGTCCTCATGCGGACCTCCTACTGCGGACCTCCTACTGCCGCAGCATAAACGGTTGTTGCCCTTGCCGTTAAACCGTCCACAAAACGGAAAAAACATTACTCGCACGGAAAATTAAAAAATATGTATATATATTATACCTGGGATCTTCGAGAGCAAAGGAGATACAGTGACCCTGGCTCTACCCCGCCCACTCCTCCATTGGCCGCACTCTCAGAGCCCAAGAGGCAACCACGGAGAAGCAGAGCTGAACTGTCTTGGACAGGAAAGCAATGCCTCGTTTCAATGCAAACTCGACGTCTGTAAGCTTTAATTCAAGATATAAAAGCAGCGTCTGCCGCAGAAAAAAAAAAAAGAAAGCGCGGCCGGCATTAATTAAGACGTGGAAAAAAAGAAAGTTGAGTGTGCGAAAAAAAAAACATTAAAACAACAACAACAAGAACAAAATATACATAATGTATTATGATGTCATAGCTACGTTTTTATCAGCAGACAATAATACACAAATATTGCATGAATATGCTTACTTTTATATAAGAAGCGCAACAGAACTTGCACGTCTGCAACACTTGATCCAAACAAAAAATTGGAATGTGCCATTTACAGTGATATCACTGACTAACGCTGCTAGAGGAACCAGTGTAATCCCGGGATTTTTCATCCCGGTCATGCTTGGCAAACAGTGACTGTTAAATTCATTAAAGTGAAAACTTGAAGGCTTGCCAGCCATCTTTGATTCACTGCGGCCTTCCAGGTCAGGCAGGAAGCAAATTGACGTTGTTGCGCCGCAGCACTTCGTAAGTGTTTTAGAAAAAACATGGCCAAGTGTCCACAGTTGGGTAATCAGAGGCTCCAACAACATTCTAACGGCCAGGTGAGCTGAGGACTTTTGGCACGGGGGAGCCAGTGTCCCTAACGACGGTCATGTGTAATCCGAAAGGAATCGGTGACACGCACTCTCCGACATGACGTACCGCGCAGGGACGCTGCAAGATGTTTCCTCACAGACGAAGAGCCAGCTGGCTTTTTGGGATGATCGCTTGACGCGCACGATGCCCACGGGACCAATACTGCAAGGGTTGTTTCATAAAAAGCAGCTTCCACCACCAGCCGCAGTGTCAACAAGCGCTCCAGCCGCTTGTTTATATTTGCATTGCGCTTTCACTTTCACTTTAAGTGAAAGCGCGATGCAAAAATAAACATGCGGCTGATGTTGAGATAAGAAATTGCTTCACGACAGCCGTGAAGCAGACGAGCCAGTCCGGATGGGCCGGACGAAAGGGAGAAAGGGCAGTGGCCAAAAAGCATCATTTTCAATGGGAAGCCAGCGTTTAGCATAAACGCTGACGCGACCCAATGAAAATGATGGGCGGGGCTTCAAGTCCCCTTCTGAGATCTCCTCTCTCACTATATGTCTCGCCGAGCGAGCAGCGCATGCGCTGCAACGCTAGGCAAGACCTAAAAATTACAGGTGGCCCAAGAACTCTGCCGCACGAATCCTGTATAACATTCTAAGAAATCAATCTGCACGACAAGCCCTTCGCTTCCTTCATTGACTTCTAGTGGCAGAGAGGGGAACATTTAAATCGCTCTGCAGCACCCGTTGGGCATATTTTTATATAGGGCCACTGATCTCTCGGTCTCTGTTCTCCCCTTTTAGGCCAGGCAAATCTCTGCGCTCCTCTAATGCCCATTTGGCTACAATCCCGATCATCAGGAGAGAAAAATGGGGCGGAAGATCCTTTTCCTTTAATGCAGCTAAATTGTGGAATAGTCTGCCCCCACCTTCGTTCTATTGATAAGGAACTTTCCTTCCGCAAATCTTTAAAAACCTGGCTCTTCCAGAACATATTGTAATTCCCATGGTGCTGTCTTGTAACTCCTTCGGTGCAGCACTAACAGCGCTGGGATGCCTATGGGTAGCCATGCGCTATATAAGTGCTCCAAACAAAAAAAATACAATTCCTGTCTGGGCGCCTGCTTTCCTGCAGCCAATGCACACTGAAACACTTGGTGTACCCGTCATGAATTGGAACATATTCTTATATGGATGGAGTCTCTATCCTATATTGTTATTGCAAAATAATTGTTTTTATCGGTTCCCATGATCATAAAGGCAAAACCAGGCTATGTTAGAGCTAGACAGGGTATAAAACGACGGGGCACAGCCAACGAGCAAGAAGTACCAACCAACATAGTCTCAGTGGCTGAATAGCACTTTCAGGCCTCTGTTACAAGTTGTGCGTAGTTGGATTCCATCCCAATGTGGAATTTCGTGTCTGTGCGCAATTATATGTGCGGAAACACCGACGGTGTTATACCGGTTAACCTCTCATTGATTTAACCTGGGTTTGGGAACCTTTACTCCTGCACTTTTCTGTGTTTTGATCCACATGATTGGTGTACTGTAGAAGCGCCTGAAAGCAATGGGACCAATTTTGCATTTCTTACCTCGAAAAATTAAGATGTGTAAAGGTACGGTAATAAAATGTATAGCAAAAATGTTTTCCGAAACATAAATCTGATAATTTGTGTGCCATATCATAATTGTCCAAATTGGACAGTGAAAATCCCTATTGACGACAAATCCTATATTTAGCTCGAACGTTAGATGGCACTGTTTCCCCATAATGAGACGAACTGCACCCTCTGCTTCTAAGTTTGTGGCAGCACATCTGAAATTGTGGTCTAGGCCATTTATCCAACGAGTATTGCTAGGGAGAGGACTTAAAAGAGACTTAAGCCTTGTTATTAAGTGCTGTCTTGATTTGAAAAGAAGTATTTCATTGTTTTGATCATACTCTGAGGGACAACCAAGAAAATAACAGTCCGCACCGAAGACACACCGTGCAACATCTCTCTACATTATTGCAGGGGGCTTTCCTTACACCAGAGACGCACAGGTTAATGGGGCAGATTATACCTTCAGCAGAACACACATGACCCTTCTTTGAACCACCTTTCTCTGCTGTGGGACAGCTCCATGTCAGTTAGAACCTCTGTCCATTTCGCAGGCCTTTTCTATGGTAGGGAAAGTGTGGTAAGTAACTACGGATACTTAAGTAGTTGTAGACAGGAGTTTATTCAGGAGCACAGCTAGAGGCAACACAACGCCTGCTGACCAAATCACCAACTGCTGTTCCTAGAACACACACACATAGAATGGAGAATACACGCAGGTATTCTGGAAGGGTGAGTAAGGGAGACATAGAGAAAGGCAAAGGAATACATAGCGACCATATCATGAGAGGTTACAATATACAACACACCTTCCTCCTTTATGGGGAAAGAAAAACAGATACTATAAGAATGTAAAACAACCATCCTGTATGTACAATTAACAGCAATAATCATTGAGATAAGCTGGAGGTCTGCGACACCTTGTGATTCTGTTGTTCACAGACGAAGGAATGATGTGAAGATTAGGGGAGTTGCCAGGAGAGTAGTTGGCAGTACTTCCCGAATCACCAGCATCACCTCCGCCCACACTCCTTCTACTAATAGAAACAGGAGACAAGGGAACATCCTCCATTGTTGACAACATGTAACCACTGTTACCTGTAGAGGCATGGGTGTCTTGGACAGTGGTATCGTTAGGTGCAGGACCTTTTTTTGATATAACGCAACTCTGCGGAGATTCCATTTTCCCCATTGGTCAAGACTACGTAATGGGGAAACACCTCTTTAACACTGAATGGACCTTTAAACTTGGTTAACCCTTTTGAAATTCTACCAGGTTTTACTTTGACAAGATCCCCTTTTGAAATATGAGGAGAGGAATTCCTTTCGGAACAAAAGATGGGAGTGGATACAGGGTGGCCACCTTTAGAAACTCCTTCTTTAATCCAGGACGGAGTAAGTTTCGTACTGGGAACTCTGCCTCGCATTAGTTCAAAAGGTGACTTTTCATTTAAGCCATGAATAGTAGTGCGATAGGCCCATACCATATCTTGGACCATGTCATGAGCAAAAACGCCACTGGAGCAAGCCATCTGAATAATGCCTTTGACAAGTCTGTTGGCCCTTTCGCACAAACCATTACCCTGTGGGTTATACAAGGATGTGCGATGATGTGTGATGCCACACTTAGATAAAAAAGAACACATATTGTGGGAGACAAGTTGTGTACCATTATCTGTGATGAGAATATTAGGGTAGCCCTCTTCTTGAAAGAGTGTTTTCAGAAAAGTAATAGTGCTGTCTGTGGTAATGTCTTTTACAAATCTAACTGTAAGCCATTTGGAGAAGACATCAATGGACACAATGGCGAAACGTTGACACAAAGGTAGCTCCTCCATTGGTCCAATAAAATCTAGGCAAATGCTGTGCCACGGACGACTAGAACTTACTAGCTGACCCATAGATGAACCAACAGCAACTTTAAGTCGCTTCTCACCCTCTTTGCATGTTGAACATTTTTCAATCCATGAAGACACTTGAGAATCCATGCCCGGCCACCAAAAATTGGCTTTCAGTCTGCGCTGGGTCAAAGTTTGTCCCAAGTGTCCTTCATGGGCAATATCAAGTAGTTTTGATCTTAAGCTTGAAGGTGGAACGAATCTGTCACCTCGCATGAGAATGTTATCTCCGCAAGTTGATAACTCATCTAATACCTTGAGGAAAGGACGAGCCGAGATGTGTACACAACTCTCCCGTCTGGAACCCAACCTTATAAGAAGAATGACCTGTTTAAGAACATGGTCATTAGCCATTGCTTTACACCATTCCTCGTGTGTGAAGGTGCCTTCGCTGACAGCAAGGACATCTTGAACTGACGCAACAGCCCACTCTTCATTCTCAACATTGAGAGATGCATCATCAAGATCTTCCCACTTGATAGACATTCTAGATAAACAATCAGCTTGAAAGTTGCGCCAACCCGGGACATGTGAAATGTCGTATTGATATTCTTGGAGTTTGGCAGCCAACCTAGCTAGCCTTGGAGAACCCTTGCCCGCCCCACCGGGAGACAGTATGCAAACTAAAGGTTTGTGATCAGTTTTGAGGAGGAATTTGGTACCCCACAGATAAGTACGGAAATACTGCACACCCCAAGCAGCAGCGAGTGCCTCCTTTTCAATAACAGAGTAGTTTTGTTCTGAAGGAGTGAGGGTGCGAGAGGCAAAAGCAATTGCTCTCTCCCCTTCAGAATACTTCTGTAATAAAATAGCACCTAAACCAGTGGCACTTGCATCAACCATGACTACGGAGGTACGGTTCGTGTCAAAAGGGGCTAAAACATTGGCTTCACAAATTTCTTTTTTGATGAGGCTGAAACATGTATTCTGGTCGTTCCCCCATCCAAATTTTACACCTTTTTTGAGTAAAAGTCTCAACGGCAATGTCTTGTCTGAGAAGTTTTTCACAAATTTAGAATAGTATTCAATCAACCCCATGAAGGATCTGAGCTGATCTTTGTCAGATGGACATGGGGCAGACTGAATCGCTTCCAACAGATTTTTCTTGGGTTTGACTCCTAGAGCTGATATTTCATAACCAAGATACTCTATCTGTTGCACAAGAAAGGAGCATTTCTCTTTCCGAAGAGTAAGGCCGGCTTCCATAATTCTGTGCAAGACATCCTTGAGTACAAGATTGTGGTCAGCAATAGAGTCTCCAAAGACAAGAATATCATCTTGGAAGAAGACTGCTTTTTGAACACCTTTGAAGATCTCCGTGACCATGCGCTGAAAGACGCTGGCCGCTGAAATTAGACCAAACGGGAGCCGTGTGAACTGGAATGTTCCCTCAGTAGTTATAAATGCGGTCAGATGTTTAGAATCATCGTGAAGTCTTATCTGATGGTATGCGCTCTTAAGGTCTAATTTGGAGAAGAACTTCGCTCCCTGCAAGGTAGATACTAACTCTCCAATATTTGGCAGGGGAAAAGTGTCTGCAACAACACATTTATTCAGTGACCTTAAGTCCACACAGAACCTCAATTTTCCGTCCGATTTCTTTGTAATAACAACCGGAGACACCCATGAGGATGCCTCTACTGGCTCAATAACACCATTTTGCAACATTTCATTCAACAAGGATTTGACTTCATCCCTAACTGATAGAGGAATTTTCCTTAATTTGTGTTGGATGGGAATGCTATCTTTTTTAATCGGATAAGATGAGAGTAACCCTTCAATTCACCCAGCTCATCTTTGAATATGGCATTGGCACCCTGTAATATGTCATCTAAAGAGTAGTCATCGACCACCATGACTTGAGAAGGTGCCCTAGGGTTGATAATGATATGGAGATCGTATTGATGGACCCAACCCAGTATAGGAGGACCATCAACAGAGACATAGACTTTTCCTCTGATGGATCTATTCTTAAAGGAAATATGAGATTCGAAATACCCTAAAATATCAATTGTGTCCCCTTGGTATCCTGTGGGAGATATATCGCTTTTATATAGTGGTTTGTTTTCCCAATGACATTTAAGTAAGGATTCTGGGATTATGGTATATCTGGAGCCTGTATCAACCATGAGGGAAACTTCACAACTATCGATGTTAAAAAGAGCTTTAGGTCTATTTTGTCTCTTATCATCATCACCAACTACATCAATGTCACTGACAACTAGCAACCTTTCCTTCTCTGTTCTGAATCCTTCTGTGGAATCTTGGATGACTGCTACTTTCGGCCGATTCTTAGTTTTGCACATCTTTGAAAAATGTCCAAGCCTCCCACATTTTAAGCATTCTTTGTTAGATGCAAAGCAGAACCTGGATTCAGACGTGTGTCCATTGCTGCCGCAACGTGAACAAAACTTGGATGGAAATTTATTGGGTGCAAACTTTTTGTTGCTTGGCCTATTTTTGCTTCTTACCAAAGCAACAGATTCATCATCGCCTAAATCACATTCATCACTCGGATTTTTGTCTGAAACTTCCGACACTTCTTGCTGAGAACAGTTTTCCTTTGTATTTCCTTCATGCAATTTTCCGATTCCTCAATTACTTTGGCCAAGTCGATGGCTACTTTCAAAGTGGGATTTTTCGCAGCCCATAATCTTTCCTGAATCTTTTTGTTATTGCATTGAACTATTAACTGATCTCTAATAAGTTCGTCGTTCATGGGCCCAAATTTACACTTTACGGATAATTCTCTTAATCGAGCCACAAAATCATCAATCGATTCATCACTCCGTTGGCGATGAGTATAGAATTTGTAGCGGTTCATAACCAAGTTTTCCTCTTTGGAAAATCAAACCTCTAGCCTGCAAATTGCCTCTTTGTACTCGTCTGAGTACGGGCTGCCCATTGGCTTGGAGTGCCTGAGGAAGAAATCTGAAGATGCGTTGTCCTTCCTTACCGAGTGTGCTGAGGAGTAATGCTTTTTGCGTTTCCCTGAAAATTCCTGACCATCTAGAGCATCAAGGTAGTTCTCAAAGATGATAATCCAATCCTCCCAGGGAGTGGAGGGAGTACCAGGTTCACTTAAGAATGGTGGTGGAAGGGTGACTGCTATTTGATGAGACATTGTGATGATGTGATACACAAACTCCAACGTAGGTCTGGTGGTGAGCTAACCTACACTGTTATTAAGTCTGAAGGAAAGCTACCAGACACTGAATGTGTATTGATTGCAAACCCCTCCACTGTTATTGCATGCACAGAAAAAACACAAAAATTGATGGTTTTTTTTTAAGTCAGGATGTGCGTATCATTGCACGATAAGCACTATAAACATACCTGGGTCCCGAAAGTACAGGACATGTGTGCGTATCCCCGCAGGTACACCCTACGACGCGCTGCAAAGTGTTGATTTGACTAATCTAACACTTCCGACGGCTTTTCTCGAGAGATGGTTGGTTCCCTAGCAACGCGTCTGGTTGTGCACTTTGAGCTCCAAAATGGCCGCTTTGCGTGCCGACGCGATGCGTTGAGAGAAGAAAGGAAGGGAGGCTTGAAACGCAGCGTGCAATTTCCCTTACGCTTGCTGACGCTGGTTTTGATTGATGGAGCGGTGGGCGGTAACCATGGAGACGCGCTGGAGTATGGAGACGCGCTCAAAGGTATGCGCGCATACGGACTCACGGTTGCTGGATGACGTCAGTAAACTTCTCCTTCTTCGTTTTGGGACCATCTGTCCCGTGTCGCTACGGCTGTGTGTCCGCCTTGTCTCGTTGGACGAAGATCCTTTGATTTTCGTGGATTAGTTTTGGTGAAGTGTCGCCTGCTAGCCGTGGTTGGGAAACGATGGAAAACAGCACCCTCCTGCGATCCGGTCAGCTGCAATCATCCCAGTTCGTCGCCAAATTGTGGTAAGTAACTACGGATACTTAAGTAGTTGTAGACAGGAGTTTATTCAGGAGCACAGCTAGAGGCAACACAACGCCTGCTGACCAAATCACCAACTGCTGTTCCTAGAACACACACACATAGAATGGAGAATACACGCAGGTATTCTGGAAGGGTGAGTAAGGGGAGACATAGAGAAAGGCAAAGGAATACATAGCGACCATATCATGAGAGGTTACAATATACAACAGAAAGCAAAGGGAAGCTGCGTGGGCTTGGGTAACTAGTATGAGACATCGGTACCAGATTTCAAGTCTCCTTGCCAGGCATCCTTAGTCTGGGGTACATTCAAGTTGAAATTGGAGGGGCTGGTGATGCTCTTAGACTATTACCACCCCTGCTCCAGGACCAACGACAGCTGAGCACACGGATGAAGTATGCATCTTTATTCCATCTGGTATCCTTCAACCCCCGGCAGCAACTGAAGCTAAACCCACACTTCACGTTCCAAGCAGGAACCCCCACGAGCCTCCACGAGCTACCACCCATAACACATTCTAGATCCCAACACCCCCCCCTTCCTTCACAACACAGCAAAATGGAAACAATGAATGACAGTAGTGAAGACAAAAAATTGAACAGAAATGGCAAGGCAAAGTATATACAGAAATAGCAATAACATAAGCACATCTAATGGAATAAAAATGTGAGACCCATGAATGGACAAGAGTCGACAGCATGACATAATCTTGGAACCTAGAGGGGAAAACCCACACCCTAGAAGAAACACTCCTCCCTGGCGCACAACCAGAGTGAACACCCAACTTCCCATTTGCACCACCAGGCATGGTTACAGGCAATGAATGAACACCTATTCTCTCGTTGACGTAACCAGCCTTGGATTCAGGCACCACAGAAATCGCACACTTGTTCCATGTTTTACCGTTTTCCAACACCACGACATGATCCTTCACCTCACACACTCTCATTGGTGCCGAAAAGCGTGACTCACCCTTGCGGATAAAACCCGGCTTCTTGACTCTTACCCAATCACCCACATTGACAGAAAGGGTACTAGCATTGCCAGACCTAGTACCGTACTTGGCTTGAACAGCAGCTCTGACATCCACCACATTCATCAACCTCTCCTTATCAACACCTTTCCTGGACATCCAATCTTTATTCAACTTGGAGCCTGCAACTCTACCCCTGAGCAGGGTGAACGGGGCCATGCCAGTGCTAATATGTGGGGTAGTTCTCACCGCCCACAACATGTCGGTTATGGCCTGCTGCCACTGCAAACCATTAACCAAAGCCAGTTGCAAATGTTCTTTAATGACCCGGTTGAAGTGTTCCACCAAACCATTGCTGCGGGGATGATAAAGAGAAGTGAGAATATGTTTAACACCAATGTCCTTGAGAAAGTCTTGCATTTCTCTGGAAACCAATTGAGTACCATTGTCCGACACCAGTTCCTCTGGAAAATCCTCCCTGAGGAACACATCTTGAAAAAATTTGATGATGATAGACGAAGAATTAACATTATCCACAAAGCTGACCTCAGGCCACTTTGACATGTAGTCAATGAGAACCAAAGCATACTTGAGTGGACTGCCAATCAGCCCAAAGGGACCGGCAACATCAAAAGCAAGCTTGCACCAAGGCGAGTTTTTCACCACGACAGGATCAACAGGGGAAGGATGAGTTACTTGTGGTGCACAGACAGAGTATCGAGTCTGGAATATCGAAGTGCCAGAATATCGAGTTGGCAATATTGAAGTGGCAGAATATCGATTTCAAGAATATCGGTGACCAGAATATCGACTTGAAGGTAAGAAATATCGTTTTCTGTAATATCGAAGTCAGTAATATCGTTTGTCAAAATATAGTTGTTAATAATATCGATATTTATATTAGTGTTCTGTATTTTAGTAAGTATGTTAAAAGTATGTGATCTAATGTTTTTTGTATAAGTATAGCTGTTTTTTTAATGTATGTGTGAAATTTTTAGAAGTGATTAATTTTATGTCAATTACATTTTGCGTATTTTAGGGGCACATTACGATACCCGGCGTAAAAAAATCCGCCAGGCATGGAAGCGGCAAAAATCCGCCCGCACACACCGCCTGAACACCGACCACGCCATTATGAGTACACAAACTGAAAACCGCCATCGGCGGAAAAATCATACAAAATACCGCCCGCCATCGTCCGAGTCGGAGTCAAACCGCCCGCCACGGACGGAAACACGCCACGACAACACAAAACCGCCCGCCCACACGGCCGACACACCGCACGTGAAATTACGATCGCACCGCCATGAGCGCGGAAAAACAACAAAAATACCGCCCGCCAGCGCAAACAACGCCGATGAGAATCGACACGGCAGAAGCCATGGCGCCCACGTACCTGCACAGAAACCATCCGCACACAAAACCAATAGCACACAACATGGCCAACAAGTCCACACAGCAAGGCACGCACAAATACACAAGCACAGTACACATCCCGAAAACACCCCCCGGACAAACAAAAAATACAAAGGCCAGAACCCCAGACACAACACACCTGAAAACAACAGACCATGAGGACACACCCACATAGGTGAGTACAAAAGCAGCACTCCCACAGACCACAACCCCTTGCTACATTGCAAACCAGAGAGGAGAGGAGAGGACACAGTGACACAGCAAGGACAGCAGCACACCACAGAAACGCACACATCACAACCACCACCACCACCACCAAACACCGGCACCACAAACCCCCTGCACATTACACAACACACACCGCACCACCACCACAAACACCATGGCACCACAAAGGATGCCCAAGTTCACGCCCATGGAGCTGACGGTCATGGTCGACGAGATCATCAAGGTGTACCCACAAATCTATGGGAACATGGTCCAGCACACACCACTAGCCACCAGAAACAGAATGTGGACCCGGATCGTAGACCAGGTCAATGCAGTCGGGACCCTGCCCAGGAACAGAACCGAGATAAACAAACGTTGGAATGACGTAAAGAGCCTGGTCAAGAAGAAGGAGGGCAAAAACAGAGAGCTGGCTGCCGTCACTGGCGGAGGAATCCCGCGCTCTTTAAGACCTTCAAAGCGTGGGAGGAGAAGGTGCGAGTCGTAATCCATCCGGAGATCCTCGCCGGATTAGCAGAGGAGTGGAGGCTGGTAAGTACAAACTAATGTATACCAGCACACCGCTATGTACACACATGCGCAACCACCATGCCACAGCTCCCAGGGACAAACACCCCCATGTCCAGCACACAATACACAACACATCACACGCACATGCAACAGACACTACCACACACAGGCCAAACCGAACAACTGTAAGATGCGTGGGGACATGTGTACACTAAGCCAGCCACGTAACCACCAACAGGTCCCCAAATATGCCAGAAGCGCCACAACGAGCACCCACCACACCCATGTGTCCGCCACAGCTGCACCAACTGACAAGTAACAGGTAAGTGGCAGGAACACAAAGTGCAGTGGGTCGGAGGGGACAGCTGAAGTACAACACCCACCAGGCCCCCACTCCCACAGACCAGCAAGGTGGAGCACTCCCCACACCCATGTGTCAGGCACAGCTGCACCAACCGACAAGTAACAGGTAAGTGGCAGGAACACAAAGTGCAGTTGGTGGGACGGTGGACAGCCCAAGTACAACACACACCAGGCCCCAGTCCCACAGCACAGCAAGGAGGAGCATCCCCCACACCCCACAGCCACGTGTCAGCCACCGCAGTGCACAACGACAGCCGAAAGGCAGACATCACGGTCCACAGCAATCGGTGTCAGTGGGTGTACAGCCACCCCACGACCCACTACACCCCCCACCCCCACAGACCTGCAACATGGAGCACCCCCCGCTAAGAGCCATGTGGCATCCAGTACAGTGCACGCACGAACAACTTGCAGGTGGGAAACTGGACAGGGCTGGATTACTGGAGGCATGAGGACCATAACACCACCAACACATGGGACATGTCACGTAGCACACGAACACGCAGCACCGCCCACCGTCACGAACAAGTGAACAATGTGCACACGGACATGAACAGCAGACTCACACCCCACATGACCCATCACAGACATAGCAACACCCAAGGAGCCACGTCTGCATGCACAAGCCACACTGAATATAGTCCCACCACGGCAGCCACTGTGCAACTCATCACACACAACCGAAACACCATTGAAGTCCTGTCCATGTAGCCCCTACTGCCTGTCAACCACACACCCCACAACTACGCCTATGTAAGACAAACAACACTAGACGCAACAGAGCGGAACAACAGAAATGCACACGAACACCACTGAACCCATCAAACACACAGACACACCATGCACATACAACATACCATCCATCCCATCCGTCAGCCCCAGTCTCATGAAAGGCATGTCATCCGCACAGCTGCCACACATACAGCAGTCACGCTAAGACACATGCCCATGACCAACCATGTGCCAGAAGTCAATTAAGCGCACGACACGCTGTGAGCAACAACACACAACATGGGCCACACCCCCGAGCACTGCAGTGATGCACATGGCACAGGGCAGCACGCACACCAAGGAGATGGGACAACTGCAATACGTTGGCTGGCACACAACTATCACTCACTCATAACGATGCGTCCAATGCCATGTCCAGTAACCACAACAGACAGCAAATATGCAGGGCATGTCAGGCATGCACACACCTCAGACCATGCACTGTCATGCTGCCACAACACATGTCACGTTCGGCACCCATGGCTCACAGCATGTACCCCAAAAGCATATACCCTCCCAAATGCGAATCTGGGGCATGGCCCCCATGTTGCCATATGCGTTCCTAAGCGTTCCATTTGAACCCCAAAAGCATATTCCATCCCAAATGCGAATCTGGGGCATGGCCCCCATGTTGCCATATGCGTTCCTAAGCGTTCCATTTGAACCCCAAAAGCATATTCCATCCCAAATGCGAATCTGGGGCATGGCCCCCATGTTGCCATATGCGTTCCTAAGCGTTCCATTTGAACTCCAAAAGCAAAGTACAAACCAGACCCAGGATGGGCCAGGAGCCCGCATACACCAGAGTCACAATGAGTAGGGGCAAAGCAACACACCCATCGGCATGGCCAATCCGTCCCATGCCACATGTGCACAGCACACAGTCCCATTGCCTAGCACACACACCTACAGATGCCACAGCCACACACTCGCCTCCGGGAAACCCATGTACGAGATTGCACGAACTGCCAATGTCAGACGACTAATACATACTTCGCCAGGTGCAACACAATAACAAATCTCATTCTCTCCACAGGTGACGAACTGCTGGACGCTGGGGATGGAGACAGCAGCCAGCACAGCCAGCCTACAAGCCCCCAACGAGGACACACGGATCTGGAGGATCTGTCCACCTCTTCGGACACGGACCACCAAGCTGGCCCATCTGGCGTGGCAGGGCCCAGCCGCTCCCAGGACCCCTCCTACCCACCAACCCATCATCCAGGGATGCTGAACAGTCCCAGTCCCCTGCTGCCACTGTCGTTGCGGCCACACCCACGGTCATTGCGGCCACTACCACTGCCGCAACCGCCACCATCGCCGCACCGACCACCACCGCCTCCACCACCACCACGTCTTCGCTGGCACCAGCCCCAGCGCAGGTGGTGGCCCGGCCGACTGGATCCACCCTGGGAGCCACAGCGAGGACCGTGGTGAGCAATGTGGCTAGTGGGCAGGCCGGTGGCAGCAGGACTGGTAGGAGGAGCAGGGTCAGGGAAACGCCAGCCTCCCCTGGGAGCCATGCCCTGCCTCAAATGGCCAGAGTCCTTGGGGCCTATGAAAAGGCCCAAGGACAATGGGCCAGGTCTGCTACTGACACGCGGGAGGTGCTGGGGGTGCTGAGGTCCATGGACGCCCATATGGGCCAATTCGTGTCCCGTATGGACCAACTCGTGGACCTCATGGGCCAGCTGGTGGTGGCGGTGGGGTCACAGGCAAGGCCAGCAACACCACCTCCGCCACCACCTGCTAGGGCGCAGGCTCGGGCAGCAGTGTCCACTTCCCCTGCGTCCACAGCCAGTGAGCACACCTCACCCACCACCAGCAGGTCGCCACCACACCCCCCCTCCCAAACGTGGAAGGGGCCGTCCGAAGAGGAAACAGATCTCCCGGGAGGACTTCGCACGCTCCAGTCGCAAGTGAGGCAGCCAGCCAGCCTTCCGCCAGCCTTCCTTGACCAGCCACTGCATTGACTTGCTCTACGATCCCACTCCACACAGCCATCTGGATGGCATGTGTGTGTTGGACTATGGACATAGAACCAGTGGGTACACCCTGATCATCACGCAGCCATGACCGACAGCTCATTGTCACTGCACGCACCACTTTTGTCATCACCTTACACACAATCACATGTCACAGTTTGTAATAAATGCACCTTTTTCACTAACTGCTGTTTGTGCCCTGTGTCTTTATTGTACGGAATACAACGGCCACCTTGGGCGGAAAGGCACCTGATGCGTGGCATGGAAATGGAATCCGGAGGGCCTGTAGGGACCTAGGGGTGGGAGACAGAACAGGAGCACATTCAATGAGTGTGTCACACACCCATCACACAGTACATGTCAACAACTACAAGCAATGTACACACATCGCACAGAGCAATAGGGCACAATGCCACAGCCACCAACAGTGGCATACTACCCTGGCCATGGAGCGTTGACACACTGCACGCAGTGAACATACGGCCACCCTGACACAGCACACACACACCTGCATAGATACAGACACATCATCCGTCGTACATGGACACTCACCGTCAAGTGAAGTAGCGGGCGATGAGCTGCTGGCGCACATTCCCAGCTTCCTCCTCTCCGCTGTCCACCTCACTCGAGCTGTCCTGGTCTGCGGGCTGGGGCCCTGGTTGATCTCCGTCATCCACAATGAGGGGGATCTGCTTCCGAATGGCCAGATTGTGCAGCATGCAGCACGCCACCACTATCTGGCACACCTTCTGTGGGGAGTACGCCAGTGCACCCCCAGTGCGGTCCAGGCACCTGAACCTGGACTTGAGGAGGCCAAAGGTACGCTCGACCACACGTCTGGTCCTCCCATGTGCCTCATTGTATCGATCGTCTGCTGGGGTGCGAGGATTCCTCAATGGACTGAGCAGCCATGCCCCATTCGGATACGCAGAGTCACCTGGGTGTGAGGGACACAGAGAACCGTTGCTATTCCAACTGGACAGGGGACAGCATCGCACAACCAGCACGCTACACCACTCCACATACTCACCGACAATACAGCCACGATCCTGTTGCAGATTGGCCATCAGTCGTGGCAAGATGTTGTTGCGCATTATGTGTGCGTCATGGGCCGAGCCTGGAAACTTTGCACACACGTGGGTGATCACCATGTCCGCAAGGCACACCACTTGCACATTCAGGGAGTGCGTGTGCTTCCTGTTGCGGTACAGGTGCTCAGTGGCCTGTGGTGGAACAAGGCCAACATGAGTGCAGTCAATGGCTCCCACGACGTGTGGGATTCTGCCAAGGGCATAGAATGCACCCTTCACTGCCGCCAATTCACGAGCCCTGGGGAATCTGATGTACCTGTTCCGGTACAGCATCATGGCTGCCAGTACATCCCTCAGCACCTTGCTGAACATGGGCTGGGACATCCCTCCTCCACTGCCCACTGTGTGCTGGAATGACCCAGTGGCGAAGAAATGCATGGCGGCCATCACCTTAGCCGTGGGGGTGACAGCAGTCGGATACACCCTGCGGGGACGGAGATGGGGCTCTAACATGGCACACAGTCGATGCAGAGTTGGCCTGTCCAGCCGAAACTTCCTGATTACCTCTGTATCGTCCATGTCCGCCAGCAATTGGTATGGGCGGTCAATGTTCGGTCTCCGCCTGGGTTAAATGGCAGAGGACACATGTCAAAGCAACACGGCACATAGCAATTTCGCATACACATCACTGACATGACTGAGCAAGCACATGAGCCACAGCCCAGCTGTCAAGCTGGGGCGGCACGGCCACAATACACTTACACAGGTCTCCCAACAATGGCAATGGCAAGTGAGACATACCACTGCCATGTGCATGCACATGGGGATCTAGGCCCCAATGACTTGCGGGGCGTGCTGATGGGGACTGACTGCATATTCGTCAAGCGGCAACGCCACGGCAACATGAGTGTCTGCTGAGCATGGTACTGCTTCCGAGGCTGGATGAGTATGGCACACG